>CM028131.1:779270000-780520000 GCA_016271365.2 Neoceratodus forsteri
GCACATCAGCCAAATGCTTTATGTAATACAAACAGAAAAATATCACAAAAGTAGATACATAGGAGACAATATGACAAGTCAAAGCAGAGCAGTGCATTCAACTCCAGGGTCCATGCATTCACAAGTGCATAATTAGGCACTACCATAGGGCAGGTGTCAGCTAAATGTAATCCCAGTTTAACATCATAGTTACTCCATCTTACTGTTCACATGTTTTATTATAGTACTAAATAGAGACTCTGGCTTACAGAACCTTGCAAGTCTCACAGTGAAGATGGCCATCAGACATGGGCATCAATAAAACTGTCACTTTGATTATCAGTCAAGCAGATTCTCCAAACAAACTCCTTACACTTGCAAATAAAGTGTAACCACCCAAATTCTTCCACAGGATTGTCGATATAAAACCTGGACAGAGGGCTACAAGATCTTTACTTACCTTAGTAGGGAAAGTAACCTTACTTTAGTAAATAAACAGATTTAATAACAATGAGACTGCCTGTTTTACTCAGTTGGAGGCTCATCACAATGACTGTCTGCCTGTCCCAGCCCAGTGACCCCACTGCCACAAGCTAAAACCTGATCCCAAATCACCTCGTGCTCCTCTGTGAAGCAATTCAGCAGAGAGATAAAATAAAGTTCCTTACAGATGTGATTCAGGACTATTCAGTGGCTGATTTAAGACTGCTGCCTGGCAAACTACATAGAAAAAAAACATAATTGAAGACTTTAAGAAATACGGGAGCACTACATCCCTGCCAGCAAGGTATTGTTTAAATAAAAATGTGTAAAAAGAGGGTTTACATGTTCTTTCAGACTAAAACAAGCTGCCTGTGCTGTTTACACTGCACAAAATGTAACTTGAACTGGCAGGAGAATGCTACGTGAAGTAAAGGCAATGACTGCCTGCCTCTCCAGCCCAATGACCCCACTGCCACAAGCCAAAACCTGCTCTCAGATCACCTTGTGCTCCTCTGTGAAGGAATTCAAAAGAGAGATAAAACAAAGTTCCCTTACAGCTGTGACTGAAGATTGTTCAGTTACTGGTTTAAGACTGCTGCCTGGAAAACTAGATAAAAAAATACTTCATTGAAGACTTTAAGAAGAATGTAAGTACGACACTCTTGCCAACAAGGCATTGTTTAGATTAAAAAAAATGTGCAAAAAGAGGGTTTAGGTGTTATATCAGACTAAAACAAGCTTCCTGTACTGCTTACACTCCATTGAGTGTAATTTGACCTGGCAGGAGAATGCTACATGTAGAAAAGAAACTCCCCCCCCCCACCGTGTAGTGTTTCAAGTAGTGGATGGATTGTGGTTCAACTCTGAAATTGTGCTTCAGAAGGAGTCTGAAGAGCCCTTTTTTCCCAACTGATAGAAAGACATTTACAGGGCTCAGCCCCTACAGCTGTAAAAAGTGACTGGGTAGGGGAGGAAGCCCACAGTGTGGCCTCAACTTCGAAGCGGGGGTTTCCATACTTTTACATAAATCCCTGAGGTGGGGTGTGGAAGCATGACATGCCGATAAAGAGGATAGAGGGATTATGTTAAGGGTATCCACCCCATGCAGCCAATTGATCCTTAGCAATGTATATGGGCCTAACATGGACGACCCTGCCTTCTTTCATTCTCTTGGTCAGCATATCATGGAATTTAATACTACCAATTATCCTATTGTCTTAGGAGGGGTGTTTCATGTTACAAACAGTCCACTGTTAGACAGGAATGGGAGTTCAGGAGAGCCTCATACAGGGGCCCAAAATCCATAGCGACTCTGATAGCACACCATGGTTTGATAGATGTCTGGAGGACATAACATCGAAATATCAGGGACTACACCTATTTGTCCCCAGTCTCAAGCTCCACCAGTCAGCTGGATTTTTGGCAGATTAGCCCTCAGATTTTTGCTCAACTAAAGGAGGCCATCATCCACCCAGTGATAGTCCCTGATCATGCCTCCTTAGAGATCAAGGTTTTCTGGGGCCCCACCCCACAGATTTCCTGGAATTGGAGGCTTGACTCCCTTTTTGCTAGAAGATAAGGATTTCAAAATCTGGTGAAAATGGGAGCCCTAAATTACTGGCAACTCAATCACACTAAAAATGGCCACCAAATGAGTAGCTTTCAAAACTGTCTTGTGAGGCAGAATTATTGCTTATGTGTTACGTAGATGGTGGCAGAGAGACAGATGTAATAATTACAACTTGAAAAGGAACTCCAGGAGACTGAGCTAACACTTAAAGCCACCCCACATCCTCCAACTCCATTAGCAATTGTGAAGGTCAGCAATGTCTGGCTCAGACTACATGCACTCTTTATCTGGAAAGCAGAGCTTGCCATTCTACCACCTCTGCCATGCATTCTGGGAAGGGGGATGTAGTAAATTGATGGGCTAGTGCCTCGGGTATAGACAAACCAGGAAGCTGATTGTAGGACTAAAGGATGCTCAGGGAGTCACAAAACTTGACCCTGAGGACATCAATTTTATCATGATAGGCTTCCACAAGTCCCTCTATGCTTCCCTTCCCCCCAGGTCCTCCTTGGTATAAGACATTCTGGGAACCTTGCCTATTCTTCCCTATCTCCCATACAAATTACTGACCTTACTAGACCCAACACTGTACAAGCAATATCCCAAGCCATAATAGCTTTAAATTTGCACAGAGCCCCAGGGGGTGATGGGTTCCCTGCTGTCTTCTATCATGTTTTAGCAGGACAACTTTCCCCTCTCTACATAGGGTGTTCTTGAAGTATTCAGTACCAGGCTCTCTCACTCCATTAATGAGGGAGGCAGCGATAATCATACTTCCAAAAAAAGGTAAGGACTGTATCTCCCCTGGAACTTACCTTCCTAGTTTCCTCATTAATGTGGATGCCAAGATCTTGACAAAGATTTTAGTAGCCTGTCTCGAAAACGTTCTGTCAGGGCTCATATACCCAACCCAAGTGGGCTTTGTGAAAGGGAAGCTGAGTTCCAACCATTTAAGAACTCTGATCTCCTTCATTCACAATGCCCAAAACCTCATATCCCCTGCAGCAGCCCTGGCTGTAGACGTTGAGAAGGACTTTGGCTCAGTCGAATGGTGCTATCTACAAAATACTCTCCAATCTATGGGCTTTGGTCTTTCAGCAATAGGTACAACTCTTGTTCATAATGCCCAGTGTGTCCATGCTGACAAATGGCTTCCACTCAGCTCCCATTGCCCTGCAATAGGAGATGAGACAAGGTTGCCACCTTTTGCTGCTCCAATTTGTACTGGTGATTGAACTCCTGGCTATTGCTCTATGGAAGCACCCTCATATTCAGGATTTAGAAGTAGAGGGCAAGTAACATAACACATTTCTTTATGCAGATGACATGATGATCACTCTGGCTAATGCCTCCAAGGCTACCCCTCAGATGATGGCACTCTTGTATTCCTTTTCTAATATTTCTGGTCTTAAGGTGAATCAGAGCAAGACTGAAGCCCTCCCCTAAAACAGCCTCTGTACCAATGAAATTTTGAAAACTACGGGTCTTGCATGTGTGCCAGATGGCATCACTTATATCAGTATTAAACTGCACAGGGACATCTCCAAAATGGTGGCCAGGAATCTTGAGTCCCTTATTGCTTTAATCAAGTGTGAGTTGCAGATGTGGAGAGATTTATATTTATCCCTTGTATGCAAAATTGATGCCATCAAAATGATTTTTTTAATTTTATTTATTTAAATCTCAGATTTACAACCTATGAGCTAAAGCTCTTTTACATAGGTTCCGTGTCAGCAGAAATACACACAAGTAAAAGCAAATTATTCTACAAGATCACTAAACTATAGTTAGAATATCTGTTGTGAGTAACCATGTCACAAAGTAAAGTACATAAATTTTTTGTAAATAGGAGGATATTTTGTTTGGAGTTGGAACCAAAATACATGGTGCACAGGCAGAGAAATGAAACATGTGAGATGGTGCAGAAGACCTGAACCAAAGGCCCCCATTGTCAAACTAGGGTAAGGGGGGGTAGAGGCAGTAGGATACAGAAGGGAGGGTGGAACAATTGAAACAGAACCAGAAAGCAGAGCAACGGTTTCCATTGTTAGTTAGGAAGATAAGAGGGGAGGGCAAGATAGAGGGAAGAGGTGAATTAGCTGGGAGAAGGTGGGGAAGGATGAACGGAGGGAGTGGAAAGAGGGGGTGGAAGGAGAGGAGGGCAGCAGGTAGAGAGATTAGGTGGTAAGGGTTCCATGTTATGATAGCAATCGAAAAACAGCAATGCATATCATGTAGAATGTAAGTACCGAAAAGTATTTTGGCTATACAAACACAAGTGACACTTTGCAAATGACAAGTGTTTATGCAGGGGACTGTGCCTCTAACATCCCCCCACCCCTTACTTAGGATTGTTAACTCCAGGGGTGCATGTGGGAGGAGACGGTGAAACACGGACCGCAAAAAAAAAATACAGAGAGCCACAAGCAGTGGCAAAAAAATCACCCCCAGCAGGTCCCAGACACAGTTCCTGATGTACAGTAGCCAGCCACCCTCACCACCACACCACAGGGCTGACTCAGCTGCAGCAGGATCCCCCATCTACACAAACCCTCCCTCCTTTCCCACCCCTTCTGGTCACTCTAGTCGCCACAACACTGCTACCCTAGCAGGGTAGCTTTTCATGATAGCACTATAAATGAGTCACTGTTTCTACAGTCACTCATTTATTATCACTATCATCACTGGCTACCGGTAGTAAGGTGTGGGGGAAAAGAAGTGCAACTGATTAGAGGATGAATAGAAGTGCTATAGTCCATGGAGCAAGGATTATCACCCACAGATTCCTATATCTTTTATCACATTTCCCCCTTCACATCTTTGAAGTATGGTTTCATAAAATTGACAAGACACTGGGTAATTTCCTTTGGGAAAGGAAATCCCCCCAAGGTTTAGTGATGCTAAACTCCAGTGTCATTGGAGCAGAGGGGGTTAGAGCCTACCCTGGTTCCAGGGCTATCATGTAGTCTTTATATCAGTGCAAACTGTTGACTGGTTCCAAGACACTTCTGCTGAAGGCCTGCTTTGGAGAGAGCTAGAAGCAAATCTGGGTGAATGCTCCCAAGCAATTACACTTTACTCTAAAAGGGACCCCCAGGTACACTCTCCCCCACCATCTCCCTCTCCCTTAAATATTTGAAAAGCTACACCATTGGCTTGGAGAAAAGCATGCCCATGGATGTGGTCCCATTTATAGGGAAACACAGACCTATCAACTGGGAGTTTGCCGATCCATGTCCCTTTATGGAATAGACAAGGCATTTATCTGGTTAAAGATCCTCTTTCCCCTAATTTTATCTCTTTGGACTCCTTTTAGTGCATGACGTAGCACTATCAGATTCCCAAACAAGGCTTCTGGAGATTTCTGGAGATCAGGAACATGGTTAAAAAATAGAGGACCAAAGACAAAAATTCCTCCTCACAAAACAGTTCACCCCTTGCACCAGTTCACCAAGGCACAGAGAGGGAGAGCTAGTCTGATATACAGCATGCTGAGCAATGTCCAACTGGACTCATTTCTTCTTGCAAGGCTTGCTTGGAAAACAGAGATGGGTATGCAGACATCTCCTGAGCAATGGAGCCAATGTTTGGATAGACTCCATAAGGCTGTAAAGATGGTAAGAGTCATTTGATTAAAAATCAAACAAAACAAAAAAAAATGTTACACAGATGGTACCGCACTCCCAAAATGTTGAAATACGCAATGCTTAAATCCATGGGATTAATGAGCCATGATCTCTGCTGGCAGTGACAAGCCCCAGGTGCTTACCTAATGCATGACCTTTGGATCTGTTCATCCTTCAGTCCTTTTGGCAATCAGTCCAGAACATATGCAATTCAATATTAAGGAATGGGCATCAGGTATATTCAGAAGAGTAGAAAGCAGGGTGCACCATCATTGAATGTGGGGCAGAAGACATGTGGCATCAGGATACCATTCAGTGTTTCTAATAGTTATACACATACATATCTATTTTTCACACAAGAACCATCAAAGAACTGACATTTGTGAGTTCATACAGTACATGTGTCTGAAATAGTAGAGTCTGGCAGGCACCTGTTTGTAAATCTGACATACAAAAATGTTATTTCATGAACCTATTTATGGAGACTGCATCTAAGAAAAACTACTTCTATGAACAAGGCCTAGTCCTCCCACCCCCACACCCCCACCCTCTCTCTCCCCACCCCCCTTTCTAAATCTCATCCCTATTCTTCTATCGTTGCTTTGGTCCTTTCCACATCAAACCACAAACATATATGCCCACCCATGTACCATTATCCTAGCCTTATCCCCACCAGACTGTTTGTTTCTCACCTTTAATAGGTTTTGGTTTACTGTCCTTTGCCTTGTATATATGTAAATAATTGTATATCTATCTCACTCATAAATGTTTGTATTTGTGCTATTTCAATATCATGTTTTTTGTATACACTCTGTAACCTTTTTTGTTATGACCACTCAGGTCCATCTTGTAAATGAGCTATGCTCAATGATGTTCGCCTGAATAAATAAAGATTTTGATTGATTGATTGATTGATTGAATGACCACATTTTAAATTTATTTTCTTTCTATTAAATAAACAACCCAGTGTTATATAGCTGGAAAAAAAACAGAGTTTTGATGAGAAAGAACTCAGCTGTGACACAGATAAGCTGATTTCTCACAGAAACATATTCTCACCACTTCAATTTAGCACTGAAACTCAAATGATTACCTTTTTATAAGAATATAATGACTGATTTTAAAGCTAATCAATCTAAACACAAACCAGAGACTGTGTTAGTGAAAACCCTGGACAGCAGACAATTAACTCTGCAGACTGCTCTGACTGGAAAGTGAAACAGCTCTTCAGTCAAACAGGCAGACTTTTGGAAACAATCAGCTGCTCCAATATGATGTTATCACTGTCCAAGGCTCACTCAGAGGGACACAAACAGCCTGACTGTTTTCAGTTACTGCAGAGCAAGTTAACAAATACAGATTTAATGAAAACCACAAAACCAAATAACATGAAATGTTCAGGAAACATTAACCATGACACAAGAACTTGAATTCGACCTTTTATTAACAGTATATAAAATGGTTGCCATTAATCTTTAAAGTTACTGTTAGGAACAATATGAAACTCAACTGAGACTGGATCTTGCTCTCACCTCACATGGAAAACTGGCTGAGAAAACACGCAAAGTCAACAGAAAAATTACCAACAAATCCACTTTGGGATGTTTTGTATCAGGTGGGAATTGAAGACCTAGAAGAAAAGGAGGCAGAGGAGGCTGCTGAGGCAGTAAGATTGTGGGTAGCAAAATACATGGTGGACACCAAATTTTGGTGCAAAATGCATATTTAGTGGACACCAAACATAAAAGAACACTTGCTGTACTGCAGCAGCAAGTTCACCACTTGGCCAGCACAAATCCTCTGTAGCAATCAAAAACCTGAGTTGTCCACCCTCCAGTGCCAGTGTGGAGCAGGTATTCAGTTCAGCAGGGACCATTGTGTGGGACAGGCATAGAAATCTGTCGGCTAGAAAAGTTGACATGCTAACATTTATTAAAATGAATGCAGAGCACATACCACGCAACACAGTTAGAATTATTTATATGTCCTACCACAGGTCATTATAAATAGTAATTAAAAAAGAAGTACATGCAATAACATTTATAAATGATTATACATACATAATATTTCTCCTGTACATTTGAACAGATAAAAAGATATTAAGTTACAGGACTTGTAGCAGCAACAACTTTCTTTGCCTTAATGTAGCTTTAATAAACTTTACCAACATTCTAGCATTTTGCAGGTTAGTTGGATTTAATAAAATGTCTATACAGTCTGACAATGAGCAGCTGTAAAATCTGATAATATCAGCTAGATACATGGCTCTCCATTTCCACACATCATCATCATGTTGGTATTCCTACCACATGGAGGTGATGCTAGTGGTGAAGATGAACTTGAAGAGCATGAGGTTGTCGGCACTGGCAAATTGCCTTCTACTAAGGTAGATAAAGAACAGATGGAGAAAGAATTACCTTGTGGGGACAATTCCAGTCTGAAAGACTGTGAAGGCTGCTTTCAATATGAGTATGAAGCATAAAAATATATGTATTCTGTCCATCTTTTCCTCCTCATCACTTAAATCCTTTTCTTTATGATAGCATTTTTTTCCTATGTCATTTTATTTTTCCCCAAGCTGTGCTACTATTCCCTGCATTTATTGGATGACTTGCCTCTTCCCCCTCATAGAAATATAGAAACAGATTTTGTTGGCAGAAAAGGACATTTAGGCCAATACAGTCTGCTCTGCCCCTGCCTATTCTGTCACCACTGTCCTTAGTTGGTCATAGGTGTCACTTCCTCCCCTGTTCCTCTACCTAATATGCCCCTCTCCTATGTGATGCCTACAGAAAGATTAGAAAACCACTGAACACTGCATAAGTGAATGCAGGTTTGTCAAAAGTAACATGGACCACTACTGCCTCCATTGCATGCATCCAGATTGAGAAACCTGGATTCTTAATCCAGCATAATTGCTATTGCCAGCCATGCAGACCATGCCTCTTCCTGCAATCAAGAGATCACCTCCTCCTCCTTTCATCTGCTTGTGCCCTTCACATCCACAAATAACATGCAGCACCTCTTCCTCACCCACATGCACCCAGAATCTCTAGGCTGAGAAACCCAGACTATTAATTCAATGTAAATGCCATTGCCAGCCAGGCAGACCACAAATCCTTCAGCAAGCAAGATATCATTTCTTCCTTCTCTGGCCTGCTTTAGTCTTCCACACCCCACAAACAACATGGAACACTGCTGCCTCCACCCCATGTGTCCAGATACTCCAGACTGAGAAGCCTTAAACTCAAAAACGCAATAAATATCAAAATGTAAAAACTACTCTATCAATTCTGCAGAAATAATCAGTAATCAGGAAAAGCAAGACCAAAAAGGTATGTTTTTGGAGTGGTTTTAAAGCTCTCCACCATCAGGTACTCTTGTATCTGATGAAGTAGAGAGTTCCACAGGGTAGGGACTACAAATGCAAAAGCCTGGGTCCCAGATGTCTTTCAACCAATCCCTGGGAACCTCTAACAACCCCCCACGCAGCACAGGCGTGACATGACCAGATTGAGACAGCCCCATCAACAGCCTGGCTGCTACATTCTGCACCAGCTGCAGGTGGCAGATATCAACCTCAGTTAACCCTAGGTACAGGAAACAATAAAAGACCTCAGTGCAGTGCAGACCAGAAACCTTGGTACTTCACTCATTAGTGCTTTATCAGTGGGCTGGCTAGTGGGCTGTAAACTCCTTCTGTAAATATCGTTCTTGTGACCCTCTGGACCAATGAACTCAAGAGCTGGTTAAAAAATACAGTGCTCAGTAACAAGTGGCTATGGAGGGGTTCAAAGTAGACAGCAGGTGTCACAGTAGGCAACAAATGTTCATGGTGATATGTGTAATTAGAAATTATTTATCAATACTTCCTAATCCAAAAATATCATATATGATAAATATTGGAATATAACTGTTACCATACCATTCATTCTGGAACTTAACAACATCAGCAGATAATATGCAAATATATTTGGACTCCAATATTGCTTGTATATGACTGCACTGATACAGACTGAATAATGAATGGCATGGTAACAGTTGCACTCTATTTATCCCTGGTGTCTAGCATTCAATGGTAAGTTTAAATGCTACATGGACAAGCATTTAAACTAGTCAAGGGGAGTAGACCAGCAAGGTGGGTACCTAATTGCCCACCCCCCATAACTAGCAGTAGAATCAGTGACCAGAAGGAGGAGGAGGAGGAGATATCTCTACAAAGCAGTGTGCAAAAGTTGGAGATAGGCACCCAAGGGGTGGATAGGCTGAAAGGTGGCAAAATTCAATAGAAAGGCAGACAGCAGGGAGAACCAGGGATAAAGGACAACCAGGGAGAGGGCTTGTGTAGAACAGGCAAACAGTCCAAGGAGTTCACATCATGGAAAGCCAAGTATGCCAATGCCAGGAGCCTTAGCAATAAGATGGAGGATCTGGAGGCTGCCATGTTGTAGTCGGATCTGGATATTGTGGCCATCACAAAGACCTGTTGTAATGATTACCATGACTGGGAGATGGCCGTACCCGGCTACAACATATTGAGAAGAGACAGGATAGGCAGGAATGGAGGAGGAGTGGCACTTTCTGTGAAAGATGGCATAAAGGTCACAGAGATAAAGGAGGAACAAAATGGGGAAGAGATACTGTGGGTTACGCTGGAAAGGAAAATGAGGTCAGCCACCCACACAGGTGTGGTCTACAGACCACCAGCCCAGGGGGAATAGACAGATAGGGAGTTAATGCTAGGCGTCCAAAGGATGGCAGGCAAGAGGGAGGTGGTGCTGGTTGGAAACTTCAATATTCCATATATGAACTGGAGCATCCCAGCAGCAGCATCAACCAGCGACAGATTTATTCTGGATGCCCTTCAAGGTGCCTTCCTTAAGCAACTAGTCATGGAACAGACTCAGCAGAAGGCAATACTGGACCTTGTGCTTACAATTGGGGATAGTGTGATAGGAGTAACAGTGGGGGAGAACCAGGGGAACAGTGACCACCAGTCACTGTAGTTTGAAATCACAGAAGAAGCAGAGCCAAACTGCACAAAAACACACATCCTGGATTTTAGGAGGGCAGACTTTGGGAAAATGAGGATATGCTTGAAAGAGGCACTAATAGGAATGGGGAGGGAATTGGGTGGATGAACAGTGGGCAATATTTAAAACAGGGCTTACAAGAGCAGCAGAATTACGCATTAAGCAGGTTAGCAAGGAGAAAAGAAAGAGGAGGCCATTACGGTTTTCCAAGGAGGTAGCTGAGAAAGTGAAAGCCAAAAAGATAGCATTCAGGCAATACAAAAATAAGCAGATAGAAGGGGATAGGGAGAAGTACGAGGAAAAGCAAAGGTAGGCAGGGAGGTCAGTAAGGGAAGCCAAAGCTCAGACAGAAGAGTGCATCACAAAATCAGTGGGTAGAAGGGACAAAATCATTTGCAGGTACATAAGTGAAAAAAGAAGGGCAAAGGGAGAGACAGTGAGACTGAAGGGGAGGATGGGGGCAATGCAGAGGATGACAACAGTAAAGCTGGCATACCGAACAGATATTTCTGCTCAGTCTTTACTGAGGAAAAGGCGGATAATGGGCCTGAAGGAAGTACAGGGGATGTGAACAGCGCAGAAATGGACACAAGTCCATTTACACGGGAAAGGTTATTAAAGGAATTGTAAGGAATAAGAGTCAATAAAGCAATGGGGCCAGATGGTGTGCACCACAGGGTTCTAAAAAACTAAGAAAGGTGGTGGCTGAACCTCTGGCAATCCTGTTTAGCCAATCACTGGAAGCCGAGCAGGTACCCAAAGAATGAAGGGCAACAGATGTAGTCTCCTTATACAAAGCGGGAACAAAGAGGAAGAGGGAAACTATATACCAGTCAGCCTTACCTCGGTAGGGGGGAGATCATGGAAGCACTACTGAAGGAGAGATTGGTGGAAAATCTGGTTGCCATTGGACTACAGGACCCAAGGCAGCATGGTTTCACTGGGGGAGGTCATGCCAGACCAACCTCATTGAATTTTTCAACTGGGTGACAAGGGAGGTTGATCAGGGAAGGGCAGTGGTCATGGTCTATCTGGATTTTAGCAAGGATTTTGACACTGTGCCACATAGAAGGCTATTAAACAAAGTGGGGAATGTGGGAGTGGGCAGGACAGTAGTGCAGTGGGTGGGTAATTGGCTAGGTGGCAGGACACAGAGGGTGGTGGTAAATGGCTGTCACTCCATAGAGGAATAGTGGCCAGTGAGGTATCACAGGGATCAGTGCTGGGACCAGTCCTATTCAACGTCTTCATCAGTGACATTGCTCAGGACCTAGAAAGCAGAATGTCCCTGCTAACTGACAACACAAAGCTCTGCAACAGAGTGGATATGCCAGAGGGTGTAGACAGAATCAGGAGGGACCTGCAGAAGCTTGAAGAATGGTCAAGAGTTTGGCAATTGAAATTCAATGCAAAGAAGTGCAAGGTAATGCATATGGTGCACAAAAACCATGGAACAACTTATCAGTTGGGGGTGAGGATATAACATGCACCAAGCAGGAAGGGAACCTTGGGATTATAAATTCTGATGACCTCAAGGTATGGAAAGAGTACGACAATGCAGCAGGTAAAGCAAATAGGATACTGGGATGCATAGGCAGGGCAACACCAGCAGGAAAAGGGAAGTCTTTATTCCACTATACAAGACACTAGTGAGGCCACACCTGGAGTACGGTGTGCAGTTCTGTAGCCCTTACCTATGTAAGGAAATAGGGAATAGAAGATTCAGAGGAGGGCAACAAAGATGGTAAAGTGATTGCATCTCAAGTCCTGTGAGGACAAGCTGAAGGACTTGAACACGTACTCCCTGGAGGAGAGGAGGGAGAGAGGGGATATGATAGAGACATACAAGTACTTTACAGAGAGGAACAGGGTGCAGGAATACACTATTTTCCAGTGAAAAATATGTTCCAGGAGAAGAGGGCATGGGATGAAGTTTGAGGAAGGCTGATTCAGAGGAAACATGAGGAAGAATTTCTTCACAGAAAGGATGGTGGACAAGTAGCATATCCTGCCAGAGGAATTGGTGAGGACTGAAACAATCATGGGATTTTAGAATGCAGGGGGTAGACAAATTCCCTTGCGTCTACTGGACCCCCACCCTATCAGGTAGTTCCCCCATCCCACTCCCCCCACCCTGACCTGGAGTGGGCCACTGGCACAGCCCTCCACTCACCTCCATGACTGGTAGTCCAACTGAGCTCTCAATGAATGAGCATGTGCTTATACAAGCATGCGCTCATTCACTGATAATTCAGTCAGGCTGCCAGCCATGGAGATGAGTTGGGCTGTGCCAATGATCCTCTCTGGATCAGTGTGGGGGGCAGTAAGGTGGTGGGGCACTACCTGATGGGATGAGGGATTCACTAGACAGCAGGGCCATTTTTGATGTGTTTTTGTTTTGTAAAGTTGGTCAGACTTGGCACCCAGTGATGGGGAGGGGTGAGGGACCTTGGATTTTCTTCATTTTGCAATGGGGCCAGCTATCACTGGGGGGGGGGACACTACTAGACACCAGGGATGGCAATTGGGGGGATGTAATTTTCACATTGGACCAGCTGTCAATGGGGGTGGTGTGACCACTAGACACCGGGGATAGCCTTTACAGCCAGACTGGTGCTCCAGGATTTCTGGGGGGGGGAATTTTTGTTCATACTGGGGCCAGGCATCAATCAGTGAGGGTACCACTAGACAACAGGGAGAGGAGGGAGATCGTGGGGGGCTACTACTGTTAGTAGCCAAACTCTGCTAAAATGTGAAGTTTGAACTCCACTGGTGAAGTTGCCAAACTCCACATTTAGTTGAATTTTTTTGGGGGGACAAAGCTGGGCTCGCACACCAGATCCACTCTGTGAACTGGGGAAAATCTGTGATTTTTTTACAGCGTGAATTTTCCACACTTTGCACATCTGTAGTTGATATTTTCCACAATAAATGTGTTAACAGCATCACATAGTGAGCTTTGATTTTCTAAGTGCACCAAACAGCTCTTAGGTACATGTGGCATTTTTCAGCTTGCAGACGCATGCAGTAATACGATTTTGTCACCTACATGATAAATTCTTGAAAAGAGAGAAATAGGAACAAAATATGGTTAGAAAGACACTATTTCCACCCCCATCCATAGGGGAAAAAAAAACTTACCTTTGCTGGTAGGACACACAGCAATACTTGAAGATCATCATCTGGATCTGTGCCCCAAATAAACTTTCTCATTTGATAAGAAAATGTCTAGTATTTCTGGGCAATACAGTTCACCAGTGCAGGTGCTGTGGTGGAAGACTCACACAGTGCAGAAGCAGCATTAACAGTTTT
Organism: Neoceratodus forsteri; assembly: GCA_016271365.2. Classification (NCBI taxonomy): domain Eukaryota; kingdom Metazoa; phylum Chordata; order Ceratodontiformes; family Ceratodontidae; genus Neoceratodus; species Neoceratodus forsteri. Next base: position 779,284,004 of record CM028131.1, read on the forward strand.
GGGAACCCATCTCATTTTGCTTCCTCGTGTGAAAATTTCCAAACATGAGAACTGATTTGACTAAGAATTTCTGGGTACAAAAGTTCGTCAGGACAGGTGCTATGGTGAAGGGAATGACGCAGTATAGCAACATGCAGCAACATGCAGGCTACAGCAACCTAACATTTTTTCCGGGTAGTGAGAACAATTCTGGGAGAACAAAATATATATATGCTGTGCTTTTCTCACAGTTTCCACTAGTGTGCATTACAGGAACTATGGCAGTGAGACAGACACACAGTGTAGCACTGTGTGGAAGCATGCAGCAGCCTGTCATATTTTATTCCTCATAGTTGAGAAAAATTATTTGAACACAAAATTTACTGTATGTAAGTGGTGTTTCTCATGATTTTTCTTAAAGTGGATTACAAGAACTGTGGTGGTGGGGCTGACACCCAGCATAGCACCATGTAGTAGTGTGCAACAGCATGGCATATTGTATTTATTCCGGTAGCTGAGAAAAGTCCTGTGAGTACAGAATTTTTGCATGTTGTGCTTTTCTCAAAATTTCCCCTAGAGTACATTACAATAACTGTTGTAGAGGACTGACACACAGTGTAGCACCATGTAACACCATGCAGCAGGCAGACGCATTTTTTTCTGGTAGCTGAGAAAAATTCTAGGAGCACAGAACTTACTGCATAAGAGGAAATATTCACTCTCTTTATTTTTCATTATTTTAGTTGGTTTCGTATTAGTACACAAATAAAGACGTTGAATATTAGGTGAGTCACTATAGGGTAGCAGCACTAGTGTTCCACCAGAGAAAATAAGATGGTGTAAACATGCAAAGTGTGCTCAAAGCACTGAATGTAACAGGTGTGAATTTAAGCTGTTATAAAGTATGCATACTGTGTTTTTCTCATAATTTACCCTTTAGTGCATTACAAGAACTGTGGCAGTGGGACTAACACATAGCATAGCACCATATAGCAGCATGCAGCAGCCTGGCATATTTTTTCTGGTAGTTGAGAAAAATTCTGTGAGGACAGAATTTATGTACGTTGTGTTTTTCTCACAGTTTTTCCTAAAGTGCATTACAAGAACAATGGTTGGGGACTGAAGCACAATGTAGCACCATGTAGCAGCATGCTGCAGCCTGACATATTTTTTCTGGTAGTTGAAAAAAAATCCTGGGATTACAGGGGCCAATTTTCAGAGCCATCTTAGATCACCACACCGTGTGCGGAACACTTGCTTCTGGCAAACTCAGGTATGCCAGTGACCCTGTGCCAGATTTCTGAAGAATTGGACTCCCAGTACCAAAGTCACTGAGTTTGCTGTATGACATCCTGTGTGCCAAACAAATGGAGCATGGCAGGTGAATGCTGCAAGCTCTGGAACATTAGGGCAGCATTGGTGGATGTGGCAGTGACCCGCTGGCTGTGCATCCAAAGGTTGGCAAGGCCAATGGAGGGCAAGATGTGGAGAGTTGGGGGTGGGGGTGGCAATGGACCCTAGACAGGAACAGACATGGCTGACTCACTGCCAGGGACTGGGCCTTGTGGGAGATGGCCATGTGACTGGCACCAAGGGAGGCCTTGGAGGGCACCAATCATGGTTCCAGTGGTGCTGGAACAGGTGGCTGGGTGCCAGATGGCAGCAACAGCCACAGCAGGGGGAAGTACAGACCACCTCCCACCAAGCCATGGCACTAAGAATGGTGCACAGCCTATTAGACCAGCTCCCAGCTGATCTGATTCTGGTGGCCCATGCACCTGTTGGGGTAGTTTGCAGAATTCCAGTTAAGGGAATGCTGCAGTGCTGCCCTGGTGAAAGTCCCCTTCCACCTTGCTGCAGTGATGCATCTGTTACAAGGCCAGTACAAACCTGGCCAGCACAGGTGGCCCCACAGTTGGCACAGGTGGTGTCTGAAAATCAGGAATGGTGGACAGTGAGGCAAAAATGCCCTTTGTGCCTTTCCTCATTGGCACAAGCACCATGTGTCAGTCCCTACCATTTGAATATTGGGCCCACAGAGTTGACATGTGTTGTACTTTTCTCTCAATTTCCCCTAAAGTGTGTTACAAGAGCTATGATGGGGGGAGACAGACACATGGCATAGTCCCATGTAGCAGCACACCCCCACCTGCATACTGTGTGACCATGAGCAGATCACTTAACTTCTCTGTGCCCCCAGGATGCACCTGGAAACAAGTCTTGGCTTAGTACATCTTTCCTGGTTAAAAATTGTAAAAAAAAAAAAAAATTATGGGAGCACCGAATTATGTATGTTGTGCTTTCCCACAATTTCCCTAAAGTGCATTACAAGAACTTTGGCTAGGGGACTGACACATAATGTTGCACCATGTATCCGCAAGCAGCAGCTTGACATATTTATTCTGGTAATTAAGACAAATTCTGGGAGTACAGAATTTATGTATAGTATGTTGTGCTTTTTTCACAATTTTCCCTAAAGTGGCTTACAATAATTATGATGGGGAACTGAAACCCAGCACAGCAACAAGTAGCAGCATGAAACAGCCTGACATATTTTTTCTGGTAGTTGGGACAAACTCTAGGAGCACAAAATGTATGTATGTTGTGCTTTTCTCACAATTTTCCCTAAAGTGCATTATAAGAACTTTGGCGGAGGGATTGACACACAGCATAGCACCATGTAGCTGCAGCCTGACATATTTTTTCTGCTAGTTGAGGAACATTCTGGGAGCACATAATTTATGTATATTGTGCTTTTCTCATGATTTCCCCTAACATCCATTACAAGAACAGTGGCCAGGGTACTGACACACAGTGCAGCATCATGTACTGCAGCAGTATGACATATTTATTCTGGTAATAGAGACAAATTCTAGGAGTACAGAACCTTTGTTTTTGTGCATTTCTAATAATTTCCCTTAAAAAGTGTTACAAGAACCATGGCGGGGGAACTAAAACACTGCAGCACCATGTAGCAGCATGACATATTTATTCTGTTAGTTGAGAAAAATTATGAGGGAGAACGATAGTGATAGTGTAAGGACCGTGCAGTTGCACAAGACAGAAATTGTTTTTTTCTTTTGTTACACTGGAGGAGGATAGCTTACAGAAGAATTTAGATAGTATAAAGCAGTAGCAGAAATCAGAGCAGAAAGTAATTATGATGTACAACTTTTTTGGTTTTCATTTTTTTATATAACAGGTGAAGAATAAAGGAGACAGTAAGACAGATGGCATTTGATGAGTTTTAAATCAAGGAGTGGAGAGAGAAGAGGGCTATGGCCTGGGGACCAATGGTGCACTGTCACCACATAGTTCTGGTAGCCCCTCAAGGATGCCCTACTGGTTTTGAAGCAACACCTTCAAGGTTTCTTTAATGACCACAATTTGATGGGAGACCTCCCCTATCTCACTGTGCAGATGCACCACTTTGGCATGGGAGAATGTGGGAGGAAGATCTGAGGCCAGACTCTTAGGAGACCCCTGCAGTACCCAAGTCCAGCTGGAAATCCCTCTACTAGTCCCCTCCATGTCCCCCCCGGGGCATGTTTACCATGTGATGACCCACCATGTTGTATCTTCTTGCACTTCTCACCCTGCAGCACAGAAGGACCACTAGAGGTGCCACTGCCTCCATCACTCTCAGCTGTACCAGTCTATCTCCTTCTCCCTTGCTCCTCCCAATTCTGGTGGTGCCTCACCTTAAAGTGAGTGTGCTGCCCATCTATGCCCAAATGGCTGTCCATTTTCCCATGCTGAACAGTGGTGTGACAAAAGGTGCATATCACCATACCATTGTCAAGGGGTCCATCACAAAGTACCAAACCAGGGACTTGTGCTGTTGTCAGGGGGAGGAGCCAGATGGCCCCTGGTGGGTCTCCTCCTCCTCCTATTCACAGGGCTCAGGTAATGTCAAAACCACATGAGGGGCCCACAAAGGTAGGGGTTGCATCAGGTAAAGGACATATCAGAGCATGGTCAACTGGTGGTGGTGGTGGTAATTTTATTACATGCTGCTGCTGATATTGCATTGTGATAGGGTCAGGTGCTGTCCGGTCCACTTCCCAGTGTTCCTGGTGCCAAAGCTATCCTCCTCAGATGAATGCGATAATGTGTCTCATCCAATGACTGCATCCCCTTTCCTTGCTGTGACTGGTCCCAGTTCCAACCCTCACTATCTCCTTCTTGCCAGTCACACACACTTTAGGTAGAGAAAAAAAACAGAGAAAAGAAAGACAAGAGTAAAAGGAAGAACATTAGAACAAATAAAAGTGGGGAAAGTAAAGAACAATGAACTTAAATAACTACACAAAACCTCATAGACTGCTAAGTAAAGAGAAGATGACAAAGCAAAAAAAGCTGTTAAAGTTGTTTTCTGTTGTTTTTTTAAAGCCTTTAAAAACAGCAGATCTGACCTCTTCCATTAACTCACTAAAACTGCAAAATGAAACTAAGGATGAGTCTATATATAATGAAGTAGCATGTGACTTGCCAAAGCTGTACCATGTCACCAACAGGCACTGTTTGCCAGAAACCTTGATTTGAGCAAACTTTGTCCAAATGCACACCAAAAGTGAAATTAAAAAAGGTGAATTTCCAAGTAAATGGCAAAAATTTGTGAACTGATTTGCAAAAGCAAAGTTGGCTACTTTGCCGTAACTTTGCAAGGGAATTAAAACTTTAGAACATCTCTACTCCTTGTATTCACCAAGTATCTGTTCATTGCTTTTATACCTGTGATGTTATTTGGGCTTAATTTGGGGTATGCTGTCTTGTCCATCTTCAGTATCTCTTCATGGGTTTTTGCAATATCTTTTTTTACTAAAAAAAACAAAATCACACATGCCCCCACAATGCAAAGCATCATGGGCTGCATATGCAAATCACTACAGAATGTTGTGCTGGTCCAACTTTAAGCAGAATTGCATGGTGCCGAAAGGCCCTCTCACACAGTTTGCAAAGAGTGCTAACAGAAGACATAGACACGTGTTTCGTCCTACCAGGACTCATCAGTATGCCTCGTCTGTTTGACACCTCAGTGAATGGACCAGCTACCTTAAGGCAGTGTGCCTTGGATATATGGTAGAACCCATTAAAATATAAAACTATTTAAAAGACAAAGAACTCTCTAGTATTAAACACTGAGGCAATGGGTTACTTCTCAGTATTTTGCTTGGGAAGCTAAGTTTCAGAAAATACAATCACACATCCTTGCCATTGTAAAGCATCATGGGCTGCATATGCAAATCACCACAGAATGTTATGCTGGTCCAACTTTAAGCATTGCATTGTGCCAAAAGGCCTCTCACATAGTTTGCAAAGGGTGCTAACAGAAGACATAGACACATGTTTCGTCCTACCAGGACTCATCAGTATGCCTCGTCTGTTTGACACCCCAGTGGAATGGACCAGCTACCCTTAAGGCAGTGTGCCTTGGGATATATTGTGGTGAACCATTGTGGTTAAAGTTGGACCAGCATAACATTCTGTGGTGATTTGCATATGCAGCCCATGATGCTTTGCATTGTGGGGGCATGTGTGATTTTGTATTTTCTTGAAACTTGGCTTCCCAGCCAAATGCCCTTTGGGGTAACCCTTGCCTCAGTGTTTGTGCACAGAGGTTCTTTGTCTTTTAAATATATTTTTTTTACTGATCAGCAAGAAAATTAAATCAAAAGAACATGTATTGCAAAATTGTTCCTACTCTAACATGAATTCAGTATCATCTTGTCCGAAAGTTGGTGTTGTCTGGACTCTAGGGCCATATCATATATATTGTTCTCACAAATTTTTAACAATTATGTAGCATGCATGTTATATCTAACTGTTTTTTCTTCAATATTTCAATATATTTAATATAATCGTTAGATCATGTAGTGACACTTGAATTCATGAATATATTTTGATACCCTTCTAAAGCGTCTACCCATTTACTAAAAATACTTCCAACAGTTTAATCTGATTTAAATTCAGTTGGTTACTATCTGTGTCCCCCGGTCACCCCTGAAAAAGGGACTTGTAGTCTCAGTGGGCCTACCCAGTTAACAAAATTCAATAAAATAAATAACAATAAAATAAATAAAGGGCCAGTAATCAATCTCCCTTCTTCCTTACTAATAGATAAGACAGTCTGGGTGTTCCTTAGCAACAGCCATTATTGTAAGTCAAATGAGTTCTCTTGTCTTTATCACTTGTACATTTTTTTCAATAAATATGAAATTAAATGCCTGAAGAATATCACAAAACTACTGGGCACTCTAGACCAACCATTCCCATGGACATAGTTTAAAAAACTTTCAAGCAAATGGTAGTAGGAGCACTCCTACAGTAGCACCAATGAGCTAACAAATATGTAGTGCCCTTGTCCCCCCAGGAAGAAAAGCTATAGAGAACAATGTAATATTTTCCACTTTCCATAGAACTGCAATGTGACCAGCACAACCGTATCTTGATTAACAAGATGTGTACGCAATTCACAACTGCATATAGTAAAACTCCATCAGTTGGCTAAAAAGCAGTTTTCACAACCAAGTTAAATGAAAACAATTTTTATGTGAGTATAACATAGGAAAGTGATGGCAGAAAAGGACCTCCAAGCCCACCCAGTCTTTGAACCTATTCAAGCAGGTGACTGTTTTAAAACATTATTCAAGCATATCTAGGAGTTGGGCAGGTTCAAAAATACCCTTAATATAATGACATATTTGTCACGCAGCACAAAGACTGAGTTTTATAAATGTGCCATGGCAAAGTGCAGCTTTTGCTAGTGCCTAATACATAATTTTTTGAAGTATCCCCACGTCCCCAGGGTTCAACAAGTGAACAGTTTTTAATTGCTCTGTCAACATTAATGCTGGTGGAAACTGTAAATGATTTGTAATGTGCTTCTGAAGTATGCAAACTGACATAAAAGGTGCACTCTGTTATAGAGTATACAGTCAGCTACTCTACATTTCAGAGACTGGGTCAGAAACCACAAAATCAGGCTTAACATACATAACATACTAGATGGCAGCAGAGTAGGCCTGTTGATCTATCAAGTCTGCTCATGCTTCAGCACCCTGATTGGGTACTGTAGCCCTCTATCTCCTTCCACTGTTACTCCATCCCCTAGTCCTGCATCACCCTGGGCAAACCAGCCTCTGCTTCACCCCTTGCCTATACCAGTCTCACCCTCTCTTGAATCCCTCCGCCATAGCTGTCTGTACTAGCTCCCTGGGCAGAGCATTTCACGGTTCCAGCACACTCTCAGTGGAGTACCTCCTCCTCCTTTTCCCCCCTAATCCTACCACCCTCAATCTTCCAACTGTGTCATCTGGTGACTCCACCTTTCTTCAGTCAAAATATCTTATCTTGGCTTATCTTATTTACTCCTCTGAGGTACTTGAAGATTTCAATCATGTCCCCCCAGTTCCTCCTCTCCTCCAGTGAGAACAGACTGAGCTTCCATAGTCGTTTCTCATGTGTCATATCCCCCAGGCCCTGTATCATTCTGGTTGCTCTCCTCTGAACCCTCTCCAGGAGTTGGATGTCCTTCCTTAGGTGCAGCCTCCAGAACTGCACACAGTACTCAAGATGTGGTCTAACCAGGCTGTTGTACAGTGGCAAAATCACCTCCCTGTTCCTTGAGGTAATCCTCCCTAGCGATGCATCCCAGCATCCTATTTCCCTGACTGCAGCCCTCCTGCACTGCTCTGAATTATTCATGTTAACATCCACCAAGACTCCTAGGTCTCTTTCCCCTGCCATGGCCTGCAACTCATCCTCCCCAGGGTGTACACATAGTTGGGGTTTTCCTGCCCTAGGTGTAGCACCTTGCACTTGGAGGAGTTAAATTTCAATTTCCAGGTGCAGGACCACCTATCCAGAGTATCCATGTACTCTTGTAGGGCCAGTCTCCCCTCCTCCCCCTCCATCACTGCCCCCAGCTTAGAGTCGTCCGCAAAGAGACTCATTTCACACCCAATACCTTCCCTAATATCAGAGATGTAGGAGTTAAACAGGAGTGGCCCCAGGACTGATCCCTGTTAGACCCCACTTATGACCTCCCTAGGAGATGAGACCTCCCCTCCGACCACTACCCGCTGAGTGTGACCTGAAAGCCAATTTCCAATTCACCTAACCATCAATGGGCCTACCCCCATCCCCTCAGCTTCTCCCTTACGCCTGTGTGAGGGACCAAATCAAATGCCTTGCTGAAGCCCAGGAACAGTGTATCCACTGGTCTCTCCCTGTCGAGTGCTGATATCACCCACTCATAGAACTCTACAAGGTTTGCTTGGCACGATCTACCTGGCACAAACTCATGCTGCCGGTCATCCAGGTAACCCATCTCCTCCAAGAAACCACCCAACCTTTCCTTAAGTATGCTCTCCATTACCTTCCCCACCACTGACGTCAGACTAATGGGTCTATAATTTCCTGGCTCTTCTCTCGATCCCCCTTTATAGATGGGCACAACATGCACCTGCTTCCAATCCCTTGGCACCCTCCCTGTCTGGAGCGACAAGTTAAAGAGATCCACCAATGGTGCAGCCAAAACATCCACCAATGTCTTCAGTACTCTGGGATGAATAGCATCAGGCCCCTGAGATTTATTCCTTTTTTAGGGACTGGAGGGCTTCCCACACTTGACCGATAGGAATATCAGCATCTGTTCCCTTCCCTCCCATTCAACAGAACCAGCCTGATATCTCACCCCTGGTCTACCTCCCCCAGTAGCTTGTTCTTCAGCAGGTACCCCAATAGTCAGGTCTGCTGTGCCTTCTGTGTCTTTCAACACCTTTTTTGGAAGTTCCCCAGCCTCCTCCCTAGTGAACACTGAGGCAAAGTAGTCATTCAGTACCTCTACCTGCTCTCCAGCCCTTTCCACCCACCCCCCAGCTCTCCTCAACCTACTGAGCTGGCCCTTGACCTTCCTCCACTCACCGATATACCTAAAGAATCCCTTTTCCCCACCCTGTATCCCCCCCATATCCCCTGCACCAGCCTTTATTCTTTCCAGGCCTTTGCCCTCCTCACCACTCTGGTGACTTTCCTGGTTGCAAGGTGATAGTTCTCTCTATCCCTCTCTACTCTTAACTGATATTCAAGAAGTGAGCTAATTAAATGTCTTACTCAATTTTGTAACAGGATTTACCTTGTCGACCATCTGGTAACATTCCCCAGAAACAATTCAGATCCATTGTCTAATTTTAAAATTGTTCACTGAGGGCTCACAATTATTTCTAAATGCTGACAATATCAGACAGCTGACAGTTGAAAAACACATTAAATCTTATCACCTCTAGTGACTGAAACCATGGATGTAACAATGCAATCTTTTTTAAAAACAGCTAAAGCTTGATAGTGTGTGAGTGCCACCATACAAATGCAGAGTGATGATGTTTCAGGTCTCCCCTTCCTCAATCCAGAAGCTAGCACATGAAACATTATATAAACTCCTGAGAGACGGCGTGCACAGAGACAAAACACAATAAAGTGTATTGGTGGAAGTAATAGTGAAAAATCAATTGGATTATTTCATTTCATTTCATTGTTTACCTTGGAAAAGCACACTGAGCAAAACTGACCCTTTTCAAGTGTGACCAGCATATACAAATAAAAATAAAATACATAAGACAAACAGTATAACATGAATTACAACAACATGCTGTATCTAAAGTGACTTTTTATTTCAAAGGGACTTTTATATTTCTAATGTTTCTTATTTCTATCAAGTTATATTTGGGGTAAAGCCTGTCTGAAATAGTCTGCACTGAAGTGAAGTTGAACAGGGTATAGCAGTAGCAGAGTCTGAGAAAAAAAGTAGCAGCAAGTTCTGAAAAATTACTTATTGGGAAATTGTAACAATACTTTAGGAGAAATACTTTTGGGTAACTTTGGTGGGAGGGATATATAAATTAAGGATTGGTGATTGTTTTATATTCCTCTGTTTACATTTCTATAGCATCATGGTTAAAGTAGTAGTAACATTGCAGGGTAGGATATAATATTTAGAGACTAGGTAACTGTTTTTATATTTCACAGTTACATTTCTATAGTGTCACTCTATAGCAAACAAAAGTGGTTTAAAGGGTATTAACGTTACAGGGCAGAATGTTTTATATTTCTCTGTTTACATTTCTATAGCTGTATAGCTGTTTTTATATTTTCTCAGTTACATTTCTATAGCGGCACTCTATAGCAAACAAAAGTGATTTAAGGGGTATTAACATTACAGAGTTGATTATTTCTTATTTCTTTGTTTAAATTTCTATAGCATCACAGTTTAAGTTGTATTAGGGGATGTGGAAAGGCAAGGATGGTAGGAAGATAGGGGAGGGGTGGATGGACTGGTCAGGAAAGAGGAATGATGGGGAAAGGAGTGGGCACGAAAGAAGAGAAGGAGGGGTATAGGGACAAAACAAGGAGGTGGGGAAGATGGGGGACCTAGCAGGATAGTGAGATGTAGTGGATGTGGAGCAGCTGTGCATATGGACACACTCTGGAGTTTAGGAGCATGTGTGAGGGTGTTTCACATGGAAAGTGACATTTGGGAGTTAAGGAGGGTGATGGATCACTTAATCATGGAAGTGGAGCATAGAGGGGGAAGAGGTGGGTTCTGGCAGCCCAAGAGGAAAAATTGGTAGCCTCAGATGGGAGGAGGAGGGGAGGCGGGGATATTGAGGAAGGTAATAGACCAGTAAACGTACAATGCAGATATAAACAGGCGAAGGGTTGTAAGTGGGGGTGGAAGGTCTTGCTACTCAATGTGATCTTGGAGGGGGTGGGGCAAACATGGGTTGGCAGGAAGTGGTCAGGAAGAGAGTGGGGGAGGTAGGTATGGATATAAGGGGGCTTGTAATGACAATCTTGGAAGGGAAACAGGGGAAAGAGGCAGTTGCACTGCAGGAGATACTGTAGTGAAGAATAGGTGTACACCACTACAAAATTTACAAAAGGAAAGTAGGTGTACACCTATACAAGAAGAAAATGACATAAGGAAGCATGTGGAGATGGAGAAGGATGATGGTGTAAGAGGGGGGCAGGAGAGAGATGTAGAGGTAAGTCAGAGGGTAAAATAGGGCCCCTGAAAAAGCAGCTGAGGATGGAAGGGCTGGGATTAGGAGTAATGAGGTGTTGGGAGCAGGGCTGAACTCAGACTCTGGTTAACTAGTAAGTGTAGGGAAGGATATTGTTAGGTCAGGGTTGCAGATCATTCTCTGGGAGGGGGAGTGGCTCTGGTAGTGGCAGGAGAACACAGGAATAGGGTGCTTGGGGGAGGAGAGGCGAGGCTGGCATGTAGGGAGAAGGTAGTAGGAAAAAGAAGGCAAGGCACGGAGAAGGGGGAGAAGAGCATCCTGGTAATGGGGGACTCCATCATTAGAGGAATCAGCTGTGGGAAAAAACAAATGGGGGCAATGTGAGCTCTATAAGTGTGGAATGTATGCCGTGAATGATGCTGTTTAGGGTTAGGCTACCGTGTGTACTCACTGGTAAGAAAGCACAAAGGGGTGCCCCACACTGTAGTACACACTGGCACTAAAGATGTGGAGGAGAACAGTGTGCAAGAAGTGCAGGCCAGATACAGGGAAGTGGAAAGATTATGTGTAGCTAAGTACTGCACCATCTTCGTTTCAGAAATCTTGCAGTACCAAAGGGTACTCTGGAAAGAAAATAGAAGATTAGGGAAATCAACAACTGGCTGAAGGAGTGGTGTCTGGCTATGGAGTATGGGTTGGTGGGCAACTGGGGGACTACATGGGAGAATAAAGAACATTTTACTAGGGACAGGCTTCACTTGAGTAAGGAGGGGAAGGCGGTCCTTAAGAGCAAGCTAGGGGATTATATGTCTAGGCAGTGGGATTTAAACTACATGGGGGGTGCAGAAAATACAGTGCTCTAACAAGATAGAAGGGTGTAGGCTCTTCCCCATTCTAGAGGGGAACAGGAAGTGAGGACCAAACCTGTATGAATGGAGGCCAAGAGCAAGGGGGGAGGTAAGATTAGGAAAAACTCTGGGAAAGTTGTAATGATAAATGCCCGGAGTCTGAGAAACAAGATGCTGGAGTTGCAGGCATTGTTGGTGGAAGAGGGGTGGATGTGGCTGCAGTCTTAGCGACTTGGGCCACCCAGTACCATGACTAGGACATGAAAATACCTGGGTATACCACACTTAGAAAGTACTGGACAGTGGGTAGGGGAAGGGATTGCACTGTTTGTTAGGCATGGGGTAGTGTGCAGCAGAGAGGAGGTGGGGGAGGATAATGCGGAGGTGATATGGGCCTTGTGACAGGATAGTGAAGGGAGGAGAGTTAATCTGGATGTGGTCTGCAGGCCATCAATGTAGTCAGATCACATGGATGGGTAATAAATTGACATCCTGAGGTAGAATTACAGGAGGAGGAGGAGGAGGTGCGGGAATGTGATATTGGGGGACTTTTATATGCCAGGGACAGACTGGAGTTACATGGCATCTTCATGAGCAAAGGAATAAAGAGTGCTCGACGCACTCCAGGATGAATTCCTGACTCAGCTGGTTGAAGAGCCAACTAGGGAGGGAAACATCCTGGACCTGGTACTAGCCGATGGGGAGCAGGTCAGGGATCTGGCAGTGGAAGCCTCATTGCCTAGTAGTGACCACTCCACGGTGTGTTTTACCTTGGGCTTAGGGAAGGAAAGGAACCAAATGAAGACCATGGTAGTGGACTTCAGGAGGGCAAACTTTGAGGAGATGGCAGATATACTCTGGGAGCATACAGGTAAAATAAGGACAAGTATGGACAAGGAGGGACAGTGGGAAATCCTGAAGTGGGGCATCCTAGAGGCCATGATAACCAGTGCCAGGTCACAAAACAAGATGACCAGAGGCAGGAAACCTTGCTGGTGGACAAGAGAAGTACAGAAGGAAGTGAGGAAAAAGAGGTTGGCCTTTAGAAGGTACAAATGCTCCCATAGTGAAGCAAACCTTGAGGAGTATCATAGGATTTTGGGAGAGGTTAGCAGAAAGGTTAGAAAGGCCAAGGCAGATAAAGAACTTAGATTAGCAAGAGGGATCAAGGATGGGGAGAAGGACTTCTTTAGATATATTAGGGAGTAGAGGAAGGGTGGGGGGCAGATAAGAAAGCGGAGGAAGGGAAGAATGGATGGGGGAGGTAGAGCATGCTGAAGTACTAAATGATTATTTCAGCTTGGTCTTCACTAGGGAAAGGGATGGGCTATTGCCTCAGGAAGGGGGCAGAAAAGGGGACATGGGGGTGGGCTCTCACAGATATGGAGATCCAGGTAGGGAGGGTGAGGGAGGCTCTCAAGTCCTTGAGGATGGATAAAGCTCCAGGGCCAGACAGCATCCACAAGAGGGTTCTGAAGGAAATGGCGGATATCCTGGTGGCTCCAATGATGGAACTATTCATTTGCTCCCTCAAATCAGGGTGGGCCCCTCTAGACTGGAGGTTGGCCCATGTCATGCCCCTCCACAAGAGTGGACTTCTGGATGATCTGGGGAACTACGGACCATGACATCCATAGCGGGGAAAATGTTCGAGGCCATTTTGAAAGAACGGGTGGTGGAGTTCCTGGAGGAAAATGATTTCCAGGATGAAAACCAACATGGGTTTGTCCAGGAGAAATCATGTTAAACAAACCTGGTCAAATTTTTCGACTGGGAGACACAGTCTCTGAATGGAGGAAAGCCGGCAAATGTCCTGTACCTGGACATCAGCAAGGCTTTCAATTCGGTCCTGTACGGAAGCCTAATTTGGAAATTGAGGGAAATAGGTGTGGGGAACAAGCTGGTGGGGTGGGTAGAAAATTGGTTTAGAAATAGACAGCAGTGGGTGGTGATGGGGGCGAAGTCTCGATGCCCAGAAAGTCATCAGCGAAGTCCCACAAGGTTCAGTTTTGTGCCCTATCCTTTTTAATGTGTTCATTGCGGACATTGGGGAGGGGGTTGGTAGTAAAATGTGTTGACTCAATGATGATACTAAATTGGGGGAGGTGGTAGATAGTGAGGAGGGAAGGAGGGTACTACAGGATGACCTGGAGAGGCTGGAAAACTGGGCCCACATGTGGCAGTTAGGGTTTAATGCATGCAAATGTAGCATCTTGCACCTAGGTGTTAGGAATGTTAGGAACCCTGGGTATACCTACCACTTGGGGGTAGTATAGCTGACTGTCGCAATGATGGCGAAGGATCTGGGTGTGATAATTGATGCTAAAGGGAACCACTCAGAGTAGTGCAGGACAGCAGCAGCTAAGGCAAACAAAATGCTTGGGTGCATTGCCAGCGGGATAACATTTAGGAGAAGGGAGGTTGTACTTCCCCTGTACACCTCACTGGTGAGGCCGCATCTGGAGTATTATGGGAAGTTCTGGTGCCCCCACCTAAAAAAGGACATCACACTGCTGGAGAGAGTCCAGAGAAGGGTGACACAGATGATTAGTGGTCTGGAGGAGTTGTCATATGAGGATAGACTTAGAGAACTGAACATGTACTCTCTGAAGGACAGAAGGGATGGAGGATATGATAGAGACCTTCAAATACCTGAAGGGGTTCAACAGAGGGAACAAGGAGTAGCTGCTCAAGTTGAGGGGGGAGGGGACTACAAGAGGCCATAGTCTAAAGTTAGCAGAGGGGGGCGGTGAGGGGGCACTATTCATGGTGATGGTGGTGGTGCCCTGGAATCCACTGCCAGATGATCTGGCAAAATTGGGAACTGTGGGAGGTTTTAAGAAGGGTTGGAACAGGTACAGGGACATTGTATGCGGTGGAGGTGTGGTTATCACCAAAGGTGTACAGGGTAGGGAAGTGGGTAGGAGGGGTAAAACAATGGGTGGAGTTAGAGAAGCTACTGTGCACTACCAGTCAGTAGAGATGGGTGAAGTGGCCTCAATTCTCTCCTCGGAGTGATTTACGGAGTGAAGGCGAATTCGCAGAGTGCTCCACAATGCGAACCGGAGTACTTCACGTTATAATGGGTAACGCAAAGTCCATTGAAGACAATGACTTTGCATTACTACACCTTCCCAAACCACTACTCCATCAAATGTTAAGGTGAAGCACATTGAAAACAATGTACTTCTCCTCATTTCACCTTGTTTTTAAACTCCAAAGGTGAATTTTGCAGTGATTCATAGGATTTCAGGTCACATGGACTCTAGATTGTTCTACACAGCCTCAGTTCAGGGTAGTGTGTGTAGGAAGCTGTAGAAGACCGTCTGCTCTGAGAGTTCTCTGTGATTCAAACCTTCTAAAAGCTGTTAAAAAAGCCTTTTTGAGTCATTTTTTTTGGTGAAACTTTAGTTCATCGATTGTAGGAAACCCTTTTGTGCTCATATAATCGAGCGTTTATTGTTTGTGTGTGGATTTTGAATGTTAATGTACAACATTCAGTCTGTGTACTGAGAGACAGTGGAAGTGTGCTTTGGGGAAGGGGTGTATCTGGTGTAGGTAGATTTAAGTTGGAGAAATAGGGAGTTCTTCGTTGGTTATATTTTTCTTGTATAACTGACTGTGTTAATGTACACACAGTAATATTTTCAGTAATTGTTGACATTTTTTTGCTGATTGTGTGTGTTGTGGTCTGGACCTGGTGCAGCAGTGAGGTTGTTTAAAATATGTTGTGTATTACTGAAGTTTTAAATTTGCTGCGCATTACTTGTCAACAAATTGTGTGTGTATGTGAGTGTGTGCGCAGTGCGTGACGTGAAATCAAATAATACACCTTTTATTGTGCCACAGTGTAATTGCAGGCACAGCAGTGTGAACCTGCTATCCACTGCAACTGTGTGATTTTGTACTGCCATTGTGGTATCTTTTCTTGGTTTTCTACTGCCGTAATCTGCAGTCAGTGCTCCCCTCTCCCCACCGGTAAAAGGTATTCTTTTCCAGATTGGATGGTTTGTGACTTGAGAACACCACTGGTTAGTTAAGGTGTTGTTGAACTTGTTGTGATTTTGCATCTGTATCTGTTGCTGAACCCACAGTTGTTTTTTTGGCTTCACATCCAGCGCCACCCCCGCCCCCACCCAGAGTGAACGTTTCAAAATCTAAATTTGTTTAGAATATTCCTGTTGATCCCCAAAATGCCTGCAAAGAGATGTGCAAGCAAAGCTGTTTCTCTGTCATGGCACTGCTGTCAGTGGTAATATTGTCTTTGGGCATGGTAGTAGTATGCAGTCACAGAAGTGCATTGCTGATATGAGGAAAGGTATTTCTCCCTCAATTTTTTTTTACAGTGCAATCAGTAGCTTCACTCATAGTTGGAGGAGATGATGTTGTCCCAGCTGGTGGTGTTAGTGCAGTTGCTGGTGGTGGTATGAGTATTGCTATATAAATATAGTGGAGTGTGAAGCAGTGGCAGTGAGTGACAGTGTAGATGATGTCATACTCCCCAGTAACATCCCAGTAACTGAACATGAGGATTTTGATCATCATGTCAATGATAGCACACAAAGTGACATTTCTTCCACCACGGTTCAGGTCATGCATTTGCCATGCAGCGATTCACAGCGTGGTTAGAAAATTTCCGGTGATGGTGGTGCTGATGATGATGATGTTGCTGTGGTTGCAACATGCAGTCTATATGCCAGCATCCAAGCAGAAGATGTGGATGATGTTGATGAATATGATGATGTCAGTGACCCCTGTTAGGAACCGGAGAAAAGGAAACTCAAGGTGGCTATGTCTGGGTCTGTTTGCATTTCCCCCCTCCCATAAAAACTTATGATTTACCAGTTTCAGTTGATGATGATGACCCAGTAATAATGATAGGTAGTCGTAGTGGTTAGTTGCAGTCCAAGTGTGTCCTGCCTGAAAAATCACCCCCCACTTCATGGCTTAAAAAAATGGAGTCCAATAAGCAGCATCGGGGGGACGTTAAAAATAGAACATCAAAATCCCTTGTTTGGGATTTTTTTGTGGAAGATGCAAATGATGAGTCAGTTGCAATCTGCCAGGTTTGCCAGGTGCGTGTGAGTCAAGGTAAAAAGAGGAGCCATCTGGGCACAGGGGGACAGCATACACATCTTAAGAATAGGCACATGGCACTGTGGAGCCAGCACAAGATGGCAGCTAATACCTGTACCACAGTGGGGCGTTTACCCTCGTCATCAACCATAATGAGCATATTATCCCCTTCCATGACTGTAGCATCAAGTAGAAAATTAAATGTGTGCAGTAGTGATGAAATAACAGCAGAGGATTACTACAGGCATGATGAGGTAGAAGAGCAGAATGATTTTGAAGTCTTGTCCAGTGGTGGTGAGAGTAGCAGTTGTGGTGGTGGTGGTGGTGGTCAATGCAGTATGTCTAGTGCAAGTGGTACATCAACCTCTGTTGGTAAATCTGGGGAAATAACTGCATTTCTGGGTTTGTTATCACCTGTGCAACCGTCTTCATCACACATCCACACTCCACAACAACCAGTGATTTGCAGAGCAGACACCATATGTAAACCATTTAAGTCAGCCTATGTTACAGAATGTTTTTACGCATAAACTGAACTACCCACCCAATCATACAGTGTCACGTGAACTTAATGCTGCTGTAGCTGAAATGCTGGCAATTGGTCTTTTGCCCTTCTTCTTTGTGAAGAATTCTGGCTTCCTGCTGTTTGCTGCACGTGCCTGTCCAAAATGTAAAGTCCCATTCAGGACATACTTTTCGACCTGCACTGTCCCTGAGTTGTACCATACTGTGTCCGACTCAGTAAGACGTGCCCTTCAACATTCTTCCTCTCCATTCATCTATTTAAGTATGGATATGTGGACAAGTGGCAAAACAGAGGGGAGTTCATATTTGTGTATAACTGCACACTGGGCGCAGGTGCCGGGGGTTGTTTGTGCTGTTGGTAGTGTGAATAATCAGTGTAGTAAGGTGGAGTGTCGTGGTAGCAATCTTCCAGGAATTCAACAGCATGCAACGATTGCTATGCGCAATGTGACCTGTTCACACATTGGTGAAAACATTTTGGACCTGGTACTGACTGAAATTGACAAGTGGCTGAACCCCCTGTCCCTGAAAGCTGGGTTCATAGCAAGTGATAATAGATCAAATGTGGTGGAATGCATCATGGATGGTGGCTTTTTTCGGGTTCCATGCATGGCCCACTGTTTAAATCTTGTTGTGCAGGAGTTTCTTCAACATCCTGATATAAAGGAAATGCTGACAGTTGCATGTTGTATCTGTTCTCATTTTCCACACTCTGCAAAGGCCCGTGACCAGCTTTGGCAGTTGCAGACCCGAAACAGCCTCCCACAGCACAGCTTGAAGCTGGAAGATGTCACCAGATGGAACTCCACTTTATACATGGCAGAGAGGCTGTGTGAACAGTACAAAGCCATCTCAGAATATCTTGTCATGAACACTAAACATGACAGTTCCAGGGCCTCCATGTCTATGACGACTGAACAGTGGTGCCTCATGGACTTTGTAATAATCTTGAGTCCTTTTGAACATGCCACACAGGCAATGAGTGGCGAGTCTGCCTCCATTAGCCAATCCATTCCACTGCTGCAGGTGCTGAGGCAGACATTGGTGAATGTATAGCATAGTATTGATGTTGCTGGAGACAGTGCTAGCAGTGTGTTGCTGCGACACATGCTGACAGTATTCTACCAGAATCGTCACATCTTGAGCATTCAGTGTAGTGACAACTTTGCAATAGCAATAATGCTGAACCCATGATACAAACGTGGAATTGCCTCAGTGCTGGAGGGCGGGCAAGTAAAAACTGTCAATGGGCAACAGTTGCGCTTAGTTCATGGGGCACAGAAGTCACGTGCTAAGGTCAGCAAACTTCAGCAGCATAATCAGGCTGAAGGTGAACCTGGAGGAGTAGAAATCAAGCATATCCTGTAAGGGGAAAGGGACTGCGGTTCCAGGTGGTCTGTTATCAAAGGCAGCTGGCATTAACTCACTTTGGGAGGCTTTGTCCGAAGTAGGGATTTGTGACATAAATGATTCCGGAGAAGTGGATGATGCATCAACCACTGGACTTAAAGCAGCACAGCGAATGGTTGAGTCATATGTGTCTGAAATGGGCATCTGTCAATCACTGATGATCCCCTTTTATACTGGAGTGGAAAGGTCAGTGACTGGCCAGAGCTGACTGCTGTGGCACTAAAGTACCTGACATGCCCACCCTCCAGTGTGAGTGTCGAGAGGGTATTCAGCTCAGCAGGTGCAATAGCTCAGGATCATTGTACAAACCTCTCTCCTGCAAATGTCAGTTTGCTGACATTCATAAAAATGAATGACAGGCACATACCAGCTGAGACTGCAACCTCAGTATTCATACCCTGGCATACTCATGGTTTTGCTGTTGTTGAAGAAAGGGACCGTTCTGGTGGCAGTGACAGCATGAAGCGGCCTTCCACTGACATAGATGATAACACAATGGAGAAAGAATTTCCCCGTGGTCAGAATTCAGACATAGAAGACTGTGAGGGCAGCTTTCTTTATGAGGATGATGAAGAATGATGATGAATGATGATGAGGTTAATGTTGGCAGGTTTTAACTTAAGGGGTTAAAAGGCTGTCACATGTCTTGTATGATACGTTTTCTTTTTCATAAAGTTAAATCACTGTCTCACTCATAGTGACTCAAATTCCATATGTCATGTCACATTTATAACACAGAGGACAGTATATCCTGGCCCCCAGTCTACCCCCAATTCACCACTGCCACCATAGGAAATGTGACCATGTGTCCCCCCCAGACTACCACCACCTTAAGACTGCTGTTCGCCACTGCCACCATTGGGAATGTGACCGTGTGTACCCCCAGACTACCACCACCGTAAGACCACTGTTCACCGCTGCCACCACCACCAGATGCAGGAAGATGTGAGAGGGAATGTCATCATGTTCCGCAGCTATGACCAACACCACCCACCACCAGTGCCATTGTGACAATGTTTTTCCATTACAATGACCATGCTAAGGCAAAAGGAGTTGAACAGGAGACGACATCCATCAGCCACAGGCACAAGGTTTCTTACTATTAAAACTATAAAGTGAGTATGTGTACTAATGTTTTTCATGCTATTCAACTTCCTTTAGTTGTGTGTTTTGTTTTGTGTTGCTTTTCTGAGCTGCAATGGTCAAACACATATGGTCAACTTATTTGTTTTTTCACAGGTTAACAACAAACAACTCTACTTCGCTGAAGGTCTGTATCAATGGCAGCAGCAGTACAGGCTACAGGAAGCTATGGGATATCCATTTCCAATTCATACTGGTAAGTATATCAATTTTATTTCATCTGTTCCTTTTTGTTTCATAAGAGTGCAACAAATTTGACTAATGAATCATAAATTATGTGACATGTATGTCACAAAAACTATTTCTGCAACATATCATGTACTGTATTCCAAATTTGCAGCTGTGCAGCATGGCAGTGTTGGAAAAAGTTGGATCCAGGTCATGTTACTTTACAAAATGTGATTTAAAAATGTAACTTGAGTTGAGACGCAGGGACAGAGACACAGTGTATTTGTTACACAGCCTGGTACTAAATTAAATTGTGATCTGATGACTGCAGTGGGACAGCTTGCTATCCGTGTTAATCCAGATACCAGTGGTGGAACAGCCACGGCTTAAACATAATGGCTTACTGCTGCAATCAAGTTCTAAAAGGTCCTTCATTTCTTTTTTTAGGAAACTTCCAAATGCTTTGTTGTGTCATAGTTGCCTTATCCAGAGAACTTCTTCAACATCATGCCCCCCACACACACACACACAGGCTGGGGTAAACATGCAACAAGCAGAAGTCATTTTAATTGATGACCATGACCATTCATTACCAGACTAGAGTAGGATGCAGATGAAATCTGTGAAGAAGTAACCAAATAATGAACCATTAATGAGACCTACTACAAATATACTCCTCCCCAAACAAAAATACTTACCTTCATTTGCTTGAGAGTATTCCATTTCCAATTTCAACGCCAAAATGTCTCATCAAGCACTGCAATACCAACAGTATGTGACCTGTGATACAAAACAACACAATGAGTATATATATATATATATATATATATATATATATAGCAACCCCCCACCTAGAAAAGACATATATATTTATATAGATATATATATCAACTCACCAAGGCTACTATTAGTGTACACACAAAGGGCACCCTTCCATCCGGTTGAAGTGATCGCATCGCATACATTCGCAGGAATCGTAGCACACTTTGGACCAGAAACAGTTCTCCATCATTCATCATTTCTGACAGAACACTGAATGGATTCATGTCATGTTATCCCTTCTTCACATGGTTTGGCAAGACACTGTGCATCATGGTCATGACATCATCATCACAGTATGTTACTTCTCTGGACACAAGACAGTTGTATTTTGGGGATGCAGAAAAATTCTGGGGACTCTGGTGTGACCACTGCGCGCATGAGTGACTGCACAATAAATTCTGGGGGACTTCTCATGTGGTGTTCCACTTCCATTTTACTTCATCAGCACTTGGGAATTTTCTGGACACAAGACAGTTGCATTTTGGGGATGCAGAAAAATTCTGGGGACTCTGTGTGACCACTGTGTGCATGAGTGACTGCGCAGTAAATTCTGGGGGACTTTGCATGTGTTGTACCACTCCCATTTCACTTCGCCAGCACTTGGGAATTTTCTGGACACAAGACAGTTGCATTTTGTGTGATGTGATTGTGAGCACATAATGGCATAATTAAATTATAAATTAAAGCAACAGTGCAACAATGTGGTGAAAATTTTGACCCATACTTTTTTATGCTATTTTAGATTGCCAGCCACTAGTTACCTCCTGATTTGTTTGATACGCTTCTTTTCACAATTTGTTTCTGCTTTAATACTTTTTCTCATGTCTGAAAAATTAAAAGGAGCACACCTTTTAACATGGCTCTGACCAGGTTTTCATCACTATTTGCAGCTGTTTTTGAACAAATATTGTTCTGTGAGGTCATAAAACAGTGCCAGCTGCATAACTGTTAATTTTACAATGAAGTAATACATAAACAACTGATGCAGAAAAACAGTGGAAAATACTGATGAAGACCTGGTCTGCACCATATTGAAAGGAGTGCTCCTTTTATTATTTCAGACATAAAAAAGTACTAAAGCAGACTCAAATATTGGAAAGAATGGTATCATACAAGTCAGGAGGTAAGTAAAGTGGCAATGTAAAAAAGCATAAGAAAGTATAGGTTAAAATTTTCACCAGATTGTTGCACTGCTGGTTTAATGTCTATTTCAAAAAATAAATATTTCTGGAGCCTCAGTAATGTTTACTTTGTGTTGGGACTTGTGAAGTGTTTCGCAAAAAGCAGGACTGAGCAGTGCACGTATGTTGTGCTAAACTGCGTGTGCAGTCAGTGTTCTTTCCTTGTGTAGATATTGTCTAGCTTCGTGCAAACATATATATGGTGTGACTTGTTTGCAGTATGTAAAGAATAAAGATAAGAAAGAATATAGGATGTATATTTTATTTGTACCATGAGCACCAGCAGAGTAACTGATATGATATTTTTTCAGAGGTATCGGGTCACTGTGCACCTCAGTCACTCACAGTGCACAAATGACTTTGCAGAGATCATAGCACAAAAAACACATGCTCTCCTAAAAGTCATGTATGCAGTATGTGACTAAGGTGCACTCTGGCCAGACACCTCTGAAAAAATATATCACTTAGTCCTCAGATGATGATGGTGACAATAAAATATACATTATATATTCTTATCTCTATTCTTTATACCATAAACACTGCAACAAGTCAACATATATATGATTGCAAGAAGCTGGACAATGTCTGACGTCATACACACACACAGGAAACAACACTGACTGCACATATGCAGTTTAGCACATCATACTTGCACTGCTCACACCTGCTTTTCCACAACCACTCCACAACAGAAAGTAAACATTACTGAGGCACTGGATTATAATAACAGGGAAATAAGGAGCATGTATGTCTGTATATATTTAAAGGTAAGCAGTCAGCAACAGGAGCTCCTGCCCCCTGCAAGGCTTACCTTCCGGTTAAGCCTTTTAAGTATGCTGTGGCACTTTTCTTGCGCTGCAACATACTTTATTTTAATAAAGAAAAGTCAGTGACCCAGAAGTATGGCGGACGCTATGGGGTCTCCATTATGTGTAAAGGTGCGGCGGCGACGCACCATGCTCTTCAATACTCAGTGGAAGCACAGGCTGGTTTTGCACAGTTGCCCAGCTAGTATTTGTTTTTATCATACTACCAATATGGGGTTCAGAGGTCAAGGCACTATCCAGCATAACTCCCAAGTATCTGAATTGATTAACAGTTTCAATCTGTTCACCATTTAAAGGTCACAACAAAAAATCGCTATTCCCAATGTTTTTAGTTATACAAGGAGTTGAGTCTTTTTTTTTTCTGATATTTATAAAAATCAAGCTTTTTCTGCTGTGACAAATTAGCCATTATACTAAAGGTATGTTTTGAACCATTACCTGGCCAACACCTGGATATGATTAAATTATTTTTTTATGAATCAATTGCTTGAATAGGTTCATAAATGTTGTCTTAGCTATATGTCAAGTAGTTTGACAAATAACATGGTTGTGACAACTGTTTTTTAGCCAACTAAAGGAGTTCTACTGCATGTAAATGTGCATCACCAATAAAAAGTTCTTTAATCAAGAGTTGGTTGTGCTGGTCCTACTGCAGTTGTGTGGAGAGTGGAAAGCATTGCTTTGTTCTCAATTTGCTTTTTCACATGGAGGACAGGTGCAATCCATATATGTTCATTGTTTGGAGCTGTGACTGCTCCTACTACCATTTGCCACTGTCTGAAAGAAGCTTGCCAGAGGAGGTAGTGGGAACAAAGAGTGTAGGGAGCTTCAAGCATGCATGGGATAGGCACAGAGGCATACTAGGTAGGGGAACAGGGAGGGAGTGACACCTATGACCAGCTAGGGTCAGTGGTGACAGAATAGGCAGGGGAATGGGGCAGACTAGATGGGCCTAAAGGTCCTTTTCTGCTGACAAAATCTATGTTTCAATGTTTCTAAATATGTACTTATGATTTTATTTATTTATTTGTAATATATGAACATTTAAAATAATACCATCAAAAAGCATCTAAAAAAATCCTATAATACAACAGTAGAAATCCTATAATACTATAATTGAACTCTGTAACACTGTCATTCAAAGTTAGTAATACTATCATTCTGAGTTCTCAATGATAGTATTACAAGTGTAATACATGTCTAAGCACTGCTGAATTCCTCGAGTGGCTGCTGAAATCCTTGTGGTCAGCGCAAGTTGGTTTTTAGTGTAACTTCCCTGTACAATAAAAGCAAACTCGCCTCTGAGTAGAAACAGAAAATGGCACACAACAAGCCACCTGAAACTATGAATAAAAGTAGGATTCAATTCATTTGGGCTCAGGAGAATAGAAACAGTAAAAAAAAAATATGTTTGCATCTGAGGCTTCTGTGAAAGCCCACCCCCCATACTCGCGCTCACTACAACACCACAACCAACAATGAAAGTATGGCACAGGAACAAAAATAATGATTCAGATCTTTATTTTACCACCACAAAAGAAAGCAAACTATTAATGCAGCACACCTCTCAAAATGCAAGAAGATTCTGCATTCCTGCTCATTCGTTAAGATGCACTGCGATTTTTCTCTCATAATTATTCAGAACACAACCAGCCCACCAAAAGAAACACACATGGGAGATGTCAGCAACATCAGGACATTAAATCATCCCTAGTAACCACACTGTAAACTGTAATTATGCATGACTTTCTACCTATGCTACATATGTTGAATACAACTGAAAATCTACCTCAGATTCATATATTACAAAAAAATAATAAATTGGGGAATGTGATTACATTGCTATAAAAGCATTTTGAGGTTCTGGGGACATGTTGAAACCTCTCAGTGGTATTAAAACCTCATAATACACAGTCCTCTATCTATTCTCCTCACCTCTCCTCTCCTCTCCGCTCCTCTCTTCATATCTATCAATCTATCGATCGATCTATCTATCTATCTATCTATCTATCTATCTATCTATCTATCTATCTATCTATCTATGTATGTTGCTATGAAAATGTGATTCAGGAAAGAAAGAGGAAGGGAAGGCACAAAATTAGACTTTTACAGACTTTAGAAACATAGAAACATAGAATTTGATGGCAGATAAGGACCGCTTGGCCCACCCAGTCTGCCCATTTCCCTGCCTACTGGACAAGCTGCAGATCCTAGTTAACCAGCAGCCTACTTCTTCCTACCCCCACCCCCTAGAATTGCCTTATGACTGTCCCATGCATGCTTGAATTCCACCACTGATTTTGACTCCACAACCTCTTCCGGAAGGCCATTCCATGCATCCACAACCCTCTCTGTGAAAAAATACTTCCTTAAATTACCTCTGAGCTGCCCCCCCTCTATCTTCAAATTGTGCCCTCTTGTTCTTGCACGCCTCTTTTTTTGAAAGATGCTACCCTCTTGGACTTTGTTGATTCCCTTGAGGTACTTGAATGTTTCTATCATGTCCCCCCTCTCCCTCCTTTCCTCGAGGCTATACATATTAAGCTCCTTTCGTCTATCTTCATATGTCTTCCAGTGCAGACCCTGCACCATTTTGGTTGCCCTCCTCTGGACAGCTTCCATCCTGTCTATGTCTTTGCAGAGATTGGGTCTCCAGAACTGCACACAGTACTCCAGATGGGGTCTCACCAGCTGTCTGTACAGATGGATAATAATTTCTTGTTTTCTACTGGTGATGCCTCTCCCTATGCATCCCAGCATCCCCCCAGCCCTCCTTGCTGCCCTCTCACATTGCTTGCCCACCTTTCGGTCATCTGATATGACTACCCCCAGGTCCCTTTCCATTTTTGTTGTTGTTAGTATCTCACCCCCCATTGTGTACTCTTCCCCTGGGTTTTTGTTTCCCAGGTGCATTACCTTGCACTTCTTAGCATTGAATCTAAGCTGCCATACATTTGACCATTCCTCTAACCTTGCCAAGTCCCTTCTTATCCATTCCACCCCACCCAGTGCATCAACTCTGTTGCAGATCTGTTTGTGTCATCTGCAAAGAGACTTACTTTTCCTTCCAGTCCTTCTGCAATGTCACTTATATAGACATTGAAGAGGACCGGTCCTAATACTGAACCCTGCGGTACCCCACTAGTAACCCTCCTTTCTTCTGAGTGGACTCCATTTACAATTACTCTCTGTGTCCTATTCTCCAGCCAATTCTTTACCCAGGCTGTCATCTTGGGACCCACTCCCAGGCTGGCTAACTTGTATATTAATCTTTTGTGTGGGACTGTGCCAAATGCCTTGCTAAAGTCTAGGTAGACCATGTCCACAGCCCTCTCTGATCTACTATTTTGGTCACCCAGTCAAAGAAATCTATCAGATTCATCTGGCATGACCTTCCCGCTGTGAATCCATGCCCTAGGGTCCTGTGCCCTCTGGCCTCTAGATACTCGACACGTCTTTCCTTCAGAAGTGATTCCATCATTTTCCCTATCACTGAGGTTAAACTAACAGGTCTGTAGTTTTCTGCTTCTGCCTTGCTCCCACTTTTGTGAAGGGGAATCACATCTGCCCTCATCCAGTTCTCGGGTACCACCCCCTCCTCCGATGATTTGTTAAAAAGGGTAGTCAGTGGTGTCACTAGTTCTACCCTTAGTTCTTTTAGAATTCTGGGATGAATCCCATCAGGCCCCATTGCTTTGTCCACCTTCAGTTTTAAGAGTTCTTCAGAACCTTTTCTTCTGTAAATGGGCTGGTATCAACTTCTGTATCCAGAGTGTTTCTACTGTTTGTTTTATGTACCTCCCTCTTCATTTGTAAATACTGAGCAGAAATATTTGTTTAGAATCTCTGCCTTTTCACAGTCTCCTCTGCCCACTCCTCCCTCCCTTTATTAAGCCTCACTATCCCTCCCTTGGTCTTCCTTCACTCCCTGATGTACCTATAAAAGGTTTTATCCCCCTTATTAACTGAGTTGGCTATCTTTTCCTCAGTTTGGGCCTTTGCTGTTCTGACTGCCTTCCCAGCTTCCTTTTGCTTTAACTGATACAGTTCTCTGTCCTGCTCCTTCTGTGATTCCTTGTACTTCCTTAATGCTTTTTTCTCTTGAACCTTCACTGCCACTTCCTTTGAGAACCATAGTGGTTTCTTACATCGTTTTGTTTTGTTTATTTGCTTCACACAAAGGCTCGTTACCTCTGTGATGGCAGTTTTATTATTCTCCATTGTTCTTCCACCCTCCTTCCTGCCCATTTGCTAGTGCATTCCTTAGGCACTCACCCATTTTGGCAAAGTCAGCCCTCTTAAAGTCCAGTACTTTTGTCTTTGTATGGCTTGACTCTATTGCTGTGTTTATTATGAACCATACTGTTCGATGGTCGCTAGTTCCCAGATGGCTACCCAGTTCTACATCTGTGATCCTCTCTCCATCTCCATTTGAGAGAATCAAGTCTAATATTGCTCCCTCTCGAGTGGGCTCCAGTACTAGTTGTCTAAGGCATGCCTCAAAATGCTTGACTAGGATTTCACATGTGGGAGAGGCATGTACCCCTGTGGGAAGCATGATGCCTAGCCCTATTCACCACCCCACTGATATGTAGTAGTAATAGTAATAATGTTTATTGTTTAACCATACCCGGCCATTACAAAAAGATAAAACAAACATACATTATAAATTACAAAGATCTTCTACTAAAATTTCCTGAACTCCAAATCTCATAATGGTTGTATATATATAAATATCATAATATAGGATACAGTATATTTTTCACATCTTGAGTTCATGTACAGACATGCATAATTACATAAAATAAAAACACATCATACTGGATATATTTAGGGCACTGGCAAATTAAACAATCTCCTTTCACTATACAGATTGATATAAATTACACCTGTACAATTTAAACCTCTAAGACATTCATTATCCTTTGGCCTGTCTGATTATAATGGAACTTTGAATATAAAGGGTCGGATAGTATTATTTTTTTAAAAAAAGATCTAACTTGTTATACTTACATCGAGATCTCTCTGTTTTCTTTTTCTAATTTTAAGAGCATATTTAAAATAGTTTACTATTCTCTTGGTAATTCCATCACTTGTATTCATAACAATACGTGTAAGTTCATATTTTGTTGTTTCAGGCCAATTAGTATATGAATCTAACCAATACTGTCATATTCTATCATACCAAGGGCACTGCCATAGGACATGTATAAGGTCCTCTCTCAGACCCATATTACAATCACATAGTTCATGTTCCTTTGAAAGTTTTTGATATCTAGTTCTCAGTATATTATTTTGAAAAAAGTTCTAGTTTGGCTTTAAAAAAATATTCCTATCTTCTCTGTTTTCCAATATATCCCAGTAGTTCTTACACATTAGGTCCTCAGTATTTAAGTCATACCAGCTGGAGAATCTAGACATTTGGATTTTATCTCATTCCTGTATTCTCCAGTATTCATTCACTATATTTTGTATAAAAAATTTGTACTTATTACTAATTTTAATGTTTTTTAAAAAGTATGTTTTTAGAAAAGTTAACCCATATTGATCTATTTTATTATAAATATCCTGCATCCAACATTTTTCTGCCCACAATTATATTTTATCCAACAAATTTGTTCTATAAAGCACGGTCTAACAAGCTTATCTTGGTCTGCTCTTGTTAAGTGTAGCCAATATTTAAATGTTCTGCCTTCTATAAGTGCATTTACGTTAGTCATCCCGAGTTCAGCTCGCATATATACTGCAGGACAGGACAGAGGAATTTGAAACTCAGCCCCTAAGACCTTATACGCTGGAACTATACATGTTTCAGCATCTTTACATTTCCAAATTTCAGAAGCACAGGTCAGTTATGACCGACATTATGCTTTAATAGCCCTCAGTAATGGTTTAACTGAGAAGCCCCCCATAGGAATAATTCAATTTTTTTAACCCATTCATAGTTTTTTTTTCATTTTATTATATACCATTTCTCTCTGGTGGTTCCAGGTATTACTGTTTGTAAAAGTTAGTCCCAAATATGTATATTGTTTGACTGCCTCCAGTTTATGCTCACCAAGTTTGAAGTGAGTTTCCACAGAATTGGTTCCAAATATTAAAATTTTTGTTTGTGATATATTTATTTTTAATTTCAACTCCTTAGTGATCCTTTGTAAAATATTTAATTGTCTTTGAAGACCTGTATTAGTCTGAGAAAACATCAATAAATCATCTGTGTAGGCTAATATCGAAATCCACCTCTGATTGACCTTTGGGCCATCTATATCCCTTTGTTCTAATATCCTAATAAGAGGATCTATATATAAATTGAACAAAGTGGGGGCTAATAGACAATCTTGCCTTACACCATGGTTAATTTTGAAAGGTAGTGATGTTTCTCCCGCTATACCATATCTGATCCTGACCCAGGTGTTATTATGCAATGCCGAAATTACTGAAATTAATGCCGTATCTATCCCTCTTTCATCCATACTAGCCCAGAGTTGTGATCTACAAACAGTATTAAAGGCAGCAGATAAGTCAATAAATACCGAATACAGTTAGTGCTTCCTGATTTTGACATATTTGTGTAATAAATGATTCAAGATAAAACAACTATCTATTGTTGATGTATGAGACATAAAGTTACCAGCACCAGCTTAACACTGCCTCTCTCCACACTGTAGAATCAATCCGGATTAGCCATAAGTGGAAAAAGGAAGCACATACAACTGTATAACGTGCTAAAAGTGCTTCATTTTACTCCTGCAGCCTGCTTCCATCCACACTATCTCTGAATGAAACAATGTAGTTCCTAACGCGTTTCATGCCCCTTTGCACTTAATCATAGGAATAGCAAATTAACCATATAGTGCCATTTAAATAACAAAAACCTCTTAAAGTGCTAGTACATAATATAGATCATTTAAAAACATTTCCTAACATTATCTAATCACATATCTAGGCTTATTCAGACTTTTGAAAAAAAAAACATGTGTTAGTACAAAGCTTATTTATCCTAAATCTTATAAATTATTAAAAACATTATTCTTTAACATTAAACATTACCACTGTTATATACCAGTGTCCTCCTCCAATTTCTTGGGGACCCACTTTGTATTCAAGTGTTAGCTGTAAAAAAATATAAAATATTTTTAAATTAGCATATTCTCACATTTACCATGTCAGTAATAAATCTATACTAATATACAATAATCATCCAAAGTATATATCATAAATCTTTACTTCTTTAAAAATGGTTTTAGGTCAATTCTCTCATTTAAACCAGGTCTTTCTGACCCTCCATTTGCAAAAATCCAATACTGCTCACATTTTAAAAGGTCATTATCATGGTCACCACCTCTTGTGCTTTTTATAGGTATCTTAATGCCCATGAATGACCAAATGTGTTCCTTTGGATTTGTCACTTGACCTAAATGTATGGCAAGTGCATTCTTTTGATCCTTATTTTTTATTGCTCTCAAATGCTCACCCATTCTTTCTTTTAGTTTCCTTTTTGTTTTCCCTATATAAAATCAACCACAGCCACAGAAGGTCATATAAATTACTCCCTCTGTGCCACAAGTTATCCTAAAACAGAAAGAATAACTAAAGTGAGAGAGTTTATAACTTGCAGGGGGTGTCAGTCACGACGGCAGCTGCCTGGCAGAGCGCCCAGCACAAGTCGTCTGGGATCAGTGCACCCTGCATGCAAATAGGGCCATAATAACATGCAAATGGCCCCATGTGCACCTTGCATAAATTATGGCTCCATTTGCATGTCACCTTTTGAATATCACAGGTGCTGTGAATGGCACAATGGCACTTGCGCTAGTGCATCTCCATGCTCCACTCTAGCCACTTGCGCTGGTGCAGTGCCACTGTGCCATGCACACTGGGGGTAGCCAGAGTGTGATATTCAAAGCTGCTGAGCCATGGCGCAGCTCCTTTCAGTATCACCCAGGCCACACCCTTGCACAGCCAAGTTGAGCTGCACCCAAACTTGCACCACAGCCTGGCGCAGTTTGAATATCTGGGCCTCTGTCTATTTGATTGTATTGGATGGACTTTAGTTCTATCTGATATCCCATCTGGGCCCTTCATTACTTCAGTCCAGTCTGCCGAAAGATTTTCAATTTCTTTTTTTAGCATAGTTAAGTTAGTCTTCAAATTATATCCTAAATTATTGTTATTATTATTAATTAAGAAGTTCAAAAATGCTTCACTTTGGGGTCCAGGTTCAGTCCAAGTGGTATTTTCCCTTTTATCATCTTTGATCTTATTTGCTATGTTGCTATAAGGCATATTACCCTTTGTTTTAGCTTCATTATCTTGATGACTACTATCAGATGCCAAAGAGCTACTAGGACCAATATTGGAGATCCCCCCTTTTTTTCTTCCCTTTTTTTGATGGTTTGGGAGTATCAGGAATAATGAGGGTAGAAAACTGTTCCCTTATATCTTTAGAATCACCTCTTCCTGCAATATAAAATGGATAGAATTAGATTTCTCCGGGGGTGGGCTTAAATTATCTATCTTCTTGTTTATATCTTCAATCGTAATCTGGTTATTATATAAACCAACTTTAACCAACCCTAAATCTTCCTTAATTGCCAATAATTGCTCCATAATAAGTACATTTGCTGAAAAGGTGGATTTAAGCATTTGTAATAAATCACTACTCAATGATGTGGGGTATTTAGTGTTGTCACCGAGATCAATTAAATTATCTTTTAGGGGCATATTCGCCCTGAAATCCCATTTATGAGGGCTGGGTGAACTCAGAGAGACCCTTGAATTATCAGTTGTTATCTGAGGTGTGTTAAGGATTTTTAGGCCCTTAATTCTAGATTGAAGATCTGCTGATATTGCTTTAAGCTTATCAGTTAACCCTGGTGAGAGGGTAGGAGTTATATAAGTCAAACCTGATGGGGTGTCATGCAGTCAGAAATTGTGGAGGGGCACAAAATCTCAACCTCTCTAGGGGGGAGTCCAGGGTCATGTTCCCCTGGGAAAATTTTTTAAAAAATTGAAGTCAAATGGTGCATTTTGGTGATTTTTAGCAGTCTAGAAAGCTGTTCCCCAACAAGTTAAGTGACATAAGTGGCCTATCTGAAAGAACTTCTGGTTCCCTACTCCCCTGGTCAATCGCTCTGCTTGGCCGATGAGGGGTTGCTAGAGATTCCAAGGGTGAACCTTAAATCATCTGGCTCTAGAGCTTTTTCTTATGCTGTGCCCACCCTTTGGAATTCTCTACCCCATCAGTTATGGGAGTGCACCTCCTTGGAGAAATTAAAGAGAGTATTAAAAACTTTTCTTTGGCAAAGGGCCTTTGTAGAAAACTGAACTGAATTCTGAATATGATTTTTTATTTATGTTTAAGATTTTGGATTTTAATGTTTGTTTTAAATTGTTTTAAGCTCAAAGGTGCCTTGGAAATAGAAAGGCACTGTACAAATAAAATTATTATTATTATTATTATTATTATTATTATTATACTGATAAAGGTTAGAGAATTATCAATTGTTTTTGTCCTTTGTTCATTCCACTTACAATGTTACCTTTTGTATAATTTTTTTTAAGAATTAGTCAGAACTTAAGTATTTTGCAAATCTTTTATCATGAAAGACTCGCAAAATGCACAAGTTCAGTTTTACCATATATAAATCATATAACTACTTAGTCCACTTGTAGCTGATCCATTAACTTCTAAATGATAGGAATTCACCATTTCAATTTTCATTTCATTATAGTCAACTGTAAATGTTATATTTGAATAATAATGACACGCCATTTGTTGCTGCGCTTCTTTTATTTATGTAAAGTTCTGTACTTTGGAAAAAGCACAGTGACTGAACATTAGCTCATTCCCAGGTTCGACCATGGGATGGGTAGATTTTGACAATGAAAAGTTAACAGTATACAACTCCAGTCACAGTTTACAAGTTCTAGTGTGTACAGGGTCTTAAACTCTCTGTGCTCGCCCCCCCCCAGTTTAACCATCTTAAGATTTTCTTAACATCCCTCCATTTCACCTCACCTCACTGTGAATGGTTAATAAATGCTGAACTGTTCGTGGCTTAAGAAGTACTTTGGAATACAGTGGTTATGAAAGATGCTATGAGGCTATTTCAAAGCAGAAGTACCTT
The DNA here is from genome assembly GCA_016271365.2 of Neoceratodus forsteri. Lineage (NCBI taxonomy): Eukaryota > Metazoa > Chordata > Ceratodontiformes > Ceratodontidae > Neoceratodus > Neoceratodus forsteri. Next base: position 779,317,137 of record CM028131.1, read on the forward strand.
ACCCAGACATGAGTATTTAATCAAGTGTTTGAAGCAGATTTGCAATTTTTAATACCCATTTTACGCAGTGGAGATCACCCCTATCATGTTCACCAGTTCAGTCTCATAAGACTTCTCACCCAACATGCACTCATTACTCACCCCCAAGATGGATATCCTATGACGACTGACTCCAGTTGGGTGGAGGACACAAGCAGTGAGCAACAGCCTGTGATGAGGACCCAGGTAAAGAGCAAAAGCCATCACCTGATCATCCTTCCCTTTTTCTTCATCCCAGAAGCCATCAGGGTGGCATGTTTCCTCATAGCACAAGTTCATCAGTCCAACCTTTGCTCACATGTCAGAGACCAAACTTGACAGATCAGTCACAAACCACTTCAGGAATGACACAACACTGCTTACCTCCCCAGGAAAGAGAGATCTGACCCTGGGCCATCCAATACTCAAGGACCTGGGCTGGCACACAAATTCCAATTCCCATGCATAGCATGGAAGCATGAGCAGCAGCGGTACTGCTTTATCGCTTGGGCCACTAACTAGAAAAGATGAGTTTCACATTTTATTAGCTTTTTTGACCTGTACTGTTTTAACTTGTACAGCGCCTTGAAAAATGAAAGGTACTTTATAAATAAACTTATTATTATTATATAATATTACTCCAGGTAACAACTCACACCCACAGGCCTTTGCCCTCTCCTATCCTTGAATAATCTCCCTCCCTCCCTCCCTCCGCATCCTCCCCATCCCCATCATAATATTTCAGGTCTGCCTCACCCTTTGGTAAGTAATACATAAACACAACTCACAGATCTACAACCAGTCCTGTACTTTACAGAAAAATTGAGCACTCTACAGGAAAATGGTTCCCATAGACTTGCACTGATTTTTGCAAGAGAACCAGGCAATTCAGTTTCCATAGGAAAAAAGTGATCTATAAGACAACAAATGATAATTGCCCTGGAGTTACTGGAAAATGCTAATTTTGGAGCCCTGCATTCAGATTTCACATCGATCATCTCTCGCCATTTTAAGGTATAGGAGGTTAGCATTAGCAAGCATCCTCACCGCACCCCATCACCATTATATTGCTATTCTACAAATTTGCTATTTCTCCATTCTCGACTGTGCTTAAACTGTAAAGGTTCACTTCACACCCAGCAACCTCAGAACAGTAATGGTCTGTTTAAAATAGATCCCATAGTAAAGGCAGAAAATTGATCTGTGTAAGTGACAGGTCAGCCCCGAGCCCTTATTACCTGGAGTGAACCTGTCACCTATGAGAGGACACTAGCAGAATAAATACTATGAAAGAAAGGGGATTGCAAACATCCAGTTGTTGGAACCATACATCTTAGTTTGAAATTATATGAGTAACATTGCTAGAACTACTTAGAATAAATGTACATTGTTTTTCAATGTGAGCTCAAAATTAAAAAAAAAACAAGTGCTTTTATTCAGTCTGTACTATACATGTACAATACCCATTGGTAGTGTGCTTTCTAAGTCGTGCCAGATAAGTTTGTATTAATGAACCAGCCCGTTATGAAATTGAACATCGAGCTAACGAGATGGAGTCACACTAATTCATCATTTTTTTTTCTTAAAACACCACCACCACCCTCACTGGTTAACTGCTCCATTCCACAGGATGTCAAAAAAGAACAGTTTATACTAGCTGGTTTCTTTTATTTTGTTTAAAATATTACATGTCTATTATTTTGCAAGAGAAGACTGTACTGGAAACCTCAATCTTGAGTTGGTCATTCTCAACTGTATGTGATCTCGGGTTCGAATCCTGGTTGGAGTGATTGGTCAGTTAGGATGGAAGGAAAAATTACTCACCTTAGTAATTATGCTTCTTCTATTGGAGTCTTGCTGTATTCTGACAAGTGCAGTAAGCCCCAGCCTTTAAACTGCCCTGGAGAACAAAGGGTTAAACTTTCTATGCAGAACATAGAATGCTGAGCTCGAGCTCGGTTGATGTCTCTGTCTGTTTCCCTTTGAAATCTAACAGTCAGATTCTTATGAGCAAAACCCTAATAGCTATTCTATGTGGAAATTGTAAAACTTTTAATAGCCAACTGGCAACAAAAAGTTTTGGATCCCCAAGGAAGACTCAAGTCAGGAAACCCAAAACTCAAAAACCAAACCAAACAAGAATAGTAATAAAACAACACCCAAACAAAGAAGAGAGTGTAAAAGGAGCACCCCTGAGGTGCAACACTGCACCTGCCCACCCACTTCCCAAAATCAGGTTCTGAGAGGGGAGGCAGGGAGAGAGGTCAGAATACAGCAAGACTCCAATAGAAGAAACATAATTACTAAGGTGAGTAATTTTTTCTTCAAACAACTTGAAATCTTGCTGTATTCTGACAAGTGCAGACTAACAAGCAGTACCTCCATGGAGGAGGGACAGAACCTACTTTGGGAATAAGCTCTGAAGCACTGCTGTGCCAAACCGAGCATCACTCCTAGCCTGGATATCCAGAGAGTAATGCTTGGTAAAGGTATTGACTGTTTTCCAGGTGGCTGCTTGACAAATTTCTAAGAGAGGGATATCCCTGGCAGCAGCCAGGGAAGCAGCTATAACTCTTGTAGAGTGAGCCCTCAGGCCTGAGGGTGGAATCTTTCCCAGTTTTTCATAGCAGAATTGTATACAAGACACAATCCACCTGGCAATAGTTCTCTTGGTGGCAGGTTTGCCCTTTCCCACTTCTCCATAAGTGAGGGACAACTGGAGGGAGTCAAACCTGTGACCCTTGGTACGCTCTATGTAGTAGCTAAGGGCTCTTTTAACATCTAAACTGTGTAGCCTCCTCTCTTCTGAGGAAGAATGATCAGTGAAGAAAACAGGGAGAGACATAGACTGATTCAAATGGAAGTCTGAAACCACTTTGGGCAAGAACCTTCTATTGGTTCTAAGGACCACTTTATCCCTGTGAAAGGAGATAAACTCAGGTTCCACTGACAGGGCCTGCAATTCACTGATATGCCTGACAGAGGTAATGGCTACCAAGAACACAGTTTTCCAAGTCAAGTACTTAAGCTCTGCTGAGGACATAGGCTCAAAAGGAGGTTGCATAAGTTGAGCAATGCAAACATTCAAATCCCAGGCAGGGGCAGGGTCTCTAAAGGGAGGATTGGTGTGAAGCAATCCTTTACAAAATTTACAGAACACAGGATGAGATGATAGTGAGGAAGACTTTCCCACCGACAGAAAAGCAGAAACAGCTGACAAGTGTACCTTGAGAGTAGCTGGTCTAAGGCCTAAACCATTAAGATGGACCATATAATCCAGAACCATAGGCAATTCAGCAGTATCTGGGGAGATAAGCTTTATGGAACACCAAATGCTGAATCTCTTCCATTTGGAGTTATAAGTCTTTCTGGTGGAGGACTTTCGAGCAGCTTTGAGAATATCCAGAACCCCCTGAGAAAGATGCAAATCTGCAAACTCTAACTCTTCAAGAGCCATGCCTTGAGATTGAGAGACTGAAGATTGAGGTACCAAATCCTCCCCTGAGAGGATGTTAACAGGTTGTAATTCCTGGGAAGAGACAAGGGAAGATGGACTGCTAGGGACAACAACAGGGGGTACCAAGGCTGTCTGGCCCAATCTGGAGCAATCAGAATCACTTTGCAAGGTTGAGACTTTATCTTGACTAGCACTTTGAACAGGAGTGGGAAGGGAGGGAAGGCATACAGGAATTTCCCTTCCCAATTCAGAATCAGAGCATCCAGGGGGACTGAGCCCAAGACTGGGGGTCTGCAACAAAATAGAGGAAGTTGGTGATTGTCTGAGGCTGCAAAGAGATCTATCTCTGGAGTGCCCCACCTTGAAAAAATCACTTTCAACACCTGAGGGTCCAGAGACCATTCATGATGGCCTTGAGAGATCCTGCTCAGTGCATCTGGTAGCACATTGTCCTTTCCTGGAAGGTGAACTGCTATCAGAGAGGTTTGCAGGGAATAAGCCAGGGACCACAATTTCATGGCTTCTGTGCACAAGGCCGTGGACCGAGTGCCTCTCTGCTTGTTGATGTACCACATGGTGGTGGTGTTGTCTGTCTTAACTTGAACCACCTTGTTCTGCATTGACTGAGAGAAAGCTTTCAGGGCCAGAAAAACTGCCCTGAGTTCTAGGAGATTGATATGGAGAAGGGATTCTTGGGAGGACCACAGTCCCTGGGCAGTGAGGGCCCCCAGATGGGCTCCCCAGCCCAGAAGAGAAGCATCCATGGTAAGGACCACTAAATGAGACTGGGTGGCAAATGGGACCCCTTGTCTTAAATTGTCCTGATCCTGCCGCCATTGAAGGGCCTGGATCAAGGTCAGAGTCACTGGGATCAGTTTGGTAAGGGAATCCTTCCTCTGAGACCAAAAAGCCCTCAGATGGAACTGAATATCCCTCATCTGGAATCTTGCCCCTTGGACCACTGCTATTGAAGCTGCCATGTGGCCCAAGAGCTGGAGGAAATGCTTTGCTGGTCAAGATACCTGAAGGGTGAAGGAAGAGGCTAGTTCTATAAGAACCCTTGCCCTTTCCAGGGGAAGAAAGGCTCTTGCTCTGACTGTGTCCAGTTCTGCTCCTATAAAGGTAAGAAGCTGGACTGGTTCGAGAACTGACTTGGAAAGGTTGAGGAGAAATCCCAGAGAAGTGAGCACTTGCTGGGTCAGTTGCAGGTGAGACTTGAGTTGGTCTGGAGACTGGCCCACTATCAGCCAATCATCCAGATATGGAAAAGTGGAAATCTTTTGCCTTCTTAGAAAGGCAACTACTACTGCCAGGCATTTTGTGAAAACCCTTGGGACTGAGGTTAGGCCAAAGGGCATTGCTCTGAACTGATAGTGGCCTGAGGGCAATTCAAACCTGAGGTAATTTCTGTGGGAGCACCTGATGGCAATGTGAAAGTAGGCATCTTTGAGGTCCAGGGAGGCTAGCCAGTCCCCTGGCCTTAGAGAGGGAAGGATTATTCCCAGAGTTACCATCTTGAACTTTGGTTTTAGAAGATGTTTGTTTAGGTATCTTAGGTCTAGGATGGGTTGCCACTCCCCTGTCTTTTTTGGGGGTAAGGAAGTACCTGGAGTACAGCCCTTTGCCCCAGTGTAGGGTAGGTACTCTCTCTATGGCTCTTAAGGCCAGCAGAGATGAAGCCTCTGCCTCTAGGGCAAGGGTTTATGAGAGATTTGCAGGTGGAAAAGACCTGGCTCTCATCTTTGGAAATTTTCTGAAGCTGAGAACCAGTCCCTGGCTTACTACTTCCAGGACCCACTTGTCTGATGTAATAGACATCCAGTCCTGGACAAAGTAAGCCAGCCTGCCCCCTACTGGAATAGGAGAGTCGACCCGGGCAGGCCCATCAGGGTGTCTGCTTGGCAGGGGCCTTAGGCTGAGGAGTGGATGCAGCCCGGCTCATCCCCCTTCTGCCTCTCCCTCTGAAGAACCCCCTCTGTGAAAAGGGATAAGAGGCCTGTGCTTGGTAAAAAGGCCTATAAAAAAGCCTGCCCCTGCACCTGCCCCTGCCCCTAGACTGCTGCCTTTGAGGAGTTGCCTGCCTCTCCTTGGCCTGAGCACTCCTGTAGGTGGTCCTGTACTCATTCATTTTCTTCATGTAATTCTCTGTCTGCTCCCCAAACAGAGAATTACTCATTACAGGAAAATCCATGGCCTTAGCCTGGGTATCCTGCAAGAGGCTAGTACTTCTGAGCCAAGTCATTCTCCGAAGAGCCACAGATGTAGCCATGACTCTTGATGAAACATCATTGGAGTCCACAGCAGCATGAAACTGAACTTTAGATGCCTCAATCCCATCTGCAGCCACTGCCTCCAGCTCCTTGGCTAGCTGGGGGGAGGCTTGTTTAGCCAGTGCCAGTACAGTGTCCCACCTGGACTTCTAATACCTGGCTGTATAGGCCATATAATTCGCCTATCTGAGTCCCAAGGAAGATGCCATGTACAACTTTTTTGCCATGGCATCAATTTTCCTGGATTCTTTGTCTGGGGGGTGTGAAGCCAAGGGAATGCTTGCCTTATCACAGGCAGCAGCCTGCACAACCCCTACATGGCTGCATTATTGATATAAAAACTCCATATCTGAGCCTGAGAGTGTATACCTCTTGTCCATTCTTCTGTCCACAGGAGATAAAGAATTAGGAGACTTCAGAATTTTTTGTGTCCGTTTCCCAAAAGATTTGTGTAGGGGACTAGACAGTCTCCTGGACTCTGGGATGTCCATCATGTCTACAAAATCAGGCTCCTCTTGATCCTCTGTTGCCTCCTCCATAGGAAGCTGGAGGTTCTCAGCCACCTTTCTGTAGAACGTAAAGTGGGAGGGGGACTCAGAAAGCCTACGGGGGATACACCTGAAGGTCTGTCTGGGGAGATGTCCGGTTCCACAGGCACATCTAGACTTTCACCATCACCATCATCATCTTCAAACTCCCCTTCCTTCTCAAATGCCAGTTCATAAAATTCTTCAGGGGCATAGTTGTGAACCGGGGGAACCGACCTAACTGAGCCCCTGCCAAAAGGTGCCGGATCGGTCGGAACTGGGCGAAGCGATTCCACAATCCGAATCGCTCTGGCTATTTCTTCGGTGGCCAAAACAAGGACTTCTGTATCTGAACCGGACGATTTTTCTTTGTGCTTTCTTTTAGTTGGAACTGACCCCTCGGGATCAGCTCTCCTTTTGCCCAAAGATGTATCGACCTGGTCAGAGGGCACTCCTTCTGGTTCGGTCGGAACCGAACTGGGCTGGCCATCTGGGGTGAGCAGACTTCTCGGCCTCCTTTTCCCTCAGTCTACCTAATCTCTTTTCAAGGGTAGATTTGGGACATTTTGGCAGTCTGAATCAAGGTGTTCAAACCCCAGACAATAAACACAGGTGGTGTGGGGATCAGCCTTGGCAAAGACCTCCCCACACTCACTGCAGTGTTGAAACCCAGTGGGCCTGTTTTTTTTCTTGGGTTTCTCAGACATGGTCAGCCTAACCAAACTTACCCTTTTTTGGCAACTGCCAGGCAAGACTCCCTTATCGATTCCCAACCGTGTCATGGGACTCGGAAAAAAACAGATAAAAACACGTTTTTTTTAGAACTGATAAGGACCGGTAACCACACACTAAAGTTAACACAAGAATTTAAACAAATGATCGGATCAGCCGAACAGATCCACACTTTTTACAAATTCCACACAGAAATACAGTACAAAACCTATCTAGTACTCACGGTACCACAGACAGAGACTGAACCGACTATGCGGAACAATTTTTCGGTTAGAAACCGACGAAAAACTGACATTTCAACCAACTTTCGAACCGAGCTGCAGGAGAAATCTCCAGAGCAACTGTTCAGTGAGGCGGAGTAAAGAATCTGATGGTTAGATTTCAAAGGGAAACAGACAGAGACATCAACCGAGCTCGAGCTCAGCATTCCATGCTCTGCATAGAAAGTTTAACCCTTTGTTCTCTGGGGCAGTTTAAAGGCTGGGGCTAACTGCACTTGTCAGAATACAGCAAGACTTCAGGTTGTTTGAATTGGAATAGAAAAAGCTTTTCATCACTCAATGAACATTAGGTACGATCAAGCAACTGGACAACTGTCCGATACTAAAAGTTGTACTTAAAAAGGAATTCATGTTGCGGTTTGATGTACTTGTACAGATTAATGCATACTGCAGAGTATTATTTTTTATAGTTAGGACTTATAGTAGTTGTGGCACAGTATTTGTACGCACTTATAAACATTGAGGTAAACATTGATTCATAGTGTATTAGAACATCGTGTTTATTTACTAAGGTAATTTTCTTTTTAATTTTTTGTACTTTACAAGTACTGTTCTATAATCAAATTCTAACAGATCTATTTGTAACTCTTGCACTAAATCAAAGCCAGCCTAGTAAAGATGGTTTGCAGTTATCTTCCTCAGACAATAGTAATAGGATGTAGCCGCTTTAAATACATAACAAAACCAGATTAATTCCTAGATGCATAAGTAATGACATAATAAATTACAGTAGAGCCACATGTGTCACACGTATTCAGTCGTACCCTGAAAGTTTCATCCTCGAGATTCAGATATCACCAGTGAATTGATATATGAATCCACAATAAAGCAAACACTAAAGGTGATGAGGTTACGACTGTGGAGCCAGCCTAGATCTATTAATATGTGCAGAATATAGTACTGAATGCTCCGTCTACCTAATGACAGTTAAAAAAAATGTAAAAACAGCTTGCACATCCTGTACTTATCCTATTAGGCCAACAAACACAGATAGCAGCTGTAACTACAGCTTACACCTCTGATGATAAAGCACATTAAAAAATTCTGATACCTCAACAAATGTGCCCAGTACTTTCAGCAAAATAAAAAAAAAGAAAAATCACCCGCTCACACTTGCTGCATGAATTACATAAAAGCTTGTTTCTTTTTAATTTTGAGTACAACATTGAAAATAATATGCATTCATACTGAGTAGTTAGTTCTGTTCTAGCAAAATTATTCCATGCTATTTCAAACTAAAATGTACAGTGCCTTTACATGCCCCTCTTTTCACCCATTTCACCCAGCATAGTTGTTAACTGTACCATATAGCAAAAACACACACACACACACACACACACACACACACACACAGGAGTAGGTAAAATTCACAGTACTATCTCAGGACAGGAGTATGGATTCTGTCAAGTTCCACTCCAAAATTTGGGTTAGCGGTGGAATTGCTTGCTGTACTAGCCACATGGCTAAAATATTAAACTAGAAGGAGAAACGAGATTGCTAAATACAGACTCATTATCGACAGGGGCGAGAGGGCCGCAGTAACTATAAAGTGAATTATTTTATTACTCTATTTGAAAGGAGATTATATTGACAGTCAATAAAAGAACCTCCTTTCAAATAGAATAATAAATCAGTAAAGATTAAAAATAAATAAGCGAGGCAGGATTTTTTTTGTGAGAGATCCTGGACTTAGGAAAGTGTTACGGTGGGCACCTCTGCTCTGATGCAGGGAAGTGGGGGACACTGGGACACGTTGGCATGGCATGGCATTTGGCAGTGCTGGGTTACATTTAAAAAACTGCTTCCTCACCTTGCTTCCAAGTTCCTTCCCCTGTGGTTCTGACCTTTTTTCTACTAGGAAACAGCCAGGACTCAGGAGGAACTTCGGTCTTTTCTGATCTGGAGGTACACACCAACCGACCGCGCTCTCTCAGTACCGACTGATGATTCCTCTCTACTCAAATGACTGTCAGATCAGAGAATGGCACTCAATTGACCGACGATGATGAACGACAACCAATTTGCCGCATGAGCAATTTCTTTGCGCCTTAGCTGTGATTGGCTGATGGCTGCTGTCAGCTACCACCAATCAACTGTCTGTTGTGACGGTCTCTCTCGCTCTTTGTTTTTACAGGGGCTCAGCTCAACCCCGAAGCCAGTCGCCAGCCCAGTGGGAGCAAGTCATTTTTTTAAAACCACTGGCAGCTCTCAGTCTTTACACACACACCAATCGATTCGGATCAGAACCCCAACCCCCCGGCCCCCACCAAAAAGTCTTTGAAAAAGCACCTTTTTTCTCGGCACACAGGACAATAAAAATATAAAATACTAAATACATTTTTTTTAATAGCCTTCACAACAATATTTGGCGGGCACATGCCCCCTCGGGCCCTATGGGCATGACGCCACTGAAACCTGACCTACTTCCCATTGCTCCTCTATTTTCTGACTGTCCTGAGAATTCCAGGCTATCATGGCCTAATAAACTCTGTACAAGACAATCAGATACTGGGTCCAATAATCAAATGTCAGAAAGGACTTCCAAAACACCCACCTCACAAGAAACATTTCCCTTATAATAAGCATCCCTATTAACATTGACATTGTTATTCTCAAGATCACATTCATTTGAGCTAGCATTTAGATCTTCAGGTGAACCATGAAGCACATTAGACACATCTTGTACATCAGGGAAACAAGGCAAAAAAGATTGCTCTAAATCACTATTGCAAACTGATGACTGACTGACTTTAGTAGGAGTATTAGGGTCCATGGCAACAGCAAAAATGTCCCATGTAGCCCTCTGATTTATAGTATGTTGAGGTATGGGAGTAGAGATCTTATCATGTCCATTAATAGATGTCCAATGCTCCATAATTTTAGATTGTCGCAAAGAAACAGTATTCGGTCTGGACTTTCTGTGCTGCACCCTCACAGCTTTTTTAGTTGAATAAGAAGTATCTATTGGGGATACATGGGCTTGCTGGGCCTGTTTCCTAGTAATTATCATTTTATTCTGCAAAGACTGTAAGCGTACGGCAGACAGTCAAGGGAGAGATACCTTAAAATCCCAAATATTAAATAAATAAATATCCAACTGCAGATGAATTTCAAGGCAATTAGCTTAACTAAAGTGTATTTCTTCCTTTAGCTCAGATGCAGGCCAACTTTTCCTTTCGACCACTTCCTTCCAAATGATCTTTGCTTCCCACTGTATTGAAATGGCCAGTACCAAGGTAATGCCAAATGATGGCCCAGTAGTTACAATATTCACAGTACAAAAACAGGGAGGGCAAATGGAACCTTATGACCGATGGTAAAATGAGAGCTCAGGATCACCAAAGGAAATACACAAAATAAAATCAGAAGATAAAAACAAGCACACCGAAAATGGTGAATCTAGAATAGAAATGCCATGCATGCGTGTATATAATCATAAAACATGTGACTAGAAAGACCAATCACATGACCAGTGAAAGCTTTACGAAAGTAATAATAAAAAATATATGTATATTTACTAAAAAACTCAAGAACAGAGAATAGTCATAAAGACCGTGTAAAAACCGTACAAAACCCAAGACATAAAACACAGCTGAAAAGCAATTGACATGGCTTAAAAGAAAGAAGGGGGTCAGTTCCAATATATGAATACAAAACGGCAATCAGTAATTTGCAATCATTTACAGTTTTCATCGATTCACCCAGACCTCCTTCTGTGAAATATCAATTTCTATGTGAGCAGAGCTTAGAAGTCAGTGGATTAATCATCAGATCCAACATGACGTCCGGGTAGTGTCTCATAAACACAGGCCTTTCTGAAGGGCCTCTCCCACTCCACCAGATCCAGCCACCACCTTTGGTGTTCCTCCTGGGGGAGGGTAAGGAAAACATATTTTGAGACCGCAACCAGGCCGACGAAACTCACAAGATAGACTGATAAACACTATTTTAACATAGGTGGCATACCTATTCAAGGTAGAAAACTAGCACAAAATAGAGCCAGCTGCCGAATTACTCCTCAAGGTGACAGCGAGCGGCATTCCATCTTCCTCTTGACACTTCCTCTTTGATGCATCAGTCCCTGGCCACCACCCCACTGAGAGATACAGGTCAGGATTTTCAAATGGTATGCCACAGGTGTAGCATCCTATTTCTGATGTAACCTGCATCATGCATTTGTGATCCACCCTTTACTATAGTATTTTTGAATGTTTCAATGGATTTTCTACAGATACCACAGTTTATGGCAAGAAAATGACATGTGTCATATACTGTATGTGATACATGTATCATTTATTTGATGTTTGTGCCATTTATGAGACATTCTGTAAACATATTCAGCCAACCACCTGTAAGTCATTCTAACATGTAGGAATCACGACACAAGGCCCTGAAGGACTCTGAAAATGTTTCCCTGAGTATGTCAGTTTCACTGTAGCAGCTGAGCCTACATATTTTTCACTCAGACGTTGAGACAAAAAATGAAATAAAATAAGAAAAAGATGAACTTTTCAGTACCTGCCTACAGTGCAGCATCCAGCATCAACATAGTCAGTAACAAAACATGATTTGTTACATAAAACATTCAGAACCCCCTGATGTTTTTCCTGTCTATGCAGGTATCTGCCATAAGCCCCAATGCCAGAGTGCCCTGCTGCACGCTGGCCTGGTAGTTGAAAAAAATCCACTTTCTACCCCTCCCTCTCCTCTGAAGCAGTATAATTTCCTTGCCTGAAATTACATTTTAAAGTGTGTTTAATAACTAACCAGAATGATTCTAGAGGATTGTTGACAATTTATGACCATATTAACCTCTTCTGATCACAAAATCACTCTTATAAAAAAATTGCTTCTCTCAGGAGCAGATCCTTCTCTAATGGAAGAGAGAGAGAGAGAGAGAGAGAGAGAGAGAGAGAAAGATGGATGGATGGAGTCTGGCTTCACTAGTGGCAAACATTTTGATTTGACAAAGTGCCAAATGTCAGTATAGTCACTGAATGGCAATTTTACATGAGCTTATCTACTATATGTATGTCAAAATATATGGAAAACACCTGGGGAAGGAGAATGCCATATGGAGTATGCCTCTTAAGTAGGCCTACACTTACCTTTATGTGATTTGCTCAATTGAAGAGGCCTTGTCAAATTACAGATCCCATAATTTTAGGTTATGGCATGGACCTTATGTAACACTTAATCTACTGGTGCAGACATTTTCTCAAAACTGTAATAATCAGGCCCTATGACAGTGAGTCATTGGATATGTGGAGATCTCAATAAGTATCTGCCCATTTAAAGTCATTGTTTCAGTCAAAACACCACAGTGCCTCCCTATTTTGCTGACTTTTTTTTCCTACATGGGAATGAGTTCACATGTCCTGCATGGTTTACAAAAGTGTGGCTTTTTCTGCATGCCTCAACTGTAGGAGAAATTCCTCCTTTATGTACCCAGGAAATATTCTAGTGGGTTGAATTCAAATACACCACAGTCATGAGACTCTGAAAGGGAAGAACCATGTCTGTGGTTGTAGTGCTGAGCCTTGAAATCTAATGACTCTGGCACAGAAGTAGCAGTTTAAAAGATGTATGTGTATTGCAAAGTATGTACTCACAGGACATTTCTGAAAATAGGCACATGGTGGTCCTAACAGTTCCTATCCTGGCTAAAATAAACACATCTACATGTGGATGTTTCCTTATAAGAAGAACATTTATATTTTATAGAACTTCTTATTCCCAGTTTACAACAGCCAGCTCATTTTTTGGCTTTAAATTCTGTTGTTGCTTCATGCTACTTTTTCATTTCTAAGCAAAGATGTAGTCTTATGTATGGTAATACTGTGTGTTTTTCCCACTGGTGCTGAGGTGTTCTATTGTGCTTCAATGCAAGTGACCAAAGTTAGATAGCAAGCCTGATTTCACACTAGGATGGTGGATTCTAGGGTGTCATGTGGAGGCAGTGCATTCAGACTCAAGGGAGGCCCTTAATTAGCTTCTTGGACCCTCCTCCAGTTGAGAATTGGAGGGGCATCAAAATTGTGGATGACAACACAATGCCAGCCTTTGCACTCCATATCCTAAAAGCCAAGCATAGCTAGAGGTATTACAACATGTAGAGGAGAAGAGATACGAACAGGAAAAAAATGTGGCTTCCAGGGGTAAGAATAAGAGAAAGACAGTAAGGAGTACCCTAGTCATAAGAGAATATAGTTATTTATTATTTATTTATTTCAAAATTTCCACCAGGTAAGATATACTTACTGTAGCTGAAAATAGTTAATTTCCAGATGTGTTCGGGGGCAGGGGGAAACAAAAAAATATCAGTACAAAAATACAAGTATTAAGAAGTGGTCAAATTATACAATAAATTCTACAGTACATCAATAATTAAGCATACAAAAGGGCAAATTTATATAAGGTACAGGGCAGAAGCCTGCCATCATGGGATGAAGGAAATAACTACAAACTGAGGAGGCCACTTAGGGTTAGAATGTTGTTGGAATGGAGAGGGAAAGTAAGGAAGGGAACAGCAAATGCAGTTGAGGCAGAAAAGATGGAGAAAAGAGAGGAGGAGGGTAAAGACTAGTGTGCATGGATATGTACTGGGTGCAGTTGCAAGAGTGAGAGGTAAAGTCGAGGAGAAGAGTTGAGAAAGAGTGTTGGGAAGAGGAGGAGAAAATGGTTGGAGGGAGAGAGTTCAGGGAACTGGTAGGAGAAAGCTGCCAGATTAGTGAGGGATTTCCTTGAGGGTGGGGCAAAAGAATGATAGCAAGAGTTATGAAGGGTGTAACAGGGAGGTTGTTGGGGGACAGGAGAGAGGTAAGGTAAGAGGGGAGGATGGCCAGCCAGAATTTTGAGATAAAGTAGGCACAATGAGCAAGGCACCTAGCATTAAGGGAAGTAAGGGAGAGAGAGGAGTACAAGAAGCAATGTTGAGTGCGGAGAGGCAGTCCAGAGCAAAGTGACAGAAGGAACGAAAGAGAGGGTCAAGTCTGGCTAGGGTGGTCTTTGACCCAGCACTGTAGACAATGTCACAATAGTTGAAAACTGGGAGAATCATATTCAGGATAATAGGCAAGCAGGAAGAGGAATGCATCCCTTATTCCTATATAATGCACCAAGTTTAGGGTAAAGTTTTCTGTGGATGGCATCCACATGTTCTGAAAAGTCAAGGTGGTGGCATAGCCATATACCAAGATAATTAAATGAGGGGACAGCAATGATTATGGTCCCATCTAGGGTGTGGAAGGAAGGAAGAAAGCTAAGCCAAGAAAGTTTTTGCTTAGATCCAAAGGTGATAGAAATTATTTTCTTGGCATTTAATGACAGTTGATTAGACTGGAACCAGTGCTGAACATTGTTGAAGTCCAGTTGAATCCTGGCCAACAGCTCAGAGGGGGAAGAGCCAGAGACAAATAGGACTGCGTCATCTGCAAACATATGGATGGAAGTAGATGAGCAAACAGAGGTGAGGTCATTTAGAAAAATCAAGAAATGTAGTGGCCATGGACAGAGCCTTGGGGGACCACAGTGTTGATAAGTGGGGGATAATGTATCACCAATTCTGACAGATTGAGTTCTGTCCTCAAGACAGAAGCAAAACCAGTTAATTAAGGATTCAGAGAGCCACACATCCTTGAGCTTGTCAAGGAGGAGGGGCGGGCAACAGTGTTGAAAGCTTTAGCCAATTTGACAAAGATGGTGGAGGTGATGAGGCCCTGATCTATGCCTGAGAGAATGAAGTCACTAAGACAGAGGAGGGAGGAAGAGTTTTTTATGGAAGCCAGACTTGAAGAGATCAAAAGAGGATAAAAAATCAAGGAAGGAGGAGAGTTGATGTAATTTAACTAAGGTGGAGAGAACATAGATAGACTGGATGTTACCAGGGCTGGAGGAATCACCTCCTTTAGGAAGGGCTATAATGATGGTATGTAGCCAGTAGTCAAGGACAGCAGCAAGGGAAAAAGAGAGGTTGATGAGAGAAGTGATTGGAAGAGCAGTAGCAGGGTCAGAGAGGTGAAAGAGTGTGGGATCAAGTCCATCAGGGCCCCTACCCTTAAAATGCTGACAGCCAGGAGAGCTTTGAAGGAAGCAGTAAGAGTAATAGGAGAGATGGAGAAAAACAGATATGGAGAGTTAGAACAGGGGGCAATGGGAGGAGGGGGTAGAGGAGGGAGGAGGGAAAGGAGGAGGCACAAGAGGTAAAAAAGGAGTTTACCTCTGAAGCAACAGAAAGAGGATCAGAAATGAGGGTGTCGCCCATCTTGAGGATGGGGAGGAGGACTAAATTGGGGGGAGAAAAGGGCATGGATGACCTTCCAGAACTTTGAAGGATGACTAATGTTGTCCTAGAAGGTGGAGGAAAAGTACTCAGCCTTGGCAAGTCTAGTGGCTCTGGTACAAGCACTGTGAAGGGCTTGATACCCACTAAGGTCAGCCAGGGAGCCAGAAGACTTATAATTCTTCCATGCAAGATCCAGTGCATGAAAACAGGCCAGTAGTTCAGCTGAGATCCAGAGGAGGTGGGAAACATGGATTCCGGTTTTCTTAAAGGGGGCACGTAGATCCCAAATTGACAAGAATTTGGAAAGAAAGTAGTTGAGGGCATAGTTGATATTAGTAGCCAAAGAAATGGGAGATCAGTTAATAGCAGCCAAATCAGCATGGAGAGCAGACAAGTACAGCGACCAAAAGGTTCTGATCTGAAAAATTTTAGAGGGGACTTTAGGTCGATAAATTTTTCACACAAAATAAACCATATGGTGGTCACTAAGGGCCTCAAAGGGGGTGCCAGCATCTGTGATGCAGTGAGGGTGAGAGATGAGTACCCAGTCCAGTAAGAAATGATTAAGGGATCTATGGTCAAGATGGGTAGGGTCCGTGATAAGTTGAGTAAGCTGAAGGGATTTAATATTTTGGCAGAGTTTCAAATGAAAGGAAGAAAGCCAATTAATATTGAAATCATCAAGGATGAGGAGTTCACCCGAGGAATGATTAGAGAAAGCAGTGAGGAGCTCCATGACTGTGGAGGAGGACAGGCCAGGGCAGCAATATCAGCCAGTAAAACAGGGATAGAGAAAGTGACAGAGAGTTTGAAGAGGAGCAGTTCATAAGCAGAGAGGGAGGTAACAGATAGTACTGGAGTGAACTGAATGGAAGAGAAGTGGCAGATGGCTACACCACCTCCCTCTTTTGCACTATCCTGCCAGGTGAGAGTGCACCCAGGGATCTTGGGGGAAAGCCAAAATTCTGATATTATTAAAACAACAAGTTGAAAATATACCATGATAGGTTGCAGTTGATCTATTTTGTTGAGAAGGCTTCATACATTGATGTAAGCCACTCTCAGCCCTTTGGGGAGACAAGTAGGAGGGGAGTATGTAAGGCCGGGACTGGGTTCTGTATCAGCTTCCATGATAAGCAACAGCTAGATGAAGAGTCTGGTAGAATAAAATAAATGTGTATGTGTAGGGCGAGGAGGAGAGAAGGGGTGGGGGGCAGAGGGGTGGTGAAGAGACGATTTGAGGGATTCAAGGTGAAGCCAAGAGGAGAGGGAGGGGAGGAGGGAGCAACCAGGGAGCCAGGAAGGATGGGGGAGGATAGAAGAAGGGGAGAAGGGAAGGGAGAAGGAGGAAGAAACAGAAGGAAAGTTGGCCAGAGGGAGGGAGGTTAGAAAAAATAGGAGTAGCAGGAGAGAAAAGGTGATAACATAATGAAAGGCAGGAGGCTGAAGTTGCAGCACTTGTTCCAAAAGAGGAAGAAGAGGAGAAAAGTATAGAGAGGACAAAGAAGATAAATGAATGGGCCAAACAGACCAGGAGCAGCACAGTGATAAGGAGTTAAGAGGACCCTAAATAAGGGATTGTACAGTTGACTAGAAAGAAGGGGGAAGGAAGGAGAGTGTTGACAACAGACTGAGTTTGCACAAGGGTACAGTGGTAAAGGATAGAGACTTGAGAAAGAGAAACAGAGCGAAAAACTAAATGGACCGTAACAAGGTGAACAGAAATGCAGAAACTGATGAGGAAATAAGTAGTAGAACAAAAATACAAGTGAGTTACCATACAAATTTAAGCAGGCAATAATGATAAAATGGCATAAAATGCAATTTACTGAGGTAATAATGAAAAACGTTACATAGAAAACAGTGGAGCAATGGCAAAATTATGAAGAGTGTGTAGCATTTTAAAACATGACAGTAGAAGTAAACGGCTACAGGCAATAGAACAAATTTGCAAATTTACCACAATACAGAAGTAAAAACAGCTGCCAGGAAGGGATAAAGCAGCCTAGAGTTCAGTATGTTTCTAGAATAGGGTATTCAAACTAACAATAGTAATAAATAAACACATGAGTAACTACATGAACAAATGAGAAGTCTATTAAAGCAACTTGCAAAAACTGGAGTTGGAAGGGGAGGCAGGAATGGAAATCCTCTCCATCATTGATTACTGCCTGGTTGTCTACAGTGCAGCATTAGACTCTGTGCTCCAAGAAGGTGCACATAGCTCTCAGCAAGGCCTGCAGACTCATCCCAAATGGCTATCGAATGACCCACACTTGTTCCCTCTACAAACAGACACATCTGCTGTCTCTTGGGTGCAGGACTAAATTCCTCACATGCCTCCTAGGCAAAAAAGCATTACTGGGGAAAGCCCCCCCCATGCATAGCAGGCATCATCTCCCTCCAAGACTTAGAATATATAACCAGAAACAGAACGCAGGGGGCCCTTGTAGTGCCATTTTGATGCACAGCTCTTGGACAGCACGCCTTCTCCTACAGAACCCCTCTTTGGCCTAATGAGGTACCCAAGTCCATTTGGAACTCCACTAGCCTATACTGCTTCAAATCAGACCTTAAGCACTACCTGACCTCCAGCTCTGCGTGCACCTGCATCTCACACAGCTGATAGACTCTGGATGGCCAGGCCTGGCTCTGCTAACAGCAGCAATTCTCAGCACAAGACAGAAGTCACTGTTCTACACGCTCCTTGACAATGCCTCTGAATCATTCTAAGGGGCTGCTCCTGTACACCCCTCATACCCCTCTCACCTTCCCCCTGTTTCCATGCTAGGATGGGTCTCTGCCTCCCCAGCCTCAGCCCTGCCTCCTTGACCACTATTACTAGAGGCCCCCCTCCTCCCCTACCAACATCCTGTTCTTACTGACCCTCTGGCCAACATAATCTAACCTCTAGTGCCTCTGCCCCTTACCTACACCTGTAATCAACTAAAGCTGGTGTCTATAAGCTGTATAGTGTTTTAAATGTCTAAGAAACTCTGTAACCTTTTCCTGCTTGTTGTGCTGTTTAGTGTCCCAAATGTCCTAAAACTCTATAACCTTCTTGATTGAATGTCTATACTCTGTTCACATGACATGGAACCTTTGTAAATGATCCTTGCCTCAAAGGTTATTACCAAATAAATAAATAAAATAAAATTAATTAAATGGACCAGAGTGACCGGCAGAGTGGCTGCATAACTGCTGACTCCAGTAGACTTGAGGCAGACAAATGTACTTAGTGGGTATGGGTAGCTATATAATTAGAGGGGTAGAAATTGTGGTTGAAGGAGGGGAATAGAGAAGTGACTTGAGGTCTTCCTGGTGCATTAGCCATCC
Organism: Neoceratodus forsteri; assembly: GCA_016271365.2. Lineage (NCBI taxonomy): Eukaryota > Metazoa > Chordata > Ceratodontiformes > Ceratodontidae > Neoceratodus > Neoceratodus forsteri. Next base: position 779,336,042 of record CM028131.1, read on the forward strand.
ATGACACAGATAGGATAGGGAGGATTCTATGTGATTTGAGTGAAAACAAACTAGAGATGAGCACGTGGGAGAAAACAAAATGTCGAACAGAAAGATAGCCCACATCAAAAATAGCGACCATCAAAACAACGACTTTCCCAATAAAAAAAAAAACAAGGCAAATCAAACGATATGAAAAAACACGAAAACCAAAATCAATACTGTGACACAGTGCCTCCAGCAGCTACACCAAAATCACCCCTACCACACTGCAGACACTCCCCAAACTTATAGGCAGTTCTCCCAAAGTAGCTGAAACCACCCTGTGTGTCCAAATTATCCACACCTTGAAACCTAATGACATACACCTGGACAGAGCAGCACAAAAAAAAAATCCACTACACAGATAAAATCCTCTCTACCAGCATTACCACAGCCTCAATATCAGACAGCCAAGCCTGACACCGACACAGGGATTCAAACTCATAGTACCACACCCGTCACACCTACAGAGCAACCCTAGACACCTACCGACCTAACACACTGTCTAAGCCTATGTGCCACAACAGAAGCATGACCACTGCTCCTCCACAACATGCTCTAATTTCAAGTCACACAGCACACTTTAAAGAAGCAAACTGAGGAAACACCTCAATATGCAGCGGGCTTCACTTCCCGTATCCCTCTTAAATAATTATAACACACTCCTTGATAGCATTATATGTACCACTGTGTTCAATAGTACCCCAGCACACTTAACCCTCACTGAACAATGTTGTGGACTTCACACACACTGTTTTCTCACTGTAGCCCTTTTTACAGGTGCTCAAATTGAGTAGCTTTTATGGAGTTGCCCATATCATGGGATACCGATAGGAAGGATGGCATAGGGAAGGGATGGAAAGCTTGGGATGCTAGTACACTTGGGTACCAATGATCTGGTGAACCAGACTACTGGAGTAGTGAAGCACAACTTTTAAATGTTTGGGGACAGATTGATGGCACACTCAACTTCCCTGGCCTTTTCTGAGGTCCTCCCTGTGTGGGGAAAGGGAATGATAGAGTGCAGAAGGAGGAATCTGTGGAGTTTAATGAGTGGCTAAATTGGATGTTGTCAGCTGGAAGGGAACACTTTTGTAATTAATTGGGGGGGTGCTTCTGGGAAAGAAGGCTCTTAGTGGCCTTCACCTAGAAAGAGAAGGAGCTGGTGTGCTTGGGTAAAAGTTTAATGTCTACATTGGAGGAGATTTAAACTTACAGGGGGAGACTGATACTGGGGGAACCACAGAAAACAAGAGCAAGAGGAGAATCTGGCAAGGACTTCACAGAAGTGGGGGTTGGAACTCTGGAGCGGGAACAAGTGAGAGTTTTTGACAGAGGAGAATCTTGCTTTCAGAGCAAGTAACAGCTGAATAGAACTACAGCTTTCTTATTGACAAATCACTTCTATCTCAGCAAGAGACAGTGCCTGTTTGGATTAAGGAAACAGATGCTTTATTAGAAGCAGGGGGTCTCATTTAAGTAAAAAAAAGAAGAGTCACTGTGTGTTTCTCTGAGAAAGGGGGCTGTATCAACTTAATTTGCTGAGTCAGGAGCAGAGGGGAGAAGCTAATTGAGGGTATGGTTTAGGAGCTGAGGCGTACAAAAGCAGGTGTCTCCAATTACAGCTTCCTGCTGTTAGTTTTTGACAGAGGAGAATCTTGCTTTCAGAGCAAGTAAGAGCTGAATAGAACTAAAGCTTTCTTACTAATTGCCCTTCTTCCCACTCTAAGCCAGTTCTACTTTTATAGCCACTGGATTTGACTGACAACAGGAACTTCCTATTTTGCAGTAGGAAGGGAAGGATCACTAAGTCACATTAGTTTCATCAATCTTGAAGGAACCTAAAAACTAGCTCCCCCCCAGCTGCTGGAGGTCTGAATCCAAGCAAGGAAGAAGGAGACTATTGAAGACTACAGGAAGTTCCTGTCCCAGATTAGGAAGGGTGAGAGTTGTAAGGACACATAGGCAGTAGGAAACTAGGTGTAAATATACATAGAGGGAGGAGAGAGTAAGCATACAAAGCAACAGGAGAGGGAACACAAAATAAGTCAAGATGAGAGTGGTGCAGTGCAATGGCTGTGGGGCAGTAGTGTTCCAGTAGAAATTCTGGAGGCTGCAATGCTGCCCTATTTGCAGGCACCTCTCTGGTCTGAAGGAGGAGGTTGCCCATCTCCAGGCTGACCTGGCTAGGATTCGTGAAACCTCTTCCCCCACCCAGGGACCACCAGGGCCACCACCATTACCTCAGAGGTTGCCAAGAAACAGGAGTGGTTGGACCAAGGTGGGCTCATGGAGGGAGAAGGTAGTGGAACAGAGGTGCATCCCTCCAGTTGTACCTCTCCCCAATTCATATGCTGTTCTGGTGAAGAGTGGTTCCTCTATGGAGGCACCTGCAGTGGAGACCAAGGAGGATGCTGGGAATGCTGGGAACCTCCACAAAGGAGACCCACAGGAGGGTGGCACAAGACCCCACAGGGGAAGGAAACAACTCCTGGTAGAGGACTCAATCATTAGGGAGGTAGAAGTGGGGGAAGTGGGGGAAGAAGGGGATAGGGAGATAAGGTGCTTGCCTGACACCACGGCTCAGAGGGGCAGGAAGCGAATCCTCAGGATCATGGGAGCAGCTGCACAAGGGAGGGAGCTGGATGTCACTGTCCACCTAGGGACAAATGACCTGGCTATGAATGGGATCAGAGCAATGCAAGAGGAGTTTGTAGAGTTGGGGATGGGCCTTAGACAAGTAGCATGTACGGTAACCTTCTCGGAGGTGCTGCCTGTCTGTGGTAAGGATGATGCTAGGGTATTCTGCACCATGAGACTCAATGAATGGTTGAAAAACTGGTGTGGAGGTCAGGGTTTTGGCTTCATTGGGGACTGAGGAGCTTCCTGGAGGGATGCTGGCCTATACTGGTTCAATGGTCTGCATCTGTCCAGGGGGGAACCAGGATCCTAGGTGATTAGTTTAAATGCTTGCCAAAGAAGCATTTAAACCTGCCAAGGGGGAGGCACTGAAAAGGAGCAGGAAAATCCCTTCCTTCCCCCCACAAATCACAGTCGTTAGAGAGGTAAACACCAAGGTAGAGAAGTTAGTAGGGAGCAGGACAGGGGTAAATGCAGAAAAAGGCAGTAAGGACAGGAATGGGGCTAAAAAGGGTAAACCATCAAAAAATGGAGGGTGATGAGTACCAATGCCCACAGTCTGATTAACGAGCTCCCTGAACTAGTAGCCTTGATGGAAGAGGGATACCTGAATATTGTGGCAGTCATTGAAACATGGTACACAGAGAACCATGACTGGGATGTCAACATACCAGGAAACACAATCTACAGGAGGGACAGGGTGGGTAAAAGAGGAGGAGGAGGAGGAGGAGAAGCTTTCTATATAAGCGAAGGGATTAAAATGACAGAACTAAAGAGTAGGAGTCACGTGATACAGAACGTCTGGTGACAGCCTTTTCTGGAGCTCCCACCCTCTGCCTTATTATTTCTTAATCTTCTGACATCCACACTTTGATTTCATTGATACCGCATCTGTAAGCCTGCTCCTGCTGTTTTGGTGATGCTCACTATCGAGTATTTGTGGTCTTTAAACACTAGGATAGCCTTTAATAGACACGATGGACGCAGAGATGAAACAGGCCGGAATAAGACATACTCTGCCCACTACTCCTGAGAAGAGCTCCAAAAAAGCTAAAAACCTGAGCCCGGGTCAATCCTCTAAACAGAACCCCTCTGCTTCTTCGGCCAACTTGCTTACAGAAGACCGTTTTTTACAGGAGTTGCTCCCATTTAGAGAAACCCTCCAAGATATTGTGACGGAGGTGAAAGCTATCAAATCTGAGCTGGGTGCTGTAGCGCGCTGGGGGATATGGAAGCCAAAACAGCCTCCTTGAAGCCTGAGAGGAAAACAGACCCGGAAATTGTAAGCTTAGACAACAAATACACAAATTACAACTTAAGACAGAGGACTTGGAGGGCAGAAGTAGACGAAATAATATCTTAATTCTCGGCCTACCTGAGTCTGAGGAAAGGGGAGACATGATTAATTTCATTCAAAAGCTGCTAAACAAAATAATCAGTCCCTCTCCTCTCAGCTCCAGTTACCATATTGAGAGGGCCCACCGCTCTTTGAAGCCTAAACCCCAGCCCGGCTCTCCCCCTCATCCCATCATAATCAAATTCCTCAGCTTTGTTGAGAAACAGCATGTGCTGACTAAAGTGAAAGAACTGGATTCGATCCTCTGGGATGGAGCCAAGTTGCAGATCACCCAAGACCTACCCTATGAAATGCATCAAAAGCGAGCCGCATTCCATCCTACGGTGAAGAAGCTGATTGCAGCAGGAATCAAGTTTAGGATGAACTATCCCGCTAAGTTGCTGGTACTCCTGGAGGGGGTCTGGAATACATACGATAATCCAGACCATGCGAAGGCCGATCTGGCCTTGAAGCTGCCAAATCTATTCATCGGGGACTGAATATGTGGACTGGAATGTTATTTCATTAGTTTCCCCAATAGTTCAAACGATTGTGTTGTTTTTCTATCCCGGTTTTTTCATTACCTGGTTGTGATGGTTCGGTGGAGTGCTGGGGTCTGGTAGGGTGGGCTGGAGGAGCGATCCCGTTTATGGCCTGACAGGCCGCTGGTAGTTTTGGTGGCCTGTGATTCAAAGAGCCAGGCAGAACCTAATGAGGGTTCCTGTTTACCCCGGTATCTTTTCAGGGCGGACCAGGGGGTTCCTTCTTTTTTGGGCTCTCCCGCTACTTCCTTTTCCTATTCGCGAGGGTTTGGTCCTGTCGTGAAGCGGGGAAGGCAATCATTGCATGGCTAGTCTAATTAAGGTTAGTCCTCGCGATTCAAGTTATTTTGCTGTTTTTTTCTTTTTATTTGGAAACCAAAGTATTTGGTAATTTCGGGACGAGCTAGTATTGATACAGACGAGATACGTCTGATGTGTCCCAGGTCATCCCTTTTGATCTATCTTGCCCTACTTAAGCTATAGGAAACACTGTCATTTGGAGAGTCTGGGCAACTCTGGAGAGTTTACCTATTTTTCCAGGACTACTGTTGTTAAAGCAGAGATGTTAAGACTTTAATTTGTGAACATTTGAGATTGGTGGAGGGTGGGGGTGGGGTGAGGACTTACACTGGGGGATTTGTCACTGAGCTAGATAAGGGGTGGGGCTACTAGATCTAAGAGCTTCCTACTAGATGTTTTGACTATTTTATTTTACTATATTGTTCTTGGGAATTGGTTTATCGTGTTTTGTATTACAGTGTAGCTCAACCTGCTCTTAGAATGTAGCCTCTTTGGGGGACCAAGTTTGGCTTTTGTATTTTGGTAGTCAATCTCATGTTTTCTTGGAGTTTGATGTATATAGTTTAAAGTGGTTTGGAAGGGGGGTAGGAGGGGGTAAATCTTAACTATTTTGCTCGAGAACCTATACTTATTTCTACTATTTAAAGTTGTTACGAGTTCAACATGGTTGGCTTTTTGGACATGAGGGGTTTGATGTTACTGTGACATTATTGGGGGTGGGAAAACCTGGAAGGTGTCACTCAAGGAGTGGGGGAGACTAACCCTGTGTTTTTTTTCTTTTCTTCTTGCCACTGGTTTATAGCTATGAAGCCTCATTAAATTGGCAACTTGGAATGTCAGGGTGTTAGGATAATATTAAGAGGCTCAAACTCTATTAAACTGTTCACTTTTAGACATAGACATTTTATTTATGCAGGAGACACATTTGCTAGCTTCTGAGATGAAGGGATTACATCATAAGGGGTTCTCCCAGATTTTTGTCTCTGAAGGTACTACCGCTAGTAGAGGGGTGGCAATTTTGATTAGAAAGGGGATCTCATTTCTGGCAGAGGACTGCTTGACTGACCAAGAAGGTCGAGTAGTGCTGGTCAAAGGATTGCTCAATGGTGTGAGGGTAGTTCTGGGGGCAATCTATGGCCCTGTGGTTGGGGACCCTAACTTTTATGCAATTGATCTGCCCAACTGAGTCTTTTGCCATCCTTATTCATTTTGGGGTGGATTGGAATGTCTCCTGCCTCAAGAGTTGGACAGAACTCACAGACCTATTAAGCCCTCTCTCCTTCCCAATTAGCTCTCAAGGACTTAATGAATCTAGTAGGTCTGTGTGACCCTTGGCTTATTGAACCCTCAAAGTCGTAGTTACTCTTTCATTCGCAATTACATAACTCCTGGTCCAGAACTGACTATATTTTAATTAGTACGACCTTGGTAGAAAATGTTTCCCATGCAGGCATAGACCCAATTATTATCTCTGATCATTCCTTGGCTTGATCAAGATGTCTCCGGAAGACCTGCAGAGAGATACTCCTGGAAACTCAATACACAGCTCTTAAAAGATGACCGCACAGTTCTACATATCAAATCTCTGATCTCCTCCTTTCTTGAGATCAACCAGGGTTCAATTGCTAGAGATGATTTTCTCTGGTGTTCCTTAAAATGCTATATTAGAGGAGGATTTATAAAATTGGCCTCTAGGAGGAAAAGGTTGAGAGAAACGAAAATCATGTCACTACTGGATCAACTTAAAGGAGATGAAAGTACCTTCTCTCTCTCTGGCTCTCAGGCCGATCTAGAGGGGTTGTGCAAGCTAAGGAATGATTATGAAGATTTTATTAAGGATAAGACAGAATATGCCATTCTTAAAACTAAAGCGCATTATCTGGACCAAGGGGAGAAACCTGGCAGACTGCTTGCCCTTAGGTTAAGGGAGGTAGAAAACTCTAGACTGATTCCAGCCTTGAGAGCCCCTGACGGTTCGATTAAAACCTCACCAAGGGATATTGCACAAATTTTTGAAACTTTCTATCAAGATTTGTATGGGGGGAATCTGATCAGGTCACTCGTTCCGAGGTGGAAGACTTTCTGGATGGAATCTCCCTTCCTTGTTTGCAAGAGCAACAATGTGAGTTGCTTTCTCACGATACTCTGAGTGAGATAGTAGAGGTTATAAAGGTTACCCTTGGATAAATCCCCAGGACCTGATGGGTTCTCCTCAACTTTTATAAAACTTTTCCAATGAGATTTCCCCACCTTCTCCAGGTTGTTTAACCATATGCTTTCTTGGACTCTCTTGACCCTCACTCCTCGAAGCTACTTATCTTGATTCCTAAACCGGACAAACCCCGCTGGACCCGGCCAGTTACAGACCAATCTCGCTATTAAACTATGATATTAAAATCCTAACAAAATCCTTTCCTTGAGAATCAAAAGGTCTGGCAATCCTGTTAAGTTCTGAACAGGTGGGGTTTGTCCAGGATAGGTCTGCATCAGACCATCTGCGCACCCTTTCCCATATTCTTCAGGCTGCACAGAAATCCCAATCCCCTATGATGTTGGTAGCCCTAGATGCTGAAAAGGCCTTCGATAGGGTTAATTGGGATTTCCTGTGGTCCACACTTAGTAGAATGGGTTTCCCCGAGATTTTTATACAGTGGATTAAATCAGTCTATCGGTCATCCTCAGCCAGAGTCTTCTGTAATGGAGTCTTTTCATCTCACTTTCTTTTACATTCCGGAACACGCCAGGGTTGTCCCTTGTCCCCGTACCTATTTAATTTATATCTGGAACCTCTTATACTTAGAATTAAAACTTCGCCGCAGATCACTGGTTGTGTTATCTCCCAAAAGGCTCTGACTTTATCAGTTTTCGCTGACGATATCCTTTTACATCTCTCGAGCCCTGAGACTTCCTTGCCAGCAGCTCTCCGAGTTATCACGCAATATGGGAAGGCATCCAATTACAGGCTAAATTTATCCAAATCGGTGATCTTTCCTCTTAACTCTTTCACGTTTCAAGCTAATTTTATCCAGTTAGGTATGAAATGGTCCCAGACCTCACTTATATATTTAGGTATATATCTGGCCCGGGATGAAGAGGTTATCAAAAAACTAAACCTGGATGACCTACTGGACAGAATACAGAGGGACCTTGATGGATGGTCTGCCCTGCCGCTATCTGTAGGGGGTCGGATTAATATCATTAAAATGAATATATTACCCCGTATCTTTTATCCCCTCAACCTTCTTAACATATGGCTCCCCAGAACCTACTTTCAACGGATACATTCTGCCCTAGTTAAATTTATTTGGGGGGTAAGCACCTTAGGAGGGCTTTCTGCAAACTTATCTTGCCTAAGGATAAAGGGGGTCTTCGCCTTCCAAATTTCTGGTTTTATTACTGGGCTAGCCATTTAGCCAAAATGGGACGTTGGTTTAAATCTCAGAATGAGCACTACAGGCCCATTTGGCTGGATTTAGAACTTAAAACGTTGGGTAAACACAATCTATGCCCTCCCAGTATTTTTTATTATAGCTACTCTTCCCTACCAGAAGTTGTTCGTAACTCCCCCATAGGACTTTCCATCAAAATCTTCTCGCAATGCTGGAGTTATTTTAAGATTCCATACACTAAAGATATGGTTCAGTCACTCACTCTTAATCCCAATATTCAAATAGGTGGATTACCGCTTCCCCCAGACTGGCTCCCACAAATCCAAGATTGGTTGGTAGAAGATTTCTACCCCAAGGGCTCCCTTCTCTCATCCAATAATTTGTTGGTAGATCTGAATATCTCACGAAATATATATTCAAGATTTACCAGCTGAGACACCTTTTGTTGAAGAATTTTGGGAATGTTAAATTACCTTCCCGAGTCAGGCCTTTCCTAGATCATATTCAGGACTGCGTTTCCAGATCGCACGGAATTTCCCATATATATCTCCATCTTTTGGATACCAAATACCCGGATCCATTATCTGGGTTGAAAGTTTGGAACTCTTTAATACCTGATTCTCCTGGTATTTGGCACCAAATCTGGCAGGATATACACAAATATTATACTTTAGATAGAAATAGGCTTATCCAATACTTCATTCTGAACAACTTGTATTTTATGCTGTCCAGATTGATTAAAGCAGGTAGGCTGGGGTCAAATGCATGCACAAGATGTGGGGAGAAAGAAGGTACGTTAATGCATATATTGTGGTCCTGCTGTAAGGTAGCACCCTTATGGAAGGATATTCAAACCAACTTAGACCCAATCTTGGGGTTGGATGACTACTTCACAGCTGAAGTTTGTATATTGGGTTGGTATTCAGATACCACAATCAACGAAAGGAAATATCATATTGCTTTAATTTCAATGGCGGTTAAGAGATTGGTTCTGAGGCATTGGCTGGACTAAACTAATATAACATTCAATGATTGGCTTAAAGAAATCTCTTTCTGCTTCAAGTTAGAAAGATTGATCGCCAGTTCCCGTAATGCTATGCCTTCCTTTAATAGGAAATGGGGGAAGCTGTATGCTCTATACTTACATTAGTTACCCTGCAATTATGCCTCTGATAATGATATTGATGCTGTTTTGATCATAGGTTTCTGACCCAATTTGTTTTTATGCTTGTCTCGCCCTTACCCTTTAGGTTTACTCTTACTAAGGTTAGAAGTGGCACCTTCCGGGGGTTTGGGGGATTGGGTATGGTTATGGCTCTCAGTTCAATCCCTTTAAAACATTTGCTTTTGGGGAGGGAAGGATGGGGCCTGTTACAGTTCTGGCTGTTATTTGTACCTCATGTTTAATTGTTGTGAAAATTCAATAAAGTTATCTAATTTCAAAAAAGAACTAAAGAGTAAACAGGAACTTGATGAGTCACTATGGGTCACCCTGGAGGCAGAACATGGCACCACAATCTACATGGGGATTGTGTACAGACCCCCATCTCAGAGGGAGGAAATGGACAAGGAAATGATGGAATGCATTCTTAAAATGGCAGAAAAAGGGGAGATATTGTTGATGGGGCACCTGAATATGCCAGATGTTAACTGGAGTACCTTTGCTGCAGGCACTTCTAAGAGCAGGGTCATTCTTGATGCCCTAAAGGGGGTATGCCTGAGAGAGCTAGTGTTGGAACCCACTCAGGAGGGAGCAGTCTTAGATCTGGTACTCTCAAATGGAGAAGGAGAAAGGATCTTAGATTTAGAAGTGGGTAGCCATCTGGAAACAAGTGACCACCAAACAGTATGGTTCACAATAAACACAGCCATAGAGTTAAGCCATACAAAAACAAGAGTATTGGACTTTAGGAGGGCTGACCTTGGGAAAATGAGAGAGTGCATCAGAAAAGCACTAGCAAACGGACAAGAAGGAGGGGTGGAGGAACAATGGGGAATAATCAAACAGCCATCACAGAGGCAGCAAGCCTTTGTGTGAAGCAAATCAACAAAACAAAACAAAGGGAAAAAACATTATGGTTCTCAAAAGAGGTGGAAGGAAGGTTAAAGAGAACAGGATAGCGTTTAGGAAATATAAGGAAACACAGAAGGAGCAGGACAGAGAACGTTATCAGTTAAAGCAGAAGGAGGCAGGGAAGGCAGTCAGAATAGCAAAGGCACAAACGGAGGAAAAGATAACCAAATCTGTTAAGAAGGGGGGATAAAACCTTCTATAGGTTCATTAGGGACTGAAGAAAGACAAAGGAAGGGATACAGAGAGTTAATAAAGGGGAGGGAATGTGGGCAGAGGGTGACAGTGAAAAAGCAGGGATACTGAACAAATATTTCTGCACAGTGTTCACAACAGAAGAGGAGGGGGAGGTACCTAAACCAAACAAGAGAAACAGTCTGAATAGGGGCATCAATACCAGTCCATTCACAGAAAAAAGGGTTTTGAAAGAACTCTTTAAACTGAGGGTGGACAAAGCAATGGGGCCTGATGGGATTCACCCCAGAATTATAAAAGAACTAAGTGTAGAACTAGCAACACCACTGACCACTCTCTTTAACAAATCATGGGAGGATGGGGTGGTACCTGAGGACTGGAGGAGGGCAGATGTGAGTCCACTTGACAAAAGTGGGAGCAGGGCAGAGGCAGAAAACTACAGACCAGTTAGTTTGACCTCAGTGGTAGGTAAAATTATGGAATCACTTCTGAAGGAAAAAATTGTTGAGTACCTACAGGCCAGTGGGGCACAGGGCCCAAGGCAGCATGGTTTTACAGCAGGAAGGTCATGTCAGATGAACCAATAGATTTTTTTGACTGGGTGACCAAAGTAGTAGACCAGGGAGGGGCTGTTGATATGACCTACCTAGATTTTAGCAAGGCATTTGATACAGTCTCACACAAAAGATGAATATACAAGTTAGTCAGCCTTGGAGTTGGTCCCAAGACGGTAGCCTGGATAAAAAACTGGCTGGACAACAGGATGGAAAGGGTAATAGTAAACTGAGTCCACAGTGAAGAAAAGAGGGAAACTAGTGGGGTACCGGAGGGTTCGGTACTGGGACTGGTCCTCTTTAATGTCTTTAAAAGTGACATTGGAGAGCACCTGGAAGGAAAAGTATGCCTCTTTGCTGATGACACAAAGATCTGCAACAGGGTTGATACACAAGGTGGGGTGGAAAGGATGAAAGGGGACTTGGCAAGGTTGGAGGAAGAGTCAAATATATGGCAGCTCAGATTCAATGCAAAGAAGTGCAAGGCAATGCATCTGGGAAACAAAAACCCAATGGAACAGTACACAATGGGAGGTGAAATATTAACAAGAACAAAAATCGAAAGAGACCTAGGACTAATTATATCAGATGACCTAAAGGTGGGCAAGCAATGTGAGAAAGCAGTAAGGAGGGCTGGTGGGATACTGGGATGCATAGGGAGAGGCATCAACAGTAGAAAGCAGGAAGTTGTTATCCCTCTGAACAGACAGCTGGTGAGACCCCATCTGGAGTACTGTGTGCAATTCTGGAGACCCCATCTCTGCAAAGACATAGACAGAGTGAAGGCTGTTGAGAGGAGGGCAAACAACATGGTGCAGGGTCTGCACCAGAAGACATACGAAGAGAGACTAAAGCAACTTAATATATATACCCTTGAGGAAAGGAGGGAGAGTGGGGACATGATAGAAACTTTCATGGAATTAACAAAGTCCAAGAGGGTAGCATCTTTCAGAAAAATAGATGTGCAAGAACAAGGGGTCACAATTTGAAGATAGAGGGGGGATGGCTGAGAGGTAATGTTAGAAAGTATTTTTTTCACAGAGAGGGTTGTGGATGCATGGAACAACCTTCCTGAGGAGGTTGTGGAGTCAGGAACAGTGGGAGAATTCAAGAATGCATGTGACAGACATAAGGCAAATCTAGTGGGGGGGGTAGGAGGAAGTAAGCAGTTGATTTACTACAATCTGCAGCTTATCCATCAGGTAGGAAAATAGGCAGACTAGGTGGGCCAAGTGGTCCTTATCTGCCATCAAATTCTATGTTTCTATGTGGTCCATAATAAGTTAAGAAAAGGTGCCTAAGGGTGGGCTCACAAAATGGCATGGATCAGTAAAATCAGAACATTAAGGAAGGTAAGGGAGGATGAACAAAGAGGAGCTGAAAAAATGGAAGGGGTGTAGGTACAAGCTGGAAGGCAGTCTGGCTTAATGCTAGAAGCCTAGGAATAATAATTTGTGAGCTCCAGGCAATGGTGGCAGATTTGGGGTTAGGCCTCATAACCATTATGGAAACCTGGATCACCTGGAATAATGACTAGGACATGGCAGTACCAGACTACAACATATTTAGGCATGACAGGGAGAAGGGAAAAGGTGGAAGAGTAGCCCTCTATGTCAGGGAAGGCATAGAGGTAGTAGAGGATAGGTCCTTCAAACGATGGAATAAGGAAATAGAATCCCTTTGTGTACAGCTCACAATAGCAACAGGTAAGTCATTGCACATGGGAATGGTCTACAGGCTACCAGAACAAGGACAATAGGGAACCAGTGGCAGAAATGGAGAAGGAAGCTTCAAATGGGGATATAATTTTGGCCGAGGTCTCAGCCTGACATAGATTGGGATATTCTAGTGGCTAAGTGCAACAGAAGTCAGGTCCTGCTAGATGCTTTACATGACCCTTTGCTAGTGCAGTGGGTCAGGGAACTCAAAAGGCAGGCTGACAACATTGGCATTGTAATCAGCAACTCAGAAACTATACTTCAAGTGCTGGTTAGGGATCACTGGGGTCCAGTGATCATAACACTATATGGTTTCACTGGCCCTGTCTACTACTATATCCTCACTGAAGTTCAGGATTCTAGAAATCAGACTTTGACCAGATGTGTTAATTAGTCCAAGATAATTTGGTTGGAATGGACAAAATCAAGATGGTGGAAGAGAAGTACAGATTATTTAGAGGCCATTAAGCAACTACAGTAAGTCAAACTTGAGAACAGTTATCAACAAAAACAGGCATAAGATACCAATCTGGCTCTCTAAAGTGAGGGAGGCAGTGAATACCACCAAATGAGGCTTTGACCAGATGGACACAAAAGCAGGGGAACAAGGAATGGAGGGAATACCAAACAGAGATGAGTGAGGCCAAACAGTCAGCAAGGGACACAAATGCAGGTATAGAGCATCCTATTGTAGAGGCAGTCAAGGGAGGGAAAAAACTGTTTCTTAGTTTAATTAAGGAAAAACAGAGGCTGAGAGGGGCAACTGAAAGGCTGATGGAGCAGGGCTGGGTAATACGGGAGGACAAGTAGAAGGCAGCCATTCTAAATAAATACTTTCACTCAGTACTCACATTAGAAGATAGATGACCTCTTCCTGGAAGTGGCATAAAGGCTGCTGCAAGAAGAATCCCAGAAATGGGGCTGATGGTATTTAAAGTAGAAAGGGTTAGAAAAGGGCTTGCAGCCCATAAAACAGACAAGGCTCCAGAGCCGCATGGGAAACATAGAAACATAGAAACATAGAAGTTGACGGCAGATAAGGACCGCAAGGCCCATCCAGTCTGCCCATTTCTTTTTCTACCTTATAAATGTGCCATCGGCCTTTGCTATGTCAGTGACCTATCTATTCATAGTCATTTGTATTGCTCCCTTATGCCTATCCCATGCCTGTTTGAAGCCCTGCACTGTATTCATAGCCACTACTTCTTGTGGTAAGCCATTCCATGCATTTACCACCCTTTCTGTGAAAAGAATTTCCTCACATTCCCCCTTAATCGGCCTCCCTCTAATCTCATGCTGTGTCCTCTTGTCCTGCTATTTTTCTTATATTTAAACATGTTAGACTCTTTCACCTTGTTATGCCCTTAAGGTGTTTAAATGTCTCGATCATATCACCTCTCTCCCTCCTTTGCTCAAGGGTATACATATTGAGCTCCGTTAATCTGTCCTCATATGTCTTCTGATGCAGTCCCTGCACCATTTTGGTTGCCCTTCTCTGGACTGCCTCAATTTGGTTAATGTCCTTGTGAAGGTGTGGCCTCCAATACTGCACAGTACTCCAGATGGGGCCTAACCAATGTCTTGTACAGAGGATTATTACCTCCCTCTTACGACTTGTGATACCCTACTAATACACCCTAACACCCCCTAGCCTTACCTACTGCTTTAGAGGTCTGCTTGGATGATTTCAGGTCATCAGTGATGATGATGCCCAAGTCTCTTTCTTCCTTTGTGACTGCTAGCAACTCCTCCCAGCCTATAAGTGGCTTCAGGGTTTCTCTTCCCTATGTGCATGATTTTGCACTTCTTTGCATTAAATCCCAGTTGCCACTCTTCTGACCATTCTGCTAGTTTATCCAGATCTCTTCTCATTCTGCCCACCCCATCTGGATCATCTACTCTGTTGCAGATCTTGGTGTCATCTGCAAACAGACAAGCCTTACCCTCTAGTCCATCTGCTAGGTCACTAATGAAGATGTTGAATAGGACTGGCCCCAGGACTGATCCCTGAGGTACCCCACTTGTGACTTGCATCTCTTCTGACTGTATACCATTTACCACCCTCTCTGTTTTCTGCCAGTCAACCAGTTTGCCACCCAGTTGACCAACTTCTGACCCACCCGAGCCTACCTAGCTTATTTATCAATCTTCTATGTGGAACAGTGTCAAAGCTTTGCTGAAGTCAAGGTAGGCGACATCAACTGCTCCCCTTGGTCCACCACTCTGGTTACCCAGTCAAAGAAATCTATGAGATTAGTTTGACAGGACCTTCCTTTGTAAACCCATGCTGTCTTGGATCCTGTGCCCTATGGATTCCAGGTGTTGCACTATCCTTTCCTTAAGAGTGCTTCCATAATCTTGCCCACTACTGAGGTAAGACTGACCGTCTGTAGTTCCCCGCCTCCCTGCTACCACTCTTGTGGAGTGGGATCACATGAGCCCTTCTCCAGTCTTCTGGGACCTCTCCTGTGCTCAGAGACTCACTAAACAATTCTGCTAATGGCTCTGCTAGTTCTCCTTTAGCTCATTAAGTACCCTGGGATGTATGCCATCAGGTCCCATTGCCTTATCCACCCTGAGCTTAGCAAGCTCTTGTAGGACCCTTTCTTTTGTGAAGGGAGTATAGCTACCTCCTCCCTCTGTGTCCATGATGCTGAGCTGTGGGCCTGCCTTACCTTCTTCAGTGAATACTGAGCAAAGTATCTATTTAGGATAGATGCTTTTACAGGTCCTCCTCTCCACATGCTCCCTTTTCTCCATTAAGCTTAGCAATACCCCCTCTGGACTTTCTCCTTTCACTAATGTATCTATAGAAAGTCTTGTCACCTTCTTTACTGTTTGTGCTAGTGTTTCCTCAGTTTGGGACTTTGCCTGCCTTACTGCCTTACCTGCTTCCCTTAGGGCAGTTTGGTATGCCCCCCTATCTTCATCCCGCTGTGTTCCCTTGTATTTTCTGAAGGCCAGCCTTTTGGCTCTGACCTTTTCTGCTACTGTATTTGAGAACCAAAGTGGTTTCCTTCTTCTTTTGCACTTCCTTTTCTGTCTAACACAATGGGATGTTGCTTCAAGTATTGTATCCTTAATGCTTGCCCACTTTGCCTGTACCTCCTCACCTGTGTTTCTTTTTGCCAGGGCTAGCTTAACTCTGTTGGCCATCTTATCAAAGTCAGCTCCTCTGAAGTCCCATATTTTTGCCTTGGAATGGGATGATTTAGATGTAGTAGCCAAATTGAACCATACCCATGTGATGGTCACTGGCCCCAGGTGACCTTCTACCTGGAGATCTGTGATCCCTTCTTTGTTAGTCAGTACTAGATCTAGGATAGCCCTGTCTCTTGTGGGTTGCTGTACCAGTTGTTTGAGGCCCTCCCCCTGCAGGGAATCTACTATGAGTCTAGTTCTGGCAGATGTTCCTGCTGGTATTGACCAATCTGTATCTGGCATGTTGAAGTCTCCCATTATCAGAACCTCCCCTTTAGCTGTCATGTTTTGTATATCTTCTAACAGTAATGTGTCTATGTCCTCCCTCTGGTCTGGGGGCCTGTAGACAACCCCAGTTCTTATGGCTGTCCCATTTCCTGTTTCCAGGGTGACCCACAGTTCTTCTGGCTCCTTATGTGTATTCTAATTTCTGTAGCTTTGATATTTTCATTAACATACAGGGCCACTCCTCCCCCTTTGCACCTCGGTCTCTTCTGAACAATACATAGCCAGGTACTGAAGTCTCCTCAAGTGTGGTTACTGGTAAACCACGTCTCACTAATTGCTACTATGTCCAGTTTAGCCTCTGACATTATTGCCTGCAGGTCTGGGATCTTATTTCCCAGGCTGTGAGCATTTGTGTACATGATTTTCCATTGGCCAGATTTTGGTGTGTTAGTTGTTGGGTGAGGTTTGGCATTACCCCTGTGCATCGTATGGGGAGACAAACCTTTTTTCTTACCTGGTGGTGCAAATGAACGGCAAACACACTGAATTCCAGTTTGACCACTAGCTGAGGGGGAGGGTGTTCTTCCATTCAACGTATGGGTGCTGCACCCCTCTCCCATTTGCTAGTTTAAATATTCTTGCAAAGACGTCAAACTTCTGCCCCAATGCACTGACTCCTCTTTAGTCAGATGCAGTCCATCAAATTTAAAGAACTTTCGCTCCCAGAACTGTTGCCAGTTCCTACAAATCTGTGTCCTTTTCCTGGCACCAGTCCTTGAGCCACGTGTTTAGCTCCCTATCTCCCTTCTCTGACCTTCCGTCCATCTGCTCCCTTCTCCCAGACTGGCAGGATCTCAGAAGGAGATGCAGGCGAAATAGATGATAGTTTGTCACCAGCCTAGTCAGGTGTTCTGGTCTCCACAACTGACCGGCTGGCGAGATCATTAGTCCCTATGTGTACTAGGACATCAATGTTTTCTCCTGCTTTGTGAACAATTTTAGCAATGCGGTCAGTGTCTCTCCATGCTGATGTACCTGGAGACATCTGACCATCACCCTGGCTGGAGATGGGTATCAACTCCCGAATCATGGAGTCTCCTATGATCAGAAGTTTTTGGATTTCCTTTGTGCTTGTTTAGTTTTGGTTCCTGATTTGGGTGAGTATTGTTGTGTAGCTCCTGTGCCGCGATGTCCTGCTCTGCAGTGTCTTCTGCCTCTTTATTTGATTTCAGAGATAGAGGCAGATACCTGTTTGTAGTGTTTATATGGTTTTTGGAGGTAATGTGTTGGAGAGCAGAGAGTGATGGGGCACCTGATTTGCTCCTCCTAACCACCTGCCAACCTCCTGGACCAACTACCCTCTGCGGTTGAGGTTTTCTGTTGGATGCTGGGGAAATGGCGGTGGTTCTTATAATGTATTTCCTCTTCAATATGAAATTTGAGGCGTGCAATCTCTGCCCATGCTGCCGGAGCTGAGACCTAAGATCTCCAAAGGCCCAGCATGTAGGACAGTGTCCTAAATCCTGTAAGAATGTCCTTCTGAAAATTGTTCACAGTACCTGCAGTTAATGAAATCCATTCCAAAATAAGTTGCTGGGTTTGTAACCTAGTCAGAGTAATTAGAAGGAAAAAAATGCAAGTAATGGTTTAATTGTGCTTTGTTTAACTTGTTATAACAAGTTAAATTACTAGTGCCCTGTAAATGAGATCACCTTGTGGGGGCCCCACTGATCCGCCCCTTCCTGCTCTGCCACAGGAAATGTCACAACTGTGGTACCCTTTAAAAGGAGTGTAGCATGGGGTGGTTGGGGATGGGGGTGGGTGGCTGGGCCCTTCCCCTGCCTAAAAAGAAGAACCACGGACGAAAGAACAAGGAGGTAAGAGCAGAAACAATCAGTCAACAACAAATGCAGTAACCCTGAAAGCTTATCCTAATGTTAGATAAAACTGTAAAACCTGTAAAGCACCACCTGTAATAATTTCAGAGAAGATATACCCTGTAAGAAACACTTTGCTCCAGAAAAATAAAGCAGTAACAGAAGATATACCTTGCAAAAGACAATTTGAATCAGAAGATTACAGCAGTAATCTGTTAGCACACACCTGTAGGCACACCTTGTAATAATGCAGAAGAAGGTATACCAGCAACAACAATTTGAATCAGAGAAAAAATAAAGCAATGAAATGTTAGCAACAAACAGTAGCAATCCCTGTGAGTAAAAATAAAAACACCACCACACAGTAAATCTGCTTAGCCAAACTAAGTCTTAATCCTTCTCCCTTGCTCTGGTAAGTTTCTCTACTCTGCCTTTCAAGCAGTCTTAGAAGGAAAGAGCTCAGGTGAAGCTAGGTGCCTTGGCCAGCAAACCAAGTCTTCTACTCAAGATATCAACTAACCTGACTTTTTAACCCTTCTTTCTGTTGGAAATTACTGACAGTTTGCCAGCTCCACCCCACATACACACCTAATCCTTTGGAAGAGCTGTGGGAGGAAAAGCAATTAGCTCCTTCAATGTGAGAAGGAGACTGAAACACCTCTGAGACAACAAACCTTTTCAACAAACAAGAATAAAATAAAACACAGTGTCAAACAGTAATTTTGCTTGGCCAATGATAAAAAGTCACAAAATGTAAGCTCCACCTGTAATACAGTAATTTCAGAGAAGATATACCCTGTAAGAAACACTTTGCTCCAGAGAAAAATAAAGCAGTAACAGAAGATATACCTTGCAAAAGACAATTTGAATCAGAAGATTACAGCAGTAATCTGTTAGCACACACCTGTAGGCACACCTTGTAATAATGCAGAAGAAGGTATACCAGCAACAACAATTTGAATCAGAGAAAAAATAAAGCAATGAAATGTTAGCAACAAACAGTAGCAATCCCTGTGAGTAAAAAATAAAAACACCACACACAGTAAATCTGCTTAGCCAAACAAAGTCTTAATCCTTCTCCTTGCTCTGGTAAGTTTCTCTACTCTGCCTTTCAAGCAGTCTTAGAAGGAAAGAGCTCAGGTGAAGCTAGGTGCCTTGGCCAGCAAACCAAGTCTTCTACCTCCAAGATATCAACTAACCTGACTTTTTAACCCTTCTTTCTGTTGGAAATTACTGACAGTTTGCCAGCTCCACCCCCACATACACACCTAATCCTTTGGAAGAGCTGTGGGACCCAAGTTTGCTCAGGGAACTGTCATTAGAACTGGTGGAACCCCTGTCAGGGTTGTTTAATAGCTCAGTACAGTTACTAGTGATTTTAGAAGATTGGAGGGTAGCTGACATAGTTATGCTCCACAAGGGAGGGAATAAGGAACAACTGTGTAACTACAGGCTCCTCAGTTTTACCACAATTGTGGGTAAACTGATGGAGACACTAGACAGGAAGGAACTAATTGACTACTTGGAGAGAAATGGGCTCCAATATAGTAAACAGCATGGGTTCATGTCAAGGAGGTCTTGTCAGATCAACCTGATGGTATTCTTTGATTGGGTACAAAGGCTTTTATTAAGTGACAAGCAGTGGATATATTCTATTTTGATTTCAGCAAGGCATTCAATTTAGTGCCGCTTGCTGCATGAAAAACTTTTAAAACTCCTCAATTCATTGAGTTCACCATGAAGTGGGCAAATCTGCATAGTAAAATTCATGCGATTGTGCAAATCTAACTCCACAAGTTGTCACACTATGCAGACACTACACACCATGTGGCAAATTTTACTATGCAAATTTAAGCACTTCACAGCAAAAAGTCATTGTAAAGTGGTCAATCATGTCAATTCATGTAGTAAAATGTATACATTGTGGCATATTTTGAAGTGTGCACTATGCAAATACGCCACATACTGTGCAGTGAGTGAATTCTAAAGGAGTAGGGTGATGCAGATATAGAACACGAACCCCAGGACTGGATTGGGCACTTGACTGCTGAAAGGGTGGTGTGTTGGAATCCTGTACAGGCAACTCAAGTTTGAGAACAAGCTCAGGGGCAGACTGGGTGGCCTAGGTGCTGGGGAAGTGTAGCCACTCAATAGTGTTCCCAGCCCTGGGAGGAATGTTGTCATGCTATGCCACACTGGCCATCCATCTCACATGTGGGGGAGCCACAGGGATTGGTTCTTGGTTTAATCCTTGTCAAAATGTTCATCAGCAACATAGGAGAAGGAATACAGGGTACGGTGTGTCTGTTCACAAATGACTCTAAGCTCTGTTGCTGGGTGGACAGCCAGGAGAGTATAAGGTAGTTGCAGAGGGACCTGCATAGCTTAAAGAGGTGGTTTAAGGTTTGGCAGTTGAAATTTAATGTCTAAAGGTACAGGGTGATGCACATTTGGAAATAGAACCCCATTAAGGAAAGGGCCACTTTGTCCCAAGGGGGGTAGCACATTGTGCTTCTGTATAGTAACTTGAGTTTGGGAACAAACTCAGGGAGCAGGCAGGGTGGCCTGGGGGCTGAAGAAGTGCAGCCACATGGCAGTGATTCCAGGCCAGGAAGGGATGATATTGGGTACCACCACACTGGCAACTACTGCAGTGGGCATGGAGCTTGATACTCTGCAGGGGTTGCCAGTGACTTGTTGAGGTCTGCAGGTGCTGGACCCCATAACAGTGAGGCAGGAGGGAGAAAACAGAAAATGGGCAGTGGCTTCAGTCTTAATGAATCCCCATCTGCCTGCGTAAAGCCAGAAAAATCACCCCACCTTCTGGATGTGATTCTCTGGGGGGCCCTCCCCCTTTTGGCCCCAACATGGGGGAAGTCTGTTGGAAATCATGGTGGGGTACACGGGTTATGGATGGCTGCTTTATAAATGCAGTGTAGAAGCTGAGACCCATCTGAACCACAAGACCAGAAAGGTAAAAGGTTTTTTGGGAAACAAAAAGATTCTCAGGATGGAATATTTTATTGGACAAGTTCATCTGGGCATTACTTCTGAGGAAAGGGACCTGGGAGTCATTATAATGGACTCTCTAAAACAATCTAGACAAACCTAATAAGGCCTACAGCAAGGCAACCAGTATGTTGGGTGTACTGGGAGTGGATTTGATAGCAGGAAGAAAGAGGTAGTACAACCTCTTTATAGATCGTCGGTGATGATGTATCTAGAATGGTGTATCCAGTGCTGGACTCCCCACCTAAAGAAAGACAAAGACAGGCTGAAGACCTTGCAGCACAGGGTAGCCAGATGATTTATGGCCAACAGAACAGTTCCTACAAGCATCAGCTTAGGGCCCTGAATGCGTATTTGCTGGAGGCCAGAAGGGAGAGTAGTGTTATGAGAGAGACTTTCAAGGTCCTGAGAGGAATGAATAAGGTAAACTATGAGGATGTCTTCAGCAGGAATTCTGAGTAAAAAGCACAGAGACATTACTGAAAGCTGGTGGTGGTGGTGGTGGTGGGCTGGATTTTGGAGGGAAAGAAAAAAGTTTTATTTTAAAGAGAAGTTGGATCAGCCATGGAATAGCTTGCCAGCAGAGATGGTGGGCACAAAATGCTTAATGGTTTAAAGCATTGCTGAGAAAGAATAATAGCTATTCAGAGGGTTAGTGATAAGGCAGGGTTAAGGTGGAGAGGAAGTGGAAAAACATCCATCTAAGAAACAGGTCATGGGGCAGGATATGATAGGGTACAACAGGACAGACTGGATGGATCAACTGGCCTTTTTCTGTCAACATTGTCTATGTTTCTAAAATATATGGAAAGCACACCATTATAGCACTAGCATAATGCCACTGTGCAAATTTCCCTACAGCTGATCTGCAAGTTTCCAAATCGCACTGGCTCTTTGAAAGAGGAAAGGACCCACTGTGGAGAAGTTGCAGGAATGGGAATAGGTTATATCTGAAGGAAAAAAGCAGTCACAGTGCAAAGTTGCAGAACTGAAGAAAAAAGACATAATGTAGTTAAGAAATTATAGCTCAAAATGTCACCCCAACATAGGCTCAAACAAAAAATATCATATACAGTATATGTTTTATTTTGTATATACACAGAAGCAAAGAATGACAATAAAATGACTCACAGCCAGCAGTAGTAGTGAAAAATATTGTCAACAATGGGGACAGCGGTGCGGCTGTGGTGCAGGACACATAGTACCCAGTGTCTGGCCCAGTCTATTCGTCTAATCAAAACAGTTGCTATCTATGTCTGTTGGTTCATAGGTTCATAGATGGGAATCAAGTTCAGGGGAACTGAGGTCCATAATTGAACTTGCCACCATTTAGGTTTTAATTGTGGAATAAAAAAAAAATTTTCACCAATAAAGTTATCTAATCTGTTTTTGAAAACCATCATACTTTCACTTCCAACCACATCCCTTGGCAGTGTATTCCAAATGGTGACAATTCTTCGAGTGAACCACTGGCTTATTTTAACTGTTTTATTTATTTCTCCAATTAATTTGAGATTATGTGACCTTGTATCTTTATAATGAATTGAATTTTTCATTAAACCAATTAATTCAAACAGTTCTGAGTTGTTATAAGCTCTGAAAATCAAACATAGTTCACCCCTTAATTTTTTATATTCCATAGAATACAACTGCAAATGCTTTAGTCTGTCATGGTATTGTAATCATTTAACTACTGAGATTTGTCTGGTAGCTCTTTTTTGAACCCTTTCCAAACTATTTTTTCCCTGAATTGAATAGGGAGCACAAAAATGTAAAAAGTACTCCATAGGTGGGCGAACGAGGGCTGTATACAGGAAGAGAATGACCTGAGAGTCCCTACTGCTTATTGACTTTAATAATAATAATAATAATAATTTTATTTATATAGCACCTTTCAACATATCAAGGTGCTAAACAATTTAACAATTCAAACATTACATACACAAACATAAACATAAAATCAGCATACCACAAGATAAAATATGTAATAATAAAATCCAGAGCGTTAATAAATAATTAATTATCTAAAAAGCCATGCTCCACAGGTAAGTTTTCAGCTCTTTTTTAAAGAGTTCCACGGAGGTGCACTGCCGTAGCCGACATGGTAGAGAGTTCCAAAGAGTGGGTGCAGCAAATGAAAATGCTCTGCTGCCAGAAGATTTCAGACTCACTCTTGGGATCTCTAACAACCCCATGTCGGCCGAGCGGAGTGATCGGTCAGGGCAGTAAGGCACCAGGAGGTCTTTCAGGTAGGCTGGACCCTGGTCGTGAAGGGCTTTGAAAGTCAACAAAATGACTTTAAAGGTGATCCGCCACCGCACAGGCAGCCAGTGCAGTTCGCGCAAGCATGGGAGTGATGTGACAAAAACGACTTGTCCCAGTCAAAACCCGGGCTGCAGCGTTCTGCACCAGCTGCAGGCGACGGATTTCAACCCCAGAAAGCCCAAAGTACATGGCATTGCAATAGTCTAAGCGTGAAGATACAAAGGCATGAACCAAAGTAAGCAGGGAGTCAGACGGAACAAGATGCTTCACCCTGGCAATGTTCCTGAGATGATAAAAGGAAGTCTTGACAACAGCTGACACCTGAGCTTTAAGAGTCAGCTTATCGTCAAGAATAAATCCAAGGCTACGCATCTGTTCTGAGGACGGCAAAGGTACTCCACCAAGAATAATTCCAGACGGAGCACCGATATCCGGCCTCACCACCCGACCACCAGGATCCACCACCAGCACCTCTGTTTTCTCTGTTTTGACTTTAAAATACAATGTATAATTTGATTACATTTCCTGGTGGTCATATTAGTATGATGATCAAATTTTAGATTATTAGAGCTCCAAACCCCAAGGTCTCTTTCATTAGTACTGTTTTTTTAAAAGTATAGTGTTATTTTATATTGGAAACCTGGGTTATATGTTCCAAAGTGCATAACTTGGCACTTTTGTTCTTTAAACATCAATGTATGTTCCTGTGCCCAATTTGTCAGATGATCTAAGCTATCTTGAAATAGTTTGGTGGATTCTATATTATAGACAATACCACCCATTTTGCAGTCATTGGCGTACCTACAACATCAAGTGCCAGATGGAGTTTGCATAGTCGATAGTAAAATATTAAACAAAACAGGACCCAGAACTGAGCCCTGGGGGACCATACTCAACACTTCTCCCCAGGAAGATTTGTAACCTCTTATTGATACACATTGGGTTCTATTGCTTAACCATGAATTAATCCACCTGATTATATTAGGATGAAACTGTAGGTTAATCAATTCCTGTACAAGGATTTTAAGTGAGACAGATTTGAAAGCCTTTGCAAAACCTAGGAACACCACATCCACTGGCATACCCTTATTCAAAGCAGCATTAATTGGTTTGAAGAAACTCAGGGGTCTATGTGATAATGGCGAATGCCTAAAGACGATCACCATTATCACCCAGTCAGAGTGCTGAAAAGATTTTCAGCACTCTGACAACCCCAGCACACAGGACAATAGCACCAGAAAAGTTTTTAATGCTTTCTGTGGGGGCTGCACCACCCACACCCCTGTCACAGGTGGCTTTGCCCTCAGCACTCTACTTAAGGATTCTCAACTCCAGGGTGGTGCAAGTCAGGGGGGCTGAGAGCATTAAAAAAAATAAAGATTCGGGATGGGCACAATAAAATTGCACCAGCACCCAGACCCGAACCTGGTACCTCACCCACCCAAACCACTAGCCAACCCCCAATGCCAGGACACAGCTCAGCCATCCACCACAGCACCATGCCCTACAGCCCCTCTGCCCCCTTCCTGCCCACACTCGCCATGCTCGCTCCCCCCCATGCACACGTACACATACCCACATCCTGTCTCCCAGTTCACCCACCCCCTCATCCGGTCACCTTACCCTCCCATCACCGTGAGGGATTATGCTGGAAAGGAGTCACTGTTACGGACAACGCCCTTCCTCATGTGCCCACCTCGTGAGTTACCAAAACTCAGTAGGTTAGTTGAACATGATCTTCCAGGAAAAAAAACATGTGTTAAATTATAGTGTCTTGTATTTATTAGATGTTTTATAATGTGTTTTTGCAGTTATCTTTTGAAAATTTTACCCAAAACAGACGTCAATCTTATAGGTCTGTAATTTTTGACATCTTGTTTCTTTCCACCCTTATGTACTGAGGTTACTAGTGCTTTATTCCAAATTTTTATGGTATTCCCACTTTTCAAAGAGGCATTAAACAGAACAGAAAGTGGACCAGCAAGTTGAACAAGAAGCTCCTTCAAAAAAGTTGGTGTTAAGCCATCCGGTCCAGCTGAGCTATTCTTTTTAATTAGTTTCACAGCTTCTATATTGTCACTGGGGCTAAATACTGGATGATCACACTGCAAATCAGGTAAATCACCATTGAACGCCTCTTTCTCTTTATGGACACTAAGAAAATATTGATTGAAAGCAGAGGTCATGTCCATCTCTGAGTTCGTGAGTCTGTTTTCTGTTAGAATTGGACCTACTATGTTGTTCTTTTTTAGTGACTCTATATAATTAAAAAATATATTTTTATTATCTGTAACAGTTGTGGCTAACCTCAGTTCAGCAGCTTTTTTGGCATTTTTGATTCTTGTTTTAGCATCCTTAACAACTTTCTTATATGCTTTCTTGTTAATATTAGTGGGGTGTGTTTTAGACTTTTTATACAATTTCTTATGATTCTTTGGACTGTTCTGGTCCACCAAACAGGAACCCTATGATTTTTTGTGTACTTTGTCCTTTTAGGCACCCAAGTATCAATACATACAGTATATTTAATTTATTATATAATTCATCTCAACTCTGCTCAGCTTTGAAGTTATCCAGCTCATGAGATCAATCCCACTGATCTAGGAAATGCTGTATGCTGTGATAATCTGCTTTAAAGAAATCCTTAAATTTGGTTATTCTATTAATAGGTTTATTTACTGTGATCTGTATGTCCAATTGAATTACATTATGGTCACTACTGCCCAAAGGGGGTAATATCTTTGGGCCAGAAAAAACTGAAGTCTGGGTTTAAGAAGATTAAATCTAATGTATTCGCCGTCCTTGTGCCCATAAGCACCACCTGTTATAAATTACCTAGGGCGGTTATATTAATAAGTTTGTTTTACAAAGTGCCAGCCTCAGTTAAATTAAACCAGTCAATAGATGGGAAATTAAAATATCCCATAAGTATAACATCTTTGTGCATGACCATACTTTTATTTTCATTAAGGAATGCATGTGTTTCCTCTGAAGTCAAACTAGGGGAGTGATAACCCACTCCAATAATTTTTTCAGCAGCTGAAGGTATTTTTGTTCAAATTATTTCATTATCACTGTTAGAAACATTTGTCATTTCAATCTCATATGGTTTCAGTTGCTCCTTTATATAAAAGGTGACACTGGTACATTTTTTATGTTTATGTACTCTGTTAAGCAGGAGGTAACCAGAAAGGGTTGTACCCCATTCTGCCTCTGAAAACCAAGTTTCAGTAATACCACAGACATCAATGTCATTGTTGTGTGATAATAAATTAAGTTTATCTAATTTATTTTTTAAACTCAGAACATTAGTTAAAAGTAGTTTTAAGGATATCATTTTTTTTTGGGGGGGGACCTGTATTACTTTGTAATAAAACTAATGAATAATTTACGTGATAGTCATACCCTATAAGAGAATTGTAGTAGTTTCCCTTACCCACTCTGCAACTAGATTAAATAATTATTGATACAACTTGTTATACTTTTTCCAACAGTAGGACTTCCCTTCCTATTCAGATGGATCTGACTTTGAACAATAATACAGCCAATACAAGACATAATCAACTTAAAATTATAGGGGAGTTTATAAAAACTACTAAGAGAAGCAAATTCTTTACTCAGAGGATCGTTGAAATATGGAATAGCTTGCCTGCACATGTAGTATCCAGTCCAACAATGGACACCTTTAACATTAGACTGGATCTTCACATGGGGAACAATAAATATATCTACCACCCATAATAAGGTGGCACGTTCTTAAAAGGGCTCTTAGCCTACTGAATGTGTACATGATCTATGAATCTATAAATGGAGCACATCCGAGCAATAAAGGTCCTTTTTATAGTCAAAATATTCCCAGTGTGTTAGGCATAGGATTTTCTGCTTTAAGCACCAACGTCTCATCCAATTATTAATGAATTTGATTTTATTATTCGGCTGAGGTGAGAATCTAGGTACTGGAAGTATTTCTGACAGGGCTACTTCTGCTCCTAACTCAATTATCTTTTTTGTTATGGCCATAAACTCTTGCTTTATTTTCTGAATAGGATCATGCAGTACATTATTTATACCAGCATGCGCTATAATAAATGCATTATTATTGGCTTCAAGAAGAATATCTGTAGTCAGTGGTATAATGTCAGCAACTTTTGCTCCCATGAAACAGGACAGAGTCTGGTTAGCTTTGTCCTGATTACAAATTGTCCTGTCTAGATGTTTAATTATTGAATCCCCAAGTACAAACAGCTGTTTAGGATTTTGTGTTTGTTGGAGATTAGCTGCTTGATCTATTACACCATTTTGGTCAGCATCAAGCCCTTCATAATGGGGGGCAACCTCCATCATATTATTAAATTAGAGAAGTAATGCCTCTTGCTGTAATGATTAAACATTAACTGTGGGGTTATGTGTGGAGGAAATATGACTAATCTCCTGTTCATCAAGTAGCATATTTGTTAGAGGTTCAAAACTACTCTCAAAACTATAATTTTCTGCCCTTCTTCCTTTTTAGATGCTATTGTTTCTTTTGACAGTACACCATTCAAGATCAAGAGTATCAGTTTCCTGCTCATCCCTAAAATGTTTTTCGTTAGTAGGGCTAAGATTATTGAGGGTATTATTAGATCCATTACCCTGAGTTGTTATACAACCCACAGGGTTATTCGCTTCTGATATATCAGGAATCATTTGTATTTGATTTACAGTAGAGGGATCCGTGCTAAGATGCCTTTCCTTAAATCTGTCTGCCATTTGTTCCTGGCTATTTTCCAGACAGACTAGTCTTATACTAAATTGGATGATTTCTTGTTCCAATTCTTTATTATGTAAACATTTAACACATTTATATTCTTTAGAAAACATATTGTAATGTGTAATACTATACATATTACATGTGGGGCATTTAATCCCCACATCCCCTTTGATGGTCATTACAGTTTGTAACATACTGGATGGTAACACAGATGTGTGACACTGAGGTTGATCTAAATGATTTAGCACTTCAATAAGATCACAACTACCTGCTAGATGATTAATAGAGCTGACAGTTCTCAACCTGATTATATACAGTGCTAATAGATGAGTGAAAATGCCTTGTATACCACAAGCATTTTATCAACCTATCTTTCTGTTAAACCCGCTACTCATGCACGCCAACATGCACCCGCCCTGCACAGGCTCACCCTGCTCACCACAGGGCTCTGTTTTATAGCTGACCTGACCCACGAAGTGCTCCTAAAGGTCATGGAGCACATGCTACACAGTGAGACCCAAACAAAATATTTAAAATACTGTTAAACACCACATAAGTGGTGTTGGAGGATATTTAAGCACCCCCTATATGTTTCATCACTAAAACAGGTAGAAACGTTTGGACTGGTTACTCTGTTCTCAGACCTCTTCTCATACCAGTTTATGGATTTTTCATCACTCCTCTTTTTGCCTCCTTGTTGTCTCTGGCCAAAAGCACCCTCCCCCCCCTTGGGTGGAGAAGCTTCTGCACTCTCTTCTTTTCTCTCTCAGACCAGGATGTCTGCACTCCTCTTTGCTAAGGATCAGAACTCAGACCAGGCAAGACTGATTGGTGCACATGCCTCTCTCTCTCTCTCTCTCTCTCTCTCTTTCTGTGTCTGTTAAGGGATGGGAGTGGCAAACAGTTCCCCAACATTGGCATAGCCCTTACCTGTGCAGGTAGTCACAGTGGGAGTCAGCCTATCAAAAGTTGGGGATGGGAGACCTGAAATCACCAGGGCTCAGTGCCTCTGATGGCATGCTTTAACTCTCTAGTTACCTGTCTCAGCTATCAAGGGGGAGAGCCTGGTTACATGTTATGAAAAAAACTACAGTACATGTTATAAAATGGTTCTTCAGACTGTGCATGTTTAACAGGACACTACCTCTTTTATCATCTGCGGCTAATGAAAAAATAATATTTCATCTGTCTTTATGACAAAACTTACATATAAATCCTTAGCATTAAATAGAGTGGTTTTGACAGCTGTGAAGTGTTTCTTTCATTAAAGGTTGCCATCTTCAGAAGGAAAACTCAGATTATTCCATTAGACTGTTATGGGATAGAATAGAATCAATTAAATTTCAACTGCAAAATCCATTTTTATTGGCAAAAGATAGAAAGTATATGTAAGAGAATTACCAAAAACAAACATATCAGAAAAATGTTGGAGGCACTGTGGTCTATTGGTTTGAGCACCAGCTTGGGAATCCAAAAATCACAGGTTCAAACCCAGCTAGAGCCAAATACTCATTGTGTCACCTTGAGCAAGTTGCTTAAAACCCCAGTGCACCAAATTTATCCAGCTGTAAAAAGGGGGTAGAAGCACGACTCCACTGGAAATAAAACGTTGAATCTCAGCTGGGTAATTCTGCATAAATATACTGCAAAAAAATAACATAACTCTGCGTGTGGAATGTGGCTTGGCTGGTAGTGCAACTTCTTTATTACTGCTCTGGTTGTGAAGACTCCCTTCAAAAGATTATTTTACATTAAAGTCCCCTTCTTAAATAAAAAAATTGCATGGCTATAAGCAGAGTATTTCATCCCCTGCCCAAGAAAGCACATAGGACATTTATATAAATCAAGTGTGTGTGTGTACTGAGTTCCATGTTTTCATTTGGGGTTTCAGAATATACTTTTGAACTTGCATCCATAAATATAATAATAGAGCTGAATAAGGTTCATTTAAGAGAAGGAATGCATTTTGTAAGAGCATTGAAAATATTAGTTAGCTTTAGGAGAAAACTTTTCTATAATAGGTTTTGCTATACAGTATTACTTGCAGCAGAAACAGCAGTACCCACACTGCACCATTTGTAAGTAGTTTGATCTTACACAAGCTGTGTTCTGCTCTTTGTACATGCAATTTTAATTTAATTTCCTTTACTAAAATAATTCTTTATGTATGATGTCCTAGACTTTGTTTGTCCTGTTTATGGAGCAGTCTATACAGTACAAAAATTACTGTTATAAATTATATCTTCCTTAATAATTTGAAATAGCTATCCATGAGTTACCCAGCGATTCAGATACAACTCATGATTGCTTACACAACTGATGCAGCAGTGCAAAAAAATTGGAAAAAAATTCAACCCTACCTTTTTCCAGATAACGAACAGGGATAAAACATTTTTAGGTATATAAGTGAAAAGAGGAAGACCAGGTGTGGATTGTAA
Organism: Neoceratodus forsteri; assembly: GCA_016271365.2. NCBI lineage: Eukaryota > Metazoa > Chordata > Ceratodontiformes > Ceratodontidae > Neoceratodus > Neoceratodus forsteri. The sequence continues at coordinate 779,366,576 of CM028131.1, forward strand.
TGTTATCAAGCATTTGTCAATGTCGAAAGTTCACCATTTGTATTGGTATTGCTATTGTCACTGCCACCACATCATTTATTTTATTTTATTACTTTATTAGAAAAGTTGGAAGTACATCCTTTGAGCTAAAAGCTTCTTATTATGAAGGATTCTCGTCATACAATAACAAAAGGAGGGGGAGACAAGACAGGAGGGAACATATGCAGCTGTGAGACATTGCCAAAATAAACAGTATTAAATAGATAGAGTATACAGCATCACAGTAATGTCAACAATAATACAGAGTTCACAAAAATTTGGAACACCAGATTATAAGGGATCTCACCCATGATGAGGAGGAAAAGTGCAAAGTCAGAAAGGTACAGGAACTGAATAATAGTGAGTAGGCATTGTCAGTAGGAATGAGCCTGGGTCTGACTAGGGTGTGCCTCAGAAGAAAGGTGGAAGACAGAGACAAGACCCAGCAGATTAGCTAGTTGTGGACATGGTGTTAGAGGATTAAGGGAGGTAAATAGTGGGGGGTTTAAGGGGGGTAGGGAGACAGGAGAGACAATAGGGGAGGTAGTAGGGGAGGAGGCATAGGCAACGGAATAGTGTGTGCAAGATCATGAGGAAAGGGTAATGATAAAGAGCACACAAGAGGCATAGAATTAAGTAGTACAGATGCATTAGCTATTTAAAAGGAACATCATGTGACCTGTGTCCAAATTAAAAGAGCAGGTCATTTTACAAAAGTAAAGTCTGTAACAGGTGCAGCTGCTACGTTACAGTGAACCCACCAAAATATAGATAAAAGAGAAGGACTTACCTAAGTGTAGGGTGCCACGGGGTAGTCCTGGAGAGATGTCATCCATTGCACCTGTAAAAAGAGTGACAAGGGGGTCACAATGGATCCACAGTTCTTAGGGAGGGTGAAATAGGGCACAAAGAAAAGGAGAGAAATAAAATGATACTTATCTGATATGGTCGGAGTCCATGTCCTGTCAGACCTGTAGAGACAGAAGAAAAAATAGGTTAGTTAAAAAGAAAAAGATGTAAGATGAGCAAAAGCAGAGTAAAGGGAGTATGGTTTGGGGAAGGTGGCTTAGCAAAAAAAAACCTTTGTACATTATGGTGGTTGAGTGGCCAGTAATTTATGTAGTAGGTCAGGTGGCAAATGGGGACTAGTAGCCCTTTTTGTCTTTTGTCTAATCCCCTGCCCACTGACTTACAGGATGCCACATCTTTGGGTAGTACATTCCACATAGTCACCACCCTTTTAGTAAACAAGTGCTTCCTCATTTCTGTCCTAAACGCGATGAGAACAGACTGAATGATTTAAAATGGGGTAAATAATCAACAGATATTGTCTTTCATACTCAGTGAAGACGTTATGCCTGATTGCCTGTGGTTATGAGCTGTTGATAAACAATATTTATTTCCAACTGTTTCTCTGGTTGTAAGGCCCCCAGAAGCTCTAGAGTTTTAGTCTTCTTAATCCACCAACGTATCCAATCACAGACAGATGCAGACTGTTGGCTGCTACTGCAATCCCCAACTCATCCCCTTACCTTGGTCTAAGGGGCCAAAGATAATTAGCAATGCCAATGCAATGAATTAGTATGCTGCTGTAACCTGGAAGCACTGCAGACAGAACAGAACAGAAGCCAAAGCAAAATCACTCTGCAATGAGGTGGATAGGCTGGTGAGGAGAGGCTGGTCCTGGGGCTGATGAGTGGTCCATTGGTAAGGAGGGTAGTCAGCTTAGGAGAAGAGTGGTCTAGTTGTAGAGAGGGCGGTCAGCTGGGGGTCAGGAGCCTAGAAGGGTGGGATGCAGGGAAGGTGATCTGTCAGGCCAGCAACTTTCGTGCAATGAGTGCCTGGTCCAGCCAGACCAGCTTTTACTGGTTTGGTTCTTGGTCCAGTTTCTAGTTTCCACCCATATTTTGTGGGTGTGCAGATGAGGAATAGTAACCCACACCCCATCCTTACTGCTTATATATGAACAAAGACCCAGATCCTTCAAAATGTGGGGACACATCACTAAATCATGAAGATAAGAAGCAAATAACACTACAAGCTACTGCACAACTTCAGAATTACAAACCGGGTGAAACTGCAGCTGTAAATTAATAGTCGGAGGAAAAGAGGGCCAAAGTAAAGGCAGCGCTGTTATAGGCACTATATATAAGGCTCTCTGTAAAGCTTTTGGGGCATCTTAGATTTAAATAACTCACTTTTCTAGTGTGCTGAAATGGGCCTCCTCATCATGCAAGTTGCAAGGAACAGACAAAGCACGTAAATCGGTTTATAGAAAAACCAAAGTAACCACAGCCACCACTGAGTTAGACTTTTTTTAGCTCCCGTTCTGAACTGCAATAAAAAAAGTTCAGGAGTCCGAACTAAACACTGTTGTTCTCAGACGGTTCTCTCATCTCAATGCTAGTAGTCTTGTTCTTGACATCTGTCTGACGAGCTGTGGTCAAGTGCTCAGCTGGGCATCCTATCTCATTCTAAGCAAGGCAATGAACAGTCAAAGGGGCCACAACTTTCTTTAAAAAAAAAAAAAAACAGACACAGTGGAGAACGAGAGCCAGATCCAAATGGCAAGATGGAATCTCTCTCCCCCCCTGATTGCACGACTGTAGAGGTTTCCACATCAGATGCCTCTAAACTGCAGCACTGCCACTGTGTCCAAACAATCCGATTGGACAGAGCTGGTGGTACTAAGTCCAGAGACAGTCCTGTTCCAGTCGGAGCCCCTAAACCACATAACTGACCCTGGATTGGACATTTCTACCTGGTTTTTGCCTGCCATTGGTCACACTGAATTAAAGGGCCTCAGGTGGCAGGATTTCAGAATGGCAGGAATCTCACCTTGGATCGTCTTGGCACGTGGCAACTGCAAACTAAAACAAGCATTTGTCAATGCTAAACATTGGCTGCTTGTTAAACAATTTGATGTTTTTTCTGAAAAAGCTCAATGGGGAGTCTAGTATGCACACCCACAAGACTTCCCATGTTGCAACACCACCCCAGGTGTGGCCTCACCATTGATCTATATAGAGGAAACACTACCTCCCGTTTTTTGTTGGTGATACCCCTCCCTGTGCACCCCAGCATTCTATAAGCCTTTCCTACTGCCTTATTACACTGCTTTGCTACCTTCAGGTCATCAGATATGATGATTCCTAGATCCCTGAGGTGATGCCCAGGGGACTGCCTCTTTATACCATGAGCAATTAGGATCTATGGTAGCATAGTAGGTAGGGACATTACAGCAGACTACAGTAGGTGTGCTAGGAGGTCCTTTTCTGTTTTCAACTAATTGTCCTTGGTAAACGAGGTGAAATCTGAATTAGTATGTTGAGTAGGGTACATGAATGCTGGGACTAATAAAGGGAAAAAGTATGAGTACCATAGGTGGCTGAAATAAACTGACAGGGAAGGTTGTTTGTAATAGTTGTCAAAATGCAGTAAACAGCATGGAAGGTCAAGCGCCAGATGAGGGTCAGTACTGTTGTAAGAGAAGGGAAACAGTGCTGGAGATGGTGTGCTGATGTATTATCAAGGTTTTTTGCAACGAATCTCCTTACTTTTTGAGATAGTGTAATATTATTGGACCCTGTGCTTGAATTCCTGCATAGATGCTCATATATATGTAGGTGTGGAAGCTTATACAGAAAAAAAAACAGAGAAATTGTCAGCAGATAAGAACCACTAGGCCTATCCAGTCTGCCCATAAGCCCTATACTTGATTACAGCTTCTGACCTTCCCTCTAAAGGCTGACTGGCCTATAGTTCCCTGCTTCCTCCCTACTGCCAGATTTGTGTAGAGGGACCACATGTGCCCTCCTCCAATCCTCTGGCACCACTCCTGCATTGAGTGACTGTGTGAACATGGCTGCTAGAGGTTAAAACATAGAAACTGTCAGCAGATAAGGACTACTAGGCCAATCTAGTCTGACCCTAAGCCATGTACTTGACTATGGCTTCTGACCCTCCCTCAGCTGTACCTCTATGGTTCTCCCATGCCTGTCACATGCATGTTAACTCCAGCCACAGTACTCGCTCCCATCACCTCCTGTGGTAGATCATTCCAGCTGTCCACCATCCTCTCTGTGAAGAAAAATGTCCTCATATTCCCGCTTAGCCTGCCGCCTTCCAATTTCATGTCCTGCCCCCTCATTCCTGTACTCCTCCTGCATTGGAGGACGTCATCCCCCGGCACTTTGTTTATACCCTTGAGGTACTTGAATGTCTCTATTATGTCTCCTGTCTACTTCCTGTCATCCAGCAAATGCATATTGTAGCCCCTTAATCACTGCTTATTTGTTTTGTGTTGCAAGCCCTGTACCATCTTAGTCGCCCTTCTCTGGACTGTCTCCAGCCTGTTTATGTCATTTCAAAGGTGTTGCCTCTAAAACTGCACACAGTACTCCATGTGAGGCCTGACCAGGGTTTTATATATAACGTCATCACTACCTCACTCCTGCTGGTGATTCCCCTGCTTATGTACCCCAACATGCCACCAGCCAACCCTGTTTCCTTTGTAGTCTGCTTTGATATTTTCAAGTCATGTGAAATTAAAACCCCCAGGTCTCTTTATTCCATGTTGACTGTCAGCAACCGCCCTCCCAGCCCATCCTGTAGCTCTCCCCAGGGTTTCTATGCTCTAGGAGCATCATTTTGCACTTCTTTGATTTAAACCTCAGTTGCCACTCCTCAGACCATTTCTCAAGTCTGCCTAGGTCCTTTCACATTTTTCTGCACCCCTTCTGGAGTATTCACCCTGTTGCAGATCTTGGTGTAATCTGCAAACAGGCAGACCTTTCCTTCCAGCCCCTCTGCAATGTCATTAATGAAGACATTGAACAGGACTGTCCCAAGGACTGATTCCTGCGGTACCCCGCTGGTCACCTCCTCCCCAGATTGTACCCTATGTACCAGCACCCTATGTCTCCTGTCTTTTAGCCAGTTCCCAACCCAGATCACCACCTTGTCTACCATGCCCAGACTACCAATCTTGTTAACAAGCCTCTTACGTAAGATGGTGTCAAAGACCTTGCTGAAATTGAGGTAGGCGGAGTCCATGGCCCCCCCACCTCCAATTATATTCCTTCATCACCCAGTCAAAGAAATCTTATCAGATTCGTCTGACATGACCTACTCACTATTAGGCCTGACCAGGGATTTATATATCACTGCCTTCCTCCTTCTGCTGGTGACATTCCTGCCTATGCACCCCTTCTAATTTTTTCACATTTCGACACCAAATTTTCAATATAGTTTTCTTATCACTGTACTTCATAAACCCCATAGGTGAAAATGTCTTAATCCATGGCAAAATGCCATTCTACGCCACAGGTATGGAAACTTGATTTGGGCAGAATGTGTGAAATTACAGATATATTGTTCATGAGGGTGTGTGAAGAAATGGCTAGGTTGAAAATTTGGAGTCAAAATATAAAAAATTGGCAAAGTTACGCACATGCATAGGACAATTTCAATAAGTGCATGTAACTCTGTCTCTTGGTATTTTTGCTCCAAATTTTCAACCTGGCCTTTTTCAGACCCCACCTCATGAACAGATGTGCTATCATTTTGTTACTCAATCCTGAAAGGTGGTTTTGTGCAGTACTGCACATTCCACACCACAGGTGCGAGAACATGTTTTGGGCAGGATGTGAGCAATGACAGCTATACTGTTCATGAGGTAGTGTGGAAAAATGGATATGCTGAAAATTTGGAGTGATAGTATTAAAAATTGACCAAGTTAGGCTAGTGAGGAGGAAAATTTAAATGAGCGCACATAACTTGGGTGTTTGTTGGTGTTTTTGCTCCAAATTTTTAACAACGGATTTTTGGGACCTCACCTCATGAACAGTGGCACTATCATTTCAGTACTCTAGCCTCAAAGGTGATTTCATGCAGTGACTGTGCCATTCTGTGCCACAGGTGCGAAAATACATTTTGGGCAGGATATGAAAAATTACATCTTTACTGTTCATGAGGTGGTGTGAAACAATGGCTATGTTGAAAATTTGGAGTCAAAATATTAAAAATAACCAAAGTTACATGCGTGTGTATAAAAATTTCAATGAGTGCATGTAATTCAGCCATTTTTCAGTATTTGTACAACAAATTTTCAACATGGCCTTTTTGGGACCCCACCTCATGAACAGCAGCACTGTCATTTCATTACTCAACCCCAAAAGGTGATTCTGCACAGCAACTGCAAAATAACCTTTCGGGACCAAGTAACAAAATGACAGAGACAGTGTTCATGAGGTGTGGTCCCAAGAACCCTATGTTGAAAATTTGGTGCAAGCATCTCAAAAAATGGCTGAGATTTCAACATAAGTTGAAATCGACATAGACAGTCACTATACAACACTTACCTTGGTTTTTAAGTTTGCAGTTTGGCTTTGAAGAGTGCAGATGTGTCCTGTTCCAGAAAAGATGACAATGCTTAACCTCCAGTAGTAAGTATGGGGTAAGGGGTGGGTGCAGGGAGGTGGGTGCACAGAGTGAGGGTCAGAATGGGGGAGGGCGAACGGGGAGACAATGAAGAACTGTTTTCTTTTTTACAGGGTAAAAAAAATAATAAAGATGTCTGGAGACAGTTTTCTTTTTTTTCTTTTTAGGGACAGGTGTTTTGGCTTTACTGTTATGCTCCACTGGACCTCCAATCAAGGCCAACAGGTAACAAGGCTGACAGGAGCACTCGTTAACCACCCTCGTGAGGGTCACGTGGGGGGTGAAGGCACAACAGACAATGACGAGGGACAGTTTTCTTTCTTTCTGGGAGAGTTTGCTGTGCAATTGAGGACACTGGGGGATTGGGCACCCCCAGTGTCAGTATTTTATGTTTTGGGGCAGGTGTAGGGTGGTGGGTGCTTAGAGGAAGGGTTGCGTAGGAGGGATAACAGAAAAAAAAAACATTAAAAAAAAATGAGGGGCAGTTTTGAGTAATGCGAGAGGGAGAGAGAGGATGTGAGGAGCCAACTGCAGCAGCTTGCACATTGAGCTGCATGGCGATCGGCAACCCCACCGCAGCATGCAGCTTTACTGTTATGCTCAACCGGACCCCACTCAAGACCAGCAGATAAAGGGGCCAGCAGAGGCAAGCTGAACTGCACCAGTGAGGGAAGAGACAGACAGGATGGGGGGAAGTCACATCAGCCAGGATGATCAAGACATGTAACTACTGTTTGCTGAGTGGTGTCCTGCAGATGACAAGAAAAAGCTGCATTAAGCTGCATTATGATTGGTGCGACTCTTTTTTTTTCAAGTGCAGACAGTTTCAGGCAAAATAGTGTCATGATCAGCCTGGCTGATGATTGCCATAACACTGTCCTGCCCCTTGCAGACCATTCTGCATTGGACAGACAGTGACACACCTCTCAAAAGTCACTCTACTGCTAGAAGTTTGTTGCACGTACATGCATGGTGAACTTAAAAAGGGAAGGACGGGGGACTGTGCAGAGGGGGACCATGAAAAGGCAGACATCTTGAACAAATACTTTTTGTTCAGTTTTCACAGAAAAAGAAGGATAGGGGCCACAAAGTAACAGAAGCTTTAGAGGAAGGGAGGTGGACACCAGTCTTTTTTTGGAGGTGAGAGTCCTAAAGGGACTTGCTAATCAGAAGGTGGATAAAGCAACAGGGCCAGATGGGGTTCAAGGAAATGATTTTGGAATATATTAAATCCAGTGGATTATGAAACCTGAGGCAGCATGGTTTCACAGAGAGGAGGTCATGTCAATAGAATCTGATGGGGTTCTTTGACTGGGTGACCAAGCAACTAGATCAGGGTGGACCGGTGAACATGGTCTACCTAGATTTCAGTAACACTTTCAACACCATTCCACATAGGAGACTTGCAGTCAAGATGGGTAGCTTAGGAGCGGGTCAGAAGGTGGTAAACTGGATAAGAAATTGGTTAGGGGAAAGGTTACAGAGGGTGGTGGTAAACAGAGTTCTCTCTCAGGAAGGGTGGGTGACCAGTGGGGTTCCCGAGTCATTAGTGCTGGGACTGGTCCTCTTTAACAGAAGAGCTGGAAGGGAAGGTTTGCGTCTTTGTGGATGACTCCAAAACCTGCAATAGGGAAGGTACTCTGGGGGAGTGAAAGGATGAGCAGAGAGCTAAGAAAACTAGGGGATTGCTCAAGGGTATGGCAGTAGGATTTCAATGTGCAAAAGTGCAAAATAATGCACTTACAGCACAGAAACCAAGGGGTGGAGTACAAAATGGCTAGAGTGGTATTGCTGACCACCAAGTAGGAAAGAGACCTATGGGTAAACATATTGGATGACCTAAAGATGGCCAGGCAGTGTGACAAGACAGTAGGGAGGACTAGTGGGATGCTGGCATGCAGAGGGAGCTATATCATCAGCAGAAAGTGTTCATTCACGTTTCTGGGCCTGTGTAGTACAGCATGTTCTGCAAGCCCATTGGTCCACACTGTGGTCCAATAGGCATACAGATTACACTGTACGCTGTCATTCGGTGGGTGGCTAGGCAGTATGTGGGTGGGCTGTTGCCACCCTCTGATGATGGGGGGGTGCTGGATGGCCAGGGGTCCTCTGTGGGTGGGTGGGAGTGGGGGTACCACTGGACCATCAGGCTAATATCTGACATTACAACAGCTCACGATCAGGCATCTCGGGAGGGAACCACTGGATCACCAGAGTACCATTTATTATTAAAAATCCTGCAGTTGGGTGGAGAGGGAACCACTAGACCACCAGGTAAATGTTTATTATTACAACAGCCCACAATCAGGCATCCGGGGAGGGAACCACTAGACCACCAAGTAAATGTATATTATTACAACAACCCGCAATCGGGCATCCGGAGAGGGAACCACTGGACCACCAGGTTACATGTAATATTACAGATGCTTGTGATCGGGTATATGGGAGGGGAGAGGGTTACAATAGCCCACCAGGGACCCTTCCCCCGATCACAGCAGCTAGACAGGGCACCAGGCGCAATTCACTAGGACGCCTTGCACAATGCATGCAAATGGGGCCATAATGACATGCAAATGGCCCTATTTGCACCTTGCATATATTATGTCCTCATTTGCATGCCCCTGGCTGAATATCGCAGGTGATGCACCTAGCACAATTTCACTTGTGCTGGCGCATCCCTGTGCTCCCTCTCAGTGGTTTGTGCTGGTACAGTGCCACTGTGCCATGCTCAGTATGTGCACCGCCCTTGCCATATTCAACAGTGCTGTGCCATGGTGCATCACCGCTGAATATCACCTGGTCTTGGCCCCAGCACAGCCCAGTTGTGCTGCACCCAGGCTTGTGCCACTGCCCAGTGCAGTCTGAATATCCAGCCCCAGATTTTCAACATAGCCTTCTTATGACCCCACGTCATGAACAAAGGCAGAGAAAAAATGCATCTCCTGCCCAAAAGGTGATTTTATGCAGCGACTGCAAAATCACCTTTCAGGATTCAAAAGAAAACACATTTTGGCCAGGATCTGAAAAATGACAGTGGTCACATTCATCAGGTGCTGTGAAGAAATAGCTATATTGGAAATTTGGGGTCACAATATTGAAAATTGCCAAAGTTATAAGCCTGCATTTGCAAATTTCAAAGCAGACGCATAACTTCATTATTTTTTAATATTTTTATACCAAATTTTCAACATAGCCTTCTTATGACCCCACCTCATGAACAATGCTGGAGAAAATGTTTAATTCCTGCCCAAAAAGTGATTTCATGCGGTGACCATGAAATCACCTTCATGACAGATTTACCCAACATCACTTGCATTGTTCATGAAGTGGGCTCCCAGAAAAGGTATGTTGAAAATGTGGGGTAAAAATATAAAAAATGGCCAAGTTATGCCACTAAGTTTAAAACCCCATTGAAAAAAATTTAAGCTGAAAATCCCATTGAAATACATCAAAACGTTTACCTCAGTTCACGGCTGGGCTTAGATGAGTGAAGACGTGTCTGTGGTCCAAGGAAGATTATGGGGACGGACCTCCAGTGGGTAAGTATGAGATGGGTGTGTGTGGGGTGAGGGTTGGAGTAACGGCGCAGCAGACGACAATGGACAGTTTCCTTTTTTCAGGTAAAAAAACCCAGCAAGGAACAGTTTTCTTTATTTCAGGGATACAACACTGGGGAATTTGGTACCCCTAGTGCCACTAGGGGACAGTATTGCAACAGATGAGGACACTGGGGGATTAGACACCCCAGTGTCATTGACTTATGTTTGGGGGGAGGGGCGCACCAGATGTCAATGGACAGTTTTCTTCTTTTCAGGGGGAAAAAAACAATGAGGGGCAGTTTTAGACACTGGGGGACTGAGCACCCCCAGCGTCACTACTGTGTGTATGTGGGGGGAAGGGGGGCTGACAGGGAGGGTCAGGTAGGGGAACAATTAGGGGCACCAGCAACAGACATCGATGGATGGTTTTCTTTGTTGCAGGCACACATTCCAGGCTGACCATGACAGAGCAGTCTGGCTTGCTGGATGGCACAGACCAAAGAGATGGCAATTTCTTTTGAAGTTGGTGTTGTCTCTGCCCAGCAAGCCAGAAACTCTGTCATTCTCAGCATGGGTGCTGATTGGTCTGGCACTGTCATGCCCCTGCAATACTGCTCTGCATTGGGTAGACAGTGTCATACCACTAAAAGGGCATTCTCATACCAACGTGTTCGCTTGCCCTTGAGCATACGAAGAACACAAAAAAGGGATTTTTCACACAAAGAATTAACTGGGATCAGCCACACACTTGAGTGTGAGCCTCTTATTGATGACAGTTCCCCTTTAAACCTGTTTTGCAACCCATCCTGAGAAATCAAAATTGCTGTACCAAAAGTTCTGCTATCTCATTCTCTATGTTATTTCACTGTGTTTGATTATGCCAATACCTGTCAACAGGAGATAAATAATATTCGCTTTAGTGCTTTACTTGGAACTACAAGTACTCTCTGCCTTGTTGGGAGCTGTCATGTGCAGAAGATGTTCACATATACAGACATCATTACATTGGACATGAGGGCAGAAGGAGCGCATGATATTGTCAAGGAATGTTTGTTCCAGCCCTCTGCATTATCTTTGTGTGTTCCTTTTGTTGTTTAGCAACAACCTTCATTCAGCCTGGGCTAGGTTCCCATGACTGCACTGACATCATCATCTGATGTGGCACAGGAGTTGGAGCTGACTGGTTGGAGTCTGATTTGGCCCTTATGTCCAGCTGCATAAAATGGAATACTGGATCAGCATTCAGCACAGTTCATTTTGTGTGCTGCCACTAAGTATATCTGCCTGTAAGGTGAGAGCTTTTAGCAACTCAGGATTTTCACACCACTTATATTTTTTTATGTTAAGAACTTTCCTTGGGCTCTTTTAAATGCACAACTAAAGCAGGTATTGACATAATCACACACAGTGAAATAAGAACATAGAGAATGAGTCAGCAGAACTTTTGGTACAGCAATATTGATTCATTCCTCAGGATGGGTTGTAAAAAGGGTTTAAACATTACTGATACTGATGGGCTCAGGATGGGGATTATGCTGAAAAAAGGGAATAAAACATTATTGCATGTTTTTCAACTAGAACTTTGAGTTTGACATAGGGGAGACTTGGTACATCATTATTGGCTACAGATTGTATCTTTGTGCATTTTTTTAATATGAGCGTAAGAAAATTACAAGTCGTTTAAATTTGTGAAAAATGAATAATACATATGGGCATATGGGTGATGTATATAGAGGTATATTGCTATATTAAATTCAAAAACAAGGAGAATTGCAAATTCTTAAGTACTTGGGACCTGCTGTGATGCACCTATGAAATTATTCAAGGGCAGTGTAATAGCTTTTTTTATATATATCTTGTATCTATGCAGGGATTTTTTTTGTAATAAGCCTGGCTGTTAAGATTGCAATACTGTCTTCCACCATGTGAGACCCAGACATGGGGGCTATAATTACATCAGTCTATTTGTATGATCAGTATACCTTTAAACATCAAGTGTGATTATTTGGGTTGCTAATTCCTATAATGGATTTGTTGTTTGATGAATGATATCTAACATATATATCTAATTTTAGATGAATAAGGGAGAGGTTGAATGTGTGGAGGGCAAGCACACTATGCAGGGATATTTATAAGTGTATATAATTTTGGTTGTCAGAAACAGAAATGTATGGATGTTATCTGCATGTAATTTTCTGCAAATTTATATTTAGATCCTATCCCCTGAAGAAGCCCACGAAGGGTGAAACATTGAGCATGTTCAGGGGATTGTGGCATGAAGCGAATTCAAAATAAATGATACTAGAACTTTCATTTTGGAGTGCGGTTGGTTATCTTAAATTTTTTGCTTCAGGAAATATTTCTTTACAGAAATGGTTGTGGATTCCTTGAACAGCCATCTAGTGGAGGTGGTGGTGCAAAAACAGTAGTGAGATTCAAGAATGCATGGTATAAGCACAAAGGAATCATAGTGGAAAGGAAGGGGAGGAGGAAGAAAGCTGTTGACTGGCCATGGGCTGTGGTAATAGTGTAGGTAGGGAGAAATGGGCAGACTGGATGGGTCAAGTGGTCCTTATCTGCCATTTAATGCCATCTAATTCCATGTGTCTGTGTTTTACCATAAGAGGGTCCAGGCATCTTCCAGTTTTATTTGGTGGTAAAATGTTCTAGTTTCACCAAAATTTGAGTATTTTATAAATGTTTTAATTTATTTTTCTCATGAAAAAAGATGGTCACCACATTTAACATAAAAAATAGAATAGTAGGCCTGGCAAGGGTAAGGATCAGAAAAAACTCATGGTGCACACCATAGGAGGTACCTAGAAACATATGTTTGACAGGCATTCTAATTAATGGTGGGCAAAGTGGCCATAATTCACTCCACGAAGTGATTCACGGAGCAATGTGGAATCCTCAAAGTAATCCACAATGCGAAGTTGAGTATTTCACATCATAATGAGGAACGCAAAGTCCATTGAAACCAATGACTTTGCATTACTTTGCATTACTCCGCCTTCCCCAAATCACTTCTCCACCAATTTTAAGGCAAAGTACATTGAAATCAATGTACTTCACATCACTTCGCCTTGTAATTGAGCTACAAGATGAATTTTGCAGTGATTCATGGGATTGCAGGTCACATGGGCTCTAGATTGTTCTGCACAGCCTCAGTTCTGTGTAGTGTGTGTGTAGTGGTAGCTGGAGACAGTTTGCTTTCAGAGCTCTGTGATTCAAAACCTCTAAAAGTTATCAAAAAAAGCCTTTTTGGGTCATTTTATTGCTCAAAATTTAGTACATCGATTGCAGGAAACCCACCTGTCAATCAATCAATCAATCAATCAATCAAGTCTTTATTTAACCAGGCATTCATCATTGAGCAGAAGCTCATTTGCAAGATGGACCTGGGTGGAGCATGAACAATTGTATATACAGGTCAACACAGGTATTTACAAGGCAATACAGATAATAATCTTTACAGAGAGGAAGAAAAAGAAGTTCATATGTACATAGAATTATACAGATATTGTACAGATTACACAGTATTTACATACATAGGAGTGTCTATAGGAAGATAAAGCAGGTTATCTAAGGTTGCAGGAGGAAATATGGAAGAAAAAAATAAAATAAAAAAATATACATCAGGTAGAGGTGAAGGTAGTGGGAAGAGAGGGAGGAAGTAGGGGAGAAAGGCCCCAGGAGACACGGTGCACAGAAAGGAGTTGGTAAAGCTGGATGTAGAGAAGGTGGATGGAGAAAAGGAGTGTGAGCTTGGGATTGAATGCTATAAAGCATGGGGCATGGTAGGATGTCACAACCCAGGGTAGTGAGCTCCTATCCGAGGTTGGAAAAGGAAGAATAAGGGATGGATGGGCCTAGTATTGATAAGACAGGGGATAAGAGAGAGAACAATTAGGCTGGTGAGGAGCAAGCTGGGGGTCAGTACTTAAAGTTGGGTCTAGCGTGCTATATACCAGTGCAGACACCAGTACTGGGTCTGAGTGGGTGAAGCAGTTACATACTTCTCTGATTGTGGAAATAAAGCATCTTGAAAGCATTTATACCGATTAGAGTGCTTAATTTGAGGGTTTTGTAGATCGTTCCATAAGGTAGGTAGCCGCAGAAGCTTATGGCTGCCCTGCCAAAGTGGGATTTTGCTTTGGGCACTTGAGGTGTAATAGCTGAGTAACTTCTTAGCAGCGTATTTCCAATTATACTCAGGGGAAGACAGCAGGAGATATAGTAAGGCAGCTTATTAGAGATGGCTCTATAGGTCCAGAGAGCGGCGTTCTGTGGCGCCTGAACTTTAGTGATGTCCATCCCACTGCACGCATATAGGGTGCAGTGATGTGTGTCGAAGAAGTCCCGTTATAAACCTCAGTGCTTCGATGGTAAGAGTGTGTCCAGTTTAGCCATGTAAGAGTTAGGGCATTGGCTGTAAAGGAAGTCAGCGTAATCAACCAATGATAGGAAAATGGATTGGACCAGTTGTTTCTTGGCATCTCTGGTGAGAAATTGGCTGATTCTAAAAAACAGTCCAAGCCTTTGCCAAGTCGTTTAGCAAGTCCTCGATATGTTCAATGAAGGAGAGTCTTTGGTCTATCCAACTCCCAGATACTTGAATTTTGTAACAAATTCTAGTTTTCACCTAGAACTGTGGTAATTTGGGAACTGTCCCACTGGACACAGGGTTAGCTGTACGGATAAAAGGAGAGAGGACCATCGCTTTAGTTTTTTGGCATTAAGGAGTAGCTTTTTGGAGGAGTTGGCTTTGCAAAGGTTGAATTCTGACTGTAGGTCATTGCAGGCAGCTTCAGGTGTTGGGCGACTCACGTGAGAACTGTATCATCTGCAAACAGATGGATGTTGGCTTTATACAGTAGTCGATGTTATTAATGTAGATTGCAAAAAGTAAGGGCCCTAATATAGAACCTTGAGGTACCCCTCTTTGCAGAGTTTTTAAGGGGACAGGCCTCCTTGACTTAATAACTTGTTGAAGCCCTGTAAGATAGTCAGTGAACCAACGAAGAGGAGGGTCCACACCTATGGTTTGAGGCGGAGAGGAGCAGACTATGGTCGACGGTGTCGAAAGCCTTGCTTGGATCAAGGAAAACAGCACAAATAAAGTTTTGCTCTCAAGATTACGCTGCCAGTTGTTAGTAACTTTGGCAAGGGCTGAGATAGTGCTATGTTTAGGCTCTGAATCCGGACTGCATAGGATTTAGCAGTTCCTAGACTCAAGGTGAGTCCTCAGCTGTGCATTTACAATTTCTCTAGGAGCTTGGACAGGACCGGAAGGAGGAAATTGGCCTGTAGTTATTGAGATCGCCTACGGTCACCTGATTTGAACAGTGGTATGACATGTGCTGTCTTCCATATAGGTGGTAAGGTGCCCTGAGACAGGGATAAGTTAAAAGGTGGGTGTCGGGTGTGCTAGTATGTGGTAGGCAATTTTTGGAAGTAAGGGTCAAGGAGTCGGCCCCAGCACTTTTCTAGTATCCAACTGAAGCAAGAGGTCCTCTACCTCTTTCAGTGTGGCAGGTTGAAGTGAGAAAGGCGGCGAAGCTATCAGAGTTTCAGGCAGTTGGCTGGCAGTCTGGGAGCGAAGTTTGTTTGCAGGGGAGTTATCAAATGCCATGCTTGCAGTAGCAAAGTGGTTACTGAATGCGTCAAGTATATCCATCTTTTCGGTTATAGTCAAGTTGCCAGAGGTAATCTTGGTCGGGAGTGAATTTCCTGGGGAGTGGCCTAGCAGATCACTGATTGTGTTCCAGAGCTTGATTGGGCTCTTTGTGGCAGAGTCAAGTTCGGATTTGAAGAAGGTGGCCTTCGATTCTCTGATTGTTTTGGTACATAAATTTCGTAGTCTCCTGAACTGGTTCCAATCCTCTGCAGTGTTCAGTCTGCATGCTTTTTTCTAGAGCTTATCTCTTTCTAGAAGCAAGGACTTGATCTGAGGGGTGAACCATTTACAGGTTTTGGTCCTAGTTCGAACTTTATTAAGGGGAGCATACTTATTAAGGGCCCTTGATAGAATGTTGTGGAAGATATTGTAAGCTGACGTAATCGTTTTGGCCAGGTAGAAATCTTGCCACTTAGGGGAGTACTTAAGCTCGTTTAGGTAGGCATGTTCATTGAAGTTGCGCCTGGATCTCTTCATAGAGAACTTGCTGATGGGTGCTGGGTTGTTGGTGGATCTTACTCCCCAATAAAACAATAGTCGCTGGCGCTGAGAAGAAGACATCAGCGTGGGAGAAGAGATGAGGTTTGCTCACCATTAGCACATCCAAAAGTGTACTTTTACTGGGGTTCTTCACGTTTGGGTGTGTTGGTTCAGTAATAAGTTCGTCCAGCCATGTTCATCACAGAAGGATGCAAGGGGGGCAGCTGTGTTAGAGAGCCAGTCAAAGTTGAGGTCTCCTAAAATAATAGTTTCTGGCAGCCCCTGTCCCAACTTGTCACTTAGATATGACACAAGCTGTAGGCCAGCAGACGGTGGTCTGTAGCATCCTATTATGCAAAGTGCAGTAGTCTGTGTAATTTCCACTTTGAGAATTAGGCATTCGAATTCGCTGGCGACAGATGCCGAGGATAAGCAGGAGGCAGAAAATTTGTCTTTAACGTAGATAGCTACCCCTCCTCCTCTGGCATGCCTATCAGCTCTGAACAAGGCATAGTTGGGTATGTTTACTTCTCTATCAGTGGTGCTGGGTCTAAGCCAAGTTTCGGAAATCACAAGTATGTCAGGAGAGGTATGATTTACCCAGGTTTGTATTAAGGTTATCTTTTTAAGGAGGCTACATACGTTAATATGCAAGAAGCTTATTCCTTTTAAATTTGCTGTTCTGCTGGAAAAGCAATAGCTTCTGGGGGGCCAGGGTTGAGTTCTACGTTGCCTGAACAAAGCAGGAGGATAAGTAGGATTTTTCTAAGAGCGCTAATTATAAGCTTGTAATTCCTGCCTTTCTCCCGTCTAGTAGATCTGATGTTTTTAGGGACTGGAAAGTAGCCAACATAGAAGAGCTGATCTGTTGTAGCAAGAGCTAGTACCCCTACCACAATAGGCGGGGAGGAGATAGACGTCTGCATGGTGGGAGGTGGGCCTTGTGGTGGGGGAGTGTTATAAGTACTACTGGTATGTGTGGTCCAAGAGCAGGGTTCGAGGTATTGGTACTTGGAATCACGAAGGCAATTAAAGGATAAGTTGCCATGTGGTATACAGCACAAGGTGCCGTTGTAGACCAAACATGATGGTAGTTCAGGTGTCCAATGCTGGACAGCTGGTATCAGCAGAAGAAGGGCAGTAAAAGGAGCCATATAGGGCCGACATGATGGTACCTCAAAGAAGCCTACTAATTAGCCCAGGGGCCAGTGGGGTTGCTGGATTAATGCAGCTTATCAGTAGCTTTCAGATCCAGATCGACCCAAATTTGATAGCATTAAAGATATTTAGTGGTGAAGGCACAGCCAAGGAGAGCCTATGTGCTTTAGTAAGGCGAGACCCTGAGAGTTGGATCCCTTAGGCTGGATAGAGAAGAGGGGGATCACGAGTTAAGTCTCTATTGGTGGGGCACTGCGCCAGGGGACGTGGACTAATATTTTGGCAGGAGCTACTGTATTAAATAATCAGCAGAGGTGGGGGGGGCGGTCGAGAAAAAGTTGCGGCAGTTGCCGTACCTTGTAGGGCCTTGGGTCCGTGTCTGCAGTCTCGAGCATCGGCTAGAGGGGCGCTGACCGCCCGGTAGCAGTGAATCCCGCGGCTTAGGAGCTGGGAGCCTGGGCGACAGTTTCTCGGCTGAGGGAGAGAAGGAGAGTGAGGGTTAATAAAGTGGATTCACATAAAGGGTTAGACAGAAAAGCGGGGAGTCCAAAATTTGCAGAACAAAAGGACGTGTATGGTACCAGCAATGCCAAAAGAGGTAGTGACGAGTAGTAGTAGGTGACTGCACCCCAAGGTAGTTTGTTTGGTGTTGCTGGCCTGCTTAACTGCAAGCTGGTTTATAGTTGAAAGGGTATATAGTCGAATTAGGGTGAGGTCCCTAACAATAGGGCAGGTAGAGCAGTAATTGAGAGGAGTTAGATGGAGTGGCTGGAGAAAAGGTTGAGAGGAAATGTGGGATCCTGTGGGGTGGGACTGCTTTAAAAAGGGGCGGTAAGAAAGTGGGTCAAGTCAGGTATTGAAGAGAGGGAGGCCAATAGCATGAAAATGTGCAGCAGTGGAGTGACCAATCTGCTGCTAGGCTGAGGAAGGGGTGGAGTAAGGGTCTATTTAATACTGTGAGGAGGAGGGGAGGAGGGTGGGTGAAAAAATTCAGTCCAGAACAAAGCACAGAAAGAGATTTCCCTGAGACCAGGAAGCACCAGGCGTCGGAAGATCAGCCAAGGAGTACAGCTGCCAGTCAGTGCCTGGTTCCTCCACTGGGCATCCAGTCAAAACAGTGGCATTCAAAACCACGAGTTTCGGAGGTCCGGTGCGTACCTGAATCTGTCCGGGGGTCATTCGGGTGGTCTGTTAGCTGTGGCCTGCTCGGAGAGAGCCAAGGTCACAGGAGCAGCTTGGGAAAGCCCACAGATGGGCTGTCTGTTACCTGTTACCTGTGCTCATATCATTGACTGTTTATTGTTTGTGTGTGGATTTTGAATGTTAATTTAGAACATTTAGTCTGTGTACTGATAGACACTTGAAGTGTGCTTTGGGGAAGGGGCGTATCTGTGGTGTAGGTAGATTAACCAGGAGAAAAAGGCAGTCTTTCTGTTTTGGTTATATTTTTCTTGTATAAATTTATTAATGTAAACACAGTAATATTTTTAGTAATTCTTGACATTTTTTTGCTGATTGTTGTGGTGCAGTAGTGTATAATTTCAGTTTGTTTAAAATATCTGGCTATATTACTGACATTTTCAATTTGAAATGTATTACTTGTAGTGTGTGTGTGATGCGTGCCATCAAATCAGACACCTTTTATTGTGCCACAGAGTAATTGCAGCAGTATGAACCTACTATCCACTGTGCCTGCATGATTTATTTGTACTGCATTGTGGTATCTTTACTGGTAGTGGACTGTTACTGCCGTGCGCTAACCTCTCAAACTGGCAAAAGGTATTCTTTTCTCAGATTTGGATTTGTGACTTGTGAGCACTGGTTAGGTGGTGTTGTACCTTTCTGTCTTTATCTCTTGAGTGCAAAGCGCAATCTTAATCTGTTTGTGCATTTGCATCTCCTTAGGGCCCAATTTCCATCTGTAACTTAAGTCACAGTTGTTTGTTTGGCTTCCCTTCAGAGTACTGGTGTGCAATTATACTGTGTTAAACTGCATGTATGCAGTCAGTGTACTTTCCAGTGTACTTCTTGCAAACATATATATGCTGACTTGTTGAAGTATTTATGGTATAAAGAATAAAGATAAGAATATGTAACATTTATTTTATTCGTACCACCAGCAGCTGCAGACAAAATGATATAATATGTTTTCAGAAGTCTTGGGCCATTGTGCACCTCAGTCACAGTGCACACATGACTTTAAGGAGATAATAGCACAAAAAACTCCTGCTTTTCAACAAACCATACCCAACAGATGTGAAATATTGCTGAGGCACCCACAATATTTATGAATACATGCCATAAAAAAACTTCAATAACACTGCAACTTTATTGATGGCAAAACAAGGCACACACAACTGACCACTGTGCTTTGCCGCTTAAGCCTTCATTAGGCACACCACTGAAGGCCTAACTGGCAAAATGCAAGATTCATTACTGTGTGCCTTGTTTTGTCATAAATACAGTTGCAGTAGCATAGAAACATAGACTTTGATGGTCGATAAGGACTGCTTGGCCCACCTAGTCTGCCCATTTCCCTACCTAGACGATAAGCTGCAGATCCTAATTTACCAACAGCCTATTTCTTCCTACCACCCACAAGAATTGCCTTGTGTCTGTCCCATGCATTCTTGAATTCTCCCACAGTTTTAGACCCCACAACCTCCTCAGGAAGGCTGTTCCATGCGTACACCACCCTTTCTGTGAAAAAATACTTCCTCACATTGCCCCTGAGCCGTCCCCCCTCTGTCTTCAAATTGTGTCCCCTTGTTCTTGCACATCTCTTTTTCTGAAAGATGCTACCCTCTTGGACTTTGTTGATTCCACTGAGGTACTTAAAAGTTTCTATCATGTCCCTCCTCTCCCTCCTTTCCTCAAGGGTATACATATTAAGCTCCTTTAGTCTCTCCTGATATGGCTTCTCTTGCAGACCCTGCACCATTTTAGTTGCCCTCCTCTGGACTGCCTCCATCCTGTCTATGTCCTTGTGGAGACAGGGTCTCCAGAACTGGACGTAGTACTCCAGATGGGGTCTCACCAACTGTCTGTACAGAGGGATGCCAACTTCCTGTTTTCTGCTGGTAATGCCTCTCCCTATACATCCCAGTATCCCCCCAGCCCTCCCTACTGCCTTCTCACATTGCTTGCTAACCTTAAGGTGATCTGATATGATTACCCCCAGGTCCCTTTCCTTTCTTGTTGTTGTTACTACCTCTCCCCCCCCACCACTGTGTAATCTTCCTCTGGATTTTTCTTTCCCAGGTGCATTATTTTGCATTGCCCTGCATTGAATCCAAGCTGCCATACTTCTGACCATTCCTCCAACCTTGCCAAGTCCCTTCTCATCCTTTCCACGCCTTCTTATGTATTAACCCTGTTGCAGATCTTTGTGTCATCTGCAAAGAGGCATACTTTTCCTTCCAGTCCCTCTGCAATGCCACTTACAAAGACATTAAAAAGGACTGGACCCAGTACTGAACCCTGTGGTACCCCCTAGTAACCCCTCTTTCTTCTAGCAGTAAAACTTTTTTATTGGTATCTATTCATGTGAAGTTATGGCTTTCTGGTTTTGTTAAAGGAGTAGTCAACACAGCATTTGAAAAAAACATGTTATGCAGAGCCCTTCTGATTTGTATGTAAAGTCTTACTGCGTCCTTCCCCATGTCTGCTATTAGGAATTTTTACTAAATCAGCCTGCTACCTTTATGGTAATTTTATGAGCCCTGTGGATCTTCTTCATGTGAAATCGGTTCATTGCTTACATCACTCTGACATTGCACCCTATGTCATGTGACAGTGATGTAGCATAACCCATAGATTTATCATATGCACAACAGTAGAGCTGTGTAACTGTTCTTATGCAGTGATACCAAATGGCAACTGTTCATGCACCTCAGACCTAAGTGAGTGGGGTTTCTGTATGAAAACTGCTAGACAGTTACACAACTCTGCAGCTGTGAACTGTGCATTTGGTAAATCAATGGACTATGCTACATCACATTCACATGACACGGTGCATTTTCAGAGCTATAAAGGCAATAAAGTGATTTAACATGATGACACAATTTACTAATTTAGTAAAAACTACTAATAGCAGACAGAGGGAAAGACACACTAGGGAAGGGACTTTATATGCATATCAAAACACTTTACAAAACATATGCTTATTCAAATTTGGGTTGGACTACTCCTGTAAGTTGAAATAATGATGGCAGAGACAAACCATTTTAACTTAAAACAAAGAAAACCAAAACAGCACACACACACCTAACAGAAGGAAGGGGGACATGATACAAAGTGTCACGCATACAGAAGACAAGAAAAAAAGTTTAGTTTAGTTTTTATTTAGTTTTTTTTTTTTGATGACCAGGTAAGTGCACTAGACAAATCCTGCCTATTTTCAGGCACGACCCGGGGAAGGGGGATACAGATGAATGCATATGAGTGCATAATTAGATACAGGGGTGATGGGGGAATACATTTGTATGACACAGCAGGGAGGGTGGGGGCACATGGTGGGAGGAAATAAAAACTAGTGCAGGATCCCATGGTGATCCAGCAGCAGCTGGATTATGGACACAATCTGCAATTGAAGGCCCTCTATCCATTCCAACTGCTGCTCAACAGCACTCACCCTCTCATTCATCACATCCACAGCACTCCAGAGAACTGCAATGTCTGCCTGACTTACAGGCAATTCTCTGGGGTCCACAGGTGCTGCAGCTGCTGGTGGTGGTGGTAGGGGTGGTGCTGGTGGAGCAACAGGTGCTGCTGTGCTCCTCCTTCTCTTAGGGCCATGCAAAGCTGCACCCTCTTCTACAGAAGGGCCAGCAGGTGTAGGCCTGGCCCATTCTGTGGCAGCCTGCCACTCCACCTGGTGGTGGTTGATCATGTGGGTGCACTGGCCCCCAATCCCCATGTGAGTCCGCCAGGGGCCACGGCTCACCTCCACCCTACACCTGACCAGGCTGCTGTCCCCCCAACACAATCATAAAACTCCAAAACCATGGAGGTGCGGGGAGGACCAGGCACAGGTGGTGGCTTGCCAGATACACTGGCAGCCTGTTTACGGTGCTGAGGGTGGCACCACACTTGGGGCTGGGGGCACAGGTACATCCTGCTCAGAATGAGCTGGAGCTGGTGCTGGTGGTGGTGGTGGTGCCACTGCCTGATGAGGTAGTTGTCCTGCTTCCAGGGTTGGGGCACACAAGATTTTTGTCCGGTCCAACATGAACCAGGCACGCCCCCCATGTGTGCACATTCCTTCCTTGCCACAACGCAGTCCCGGAACTGCCCCTGCCCCAGACATTCCCTGACCCTGTCCCATCTCTGTTTGACTCACTTGATTCAGTCAACTGCCCTCCTTCAGTCCAAACAATGACACAAAACAGTCACACACAAGACACACACAACACAGGCACACACGCAGTCAGATGCAGACAAACAACAACTTATAAAAGTAAGGAAAAAAAGAAATTTGCAGGAACAAATTAAGTAAGAAAAGAGTCTACACAAAACACAAACAACTGTAGCTTTTAAAAAACAGCTGTTGGGTCTCTCTCTCTCTCTCTAAATCTCCTAACTGCTCTCACAAGCTCACTGCCTCCTCTCTCCCTCTGCACAGGAGAAAGTGAAAGCATCTCCTTGCATGAATCACTTCCTTCATGCCTGGCTAAAGCATATGACTTACAGTACTGTAAGCCATGCAATGTGTGGAGGTCTGCCAATATTGTTGTCACTTCACCATACTTCACGTTAAGGCAGAATGACAACGCAAAGTAATAATCACAAGGCGAAGTGAGCCTTTCATATTGGCCACTTCATGTAGTGGACTGACAAAGCGAAGTGGCCACTGCGTGGGCACTTCACTGGTGAAATTTAAATTTGCTGCATCTCTAATTCTAATACTTTTTAACTGCAGCTGAAACTAGCTTTTGGGAAAAAGATTTTTTTTTTGGCACTGCTGCTTTAAATATTGCTCAGTATTAACTGCACAAATTTCAAATGCTGTTACAAGTGTCCCTGTACTCCAGACAAACTATATGTTGCCAGTACAAAATCAGTACCACATTTTTTACATGTTCTTTTTCTGATGGGTTCCAAAGCTGGTCACCTTCCAGACCCATACACTTCACATTTCTGTCTCTTACCTGATCCCAAGTGACCGTCTAGGGGCATTTCCACTGGTGAAGACATTTCCATTGTGTGGTGGCCCCCCCTTCAGAGACCCCTGGCAGGATCAGTTTCTGTCAGCCCCATCATGTATGGGGGGTCCAGAAGGAACAAATTAAGTTCATAGTGGGGGAGCTCAAGAGTGCTGGCATGATGTGGCTGTGCCTCGGAGTGTTTCCTCATTTCTCTCTGTATGGACACTGCCTGCGTGGTGTCCTATACATGCATGTGCACCTGCTTGCATGATCCACAGGCAAAAGCCAGGCTGTTTTGTTCCCTCCTCCATCACTCTCCTGTTGCAGCTCCACACATGGTGAGCCAGGTAATAGTGTTGGCAAGGCAAGTTTACCTTTAGGCAATGTTTCCCAGAAGATTCAGGGCACCATACAGGGATACACACATCAATTAATAATAATAAAGTAACTACCACACAGTACAATAAAAAATTGCTCTAATAGGTACATTATTAATTAATAACATAATCAACTGCAAAATTTGCTCAGCCAGGATGCTTACAGATAAGATGGAATTTAGGGCCCCCTTAAAGGTCATCTCTGCACTAGTATAGTGAATGTGAATTGGAAGGGAGTTCCAGAGAACAGGTGCAGCCACCACAACCACCCTATCCCCGGACAACTTTAGCCTAGTCTTGGAAAATGACAAATGGCCAGCATCAGTGGAGCACAGATGGTGAACAGAGATATGCAGGGTTAGGAGATCATTCAGGTAACCATGTCCCATATCATGTAGGGCCTTGTATACCAACAAGTCTATCTTAACACTGATGCACGATGGAAAAAACAGCCAGTACAGATCATGCAGCACTGGGGTAATGTAATCCATTTGAGAGGTTGATTAACTGGCAGTCATGATCTGGATCAACTGTAGGTGGTGCATCAGATTCTGACATAACCCTAGGCAGAAAGTATTACAGTATTCTGGCTTGGTCACCAAGTACTAGATACAGTTCGATCTGGGTGAGAAAAAGTTAATATGGATGACAGATGATATTTGCAATTCAAGTTTAAGCCTTCAGTCCATAGTGACCTCCAGATTTCTAAAAACATCCACAACCCAAAGGGTGATTCAAATATTAATAAGATAGAAAGGATTTATCCAATTTAGGCCTGTGGTGGAGCAATCAGCATGTGCTCATCATTGGTCATACCTCTTGAATGAAATGATGGTATTCTCCTATAGTAATACCTGACTGGCCTCTTGCCAGCCTATCTAATGTTACTATAGAAGGATATAATCTTTTCAGTCATAACCTGGGACTGAAGGAACTGGGTAACGCAGTGGATTGGTAGTGGGATAAGAAGATTTTCACATCTAGGTCACAAGTTCAAATCCAGCACAAGTCAGTAGAGGTTGAAAGTCATTATTACCTGAGGGCTGTTCAGTGGCCTATGTGAAAAGAGTTGTGGTGGTCCCAATCCATTTCTCCATGGGAAGGTGTCCACATAACAAAACCACCAACACAATTGATACTAATTGGCATCCTTGTCTGGCAGTCTCACATGAGAGGTCAAGGACTGAGTGGGCATGGAGTTTGAACTACCCTCCCACTGGCATAATGGTCTCTTCCTGGCATGGTTGAGGCACATTGGTAGGGCAGTGTAGGGAAGCTTGAACAGTGATTGCTGATACTGTACCAGTCATGTGGATAAATACAGGACTTCAGGTTCCAATGCTGTCAATCCAGCACCTTTCATGAGCACTAAAATTCACACACAGAAAAACAAAAGGAAAAAATAAATAAATAAATAACTTGTGACTGAAGATGAGTACATAATGATCGCTTCCAAAGCAGGATTCAAATCAGATGAAAGTTTTATCCTAAAAATATCCTTTTTAATTTTGTGGCTTTTGGGGGGAGGGAGGTGGGTGTTAGAGGCTGTATTTGTTGGGGGAGTTATTCATCAAACTCAGATTCTGGAATGGTATCATGGTGGGGGGAGGTGACAGGCTCATGATCTGGCATGGGTTGGAGATAGGATCTTTTTCTTATAAGGAATAGTCTTTTTATTGTAAGATGATTACGATAATGGACTCACAGGGGCTTGGGAGGAGACGGGAGGTTGGGTTTTAGAGGGTGGTTAGGTTGGGGTTAGCAAATTGCATGGTGGGATGTGTGTGTTGGGGAGGGTGTGTGTTTTAGGTTTTTATTTTATTTTATTTTTATTTTTCAGCTGAATTTCAAACTAGGATATTCTGCAATCTGGAATCTAGATGTCAGCATAGATTCTGAGCTATCCTATCAACCCCATTAAGGATTAGTCAGTTCTTGATGAAACAGGAGAAGATTGTGTTGGAATCACATTGCAGTACTGAATTAACCTCAGACATTTTCATTACACTTAAGTAGAGTTCAGTGTCATCTGCATACCCTACATGTGCAGATGATTCCTCCCACTCTGCTTCAGGAAGTCATTATTAAAAATGGATAACAACAGAGGGCCAAGGATTGAAGCTGGAGGAACTGCAAGATTTAGGATTGCAAGGTCTTAACTAATTCCTTATATGGACAATAGCTGGGTTTGCTAACTAAG
Source organism: Neoceratodus forsteri (assembly GCA_016271365.2). Taxonomy (NCBI): domain Eukaryota; kingdom Metazoa; phylum Chordata; order Ceratodontiformes; family Ceratodontidae; genus Neoceratodus; species Neoceratodus forsteri. The sequence continues at coordinate 779,392,615 of CM028131.1, forward strand.
GTAGTTTTCAAACCATTTGATGACTGGTTGACTGACACCTACTGTAATTATCCACAACATCAAAGACCTTGGAGAGGTCCATGACGGTGGGCCCTGTAGGGAGATCATTATCCATGGGTTTCAGGAGATTGTGTGTGACTTTGAACAATGCAGATATGGTGGAATGCCCTTATAAAACCTATATTGCATTGGAGAGAGCAGGTCGTACAGCTTGAGATCTTCAGTTAACTGTGAGTAAATATGCTTTTTAAGATCACTGAAGAGGGCAGAATGGAACAAAATTTGTCTGTATTGATTCAGATCCCGTTTAGCCTCTCCTTTGTGGAGGGGCACAGCTCTAGCACATTTCCAGACGATAGAAATCTCACCAGAGGCTGGAGAGAAGTTTAACAGCATGGTAATTGTCATTAAGGCTGGCAGTATGATGGCTAAGGACTGAGATATTAGCTTGTGTTAGTATTCACCCAGGAAGTAAAGGAGAATGGTCATCAGAGTGTGGAAGTGGCTGGAGATGAACAAGCCAAGGAGAAGCCAGTGCTGATCATGCCAGAAGTATTAGTAGGTAAGTATCTGGAGGGTGCTAGACCTGAAAGTTAACTTGATTCAAATGGCTAATAGTAGAGATAAAAGGGGTTCTACTTGGGTCCCATTTCTCATATCTTTCAGGACTCAATACAGAGAGGGAAAATGCCCGAGAAAAGGAAAACAGACAATGTCATCTCCAAAAAGGGGACATGAATGGACCAAGCAAATGGCAAACTGAGCCTTTACTCAGTGCTCAACAAAGTGTTCAGTCATAAATTATATAGTATGACATGAGGAAGTATTATTTTACAGAGACAGTGGAGGAGCCATGGAACAGTCTACTAAATGAAGGGGTAAATGCAAATTCTGTTGGTGCTTTCACAGAAACAGAATTTGATGGCAGATAAGGACTATTCAGCCCATCCAGTCTGTCCATTCCTCTCAACCTACACTATTACTGCATACCGTACCTGATCTTTAGCTCTTTCTTCCTCCCCCATTCCTTTCAACTACGATTCCCTCATGCTTATCCTATGCATTCTTGAATCCGTCAATGTTTTTGTCCCCACCACCCCGCTGGAAGGGATTCTACAACAGCTGGTCAACAGAAAATTTGCAGGCCGAAGTTACATCAACGGCTTTATGCTGACTGCAATTGCAGTCAGCATAAAGCTGTCAGGTAAAAAGGTTGTTTTTTGCAGAGGACTTTTACCCCAGCACTCCTCATATTTTATTATAATCAACTCTGAATCAGAGCTGATTCGAGGAGGTGCAAGACCTGGGGAAGCCGTGCCGGGGTCCCAAGTGGACTTTACAGCAATCTGTCATTGTTGTCCCTGTCAACAACATCACTATAAAGTTTTTGCTGCTGTGGCAGCACACCCTGGAAGGCTGTTCCAGGAATCACCACTCTTTCTGTGAAAATGTACTTTCTCACATGTCTTCTGAATATACCCCCCTCAAGCTTCATAGCATCTCCACTTGTTATTAAGCACCTTTACTTGTGAAAAAAAACCTCCCCTTCTGTACATTATTTACCCCCAAGAAGTATTTAAAGATCTCTATCATATCCCTCCTATACCTTCTGTGTTCCAGGGTATACATATTGAGGTCTTTTAGTCTCTCCTCATATGGGCTTTTGATCCAGACCCTGCACCATTTTAGTTGCCATCCTCAGGACTGTTTATAGACAAAGATGTCTATGTCCTTCCAGAGATATGGTCTCCAGAATTGGACATGGTACTCTAGGTGGGGGTCTTACCTGCAATCTATACAGAGGCAACATCACGTCCCTCTTTCTGCTAGTGATACCCATACCACTAGCCCTCCTGATTGCATGGTTGCACTGCCTGATCACCTTTAGGTCATCTGATATGATTACCCCCAGGTCTCTTTCGAGCTTGCTGGTCATCAGTATGACTCCACTCATTTTGTACTCCACCCCAAATTTCTGTGCCCTAAGTGGATTTTTTTGTACTTTTTCACATTGAAATCCAGCTGCTATATCTTTGGCCACTCCTCTAGTTTTCTCAGGTCTCCGCTCATCCTTTCCACACACCCCTGGAGTGCCCACCCTATTGTAGTATTTTGAAATCATTCACAAAGAGGCAGACCTTCCCTTCCAGCTCTTCTGCAAAGTCACTTATAAAGACATTAAAAAGGACCAGTCCCAGCACCAATCCCTGAGGTAATCTGCTGGCCATGCTCCCTCCCTTCCTCGAAGTGAACTCCATTTACCACCACCCTCTGTTGCCTGTCCCCCTAACCACTTCCTTATCCAGTTTACCACTGTTGGACCCACTCCTAAAGCTACTCAGCTCAATTAGTAGTCTCCTATGTGGAACGGTGTTGTAAGCCTTACTGAAATCTAGGTGGGCCACATCCACTGCTACACTTTGATCTAAATCTTTTGTTACCCAAAGAAATCCATCAGATTCGTTTGACATGACTGCCCCCCCTCTGAACCCATGCTGCCTCAGGTCTTGTAACCCACTGGATTCAAGATATTCCACCATCCTTTCCTTCAGCAGTGATTCCATTAACTGTCCTACCACTGATGTCAGGCTAACTGGCCTGTAATTGACATTCTCATCCCTGCTATCACTTTTGTGTAGTGGGACTACATCCACCTCATCCGTTCCTCTGGAACCACTTCTTTTTCCAGCGAGCTGTTGAACAGAACTGTGAGAGGTGTAGCCAGTATTTCCCAGAGCTCCCTCAGTACCCATGGATGCACCCCATCTGGTCCTGTTACTTTGTCTATCTTCTGATTAGTGAGGCCCTTCAGGACTCTCACTTCTAAAAAAGGACTAGTTTCCGCCTCCCTCCAAAGCTTCTGTTACTGTTCTGTGCCCCTCCCCCTCTCCTTCCTCTGTGAATACTGAACAAAAGTATTTGTTCAGGATGTTTTCTTTTTCCTGGTCTCCCTTTACACAGTCTCCCCACTTCCCTTTTTAACCTTACAATCCCATCCCTGGTCTTCGTCTTTTCACTTACATACCTAAAAAAATTTGTCCCCTTTCATTACCCCTTGGGTTATTCTGTCTTCAGTTTGCATCTTTGCACTCCTTATTGCTATTGTGCTAGGTCGTTCCTGTTCCAGGTTGTTATAGAAAACATGGATACACAGATACTAGCTGACCAGGACATTGAAAACTTAACACATTCAATATACTAAGTGAATTAGGTTCTGTGCCGAATCAATGCTAACCATACCTTTCAACCTTTTGTCACTGAAATGAGGGACATGGATATTTTTGGATACTCAATATGAGGGACAATGAGGGACACAGACCCTCAGAATGAGGGACATATCCTCAAACATGGAGATACAAGCTCAGAAAACTGTGAAAACCATAGTGTTTACTTGTACAAAGTTTATTTCGGATTTAGTATTTTAGAATATTAAGAGTTTCTGCTTTAAAGTCTGAATTTACAGCACATTCTCTGTCTGGGCAGCACCTTTTCCGTGAGGGATGGATGAGGGACAGAGCAATTTTAAGGGACAAAATGAGGGATGTCCCTCGTAATGAGGGACACTTGAGGGGTATGATGCTAACTGCTTCATGCCAGTAATTTGCACACAGGAGTACCGAATGCAGGTGCTCCAGCCAGAATAGTTAAGGCATTATGCCAGTCTCTGCACTGCGCCAGAAAGTCTTGCATAATTTACACCTGTGCTACTTAACTGTGCTAGTTAATATCAATGTACTGTACTTAATTCCACTCTAGCTGTGCAGTATTAGTGCTGCTGATACATCTGCTCCTGATCTGATATGCTCAGAAGTTAGGTATATACAGAGAAAAATAGTTGTTACGTTTACTGCTGTTGGGCAATAGTGCACTGCTGTTCCGTGAAATGCACCTGTTTTTTTTAACTTGTAAGATTTTATTAAGATATTATGTCAAATTACAGCATAATAATCTTATGAAGAGTCAGGCATGAATACCACATTAATACATACAACCGTGTGTTGCAGATAAACAAGGTAAAACAGGTGATTACACACTCTAAGTCATGATGCAGGCAAGGCAGCTTAAATGCACAAAGACAAAAAAGAGATCTAATACATTAGCATGCAAAAGTTGTCATCCACATCTAGCTGATTAGCTAAGGTCAACCTTATATGGTGCCTTTACACCGTACCAACCAAAGAAACAGATGATTTAATTTATATTATGGGCTGCTGCAAGCACTACTAACTAGTGTTGGAGGACAGGAGGATAGCAGGAAAGTATCCGGATGCAAAATGTATGCCTACAGAGATGGGTTGCCCGGAGGGGGTGGTGGCACCAAGCATAGATGGGATTACAGGTAAGCGCCCCATTTTTGCTGAAAACCATTCATGTGCCTTAGCTGGGAGTAAGAGAGTCATTCCAAAGCAGCAGCCTGTGCTACAGCAGCTCTCCAGCCTGACACCGGAGGGGAGAGTGGCTTCCTCCACTGCATCAGGATGTCTCTCTTTGCTTCCATCAAGGCCACAAGAACCCATTTTTGCAGTGGTAGTGGTAGCATACCTAGGAGGGAAATGTCTCCAGGTAGCAGCATCACATCTAAGGGGGCCTATAGATTGACCAACAACTAGGGAACAATCCTGAAAGTCTGTGGTCCAAAAAGGGGTGATTGTGGGATAGAGCCATAAGATGTGCAGAAGATGTGCAGAGGGAGACTGGCATCTCCAACATTCGGCCTCTGGTAAGAGGTCCATTGCTTGCAAAGCCATCGGTGTTCTATACCACCTGAGTAGCATCTTCAATTGAATATTTTGGCTTTTTGCATTTCTATACACAGTGTGAGCCAGTCTGAGGCATCAGCTCCAGGTGTCAAGAGAAATGGGTACCCCAGTACCTGCCTCCCATTTTGTCCTACAAGTTTCTGTTAGATTTGGTTGCACGTCATGCACTGTCCTATAAAATCCACCCGCCAGGCCCTTCTGAGAGCTTATTTTGTGGTGGGAGTGCAACCAGGCCCACTTGAAATCCACAATTGACTAGGCTTGGTATGATTTAATGGCACTCCTTATTTGCAGGTACTTACAGAAGTCCCTGCTGGGAAGATAATATCTGGCACGCACCTGTTCAAATGACATCAGGTTGTTTGACCCAGGTAAAAGAAGATGCATAAGGACCTTGATACTTGCTGCCTCCTAGTCCAGCCAGAAGATGGGCATCTTATCAATAGTTATGAATTTGTTGTGCCATAGTACAGTGTATTCATCGGGGGCCATCTGGCACCAGCCAAGGTGCCAGCCCAGCTCATGCAGTGTCTCCAGGCCCTCGCGTTTTCCAGCATGATGGGGGTGGCAGTAGAGTTTTTGGGGGGTGCACTCATCAGCAAGGACCATAGTGGAGCTCCCCCTGTTAGGCCACTCCCTAAACCAAGCCAGGTGGCAGGAGAAGAGGATGGTAGAAACCACTTTGTCGCCTGGGCTGCTATATATGCCATTTGATAGCACTGAAACCAAAGGAGCCCAAGCCCACCAGAGGACCAATGTGTGCGTAGTTTTGCTCTAGCCATCTAGGTACCTTTCCTTCCCAGATCAAGGTCAGGACAAGTTTATCCAGAGTCCAAAACAGCCGAGGCGAGAACCAAATGGGAAGATTGTTGAAGAGATAGGAAAGACGGGGGAGGGTGAACATTCTGATGGCCTCTACTTTGCTGTTGAGGGAGAGATGTAGTTTACACCATCTGTCAAACTCTGCCAAGAGTGAGGCAAGGAGAGGGGAAGAATTGGCTCCTTCAAGGTCTTGCCATTTAGTGGGGACACTTATCCCTAGGTAGGAGAACCCCTAAAGAACCCAGAGAATGTTCATGCCCTGCAAGCACTCACAAGTACAGGTCTTGTTTAGAGGTGCCAGAATAGTCTTTTTCTGATTAACCATGCTAGAAAGGGATCAGAAGGTTTGGAGGGTTTTCAGAGCTCTCGGCAGGGAGTGTTTCAGGTTGGAGATAGTCAGTAGCAGATCATCTGCATAGGCAGAGGCAAAGTAGATGTTGTCCCAGACTTTGACACCCATGATATCACTGGATCGAGTAAGCTTTCTGATGAGGGGATCTAGTGTAATCAGGAATAAAAGCGGGGATAAAGGACATCCCTGACATGTTCCCCTGTGCAGTTGACAGGGGGATAATACATCTTTATTGGTTAGGATACTAGTCAGGGAGGTATGGTACAGGGTTGTGACCCACCCTCGGAAGACAGGGCCAAAGCCATATAAGGCCAGTACCTCGTGTAGGTATCCCCACTCAACAGAATCAAAAGCCTTGGAGAAGTCAATTGCCAGGGCTGCAGTGTGGACCGAGAAATGGTGGGCAAGCCACTTGAGACTAAGGACCTGACTGAGGCTGTCCACACCTGATTTCCCCTTGGCGAACCCTACCTGTGCTGGGTGAATGATATAAGGGAGGACTGAAATTAGTTGATTTGCAAGGATCTTGGTGGCTATCTTAGTATCAACTGGGAGCAGCAATATCGGACGGACGTTGGAGCAGTCCAATGGGTCCGAGGATTTCTTGGGTAGTACGGTGACAAGGGCCTCCCTCATAGTTGGTGGGAGTATACCACAGGAATGCGATTCTTGTAGGGCCTCAATTAGAGGGGTGACTATCTCCTCATTAATGAGCTGATATAACTCAGTAGTCATTTCATCTGGTCCAGGAGCTTTCCCTGTTGCCATCTGCTTAAGGGCTGTACAGAGTTCTTCCCTCGTAAAGGGTTTTTCAAGCAACTCACAAGACTCCTGCAGGATACAGGGCAGAGCTGCTGAGTCACAAAACTCCTGCAGCTGCCTAGATAGGTCACTGGCCTCACTAGAGGTGCATGACTGATGTAGCAACTGATATAAATCACGCATGACTTGGTTGACCCATTTGAAGTCAGAAACAATAGCTCCTTTCAAGTCTCATAGAGCATGTATCCTGGATGCAGCTTGCTGCTTCCTAAGCTGATATGATAAGAGCTTGCCCCCTATGTCACCCCCTTCCCAGTAGCGGTGCTTGGTCCTGAGAAGTTGCCATTCGGCATGTCTTTGGAGTAAGCTATTAATACGGTATTTGAGTCCTGTAATAGAGGCCACCAGGGCCATTTTGATGGGCTTTGGTCGAGGCTTTGAATTGGGTCTCAAAATGCAACTAGATTGGTTTGGAGGTTGTCCAGTTCAGCTTTCCGGGCCTTCTGCTTCGCCGCAGAGTAAGAAATAATTCTTTTTTTTTTATTTTCATCTTTATTTAATTTTTACTTACAATCATGTCCAGGCAGTAAGAAGAAAACCGGGAATCAAGAAAAGGTACTCACGAGAGTTCTTCTAGTAACCGAACATTGAATGTTCAAAAGCAGATTGTTAGGATTTCATACCAAAATGATTAGTGGTCATTGTCTATGAAGGGCCCAGGCAGTTCAAGAGGACCCATCTTCAGAATCGCTTAACTTCTTAAAAACTGCTAAATCAGGTCCTGGATGTCAGAAAAAACAATGGGAGTTCAAATACAAGTCGTGAATAACATTATACTATTGCTTATAATAGCTCTAGGGTACTCAAGGCTGAGAAAATTAGGGAGGTCCCCGGAATCCATGCAGGCGCACACTCCAAAACCGAGCCAGATGGGGGGGGGGAGGAGAAGAGAGGGGAAAAAGAAAAGCAAAAGGGGGGGGGAGGGAGAAGAGTGTGTTAGACTATGGTACGAATGTCAAATCCTTAAGCATATAATATAAAAGCCATTTATTCCATCTAATTCTAAATCTTTCCTCCCTATCGTTTAAACTATATGTTATTTTTTCCACCTGATAGATTTGCTTGGTAATTGTCCACCAGTCCCACACTGTTGGGATTTTAGGGGTAGACCAATTTTTCCCTGCTGACAATAGAATAGCTAGAAGGTAACAGACTCCTTGGTCCCTGATGTCCTCGAGGAATATAGACAGGATAAATACTTGTGGGGTCAGCCGGACAGGACTACCAAATATCTCTTGGAGCTCCAACTGTAGTAAGCGAATATATGGTTCCAGCCTAGAGCAAGAATACATTATATGTGTGAGGTGGGCCTTTCTCTCTCCACATTGATGCCAGCATGCGGCAGAATGTCCTGGGATGTAGTGGCTTGTGACCTCAGGGGCGTTGAAATAATGAATCAAGAATTTCCATGCAAATTCCCGCCATTGGTGTGAACTAGATGTGCATGACACCTGTCGGCAAGCCTGTTCCCACTGTTTTATTTCTATGGGTAAACCCAGTTCCTGCTGCCATCTCTGATGGAGATCTGTCAGACATGCCAGGGGACGACGACATTAGAGCCCGGTAGAGGGTAGATATCAGGTGACTCTGATTTGGAGAGGTAAACAGAAACTGCAACTTAGCAATCAAAGGGGGCTAGTGTTCAGGACAACGCACCTCCGCGGGTAGTGTCTCGTAGTAATGTCTTAATTGTAGATAGCTATAAAGGTGGGTGTTGGGCAAATTGAATTTTGTCTGTATTTCCTGAAATGACCACAATTTCCCTCCCATTGTAATCTGGAACAGGTACTGTAAGAAATAATTCTACCATGGAGCACCGCTTTGAAAGCCTCCCAGACTGTGCAGGAGCCCACTTCCTTCCCTGTGCGGGTCAAAAAGTATGCCTTAGCTTCGTCCTGGATAGCTTTTTGAAATTCTTTATCTTGTAACAAAAGGGGGTTACACCTCCACCTAGTGCTATTGGGTGTTGTCCCCACAGGAAGGTAATCGCTCCTAGTAGGTGCATGGTCAGAGACCAGGGGCCCAATTCCAAGACAATGGTTAGAGCAGTGCACAAAGTACACCAATGTGAAAGATACACCAAAATCCCTACGATATGTGAGCTGCACCAGATTCCAAGACAGCCATTTGTCAGTGGCCATGACTGGGTATCCACTTAGCAATTACAGAAAGACTGCATGTACCTTTGCTTTGGTCCTTACTAGAAGAGCAGATGTGAGGACCAACCTTACTAGGAGCCGTTGAAAGGGCCAGGTTGCTTTCCTCCAGGTCACAGGGGGAGGGAGCTAGAGCCCTTGCAGCAATTGTATGAATCCGCAACCAAATGCTAGTATTAAGATTTGTAATACACTCTGTAGAAAAAAACGATATACAACAGCACACCAGTTAAAGCACCTGAGCAAGACAAAGTAATACAATTATCAGTAGTTTAACAGGTATAAAATATTTTAACAAGAATTACAATTCTGAACAAACAGAATGAAAGTAGTACAAATGTGTACAACACTATGGGTGTGGAGATAAACATGTTCAAGGGGGTTACTCAGCCCACCCTAAGCAACGCTGACTCACAGCACCCGACTGAGGTAGGTAAAGGGTTGAAACAGCATGGTGACCCATCCCTACCCAGGTCTAAACACCCATGAGAGGGTGATCCAGATGCAGGAGAGGTAAGGGAGGTGGAAAGGAATGGGGGTTAGGGAAGGGCAAGGGCATAGTGGAGGAAGCTAGAGGAGATACCCGACTGTCTTGGCTCTGGGCCTAGAAACAGGAGCCTGACTATGTAGTTCCTCTTAGGAATTCACTTATATCTTAAACAGCAACTGGCGGAGGTGAGCCTCCTTCCACCTTAGGCCCACAGCGTAGTGCTAGCTAGGTCCTATAGGTGGGCGAGCCCGCCATTTGCTCCATAAAGTGAGCATATTGTAGCAAGTTCCAGCTGGCCAACACTATTATGGGAGACTTAGTCTATGACATAGTCAAGGTTTTCCTCAGCGACTAAGGGGAGGTAATTATAACCCTTATAGAAGAAGCGGGACCAACAGGGGCAGTTGCGACGAGTGGGGCCACCAAGGGGCACTGCATTGCAATGAACCATACCCTCTGGCACTAGTTCCTGCTGCCCTAGAAGACGTGGTCAAACAATACCCATTTTTGTTACCCATCAAACCAGGTATTTAGGCCCCACGACCAGCGCCTATTTCAAATATCAGGCCCATTCTCAATTAAGCTATATCAGCCCTGTGAAGGCAGCCTATAATGAAATAAACAGAATGCTTTATCATTCCCCTCAATTACAATGTGAATGTATACTACACCTGATGGCAGTCCATGACAAATTAGCTTTCAGGCATTGTGGGTGTGTCTCAGGTGGTGGTATTGTCTTGGGGCATAGATGGCTGTAGACTCTTGGCTACCGCAGCAGTGAACAAGATGAGCCCTGGTTTCACCAGGCCCTCAGGCCATTTGTCTGATTCAGACCCCCCTCTGCTTCATCTGCCCAGTTCAGATGGACAGCTGTGTCCATGTCTTCACAACTCTCCTCACCTCGAGAGGGCTCTTTGCAGACTCCACATCCTGGGGGATTATCTCCTCTGAGTAGTTTTGCAGGGGGAGAAGCTGCTGACTGCACTTAGGTGTGCCTTCCTTCCGATCAGGATCATTGCCTGGATCTTGAGTCCTTTCCTATGTGAGGAGAGTCCGCAGTAGGCTCAGTAGCTTAAGAGGATGTTTGTGAGGGGATCTGCGGAGTTAATGTGCTAGCTGCAGGGCTAGCAGAGAAGTCAAGCCTGTTTTTCACAATGTGCCTTAGGGGCAGGATTGAATGTTAGACTATTCCACCAGGTTTATGTTCCTCCTGCAACTGCTTCCCTTCATGTTGATTCTGTCTACCTGTGCCTTGTCCCCCTGGGACCCAAAGTTTTCTGGGCAGGGGTCGATCTTAACATTGTTTTACTAGCCCAAACACTAGTGCAAACTGACCAGGGCTAATGCAGCTAACTCTCTACTAGCTCATCTTGACTAGTGCAGATTTTCATGGCTGTTAGTGAAGTTAAAAATGTCTCTACTTTAGCACTCTCTAATCCTCATGCTAATCTCTCTCAATGTTTACAGATGGCCAGGTGTGATTAACAGCTCATTAAGAGCTGCAATTATCTGGCAGTTCAAGAGAGGGATCCCACAAAAGACTCAATGTGAGTCATTATCACTCCATTGTTAAGACTTTCAGCTTGTGTTCAGGGTGTGATCAAGGGTAGAGTGCTGTTAAGTCACTAGGTTCCAGTTTTCTGAACATGTCTATGTCTAACAATTTGTCCAATATTATTAAGACCAGTGCCCCTCATTTCACTAAATTTTGAGTGTTTGTATCCAACATTTCAGTAACAGAATGCAAAGAGATATACAGGATTGGCCCTGTAGGTGGTGGGTTTTATCCCAACCTCACCATAACTTCCCTCTTCCCTCCAAATCTCTTAACTCTGTTCTTTCCCTGGACACCACTGCAGACCAGACTCTGAAGTGACCATCCATAAATCCATAGCTGCCATTACTGGCAAGTGTAGGGGGTCCACAGCTCTTCTAAAAGGACCATGCCAGCCATCATCATCCATACAGTTCCACCCTTATCCCACTCAGCATGTCCTTTCAGCCTAAAAACAAAGCTTTGGATCACATATGGTACAAAAATAAACCTTGATAAAATACATAATTTGAAATCTTGAAATGGGCATTCCTGGGGTGCATAGATCACCCTATACAGAAATGAAAATAGTATGGTATTATGCCTGTGTACTGTTTCCCCTGGGCTGATGAAAGGACAATGTTAAAGAAAAGTCTGTTATTGTTGGGGTAGAGCATATTAAAATCAATGCTTTCCAAAATAAAAATGTCAGTTTTCTATTTCCCAAGCCCCTTAGGTTTGTCTATCCCCCACCCCAAAGAAGTCTTTGATGTGCTCCTGGCTCACTTGAGACTGTACAAAAACTTTCAAAAGTGCAGGTCTCCAGTTGACTATAGGATGGGGGCTGAGAGTGTCTTTCTCTGCCTGACTCTGTTCATTTCCCTGTGGGTGGAGGTGACAGTGTGATGAGGTGCATGATGATGTCAGCTACTGTGTGCGGCTGCGCAGAGCTAGGACTGCTTGATTGAACATTTGCTGTTGTGATATCCTCTCTCTGTTTGGTGTGGGGGAGCAGAAAGAGGAAGAGAGGAGGCTATGGTACAAAACAATGGGGGGGGCTCATTGTAATGGCATTGCAGTCTTGTTTCTGCTGGGGAGCTAAAAGCAATGTGGGAGCAGGATAAATGTGCAATAATCAGAGTATTTCTTGGCTTTGCTTGCATTGTTTCCTGTATAACTGATCAAAATTTACCATTATAATTATGGGCTAGTGCAACCACCTGCAGGCTAGTGCAATTTTTAATCAATTTGCCCTGCTGGCTAGTGCAAAAAAAGGTTACGGTTGACCCCTGTTTCTGGGAGAGGTAGTTATACCCATGATGGAGGTCCAGTGCCTCGCTAACCAGTTCTCTACCTCCTGAGGGTGTTGAGCCGTAATGTCACTGCCTTCTCTAGCTACGTACAGCGAGGTAAGATGCTTGAAGTTATATTTGAAGCCGTGGTCTTGCAGTATTTTTTTTATAGGGCCAAAGGCCTTACGTCTGGTGGCAACTTTGTGTGAATAATCATGAAAAAAGGAAATTTTTGACCCCTTCCATGATATTTGTCCCAGGTCCCTAGCTGCCCTCAACAGTTTCTTTTTTCTAGAGTACCTCAATATGTAGGTGATGATGGGCTGAGGAGGAGAGGTGTGGGGGTCCAGCCTGGAGAATAGCCTGTGAGGCCCTTTCTACTTCTATTGGGACTCTCCAGCACTCACCCAGCAATTGAGGTAGAAGGTCGTTCAAGAATCTCTCCATAGTCGGACCCTCCGCACCCTCAGAGACGCCAAGGATATGGATATTGTTCCAGCATCCCCAGTTCTCCTGGTTCTCGGCCCTCTCCCATAATTTAGCCAGCCTTTGCTTGTGTTCCTGGAGCCGCTGCCAGACCTGGTTATGCTGATCCTCTAATTCCTCGGTCCTCTGCTCAATCACATTCTCTTTATCTTCTAGCTCCCTGACTGCTGTGACATTCCTGGACAGGACCATGCTAATGCCATCAACCCTAGTTAACAGTAGCTCTAGCATTTTGGTGATTTAGGCCAGAGAGTCTCTGACCTGCTGCATTGTCCTGTCCCCGGGGACTTGTGCTGGTTCAGATTCTGCCATTTCAGGAGACACGGGGGCTGAGGAATGGGTTAGAGGGGCAGAGTGCGAACAGGCTGGGTGTCTACAAATCCTTGCTGCTGCACTGGTTAGGTGAGTCCTCCGTTCGTGCTGGTGCTACGAGGTCAAGAGTGGGGCCTCGGCACCTACTACTATGGTGCTAGCTCACTGGCAGAAATTGATGAGTTGAAACAAGAGAAATGAGGGATTTAGTGCACTAATAACCAGATCAGACAGTCAGGAGGGATTTAGCTAAACACAACCCATCTCTCAGGTCAGTGGATCGTGCCAGATCACCTCAGGAGTGCTCAGATTGTACCCAGTAAGGGATGGAGCAGAAAATTAGGCCGCCATCATACCAATGCCCAGGCCATGCCATGAAATGCACCTGTTAGTCTAACATAGCATACCTGCAAACATCACTTTAACTGTGTCCCCCAGTGTACCACGTTAGTGTAACCGATACAACTGTTTCCGATCCAGTGTGCACATAGCATATCTGTGAATGGAGAGAACCTACTAGATACTGTCTGTTGCTGTTTTTTAAGTTGAAGTCAATATATTGCCACCCCGGCACTGTACCTTTAAGTCCAATATAGCATCCCCAGGATCTTTACCAAGATAATTGTTTTTGCGATCTCCCCAGTTTTATGACACTAGTGTAATTGATACAACTGCTCTGTTCAAAGTGTGTTTAAAGAACAGCTGACACCTTCAGGATAACTCTAACAAAACATAATATTGAGATGCAGTTCAGTTTATATTTCACATTAGTTCTGTATTTTCCTCCCCATTTATTACTGAGGCCATTTACATGAAAACAGGGTCTCTTCTCCTGAAGAGTTCCTCTATTCCTGTTGCTTTCTCCACACCTGAAGTCATAATGCACTGCTTGTGACATCACTGTTACTCCCACTGCAACAGATTGGGGTGTCACAACAGAGGATTTTAACATGAAGTAGGGAGTAAGCTATAGAGGCAGATGGACTCTAACAGATAAAGATCATGTATTCATGCACATTTCCTCTAATAAAAAGATGGGGAGGAGAAATCTATAGAATATATTTGGAATGCAAGCTAATGCAAGCTGAATTGTACCTAATTATTATGGTTTTCAAAGTTTTCTTTGAGGCATCAGCAGTTCTTTAACTTACTGTGTCTGTATATACACAGAGCCAAGTGATACACTCTGTTGCTGTGATAGGAAGAAGTATTTTTTGCCACCAACTGCCTTGGTCTATTTTCAGTACAATGTGGCTACTAGCAGTGCTAACTCTCTTCAGCTTCCTATCCCTACTACCACCCCCTGACCGCACCAATCATATGCATATTACATTATCTCATCAGAACCTCACAGACTCACCTGAGTCTCTATGGAGCCAAAGCATCACAGAGCTGAATGCTAAGCTGAAGTGTACATATCCAACAATGATAAAGGCAATCCTAACAGTGCTCAACTCCAACTCTAAGAAGTCACCCTACGCTACCCCTATAAAAATATACAACAGGAGGTTCAAGGGAAAATCCTACCATCAGAGGTTTACATATACCACTATCCATACCTCCAAACATATTATCCTCATCTTATTACTATGTTCAGGTAATGTAGAGGTAAACACAGCCCCCCCCCAGGTGCCTTCCCCCACCGATTTTGCCTCTCTTAAAGGATTTAAAATAATGTCACTAAATGTTTGCAGCCTGTTAGACAAATTGGATGTGGTAAAAACTTGAGCCACACATACAAAACTGGATGTGTTTGTACTCACAGAAACCTGTTAAATAGATCTGTGCCTTTGCAGCTGATAGCCATCCCCTCTACAATCTTTATAGACTGGACAAGCCTACCAGGGGTGAGGGGTCTAGCCTTATATATCCCAAGACCCCTCGAATCCCTACCCTTCAGTTTGGCAACATGCCCGGGCATAATTAGAGCACAACTACACAACTACACAAACTGAACAGTATGATAACTGACCAGTGAGGTTTTATACCCATTTCCTGTAAAACTGTAACTTGTAAAATTGTAACCTGTACTAATTACTCTGTCCCTGTTGCTACTTCCTCCTGCCTATAGGAATGTGTGCTGAAATGTCATGGAGTATACTCATGGAGTATAGTCACAAGTGTTTAGACCTCTGGATTTCACCATGATTGTACCTAAAACCTGTCTTGCAGTCACAAGTGTGTAGATCACTGGATTCACCATGATTGTACCCAAAACTTGTCTTGTATTCACCAAAATGTTCTGTATCCAGTAGGATTCTATGTAACTAATCCCCAGTCGCCCCTGAAAAAGGGACCTTTTTGGGCCCAGTGGGCCTACTGGGTTAACAAAATTGAATAAATAAATATATTAATGAAAACTTTCATACAGATGCAATCACGTCTCTCTCAGTGTTAAATGAGTTTGAATGTATTATGGTAAAAACAGCTTGGTCACAGAATGAATCCATATAATTGGATGCTACAGGCCACTTAAAGGTGGCTGTGAACTCCTTAAAAACATATGCAACTTGGTAAGCCTCTGCCCTAACGAATGCCTTTGTGTAAAGCAAATCAACAAAACACAACGAAGGAAAAAACTGCTATGGTTCTCAAAAGAGGTGGCTGGGAAGGTTAAGGAGAAAAGGATAGCATTCAGGAAATATAAGGAAATAGAGAAGGAGCAGAACAGAGAACTTTATCAGTTAAAGCAGAAACAGTCAGGGAAGGCAGTCAGAATAGCAAAGGCCCAAACCGAGGAAAGGATAGCCAACTCTGTTAAGAAGGGGGATAAGACCTTTTATAGGTACATTAGGGAGCAAAGAAAGTCCAAAGGAGAGATACTGAGGCTTAATAAAGGGGAGGGAATGTGGGCAGAGGGTGACAGTGAAAAAGCAGGGATACTGCATGAATATTTCTGCTCAGTATTCACAAAGGAAAAGGAGGGGGAGGTACTTAAACCAAACAAGAGAAACACTCTGAAGAAGGGGGTCAATACCAGTCCATTTACAGAAGAAAGGGTTCTGAAAAAAATAATAAAATTGAAGGTGGACAAAGCAGTGGGGCCCAATGGGATTCACCCAAGAATTCCAAAAGAACTAAGGGTAGAACTAGTGACACCACTGACTACTCTTTTTAACAAATCATGGGAGGATGAGGTGGTACCTGAGGACTGGAGGAGGGTGGATGTGATTCCTCTCCACAAACGTGGGAGCAGGACAGAGGCAGGAAACTACAGACCAGTTAGTTTGACCTCAGTGATAGGGAAAATAATGGAATCACTTCAGAAGGAAAGAATTGTTGAGTACCTAGAGGCCAGTGGGGCACAGGACCCGAGGCAGCATGAATTCACGATGGGAAGGTCATGTCAGATGAATCTAATTGATTTCTTTGACTGGGTGACCAAAGTAGTGGACAAGGGAGGGGCTGTGGACATGGCCTACCTAGATTTTAGCAAGGCATTTGATACAGTCCCACACAAAAGATTAATACACAAGTTAACCAGCCTTGGAGTGGGTCCCAAGGTAGTAGCCTGGATAAAAAATAGGCTAGACAACAGGATGCAAAGGGTAGTAGTAAACAAAGTCCACAGTGAAGAAAGGAGGGTTACTAGCGGAGTACCGCATGGTTCAGTACTGGGACCGGTCCTTTTTAATGTCTTAATAAGTGACATTGCAGAGGAATTGGAAGGAAAAGTATGTCTCTTTGCAGATGACACAAAGATCTGCAACAGGGTTGATACACAAGATGGAGTGGAAAGGATGAGAAGGGACTTGGCAAGGTTGGAGGAATGGTCAAATGTATGGCAGCTCAGATTCAATGCAAAGAAGTGCTAGGTAATGCACCTGGGAAACAAAAACCCAGGGGAAGAGTACACAATGGGGGGTGAGACACTGACAACAGCAAAACTGGAAAGGGACCTGGGGGTAATTATATCAGATGACCTAAATGTGGGCAAGCAATGTGAGAAGGCAGTAAGGAAGGCTGGGGGGATACTGGGATGCATAGGGAGAGGCATCAATAGTAGAACACAGGAAGTTGTTATCCCTCTGTACAGACAGTTGGTGAGACCCCATCTGGAGTACTGTGTGCAGTTCTGGAGACCCCATCTCCGCAAAGACATAGACAGAGTGGAGGCTGTCCAGAGGAGGGCAACCAAAATGGTGCAGGGTCTGCACCAGAAGACATATAAGGAAAGACTAAAGGAGCTTAATATGTATACCCTTGAGGAAAGAAGGGAGAAAGGGGACATGATAGAAACTTTCAAGTATCTCAAGGGAATCAACAAAGTCCAAGAGGGTAGCATCTTTCAGAAAAAGAGATGTGCAAGAACAAGGGGGCACAATTTGAAGATAGAGGGGGGACGGCTCAGAGGTAATGTGAGGAAGTATTTTTTCACAGAGAGGGTTGTGGATGCATGGAACAGCCTCCCTGAGGAGGTCGTGGAGTCAAGAACAGTGGGGGAATTCAAGAATGCATGGGACAGACATAAGGCAGTCCTAGTGGGGGGTAGGAGGAAGTAAGCTGTTGGTTAACTAGGATCTGCAGATAATCTGTTAGGTAGGAAAATGGGCAGACTAGGTGGGCCAAGTGGTCCTTATCTGCCGTCAAATTCTAAGTTTCTACGTTTCTAACTGGGTGACCTAAATCTGGACCGGCTCACAAGGAAATCTAATGACCTAGAAAAACTGTGTGATTTGTTCAGTTAATATCAGAACCGGCTAGACATAATCCAAATAACCCTGCTAATGTTTCCTTAATAGACCTAATCATAACCAATAAGCCACATAAATTCACCCACTCTGCAGTCTTTCAAAATGAGTGACATAAGTGATCATAACGTATTCGCCTGTTCTAGAGGAACACAAATTCCTCTAACCCAGCCCAAATTCATTGTCAAAAGATGCCTTGCCACTTTTAATGTCACAACTACCTCAATGAATTGACTTTAGTAAATTGGAAAACATTTTGTCTAGCCCTCACGGTATACAAACTGACTGAAATATACAACAAATTGTTACTGGGAGCCATAAATAAGCACGATCCCTTGGTCAAGCACCAGGTAAAAAAGGTATCCTGCCCATGGTTTATCAAGGAGTTGAAAGAGGCCCTCTGCAACAGGGATCAGCTATGGAAAACTGCCAAGTGCACAAAGCTAGATACAGACTGGGTCAACTTTAAATGTGCAAGAAACTCCTGCACCAAATAAATTACGGCAGGAAAGGCTAGCTATTACCTAAACTTCTTGAATAACTACAAACATGATGCCACAACATTTTGGAAATTATTCAAAATTATTGAAGGCTCCTCACCTGCCCCCACCCTTCTGCAGAAAGTCTTAGTCAATGACAGTCCCATAACAGACAAGCAAATTATTTTGGAGGAAACAAACTCCCATTTCACTTCAGCTGGATGGATATTCAGTAGGTCCCCAGCAGCATCATACCATATACCTCCTCAGGAGACCAATAGACCAGGTAGTCCTACTACCAACCCTTTCAATTTGCAGCTCATCACCTACAGACAAGTGAAACAGCTCCTGCTAGGGCTAGACACCAAAAAGAGTGCAGGTGCTGATGCCCTGGACCGTTTTTTTCTTTATGATTGGCTTCACACATCTCACAGCACCCATAACCCATCTGTTCAACTTATCCCTCTCCAGCAAGGATATACCACAAATCTGGAAAACATGGCACATCATTCCACTCTGACAATCAGGCAACACTAGTAGTCTAAGCACTACAGACCCATATCCATCCTTCCAGTACTGACTAAACTCTTAGAAAAAGTTGCCAACACTCACATAAGAGACTTCCTGGAAAAATCTAATACTATAACTTTCCTACAGTCTGGTTTCAGACTTAAACATAGTACTGCCTCTTTTCTGGCTAAGGTTTCTAATGACTGGATACAAGCTATTTATCAAAAATGTATAACCGGGGCTATCTTCCTTGACCTCAGTAAGGCCTTTGACACTGTCAACCATAACATACTGATTCAAAAACTGTCTAGGATAGGATTAGATACTGCCCCACTGCAGTCGTTCTCTAACTTCCTAACTGGCCAGGTTCAGCAGATAAAAGCAGAAGGTCTCTACTCTACCTGTACCCCTCCCCCTTTGGGGGTGTCCCCCAGGGCTCCATATTAGGCCCACTACTCTTCATGCTATATATAAATTATATGGTTAAGACCATCACTGATGCCAAACTACACTTTTATGCAGATGATACCACCCTCTATGTCTCTAGGTCCAAATATCAGCACTGTCTGCTCTGACCTTCAATTGGAATCCAATAAACTGCAACTCAGCCTATTCCATTCTAATTTTTTAATTTTTTTTAATTTAATTAGTAATTCAGAAAGATCTTTGAGCGTGAGCTCTTTTACAAAGGTGCCACGTCAGGGTGGACAATAAGACAATACACATATTCAGTGGTTACAGAGGCCTGATCATTGGGCATTAAAGAGCAATTACATGACAATTAGACAAATAGGAGAAAAAAACTGAGCAGTTGTAATTGAATACTAAGCTATTTCTAATCAGTTGCCCTAGGTAGCACACCCTTGGAAACCTCCAAATCCATTGATAGACTGTGGCAGAGTAACTGCATAGGGTTTAAAGCTATCCCAGATGGCGAGAGGCTGGGTTGCAGTGAAACAAGGGGGATTGGGTTTGAACCAACCGCAAAGAGCAGAGGTGGGGATACTGAAATGGGGGCTGTGATGAGGGGAGCAGCTCCAGAGGGCTTTGTCGAGTATGGTGTGTTTGTGGGCGGGGGCAGTTGGGAGGGCAGTACCAAGTGCATTTAAAGAAGACTGATAGCTTACTTAAGCCCTTGGCTAGGCTGGAATGGAGGCAGGGTTCTCTAGGTAGCCCTGCTGGGTGTTACCTTGGGGGTAAGCCTGTCTTATCAAGTGAGGCCTGAGAAGCAGGTGCATTTTGAGTTAGACATTAGGTGCTGTTTGAGGCCTACTTTGAACTGAGACAGTCTGTTGTTTGTTTGTAATTTCATCAGGAGTTCATTTATCCAGAGGGGGGCCCGATAGGAGAAAGCAGATTCTAAGTTATTAGATGCCTCAGAAGTGAAGGTCATGTTCATTACATCATACCACACAGTTTCACAATATGTATTTGCCCTTGCCATTACTACATTATTAGGTGTCACTCTTGAAGCAGTTTAAAATTACAAATATCTTGGAGTCTGGATCAACAACAAAGTATCTTCTGTCACCCATATAGAGGCATTATGTAAAAAACTGAGAATCAGACTTAGATTATACTTTAGAAATAGGCTTTGCTTCCGATGCACACAAGCAGCTGTCCCAGGCCACCTTCCTACCAATTACAGACTACTTTATGCTGACTTAATTTACTGTCACATTTCAGCCACATACCTCTCCAAGTTAGATGTACTCTATCACAGAGCATGCATGTTCATTACAGAATTAGGGCCCAGGACTCACCATTGTACTTTGTATGCTGTAGTTGGCTGGCCTTCACTGGCTACCAGGAGACTTCTGAACTTGCATACCTGGGCATACAAAATATTCATAAAAGATCTCCCAGGGTATATCATCAGGTTATTTCATACATCAAGCGCCAGCCACTCACTCAGAAAAACAATTAAATATTGCTGGATATTCCAAAATACACTACACAGGTAGGAAAATCTGCAGTCAGTTGTTTCATCCCTTCAGTATGGAACTTGTTTTAAGCATCTCTAAAACTCACTTTGTTAGTCAGACCCAGCACCTTTAAAAAGCTCACTGAAAAACTATACCCTGCGACCTGCTCATGCGGCTAGCCTACTCTGGTTCTCATTCACTGGTTAGTAACTGTATGGCACAGTTCCTCTCCATGATGTGGCTAACAAATTACGAGTTGCACTTACTGTTAGTTTAGATACTCAGCCATATTCTGTATACTTTACATTTCTATATATAATCCTAGAGATGAGAACCTAGTGAACTTACTCTTGTTGTGAGTACTGTTCTATGTGTCTCTGTACCATGTATCATTGTTTCTAAACATTGTATTGCTGTCCTACTCAGGACCTACTTATAAATGAACATGCTAAATGGAGCCTTTCCACTGTGAAATAAATAAATACAAATATCGCTTTCGCTGCTTTCCTCTGTTTCCCCTGATATACCTCCCTATCCTCCTCCCTCTGTGCATCCCTATACCTTCTGAATGCTATAAAAGAGGTTGCCCTAATGAAGGGTAACCCAGATTGCCAGAGGTCTCACTGGAAGCAGTGGGAGGATGCAGGCCAAGTAAAGGGGGAAAGAAGGGGGTTGGGGGGAGGTAACCAAGCAACTCAGGCTAGGTGGAAAGGAAGTGGGCTGGGAAAGTGACATCACCAGAGGGAGAGGGGGCAGGACTATGAGGTCATGGAAAGGAAACGGGTTAGGCAAGAAAGGGAATGATTGAAGGGTCACAGGATTGGACAGTGCCACAGGGAAGGAGGTATTCTGGGGGTAGATAAGGGGCTGCCAAGAGAGAAAATCCCTCTCAACTGCAGCTGATAATTTTATTTCAATTGCACAGGACACTCTGACATTTTGGGGGTAGAAATCAACAAGGAGATCTCAGGTAAGGTGTGGTAGCAAGAGGCCTAGCTGGGAAGCATGTAGGGGCCTACTTTGCAGGGCCACTCTTTGTCTGAAGTGCACTTTGAAATAATAGTAATAAAAATAATGAAAGAAAAGTAAAGATTGTGGTTTTTATGCATTTATTCTAACTCTGAAGAAATTCTTCATGTTTTACAGCTTGATGATTTTATTCACATTGATTGTGTGGGATGTTTAAGGGAACATGTGAGTATTCATCCAGCATGGTACTTCTTGTAGTGGCAGATGGATATTTTAAAAGGTTTGGAGGTGACTGCTCCACAGCACCTAATAAGGGTGAGGCAGCCATGCTTCCTGCAGTTTTGTTTCAAGTTTGAATATCAGTACTGAGTGCTTTTGTTTCCATTGCAGCTTGAGGTTTCTATTGGCTTTTGGGGTGGGGGATTGCTGATTTCCAGCATAGGGTCAGTACCAGGGTAGGCCCAAGCGGAGGTTGCGATGTGCCTGGTGGTATGGCACACAAAAAACAAGCATTTGTCAATGCCGAATGTTGTCTTGCTGACATTGGTATTGGTAGTGCAGAAGTTAGAGAGATGTATAATAGGAATGGCAATGAAGTATGGAAGTGACGCCAACCCCACACCACCCTGCAGAGACTGACAGGCATTGAGGTGTGCCTTTGGGTCATCGGCCATAACGCTTGTGCTATTTCACCTCACCCTACTCTGCAGACTCTGACAAGTATCGTGTTGTGCCTTGGGGTCCTTGGGCCTTACACTCACCCCGTTCCATAAGGAAATACATTGAGATGGGTGCACCATAGGACAATGGAGTAAACCTTGGGACCGAAGAGTTCAAGGCACTCCTTGATGCCTGTCAGTGGCTGCAGGGTGGGGGTAGGGGTGGAATGGTGTGAGCATTACAGCCAACAATCTTAAGTCACATCCCTGATGCCAGTCAGTCTCTAAAGGATAGGATGTTATGATTAGAAACCCTAACACCCCGGGCGTTTGTTGGTATTTGTACTCCAAATTTTCAACATGGGCTTTTTGTGACCCCACCTCATGAAAGCATTTGAGACCTCTGCTCATGAAAAGTGGCGCTGTGATTTTATTAATCTGTTCTGAATGTTGATGTCCCACAGTGACCGTGCCATTCTGCAGTATATGTGCGAAACCACATTTTGGGCAGGATGTGAAAAATGACAGCTGTACTGTTCATAAGGAGGTGTGAAGAAATGGCAATGTTGAAAATCTGGAGTGAAAATATGAAAAATTCTCGAAGTTATGAGTGTGTGTGGAAAATGCGCAATGCACACCCGTAACACAGTCATTTTGTGGAATTTTCTCACCAAATTTTCAACATAGGAATTTTGGGACCTCCATTCATGAATGGTGTCACTGTGATTTTCTTAATCTGTCCCGAACATTGATTTCCCACAGTGACCGCGCCATTGTGCGCCACATGTGCGCAAACACATTTCAGGCAGGATGTGAAAAATGACATCTGCACTGTTCATAAGGAGATGTGAAAAAATGGCAATGCTGAAAATCTGGAGTGAAAATATTAACAATTCTCTAAGTTACGAGTGTGCGTAGAAACTGCACAATGCACGCTAGTAACACAGTCATTTTTAGAAATGTTTTCACCAAATTTGCAGCATAGGCTTTTTGGGAGCCCACCTCATGAACACCGACACTGTTGTTTGATTAATCGGTCCCAAAAGGTGATTCCGTGCAGTGACCGCGAAATCACCTTTCAGGACTGAATAACGAAATGATAGTGACTGAGTTCATGAGATGGGGTCCAAAGAACACCATATTGAAAATTTGGAGCCAGAAATCACAAAAATGGGCAAGATATAAACCTAAGTTGAAACTCCCCCATTTATGCCATTATAGAGCTTACCTGCATTTCTTCAGTTCACATTCAGCTTTGAAGAGTGCTGATGTGTTCCCTCTCTACTGAAGATCGTCGCACTGGGCTCCAGTGGTAAGTATGGGGTAAGGGGGTGCGTGGGAAGGTGGGTGCACAGAGGGTGGATGCGGGTTGGGAGAGAGCACCAAACGGCAAGGGAATTTTCTTTGTTTTAGGTTACTAAAAAAAATAATTAAAAAAAATAATCACCGCGGACCATTTTCTTTTTTAACAGGTGTTGGGCACACTGGTGTGGGCTCCCAGTGAGTCCCATTCAGTTAGTGGGGTCATGTTAGCCACACTGGTGTGGGCTCCCAGTGTGGCACACAATTGGGGTGGGGGCAAGAAAATGCCAATGCAATGGGGGTTAAACATGCCGACAGGGCGATTGGGTGCCCCGTCAGCAAGCGTGTCTGTGTTTGGGGGGGATGATGCTGAGGGGGATTGGGCACCCCCTCAGCAGACATAAACAGTAAAGAGGTCACATATGCCGACAGGGGGAATGGGCACCCCGAAGTTGGCTTCCTGAGGACTGTGACAGGCGGACGGCGACAGTTGCTGCCCATCATGTTTATTGAACTGTTACACAAGGCAAGGCACGCCCTGCAAAGACGGGTTGCTCCCTCATTGCAGCAGAGAAATTGTTTCAAGTTGGTGGCACACTTTTGCACTGCTGTCATAGACAGCATGCATTTTCATTCATGCCACAGGACGTAGCCCAAAAAAGCAGTGGTGCCATTGGCCTCAACACGACTGCACCTCCAAAACCTGCTATTCCAAGCTACCACAATATGTTGCTTGTGTGCGCGCAAGACAACATAAAAAATAAATAAAGAGTAAAAGCCTTTCAACAGTCACATCGCCGCAGCCCGCCAGGTCTCTGGCGCTGTTCGTAGTGGTTGGCCAGGTCACAGAGGAGGCCTGGTGTGGGCCCAAAAGGTTTAGATGGCGTGGGCGGTTTGGGAGCCATTGGGAGCAATCGTGGAGTGGGGGGGGGGCACGGCCACATGGAGATCCCCTCCTCCCCAAAAGTGAGCCATTCACCCAGTCTTGGCTCCATGCTTTCCAGCTTTTTGTGGTTTTCCTTCAGGGAGATGGACATTGCTTTAAGGATGCAGGGGAGGGGTTTTTCTTTTAATTGGTACCAAAACTTCAAAGGTGCACAGAAGGTAGTTGAAGGGACACAGGAGCAGACCCAGGGCTGGCGTGACCAGGCCATGGGGGGGTGCCAGAGAGCAGCACAGGAGGTGAGATATTTAGCTGCAGGGTTGGTTTGTTTGCTCGTGGGCCTCATCGGGGTTTGGGGGGACAGACCTGTGGTTCTCCCTGCCATGAGAGGTAACGATCTGCCATCAACTTCTATGTTTCTATGTTCTATGATTTAAAAAAAAAAAAAAGGAAAGGGAAAGGAAGGGTAGGACATGAGGGACTATGCAGTTCTTTTTGTTTTAAGCAGGCCTTTCTCACTCTGGGGATCCAGGCAGGGGAGCAGGCTTTAGATGATTGCTGGCATTTTTTGGCAGGCCACGGATGCGGCAACCGCATGGGATCACATCTTGGGGGCCGTAGTGTGGCTCATCAAGGTGGAGCATCTCAGCCCTCTCAGGTGGCAGAGTGAGTGGGGGACATCCAATTTGAAAACATTTTGTTAGTAGGCCGCGGGGTTTTTGAGACCCCTCAATCAGCGGGGGATAGGCAAAGTAGCTAGAACATGGGAAGCTAGTGCCTGGCCTGATAAGGGCCCATTGCTGGAGGCCAGGCAGCCCAGGATAGCGGGGCAGGATTACAGGTTGTGCACCTCCTAGGGCAGGATGAGCCTCTAAGAGGGGAGCTGGTACTGGACCTGGGCGGCACAACCAGAGGCCAATTTCCTTTAGCGGTGGGGGCATATTTGGGGGTCACAGGTGGCTTGCTCAATGGGCCCACCCCTCCAACTGGTGCAATTTAGCAAAGGAAGCAGGGAATCCAGGAAGTACAATAGGGTGAGGGCACCAAAGCATTTCGAGGGCAAACCAGCTCTGGGAAGGGGGACTAGAATCATTGCAGTCTGGGTAAGGTTTTGGTTTTGTGTATGCCATACCAACTATCATTTTATGGTTACAGCATGGCACCCAAGAAAGCAACAAAACAAAAGGTCAGTGAGGCACTGGCACACAAGGCCGCATAGCTCATGGATGAAGTGCAGGTGATCCTTAAAGAATCCAGGGCAGCAGAGGAGAAGGAGAAGAAGACAGATAAGAGGAAGGAGCCCTCAGTGGCGAAGGAGAGGGCCAACAAGTGGCCAACCAGGAGCAGCCTGGATGAGGGTGGTGAGCTTCAACTGGCAGAGGGTAAGGTATCTGTGATTGACCTGTCAGTAGAGGGTAGCTTAAAAGGATACCTGACATGCATCATGAAGGAGCAAGGGGGAAAAAGGATGGGAAGAGGTAGATAAAGCATGGAAGGAACTTCAGGATGAAAAGAAAGTGGAACAGGGAAAAAATAACGCGGGGGGGCAGTAGCCAACAAAGGGACATATGGTTGGCCCTCGGGCATGACTTTTGGGGATCATGTATCCCAGGCCTTGAAGGATAAGATATGGAAGGGAGCATATGTAGACATGTTCGCGCGTATCGATAAAGATACGGTGAAGAAGTATGAACAGAAAGAGTCAGTAGGCAGCTCAGAGATGGCAGTGGCCTTGGCCATGGTAGGTAAAATCAGTGAGGATGTGACCTACAAGAGCAAGACTCTTGGGGCCTGGATGGAAGGCTTTATGCATTTCAGAGTGATCATGCTCCAAAAGAAACCTGATCTGGCCATACCACTCCTCACTTACTCTGCCATCATTCAGGATGCCTATAGGGTACGAAGGGGTTATGGGTGGTTGATTTACGATGAGAAATTCCACCAAAGGGTAGCTTCTGATGGGGACATCAGATGGGGTGTAATGCTGTCAGAACTCTGGATCAGGACCTTGTCAGCTCCCGGGGGAACAGGCAATGAGGGGAGGAAGGGCACGGAGGGGACAGGGACAAAAGCCTGTTAGGCATATAATAAAGCAAACTGCACATGGGCCAGTTGCAAATATAGGCATGCATGCTCAGGAAGTGGGGGTACACATCCAGTCATCATGTGCAGGTCCCAGGGGGAGAGACAAACAGCATCAACAGGGGACAGTCCTTTCGGGGGGCCAAGGGGGAAGTCGGGGAGGACACAATGGGCAGGGTGGCAGTTTCAGGTGGCAAAATGGTAGGGGGAGGCTATGGAGGTAGGGGAAAAGAGACAGACGACAGCATCAGGGTGGAAAAGAGCTTTCCCCTGGCACTGTCACCAGTACAAGCCAGGGTGGTCTCTGAGTGGACCAAACATTACCCAGACCAAGAAACTTGAAGGATGTAAGGGAGGGTTTTGCATGGGGTTTTAACCTTTTTTATACAGGGGTCAGGAAGGCCATGCGGGCAAAGAACCTGGCATTAACAAAAGGCAAGGAGGAGGTAGTGGAAAGGAAGATAAAGAAGGAGCGGGAGGCAGGTCGGGTGGAGGGTCCAATCCAGACCCCCCCGCTCAAGAATCAGTGGGTATCACCACTGCGGATTGTACCTAAGAAGGCACCGGGGGAATATAGGCTGATACAAAACCTGTCTTACCCAGATGGTGATTCGGTAAATAATGCCATTGCCCTGGAAAGGAGCATGGTCTCATAAGACACTATAGACAAGGTGGTGGACTTCATAAAGGCCAGGAAGGGGGAGTGGGTGGCAAAACGGATATTGAATCTGCTTTCCGGCTCCTGCCAGTTAGGGAAGAGGACTGGGATTTGTTGGGTTTTCAGTTTCAGGGGCAGTACTATTTTGATAGAGCTATGCCCATGGGGTGTTCACTGGCTTGTGCCACTTTTAAAGCTTTCAGCACGTGGTCACAGTGGGTCTGCACCACGAAGCACAGAATGGGAGCAGTTGTCAATTATTTGGATGATTTCCTGTTTATTGGCAAGGGCAAAGAGGGCACGAGGGCCATGTTGTTGGCTCTGAGGGCATCTGTGCAACCATTGGGGTAGTGCTGGTAGAAGAAAAAATGGTAGGCTCCTCCTGGCAACTAGAGTCTCTAGGCATTGAGCTGTATCTGGACCAGCAATGCTTCCATTTGTCAGCAGACAAGGTAGCTAAATTACAAGATCTCATTATGAGGATTGAGGGGCGCAGGCAGGTGCAGTTCAGAACAGTCCAGTAGGTACTTGGGCACATGAATTTCACCTGCCTGGCTGTAGCCCCCAACAGGGTATTCACCAGGTGCTTGGTCAGGGCCTCAGCGAAGGCCAGACTTCCCCACCATTGGCTCAATTTTTCCACAGGGGTGAAAGATGACCTGCTAGCCTGGGACGTGTTCCTAAAGGGGTACAATGGGATAACCTTTTGGAGAGACTGTTGGGTAGAAGGGGCAGATTTGGAGCTATTTACAGACATGGCCATGAGGCTTTGCATGGGAGCCTACTTCTAGGGGAGTGGATATCAGAACCATGGTCCTCCAGGTGAGTGGAGCTCGAGTTAACAAGGGACATCACATTCTTGGAGGCCTTTCTGATTTGGGTAGCCCTGATGGTATGGGGTCACAGGCTCAGGAATAAGAAGGTTATCTTCAGGTGCGACAATATGGCGGTTGTAGCCATATTGAACAAGCAGTCTGGGTCCACAGCAGCAGTGCTACGGGTAGCACGTCGGTTAGTATGGGAAGGATTACGGCTTAACTTATCCTTTTAGGCTAGGCATGTGGAAGGGGCAAGGAATGAAACAGCTGACAGTCTCTCATGTTTCCGGTTGGACAGGTTCCACGAACTGGCCCCAAGGGCAGCCATTTGGAGGTCGCAGATGCCCCAGCAGCTTTGGGAAATTGAATGGATCAAGCCCAGCTATTGTTTCGAAGTGCCTAGGTGCCAAACATGCTGATGGCCTATGAGGCCATGTGGAGAAGCTTCCAGAATTTATGGGAGGGTTTCAGGCTGAAGGTAAATGGCCCAGTAACAGAAGTGCAGGTCATGAGGTACATGGTGGTGAAATGGGAAGAAGACATGTCTGGAGCCATCATGGGCATCCACCTCACCAGCATAGGCATGGTGTGCCAGTTACAGGGGTGGGGGGAGCCCAACAGGGCACCTGCGGTGCGTAAGATGCAACAGGGATGGATTACATTACAGGGCCGTAGAGTTGATAGGTGCAGACCTATCAGAGGGGAGCTGTTGGAGAGGCTAGTGGCAGTATTGCCATGCGTCTGCTGTTCAGCCCATGAGGCATGGCTGTTTGAAGCCATTTTCAGGGTCAGGCAGAGAGGGGCTTTCGGGTAGGGGAGATAGTGGCACAGAGGAAAGGAGACACTAGAGGGGGGCTACAGGCAGCAGATATCACTTGGTCGGCACAATCGGCCACAGCATGGCAGAGGCGCTCCAAAACAGACCAGGTGGGGCAGGAGTGCAAGGTCGATTTATTCGAGGATACCACAAGGGGTAGTGCATTGATAGGAGCATTGAATAGGTACGGGGCAGTGCAGCCACTGGGGGATTGGGGTTTCTTCCAGCATGGTACTGGGGATCTGGTTACCACAGCGCAGGTCTCCACGGTTCTCAAGAAGGGGATGGTTTTCCTTGGGGAAGACCCAGGCAGGTTTGCTTCACATTCCTGCCAAATAGGTGCAGCCTTGGATTTGGCAAAGCGAGGGGTTTCACAATCTCAAGTCAAGAGAGTGGGCAGGTGGTCCTCTCAGATGTACAAGAAATACATTAGGCCATGACTGCTAACGATGACACATTTATGTTTTACAGGGGCCAGGCATCACTTGGTGGTATGGATCGTGGGCCATTCATTCATCCATTGGGCAAAGAAGTGGGCCCACACCACAGCATGGGGGGGTAGCAGTTGGTCCAGGACCCGGAATGGACCAGGATTGAGTGGCACAAGCAGATGGACCTGAGGTGGATGGGACAGCTGCCACTGCTGGAAGAATGCAGCAGAACTAAGCCAGTCCTGGATGTGATCATTGTGCATATCAGAGGCAATAATTTGGGCACCCTGCCCTGGGTGGCTTTGGTCCACATGATTTGGAAGGACTCTACAAGGATAAAAGCCAGGTGGCTTAGGGTGCAGCTGGCATGGTCTGAAATTGTCCTGCGCAGGTGCTGAAGGGGGGCACGTAACCTACTGGCCCTTGACAGAGCCCAAAAGAGGGTAAAGAGGAGATCAGCAGAGTGGGCTAGGCAGACAGGTGAGTTGCACATAAAACATGATCTCATCATGCATTATACTCCAGGTTGGTACAGGCAGGATGGGGTCCATTTGTCAGGAGTGGGGAATGCAGCCTTCAATGGTGCCATTCATTTTCATTTCATTTAGTTGTTTAACCAGGTATAGCACACTAAGCTGAAAGCTTTTTTACAGGAGCGACCTGGGAGCACAAGGAAGTTAAGTGACTTGCTCAGAGTCACACAGTATGCAAGTGGAAGCTGTGGGATTCAAACCCAGGTCTGGTCTGCTGGATGTCACCAGATTTGCAGCTCAGAGCCTTAGACCACTGCGCTATACTGCCTCCATAGAGGATCCATTGAGGGGTGGCAGGGGTACAGAGGTCTGGGGGCTAGTTTTAAATGGGGGAAGCACATAGGCCAACCGGATCAGCCCAAGGGCTGGTGGGGAAAAAGGTATAAAAAGGGGGGCCCAGCCGTAGGGGGATACAGCTAGGCAGGGGTGGACTCCCTATGGGGTAGTCATCTCAAGGGGGAACAGGGCTGGGGGGACACTGGAACCCAGAAGAAGATGAGGAAGGGGCGTGCATCGGGTACCCACACCCAGGCTGCAGGAAGAAATATCAATGTAGGCACAGGCCTAAAATGTTATGAATTATAAATATTGTATATATGAACAGTGAACTCCGGACATTGTAAAGATTAACAAGTTGTGAAGACATGGTGAAAGTAAAATGTAAAATGATACATGTAGGTATGACGGTGTGGTTTTTACCCCAATAAAATTTCAGATGGTTGAACCACATAAGATGGGTGTGGTGTGGTTTGATTTCAGGGGGATCCAATGACAATTTTATCCTTTACCTATTCAGCCACCTCTTTTGAGAACCAGAGTGATCTCTTTTTCTTTTAGCTTTTGCTCACTTGTTTGATGCAGAGGTATCTTGCCTTTACTATGCTCCCTTTTAGCTACACCCCCCTGTTGCTCTGCCCCATCCAGGCCCATCCCCCCGCCTGGTCATCCTTGAGGCATTCATCCTTCTTAATTAAATCTGCCCTTCTGAAGTCCAGGACTCTTGCCCTTGTGTGGTTCAGTTCTGCAGCCATCCTTGTATTGAACCACACCATACAGTGACTGCTGGTCCCCAGGTGGTCTCCCACCTAAACATCTGCAGTACAGTCCCTATTAGTGAGTACCAGGTCCAGTATTGCCCCATCACAAGTGTGTTCACTGACTAGTTGCCTGAGGATCATCCCCTGCACAGTCCAGCATACTCCTGCTTCTAGCTGAAGCCACTGTTGGGAGACTCCAGTCTACATCTGGCAGGCTGAAGTACCCCACCAGCAGCACCTCCCCCTTTTCTGTCATCTTGCCAATGGCTTCCACCAGTACCCTATCTAATTCCTTCCCCTGTGCTGGAGGTCTGTAGATCACTCCAGTGCAAATAGTGGCTCCATTGCCCATCTCCAGGGTGACCCACAGTACCTCTGCCTCCCCCTTTATTCCTTGTATCGCTATCGCGTTTATGCTTTCCTTCACATGAAGCACCACAACCTCTTTCCTTCCTTCACACCTGGTCCTTCCTGAGTATTGCCTGGCATGGACATGTCCCAGTCATGATTTTCAGTGCACCATGACTCGGTAATGGCCACAATATCCAGGTTGGCCTATGCCATGATGGTCTCTGGGTCCAGAATCTTATTTTCTAGACATCTAGCATTCACACACAAGGTCTTTCAGGTTTTATTTCCAATCTGCTTGTTGCCCACCACTTTTCCTTTTTGCTCTCCTTCCTTCCTCACTCTCATTTTAATGTTACCGTTCCCTTCCCTCTTTATCTTCCCAACCCTGCTTCCTTTATTAATTGATTCTTCTTTACTTCAGCCTGTGTGTGGGGGGGAGGAGGGGGCAGCTTCTGCCACCTGATTACTTCCCCTGCCCCCCCTGACCAGTATAAATGTTCACCGAAGTAACATTTAAAACAGTCCTCTGAGGGATGCAGTTCCCCTGCCACATGGATGCAAACTATCACCCCTGTGTAGTGTTTAAAGTGCAGTTGGGACAAAATGAAGGGTATAGTGCTTGCCCGGGGTGGCAGAAGCTAGAAGAATGGGTGGGGAGATTGGAGAGGGCTAGGGGAGGTACAGGTGGTCTCATGGTTAAATAGGGAACTCAAGCAGACTGGGTATTTTTCTGCTGTCATTTTCTATCTATGTTTCTAGTAGTTCAGCTCATGGAAGACTATTGCCAGTTCTCTGGTCTAGTCATGGCTTTCTAAAAGGTGAATCCTAACAAACCAACCTGATTGCCTTCAATGAGAATGTAACCTTGGGAGGTGGATAGTGGTTATGTAGTAGATGTAGGATGTACTGAATGGAGTATCACAGGTGTCAATGCTTAGTCCATTGCTTTTTAACGTATCCACCAATAATCTGGAGGAGACGGTTCATAGCAGGCTGTTATGTTAACATTCGCTGATGGCACTAAATTTGCAAGAGTAGTGGACACAGCTGAGAGGGATGTGCTACATGAGGACTTGTACACATGAGGTATACACTGTCAAGAAATGGGGGGCTGAGAAGTAACTTGGGTAAGTGCAAGCCACTGTATTGCGACTACGGTTGAAGAATCTTAGTCAAACATACATGTGGTGCAGCAGTGAACAGCACAACAGTGGAAATGGTTCTTGGAGTTATTGGGGACAATAAGCTGAAACCAGGTGGGTAAAATGCTGCCGAAGTCAATAGAGCACGTACAACTTTTGTATTTTTTATATTATGAGAATGGAACTGCAAAATAGCAGTAGTTCAATTTGCATTCATAATAATCTGAAATGTTGTGATCTATAAGGTGGGAAATCAGAAATAGTTAGACAGCAGTGATTCTCTCTCTGTGTATAAGGCCTTGGTTAGACAATACCTCAAGAACTACTTCCCATTTTGATCAATGCATTATAAAAAGAACATTAAAGAGATCAAGAGGGAGCAGCATATGGACACCAAAGAGAAAGAGGAGGGCAAAAGTTATGTAGAGTGAGATTGGATATATTCCAATTATTCAATCTAGAAAACAGACAATTAAGAAGAGACATGATCACAATATGATAAATACTAAATGTGATAGACATGATGTATTATTCATACCGTACAGTGGCATGTGCCAAGATCTAGTGCCTGATCTTGCAGAATTGTGTAGAATTGTACAGTAAACTGCAATCCAGTGGCAGTTAATACATTTAATGTATAGCAGGGCTCATTTATTGTACACTATGCTATGCATACTGTAGGTCACATGCTCACAGCCTTGTTCTACAGTGACCAGCCAAGGAGGTGAGTGGAGGACTGTGCCGGTTGTTATATCTGGCTGCAGCACCACGCTACGGAAGGGGTTGGGAGGGTGGGTTGACAGTGCCTGTGGTGTGGGGAGGGGTGCAAGATGCCAGGGACTACATTATAGCTACTGACATGGAAATCAGAGGGGGTACCACTGGATACCAGGGAATATCGGTGTTTCTTTATGATGCATTACATCTATATCACATACAAACAGACACTAAATGCAATGGTAGGAGTCTTGTATCTGTACCAGGGCTGGGGATCAGAGATCTGGAGGGAGGCAATGGGCTACCAGGGTGTCTTCATGTTTGCACAGGGCTGGAGATAGGAGACCAGGTGGGAACACTAGGCACAGGGATGGTGTGTAATCATACCGGGGCTAGTGATAGATGAAGGGAGGGAACTCTAGGCACCAGGGACATTGGAAGGGCATAAGGAGATGGCAATTGGAGGGTGGGAGGGACCACTGGACATCAGGGAAACTTCTATGTATTATCAGGCCAGTGATCAGAGGGTGGGAAGTAGTATGGACCACCAGGACGATGTTGGTGGCTTACATGGATGGCAACCAGTGGGGAGGACCTTGGACCACCAGGCACTTTTTATTTACAGTAGGGGTTGGCAATCAGAGGTCAGCGGCTCACTAGGCACCATGGGTGTTTCTTTCTTACAGGGAACCAGGCAATTGGAGTGGGGGTGGCACCATGCAACCATGCCACCACTTCCCCTGCAGATTAGCCAAAAATGGGCATGCAAATAACCCCTTAGCTCCTTGCATGCCCAATGAGCTCATTTGCATCTGCCCCTTTAAATATTGCACCTAGCACTCTGGCACTATCAAGTCTTGTGGTGCTATGCTCTACATGGCAGGGATCCATGTCGGGGCAGTGCTACTTGACTTAGCTCTGTACTGACATGCCCCTATATTCAGTCAGATAGTGCCTGTGTGCTGTCCAACTGAATATAGCATCCTTGGGATCCTGAGCAAAGGGAAAGTGCAGCACAAAACTTTGAACATCACTTTGCCCATTTTTGAATATTGGGCCCATGGTGTTCAAGCAGAAGTAAAGTAGATGACATTAAATCAATCGGAGAGGCAGCAGGACAAGAGGAAACAGTCAAAAGCAGTCAAAAGCCTTAGAGAAGGCCGCAAGTCTAGTTAAAGGTTGTTGCGGGTGATTTAGATAACAGGCTTGTATACTGAAAGCACTAATATAATTTATTGTACTGTATTTTACTTACAGTATGTAATTTGTGTGTGTGTGCAACTTATGTGTAATGTAACTGTCTTGTACTAAAATCTTGGGTCACCATTTTAAATGAGTTTCACTCAATGGTCTAACCCTTAATAAAAATAAAAATAAAAAGCATTAATTCATAAATGCTTTTAATATTGTGTCAGGAGTAACCTACCTTGTAAGCACTGAAGCTAACTTTGTTCAGGGTCTCCTAGCAGTACTAGAAAGATTTCTGAGAGAGAATGTCCTTGAGGGTTGCACACCATTAATAGGCATTGCATTATGGCTGTGACGTCATACCTAAATTGGTCATAGTACTAAAAGTAGCAGTAATAGTAGTTAGATTCAGTAAATACAAAGTCTGCATTTTATACCCTTCAAATCAATCTGATTGCTTCTAGATTTCTCCTGAGTGCCTCAAATAAATTCCTAGTCTTTGCTTCTAGCAACAAGCATCCATCTAGTATCACTCCCCCTATTATCCTCATGCTAACTGGTGTCAGTCTGGAGCTAGTAGACACATTTCAATATCTGGGTTTATGGCTAGATAGTAAACTCTGCTTCAGCACCCATACTGAAAATCTTTGTAAGAACCTGCTTCCAAGGTTAGGATTCTACTACAGAAACAAATAAGGCCACATTTATGCCACATTTTGATTACAATAACATGTTATATAGAGATGCCACTGTTTCACAACTTCCTACACTAGATGTCCCATGCCATAGAGCAGCAACCTGGTGTATAGAGGTGCAGCTGTTTTGCAACTAGCTACACTAAATGTCCTATACCATAGAGCATTACAATTTATTTCTGGTTTACGTTATAAAACCCAATTTATTTCTGGGTTGCCTGATAGAACCCATCATTTCACCTTCTATGCCTCAGTTAGTTGGTCCTCATTGACTACCAAAAGGCTACAGCATCTTTATATATGGTATTTCAAAGCATTTCAAAATACTGTGCCACAATACAGCACATCTATTTTTAGTAGGTCCTCTGGCCTTCATAACTCGAGGACTAAAGACTTCATTGTCTTGGAGGTCCCCAGATGTGTATCCAAATAAGTCAAGATGACCGTACGTTGGTTTGTAATCAAAAACACATAGTTCACGATGTCATTTTCCAGAATATGCTGTGGGGCCCTGACAAAGACTTGTTTGAGTTGAAACGCTGGGGCATGCAGTGATTAGTAGCCAAATCACTTGTGGCAGTGTGCCATTGAGAATGTTCTGATAAATGCCCCTGTATGCACCTGAGTGAAAAAACAACTGGTGGTGGATTAATTATTTTAGAAATTGATGTTGTGGACATTGACTTTATTCTTCCTCACATAAGCTGTGCCCAGGGACTGTGTATCTTTGATTATGTACTGATTCAGGGGCTAGACCTCCCACTACAGAGCATCGCTCTCTACACAACTGCAGTCTCTAAATCTGGTATATTGGTTTAGCTGGCTTGCCCCTATGTCCTGTTACAAACCACAAGCCTCTCTCAAATTAGACTTACTTATCAGTTTCCATTCATTCAAATTGTTTATAGAAAGCCTTTATATTGACTAATGCACTTGTTGGTAAAACTCTTGATATTTTTGTTGTACTCCTCCATTGCATTCCCTGTTTTATTAATTGCTCACTTTAGCCCCCTATGTTATTCTTTGTTTATTGTTGTATTATTTTGTGTAATTGCTGCCTGTGATTTTTGTATTCTATGATGTAAAAATTTAGTATGTAATACTGTGGTTTTATGTACTGTTACCTGTCCTAACCAGGACCTCCTTGCAAATGAGCATTGCTCAGATGTGTTTTTCCCAGTAAAACGAATATATACAATACCATTTTGCAATGTTTAAAGCACTATACATCACCATCTTTTTTTTATTTCTTTATTTCAAAAGTTTTGTAAGAAAAGACATACTGAGCTGGTAAAAGCTTGTTTCCAGATGTGTCCAGTGGGGTTGGGGGGCAGACAATACAATGAGGTGTGAGAGTAAAAACACATTAACAGTTGGGTGGTCACAAATACTCTGTGCCTGGTAATACAGTGCAAATAAAATAAGGCACAAAAATGCAATATAACAGATGTGCAGACCCATACTTGGTGCCAATCAGCCCCTAGCTGATTGGCTACTGGCTCCCTGCCCCGCCAATCAGGCAAGCGGTGCCGAATTCCTGTTTTCTATACTTTCTGCTACAAGTTCTGTTTTCTTAGCCACAAGCTCTCCGGCTGAATTTAAGCTCTCAGGCTGAATTTTCTCCCACCCGCATACTCCCTCCCTGGGCCACTATTAAATCCACTTGAGCTCCTCCCCTCCTCCCCACCCCATTTCTTATTGACCACAGCCAGAAGCCGCTCACCAGTCAGCTAGGACAAATCTGTTTCATTTTATCTAGTACTCTCCTGCATTTCCTCCTCACTACAAAGCAATAGCCTCTGTTTTCCTGGCCACATCTGACCCTACTCGAACCTTAACTCTGCAAGAATACACTGCACTCCCCATAACTGCTTCCATTAATTGCTGGGCTCATTTTGAGTATATTCATGCAACACATTATGGCCAGACTGGCAGTAGTGTACATTCCCTCCTGTTTACTGCTACTCTATACTGCTGATTACCTCATAGCTCTGTTCCTATTACACCCTCAGCTGCACAGTGAACTAGTATCCCCATACTTTTTGACCCCTGAAACTCTACATGTGCATCTTCTTGTTCCCTGTCTTCGTAAGCATGGTGTTGCATCATCTTGGATGCTGGTTCCTCAAAAGGCTGCGAAGGTCTCCTTTTACCACTAAATTCATGAAGCATCATCTCTTTTCCTCAATCTGGGCCTTCCTCCTTCTCCTCCTTTTAGCCCTAGTGGGTGATATTGAGCCCAGTCCTGGCCATGCAGCTAACACCATTGCTCCCTACCCTCCCCTTCCTCATCACGTCAACTACCAAAAGAGTTGAAAATTATGCATTTGAATGCATGCAGTCTTAGACCTAAAATGCCTGAGCTCAAAGCCTGGGTAAATCAACATACCCTGGACATTCTGGGTATTTCTGAGACTTGGCTGAAGCCAAGCATCAGACAACATGAGGTTGTTTTATCTGGATACAAATGTTTTAGGAAGGATCAGCTGGGTAAAAAGGGGGTTTGTGTTCAAATGTATACCAGGGATAATCTAGATGTTACCAAAGTCCCAGTGCCTTTCCTGGAACCCTCTGGGGTTGAATCGCTACTCCTCTCTCTCTCAAACTTGGCACCATCAAAAACTTATGTTAGAATGTGTATACCTGCCCCCCCCCCCAAGGAAGCCTGTTCCTGCCTTCCCTCTTTCATTACCTCCCTTGCTAACCTCCCACGCCATGACCTTGTTCTCTGTGGTGACTTTAATATTGACTGGCTGAGCCCTCACTCTGACAAAGTGCGTCCCTCCCTAGCAGATTCCAACCTAGTTCAACTTGTTGGTGACCCAACTCATATTAACATTAAATCAGGTAATCATACTTTGCTTGACTGGGTGGTCACTAACTGTGCCTCTAAAATTAAGTCAGTGGGAGTACTCTCTGACAGCATAAGCGATTGCTCTCCAACATTCTGCATCTGGCGCAACAACTTCCCAAACCCCCCAGCTAAGGTCATCCAAGTACAGGATATGTCCAGATTCAACCTCAATGTTTTTATTGCCTCAAGCTGTGATACTGACTAGGGTCCAATAAATACCCTGCTGGACATCAACAAAGCTCTCGACTTTTCTGTTTCCAAGTTCACTGAAATTGTTGATCGTCCTGCTCCTATGAAGAGACTCCGGTCAAAAGGAATTAAAGCACCATGGTTTCCAAGGCACCCGGGAAGCTCATATCCACTCATGATAGAGCCTGGCAGACATAAAAGAATAGTAGGCTACCCTCTGATTGGCAAACCCATAGGCAACTAAGGAATAGCTGTAAGAACTCCATCCAGAAAGCTAAACGTCAACATTTCAAGAGACTCCAAACTGAGCATCTCAGTAACCCTGGGAATTTCTGGGAAACAGATTAATTCCCTCTTAAAAGGAAATACCTCTGAGACCCTAGTTCCCTTGATGCCCAAGATGCAATACTCAACAACCCACCTTCCATCGCCACTGGCTTCAATGAATACTTTACTGATCTGCAGAAGTATATATCACTCTTTTCCTGTTCTCCTCCCCCTCCCCCGCCAATTTGACCCTCTGTTATCTAAAGATTCCTTGGTCCACCCCTTCTTTCAACTGAAACTAGCAACCCTTGATGAGGTACGTCAACTTCTCAAAACTCTGAAGACCGACAGCTCTCCAGGTCATGATACCCTTGAACCATGATTTCTTTAAACTGGGGGCAGTTTCCCTTGCCCATCTCATTCATGATCTGTTCAATCAGTCCATTCTTACTTGTACTGTCCCTGATAAATGGAAGGTGTTGGTGGTTGTACCTGTCCACAAAGGAGAGGTCCTAACTCTACCATCGAAAACTACTGACCTATTTTGATACTTTGCCCACTAGCCAAAATCCAAGAGCGTGTAATCTAACACCACTTGCAGGATTACCTGGACCACCACCATCTGCTCTCCACCTCCCAGCGTGAGTTCAGGAAAAATCACAGTACCCTTACAGCCCTGATAAAAGACACCTCTGATTTCTTCCAGGCAATGGACCATTGCCGAGCCACCGGAGCTATATTCGTCGACCACACTAAGGCCTTTAACGTGGTCAACTATGGCCTCCTGCTACGGCAACTACACCTCCTTGGCCTTGATGCCAATACCCTAACTTGGACCTAAAGTTACCTCCATGTCCACACTCAAGTAGTTAAGTGAGCGAGTTCCCTAACAGACCTTAGACCCACAACTCATGGTGTCCCCCAGTGTTCTATCCTGGGCCCATTACTGTTCTCAGTCTTTATCAATGATCTTCTGCATAACTGTGGCGAGGCCTCTGTTCATCTATATGCAGATGATGCTATCATTTACCATTCTTCTTCTGATGTAGGGTGGATCAGCTGTATGCTAGCCTCTGATTTTCACACTCTTGAAGACTGTTTTTTACTGTACAGAAGCAGTTTGTCCTTAATACTAAAAAAACAAAGTGCATGTTGTTCTCTAACACAGCTACACAAATCCTCCCCCCACTGGTTGTACTATCACACACTGGGGCTATCCTCAAATCTGTCAAGTCCTTCAAATATGTGGGAGTCACCTTGGATTCCTCATTTTTCCTGGACATGCATGTCACAGTCCCAACCAAAACCCTAAACCAAAAGCTTGGCATCCTGTATCATATCCATCCCTTCCTCACATCGACCTCCCACTGCAAGATAGTTGCTGCTACTCTCCTGCCACTCCTTACAGATGGTGCCCCCTTTCTACTCTCAACATCCACTACCACGCTATCTCATGTGTCACAGGTCTACCATAGGGTGGGAAGATTTGCATTGGGGGTCAATGCTTGACATCACCACTGTGGCATCCTATCCTCCCTGGGATGGCTCCCCGATGACTCTAAATTATGGTATGCCACTCTAAGCTTCGTACATAAGCTGGTCCACCATTATACTCCTCCCTACCTTGCTGACATTATTCAACATCGACACCCATGATGTGCTCTTAGATCTGCCTCTCTACCCCCTCTCCAATTGCCAAACCCCCGGCTTGCCATGGCCCGGAGATCCTTTGCCTTTTGTGCTGTGTCCTGTTGGAACTTGGTGCCTCCTGCTATCCTGGTCTGTACCTCTCTCTCTTTTTCAGTGATCATTGCTACCCCACCTAGCTGCTACACCTTGCTCCTGTTTTCGATGACTCTTGATTCTGCCAACCTCACCAGGCATGTTTTCTTTGCACAACTCTGCTCTTTCTTGTACTGTGCCTTATTCAAAAATGTACTCTATATAAGGCACTGTTTGTTAATAGTGTATGATGTTTTGGTTTACCATTGTTTCCTTCCTATTGGTTTAACAGTAGTAGCTGTTCTCTGTAGCCATATCTGTACTTGATCCCTGTACCAATCTTGTTATCAATGTTTTGCACTGCCAAGGTACTGCACTTCCCGGGTCACCAGTGAAAAAAGGACAGTCTTGTCTCAGTGGGCCCACCCAGTTACCAAAATTCAATAAATAAACAAAATCATAGAAGCAAAGTGCCCATGGAAAGTTATAGACAGACAAGAACTACAATCAGATATAACATACCTAATAAGCAGACTCGGCAAAATGCAGGAGTAGAACAACAAATACATTAAAAAAAAAAAGAGCAAAATTAACCAAAGGTATTAACCAGATGGCAAAGGTGGCAAAAACAAAAGTTTGTCTGAAGGCACTCAAGGAATGAGATGACTGGATTGCTAAAAGGAGAGAGTTCCAAATATGAGGGTCTGGGACCACAAAAGTCTGATCTCTTGCTGACTTTATGTAGAAGGGTGGTACTCACAAAAGTCGTGTCGCATGGATCACATAACTGTAACAAAGGCAAAGGAGTTTCAGGAGACCACTGAGAAACCAGGGTGGGGACATTTCATTTAGATCTTTATATGTTAATGAAAGGACTTTGTTGTCAATTTGCCACCTAATAGTCAGCAAGCCCTAGCTGTAAAGCAATGGAACTATATAATCTGACTTCTTAAAAGAAGTAAGCAGTCTCATTGCAGTATTCTGAACAAACTGCAGGTGGAAAATCTGAGTACCACATAAGCTCTTGAAAAGGTATTGATTGCAGTAGTTAAGTCTGCCGGAAACAAGATCTTGTGGCAAAGTGTACAGGTCAGCAGCATTCAGGAACAGATGCAACCTGGCAATAATTTTTCAGACAAAAGCAGCCCTTAACTGCAGAGGACATCTGAGAAAGAACTGCCTACTGTCTATTAAGGAAAAATCCCAGATTGCGAGCTTCACTTTTAGAGTTTAACTCTACCCATTCAGAGATGGGAGTCTCAAGTTATCTTTCAGCACCAATAATGGCCAATCACTTCCAATCAACATTATTTTGGTCTTACTAGGGTTTAAAGCCAACCAGCTGGAGTTTATGTATCTTTTGATTTCCAACAGACAGTTCTCGATGTGCAGCACAGATAAAGTCTTGTTTGCAGCAAAGAACAGACACTGTACAACTGTATAGCATGTCCTTAGCAGGGATCTTCTCCCCTGTGGCAGTATGCACATCTCAAGCAATATGTGAGACAAGACAGTAACCATGAGGTGAATTCACATAAGAGGAAGTTGCTGAAATCCAGCATTTTGAACACCGGCTAAATAGGGTGGAAGAAACTCAAGTTCCCTTTGGCACTTCTGAACTTTGAGGTTATAATGCAAGACTTTTCATAGGGAGCAGGCACTTAACATGTCTAAGCTGACCTGCAACAGCCAGTCAGTGATGCTGGCCATCAAGAACTCCTTGCGATGAGCACATCTCAGGAAAGAAGTCCTTGTGCTCAGCACATCTCAGTACCATTTCCATTGCTCTCTCACTAGGGAAAGATCTGGATGCCGAAGGTATGCCTTTTATGAGAACAAAAGCGTGACATTTGATAAAAAAGATATAAGGAATTTTCACAGAATTATGTACTGTCGTTCCTGCTAGCTAATTCTCACAACATTTAACAGTAGTTTCAGGCAGGCAGGCTACTGAAATTGTTCTGAAGAGGAGAGTGTGCACAGTGTGAGCCTGTACTGGCAGCTGCAGACCCTGCAGCAGGAGCAAGGAAAAGTGAATTTAGTAGACTTGGAAAGGTGCAGAGGGGATTTTCGAAAGACTTATTTGATAAATATGTTCTTATGGAGTGCTAGTGGCAGAGGGCAGAGAAATCCATATATCCCCCCCATGCTGAACGAACAAAGCAGATTGAATTTAGCAGACTGTAAAAGGTGCAGAGGGACTTTTGAAGGATTTATTTGACACTTTTTTTTTCATTTGTTTATGACAACCTTTGGTAAGGGTCAAGAAAACCATCTTTTTTTCTTCTGTTTTTGCCTGTGAGTGAAAACTAAATGAAGTAGGCTGCTGCAGAGAAACACTGGGGACCAGAAATTCAAAACCTTACTCAGCAGGCAAAGTGGTTCCACCTCGTTTACCAGGGGTTTGCACCTGAGCACGATATTCAAAAGGGCAGAGGCACATGCTAAAAGGTTTAGCTCGCGTGCTAAAAAATAATGTATGCAGTGGGCAAAGGGAGGGTGAGGACATGAATTCCAGAGCAATGCAATATTCAGTAGTTTAGCGCTACACAAAGGGAATAGTGCAGGCCACCATGCACTGTGCAATTGCTTCTGAGAAGAAGCTTGACTTACTCTGGGCAACCCTAGTGGCCAGCAGAGCCACTGTAGTCAACAACCACATTGGCGGTTGAAGGAGCACACCTGCTCCATGGTGGCAGGTGGCACCCCTTATCCTCCAAATCCCATCCCTGTTAGAATCACATTCTGCCCTCGTGACCAGTGGTCCCCCCCTACTGTCTGATCCCATTGATATAAACTAGTTCCTGCTGTCCCGTGGACCCCCTGTCCTCTAATCACTGGCCCCAGTATAAAGAGAATATTCAATGGTGTCCAGTGGTCCTCCCACACTCTGATTCCTGGTACGGTGCAATATATATTATGCCCTGGTGTCCAGTGGTCCTCTCATCCTCCTGTCCTTGTGCTTGTGCAATATAAATTATGCTCTGACATCTAATGGCATGCCCCACCCTCCATTTCCTACCCCGGTAGACAGAAACTCCTCCCTGGTGTCG
The DNA here is from genome assembly GCA_016271365.2 of Neoceratodus forsteri. Taxonomy (NCBI): domain Eukaryota; kingdom Metazoa; phylum Chordata; order Ceratodontiformes; family Ceratodontidae; genus Neoceratodus; species Neoceratodus forsteri. Next base: position 779,435,613 of record CM028131.1, read on the forward strand.
AGAGGCACCCCCCACCCTCCGAGTGCTTGCTGCTGTTCTATAGCTGAAGTCCTTGGCATCTAGCAGACAGACCACACTGAGTACACCACCTTAGCACCCCCCAATACCTTAATCACTGGAACTGGGGGAGCCCATACAGTGACTGGCACAGTTCTCATCTTACCTCCTTAGCCAGCCACCATATGTGTTGACAGGAAGCGAGCATTCCCTGTTCTGTAAAGGGAGCTCATATACCATCTACATTAGATAGCAGGCACACTCCCTTTACAGTACAGGGGATGCACACTCCCTGTCATCACATATGGCATCCCCTGTACTGTAAATGGAGCACATGTACAGTCTGCTGTAGATGGTACGCATGCTCAAACAAGGCTGAGGGGCCTGAGTTCTGATTTTCCTGATTGGGAGATTTGAATCCAAATCTTTAAAGAGTAAAATTTAAGTGGGCTTGTTGTCAGAGCAGTAACCCCACTTGGATGCAGTACCTACCCACCTCCCAACAGTGTCCCCCTACACGTGCAAGATCACAGTACAACCTTAAATTCAGAAAAACTGTAATTAGTGACTTACACTAATAATATGCTCATGAGACAAAATGTAAAACATCAGAAACATATTTACTGGGGAATATTTACAGGGTGTGGGGGAATGCAAAGCAAAATTATCCCCCCCCCCCGAATCTCTGTAGGTAATTTGTCATTTTTTTTTTCATTTTCCTCCCCATCCCAATCCCTCTTGTCCCTGATGTGAAGCACGCATGTGGATGCATGTGCATATCATGCTGTATGGGATACCTCATCCTACCAGTTGCTCCGCTACCGCCTGTGCCTGCCACCAGACCTCCATCTGGTGATGGCGGGACTACAGACAGGTGGACCCCCCCCACCCGGGAGAGGAGGGCTAATGCTTAATCCTGCTCCCACCCTCCCTACTGGTGCTGGCACCCCGACAATCCGAGGTCATTCCCGAACCCGAGTCACCGGCGTAGCATGAGGTAAGGTGTCTGTCACCTCAGCCCTCAGCACCACTGGGCTGGTCTAAGCAAAATTAGTTTTCAACAAATCTCATGAACTGGATGTGCAGGGCTTGCCTCACTCTTCCTCTTCCTCAGGGCAGACCAATCTAAGAAGTAGGGGCCACACACCTCACACCCACATCCAGGTTTCAGAACCCTAATGTGGAGTGTTAGCTTGTACCTGGCAAGAGCATTAACCTGCCTTCTTCCAGACTGTCTGCTGGATAGATGTAGATTTTTCTCTCGATGCAGACTTTCTCACAGTCTCTAGTACCCACAGGCTGGCAGCTGTGGCATGCAGTTGCATCCTTTTCTGTCAAGGCAGGTCACAGTCTCTCAGCAAAATGTTGTCCTGACACATTCAGTAGACACACAGAGTTCAATCTGTGTACACACGGGTAGCTGAAACCTTTGAAATCACTCCCTGAAGGTTGGCTGTGGAAGCCCAGGTAGGCTTCCCTAGGTGGCTCTTACCAGCAGCACACTAGCCCTCTTCTCTCTCTGAGACCTTGCTGATGACTACTGTCTTCTGTAACTGCTCTCAACATTTTCTGGGGGTAAAGGCAGATTATTATTGGTGTAGGGGGAAGTCAATCTGTAAAAAGTAGCATGCAGAATGTTCACTTAATGATTTAATGGATTGGCAGAAAGCACCTAGCATACAGCACTGCCATTCTCCCAGCAGGCTGTTAGGCTAATGTGCATAGATCCCTGACCTCTGATTGGTTGGCTGTGAGGTCAGATGTCAACAAGATGGTACCTGTTTTTCTAAGAAATGTTGCTTTATACTTTACAGACACTTTTAGGAGGCAGTATAGTGTAGTGTAGCGGTCAAGGGCACTGAGCTGCAAACCTGGAGACCGGTGTTTGAATCCTATCAGCCCTCACTTGCATAGAAACATAGAAACATAGAATATGATGGCAAATAACGACCGCTTGGTCCACCCAGTCTGCCTATTTTCCTACCTGATGGATAAGCTGCAGATCCTAGCCAACCAACAGCTTACTTACTCCTACCCCCCCACCTAGAATTGCCTTATGTCTGTCCCATGCATTCTTGAATTCTCCCACTGTTCTTGTCTCCACAACCTCCTCAGGAAGGCTGTTCCATGCATCCACAACCACCTCCGTGAAAAAGTACTTTCTAACATTGCCTCTGAGCCGTCCCCCCTCTATCTTCAAATTGTGTCCCCTTGTTCTTGCACATATCTTTTTCTGAAAGATGCTACCCTCTTGGACTTTAATCCCCTTGAGGTACTAAAGTTTCTATCATGTCCCCCCTCTCCCTTCTTTCCTCGAGGGTATACATATTAAGCTGCTTTAATCTCACTTAGTATGTCTTCTGAAGCAGACCCTGCACCATTTTGGTTGCTCTCCTCTGAACAGCCTTCACTCTGTCTATGTCTCTGCAGAAATGGAGTCTCCAGAATTGCACACAGTATTCCAGATGGGGTCTCACCAACTGTCTGTACAGAGGGATGACTACTTCCTGTTTTCAACCGTTGATGCCTCTCCCTATGCATCTCGGTATCCCCTAGTCTTCCTTACTGCCTTCTCACATTGCTTGCCCACCTTTAGGTCATCTGATATAATTACTCCCAGGTTCCTTTCGATTTTTGTTGTTGTTAGTATCTCACCCCCATTGTGTACTCTTCCCCTGGGTTTTTGTTTCCCAGGTGCAGTACCTTGCACTTCTTTGAGTTGAATCTGAGCTGCCATACATTTGACCATTCCTCCAACCTTGCCAAGTCCCTTTTCATCCTTTCCACCCCACCTTGTGTATCAACCCTGTTGCAGATCTTTGTGTCGTCTGCAAAGAGACATACTTTTCCTTCCAGGTGCTCTCCAGTGTCACTTATAAAGACACTAAAGAGGACCGATCCCAGTACTGAACCCTGCGGTACCCCGCTAGTTACCCTCCTTTCTTCACTGTGGACTCTGTTTACTATTACCCTTTGCATACTGTTGTCCAGCATATTTTCTATCCTGGCTACCACCTTGGGACCCACTCCAAGGCTGGCTAAGTTGTATATTAATCTTTTGTGTGGGACTGTGTCAAATGCCTTGCTAAAATCTAGGTAGGGCATATCCACAGCCCCTCCCTGGTCTACTACTGTGATCACCCAGTCAAAGCAATCAATTAGATTCATCTGAAGCGACCTTCCCTCTGTGAATCCATGCTGCCTTGGGTCCTGTGCCCCACTGACCTCCAGGTACTCAACAATTCTTTCCTTCAGAAGTGATTCCATCATTTTCCCTACCACCAATGTCAAACTAACTGTTCTGTAGTTTTCTGCCTCTGCCCTGCTCCCACTTTTGTCAAGTGGAATCAGATCCACCTCTCCCAGTCCTCAGGTACCACCCCATCCTCCCATGATTTGTTAAAGAGAGTAGTCAGTGGTGTCACTAGTTCTACCCTTAGTTCTTTTAGAATTCTGCTGTGAATCGCATCAGGCCCCATTGCTTTCTCCACCCTCAGTTTCAAGAGTTTTTTCAAAACCCTTTCTTCTGTGAATGGACTAGTCTCAACCCCCTATCCAGAGTGTTTCTCTTGTTTGGTTTAGGTACCTCCCACTCCTCTGCCATTGTGAATACTGAGCAGAAACGTACCTCTCAACTGTCCCTGATTTTCAGGGATGTCCCTGATTTTACCTCAAAATTTTACTCTGTCCCTCCTGAAAATTGTGTGTCCATGACCAAATAGTAGGGGTTGTAAGCATAAGATAATGTCAAACATTAAAGTTACAGATTTGTTCTTCCTTAGAAAATGCATTTTACACTAAGCCCCTTATTCTACCAGGTTCCTGAGTAGATATCACCAATTTTGAAGATGTGTCCCTGATTTTGGTTACTTGTCCCTGATTTTTTTTAAGCCTTGTCCCTGATTTATGAGGCAGGGGGCTGAGAGGTATGAGCAGAAATATTCATTCAGCTGTTCAACATGTTAACTGGAGCACCTTTGCTTCAGGTACATCCAAGAGCAGGGTCATTCTAGATGCCCTACAAGGGGCATGCCTCAGACACCTAGTATTGGAACCCACTTGGGAGGGAGCAATCCTAGACCTGGTACTCTCAAACATTGATGGAGAAAGAATCTCAGATTTAGAAGTGAGTAGCCATCTGGGAACAAGCAACCACCAAACAGTGTGGTGCATGATAAACACAGCCATAGAGTCAAGCCATACAAAAGCAAGAGTATTGGACTTTAAGAGGTCTGACTTTGGGAAAATGGGAGAGTGCCTCAGAAAAGCACTAGCAAACAGGCAGGAAGGAGGGGTGGAGGAACAATGGGGAATAATCAAAACAGCCATCACAGAGGCAACAAGCTTTGTGTGAAGCAAATCAACAAAACACAACAAAGGAAAAAAACGCTATGGTTCTCAAAAGAGGTGGCAGGGAAGGATAAGGAGAAAAGCATAGCATTCAGGAAATATAAGGAAACACAGAAGGAGCAGGACAGAGAACTTTTTCAGTTAAAGGAGAAAAAGGCAGGGAAGGCAGTCAGAATAGCAAAGGCCCAAACTGAGGAAAGAATAGCCAACTCTGTTAAGAAGGGGGATAAGACCTTTTATTGGTACATTAGGGAGTGAAGAAAGACCAAGGGAGGGATACTGAGGTTTAATAAAGAGGAGGGAATGTGGGAAGAGGGTGACAGTAAAAAAGCAGGGATACTGAACGAATGTTTCGGCTCCGTATTCACAAAGGAAGAGGAGAGGGAGGTACCTAAACCAAACAAGAGAAACACTCTGGAGACTGGGGTCGATACCAGTCCATTTATAGAAGAAAGGGTTCTGAAAGAACTAGTAAAACTGAAGGTGGACAAAGCAATGGGGCCTGATGCGATTCACCCAAGAATTCCAAAAGAACTAAGGGTAGAACTAGTGACACCGCTGACTACTCTTTTTAACAAATCATGGGAGGGTGGGGTGGTACCTGAGGACTGGAGGAGGGTGGATGTGATTCCTCTTCACAAAAGTGGGAGCAAGGCAGAGGCAGGAAACTACAGACCAGTTAGTTTGACCTCAGTGGTAGGGAAAATGATGGAATCACTTCTGAAGGAAAGAATTGTTGAGTACCTAGAGGCCAGTGGGGCATAGGACCCAAGACAGCATGGATTCACAGCAGGAAGGTCATGTCAGATGAATATAATAGATTTCTTTGACTGGGTGACCAAAGTAGTATACCAGGGAGGGGCTGTGGACATGGCCTACCTAGATTTTAGCAAGGCATTTGATACATTCCCACACAAAAGATTAATAAACAAGTTAGCCAGCCTTGGCGTGGGTCCCAAGGTTGTAGCCTGGACAAACAATTGGCTGGACAACAGGACACAAAGGGTAGTAGTAAACGGAGTCCATAGTGAAGAAAGGAGGGTTACTAGCGTGGTACCACAGGGTTCAGTACTGGGACTGGTCCTTTTTAATGTCTTTATAAGTGACATTGCAGAGGAACTGGAAGGAAAAGTATGTCTCTTTGCAGACGACACAAAGGTATGCAACAGGGTTGATACACAAGATGGAGTGGAAAGGATGAGAAAGGACTTGGCAAGGTTGGAGGAATGGTCAAATGTATGGCAGCTTAGATTTAACGCAAAAAAGTGCAAGGTAATGCACCTGGTAAACAAAAACCAAGGGGAAGAGTACACAATGGGGGGTGAGATACTGACAACAATAAAAATGGAAAAGGACCTGGGGTAATTATATCAGATGACCTAAAGGTGGACAAGCAATGTGAGAGGGCAGTAAGGAAGGCTGGGGGATACTGGGATGCATAGGGAGAGGCATCAACAGTAGAAAACAGGAAGCTGTTATCCCTCTGTACAGACAGTTGGTGAGACCCCATCTGGAGTACTGTGTGCAGTTCTGGAGACCCCATCTCCACAAAGATATAGACAGAGTGGAGGCTGTCCAGAGGAGGGCAACCAAAATGGTGCAGGGTCTGCACCAGAAGACATACAAAGAGAGACTAAAGGAGCTTAGTATGCATACCCTTGAGGAAAGAAGGGAGAGGGGGGACATAATAGAAACTTTCAAGTACCTCAAGGGTATCAACAAAGTCCAAGAAGGTAGTATCATTCAGAAAAAGAGATGTGCAAGAACAAGGAGGCACAATTTGAAGATAGAGGGGGGACTGCTCAGAGGTAATGTGAGGAAGTATTTTTTCATGGTGAGGGTTGTGGATGCATGGAACACCCTTCCTGAGGAGGTCATGGAGTCAAGAACAGTGGGGGAATTCAAAAATGCTTGCAACAGACATAAGGCAGTCCTAGTGGGGGGTAGGAGGAAGTAGGCTGTTGGTTAACTAGGATCTGCAGTTTATCCATTAGGTAGGAAAATGGGCAGACTAGGTGGGCCAAGCGGTCCTTATTTGCCATCAAATTCTCTGTTTCTATGTTTCTATTCAATATCCCTGCTTTTTCACTGTCACACTCTGCCCACATTCCCTCCCCTTTACTAAGCCTCAGTATCCCTCCCTTGGTCTTTCTTCACTCCCTAATGTACCTATAAAAGGTTTTATCCCCCTTTTTAACAGAGTTGGCTATCTTTTCCTTGGTTTTGGCCTTTGCTATTCGGACTGCCTTCCCTGCTTCCTTCTGCTTTAACTGATAAAGTTCTCTGTCCTGCTCCTTCTGTGTTTCCTTATATTTCCTGAATGCTATCCTTTTCTCTTTAACCTTCTCTGACACATCTTTTGAGAACCATAGTGGGTTTTTCCTTCATTTTGTTGATTCACTTCACACAAAGGCTTGTTGCCTCTGTGATGGCTGTTTTGATTATTCCCCATTGTTCCTCCATCCCTCCTTCTTGCCCATTTGCTAGTGCTTTTCTGAGGCACTCTCTCATTTTCCCAAAGTTAGCCCTCCTGAAGTCCAATACTGCTGCTTTTGTATGGCTTGACTCTATGGCTGTGTTTATTGTGAACCACACTGTTTGGTGGTCGCTTGTTCCAGGACTGCTACCCACTTCTAAATCCAAGATCCTTACTCTGTCCCCATTTGAGAGTAACAGGTCTAAGATTGCTCCCTCCCTCCCGAGTGGGTTCCAACACTAGCTGTCTGAGGCATGTCCCTTGCCGAGCATCAAGAATGATCCTGCTCTTGGAAGAACCTGCAGCAAAGGTGCTCCAGTTAACATCTGGCATATTCAGGTCCCCCATCAACACTATATCCCCTTTTTATGCCATTCTAAGGATGCCTTCTATCATTTCCTTGTCCATTCCTTCCCCCTGAGATGGGAGTCTGTACACAACCCCCATGCGGATTGTGATGCCATTTCCTGTCTCCAGGATGACCCATAGTGACTCATCTAGTTCCTGTTTACTCTTTAGTTCTGTTGCTTTGATCCCTTCCCTGACATAGATAGGTCCTCCTGCTCCTCTTTTTACCATCCCTGTCCCTCCTATAGATTGTGTATCCTCATATGTTGACATCCCAGTCATGGTTCTCTGTGTATCATGTTTCAGTGATTGCCACAATATCCAGGCATCCCTCTTTCATCAAGGCCACTAGTTCAGGGAGCTTTTTACATAGACTCTGGGCATTGGTACTCATCACCCTCCATTTTTTGATGGCCTTACCCCTTTTAACCCCCTCACTGTCCTTACTGCCTTTGCCTTTTTTTGCATTTACTCCTGTCCTACTCCCTAATGACTTCTCTACTTTGGTGTTTACCTTGCTAATTACTGTGTTTGGCTAGTTTAAATGCTTGCCAATGAAGCATTTAAACCTATCACCTAGGATCCTGGTCCTCCCCCGGGACAGATGCATGCCATTGTGCCAGCATAGGCCTGTATCCCTCCAGGTGGCTCCCCAGTCCCCAATGAAGCCAAAACCCTGAGCTCCACACCAGTTTTTCAACCATTCATTGAATCCAATGGAGCAGAGTCCCCTAGCGTCATCCTTGCCATGGACAGGCAGCAGCTCCAAGAAGGTTATCATACATGCTACTTGTCTAATGCCCCTCCCCAACTCTACAAACTCCTCTTGCACTGCTCTTATCCCATTCAAAGTCAGGTCATTTGTCCCTAGGTGGACAATGGCATACTGTGTGACCCGAAGCAAGTCAGTCAATTTCCTTGTGCTCCCTGGTCACACCTGGAAACAAGCTCCAGCTTAATGTGCCTTTCCTGGTTAAACAATGTCCCCTTTCCCTTAAAGTTCTCTTGTAGAGCTCCTGCCCTGCTTTCATTTACGCTGATCCCCCAGTTCTGTAGTCACTCCTGTGCCTATTATTCTGGTTGGCAGTTTGTGTCTGTTGGGGGCTTTCACTAGCTTGTTAGGGGCTCTGTTACCAGCTACCCACAGCACAGCAGTCTCTCATCCCTGCACAGCTGGCAGCTGCACTGTTGTAAAGGTACCTCTGACCGCCAACATCATGTTTTCCTCTGTCCTGTCCCCACAGTGTGCCTCCAAGCCCCTTTATGCCCTCAATGGTGTCCCTGGGGCTGGAGCATACTGAGGACATTTTTCCATGACCACAGCAGTCCAACACTGAAAGTTGCAGGTGAGCATGTCAGGTGCACACAGCAGTGTGTCAGCAGGCAGATTTTGAGCAGCAGCTGCCCACATATTTAAGCAGGCAGCTCTTGAACATGTGCAAATCCTGTGCAAATGTTTTGATCCACCAAGGAGGCAGCAGCATAGCACTTCACTCCTCTGGTCCCCCACCAAGCTGCAGTCCAGGGGTCTGGAGACAGCATGAAGATGCTGGTAGGCAGAGCAGTTGGGCAGCAAAGAAGTAAACATAAACCCCACCATTTGATGGGGTTACATATAACCCTCCTGTCCTTTTTGTAACTTTTGGTGTTTTGTATTACCTTATAATTTATTTATTTTCAGGGTGATTTTGAAAATAGAGTATTCAAACTCTTATGGTCTTATCCTGTATAAATAATAACAGTTTTACCTTACGTAGTCCCCCTACCAAGGATAGTATACATACACCCATATTTTTATTAGGAAGCCAACTCCTGTCTGTCTTGTACGGGCAACATTACAACAGCTGCTACCACAGCTACCTGTGTATTTATATGGGCATGGACAATTGCCAGTCTGCCTTGAAGTACTATATGATACCTCCTGCCCCCTATCATGCATCAGCAGAAGTACCACCCATCCCACTGCTGCTACTGCAGTCATCACATAATTAAGGAAACAGTGAGTCCAGGACTGACATGGGCAGTATGGTTATCTTTTCAGCAAAGAAAAATGTACAGTTGTTGATGGGAGTATGGACAAGGCTGGTGTAGGGCAAGGTATACTGCACTCACAGTTCTACAAAAGCAAGCCAGTAACACCACCACCAATGCAGTTTGTGGAGTGTGACAGTGAGGAGTATATGAAAGAGGATCAGACAGGGCAGGGGCATGACATTGAGAAGGCAGGGAAGGGGAAGAACATAAGGAGGAGGTGGAGGGAGGATGGGAGAATACATATCATTCATGCAAGGAGAAGGTGGAGCAAGGGAAGAAAAAGTATGACAGTGGGAGGATCACAAAAACAAAAAGCAGGAGAAGAGGACATGCATTAAGAAACAGACATGATAGGAGGAAGAAGAAAAAGAGCTGTTTCAAATTTTGCTGTCAGTTGCGACACTGACTAGCAGTGATGAGTGTGACATTAGGAGCGGAGGCCATCATTGGCGGAGATGGCAGAATTAAGAAAGATAATGGAAAAAAGAAAGCAAGTTTTTCAAGTAGAGAAGTCTAAAACACAGCTTCACCACCCCAGCATAATTAGCACCATTGTGTTGTACCACCTGCTGCTGCTAATGCCTTGTTTTGCCATCCCCAGTCAAATTAGTGGCAGAAAAAAATAGTCTTATAGTCCCTGCCCAATCCCTCAGCAAAACAACCACCCAGCAGTCAACTCATGTAGCAACAAAAAATGAAGAAAAAAACAAAAGCAAAATCAAAGACATTTTCCACAGTTTGGGAGTATTTTACAGATGATATTACACATTCATTAAAAGTATGTTGCAAGCAGGGTAGTAGAAATATCAGCTGGGGCCAATCTACTCAAACATTGGGAGCCAGTGTTCTGACATCATTTAAAGCATGTAGATGGTATCCTCCTAACAGCCATATTCATTCCCAATCACCACTCTGGTCAGACAGACCAGCAGCAGCATCAGGGATAGTTGGACATGAGAAGCATTGGGAATAGATGGGTTATTCAAGTAATGCAGCCACCATGGCAGCTACAGCACACAGCCATTTGATGCTTCTCCAGGTACTGTACTGGCACTGCTTCAACAGCAGCACACCAATCACCACAAAAAAAATGCAGTACAACACCAGCCATAACATGCTCACACTAAACTGCCACCTACTCACCCAAGTTCTGTGCAAATGATACAACATATTGGGGGAGATGATGGCCATCAATTGCCAGTCATTATCTGTCACATAAGCCACAGGCTTTCAAAGACTGCCACACAAAGTGATGCTGAAATACAACATTCTATCATGTTTCACATTTCCTAGGCATGTTCTCACCTGAATGTATATGTGATACAGTACAAACATGGATGCCAACAGTTCTTAAGCAGGCAGAGAGGGATATGTGCATTTCATTAGTGATATCTGAAGCAGTATTGCAAACCAAAATTTCCTAAGACAAAGTCACTGGATTGCATCAGAATCAAGCTCCTGTGTTATTCTTTTACCATTCTTACCCCTACCAGCCACTTCAGGAGTGAGGTCGAGATATACAGCTTTATAGAGGCATAGATGAGAAGTATAGTGGGGACAACATTCTGTGATTTATCTGATTGCTGCTAAACATGTGGATATACCCTCCCATTTTGAGGGAAGGAGTCTTTGTGACAGACAGTGCAAGTAACATGCTGAAGGCAAAATTGTTTTGGACATGCAACAAATTTGTTGGTGAGCCACTTGCTTGACAAACATGCCCAGAAACACTTGACACTGCATGGAAATTCACTAGATAGTGACATCACTCCTGAAGATACATTGGACTCCACCACCACTACCAGCTAAGCTCAAAGTTTCTCAGCCCTAATTGATTAAAGATATTTCCACAAGTTGGCGCTGTGTCTTTCATATGGTGGGAAACAAAATTGGAACAGAAACCTGCATTTCAGGCTATGGAATTCAATGATGTGGTCTATGGGGGATATCTGTCATGGGTGCAGTGGTGTGCTCTGTAAAAGCTTGTTCCCCTTCTGCAGTCATACAAACAACCACTAAAAATGTAAGTGCTGAATTAGCACCCTTTACCATAGTCTTTCCCATTGTGAGTCTAACTGAATGCCACATGTGCTGTTATTTAGGTGCTTAAACAAGGAATCAAAGAGGGCTGGTGGTGGTTCTATCCCTTATGGCACTGGTGATGGGGTCAAGAATGACAGCAATGATGGGGTAAGAGCAAGTAGTTGTACCACTAGTTAATCTGAATCATTGCAGCAGCAGTAGCAGGATGCAATATTAATTAAAGCAGTGGCAGAGTTGTTTCTGACACAACTTGAAGGCAAGTTTGGCAGTAATATATTGCCTATACTGTGTAGCATGTCAATACTACTGGATCCCAGATGCAGTATAAAAATGTGTTCAATCCCCCTGGACAGATAAAGTATATCAGACAGAAAGTGTTGTGCACACTTATGATGAAGCATCAAAGACAGCTTGAAGAAACCAGGAGGAATGTGCATATACAATCTCCTTGTCATACTGAGCCTTCTCTTCTGTTAACATTCTTGGTGCCAGTGTCAGGCATCAGCATGACATAGAAGATGTGGATAGTGATGATCTTGAAACAACCAAGGACGTTTGAGATCTTACTGATAAAATTTCGGCACCACCTGGACATTTCTGAGAAAGACTCAAACCTGTTACCAGAGTACATGATGCAGATTTACCTAGAAGAGTCACTGACTAGTAGAAAGAATGATACAATCAAAGTTTGGCAAGAGGTGTAAGTCATTTGGCCTGCACCTGTTTAGGTGCTTTCTTGGATACCCCTCCAACATTGATTGCTTCAGAAAGACATTTCATTACAACTGGGGTGGGGATATTTCCTTACTAAATAACTCAAGAATAGATCCTAAGAATCCTAAGACTGTATCCTTTCTTACAGCAAACATTGCTGTGATCAACTTTAACTATCCAACTGATTATTCACACATCCAAGCAAGCAAGCAAGCAAAACTTAATTTGTTAAATGCTATTCCAGAAGTGATCATAGCATTGTACATAAAACTTTAAAAACAATATAATCTATACAATAATTCAATTCCAAGAACTAGTTATAAGCAGATCATTTCATGAATCCATAAATGCCAGGCTAAATAAATAAGTTTTCAAGGCAGATTTGAAGGCCTCAATGGTCGAGCACTCTCAAATCTGGCAAGGTAGAGAGTTCCATAGGCTCAGTGCATCATAGGAGAATGATCTCACTCCAGAAGTTTTTAAACAGACCCTAACAACCTCTAGCAACCCCTCATTGGCAGAGCACAGAGGACAGAGGGGGTGGTAAGGGCAAAGGAGATCTTGCAAATATTGCAGTCCCTGTCCATGTAGGGCCTTACAGGTCAGTAACCCGACCTTGAAGGTGATCCTCCATCTGACCAGCAGCCAGTACAGTCCACGGAGCACAGGTGTGATTTGGCAAGATCTTGGTAAGTCTGTGAACAACCTGGCAGCCACATTCTGCACCAGCTGCAGGTAGTGAAGGTCCACCCCCAACAGCCCTAGGAATAGGACATTGCAATAATCAAAGCGGGGTGGTCACAAAGGCATGGATCAGCATTGGAAGATCATCAGATGGGACCAGGTGTTTTATCCAGGCAATATTCCTCAGATAAAAAGAGGTCTTGATGATGTCAGACACCTGATACTTTATTGCCAGCCCGTCATCATGTATAACACCCAGATTACACACCTCATCAGAGGCTGTCAGCAAGCTGCTCCCCAGCCTCAGCCCAGATAGCCACCCAGTGGACAACCCCTCTGCCCGACGACCTGGGTCTGCAACCAACACCTCAGTCTTATCTGGATTCAACCTCAGCCAGTTGGCACTCATCCAATCCTGAATCTCAGTGAGGCAGTTATTAAAGGCCCAGACAACATCACCCCTGGTCGGGCACAAAGGACATGTACAGCTGAATATCATCTGTGTAGCAGTGAAAACTCATCTTGTACTGCCTTATAATGTCTCTTAACAGCAGCATATACACTGCAAGACCACTACAGACTTTTTGGAGCACGCCCTTTATTGCATTTGTTTTGTTCAGGAAATTTGGTTTAACTCAGACACAGAAAGATTGGGTTTGAGGTCTTTAATAGTAGAAATTTGGGGAGAACAGGAATGATTGAGTGGGGATTCCATTCAAGGGATTAACCTTTAATCTGGAATAGCTGGTAGACATAGTCCTGTATGGGGATGGATACAGGTTAATAAATATGTATTCTTTTCAAAAAATGTGGCCATATTGACCTATTTATATCCAGCCTTATTTATACACATCCAAACAGGTTATCTTTGGAGGGGCCTTTAGTTTTTCAGTTGATGGGGTAGAGGAGATGGGGATTGGGAAGAAAGTAAAAGATTTATTGTGATTCTCTGTTTTTGAAAGAAATGATTGTGGGGGTCTGGTGCAATCAATGGATATGGGGCACATTTTAAAACTGGGGGGGGGGCAACATGTTTCAGGAGTAATTTATCCACTTGTATTGACTTCCTTTCCATTTCTGGATTTGCATCTATTTCTGAACTAAATTTAACTCCTTGTGAATTCCCCAATCATGTGCCGATAGGAGACACATTGCATGACATTTGCCCCCCCAAAAAAATGTTGGAAACTGAATGTAAGCCTCCTAGAGGAAAAGACTAAGGTAGCTGTCAGAGACCTTTTAGATGCTGCACAACCTACAGTATTACTTGTGTGCATGATTCCCTTCTTGAGTGGTGGGAAGATACTAAGCAAAACTTGCACTATTTATTGAAAGAAATGGGTGTTTCCAAAAGAAAGAAGGAACTATTTAAGACATTTGAATCCTATGGCTCAATTACAGTACATAAATTATTATCATTAACATAAGGAGGGGAAGGAACTTATTCCTTGCAGATTCAAACAATTAAAGACATGAAACATATCTAAAATGATAGGGCAGCTTTCCTAGCAGATGAACAAAAGTTCAGGTTACAAAAAAATCCTTATGGTGATCTCTTTCAGGCCTGTAAAGCTAGGTGACAGACTTCCAGGATTACTAGCTTGCTTATTGACTCAGGTTAATGGGCATCTGAGTCTCAAGAATTATTAAAGGAAGTGAAACAGTCTCTCAGTAACTCAAAAGAGCCTGAAGAGTACTGTCCAGATGTTTTGGGAAGTTTTGTGCATTACATAACATATAATGTTTTCCCTATAACCAATGACAGTGGTTTTCATTTTTTACCAGAAAACCCAGTAAAATTCTAAATTTGGACTACCTGCAGTGCACACCATAAAAAAAAGAAAGAGTTTCACAGAATGTGGCATTTTATACCAGATATATCAGGGTACGAAGTGGGGCAGACACCAACATAGAGATGTTGATAGGGAGAAGCGCAGGGGTAAATGGAGAAAGTGACAAAAGCAATAAGGACAGGGATGAAGCAAAAAGGGGTAAGGCCATCAAGAAATAGAGGGTAATGAGTACCAACGCCCATAGTCTGGGCAATAAGCTCCCTGAAATGGTGGCCTTGATGGAAGAGGGATGTCTGGATATCGTAGCAGTCACAGAAACATGGAACACAGAGAACCATGACTGGGATGTCAACATACCAGTGTACACAACCTATAGGAGAGACAGGGAGGGGAGAAGAGGGGGAGGAGTAGCTCTCTATGTAAGGGAAGAGATAAAAGCAACTGAACAAAAGAGTAAACAGGGAGGAGAGGAGGCACTGTGGGTCACCTTAGAGACTGGAAATGGCACCACAATCCACACAGGGATTGTATACAGACCAGCATGTCAGGGGGAGGGAATGGACAAGGATATGATTGAAGGCATACTTAGGATGGCAGAAAAGGGGAAATACTATTGATGGGGAACCTTAATATGCCAGATGTTAACTGGAGCACCTTTGCTGCAGCCACATCCAAAAGCAGGGCCATTCTCGATGCCCTACAGGTGGCATGCCTCAGACAGCTAGTTTTGGAACCTACTCTTGAGGGAGCAATCTTAGACCTTGTACTCTCAAATGGGGACAGTGAGAGGATCTCAGATCTAGAAGTAGGTAGCCATTTGGGAACAAGTGACCACCAAACAGTGTGATTCACGATAAACTCAGCTACAGAGTCAAGCCATATAAAAGTGAGGGTTCTGGACTTCAGGAGGGATGACTTTGGCAGGATGGGAGAGTGCCTTAGAAAAGCACTAGTAAACAGGCTAGAAGGAGGTGTGGAGCAACAATGCGGAAACATCAAAACTGCCATCACAAAGGCAACAAGCCTTTGTGTGAAGCAAATAAATCAAAATGAAAGAAAAAGCCACTATGGTTCTCAAAAGAGGTGGCAGTGAAGGTTAGGGAGAAAAAGATAGCATTTAGGAAGTATAAGGAAACACAGAATGAGTAGGACAGAGAACTGTACCAGTTAAGGCAGAAGGAAGCAGGAAGGGTAGTCAGAATAGCAAAGGCCCAAACTGAGGAAAAGATAGCCAATTCAGTTAAGAAGGGGAATAAAACCTTTTATAGGTGTATCATGGAGAGTAAAAAGACAAAGGGAGGGATAGTGAGGCTGCGTAGAATGGACAGTGGGTGGGGAGAGTGAAAAAGCAGGGATACTGAACGAATACTTCAGTTCAGTATTCACAAAAGTGGAGGTGGGGGAGGTGCCTAATCCAAGTAACAGAAGCACTCTGGATAGGGAGGTCAATCCCAGTCCAAAGGGTTCTGAAAGAACTTCTAAAACTGAAGGTGGACAAAGTAATGGGGCCAGATGGAATTCATCCCAGAATTCTAAAAGAATTAAGCAGAGAACTAGTGACACCACTGACTACCCTTTTTAACAAATCATGGGAGGATGGTGTGGTACCTGATGACTGGAGGAAGGCAGATGTGATTCCCCTTCACAAAAGTGGGACCAAGGCAGAGGCAGGAAACTATAGATCTGTCAGTTTGACCTCTATGGTAGGGAAAGTGATGGACTCACTTCTGAAGGAAAGAATTGTTGAGTACCTAGAGGCCAGTGGGGCACAGGACCCAAGACAGCATGGGTTCACAGCAGGAAGGTCATGTCAGATGAATCTAATTGATTTCTTTGACTGGGTGACCAAAGTAGTAGACCAGGAAGGGGCTGTGGACATGGCCTACCTAGACTTCAGCAAGGTATTTGACACAGTCCCACACAAAAGATTAATAGTCAAATTAACCAGCCTGGGAGTGGGTCTCAGGGTGGTAGCCTGGGTAAAACATTGGCTGGACAACAGGACACAGAAGGTAATTGTAATTGGAGTCCACTCTGAAGAAAGAGGAGTTACTAGTGGGGTACTGCAGGGTTCAGTACTGGGTCCTGTCCTTTTTAATGTCTTTATAAGTGACATTGCAGAGGGACTAGAAGGAAAAGTATGCCTCTTTGCAGATGACACAAAGATCTGCAACAGGGTTGATACACAAGGAGGTGTGGAAAGGATGAGAAGAGACTTGGCGAGGTTGGAGGAATGGTCAGAAGTATGGCAGCTTGGATTCAGTGCAAAGAAGTGCAAAATAATGCACCTGGGAAACAAAAACCCAGGGGAAGATTACACAATGGGGGGAGATAGTAACAACAACAAAAATGAAAAGGGACCTAGGGGTAAACATATCAGATTTCCTTAAGGTTGGCAAGCAATGTGAGAAGGCAGTAGGGAGGGCTGGGGGGATACTGGGATGTATAGGGAGAGGCATCACCAGCAGAAAACAGGAAGTTGTTATCCCCCTGTACAGACAGTTGATGAGACCTCATCTGGAGTACTGCATCCAGTTCTGAAGACCCCATCTCCACAAGGACATAGACAGGATGGAGGCAGTTCAGAGGAGGGCAACTAAAATGGTGCAGGGTTTGCAAGAGAAGCCATACGAGGAGATAGTTAAGGAGCTTAATATGTATACCCTTGAGGAAAGGAGGGAGAAGGGGGACATGATAGAAATGTTTAAGTACCTTAGTGGAATCAACAAAGTCCAAGAGGGTAGCATCTTTCAGAAAAAGAGATGTGCAAGAACAAAGGAACACAATTTGAAGATAGAGGGGGGACGGCTCAGGGGCAATGTGAGGAAGTATTTTTTCACAGAGAGGGTGGTGGATGCATGGAACAGCCTTCCTGAAGAGGTTGTGGGGTCTAAAACTGTGGGAGAATTCAAGAATGCATGGGACAGACATAAGGCAATTTGTATGGTGGGTGGGAAGAAATAGGCTGTTGGTTAAATAGGATCTGCAGCTTATCCTCTAGGTAGGCAAATGGGCAGACTAGGTGGGCCAAGCGGTCCTTATCTGCCGTCAAAGTCTATGTTTCTATGTAGATCAGTAAATCTACAGAACATGTATCTTTCTTAGAATTGCTTCCTGTACTATATTCAATTTGCTTGATTTATCCTCTGTATATTAAGCCTTCTTTTATGCTGATTATTTTTACAGTTACTAAAAGAATGACAGTAGAATCCCAGTAAACTCTGGAAATTAGACTAACAATCACCAGTGCAGTTCCCAGAATTTCAAGTCATGAAAATGCAATTTCATTATTTTAATCACTGTAAATCAGTGGCCTTGTCTACAAATCTGCAACAGGAATTACTTGCTCCTGTCTCAGTATCTGCTGTCAACTGTATCACAAAAACCCTGAGTCATCTTTTAACCCCTGGCAAGGATAGGTTTCCCAATGAATTTTAAATTTCATTTATTGATATACTTTCAGAGTTTTTGACTATAGTATTTCAAATTGCCCTAGACACTGGAAATCATAGCCTAACTTTTAATATTTCTTTAAAAACATGTATGTTTAGAAAGGAGGCTCTGGAACTACTTACCAAATGGAGACCTACTAGTCTCCTAAATTCAGATTTGAAAATATTGTCCATATTGTTTTGCAAGCATCTCCAGGCAGTGGCCCACCATTTTGATCAGAATAACACAAACATGTTCCATCCCAGGGATATCCATCTATGAAAATGTTATATCTTTAGGGATGTGGTGGAATTAGGGGCACAAGGGAAATGATAAGGGTGGAATCTATCTTTGGATCAGTAGAAGGTGTTTAGATACATTTTGCACAAATACCTTTTCTCCGTGCTTCCACATTATGGGATACTGGTTGTTTTTATAGCATAGATTAAGATCTTGTAGACCAGTGCTGTTACTGTACCAGTGATTAATGGATGCAGGGAACAGGCCATGAAGGTTAGAAAAGGGGTACGGTACAAGAATAATTCATTCCCCCCTATCTCTCACCATAAGGAGATCATTCATCACCCTCACCAGGGCAGTCTGCATGCTGTGCCCAGGTCTAAATCCAAGCTGGAAAGACTCAAAAATGGCAAAGGAGGAGAGACAGCCACAAGCTGACCAGCCACCACCTTCTCCAAAACCTTCCCTAAAAACAGGAGGTTTGAGACCGGCTTGTAGTTGGTGAGACAGTCCAGGTTGAGGGAGGGTTTCTTCAACAGTGGTCTCACTACAGCCTTTTTCAAGGCTGCAGGAAAGACCCCAATCTTCAAGGAACACTGGACGATCTCAGAAACTTGAAAAGAGTGTTCCTGATAAAATTTCATTTACCAATCTTTTTATATTTGGTGACATTTTTCCTCTTCCCACAGTAGCCGAACCACATCTGATGAGCCTCTTCTTTCAGTTGCTCTGAGGACGCAGACTGAACCACATTAGAAGGGAGGTGACATACGTACCCATTAAAGAGGGAGGTTTGATTATGATTCATCCAGTGGTGTTTTTTCATACTTTATTTTTAAGGCTTTGTTTGCTTAGTCAGGCAATTCCTTAAACAGTATCTGGTTTCCCTGGTGCACAGGGGTTCTGAAGATTTTTTTTCTGAATAGGGTTGATTTAGCTCATAAAGTATCAACAGTATTGTCCATTCCATATTATGTGGCACCAGCTGTTGATAATTTTTGGATTTGGAAACTAACTAAAAAACAAGTTTTAATACTAACAAGTACTGACCTGTATGATGAAGTTATGCAAACAACATTTAAGGTAGAACCTACTTTTAAACATTGTAGGCCAGGGTATCTAGTGACTTTGGCGACCACGATTGGGCACCTACCGAAAGGGTGACTCAATCGTGGCACCTGTCATTGGGGCAACTGGGGAAGGTGGGCAACTGGATGGGGGGGGTGCACAAAATAATGACATCCTGTCGCTACATGCCTACATGCATGGGGGGGAGAGTGAGCATGCCGAGTGTGGGGTGGGAGCGGACAGAGGGGTTGTAGGGGGTGGCGCTGCAGCGAGCTGCCGAGCTGCTTTTGTGGCGTGGTGGGTGGGTTCAGGACTACGGTGGGACTGGTACTGGATTTGGTTCTGGGTGCAGGTACTTTTGTTTTGCCCAACCCAAATTTTATTTTTCCACATTTGCACCCCCTGGGTTGATAATCCTTAAGTAGGGGAGTGCAGGGCAAAAGCCCTGTGGGAGCAGAAAATCCCAACTCCCAGTGCCATTTTTGCTGTGCGCTAAGTACATCACCGAATATTTTGCGATGTACCATCGCTCTCACCATTATCACATAGATCTGTAGGCCACATATGATTAAATTAGTTACTGCACAACTACTTGAACTTCATGTCCCTTGACAAATGCGGGATATGAATTGGTTATGCTGTCATGGGCATCTTTCAGTTGTGGGGAATTATAAACACAAACATGCTAGAATGAATGTGTCCTTGGTGCCCTGACCAAGGAAAAACAATGGAGCATTTCCTATTATACGTATATGTCAAAGGGTTTTGGTAATTTGTGAAACAACAATGGAAGATGCCATGGCTTGAGAGATTGCTGTATGAAAATATTGTCTTAGTGTAGTTTTTTGTACATACCAAGTCAATAATGGCATTACATTGTTTCTTTGCATGCTTCATATTCTACTTATGGCAGGCAGGTTTCAATTGGTGCTACAACAGATCAATAGCCTATATAGATCAATCACCGATATGGTGGAAAGGATGCTGCAAAACCAAAAAGAGAAAGATATGGAACTCCATTCAGTATCATATGTGCATATTTATTTTTTGAGTGAGTTAAGTAAGGGAATATGGTTAAATCCTAGATGGGTTGTGTTTCTCACATATTTTACTGATGTAATTTCATGTGATTTGTTTATATTTTGGTTACATTGGTTATATGTTGTTTTAATAAAATACCCTACTCTTCTTCAATAGATGTCCTAGGATCTTTAACCTCTACCTGGATAGTGACCTTGGTTTAACAGCTCATCCAAAAGATGGCAGTTAAACAGTACAACCCCCCCTCAAACTACATTACAGTGTCAGGAAATGGGTATTACCCAAAGTACCTGTTGTGGGGCCAGAACCCACCACCTTCTGATCTTCCAACCTCAGAGGTATGCATGCTAGCTTCTTAGCCACTGACACTGGTATTATGCTATATTTATGCTATATTTACATATATGCATACAATTATTTTTTTATTCTTTTTCTTCCACACTTGTGTCCTCCTGGTGAATAACTTTTACTGTCCACATCCACTGTCTGCCAGTGGTTCTTCTCTGTCACAGTTGCCAAGCTGCTTCCTTCCCTAGTGCTCCCATCCCAGGACTTGACCCCCCTCAGCTGGGCCTAGCTGGAAATCATGATGGGAGTCAAAATTCATGAGAATGGAAACAGAATGAATGGCATTGTCAGGTTTCTTGAAAGATTGGGTGTCAGCAACACCATTTGCCAAACAAAGGCCTGCTTTTCTGTGTTTCTCTTGATCTTAGGTTGCATTGGATGAGGGTCCAAGCTATACTGCGGGCACAGAGTGGCCCTTAATACTTCCCCTCCTCAACAGTGTGTATCCTTATGATAAGGGCCATTAGCACCCCATAGTTAGGGCTAAGTAGGCTGTTTGATGTCAAATCCCAATTTTTGCACATTAATAACTTTGGCATCCTTTGACAAAATAGCACAAAATTTGGCATGCATGGCCAGGCTGTCAGAGTCTCAAGAAATGAAAAGTTTCATGATTCATCTGTTTCTGAGACACAAAGCGACAAAAGGAAAAAAAAAAACAGAAAATAAACCTATGCTTAACATAGTGTATTTTTTGCTCTCATCTACAGCCCAGATGCTATAGAATTTTTTCAGGAATTTTTCAGGGTTGAAGAAGCCTGTGCCAAGGGTGTGCCTTTGGAAGATTTCTTGAAAAAAAAAATGGTTCCAGAGCTATAAGGATTTCTGAGTTAACCATCAAATATGAATGGTAACAAAAAAAAAGAAATATTTTGACTGCTTATTTTCATGATTTACTTATGTGGGGAAAAATTACCGATCATGCAGAAAAAGAAAGATCATGTTGAAAAAAATACTGATCAAGATGGCCACCATTTTTTTTTTTCATTTTTAAACTCATAAGCATTGAAAATACATAAAAATGATCTCACTTTAACAAGAAACAAACACCTCAACCTAGCTAAACAGAACCCATTTAGCTAGATTCTGCAGTATGTTTTTTATTTATTTTTTTTAAACTTGCCAAAAATACCTTTTCTGGCTGGCCTGGTGGCACTGAGGGCAGAGGCGCTGGTCACTGCACCTTGTGCCACGCCAGTGACCTGGGTTCAGGAGTGAGCACAGGTCGCCGGAGGCTGGCAGAGAAGGAGAGGGATTGAGCATCCGATGGACTACTCTCTCTCTCTGGGGAGGGGGGGTTAATGACAGTCGGTACCCGACTGCCCCCTGGCAGAGGCCAGGGGTCAGGGATGCATGCTGTACACTGCGGCTAAGTCAGGGGGTAGACACCAGGATGTGGGTGCATGCGGATACGTGTGCGCTACCAGTTCCTGGCATCATTGCATGCCCACCGACTCAAGGGGGAATAGAGAAAAAAGTGGCACCTCTCACAGGGCTTGATTGCCATCCACGAGTTTCGTTGGGCACCCGAACTGGATCCATGAAAGGGTGGGGATATAGGGAGCTCCCTGCCGCCCCACTGCGGGGGGTAAGCCACAGGAGTTAAAGGGTACCGGCAAGATGAATGGCGGCTAGTTCCCCGGCAGACTGCTAGGAAGATAACGAGGATGCAGAGAGGTGGCCAGGAGGATAAAATTCAATAAAAAAAAAAGAAATACCTTTTCTGTACATCCTAAACTCCAGGGTGCCCAGCTTAGCGAGAGGAGCTGCTCACCTGCATTCTCTGTATGAGAACAGCAGGACTTTCTTGAGTTCTGCAGCCACAATTGGAAGTGTGCTATGGACTACAGTGAAAGCAGTGAGCCACCGACCCCCTGTCCTGTCTGTCTCTGTCTCTCTTTTTCTCTGTCTGTCTAAATCTATCTATCTATCTGTCTGTATGTCTGTCTGTATATCTATCTATCTATCTACTTCTTTCTTAAACAGACCACGGTGCACACCCTCAGTGCTGCTTCTTTCTCCTCACTCCCCTCCAGGTCTCCTGCCCACCTTCACTTCACAATCTTTACATCTTTATTATATGAGTGGACCTGGGTGCCCACCCATGGTACTGCTTCTCCTCCTCACCCCCTTCCCTCCAGGTCATTCCTCCAGCTCAATAACACTAAATAAGTGGCAACACCAGGGGTGCCCACTCCCAGTGCTGCCAAACAATAGCCTGACAATGGGATGCCCAATCCCCAGTGTTAAAATGCTCTTTGCATGTCCCCTGTATTAAAGAAAACTATCACTCAAAGGTTTTTAAACCTTTAAAAAGAAAATGGTCCCTCGTTGTTATCCACATGAAACACTTCCCCACCCACCCCACCCTGACCTCCCACTCAGTACACACCACACCACTGCCCAACACACCCCACATGCACTCTCACTCACCTGAACATGATCCACAGCGTAGTTCCACTATCCAATCAAAGACACATCTTACTGCTGGAACCAGCAACTGCGATATGAGAAACTAAGATAAGTGCAGTTCAATGTATTTCAGTGGTGTTTTCAACTTTGATGCATAACTTTATCTATTTTGCATATTTTGCCCCCAAATTTTCAACATGGCCTTTTCGTGACCCACCTCATGACCAGTGGTGGTGGAATTATGCAAACCAGGCCCAAAAGGTGATTTTGCAGTTACTTGGTGAAAACATCTTTCAGTCAAGACTTGAACATTTTCACCACCCTTGTTCATGAGGTTGGGCTCACAAAAAGGTTATGTTGAATATTTATGGTCAAAATATGTAAAAATGGCAAAGTTATGAACATACATTGAAATTTTACCACGCTTGCTGCCTCACTAGTAACTTTGGTAATTTTAAATATTTTGACCCCAAATTTTCAACATAGCCATTTTTTAATACCACCTCATGAACATCACAGCTGTCATTTTTCAAATCCTGACCAAAATGTGTTTTGTCACCTGTGACGTGGAATGACATTTTGGAGGTTGAAAATTTTAACCTACTAGGTTCATGAGGTGGGGGTAATTTATTTATTTATTGAACCATTTTACCAGGAAGGCATACTGAGCAGAGTACTGTTCGATTATAGATGCGTCCTGTGCACTACCGACTGCCGGCATCATTGCATGCCCACCGACTCAAGGGGGGAATGAGAAGGTTATGCTGAAAATGTTGCATACCAATATGGTAAAATGCCCAGATTATGAGAGAATGTTTCAGTATTTTAAAATTCACTCATAACTTTGCTAATTTCCAGTATTTTGACTCTAAACTTTCAACATAGCCGTTTTTCAACACCACCTGATAAATGTGACAGGAATCATTTTTTAAGACATACTTTTGTATTTTCCGTATGAAACAACATTTTGGCCACCGTACCATAAATGCTAAATGTCAGCCAGGATTCACAAAACTTTGCCTGGGCACAAACCCGGGTTTGCATGAGCAAACTGACTTTTGCACTGAGTTCCAATTCACAGAAGACTGGTTTGCAAGCTCAGACTGGGTTTGTGCTTGGGAAAAGTGTGGAGGGGGGTGAAATGCAAATGAGGGGGGAGGGGACCTGCATATTGGCACAGTCCAAGTCGCAGATCATTTGCTCCATGCAAGGGCCTTTTGCATGGTCCACTTGCATGGAGAAAATGCCGCCAACTGAGACTATGCCTTAATCCCATGCAACCCTAGTGGTTGGCAGAGGTACTGCAGCAACCCCCCTGCCTGACCCTCAGCACCATAGACCCTCGTGTCCAGTGGTCTCTCCCCTTACCTGATCCCATGCCCAATATAAAATGAATGTTCCCCTGGTGCTAGTAGTCCCCCTCACCGATTGGCAGCCCGATATGTAACATATATTTTTCCTTGAAGCTAGTGGTTCCCTGCCAATCACCAGCCCTATATGTAATATATATTTTTCCCTGGTGCTAGTGGTCCCCCCGATCACTGACCAAATGTTAACATACATCTTTCTCTAATGTCCAGTGGCCCTTCACCCCAGCTGATCACCCACCTGATGTCTGGGCACTGTTTCTCTGGTGTCCAGTGTATCCCCCTGTCCTGATCCCCTGTACATGATAGTTCAACCATTTCCTGCTGTCTAGTGGCCCCTTTGCCCCCCCACCTTGGTAGGTAGAGGCCTATCACCCTACTCCCCCATCTTGACCCTAAGCAGATGACCGGCACTGCCCTCCACTCTCCACCATGGCCAGCCACTGACTGAGCTGTTAATGAGTGTGTACTATAACAATATATGCTCATTGACAGCTCAATTGGTGGCCAGCCATAGAGGGAGTGGAAGGTTGTGCATCTCGCTGGCTTGGGGTCGGGATGGGGGTAGTGGGGTTGTGAGGCACTGCCTGCCAGGGTGGGGGACAGGGGGTTGGCTTGACACCATGGAATGGTTTAACTATAATATACAGGGGATAAGGGGTAGGGAGGGGGTCCATCAGCCACCAGAGAATGGTTGAACTATTATGTATAGGGGATCAGGATGGGGATATGCGGGACACCAGGGAAACAGTGTCCAGATATTGGGTGGGTGATTGAGTGGGGGTAGGTGCCACTGGAAAACCTGGGAATATGTTTTTTTTTTTTATATTGGGGAAGGGATCACTGGACACCAGGGAATATGTTATTTTACATTGAACAAGGGACCAGGTGGGGGGAAAGACCACTGGACACCAAGGAAAGATGTATGTTAACATCGGGCCAATGATATGTGGGAGGCCACTAGCTCCAGGGCAAAATATATATTACATATCAGCCTGGCAATCAGTGGGGGGGGGGACTTCTAGCAGCAGGGAAGTGTATACATTTATAATTGGGCTAGTGATCAGCTGGGGGGTATCACTAGCACCAGGGGAAAATATATGTTTACAATTGGGCTGGCAATTTGTGGGGGGGCCACTAGACACCAGGATCACAGGGCTTCCTCTGGGACAGGGGCTGGGGAGGCATGCTAAACTCCAGCACAGCCCCTGCAAATGGCCACATAGCACCTTGCATGTCCAATGGGCTCATTTACATGGCTGGTTTTGTGAACTGGAAATAGCGCACCTGCACTATTCATTGTGGAGCCATACTCCTGTCTGCATATTGGGGCATCACTTGTGGGATTAGTGCTAGGGGTGATAGGGTTACCGCTGACTCAAACTAGCCCTTCTCTCAGTTGGACAGCACAGATGTGTTATCCGACTGAGAATAGAACCCTTAGACAGCTGGAAAATGCAAAGCACAATGCAATCTTTTGCATTGTGCTTTGAGACGTTTTGTGAATCTAGCCTGCCATGTTTATAAGGGGAGTCATAAAACGACTATCTTAAAATTTATGGTCAAAATAAAAAAAAAAGTATATCTATATATATATATATCTATATATATATATATATATATAGTTAACAAATGTGTGTAGTGCCTGTCTTACCCCAATGGGTATGATTTGTGATCCCATGCTGGTGACCTGAGTTTGGGGCATTGCTCAGTGACCCAGCTGAATAGGTTGAGGGTGGGGGATATTCTGCTGTTATGAGACACCCCTCCAGCCAAGGAATGAAATCTGCAGTGTTGTTCCCATGGGCCCAGTTACCATATAGTGAAAATAAGTGTCCTCTTGGTGTAGGGACCCTGCACCTTTGCACTTGTGGGTGGATGAAGGCCCTGGCATTGCCTGACAGATGGACTGTTTGCCCTGTGTGCCTGTATCTGCAGACTCATGGAAGTGCAGGGACCAGAGGACCCTGTGCTTCTGTACCCCAGCAGACAGCCCATGAATTCTTGACATCTGCTGCTGCACAGAAGTGCAGGGCCCACAAGGACCCTACGCATCTGCTGGTGGATGGAGTCTTCCAATGATGCAGGCCCAAAGGGCTCTGAGCATCTGCATCTGCTCATGGGTACAATTCTACTACCTCAAAAAGAAAGGAAATTCTTTGCAAAAACTTCATTAATGCACCAGTTAGGGTAACTTCTTGCCACAGAAGTAGGGAAATGTGGTGTTAGGATTTCCAACCCTAATTCCCCACCCCCACCCTCAAAGCAGCAAAAGGAAAAAACAGGATTTCGGGTCTCTGGAGTCTTGGGGAATCAGTGGTGGGATCTTCCTTTGAGTTGTCAACCCTAATGCTCATCCCTCCCCCTAGAGCATATTCCAGTCTGAAGCACAAGGTACAGCTCTAAGCCAGTGCCTCATATTGATACACTCTTCATAGTTAGAGATGTATGTTGCCAGTACAGTTTATTGTAGCTTTCTTCATGCAGGGCCTGCAAGTCCTATGTGAAGAATGGAGATCATGTGTGAAGTTATTTACTTAAGGAATGGGTTGGGCATTAGGGTTGACAAGCCCAAGGAAAACCAAACCACTGATTTTCCAAGACTCTGGAGACCTAAAACCTAATGTTTTTTGCTTTTGCTGCCTAGAGTGTGGGGGTGGGGAGTTAAGGTTGGAAACACTAATGCCACATGTCCCTACTTTTGTGGCATTAACTTACCCGTACTGGAGCATTTAAAAAGGTTTTTTGAAAACATTACCATATATATGTACCTGATAACCTTGAGCACTAAGGAGTGGACAGACTTTGTGTTTTGGGAAGCAGATCATCTATAGAGATGGAGACCATCTTGCAGGATGTGATTCCCAACTGCTGCCTGCCATTTGTGGCATCTCTTGGTTAGGGCATCAATCCAAGTGTTTGGCAAGGCAAATGACTCCCTAGCCAGTGTGCTTATTGACCAATTTTATAAATATATGAATCAATGTGAACTTTGGCAGCTTTGATTCAAACCCTTGTCTTCAGTTTGGCTTTGACGCTTTGGCCAAAGACATTTTAAATCCTTAATATTGGGGGTTAGCTGGCTAAAAGTGGGGTAAGAGAGTCCCCCTTCACCACCTCTTACCCACTCCAGTCATTCCCAACCTCTTCCACCCTCCCCATTCCTCTAGTCAATTAAAAAAAAAAAACCTCAGTCAGCACTTGGCTCAGTGCCATGATCCCAAAAATTTGTTATGAAACAATGTCTGGGGAGGATTTAGAAGGGTGTGCAGTGACTGGGGTAGAGAAAAGGATCATCAAAAGACTAGCCCTGGCACCTGAAACAGGCAAGAGTGTTATGTTACCATAGTTCCCATTGTGATCAAACTCAGGAAGTGTTTTGAAGCTGTGCCATTGGAATGCATTGGGGGACAGGACATGAGTGGATGAAGTCACTTTCTATTTGTTAGTACTTCTGGTACTTCTGTCAGTATTGTAGTACACAGATACAAATGTTCAATCGAGGGTGCCATGAGTGAGTGCTGGCTCTTTCAAGAATACTTGGTGGAGATGCTGTGGATGCACAAACCAGAAGCTGCTCCAGTAGCAGGAGTTGTCATAGACTGGGCAGCATCGATTCACAAACCGCTAGGAGCTGCCTTTCTTGGTGGCATATATAAAAGAAGCACCTTATGGGCTGGTACTAGGAGGCACCATGCTGTGTGGTTTATTTGAAAAAAGCCCTTATATGGTTGTGAGCTGCTGTCCTGGGAATTTTACCAATGGGGCTAGGAGTTGCCCAATTCTGGCTACCAAACAAAAAATACCCTTGCTCTGCTGCTATCTGCCTTCCACCCCTCCTGATCTCACCTGCTAAATGCAGCACCTTCCCTATGTTTTTCACCCACCACATCTCCTGATTTCAGCAGCTGAGATCTAACATCCTTCCCCTGTTGCTGCCACTCAATTCCGATGCTAAATACAATACACTCTTACTCCTCTTGGACCTGCTTGTCACCACACCTGAGTCTGGATTTTGACTGCCAAAACCCTTAATCTCAGCATCATAGTGGCATTTTCCAAGGAATCAGAGACAGACAGCAGTTATCAGAGCAGCAAAGCAGATGGTCATCTTGGTGGCAACAGCAGCAGTTTATGTCTAGTACTGGATCCTTGTAAAGGGTTCTTTATCTTGGGTCCACTGGGCTCTGGTGTTAGGCTACACCAGGGGATTCTTTGGGCCATTCTTGCTGTGTCATCAGCTCTGTACCAAACCCTGGCTGTGTCATTTGTTTCTGGCCAGAGCTCTTGGCTTTTGTTGAAGCCCAGGAATATAAAGTCTAGTTCCTGAAAAAAAATAATCTTGCATTCACTGCTCAATTCTTCAATTCCCCACACTGTCACTAGTAGCTTCTGAAAACAGCATGAAGGAAAGGAGTCGAGTGACAAGCACAAGTCCCCATGTTTAATTTCACTATTTGTGTTTTCTTAGCACATAGTGAAAATAAAAAAAAAAATTAAAATCAGCAATAATTATAATAGTACATACAAAAGAAAAAAGATATGATAAATTATATAATAGCAAATAATTGTATATTATGTTGTATTAGCTCCTTTTATATAATTGGTGCTAAGAATGCTGTTTTTTGATTGGCTAAAACCTGTCCTTACCAATTGGATTGGGGGGGCAGCACAACCAATGAGTATGAAAAGGTCCCTCTTCCAGATGGCCCCAGTACCAAAAATAGCAATGTGCCTATTTAGAAATGTTAAATTTCAAACAATCCCCATTTTCATTCTTACCAGCAGTGCCATATGGTGTCAGAACCATCCATCGCATATCCTGACCCAAAATGACCACACAAAATAGAATGAGTTAAAAACAATCAACTTTTTCAAACAACTGTATCACCTGCCAACAGTATATGCTAGACACTTTAAAAGTTACTTTAGTCAATACCACATTTTTTTCTCTTTCCCAATTTGTTTTTATATGCCTCTCTTCTGTTTGGAAATTTTTACAGTGCTCATAGTGCCCACTTCCTTAATAAGTCACTCTTTCACTTCTAGCAGCTGTCACTCACTCACTCACTCACTCATTCACTCTCATCTTTGATTCCTTTATCATCATGGATCATGAGTTCTCCTTCCACAGTGGGACTGCATCTGTATCCACCTCCCACCCCCGGGGAAGAGACTTAAAACAGGCATCTCCTTCATCCTCCTTTTCCACTCAACAAAAACTAAATAGTAAATAATTCACTAATTAGTTTCACATTTTTAATAAAAAGAAATGCTTGTTGTTCACTACTTTCAGCAAGTTCACTACAGATGCTGGTTGCATCCCAGTCCCATATGTTCTCTCCCCATGCTCTTGCTCACTAATTTCTCTCCTTGCACTGTCACTCATTTCTGTGTTTGCACGCCAAACATCAAAGGTGCTCTTCCCTGACTAAAAAGTACATGGAGACCAATAAAAAATAAATAAAAATGAGTGAAAAATCAAAAATGAGCAGACAAAAAGGATTCCACCAGATGTCATAAAGTAAACAGGACAAATAATAAATACATGATGGGGCATGGGAGACAAAAAACTATATATACCGTAAATAAAAAGGAGATCTTATCTTTACAAGGACTTTTTATAAAATGTTCCTTATTTAGTCTAACAATTAGCCTAGTTACCCATTTTATAACTGCATTATAACACTCCATAGTGTTGGTTGTGGTGTCACAACTTTACTTCCAGGAACTGAATATGCTATAGGCATGCAGTTCTGACACCACAACCAACACCCTGTAGTGTCTTTTGCTTACATACAGATGTGTGTACACACAATATATCAAAAATATAGAATAGTGGTGGATAATTGCAAATGTCTGACACATTTATGCTAATAAATATAAATTATCATTGAGATATTTATTATTTTTATGTTTCTTATATTTTTTAGAATTGTAGGAACTAGTGGGCATGGCCACTAAAAAGATGGCAGCCTAATATTGTTAGCTCTCGCTGTTCCTTGCAGAATCCTAAACAATCTGTGCTAAATGCCTGTGATCCAGCTACTGGAATTCCCATATCTGAGTGCTGACATCACCTGCTACCAACCCAGGTGATCTGACTGCTTGCTGGGACCTTCGTAGCACTAACAGTTGTGTTTACCTGCTGTGCCTTCATCACCATCATGGCTGTGTGGGAAAATGGCACTTTCTGCACCAGCTCCTTGGGTAGCCCCAGCCAACCTACAGGAAGAAAGAACAATGTTCTCTGAGCTGCTCATAGAAATTGGTGTTATCATATCTTCAGCACAATTGATGGCAGAGAACATTGTTACTCTGTTGCAGAAATTACATCACACAGAACAAAAAGAAGAAAGCAGGATGCCTGTACTGACACAATCTACGCACAACTCCAAGAACAAGACAACACAATCCATCAGCTCTGGGACTGCATAGAAGATCTAGAGAATCACGGCTGGTGCAAAAATCTCAGACTAGCTGGATTTCTGGAAAGGGTGGAAGGTAAAGACACTAAACTTCCTTCAAAAATACTGCCACTACTCCCCAGAGAGCAGTGGACTGCGCTGCTTAAGATTGAGCAGTCACATACATGTTTGGCCCCCCCTCTCAAGCCCAGTCAAAGGCTTTGACCTGTTTTGGCAAAATTGCTTAGATTCCTTGTGAAACAACATATAATGCAAGAGGCCAGGGAATGTGGCCCATTGAATGAGCAAAGCCACACAATACAAATTTATTCCAGTTTCTCATCTGCTGTGGCAGAAAAACAATGGGTCTTTACTTCAGTGTGAAAGGCGCTACAGAAATTGAATACCCCATACAACCTCAGCTATATAGCCATCCTCAGAACTCCAAGGAATGAGGAATTCCACTTGTTTCACTGTCTAAAGGTGGCCAATGAATTTATCATCTGCTCCTGCCCTGGAGTGGATCTGCCAGAACTGCACAAATATGATGAGGCCTATAGCTGGGACACCACCCCAGCCCCTGCATCTCAAAGACAAATGTAGTTATGAGGCCCTCCCCAGCATACAATGTGACCCAGTTGACAAAGCATGGCACTGACCTTCTGCCATGGGGGCTTTGGCATCACCAGAAAAAATCTGCATCCAGCCACTTCAGTCACTCTACTATCTCCCGGCCACAGAGCAGAAGCCATAACAAAGGCAGTGAAGCATGCTCAGAAAGCTTAGCAGGAGAAATGACTGGAAGTCTTTGCTTCTATGCAGAAACTCAAGGAGTTGCCTCCATCCCATCAGCCACAACTGCAAAAGTCAAAAATATCTTCACCTCAACAACAGAATCAAAATCATCAACTGGCATGTCCTACAGCCACATGCCTGCAGCTGAAGTGACTCCACTGCTGTTGAGAATTCCACTGAGATCTGAGGCATCCAAGCAGTGCACCTATGCAGCTGCAGTCACATCACCTGCTGGAGACACCATTGCACCTCCATCCATCTCCAGACCTTAAGGACAGGGCTGAACCTGCTACTAACTGGTAATAATGCTCAAAATGGCAGTTTCCAACTTCCCTGGTTATGTTCTTGTTGAACAACCCCTCATCCTGATTGTCCAAGGAGCAATCAGGACCCTTTATTAAGTAACTGAAAACTCATGCCACAAATCTTAAAGGGGCCACTCGTATGACTGACAAAGTGTATACTTTTCATGCTTGTCTGGTACTCTGTTTGCTGTTTGCAATGTGTAACTAGTGCAGCCCTTTTAAGAGACCTTCAGGGATTTGTAGTTTTAATAATTAGGATTATTTAACATAGTGTCTCAAAAGGGAACTGCTAGAAAGGTGAGCGGTGGAGGGCTCTCAATGTGCAGTGGTAATTTTTAGGAATTGCTTGCTTGAATCCCACCAGCTACTGAGCTTCTATCCCTGGTAACTTGTCTGATGGGTCACCAGGAACAACCATAATTTCCACTGAAGCCAACAGCTGTGCCCTGAAGTTTCACACAGGTGTACCATTTGTCACTGTGGCCCAGTGCCCTGTATGACCCTAATGAAGCTCCTGCTGTTTTCATCTACTGTTTGTATTACTGCTGTGGACGCTGCTCAACTACTGAGACAAGATGACCCTGTCTTTTTTGATATTATCAAGCAGGAAAACTTATGAAGTGCCTATAGTTCTTTATGATGTTATGCACAGATTTGTGATTATTGTATAGTGTTCTATAAAAGTACAGTATTCCCACAGGAATCAGTTTCTTCTCAGGTAAGTGGGGGGCCTCCATGCACCAAACCTGTCTTCTTTGCTTAGGCAACTTCTATTGGTGGTGGTAGAAACCTTCAAGTATCTTAAGGACATAAACAAGGTGCAAGTGGGTGACATCTTTCAGTATAGGAGAGGTGCAAGAATGAGAGGGCACAGTATGAGATTGGGGGGGATAAGGGGAAATGTGAGAATTTTTTTTTTCATGGAAAAGGTGGTGGATGCATGGAATAGCCTGCTTCAGGAGGTGGTGGGAGCAAGCACAGTGGGATGGATTTAAACATGTATAGGATAGGCATAAGGGAACTCTAAAGGTGAGAAGGAGAAGTTAAAGTCAATGGCCAAGTAGGGTCAGCGACAGCTAATAAAGTTAGGGTATACCGGCAGGCTAGATGGGCCTGGCAGTCCTTATCTGCTGTCAATTTCTATGTTTCTATGTTGCTTGTGAATTTCAGGAACCTGGTACTCAACCATGGATCTTACCATCCAGGCTGAACCTACAGTAAATACTGTAACATGGGGATGGTTTCTGTTCTTTGCCCTAGTTGAGCTTGTTGTATCTAAGGTTGTTTATTGGTATTTACTCAAATGTCTGAAGGTTAAACTACAACTAAGTAGTATGGTGATACAGTCTTTTAATACTGTTAAGAGTGTCACTTCTGCTGAGTCTGAGGATAGAACTCCCAAGGCTTGGAGTGGCAATAGCGTTTGGTTCCCAGGAGGGTGAAGGTGGGCAATCTCAATATGTGGCTATTGGACATGAATCACTACAGTATTGCTACACATGACAGACACAACAATGGAATGTTGGGTGCCTGAACTTTGCTGCTAAATGGAATCAGGTTCCATCTCACTTCAAAAAGCTTCAGTCCAAAGTGGCATTCATTCAGGAGACCAAGCCTGTACAAAAAGGTAGATGGGTCATGGGTAAGGTCTGTACCTCTGAAGATCCCCTCATGCATCTTAGTATATATGTGACCAGTGAGGATGCAGCTTGCTTTCTCACTAAAGTAAATAACAAGCTGTCCAGCTTTATCATCCCCTCAGTCCCCATAGTTTGTGGTGGGCATTGTAATCCAATGCTCGCTGCCCTAACAGACAGGTCCTCTGGCCAACTAGAACCTCACCACAGAGTGGCAGTTTCTTAAAAGTCTTACCCAAGAACATGCTCTTACTGATATGGAAATTGATGCACTCTGCCATTTGGATTTATACCAATTTTTCTCCAGTACATCAATCCTTTGGTAGAATTGAGTTTTGGCTTACTTCCCCACAGATAACCAAATAAGTGATTAATGTCACTACCAACCAAATAATGATATCAGATCACACAGCCCCATCTCTTCACATTCTGTAGAGCACCCTCCATTTCCAAAATCATCCATATGGAGACTGCATCTGCTCCAGTTAAAGGATCCAGGCTTCATCCACTGGTTGAAAATGAATTTCAGGAATATGCACAATTGAATGATAATGATGAGGTAACCCAGGCAGTATTGTGGGTTGCCTCAAAAGCATATCTTAAGGGCAGCATTATTATCTACATGACCCACAAATGGAAAAACAAGGAGGTGGAGGCAACAGAACTAGACACTAAACTTGTCTGCGGAAGATATCCTCAAAGTGGACCCCTGGTCTGACCCTACTAAAGTCATATTTATTTATTTTTATTTAATATTAAAAGATTGGAATTACAATCCTTTGAGTCAGGGACTCATTTGCAAAGGCTCCTCATCAAGGAAATTCATACAAAACAGGATAATACACGTCTTACATTAGAATGCGGAAGGTAACACAACCCAGAATCAAAACACGGTACAAAATTGTGTGCAACTTAAAAACTTCTAGCAGACACATTACAGTAACTCTACAAGAGTTCCTTCAGCAGAACAGTTATCAGTAGTAATAGGTACAGCGTCATTAAAAAAATTAAAGCAGGGTAAAGGGGGGGAAGAGAGAGATTGGGGTGAGCTGAATGAGATTGGGATAGTACTAGGGGATGAGAGAGGTCATGTAGGCTAAATTAGAGGTCAAGGGCAGTCACAAGAGCTGACAGAGAGGAGAAACTCTCAGAGTTTGGGTTTAAATGGGCCTAGGTTCTTCTCAGCCGAGATTTCAATGGGTAGTTCATTAAGCCAAAGAGACACCCTGTGCTGGAAGGCACGTTGCCCCAGGGATATTTTTGCAGAAAGAAAGGTCAGTCAGTGAGACCTTTGAGGAGCCTCTTGTGTCCCTAAGGTGAGTGCTTGCTGGATGAGGTTATTGAGCGAAGTGCAAGACCATTGGTAACTTCCTGGAAGCAGGCAAGTGGCGTGTTCCGGTCAGCCCATCGGTCGATCCCTACCCTGTATGCCCTATGGGGGCACAACGTGGAAAGGGGGGGTCTGCTAGCAATGTGGCACATGTGGGGCATATTGGGGTTGGGGAGGTGGAACATGCGGCACCACTGACAGGACAACTCTCCCAGGGGAACTATTTCTAAGTCCCCTTAGAAAACTGTCCTCAGGGCGCAGTTTGTGAATACCATTTTTGGGATGTGGCAACTTGTGTCTGCCGCAGGGCGCCTTGCGCCTTGTCGCAGCCCATTTCTGGGCACAGGGAAGGTGCAAGTCCTGTTTGGGGCAGGCAGCATGCATTTGATGCAGGCTGCCTTTGTGAATCACTCCTGATGTACCTTTCGGCGCAAGGTGTACCTTGCGCCATTCTCTGTGGAGCAAGCACCTTGCACCATGCCAGAGCCTTTGAGAATTGGGCCCATACTTTCTTTCTTGGGTGAGGATGTTATATCAAGATATCTCCACTCAAGTCCTCACTAACAGTCTTCTTTCTGCCTTTTCCTCTACAAGAAGGTGCCCATCAGGGCTGTCCCCTTCCCCCTTCTTTTCCTAATGGCAATCAACCACTAGTGCTGACTATCAGATCCCAATCACAGCTTCAGGGGATTTCCTCAGGAAACGCAGAATATCATGTACTTCTGTACACAGACAGCATCCTTATAGTCCTCTCTGATGTATCCAGAGCCGTTGCCTCACTACAACACCTTCTAGATACCATTTCCTTTGTTTCTGGACTAGGGATCAATCACAGCAAGTCTGAAATACTCCCTCTGAATGATCTTTGCAACCAGCAGATATTACAGGGGGTTCCAAGGCAATAGGCTGTCAAAGAAATTAATTACCTAAGAATCAGACTAACATCCTAAATCCAGGACCTCAGTAACGCTGACCTGTCCCTATTTATTGGAATCTCCTCACATAGAATTTGACAGATGAAGGCCCTCAATCTGTCACTTACCAGTAAAATTGCTGCAGTTAAAATAATCTCAGCCCCCAAAGTGCTCCATATCCTCTCTCACTTAGTCACAACCATTTTAGATTGATGGTATGACAAACTGGATGCACTGGTGGACAGTTTCCTCTGGGAAGGCAAATCTCCCTTCTTCAGCTGAGACAACTTGTCTAAGCACTGGTCTAACAGAGGCGGGGGCTCTCCCCCACTTTACGAACTATCAGATGGGATCCATTGCAAGTCACAAAGTGGTTCCTATCCCTACAACCCAAAAGCCCCAAGTGGATATCCATAGAGGGGCAGGTGCTCAGTGTTCCAAACACCAGAGGCATATTTTACATACAAAAAAGTCTAATGTATGGAGGGACCACCAGACTTTTAGTACTTCCTCCAAGTACTGGAACCAGGTAACTAAGTTTTTCAACCTGAGACCTAACTCCATAGACCTTGCCCCTGGAAGGAAAATGAGCTGTTTAAAGTTGATCAGTACTATCCACTGGAGGAGGTGGAAAGAGGTAGGAATACAGTATGTTCAGGAGGGTATGTCCACCAGGCAAGTCTTATCTTCACTCTTTTATCAAGCTTACTTACTTATATAAAGTATCTAGGCAGGACTTTTGGTGGTACCTGCAGCTGAGGTCCTTGCTAGCCTCATTACTAAGGGATAAACAGACTTCGAAGGCAGAACATCTTTAAAGAAATTGTTCAAAATGCCGACAGATATAGAAGGCAGCATCTGTAAAATCATGAAAGATGCAGCACCTCACACCACTACATTCACCAAGGCTAAGTGTCAAGAAGAGCTGCATATCCAAATCTTAGGCCAGCAGTGGCAGGCCTGCTGGTACTAAGCACATGCCTTCTGTAGACACAGTAAAGTCCTGCTAATTCAACCGAAAATACTACACCACTGGTACAGAACACAGCACGTTTTTCAGGCCATGGGCATTTGCCCACCAGAAAGGTGCTGGCACTTCAACTGTCAAGGTGGCTTCCACTCCCATATTCTGTGGTCATTCCCCCTCCTAACTAACTATTGGGACATCATCCTGACATGCTGCAGACAAGTATGCCCCCAAATGTTGTGGTCAAAACCCCTCTGGCACTGTTGGGCCTTTACAACCTCCAGCAAACCTCAAAACCACCCCTCCTTGAGACAGCTCATAAATGCCACTAAAGCTGTCAAACACCTTCTCCTTCAGAGGTGGAGGTCGACTGATGTACCCTCAATGAGTGAATGCCTCCAAGCTATTGGACAACTAGCTTCCGTAGAGCACCTTTCACACCCGACTCTGGGCAAGATGGATGCCTATACATCTACCTGGGCCCCTTTCTCCAATTATCTGTTCCTTTCCGCCATCCATAGTTGGCCTCCATTAGTTCCTCCCCTCCAGAATATATTTGTAATAAAATGCCATCACCAATTGACGTGACAAAGAAATAATGTGACCTACTGGAAATGTAATATCCATTCAGGTTCGTGTTCATGAGCTGATGAACTTCCTTTCATCTGGGCAGGAAACCAGCAGCAATCAGTGTGCCACAGGGGCACCTCAGCTCTCTAAAGGCCCTGAGTCAGGCCAGCCTGGTTCCAATTCAAGCTCTCAGGTAGTGTGCTGTAATGGTTATGGCAACATATTTTGAGACAGGAGATCCTGGTTGCATCCCAGCTCCTAGGCATTGAGGTGTAGTGATCAGAGCAAAGGGTCTGAATCAGGAGATCCCCACTCCAATCCCAGCTTCCATCTAGTGTGGTCAAATTTTTAAGGGAGAGAACAAGGAGTGAGCTAGAAGATCCTGGTTTCAATCCCAGCTCACAGGCACTGGGGCTCAAATGGATACAACAAAGGGCTGTGAGCCAAGAAAAGTTGTCTTTGCCCCCGGACTGCCAATTGGATGGGTGGCTGAGGGCAATGATGAAATTTAGGCAAAGTGGCAATGCTGTTTCCTGTTTGATAGATGGTATATACTCAGAATAGCTCAACTGAGATGGGATACCTCATTTACATTGAGTCCTTGCTGTTATTCCTCTTGTACTGTTGAGAGAGACTCAAGTACAGAGAGTTCAGTGGCTTGCTCCTTGTCACATGGATGTAATCAGGTGCTGGGATTTAAACCTCTGGTCTCTAGTATCATAGTTACAGTGCTCTAACTGTAGACTGTACTGCCTTTCCAGCTTCTTCCTAGCCTTGGAATGTGGTGTATTGGGGCCACCTACAAAGCTGATACTGGAGTGAAGTGTCCATCCAATGCAGACAGCAGAGCTGTGGGGGCTGAGCCGAGATTATGAAGAAGCTTAAAACAGGGAGGAAATAGAAAGACAAACACAAAAACTTTTTTATACCTTTGTTGGTGGCTTCATGTTGCTATGCCAATGCAGATAAGCACAACAGAAGGATTATGGACCTTTATTTAGTATTGTTTTACAGCTTATATTACAGAACCGGGTAATATGTACCATAAAATATAATCCCTTCATAGATGGTGACTAGAGTTCTTTCTGAGGTAAACACATGCATGGCATGACAGTTAGTAAAAAGACATTTAGCCTTATGACATTTCGCCTAATACTCGTTTGGCCCAAAAGACATGTGCAGTGACGGGGCAGCTAATGACTACAAAGTTGCCTAATTTATTGTTCAGTCACCTTGTGGCATGCTTACCACCCCACTGCCAGTGGGTGTCAAGGTTGTTTTCACCAGTAGTCACTTTAGACAAAATGTCATTAGGCTGAATGGATTAGGCAAAATGTCATTAGCCAAAATGTTTTTTTACTAATCGTCGTGGAACCAAAGCTATGAAAGAGTATATAAAGTAATTTTCCAAAAAGTTCTATTATTGTTTGCAAAAAGTTGCCATAATGCAGAGCAAAGTTAACACAGAAACATAGAAACATAGAAGTTAATGGCAGATAAGGACAGCAAGTCCCATCCAGACTGCCCATTTTTTTCTACCTTATGAATGTGCTATAGGCCTGTACTCTGTCAATGGCCTATCTATTCATACTCATCTTTATTGCTCCCTTATGCCTATCTCATGCCTGTTTGAAGCCCTGCACTGTATTCATATGCACTATTTCCTGAGGTAGGCTGTTCCATGCATCCACCACCCTTTCTGTGAAGAAGAACTGCTAATCACCCTTAACCGGCCTCCTAATCTCTCATGCTGTGTCTCTTGTTCTGCTATTTTTCTTATATTGAAACATGTTAGACTCTTTCACCTTGTTAATGCCCTTAAGATGTTTGAATGTTTCGATCATATCACCTCTCTCCCTCCTTTGCTGTAGGGTATACATATTGAGTTCCATTAATCTGTCCTCATATGTTTTCTGATGCAGTCCCTGCATCATTTTGGTTGCCCTTCTCTGGCTGCCTCCATTTTTTTAATGTCCTTGTGCAGGTACGGCCTCCAGTACTGCATGCAGTACTCCAGATGGGACCTAACCAGCATCTTGTAAAGAGGGATTATTACTTCCCTCTTACGACTTGGGATACCCCTATTAATACACCACAACATCCCTCTAGCTTTACCTACTGCTTTA
This sequence comes from Neoceratodus forsteri, assembly GCA_016271365.2. NCBI lineage: Eukaryota > Metazoa > Chordata > Ceratodontiformes > Ceratodontidae > Neoceratodus > Neoceratodus forsteri. Next base: position 779,475,011 of record CM028131.1, read on the forward strand.
GTGGTCTGCTTGAATAATTTCCGGATATCTGTGATGATCATGCCCAAGTCTCTTTCTTCCCTTGTGATTGCCAGCAACTCCCCTCCCAACCTATATGTGACTTCAGGGTTTCTCTTCGCTATTTTCATGATCTTACACTTCTTTGCGTTAAAGCCTAGTTGCCACTCTTCCGACCATTTTGCCAGTTTATCCAGATCTCTTCTCATTCTGTCCACCCCATCTGGTTCATCTACTCTGTTGCAGATCTTGGTGTCATTTGCAAACAGACAAACTTCACCTCAGTCCATCTGTAATGTCACTGATGAAGATATTGAAGAGGACTGGCCCCAGGACTGATCCCTGAGGTACCCCATGCTGACCTGCATCTCTTCTGACTGTATACCATTTACCACCACTCTGTTTTCTGCCCACCAACCAGTTTGCCACCCAGTTGACCAACTTCTGACCCACCCCGCGCCTACCCAGCTTATTAATCAATCTTCTACGTGGAACAGTATCGAAAGCTTTGCTGAAGTCAAGGTAGGTGACATCAACTGCACCCCCTTGGTCCACCACTCTGGTTACCCAGTCAAAGAAATCTATTAGATTAGTTTGACAGGACCTTCCTGTTGTAAACCCACACCGTCTTGGATCCTGTGCTCCTATGAATTCCAGGTCTTGTACTATTCTTTCCTTAATTGTGCCTCCATAATCTTGCCCACTACTGAGGTAAGACTGACTGGTCTGTCGTTCCCTGCCTCCTCCCTGCTACCACTCCTGTGGAGCAGGATCACATGAGCCCTTCTCCAGTTTTCTGGGACCTCTCCTGTACTCAGAGACTTACTTAACAGTTCTGATAATGGCTCTGCTAGTTCCAGCCTTAGCTCCACTCTGAGCTTAGTGAGCTCTTGTAGGACCCTTTCTTTTGTGAAGGGACTAGTGCATACCTCCCTCCCCCTGTGTCCATAGTGCTGAGCTGTGGGTCCTGTCCTACCTTCTCCTCAGTAAATACTGAGCAGAAGTATCTATGTAGGATCAATGCTTTTCCCTGGTCCTCCTCCACACACTCCCCCTTATCCCCGTTGATCTTAGCAATGCCCCTTCTGGACTTTCTCTTTTCACTAATGTATCTATGGAAAATCTTGTCCCCTTCTTTTACTGTCCAAGCTAGTGTTTCCTCATGTTTGGGCCTTTGCCTGCCTTACTGCCTTTCCTGCTTCCTTTAGGGAAGTTTGGTATACCTCCCTATCTTCGTCCTGCTGCATTCCCTTATATTTCCTGAAGGCCAGCCTTATGGCTCTGACCTTTTCTGCTACTGTTTTTGAGAACCAAAGTGGTTTCCTCCTTTCTTTTGCTCTTGCTTTTCTCTCTAACACAATAGAATGTTGATTCAAGCATTGCATCCTCAATGCTTGTCCACTTTGCCTGTACCCCCTCACCTGTATTTCTTCTTGCCAGGGCTAGCTTAACTCTGCTGGCCATCTTATCAAGGTCAGCTCCTCTGAAGTCCCATATTTTTGCCTTGGAATGGGATGATTTATTTCTAGTGGCCAAATTGAACCATACCATGTGATGGTCACTGGCACCCAGGTGACCTTCTACCTAGAGATCTGTAATCCTTTCCCCGTTAGTGAGTACTAGATCTAGGATAGCCCTGTCTCTTGTGGGTTGCTGTACCAGTTGTTTGAGGCCCTCCCCCTGCAGGGAGTCCACTATGTGTCTAGTTCTGGTGGATGTTCCTGCTGGTATTGACCAATCTGTATCAGGCAAGTTGAAATCTCCCATTATCAGAACCTCCTCTTTAACTGTCATGTTTTTAATATCTTCTAATAGTAATGTGTCTATGTCCTCCTCCTGGTCTGGAGGTCTGTAGGCAACCCCAGTTCGTATGGCTGTCCCATTTCCTGTTTCCAGGGTGACCCACAGTTCTTCTTGCTCCTTATGTGTATTCCGAATTTCTGCAGCTTTGATATTTTCATTGACATAAAAGACCACTCCCCCCCTCCCTTTTTGCACCTCAGTCTCTTCTGAACAGTACATAGCCAGGTACTGAAGTCTCCCAAGTGTCATTACTGGTGAACCATGTCTCGTCAATGGCTACTATGTCCAGTTTAGCCTCTGTCATTGTTGCTTGCAGGTCTGGGATCTTGTTTCCCAGACTGTGAGCATTTGTGTACATGATTTTCCATTGGCTAGATTTTGGTGTGTTAGTTGTTGGGTGAGGTCCAACATTTCCCCTGCGCATCTTATGGGGAGCCTGACCTTTTTCCTTACCTGGTGATGCAAATGAACTACAAACATGCTGAACACCTGTTTGATTACTAGCTGAGGGGAGAGGGGTGTTCTTACCATTTGATGTATCGGGTGCTGCACCCCTCTCCCCATTTGCTAGTTTAAATATTCTGCAAAGACGTCAACCTTCTGCCCCAATGCACTGACTCCCTCCTTAGTCAGATGCAGTCCATCGAATTTAAAGAATTTTTGCTCCCAAAACTGTTCCCAGTGTCCTTTTTCCTGGCACCAACCCTTGAGCCACATGTTTAGCTCACCTATTTTGCCTTCTCTGATCTTCCATCCATCTGCCCCCATCTTCCAGACTAGTAGGATCTCAGAGAAGGAAATGCCAGATGAAATGGATGACAGTTTGTCTCCCAGCCTGGTCAGGTATTCCTTGGTCTTCACAACTGACCAGCTGGTGAGATCATTAGTCCCTATGTGTACCAGGATGTTGTTGTTTTCTCCTGCTTCCTGCATGATTTTAACAATGCGGCCAGTGTCACTCCATGCTAATGTACCTGGGAGACATCTGAGCATTACCCCCTGCCGAAGGTAGGTATCAACTCCCCAAATCATAGAATCTCCTATGATCAAAAGTGTTTTGGATTTCCTTTTTGCTTTTTTTGTTTTGGTCCCTGTTTTGGGAGAGTTTTGTTGAGCTAGCTCCTGTGCTACAGTGTCTTGCTTTGCAGTCTCCTCTGCCCTTTTGTTTGATTTCAGAGATAGAGGCAGATACCTGTTTATAGTTTTTATATGGTTTGTGAAGGTGGAGAGCACTGAGTGATGGGGCACTTGATTTGCCCCTCCTAACCACCTGCCAACCTCCTGGACTAACTATCTTCTGCGGTCAAGGTGCTTCAGTTGGATGTTGGGGAAATGGCGGGTGGTTCTTATAATGTATTTCCTCCTGAATATGTGATTTGAGGCATGCAATCTCTGCCCATGCTTCCTGGAACTGAGCCCTTAGATCTCCAATGGTCCAGCATGTTGGACAGCATCCTAAATCCTGCATAACTGCCCTTTCGAAAAGTGTCCCATAGTACCTGCAGTTAATAATATCCATTTCAGATGAGTTGCCGGGTTTATAATCTGGTCCGAGTAATTAGAAGGACGAACATGAAAGCAAGTTTGATATTTTGTTTTGTTTGTTTGTTTTTGGATAACTTGTTATAACAAGTTAAATTACTTGTGCCCCTGTAAGTGAGGTCACTGTGTGGATACCCCTCTGATCCTCCCCTTCCTGCTTTGCTACAGGAAATGTCACGACTGTGCTACCATTTAAAAGGAGTATAGCATGGGGTGGTTGGGGATGGGGGTGGGTGGCTGGGCCCTTCCCCTGCCAAAAAAGAAGAACCACGGACAAAAGAAACAAGAAGGTAAGAGCAGAAACAATCAACCAACAACAAATGCAATAGCCCTGAAAGCTTAGCCTAATGACAGATACAACTGTAAAACCTGTAAAGCACCACCTGTAATAATTCCATAGAAGATATATCCTGCAAAAAACACTTTGCTACAAAGAAAAATAAAGCAGTTACAGAAGATACACCTTGCAAAAAAACAATTTGAATCAGAGAAGATTACAGCAGTAATCTGTAAGCACAAAACAGTAACAAACCTGTAGGCATACCCTGTAATAATGTAGCAGAAAGTATACCCTGCAACAGCAGTTTGAATCAACAATAAAGCAGTAAAATGTTATCAAAAAACAGTAACAAACCCTGTGAGTACAATAGAAAATAGTAGCACACAGTAAATCTGCCTAGCCAAAAGAAGCCTTAATCTTTTAACTTGCTCTGATAATGTTCCTTGCTCTGTCCTTACAAGCAAACCTATAAGAAAAGAGCTCATGTGAAGCTAGGAGCCTTTTCCAGCAAACCTAGTCTTCCACCCAAGTTGCAGTACTTGAAAATGCAATATGATACTGTTTTCGTATGCTGTAGAATTCACAGGATGTAGCCGGCCCGTCGGTGCAGCGGTTGGATTTCCGCATGCGACGCCGGTGACCCGGGTTTGGGAATGGACCAGGGTCACTGGAGGGCCGGCTGGGGGGAGAAGGATGGAGCGTCCTAGGGACTGCTTTCCTTCTCCGGGGGTGGGAGGGGAAGTGTCCGGAGCTTTGCTGACCCCTGGTGGAGGCCAGGAGTCGCATAGCTACCGGCACTCAACAATGCATTGGAGGAGGCGCGGGCATCGGTACCTCGACCGCCTCCCAGAAAAATGGAAAAGGGAAAGCTGCCTGCCGCCATGAATGAAGCTCGCAGCGGCCTCGATATGCTCCCCAGGCCAGCCCTCCGACCTATTCCGAACCCTGCGGCATGCACGGGGGAGTGCCACAGCCCTGCCATGGGGGTAAGCCATGGGGTATCGGAGGGTTCGTGGCCGATATGGGGTTGCAGAAGCCCGCGGCCTGTGACCGGGCTGATACGAACATCGGGCGGCAGGCAGCTCGGTGAAAAAAAAAAAAAAGAATTCACAGGATGTAAGATAAAACCTTCAGACTACTGTATGTAAGTGTTTTTAAATCTGGTCATGGGGGTGTTTTAACTGTGTGCATGGGTGGGGGGCTAAACATATGTCTGAAGCTGGTGGAGGTAGGGAGCTGAACCTGACAGTCTAGTGCTTGTAGTGGGGGGCTAAAAGTGATAGTTTGGGGGATGTGAAATAGTTACTGTTTCTGGTGTTGGGGGAGTTGAATCACTCTGAATGAAGTAAAAATTATTATTAAAAAGCAGTGCCGCTATGTCAAAGCCCCATCCCTGTATGGGCTGTATTAAATAAAACTGTAGAGGCGAGGAGCATAGTTTAGCACTCAAGGAGGAAATATGTTCTTTTTGGAACTTCTGCTTTTTTCATTTTACTATTTTAGATTGCTGGAGCATCCCTGACCAGTTGCAGCACTTCCTTTGCTTGTGCATGAGGCACTCTTATCACCACAAGTGTATCTCACACACTGAGCCACATTAATGGGTTTCTCACTGACCACTCGTGTTGTCAGCATTTTAAAAAGAAAAAAGGGATTGCTTTATCTAAAAATGTTAACAATCTATAATAATTTTATGGGTGTATTTGGAGGGCCTCTTATAGCTCTAAGAGTGTTGCCTCTTACATCCTTAGGACCGCAGAACTGCTCACCTTCAGTTCACAGTCCTCTGCTCTTAGGAACACACAAGGTGACACTCATATCCATAACAGGCCCTCCAGCTAGACCCATAAACATATAATGAAGCATACTGCATCTGAACAGAGATTCTTTTAATTTTTGTACCTCTTAATAGTTGTGAAGAATGATCTGGAAGATGAGGTGACCTCAAAAATCCTCCACGGAACTGGGCAAAAACAGAAAAGCAAATCAGCATTGCAGGGGAATAGATCCACTGAAGCCCAGTGGAGCAACTCTGTAAACACTGCATAGAGTATGCAGCAACTGTTCTATACAGTAAGTGCTACGGACAAAAACAAAATGCCAGTTACATGCTATATCTTTCAACTGTAGAGATGGAACTTCAGAAAGCAATGACAACATGTCTTGTTTTTTTTCTATAGAGCTTTTTCTCCCCAGGGTACAGTCAGTCAGGGCTCTTCAGCTCCTGCTTGCTTCAAAACCAACTACCACCTCCCCTTGGGACTTATCTGCCACCTTGTCATACACCACAATTTCCCCCCCCCCCAATGGGGCTGGGGGAGCTGTCTTTCCACCCCTGCAGCATGGATCTAGATCCCCTGTGGTAGGGGTCCCAGGGTGATGGAGCATGTCAGAGTGGCAGGTGGGGCTTTTTATGCCTGTCCCTGATTTTTCTGTTTTCCTCTCCTTTGGCTGGTGGCATGGTGACATAGTGACATAGTTGTGCATGCTTGTGGAAGCACACATGCACTACATGCTGACAGCCTGCCAATCCCCAAATGTGTGCTGATCCTGCTGGTCTACCTCACTGCCCCCATGTGGTGGCAGTATCTGCGGAGTGTGGTAAATCCACCCTCCTGAGGGGAGGAGAGCGGTCTGTGAATGCTCAGTCCTCTCCTACCTGGCTGACCTCCAGCAGCTGAGTCTGTCACTGATCCTAGTCTGCTGCTGTGGTGAAAGATGAGGTGCCAGCACCTAAACCCTCCAACATAACATAACGTAACTTCTACTCATACTTGATGTAAGTTCTATTCTTATGTAATTCTGCATAATTTATGTATGACTGTAGATCCAGGGAAGACTGGCTATTGCGTAAATAATTTTTTGCCTAATAAAATGAAATGAAATGAAATGTAATGACATTGGATTCAGTGACTTATGCAGGGAAAGTAGTAACAGCAAGTAGTAACTTTATTTGTAGATGTCACCCTTCCCCGGAGGCCCAGGGTGGCTTGCATAAAGCACAGGAGTAACACTACATAAAATATAAGAATAAAACCAACATAAATAGCTCAGATCAGTATATAATTCACTGTGAAACTATTAAACAAATAAGGATTTGATTGGGTTGGTGGCAGAATGTAAAACGGGTTACTCCCTCAAGGCTTGACTAAAAAAGTAAATCTTTAGACCCTTTTTAAAGGCCTTCACTCAGAAGGTCTCCCTCAGAGCCCTCAGGAGTGAGTTCCATAGGACTGGACCAGCCACCTAAAAGACCTGGTCCCTGAGGTTTTTAACCTGGTCCTTAGTACCACAAGGAGGACCATCTCAGTGGAGCAAAGAGAGCACAAAGACATGCAGTGATACAGGAGATCCACCAAATAGCAAGATCCCAACCCATGTAGGGCCTTAACAGTTAGCAGACCAAACTTGAAGGAGAGACAATGCTTTACAAACAGCCAGTGCACTTCATACAGCACCGGTTACATGTGACATGTCCTAGAAAGCCTAGTCAGCAGCCTGGTGACCATGTTCTGCAGCAGCTGCAGGTGTTGCAGCATACCTCCACTGACCCCGATGTACAGAGTATTGCAGTAGTCATGCATTACAGTTACCAGTGCATGTACTAGCATTGCCAGGTCTATGAGGTATAAGGAATCTAATCCAACTGATGTTCATTAGATGGTAAAAGCCACTCTGGACTACTGCAGACATACGCTCAAATGTCATCCCCTCATCCAGAATGACCCCCAGATTTTTCACCTTGATGACAACCAAAAGCCTAGAGGAACTGAGATGAAGCACCATCTCTTTCTCAGTAGCTGCCACTCTCCCCCATCATCCAGCTCGACACTAGCACTTCAGTCTTGTCAGGGTTGTGTCTTAACCAGCTCAATGAAATCCAGTCCTGAATCTCAGACAAACATTTATTTAGCACATCCACCGCACCAATTATCCCAGGTGCAAATGACAGATAGAGCAGGGTATCATCTGCATAGCAATGAAACCCTAGTCCATACTATCTAATGATTCCTCCTAGGGGCAGCAGATACACTGCGGACAATAATTGTGAGAGGACCGAGCCTGGGGTATGTCACAGGACAGTGCCACATGGGGTGAAGAGAAATTCCCCAACACTGCCTTCTGTGTCCTGTCCTGTCCTGCAGATAGGACTAAAACCAGTAGATGATCTTGCTGGTGAGTACTATGTACTCCCTTAGCTGAGCCAACAACAGCTCATGGACAGCACTGTCAAAAGCTGCAGAGATTGAGGAGGATGAGAATTGACAGATCTCCTCTATCTCTCACCATGAGAAGGCCATTGTTCATCCTGAAAGTGATGCAATCCTCCATAGTGTTGATTGACAAGAATACATACTTGAAAATCAGCCAAGAAAATGTTGAAAATCAACTGAGGACAACAACATCTAAGGGTAGTTGTACTGCCTGAGGGGTTAGAAGGGACTCTCAATATCTATTGTAAAATTTACATTTAACTATCATGCCAATGAGCTGGTTTTTCATTGTTTGTAAAGTTGGCAATGCACTGGCAACTCACATTAAGTTGTTTCAATATTTAATCAGCTCAAGAGTAACTTTTTGTCAAATGTTTTTTGAAAATCAACTGGAATGTATCTGCAGTTCTGTCACAGTACAATGCAAAACTCAGTTGCAACTACTAGGCAGGGAAAATTTTAACTTCTGTCAGTGGAATTCTGGCACAATTAGGACTCTGCTTCAATGAAAGTCTATCAGCCTGATTTTCAAAGGCCAAATAATGCTGCACGCCCCCTATGTGCTGAATATATGGCACACAGGGCTTGCAGCATTCACTGGCCATCTTTTGGGATTTATCATCCATTGCACCCAGTGTTGTTCCTTAGACCACAATGTCATGGTCTAGCGTGCGCCACTCCTGGGGGAGAAAGAACCAGTGCTTGCACCAGATATGTGGTGCAAGCTGGCGGAAAGCAGGGAAACCATTGCAACTGCACCAATAATGGAAAATAAGGTGCAGTTGTGGCAAAGGGGATCGGCACACAGCCGATTTCAGAGACCCTTAGCACAGGGCTGGATGCACACCCTGTGCCACTGTTCAAAAATCCTGCCCTATGACTTTACATGACAAATTTGGGACATTTTAATAAAAGATTAATTTATTTCCATCTATTTTTAAAAGTACTTGTTTGAAATGCACCAACTTTGTAATGTTTACAGTCCACTGTATTAGGGAGAAGTGCACTGCATTTCTGATCTCCAACTTTAAAGGGGGTCTAGTCATAAGTATGTAAACTGCAAAATTTTAATCCCCTATAACTTAAACACTATAAAGCACAATATTACCAATTTTGATAGGTTTATAAACCCAAAAATAAGTCTGTGTATGTCAACTTTGGAATTTGCTGCTTTAAGGGCAACAAAGTAATAAGGAGTCAAAAATTGCAAAATAAAATCAGTAATTGAAGACAAATTTCATGGGCACAATTCACAAAGGTTGGCTCAAGCTTCACTGAAGGCAGTGTGCGTCAATCCCCAATGCACAAGGGACCCTGTACCCAATTCATTATTGGGTAGGGTCCTGGCAGTTGAGTCCTGCAGCTTTCAGCAACCGTGGCCCTGTGCCAAACAGATGGTACATCTGGAAGGTGTGCTGCAAGCCATGAGGTGCCCTTTTGGTACTAGCACCTTGGACAGCAGTACCTTGTGGCTTGCGGCCCCCCAAACCTGGATCCCCATTTAGTAAAATAAATCATTGTCCCTGGTGGTCTAGCAGACCCTCCCAAAGCCCCAATCCCTGTTTAATAAAATAAACCAACACCTCAGGTGGTCTAGCAGACCTCCCCACCCCATTATAGTAACAAAATTATATCCCTGGTGGTCTAGTGGACCCCCCAGCCACTTTCTGCCTGTATAATAACATTTATTTCCCTGGTGGTCTAGTGGCCCCCACCCTATCCCTGATTAGCCCATATAAGACATCACATAAGTGTCCCTGGTGGTCTAGTGGACTGCCCCACCATGGCAGGTAGTGCCCCATAACCCCATTCCCCCATTCCCTCCCCAACCTGGTGAATAGCACAGCCCTCTGCTCTAGACTATTGCCGGCCACTGACTGAGCTTTCAATGAGCATGTACTGTATATAGTATGTGCTCATTGAAAGCTCAATAGGCAGCCAGCCGTGGTGGTGAGTGGTCAGCTGTGCTGGTCGTCGGTTCAGGGATGGGACAAGGGGGAGCTAAGTGGTGGGACACTGCCTGCCAGGGTGGGGGGGTTCACTAGACCACAAGGGACAGTTATGTAGTGTCTTATATTGGTGGATCAGGGATAGGGTGGGGGTCCACTAGACCACCAGGGAAATACATTTTATTATATGGGTGGATCAGGGCAGGAGGGGTTCACTAGACTACCGGGGACATCATTTATTTACTATAAGGGGATTGGGGCTGGGGTGGACTATTAGATCACCAGGGGCATCATTTATTTACTTTAAGGGGATTAGGGCTTGGGGGGTCTGCTATACAACCAGAGACATCATCTATTTACTATAAAGGGTTCTGGGCTGGGAGGGACCGCAAGACCACCAGGGGCATCATTTATTTACTTTAAGGGGATTAGAGTTGGGGGGGTCTGCTATACCACCAAAGATGTCATCTATTTACTATAAGGGGATCAGGGCTGGGGGGGCTTCTAGACCACCAGAGACCTATAGTTATTTTACCAAAAACAGGATAGGGGATGGGTGGTCTGCTGGACCACCAGGGACCTCATTATCTTAATAGAAGATGATCAGGGCTGGGAAGGGGGTACCACAACACACTGGCACAGGATAAGAAACCCTCCCAGAGACACATTCTACATCTTTTGACCAGCCCTGGCTGGTCTAAGGGTACTTAGAAATTTGTCCTCCGGGAGGGTTTTGTAAGTTCTGACTTATGGGATATGGCAGCCTGTGTCTGCTGCAAGCCCCCTAGCACCATGCTGCAGATGCTTTTGTGCCACAAGGATGGCAGAAGCCCCTTTTGGTGCCTGCATTTTTGAATTGCTCTCGGGGCATCTTTTGGTGCAAGCTGTGCCCGGCTCCATTCCTTGTGGCACAAGTCTCTTGCACCATTCAGGGGCGCTTTGTGAATCAAACACCATACATTTTTTGTGAGACTAGAATTTTGTGATAACTTTGTGGAACAGCTGTCATGGAGGACTAGGAAGGAAAAGACTGGATAGAGTAAAAATAAGGATACATTAACAGGGGCTCCATACTAAAAGTACAGTTGTGCCCAGCATCAGGATCTGTCATGTCAATCAGTATGTTGAGTGAAGAACCATCAAGAATGGTCAAGGCCACTACTTTGCACTTACCTGTCTTCTTTTAATTTGACAACTAACTGTAATGAACCCACTCCTAGGGGCCGGGTCCACTGAGTTCACAGTGCCCTTCCTAAGTGCAACCCATGACAGAGGAGTCAGGAAATACCCTCCTTGTATCCTTTTAGAGTGATCGCTAATTTCACAACTGAACACTCGCCACAAGGGCCCAGGGCTTCCTCTCTCTGGGTATCAGTAAAATACAGCCTCAAGTCTATAGACAGGTGAGAATCCTCCTTGGTTTCTGTGCTGGGGGAAACTCAGAAATTACAAGACCTTTGAGGCTACTCCCATAACTCTAATTGTATCTTCTCTCACAGGGTGCAGGAACCTGATTCAAACTCCTTAGACCCGCTCTGGAGACATTGTGTACTTTTATCCTACTGTAGGGCCCCATATTCCCTTCCAGGGTCTTAGTTTCAGTAGTGTGTGTCACTGTAGTGCTAAACAGATGTGGTGCAGATTGGACAAACCTTCCCAACACCCTCACACACAGCAACAAATCAGTACCAGGCAGTAGTACTTTAAAATAAAAACAATAACTTTTACTAATTACTTAAATAATTACCATACAAACATACAGACAAATGATTTAGATATTTGGTTACAGGATAACTACAAAAAAGTTGGAAAATACATCCACAATGAACTAATGAATTAACTAGATAATTTCTACCTTTTCTGAAGAGAATCAGAGTCCCAAAAATAAGTGAGTTTTGCAAAGTCTCTCTTTCTCTTTGCTGTGTCTCAGAGTCCCAGTTTTTCTTGCAGTGGTCTTCAGTATGTCTGGCAGTTTGTAGTATGTCAGGAAATTTGGCTTCTGCCCTCTTGTTTACCTCTAAGCAATCATTTGTCCTAGGCAAGGGGAGATGTCAGACACTGAAATACACATCAACTCTTCCCAAGTACCCTTGCAGTAAAATGGGCATCTTTCTGAAAAACCTGCTGTCCTGGCCTTTTTGAAATTAAACATAAAAAAATAGAGAAATATGACATCAATATGACTACAGTGGCCATATCGCCACACTAACCACTAGAACATATGGACTAATTGGCTTGTGGAAGCACGTGTCTGTACAGCATTGTTTCTGTACAGTGCCACCTCCTTACTCTTTAACAGCCCTGCAGATAACAATATACATTTTTAGCATTGGAAAACAAAGGCACCATGTGACACCAGTCATTACAGCTAGTTACAATTGAGGTCACTATGACTTAAGCATCTGGAGATCTTTAGTCCTGATGGAGCATAACCCTCGGTGCATATAAGTTGATTTGTCTTTCTACAGTACAAATCAAGTAAATGTGCAGTACAAGTAAAATAAATGGGATCCATAGCAAAGTCAAGATGGACTGCAGTTCTTTCAAGAGGGGAGGCAAATGGTTATGTCAGTGGTTTGGAGGATACTGTATTATTTGAGATTCTTTTGGAGATGCCATATTTAAGCTGAGGCTTTAAACCAAGGTCCCATCTGCGTGTCCAGGTGGCTGTGGAGGTGGACATTATGTTTCTATGTCACTTCTCAAAAGGAGCAGGTAAATTTCCCCTAGTGCCCTGGTCAAATTTTCCAAATTTACTAATACCATCAACAGCTTAACCTGGTTCAATATCTGTAAGTTTGCTTCTTTGTCTCCCTCTGCTGGGGTAGACACTGAAAATAGGAAGTATTTTCTAGCCCTCCTTTACCAGTCAACAGAAACTTAATAAATAGATAATGTAGCATTCTTCTGATGGCAGTAAGCAAGCTTGATACATCCAGCAGATCTTGGTTTGAGTCCTACAACTTCCACTTGCATACTGTGTGACTCTGAGCAAGTCACTTAACCAACCAATGCTCCCGGGTCACCCTTGAAAACAAACACTTGTGCCTAGTGGGCCTTACCCAGTTATGAAAGAATAAAATAAATAAAGATAAATAAAATGTGAACTTGAGCTAGTCAGTTAACCTTTCTATACCCCCAAGTCCCCCTGTAAACTGACCTTGTACCCAGAATACATTCTACAGTTACCACAGAATAATAAAATAAGACAGACCATGCCAACAAGGGGAAGAAGCAGTGCCTTAGGTTACTGGGTTACATGATTTACCATCTGGAACCAGTGAAGAAAAACTTTGCATCCCTAAATATTTGCTGATGCTTGGAAGTTCGAATTCAATACTGGCCACTTTGTGTGAAAAATGGTTGCTACTGCTGCAGAAATACCAACTGAACATTGGCTGCAAGCTAGAAAAAGAGCTTAAAACAGCAGATGTGTTTTCTAGAGCATGTATACAGTACATTACGGGAAGAAATGTTCTACAGATTAAAGTGATGCTATGGGAATCTAACAAAAATGTAAGGGGACTGAGTTTTAAAGCATTAGGGGAAAGAATGCAAGGTGCTTTTATCAAAGATAAATGACATAAGGGGCTCACCATGCCACACCTTGTATCATTTCTGATATTCAAACACAGCCTGCATCAGTTGGTGGTCCACCTGTGCCAGCTGGGCTTGTGCCATCCTTGCAGAGTTCACAAGGCTGTGCCATGGTGGAGGTGGCCGTGCAGCAGAACAGTGCTGCCATATCCCCTATACTGGGGTTTTCTAAGGCAGCCAAAGTCTGCAGGACATGCCTAGGGTTAGACCAGCTAGAGTTAGTCTAATGGCCCCCTGTGCCACCACCGGCACCAACAGTCACAGGGGCAGGTGCATCTAGGTGTGAGCAGTGGTACAGCAGATGCAGGAAGAATGTGAGGCCAGTATCCATGCAACTGCAGTGCTAGATCTCTTTGATTTGCAAGCATCATAGTAGACTGAATTCAGTTGCAAGAAGAGTAGTAGCCAGGATAAAACACTCTAAGACACAGCATTGCAGAGGCATGTATGAGACGAAATCCTTGGCACTTGTATGCAGAGTCGACAGTATAGGACATGAAGTCTAAATATGTGGGACAGACCAATAACTACAATAGTGACAGCGAATGTGTACCTATGAGTGAGTATTGTCAGTGAAGGCAGCTTGGCATGCACACACATAGGGGCTGGCTGTCCCTTGGTCAAGCATATGACTGGTGCACAACAGAGGGGTATTTGTGCAGTTTCTCACTGTGTGAACCACAAGACTATATGCAGTCTTCACAGGGATCCTGGCATGATATGCCTTTTGTTCCAAGGATTTATGTGCCCAGTGTGTGTTGCTTTAATGTGGTTGATGGAGACACCAGGATGTGTACCAGTAGATGCCACCCACACAACAGCAGCCTCAAAAAGCATGCCTATGTCAAAGCAAGAAAGGCATGTACGGTAATCTGGGGCACCAGAGCACATGGACGTGAGGCTGGAGAAACATAGATGACTCCCATCGCCACCACCAACTCCATGCATGCTCTACATCATGGTACTTAGTCATCCTGCATGCCACTACCCCTCTCCAGCAAGGCGCACATCCAAGATTGCATTATTTGTACTGTCCCTGGTAGTCAAGCAGCTAGGTTACATCCCTGTGTCATTGTACACTGCTGCCCAGCATTGTGCACACCTTGCGCCTGTGTGTGCATCTCTCTGCTTGGTACTGAGTTGTCAGTGATGCTTACATTGACATCTGCTGGGACAATTGTGGATGCCCGACACTTGACAGTGTTCTGCAACCACCCAGTCACTCACAGCCATGTTTGTAGTGTACTGATCTTGCTACCACTGTGCCACCATGACATGAACACTAAGCTTACTGGCATATGTGCCAGAGTGTTATCCTGATCTGTAAAGCACTAAATCCCACATGTGCACACCAAATAGACTGCAGCAGAACACTCATGAGCACTCAGTGCTCATGACTATACCGGGTGCTGTACTTGCTGCTGTGGCACTGGGACATGATTCCATAGCCACCAACCTATGGCTCCACAATGATGGCCTGCAAACTACAGACACTGCAGCACTGACAGGTAGGGTGATCCTGCCACCGCTGCTTAGTGCTAATCATCTGTCATAGCTGTCAATGTAACATGCTGTTAGCTTCTTGTCTACTGCTGGGAGTTGCTACTACTTTGCTGGAGCCGGTTACAATGTTACTTGAGTATCCAGAACAATGTGAAAATAGATTTTACCTTGCCAGATTTCCCTAGCTAGCGCACAACAGTTTTCCATAGTATTAACGCGCTTGTTTGGGATCTGCCCATGGCTCTGTTCTGCACTCTGGCAGAAAGTTATTGACATGACAGGCAACTTATCACATGTTGGGATTGACAGCTGCCTCCATCAATCCCCTCCAATGCACCATCTCTGTGATGTATGGGACCACTTGCGGCAACTGTTGGGAGTTTAGTGCCAGAACTGCTGTTGTAACAAAATATGGTGCAGAGTCCCCTGGGGCACCCAGTTTTACCACAAGCAGCTCCTTAGTGCAACTTAAGACACTCTAGTGGCTCTTTGAAACTAGAGCCGAAGGGCTCAATTTTCAAAGAGCCCTTACAGCGTCTCTCTAAGGCTACGGCAAACTCCAGGTGCACCAGAAACCCTGCATCCAATTTAAAAAAAAAAATCAGGGTCCTGACACCAAACTCCCCAGGTTTGTTGCAAGCCAACATCTGCACTAAACAGTTGATGCATCTGCAGGAATTGTCACAGGGATCCACCCCCCTCAACCTGGTGCAACACTGGAGGGACCAGGATGGTTGGGGTGGTGGTGAATGTGCTGGACAGAAGGGGATTAGAGGGAAGAAGGGGCATGGGAGGTGGCATGGGGGAGTCATGGTGATAGCTGAGCATGACAGGGAGTGTGGTGACACCCAGCAAGGTCTGTCTGCGTTTGTATTAATGTTGTTAATGTCTATCAATCCATAGCAGTGATATACAAAGTACTATACCTATTACTGATACTGTATACATATTCACTGATCTAATCCAACATAGCCACGGAGGGGCAAATGATATAGAAACATAGAAACATAGAAATTGATGACAGAAGGGGACTGCAAGATCCATCTAGTCTGCCCAATATGGGAAACTACCCCCCCCCCATCCTTTCTGTGAAATGATACGTTTGTGCCTGTCCCAGGCACTTTTGAACCAGTTTACCATTTTGGCCTCCACCACTTCTCAGGCAGGCAATTCCATGGGTCAACCACCCTCTTAGTGAAGAAGAACTTCCTAACATTGTTCCTGAATTGTCCACCCTTGAGCCTCATATCGTGTCCTCTAGTTCTGACACTTTTCTTCTCCTGAAGGAGCTCCTGTACCCCTATCTTATTTATACCCTTGTTATACTTAAATGTCTCAATCATGTCCCCCATCTCCCTCCTCTGCTCCAGGGAGTACATGTTGCACTCCCTCAACCTATCCTCATATGCCATTTGATGCAGACACTGAATCATTTTTGTGGCTCTCCTCTGTACCGTCTCAATCCTATTGATGTTTTTCCTAAGGTGCTGCCTCCAGAACTGTATATAGTACTCCAGATGGGGGCACACCAGTGCCCTATAAAGTGGCAGCACTGCCACCCATCTACAACTTGTGATTCCCCTTTCTGTGCAGCCCGGCATACCACTGGCCTTTAGAGCTGCCTTTTCACACTGCTTCCCCACCTTTAAGTCATCTGATATAATGACTCCTAGGTCTCGCTCCTGGTTGGCGCATGCCAGCTGCTTCCCTCTCAGGTAGTATCTCATCTTGGGGTTTCCCTTGCCTAAGTGCATGACCTTGCACTTTTTGGCATTGAGCTTCAACTGCCAGGAGTCATATATGAATAACATGGGATCATATTGACATGTAACTCAGCAGACCTTACGGTCTGTATAATGTAACAGTTTTGAGGTCTGCAGAGTTATATATCAATATGATGTTGTGTTATTCAGATATATCACTTGCCCTTATGTGGCTGTGTTGGATATGATCAGTGTATACATTTACATTATTAGTAATGATACACATACAGAAACCAGAATTGAAAGAGTCTATACTATGAGGTCCCAAAAGGCCTTGTCAGAAAACAACTAAGGATCTGTTTGAAATTCATGGAAATGATTACTTGATTTTGGTAGAATATCATTCTAAGTACTCTGAAATGTATACTAGGTGATACCAGAAGCACAAAGGTTATCCCACATTACAAATCCATGTCTGTAATGTATGGCACATCCGAAGCTTTAATCAGTTACCAAGAGCCACAATTTAACTTGTTAACATTTCAGGCTTTTTCACAGGAATGTGTAATATACAGTGCATTCCAATCGTGTTCCATTCAGTTGCATGCATTTTTCAGATATACACACATTTTCCCCGTCCTGATTTTTTTTGCTATTACTGCAATGTTAAATCAATCAGTTGTATGCAAAGTTTCCTTTTTCTCTTTGGATGTATGTCATTTATGGGCTAAACTGCTATTGTTTTCTACGATTAAGTGAGCTAATGTGTTGTCCCAGTGTGTCCTCTCACTTACCCACCAGATGCTAATTAGGTGCCAACAGCGTAACAACCTCAGACGAGCTGACAATTAGCTGGCAAGGACAGTTTAAATGCAATTTACCATCTGCAGCCTGAACAGGTTACCTGCCACAATGGAGAAGGTCACACGTAATGTTTTGACAATGGAGGCAAAAATTAAGCTGCTAGAAATATTCAAACCCAATGGAGTTTCAAGAAATAAGCTGGCCATAGAGTTTTGCATTGATGTGTCCAGTGTGGGTCATATCATTGAAAACAAACTCTGGCCAGAGCTGATAGGGCTGCAGGTGAAGAATTTGGGGTAAAAATATGTAAAATTAGTTTTTTAATATGATTGCACCAGATGTGCAGATCCTTTTTAAGAAACTGCGTCATGAAGAAGGACAGAGGAAATGCTTAACTCATGGCCTAAAGGTGATTTTGCACAGGGGACTGTGAAATCACCTTTTGGGATGTAAAAACAAAATTTTGGCCATGATTTGAAAAATGACAGCTGTCATACGCATGCATATCAAAAAAGTTGTCACGTAATTACTAGACTGCCTCAAACATAGATCCACTGAACTGGAGCTCCATTCTCACAGGCAACAGTGAAGCTATCACCAGTACAACTGGCTTGCCAAATATGAAACCAGAGCAAGCTGAAACAAATCCAAAGGAAGCACTGGAACAACTGACTGACACTGCCCCAAAAGCAGCGCCGAATGAAAGTAACATCCACTCCTTCAACATGACTGGTATTCCAGGACAATTTCAGATAACATTCAATATTCACAGACCTGGGCATTTAAAAACTTTTTAACAACATTTTCCCCAATTGCTTTGTTTCGATGATTTTCAGGCCCCGATTTTTGCCTCAGAAGGTTTTTATGGTTACTCCTATATGTGGAATTTCTTATGCTAACTACAGCAACAACAAAACATTTTCCAGCAAACGTTAAACTCAAGTGTTAATATTGTTAGCCTACAGAAAATGCTTTTTACACTAAACCACACACTATAGCAGGCTTTTTGGGCAAATATACATTTTTAATATGGGTCCCCTATTTTTGGCATTCTGGCCCTGATTCTTATAACTTTGTTTATGATTTGCAAGGCTTAAGGGTGAATAGACTGAAATACAACAAAAAGAAAAATAGATACATCAATATTTTGTCAGAAATGAATTACTCCATAAAAATGACATGCCCATGATGTTTTTCTGCTAAAAAATACTGCAGCTCTAAAGTTAACTCACTCAAAAAATACATCTTTAGAATAAGTTACCTTCGGAACCATTATGGTCAAGAGGTCTTTTTTTAATTAATTCTTTGGGTCAGATTGACATAGACGAATCATTTTGATACAAACAGCCTAAATATTAGTTAATAGATGTCAGTTAAGCAATAATCCAGGACCAGGTGTTAGTTAAGCTAGCATTTATCTATGCCTTTTGTGGTTTGGTGAAGAGACCACATGTACAGTGCCCAAATATTTTCCAGAGATGGATAAATCCCAGCATAACTCACACCCTAGAGTGGATTATCACAATTATAAAATGTGAAAATGATATAAAATAAGGAATAACCCCCAAAAAAACGTTTTAGGTTTGTTGTTGGTTTTTTTTGCTCTAATATCATCATAGAAATATTCTTCAGCTGTCTGTTAATTTTGGAAACTGCAGACCTCTACCCCTCTGTCTCTCTCCCCTTCCCCCCTCCCCCCCCATCTGTATACATTCAGACACACTCAGCACTCATAGTGCTTTGTTGCTGGATAGATAATGATTGAAGAAGTTGCACCTTCCATCCAGCTGCTGTGATTTTTCCACCGTGTTTTCAGGTTTATTTGCTGGGTGAGCCCAACTCTTTTTTTATTTTGTTTGAAGTGGTGTGGGGGGGGGGGAGAAAGAGAGAGAGAGAGCGCAGTGGTGTTAGTAGAGGAGCAGTTGTCTTGGGAGAGTGAGGCTTGCAAGAAACAGAAGCAGTCTGCAGGAGTGCTGGGTTCTCTGAGAGAGAGAGCAGTGGAACAGTCTTTGGTCAGGTATCACAGCAGCTTGGTTAGGGGAAAAATATTAAATCTGTGGCTTTTGCAATCTGGCTGAATCAAAGACCAACAGTGGCATAATGGCGAAATATAAAAAGCAAGAATGAGGGACATAAGCAGATGTGCACAGGAATCTACAAAGTAAACACAGCTGTGGCTTATATACAGTCAGACTCTGAGATGTACTGCATGTGAAATGACTCTGAGTGGCTTGGTGTAAATATTTCTAGTGGAAACCAGTAGCCCAGTGCTTTAGGTTATTTTCCAATTGATTCACCTGGGATAGCCTAACTAATGTACAACATTTTGTGTTCCCATGGGGTCCTGCTTTTGCCCAGTTCAAAAACTGTGAGAACTGAAGTGCAGGAGGCCAAGTGGCAAGCTCAGGGTCACAGAGAGAGCTAGTAGTTGTGGTGGGATTCAAGCATAGGATCTCCAGTTCTGCAGTTCTGTGTTCCAACTACTGGACGATAGCACAGCACCTGTGGACTACATTTTCAGTCTAGGTTATAACTTTAAAGGGACATTAGAGGAGTCACTTACCAATATAAGACTGTCACCTTGCACATTCTTAAGGCAAAAGAACTGCAAGCTAAAACGGAGCCATTCTGATGACAGAAGGATGCAAGGGATGACATTCTAATAAGAGGCCTTCCTAGTGTCCCAATATTATACGAAATGACTCTGAGTGTGAACAGTGAGACTGTGGGAACAGCAGCCTGTAGCAATCAGGAAATTGCACCTTTCCGGATGTTCTCTCTAGTTTAGCCTACTATTCAGTTTGCAGAGTTTCTATTTCCTGTCAGCTCAAGTAGTTCTGCTTTTGTTGGCAGCTGCCGATGGCAGAAAAATAGTGCCTATGATAAGACTGCATTGACAGTGGAGACTTTCACAGGCTGTATGGGGACTGTGATGTAACTCTAAGTTTTTA
This sequence comes from Neoceratodus forsteri, assembly GCA_016271365.2. Lineage (NCBI taxonomy): Eukaryota > Metazoa > Chordata > Ceratodontiformes > Ceratodontidae > Neoceratodus > Neoceratodus forsteri. The sequence continues at coordinate 779,495,354 of CM028131.1, forward strand.
TTGTCTGAAAGTGTTGTTCAGTGGGAAGGAATGCCAAGTCCTTCTACTTATTGATTGTAAAAGGACTGCACGGCTCCTCCCAACTGCAACCCTAAAAAGAGACTCCCCTGGAGGAGAGTAAAGCAGTCCCTGGTGGCTAGCGGCCCCCCAAGCCTGGATCCCCATTTAGTAAAATAAACCAACATCACTGGTGGTCTAGCAGACTCTCCCAGCCTCAGTCCCTTTTTAGCTCTTTCGGCTGCAAGAAAGACAGAAAGTGCAAATGGGAGGAGAGGATGGTCAAGTGGAAGAAGTGCTTTTAGACTGCTTTACTCTCTCCCATGACCACATCGTCCTATTTCCTGGCCCGATCCTCCTCAAGAAATCAAAGCAGCTTTCTCTGATGATGGACATTGAAGATTTGGAGTCAACAGCTGATTGGCTCCCAAGGTGGAAAAAGTATAACCAAATCTCTTACTGCTGCATCATACAGAGCAAAAAAGCCAATTTAGACTTTGCAACATCTGAAGAGTGACTAATCAATGTGCTGTCTGACATTCTCCGTGGATACTGTGTCTGAAAATCTTTTTCCAGACAATGCCTGATGGCACCCTTACTCTCAAAAGTGAAAATTTACCTGGCTATAAGAAATCTAAAGACAGAGTCTCAGTACTGGTGGCAAGTAAAGGCAGATGGGACAGATAAGTTGCCACTCCTGATTATTAGCAAATCAAAAAAGCATGGTGCTTCCATGGTGTTGCTGTGGAAGCCTTGCCTGTGCAGTACCAGGCTAATATCAGTGTCTGGATGACTACAGACATCTTTTCTAACTGGCTGGTTGAACTGGACAAAAAAATGATCAGGAAAGGAAATAAAATCTGCAAGATAGTGGATAATTGCCCTGCCCATATGCCTGTCACATTCTACAATGAAAAGCTTGTTTTTCTGCTGACTAATAGTACAGCAATTGTTCAACCAATGGATTAGGGGGTGATTCAGAACTTAAAGGTGCACTACTGAAAGCGAATTATGAGTAAAATTGTTGGGGCCTCCGACTACAGCCAAGGTCTGGGGCATGATACATAAAATACGGCATTATGTTGAGAGAAGACAGACCACGGACTTTACCTGGTCCTATGGGTTTGAATCATGGCTGGACTCACTGGCTGCAAAATATACCAAACAAAGAACCTTAGTGCGCAAGCACTGAGGCAAGAGTTAGCCCAAAGGGCATTGGCCGGGAAGCCAAGTTTCAAAGAATTACAAAATCACACATACCCCCATAATGCAAAGCATCATGGGCTGCATATGCAAATCACCACAAAATATTATGCTGGTTCAACTTTAAGTAGAACTGCATGGTGCCGAAAGGCCTCTCACACACTATGCAAAGGGTGCCAACAGAAGACACAGACACGTATTTCGTCTTACCAGGACTCATCAGTGTGCCTCATCTGTATGACACCCCAGTGGAATGAACCAGCCACCCTAAGTTGGTCTGGCTGGGTTAGGTTGTGGTGAGCCCAATAAAAACAAAAAACAAGTTAAAAGACACAGAACCTTAGTGCGCAAGCACTGAGGCAAGGGTTATCTCAAAGGGCATTGGCTGGGAAGCCAAGTTTCAAAGAAATGGCACCCTTTGCAGACTGTGTGAGAGGCCTTTTGGCACCATGCAGTTCGGCTTAAAGTTGAACCAGCATAATATTTTGTGCTGATTTGCATATACAGTCCATGATGCTTTGCATTATGAAGGTATGTGTGATTTTGTATTTCTTACACCAAACAAAGCCACATCACTGCTTTTTTAAACAAAGAGAACATTTAAACATGTTATTAATTTCCCTCATTCACTACAAAATACCACCAACAGTTTCATCTGGTTCAAGGTCAGTTGGCATTCATCTGTATCCCCCTCCCTCGGGTCGTGCCTGAAAATAGGCAGGATTGGTCTAGTGCACTTACCCGGTCAATAAAAACTAAAATAAATAATAAAATAAATAAATGTAACTATTTTAACTGTTTTTAAAAAAACCCTGATGCTGTTGTGACAACTTAAAAAATGTAATATTTTGACACAACTGAGCTTATATTTAATATTTTTTCTGTAATCTCACCCTTACTTCTTTATTACTGATGACATTTGCATGTAAACAAGATCTTGCCTTGCTGCTTGCCTTCATCTGACATCATAGTTCTGTTTGAGATCACAATCAATTGCTGTGGAGATAAATGATGTCATAAACAAGGAATTATGATGTCAGGTGTAGGCAAGCAGAAACACCAGATAAAGTCTTTAAGAGAAGCTGACACCTTCAGAAGAACTTTGACAAAACATAATATCTAGACACAATTCAGCTTGTATTTCACATTAGTTCTATATTTGCCCTCCATGTTAATTATTACTGAGATCATTTGCATGAAAACAAGAGCTTTGCTCCTGAAGAAATCATCTAGTTCTCCTACTTTTTCCCTACAGAGGCCATAATGTACTACATGTGACATCACTGTTATTCCCATGGCAACAGACTGATGTCATAGAGGATTATGACTGGAAGCAGGGAGTAAGCTGTAGAGGCAGATGAACTCGAAGGGATGAAGATTATGTATTCATGCAAATGTCCTCAGTAATAAATACTGGGGAGGACAAATCTATAGAATATACAGTATATGGAATAAAAGTTTACCTGCATCTTGTATTTTTAAAAGTTTTCTTTGAGGAGCCAGCAGCTCTTTAAGTCACAGTAATCCTCTTTCATACAGCTGTCTTCAGTAATAATGAAAAAAGGGAAAGAATTATGGAAAATATATGAAATATAAATTGAGTTGTGTCAAAATCCCACATTTCTTTAAAGTTTTTCTAATGGTGTCAGGCGCTGTTTAATACTTTTAACTGTTTTATTAAGATTAAATCGCTTATTAGAGGCAATGAGTGTATAATGAATATTGACTTGTACCTGCCACCACTATTTTAATAGTGTTCTGTTTGTATGCACATTCTGGTTGCATGCACATACTCATCTTGTCCTGGGCATGTGCATACATCCAGAATCCTCTGTATAACACATCCAGCCTATTAGTTTCTCAATCAAATGGACTGGCTGAGAAAGTGGTCCTAACAGTTAAAACGATTCTCAAAATATTGTTGCATAATAATAAAGACCCTTTTAAAGCATATTTGACTTCAGAACTACACCCACTGATGATACAGGGTCATGCTGCACAACTCACAATGGGATGACACTAAGAACCAGATAGCCAACTTCACTGTTGATGCTACTTAAACATGTGAAAAGGCATGTCATGTGCTACAAATCTTGTCAGGTGAAACAACAATACTTTTTCTCAGAAATGGAATAAAAGACTTTTCTCCCCTGATGAAAGGAAAGATCATCAAGATCATCAACCAGCCTCTCAGGCTGTAATGTTGAGAGGCTGACTATCATAAACAAGCAGTTGTCAATGCTGAATGTTGTCTCACTAGCATTGGCATTCGTAGTGCAGGAGTTAGAGATGCATACTAGGAGTGGCAGTGAAGTATTGAACTGATGCCAAACCCACACCCACCCTGCAGAGACTGACAGGCGTTGGCATGTGTCTTTGGGTCATCAGCTATAACACTTATGCCATTTTACCTCACCCTACTCTGTAGACACTAAGAAGTGTTGTGGTGTGCTTTGGGGCCCTTGGGCATTATACTCACCCCATTCCATAAGGAAATACGCTGAGGTGGGTGCAATATAGGAGAATGGGGTGAACTTTGTGGCTGAACACTCCAAGGCACACCTCGATGCCTGTCAGTGGCTGCAGGGTGGGGTGGGGTGTAATGTATGGAGCATTATAGCTGACGATCCCAAGTCACACCCCTGATGCCTGTCAGTCTCTACAGGGTGGGGTGTAACAGTTGGAAACCCTAACACCGTAGGCATGTGTTGGCATTTTCACTCCAAATTATCAACATGGGCTTTTGTGACCCCACCTCATAAAGAGTGGCAGTATCAGTTTGTTAGCCAAAAGGTGATTTTGCACAGTGACTGTGCCATTTGACATCATAGGTACATAAACACATTTTGTGCAGGATGTGAAAAATGACAACTGTATTGTTCATGAGGAGGTGTAAAAAAATGGCAACATTTGAAAATCTGGAGCGAAAATATGAAAAATTGATGAAGTCATGAGCATGCATAGAAACTGCGCAACGCACATCCATACACCAATTATTTTTGAGTTTTTTTACACCACATTTTTAACATAGGAATTTTGGGACCTCCCCTCATGAACAGTGGCACTGTGATTTTCTTAATCTGTCCCAAAAGTTGATCTCCCACAGTGACCACGCCATAGTATACCACAGGTGCAAAAACACATATCAGGCAGGATGTGAAAAATTACAGCTGTACTGTTCATAAGGAGGTGTGTAAAAATGCCACTGCTGAAAATCTGCCATGAAGCTATTGCAAATTTGCGAAGTTACAAGGGTGCGTGGAAACTGCGCAACACATGCTTGTAACAGTCATTTTATGGACCTTCATCACCAAATGTTCAACATAGGCATTTTAGGACCTCTGCTTATGGACAGTGTCACTGTTATTTTGTCAAACTGTCCCAAAAACTGATTTCGCAGAGCGACCGTGCTATTCTGCGCTGGCCGTGTGAGAACACATTTCGACCAGTATATGTAAAATGACAGCTGTACTGTTCTCATAAGGAGGTGTGGAAAATGGCAATTGAGAAAATCTGGAGTGAAAATATTACAGATTCGAAATTCTGACATCGTGGAAATTGCACAATACATGCTTGCTATAAACAACCATTTTTGATTTTGTCACCAAATTTGCAACATAGGCTTTTTGAGAGCCACCCTCATGAACAGTGGCACTGTCATTTCATTTATCAGTTCCGAAAGGTGATTTCATGCAGTGACCACAAAATCACCTTTCAGGACGTAATAACACCATGACAGTGACTGAATTCATGAGGAGGGATCCCAATAACCCCATGTTGAAAATTTGGTGCCAAAATTCCCAAAAATGACCAAGATATGCACCAAAGTTGAAAAACCCTATTTATGTCATTCTACAGCTTACTGGCATTTCTTCAGTTCATGGTTGGCTTTGAATATTGCAGAAATGTTACCCGGTCCACTGAAGATCGTTGGGCCGGGCTCCGGAGGTAAGTATGGGGAGAGGTGGATGTGGGGAGGTGGGGTACACAGAGGGTGGGTGCAGGTTGAGGGAGGGAACAGGACAGACCGCGAGGGACTGTTTTCTGATTTACAGGTTTAAAAAAAAAAATCACAGGACTTTTTTTTTTTTTTTAACAGGGGCATTTGGCATGCTGGGGTGGGCTCCCAGAGTGCCACCTGAGTGTTTTGGGGGGTGCTGTAGCCGACGGGGGATTGGGCACCCCCGTCAGCACATACCAAGGTGAAGGGGGGGGACAAGAGCCGAGGGGGGATTGGGCAACCCCCTTGACACACAACAAATGGAGGGGTATTATGCCGATGGGGAGTGGGCTCCCCTGAAGTCGGCACTCTGCACTGCGGCAGTCAGTGCTTCCATGTTTATTGAACTGCTTCACCAAGAAAGGCATGCTGCTGCATGATGAGCTTGGCTCTCATTGCAGCGGACTTTTTTTAGATCTGGTGGCCAGTTTACATGTTGCTGGTGTCAGCACCTGCAGTTGCATTATTGGGGAATGAGGGATGCACCTACTGATGCATGCCCTGCATTCACCCACAGTGACCGCACCTCCAAATCTGCTCCTACTGCAATATGCTGGCTGGCGTGCAAGCATGAGCCACCATAAAATGAACAGCTCTTTTATTCCACTAGATCATAAGACAATTGCCATGCAGTCTATTTTTTCTGACAATGACGAAGATGAAGAAGTTGCAGATTCAGTTTAAACTGGGAAATAAAATCAGAGGCTGAACAAGCTGCAGAAACTTCCTGAAGGTTGCCCTTTTTTGCTTGAACAACAATAAGGTAGTTGGCTTATTTGCACTACTGCTCACAATGCCTATGACCCAGGTTTGGAAATGAACCAGGGTTGTCAAGGTCCAGCCAAGGAGGAGCACTGGGCATCCCACAGAATACTCTCCTCCTCCAGGGAGGGAGGGACCCGTCTCCGCTGCAGTGCTGCCACTTGGGTGACCACGGGTGGAAGTGCAGCAGAGATATGGTGGGAGTGGTTCCAGCCTGCCATCACAATGGCATGGTGTCCATCTGTGATGCTAATGTCCCAGATTCAGGAATGGACCCGGGAAATCAAAGGGCCAACAGGGGGGAGAAGGACTGAGCATCCCATGGATGGCTGTCCTTCTCCGGGGGGAGGGGGACTGTGTGTCCGGCACAAGTCAGACCCCTAGAAGAGGCTAGGGACTTTGTTGTAACCAAAGCCCGGACTTCTTATGAGGCATGTCAGACGTCAGTGTCATTGCATGCCATGCCTTCTTCAGGGTAGCAGCAACAAGGAAAAACATAGTGACCAAAATTAATGATGCCCGCTCCCTGACCTGATTGCCAGCCATGGCACTCCCCAAGCTGACCTATCCCATCCTCCACTGGCTCTGGCCTGACCTCGTGCCCTGCCTATGAGGGAAAGCCAGGGAGGCAATATCGGTAGACGTCTTTACCAGCAACCTTCTCCCGTTGCTGCGTAGGTTTGCATCAGTGCAAGTTGCCCCATCCTGGGGGAAATACAGGGGGTATTTTTCAGGAGGTAAGTCCGTGGGGGGTGAGGAGGGGGTCTGGGAAGGGCAGGGCTGAGCATCCGGTGGTCTGAAGTAAGAAAAATCATACTAAATAAAAAAAAGAGATATGGTAGGAGGGGGATCATCTACTGGGCTTGCGATTAGTGCACCAGTGTATGTGCTCCTGCACTGAACCCAGTGCTTGGCTTGGAGAAATAAAGAAAATTATCCAAGCAGCAGCAGATGAAGTTGCAAACCTCACATGCCCTCCTGCCATGCAACCTTATGAAATAAGAGTTTTGTGGATTGTGCCCCCTACTGTCCCCATCTAGGGGTAGAGCCATGACTACATGGTGATAGGCAGTTGAAACACGGGTAATGTTTGTTTGTTTTTCCACCATGGGCTCTCCCGAAAGAAGACTGTGCTGGAAGATAGACAGATTACAAATAGAAACAAACAAAAAAAAACAACATAACATTCAAAATCAGATTTGTTTTTGATCTGACAGGCCCGTGATGTCAGTGGCTGTAGCACAACCCTCCCTTGGCTGTAATGCACTTAACCAGATATGAACTTCCTGAAACAGGACTGTTTTGTGGTGCAGTTTTTATATCCTAGCTGTCTGTTTGCTCCTGTTCCCTCCCTAAGAAGAATTACAAAGAAATGCAAAATTATAGTGGTTGTTTTATTTAGTCTGTTATTTGGGGCCAGATGCAGACATGTGGTATCAAAGCAGCAGCGGTTGTCCCACTCAAGTTTCCCACAAGTGACTGGAATGTGTGTAATCTGATCCAAACCTCCCAGGGACATGTGCATGTTCCATGCTTCTGGTTTTGTATCTAAACTGACTGTTTGTTGCCATTCTCTTTCTCTGAAGGAAACAAACAAAATATTTGTGTGTGTGTGCGTGGGGGGGATGGGCTATATTTAGAGAGAACAACAGACATGTGTTTTCAGTGGTCATGCCCGCTCCCCCTGTGTCTGGAACCATTGCTTGATAATTCCTTATGCAGCATATTTCTGCAATTTTGGATACAAAGGAGTTCACGCACATCAGCAGCAGGAGTCAATTCCAAGCATAAAAGAATTCATTTAAATTAAAACACTGGCAATGCCACAACAAAGCACAGAGTGGAATCCCCTTACACATTGCAGTTCCCCACTGCTTCAGTCAACCGACACATGTTGACACCTTATAAGAGTTAAAATGCTATTGCTTGATTCTGTTGCAGCACCATTGTTTTTTAGAAGCTTTTTTCTAAGTTTGTATTTGTCTATAATGCTTTGTTTTCCACCTGTTCCCTTGACAAAAAGACAGACTTTTGTGATACAGATATTTCCCTGTCTCTTTTCTGCAACTGTAGTTGAAGGTCTGCCATCAGACTGTGTACAGTATTTCTATCACAAGCAATCATTGTTTCTTACCCCCCACAGGCGGAGTACAGCTGCACACAGCAACTCACAAGAAGTTCAGAGAATTGTCCATTTCATCTTGTTCTTTCTGTTCCACCAGCCTCCACGTTAACAACTGCAATTATCTTATCTGCCAGAGGGCCAGCGAACAGTCCAACATCTGTGTTGCTCTTTTTAGCTTACTGGCCTCCTCAGGCCAAGAACAGCTGCACTTTAGCACAACTGCCGGAAGTCCAAAGAACTGTCTGACATTGATATTGCTCTTTCTCCTCTGCCAGTATCCACAGGCTACAGAAACAATTGCAGTCACCGTATCTGACAGTAGTCCAAGGAACTGTCAGTCTCTTTCCCCTTATCAGCAGACTGAGACCTGCTGTACTCAGCACAGGCACCAGTTGTCCAAAGAGCAAAGGCTATTCATATAAAAGAACTCAATGAAGACTTGACTGTACCTGAAAGGGTTAGCACCAAGTGCTTCTCTTTAGGATTCACAAGGTTAGGTTTGGAAAACAATTTTAAAAGTTTAGCAAGCTCAGTCCTGGTTAATACACAGATTTTATCCCATTTCCTAACCATTTTTTTATTTTTTTTTAAATGTTTATATGGGAGCACCTGGTGTGTGGCCAAAATCAAAATTAAATAGTTACAGTACTACTGCCCCCCACACCTCAAAGTTGCTTCAAAGCTTGCAATTCCTTCAAGTCAATTCAATTTTCTCACTTGGTTTTCCTTCCATCATTTTAACATTTAGAGGAGTTCTTGGTCTCATCATTCGGCCGAATCACAATCTTCTTGATCTCATCATTCAGCCGAATCACAATCAGCCTGACTACCAATGGTGTGGTGACCCACACATCAGTCAGGAAACACTTAAAATTTTTAAATGCCAATATGAGATGAGGCCCCGGTGCCTTTTCTCTTTCTTAGGTGAAAACCACAATCTGGCTTCAACTTTTAACTTTAAATAGTACCCTTATAATAAGAGCTATGAGTCTACAGCTTTCTCTCTTTCATGTGTAAGCCCCCCAAAATGGGCTTACCTTTTTGGAGCTGCTGCCCGTTCTCCTGCATTGAAGGTGGGTCACGTCTGGTGGTTCCTCGTTCGGTTGGTCTGCGGCTGATCCTTGATGGCTCCTGCCACCCTGTGGTGGTGTCCTGGCTCTTGGAGTGCAGCCTGGGCACTGCTCTGTTGTTTTCTCTGCCTCTTGGTGCAAGTGTGGTGTTTTTGGTCACAGGGGGTGGCCGTGGTGGTGGGACCGTGTATTTGTAAATAGTTATGGTGGTCGCACCATGGGGCCCATGCACGGTCATCATCAAAAACAAATGTAGCAGAGTGGCTGCTCAGAGTCCTGGGTCTGGTTTTTCTGGGGTTGGCCAGGCTTGGGACCACATTTGAAAAACGTAATCAAAATGAATAGATATGTAAATAGTTTTTGCTGGTCTGTACCTATTGAGCATGCACAGCTGCTGTGGATAGGACAATGTAAAGGAGCGGCTGCTCCATTTAGAGGAAAGTGGTTCAGTGTTGGCTGGCACTGCAGAAGGCATAATTGTAAATAGTTACCTCAAGACTACAGGTTCCATTGAGCGTTGGGGAAAAGTTGTTTTGGCACTGTGGAGATAGGTCCTGGTTGGACCTTGGAGTTTGGTGGGCATTCATTGGTGCCAGTGTGGAAGGGATAAAAGGAGGGGAGTGTGGGAACTAGGGAGAAGGAAGGCATGGTTGAGGGACTGAGCAGGGTGAATTCCAGCTCGGTCCACAGTTTTCCAGCATTTTATTTTGCTGTGGTAGTAGCCTCTGAGAGCTAAAGGGACATGGTGGTGGCCACTGTTGTTTAGAGTCCCAGTGGGGCAGCCTGAGATTACTGCCCAAGAAGAGAAGTAGGACAATTTGCAAAAACCTGTGTTATGAGAGTGGGTTGTTTCTATTGGCCCAGAAGGTCACTGCTGAGTGTAATCCCCAGGAGGATTTTCTACTTGGGAAAGAGTAGAGTGGAAGCCATTCTGCTGCCAGGCACCATAGGAGGAGGTGAGAGGAAAAATGGTTAACAACTGAGAGGTGAAGGGATCCAGGGGTTCTGGTAGAGCCCCTGGTCCCAGAGACTGTTGATTGTTGCTTCAGTTTTGAAGGAACTGTTAATGGGGTCAGTTATGAGCCAGGGGATTCAGAGGCACCCCACCTAGTTCCACCGTGATCCCAGTCTTAGACTGTTCCAGTTTGGGGCTGGAGGATGAAGTGATGCTGCTTACTGTTTAAAGGCCTGATTCGGCCATGAGTTAAGCTGCCTGTGTATTATAGTACTTTTGGCTGCCTAGGCTGTAGGTAGCCACCTGGACATTGTGCTGAAATATGATCTTCTCCGTCCAGAGTAAACTCAATCTTTTAATGTGACCTCTATGGTTGAGAGAAATTGGTTTGTGTGTTTTACTGCTCCATGTAGTGACCATTCCTGTTTTATTAACTGTTCATTAAATGGGATCCCCTTGTTTCTGCAGTTCTGGTGTTTGTCTCATTTTGTTTGGATGAACTGTTTGCTGCTAGCAAGATGTTGCTTCCACAACCCAGCTCCTAGTGTGTGTCCAGGGTATGCCATGGAAAAACCAAAGGACCATCGAGGAATACAGTGAGAGGCCTGTCTGATGAAGACTGTCTACAAAGGCCTCTGAGGCAATGATGGCAAGGCCAGGCAGGTGAAGATCAGCATTCTCATCTCTCCAGTCAACCGGCTCTGGACCCAGAGGTCCAAGGACACCCCGGTTTCATCAGGTCTGGTAAGCCAGGACTCTTTCTGCTATATAGTACCCCCCTCCCTTGGATTTTCACCATCCTACCCCTAGAGGTGGGAAGGGGGCTAAAAATGTGTGGAAACCACTTTCTGGCTTCATCTTTTATATAGTGTACTCTGACCAATAAGAGTCTCACAGGTGACCACTGGGAAGGTAACCAGTTAGGAGAAGGCCACACCTCACCTATTTGCAAGTGTCAGTGAATTTTGGATATGTTTGCTGTGCATTTTAATATCCAATATAACTGGACTGGGGTGCCCACCCTTGGTACTGCTTCTCTTGAACCCCCCTCCAATCCAGGTCACCCGCCCCAGTTCCCAAACAGTAGCCAAACACTGAGGTGCTCAGTCCCCAGTGTCAGAATGTTAATGTCCCCTGCAATAAGGAAAACCATCCCTCAATGATTTTTTTTTACCTGTAGAAAAGAAAATGGTCTCTTGCCAATCTGAGCCCCCCCACACCCTACCAACCCCACCCCGACCTCCCATTTTTCACCCACCATGCCACACCCTACCCACACACCCTCACTCACCTAAACATATCCCATGACATAGATCCGTTCTCCGATCAAAGATGTCTTTCTGCTGGAACCGCCAACTACAATGAGAAAATAAGGTAAATCTGGTTAATGTATTTCAATTGGTCTTGAACTTTGATTCATAAATTTGTCATTTTTACACCAAATTATGAACATGGCCATTTTGGAGCCCCACCTTATGTCTGATGGGGATGGAATTATGCAACTGTGGCCTGAAAAGCAACTTTTGGTCTCTTTGCAAAATCACGTTTCAGGCAAGACTTGACATTTTTTACCACCCTTGTTCATGAGGAGGGGACATAAGAAGACTATGTTGAAAATGTGGGGTCAAAATACAGAAAAATGACAAAAGATATTAGGGTATATTTACATTTTTCTACACTCACTCATAACCTCAGTAATTTTATATATTTTGCCTCCACATTTTCAGCAAAGCCATTTTTCACGCCGCCTGTTGAATGTGACAGCTGTCATTTTTCAAATCCTGTCCTAAATGTATTTTCACACCTGTGGCACAGATTGACATTTCAGCAGGGATTCAAACATTTTCCGAGAAAGAAAATGTTTCTGAGGGAAATGGACTCAGCAGATAGTTTGTAGCATCCCTGAGGTGCAAAACTATGCTCAGGATTCTGTTCAGACTGTAGGGATGCTAAACATCGAATAATTGTTACATACTTCAGTGTCTTTTCATATATCTTGATTTATTGAGGGGGCAAGGGAATAAATCAAGATATTCAAACATTTTCACCTACCGGGTTCATGAGGTGAGTACTGGTGTTAAGTGTGTGGTGAATCCACTCGAATTATGCGCCACAAAAGATTCATGCTAGGAGATTTATTTTAGAACATTCAGATGTGAATAAGGAGACCATGCTGAAAATTTGGTGGCCAAATATGGTAAAATTACTAGCTTATGAGTGAACATTGCATAATTTCAATGTTTACTCATAACTTTGCTAATTTTCAAAATTTTAACTCCAAACTTTCACCATAGCCATTTTCCATACCACCTCATAAGTGTGACATTTACGTGTCATTTTTGTCATTGTGATTTACGAAGACAAGAGTGAAAATGTTTAGATGAAATTTTCATTGTGGCAGCAGAGTTTATCCCCTGCCTGTGTTGCATGCTCAAATAGCTTGAGAACCATTATCATGCCATCCATCAGTTCCCACTGGTCTGTTGTCAGAGACATGGATCACATCTGAAATTGTCAAAAGCTTATGTGGATAAGCAAGTATTCCAGGAAAGCTTTATACTACTTGTACAAGTGCTATATTAGACTGCAGTTATTGCAGAACTTGTTGGATCTGTGGATCTGGCATGCATTACTGAGACCTGGCTGGATGAGAATGGGGGCCCCATATTAGAGGCCATTATTCCGGCCAGGCACTCGGTGTTGCACCGATTAAGATTGGACCATTGGTGGGGGGGTTGCAGTCTGTTTTAAGACCGACCTGGGCCTCATGAGTGTACTAGTTGGAGAGGATGAGTCATTCGAGTGTACTGTAGAGGCGGGTGTGGGTTGGAGGATTACCCTCATTTACTGTCCCCCAGGTGATGAAAAGCATTTCCTGCAGGAAGTTGCGGACTTCGTGATCGACATGGCATTCGAGTCACCCAGGCTGATGGTCCTGGGCAACTTCAACACCTGGTTCGATGACGATCTCTCACAATTTGGACAACACTTCCTCTAATTGATGACATCTTTGGGCCTCACACAATTTGTTACTTCTGCCACTCATAAAGGCAGTCACTCCCTTGACTTAGTCTTTCTCCTGAGGATCAATGCCTTCGATTTTGGGGTGAAACCAGTCGAATAGTCCAATCACTACACCGTGGGGTTCAGTTTTTGCACCCCCCTTCGTAGACCTACCCCATGGAGATGGTCAGGTATCGTCCTTTGCGAGACGTATGCTCTGAGTGCATGGCAGCAGTGCTTGACCTATTGGAGTTTTCTGGAGTAAGCAATGACCCAGAAACCTTGGTACTGGCTTATCATAAGGCCATCTCCTCGGCTCTGGATATCATTGCTCCTGTCCATGCTCATCCTCTCCCCCTTCACCCTCAGTCCCCATGGTTTGATGGGACCTTGAGGGAGATGCTGTGACAAGGTCGAAGATTAGAATGTTGCTGGCAGAGATCCACCCTTGATGCCGACCATCTTAGATTGATGGAACATTACCAAGCCTATCATTCCGAAGTCTCCTGTAAGAAAGCAGAGTTCCTGTCCGGGGAGATTGTGGCTGCTCAGAACCGACCTGCTCATCTCTTTCAAACTGTAGACAGATTCTGCAACCCAGCCTGCTTGCAGGTTTGAAGAGCTTTTTCACAAGTAGAGTGTGAAGAGCTTGCTCACTCCCTTGTGGCTAAGGTGGACAACATCAGGGTGGTGCTCCAACAAGCACCTTCTATGGGAGAAGCTATGGATGGGTGCTTGGTCACTAACCCTGAGTTCTCCTGGAGTTCCTTTGCCCAACTGGAGCTCATTGCTGTCATGTGGATTGTCCAGGGTATGCGCCCTACATGCTGTAGTTTGGACTTGGGCCCAACTTCCCTGATTAAGGGTTGCTGGGATACCATTGGCCCAATCCTAGCCTGGATAAGCTGGTGCTTCTTGGAGATGGGTGAGTTTCCCATCTCCCTGAAGGAGGCGGTAGTGACACCCCTCTTCAAGAAAGCTTCTTTGGACCCAGACTGCCATGCTAACTACAGACCAATCTCTAACCTTCCCTTTGTGAGGAAGGTGATTGAGAAAGTAGTGGCCATATAGCTGGAGAACCATTTGACCATCCATGACATCTATGAACCATTCCAGTCTGGTTTTCGAAAGAGACATAGTACCTAGACTGCGCTGGTTTGGGTGCTCAATGATCTCCTGATAACGAGAGATCGGAACAGCCATTCCATCTTGGTTCTTCTTGATCTCTCTTCAGTGTTTGACACTGTGGACCATGGGGTTCTTCTCAAATGCCTGAGGTTCATCTGTGGCCTGTCTAGTACAGTCCTCAAGTGGTTTAGATCCTTCCTCACTGGCAGAACTCAGATGGTGGTGTTGGGGATTAATTCCTCCAGCCCAGTTTCTCTGTCATGTGGGGTACCTCAGGGTTTGGTGTTGTCCCCAATGTTGTTTGCAGTGCACATGCTGCCCCTCGGAGACATTGTAAGAAGGTGTGGGCTGAAGTTTCACTGCAATGCTGATGATACCCAGCTCTACCTATCATTTGCACCCGACCAGGCTAGAGCTTGCTTGACATTTAACAACTGCCTTACTGAAATCCAGAACTGGATGGATTTGAGTTGGCTGAGCTTGAACTCATTTAAGACGGAGGTGTTGGTTGTGGACCCGGATCACTGGATGGGGGGGGAGCTTGTTTGCCTTCAGGACTTTTTCTTGGTGGCTCCCAGCTCCCCACTTCTGAACAGGTGCGAAATCTGGGGGTGATTTTTGACGAAGGGCTGACACTGCAATCGCAGGTATTGGCGGTCGTCAGATCTTCCTTTTACCATCTGAGGAACATCTCCAGGATTAAGCACCTTGTTCTGTCTGGTGATCTGCCTACATTGGTCCATGCCTTTGTGACCCCACACCTTGATTATTGCCACTTCCTTTATCTAGGACTACCAGGGGTTGATATCCACCACTTGCAGCTAGTGCAGAACGCTGCTGCCCGATTATTGATGGGTACTCCCTGTACCTGTCAAATTTCTCCAGTGCTGCAGGAACTGCACTGGCTGCCAGTACAGTGGTGGATCACCTTTAAAGTCAGACTTCTGACATATAAAGCCCTACATGGACCTGGCCTGGACTACCTGAAAGAGCTTCTGGTTCCTTACTGCCCTAGGCGATCGCTCCACTCAGAGGACGAGGGGTTGCTAAAGATTCCAAGGGTTTCTTTAAAATCTTTAGGGGCCTGTGCTTTTATGTACGTGGTCCCAGCCCTTTGGAATTCTCTACCCCATCCGCTTAGGGAGTGTGCATCCATGAAGGAATTTAAATAGGCCCTGAAGACCCATTTGTGTTATCAAGTGTATTCGACTTGATGTTATTTTACTGATTTTATGAACCAGTATTTATTATATGTGTGTTTTATTATACTGTTTTTACTTGAATTATCTGTTAAGGTGCCTTGGTTTTTAGAAAGGCGCTGTACAAATAAATATTCTTATTCTTATTATTATATCATGTACAGTGTCCAGTTCCCTCTTGTGATGACTTACAACTTAGTTAGGTTAGTTTTGAATGAGTAGTGTATGTTCAAGTGATTTTTACTGTATTAGGTGTGGGTGTATTTATAGTGTGAGTACATAGGTGATTTGGGGTGAGTCACTTGTGTCTGTGGATGAGTAGTAGGTGGTGGGGTTTTTGGTTTTATTTTGCGGGAGGGTTGAGTTTTGGTGCACTATATGTGTTTGACCTTGGAACCATAGACTTAGTAAGTCCTTATCCCACTTGCTTGACCTCTGCCCCTTTGATGCCACCTACCAGTGGTGACATATAGGTGCTGTATGGAGGTGGATATCATCAGGAGGCAGGATGGCAGGCCCTGGGGGATGAGGGTACTAATGGGGGTGCACTATGAAGTGACCAGGGATGAAATGAGATCTAGAGAGAGGCTAGACATGGCTGGTACCCCTACCCAGGGCTCCTACTGGAATGAGTAGGCAGGTTGCCAATGGCCCATCAGCCTCCTCTCATCATCTGTGGGCAGTGCTTTGTAATGCCAGATCACTGAGGAACAAGACTGCCATTATGACAAGTTAATTGTTTAGTTCTTTGCTTGATCTGCCTTGCATCATGGAGACCTGGATGACTGATGATGCTGGTCCAGTTCTGGAAGTGGTAGAGTTCTGAAACTGGTGGTTTCAGTCAGATTCTCTGTTGTTCACTGCCCATGGAGGGAATGCAGGGGGGGGGGAGCATTTGGTTTTGATCTGAATTGAACTCCACTGTGCACCCAGTAAGGGAAACTATGTTGTTTGAATGTGTGGCCATGCATGGGGGGCCTGTTGCATGTTGCAGGATCCTTCTGGTGTACTGACTTCCAGGACTCAAGAAGGCTTTCCTGCAGGTGATCAAAGACTTCATCACTGACAAGGTGTTGGAGTCATTCAGATGGTTAATTTTGGGTGGCTTCAATGCCTGGATTGAATAATGAGCTCTCGCATTTTAGATAGGATTTCCTCTAGCTGATGAATTCACTGGGACTAGCACAAGTAGTTACTTCTTTGACCCACCAACCTGGGTATGCCTTGACTTACTCTTCTCATTGGGGCTTGAGATTATTAACCTCAAGATTGATCTGGTCAGTTGGTGGGATCATTGCACAGTGAGATTCTCATTGGTGGCCCCCTCATAGTCCACCCCTGTGGAGATGGTTCATTATTGCCCTTTAAATGGGTTGCCCCCAGGTGGACTCCAGGTGATGATGGATCTCTCGGCTATGGTGGCTGTTTGTGCAACTGCATTGGAAGAGGCCATGGTGGTTTCTAACAGAGCCATTACCTCAGCCTTTGATGTAGTCACACCAGTCCATATATGACACATAGCTTCAGGCTTGAGATCCCCATGGTTTGAGAGGGAGTTTAGGGAAATTAAATCCAGATGTTGCAGGTTGAGCATTGTTGGAGGAGGTATGTCTCTGAGGAGAATAAACTGGCTTTGAGGGTTCACTGTGGTTAATATCAAAGGGAAATTTACCATAAAAATGCAGGAAATTGTGGCAGGGAGAACTGACCAGCTCAATTTTCCAGACTGTGGGCAAACTACTTAATCTGGTCTATCTACAACCACGAATGACTTTTTTTGTTTCTATCTTCTGTTTTTCCTCCCTAGGTGACTGCAGGCAGGACACTCCACCCTACCAGCCACTTAGGATCATCCACTGTCCCCCCAGTACTCCTGAGCCCCATTCCCCCACTGATTTCCCCCTGTGGTGGGAAGGGAAAGGGTTATCCTCCCCCCTACCCAGGATACAATCCAGGTTGAGGCAATTATGGGTGATCCAGTGGTGGAGCAGGATTCTGGTTGGCTGGTAGGGCTTCACAGAGCCTGCGGTCACCCTTCCTTTTTTTGCTTTTCTGCCTTTCCCCCTTGCGGCCATGAACGAGTGCATTTGGAGGCATGCGTGTGTCATATAGGCATGCTCCTACCTCCCTAACTCTGTTGCTGCAACCGGGCCTCCACCAGGAGGCAACCAAGGAGCAGGACAACATCACCCATCCCCAGGAGAGGAGTGCCATTGTCAGATGTTCAATCCTCTCCCTCGTGTCCATGAACAAGCATGTTTGAAGCACCTGTGTGTCATATAGCCATGCTCTTGCGTCCCTAACTCCAACGCTGCCACCCGGCCTCCACCAGGAGGCAGCAAAGGAGCAGGATAACATCCCTCCCCCCAGGAGAAGAGTGCCGTCATTGGACACTTGATCCTCCCCCTCCTCTGCTGACTCCCAGCAAACCGAGCTTGCTCCCAAGCCTGGGTCACCGGTGTAGCGCGAGGTGTGGCATCCAACTCCTCAACCATCAGCACCACCGGGCCGGCTTAGTGATGCCTTTTTATCTGCTTATTACGAAGAGTTGGCTTAGTTTTTCTTTTTTAGGATGTGCTCTCTTAGGGCTGGAATTTCCTTAATCAGTTTGTCGCGGCCCAGCAGAGTTGAGCTAGTTGTGAATGGGTAAGTCTGCAATGGTTTTAGGCCAGTTTCTGTTGAAGAGGTCTGTGAGGTGCCCTGAGTTGTGCCCCACTTTTTGTGAGCTGGACCCTAGTCTGACATGCCTCTTAGTGAGTTGTGTGGGATACTTTTGACCAGTGTTCACCGAGTTAGTCCAGTGTTCCCTTTCAGAGGGATCCTTTCCATGCACATTGAAAGATGCATTGGTGAGGCTGCTTCTGAAAATAAAAAAAACCCTGCAGCTGGACTACTTGGTGAATTACAGACCAGACTCTAACTTCCTCTTTTTGGAGTAGAATATATGGAGATGCTGGCTGTGCAGCTTGAGGCACACCTCCTGGCCTTTGATATCTATGAGCCTCTCCAATCTGGATTTAAGTTCAAGCAAGATACAGAGACTGCACTGGTCAGGATGCACAATAGCCTTCACAGGGCAAGAGATAGAGGAGGGTGGTCAGTTCTTGTCCTCCTCAAATTTTCATCAGCTTTTGACACCATTGACTTGGGTTGTTGTTGGATCACCTCAGAGAGCACTGTGTACTCGCTGGCATGGTCGTCTGCTGGTTTGAGTCCTTCCTCAAAGATAAGATGCAGAGGTTAGTGTTGGGGAATGTCTCTTCATGTCCAAAGCCCCTGCTCTGGGGTGTACCCCAGGTGTCAATTCTCCCTCCCATGTTGTTCACAGTGTATATGCTGCCCCTGAGAGGGATCATTAGATGACACAGTCTGGGTTTTCAGTGCTATGAAGATGACTTCCAGCTGTATATGTCATTTTCAAATAGGACGCTTAGGTGCAGTAGATGTACTAAATTTGTCCCTGGCTGAAATCCAGGACATTAGCTGGCTGAGATTTAACCCAGATAAGATGGATATACTGGTTATTGAGCCTGGTGTGACAAGGAGTGCAGAGGCCTCTGAGCAGTTGACCGGGTCTGGTGCTTGTTTCTTCTGAAGCCTGGCTGGATGAGGAGTGCAGATATCTCAGAGCAGTTGACTGGTTTTGTGCTTGTTTCCTCAAGTTTGGAGGCCTATGCTAAGTTGAAGAATCTGGGAGTCATTCTGAATAGCAGGTTGACACTTCAGGCTCAGGTGTTGGCAGCTGACCGAAGTGGCTTTTTACCACCTCAAAAATATCACCCAGATTAAAACCTTGATCCCATCTGAAGGCCTGCCATTACTGGTGCATACATTCATGACTTCCAAACTTGATTACTGTAGTGTTTTGTACCTTAGGGTCAGTGGAGGTGCCCTATGATGCTTGCAGCTGGTGCAGAATGCAGTGACCCAGTTGTTGACAGGCCTTGAAGGTCTTGTCACATAACTCGGTCCTGCGTGTGCTGCACTGGCAGCCAATGAAGTGGTGAATCACCTTCAAAATTGGTTTGCTGATCTACAGTATAAGACCCTATATGGGATTTGGCCCAAGTTATCTGAGAGACCTATTGACTCTGTACCAGACCTTTTATCCCCTCAGCTCCTCCAAGTTGGGCCTTCTCACTCTTACTAATGTCAGACTAAAATCAGCAGTAGATCAGGCATTTAAATCGGCAAGCCCAACTGTATGAAACTGTCTACAGAGATCTTTGAAGGAGATTCACTCAGCTGAGGCATTTAAAAGGGGATTGAAGACCCTATTGTTCCAGGAGACTTTTGCAGTTAGTTAGTAGCCTCTAATTTTCTACTTGCCATGAACCACCTCTATATGTTTCTGTATTTATTATGCATAAATATGATGTTAATGTTCTGATTGCTTGTATTACTTTTAAGCAATGTTTCATTTCCTTATTCATATTTATTTATTTATTGATATCTTGGTTTACGTTACCTTTGAGCCAAGGGTTCTTTTACGAAGGTTCCGCGTCATACAACTTAGCAGCAAGTAAACAAAATACAGAGTAAACAATCAGGAACAAGCATGATCATGATTAAAAAGCCTAAACAGGTAAACATCATGCACAAAGTAACAGCTAGTGTATACTACATAATGACAACTTGAGTATACTATTTAATGACAAGGTGGGGTACAGAAGGAACAGGTGCAAGTGGAGGAGGCATGAGGAGAGTACATAGTCAGGGCTAGAGGTCAGGGTATAAAAGGAATGGAAAAAAACAGCCAGTGATGACTTTGTCAGGTGTGAGAGACAGAAAGGAGCAGGATTAAGGTGTTAGGAGGGGGTGGGGTGGGGGGCAGAGCAAGTGCAGTCAGAAGAGACTTAGGAACTGTAGGAGAGGAAATAAAGTGGAAAGATTACTTAGCGGGCACAGTCACAGCAACTGAGGGTCATAAGGTGCTTGTGAAGCTTGAGCTTGAAGGGGCCTAGTTTAGGTTCATTCGCAATATCTGGGGGAAGCGCATTAAGCCAGGTGGAAGCCCTGTAGCTGATGGTATGCTGGGCTTGTGAGGTTCTACAAAATGGGACAAGGAATGTTTGTTTGGATGCACTGCACGTTGATCATATGTTATGGGAAGGCTTAATGAGAGGCAAGGTGGCAGGAGCAGTTAGGCCTAGGCCGATTTTTTTGGCAAACAAGCAGGTCTGGTAGGTAATCCTGCCCTTAAGTTGGAGCCAGTTTGTCTGCTCATAGAGGTCACATGTGTGCATACGTCTGTCTGCACCAGAGACCAGTCTACAGGATTTATTTAGCTCGAGTGTAATTCTTTTAAGGGCAGTATCTGTTACAGTACCATAGATAATTAAGCCATAGTCAAGAATGGAAATGATTGAACTGACAACTGCTTGCTGAAGAGCTCCCTAGAGATCTTATTAATGTGCAGCACATAGGTTAGAGGGCAATCAAGAGTGATGCCAAGGTATTTGAACTCATGGACTTGTTCAAGGGGCTGATTGACATTGCTACAAATATTTAGGACGGCGGATTTATATTTGTTGTGCAGGTTTGAAAAGAGCATCACTTTCGTTTTTTTGTAATTCATGATAAGTTTGTGTTGGGCAAACTGGGTTTCAACTGACAGAAAGTCGGCTTACAAGGCATTAGGGAGAGGGGAGGGTTGCGTGATGCAGTCAAAGAGAACGGTATCATCGGCATACAGTATCAAGCTGGTGTTGCAGGCTTGGGGAGATTATTAAGACATAGACTGGAGAGTAAAAGACCAAGGATAGATCCCTGGGGTACACCAGAGTGCACGGGGAGTGTATCAGAGAAGGTTTCCCTGATTTTGACTTGCTGAGTGTGATTACCAAGATAACTCATGAATCAGCTGGTGACTGCACTTGATAGGCCAAGGGGTGATAGTGCAGTGAGAAGAAGTGGGTGGTTCACGGTATCAAATGCCTTAGTGAGGTCAATAAATATTGACCCCACAAGTTGGCTGTGGTCAAGAGTCCTATGTATTTAGTCAATGAACTCAAGTAAAGCTGTCGCCGTACTGTGCACTTTTCTAAAACCATGCTGCTGGGGCCACTAAATATCATATTTGGCCAGGTGTTCCATCAGTTGGTCAGCTACGACCCACTTGAGGGCTTTGAATAGGGGGGAAAGGATAGATATAGGTCGGTAGTTTGAACGCACAGTTCTATCACCACTTTTGTGTACTGGGGTAACAATTGCAGCTTTCCACCAGGATGGGAACTGCCTTACGGAGGGAGATAGGTTCAATAGCTTGGTTAGGGGTTTTTTAGGACAACATCAAGAGAGAGGTTTAGTAATTTTAGGTCTAGGGTATCACTGCTAAATTGGGACTTGCCTAGAACCTTTTTGAAGGTACTTTCTAGCTTCTGCAAGCGCGATTCATCTGAAGTAGAAGGGAGGGGTCTGAGGAGGGGGGAAGGAGTCACTGGGGTGGGCTATTCCATCAGGTTCAGTGAAGAAGTCAGGATGAAGGACACTAGTGAGGTTGGTGAAGGCCAAACTGAAGGAATCAGCTATTTGTTGTAGGTCCTGTATGGTGACCCCATCAACTTCAATCACGGAGAGGGAGGATCTATTGGGTTTGCCAGTGAGGTCCTTTAGCTTGTCCCAGAAACTCCGATTGTCATCCCGGGAATTTGTGAGGTCATTTTTTGAAGTGTTCAGTGTTATCTCTCCGCACTTCCTGGGAATAGGAGTTCCTGGCAGCTTTGTAATTTTGTATGTCAGCTAAAGCACCTGAGGTTTGAGCCCGACACCATAGGTTATCTCTGGCCTTCATCATGTTGAGTAGGGATGGGGTAATCCAAGGGTTTGTGACACCCTTAATGTTACACTTATGGAATGGGGCAAATTTGTCACAAGCAGAGTTAAATTGTGCTGTGAAATAGTTTAGTGTGCAGTCTATACTACTAGCCCTGTCAAGGGGTGACCAATCACATTGTGCAAGATGGTCAAAGAAAGGTTTGATAAGTCCTTTCTTTAGAACACAGTGATAAGATAGTTTGGCAGACAAGCTAGGGACCTTGTTTGACCAGGAGAAGATCACTGGGGAGTGGTCACTGAGAGAATCCAGGAGCACCGTAGTCCCTGAGATTCTTTTAGGGTGGGTAGTAAGGATAAGGTCAAGGAGGGTGCTGCTGTCATTCCTTAGATTGAGTCTGGTTGGGGTAGTCACCATCTGAGAAATGCCAATGGCTGCAAAGGCATCTTTATAGGGGTTGGCATCAGCAGACAACCAGTTTATGTTAAGGTCAACTAGAATCATCTCAGCGCTGTTAGGTATGCTTTCGAGATAGTCTAGGACCATTTTGGTGCCAGAAGTCAGGTCATGTGGAGGGATGTAGACAGAGAGTAAGGTTAGATCTTTGCCCTGTGGACCAAGGAATATTCTGATTGTTAGTGGTTAGTGCCTGTGAGTTGTTGGCAGAGGTAACTGTAAGGAAGGCTTGGCATTTAATGGAGTCTCTTAGGCATATTGCACAGTAGTGACCTGGAGCACTCCATGCAATGCAAGAAAGCAGCAGCAAAGGCAAACAAGATGCTGGGATGCATATCTAGGGGGATCAGTAGTAGGAAAGAGGAGGTTATACTGTCCTTGTACAGGTCCCTGGTATGGCCTCATCTAGAGTATGGAGTTCAGTACTGGTGCTCACACCTCAAAAAGGAAAATAACCTGCTGAAGAAGGTCCAGAGGAGGGCAATGAAGATGATAGTGGGTAAGCAGGGTAACGCATATGAGAAGAGGTTGAGGGTGCTGAACATGTACTCCCTGGAAGACAAGAAAGAGAGAGAGGGGACATGATTGGGACCTCCAGTTACTTGAAAGGGATAAATAAGGTGGATGATGCGAGTCTCTTTAAGTTGAGTGGCAACCATAACACAAAGGGAGACAGTCTTAAGGTGGAGGGTGTGAGGTTTAGGAGTGAGGTCAGGAAGCACTTCTTCACAGAGAGGATGGTAGACACTTGGAATGCGCTGCCAGAAGAGGTGATCATGTTGAAGACAGTGGGCAGCTTTAAGAGAGGCTGGGATAGGCATGGGGGAATGTAAGTATCATGGGTAGGGAGAATGGGAGGAGTGGGGAGGGAGGGCAGGGACAGTAGCTCAAGCTGTGGAACCTGCAATACGAGCAGACTAGATAGACAAAATGGCCTTCTGCTGGCTTCTTCATATGTTTGTATGTATGTAACCACCACCCCCCTTACTAACCCTGTATTATTGTGAAGTACTCTGAGCCTCAGGGATAGGGTGCTCAAGACATAAATGCCACTACTGCTACAATTTCATACAGTGCTAAGGGGTTTGTTCTGAATCTGGAGCTGCCACAGCTGATCATACACCTTCCAGAACAAAGTGGGACCATATTTTATGGGACACAGTCAACACTGCTTTAATATCAGGATGTGCAAGAAACTACTGCACAACAAGATTCAGACAGTGTGCCAGACGCAGAACTCTGAAAACCTCCACCCTTGCTGATGCACTTTACAACACTGGAGCCATTATTGCTCACAATGAAACCTGCCTTGAGTAAATGGGGGTGAAGCCATGAATCAAACTCTGTTAGGAGTGCAGAAAAGGTTTTCTGAACAGAGTGTGCTCCAATGCGGCATTTCATTGCCAACATGGCATGCTGATGAATACTGGAAGTGTTTTTACAACTGCAGTTTAGCTTAGTGCAGTTGTATCCTGACCCTAAGGCAAATACTAACCTAGACATGTGCCCTGTATTCTGTAATGCAGATTTAAGATGCCGCTGACACTGACTCTGTTGCACAGGAGCTACATGATGCTGATGTTGCTGAGTGTGTCACTGAAGTAGCTGTGAAGTAGCATACTGTAAGTCAGAAGAGGCTAATGAGCAGTCCCTGCATTGTCCAAAGCATAAAAAGAGGCTGGGACACTTTATCCAATGAGGGAATGGGTCTAGATCAGAGACCTAGTGCCTAACACAAATCCTAAAATATCCTTTAATCCTGTACCTGTTGGTCCCCCTGATGTTTATCCCAGTACACCCAGTGTTCCAAAAAGGCAAGCAAAAGTTTGCAAAGCACCACAAGAAACCTCATTTGCTCCATCCACTATCCCATCATCTTTGCTGAATCATGTAAAAGCAAGGGCCTCCAAACCCCTAGTTTATGATTTTATGCACAGTACTTGATCAAGAGGATGAGACAGTGACAGTATGTCAGCATTGTCAAGCTTGTATCAGCAGGGCAAAAATGGGCAGTCACATAAGCAACACACTTATTTAAAGAGCTCCTGACACATTTGAGGCAACTTTGAAAAAAATTTATATTCAAGCATAAATGTAGCGCATATTTCATATTTTATTCAGTAATTCTCACCCTTATTTCCTTATTACAAAGGGCATTTGCATGAATACAGTATCTCTGGCTGCCTGCATACACCTGACATCATAATTCTGTTTATGACATTAAAATATGTTGCTGCGGAGATAATTATGATATCATAAATGGGATTGTGGTGTCCTGTGTAGAGAAGCAGCCAGAGCAGATATAGCCTAGGGGACATGAATCTTGCTTTCATGCAACTGTTTTCAGTAATAAAGAAAATGGGGACTTAATTACTGAAAATATATGAAGTAATAAAGAAACTGGGACAGAGCTGAATGTTAAATATTAGTTTTCTCAAGATTTTCCTAATGCTGTCACGCAACCTGGGGGGAAGTAGCTGTTACAAATCAGGCTACCTCTCTCCATCCCTCCTTCAGTGGCACTCAAAATGGGGCTCAAGCAGGTGACTTTCCCCTCTAAAGTCTGGGGCATAGGTCCCCACCTCATGACCACAATTGGGTTGGCCCTCCCTGCTCTGGATGCTCTCAACTTTCTGTGGGCAGGGACTGATTCCCTCAGCACCCTAGAGCTGCCACAACCAGATAGCCAATAATGCTCCAAGAAAGGCACTGTCTGCACAATACTGAGCTCCATTCCGTTTCTTTCTCAACTCTGTCTTCCTCGAATGATCTGGACAGTAATGGGTTTGAGACTGCTCTCCCCTCTTGCACCACCTGTCTATGTCTGTCCAGTTTCAGATGCAGCCTTGTCAGAGGGAAAACAAAAATTACACCTCCACCCTCGAGGGGCAGTCCTTGATTTAAATAGCAGCCGCTGCCACATCAATTCACTGCACCCCCTTTTTGGCCCAACCACCCATGAATACATGCACTGTCTTGGTGAGCAGGCAGTCACCCCTGCGTCCCACTCTTCTACCACCACCACACTCACCCAACACGGGCTCTTCCCACTGGTGCTAAAACCTCCAATTTATGCCCTTCCTGCACCTTTGGTGACCTCCAACCACAGAGTGCCTGCTGATGGGCACAGGCCAGAATGATTAATTAATTAAGGGCCTTACAGCCCTCAACGGTATGCAATTTAGTACACACACCCCACTGGTGGGGGGTTACATTGCAATGATCCATGGGTTTGGAGGTCACATGCTGCTGCAATGAGCTGTATTAGCATGTGTAGGTTGAATTCATTGCAGTCTTATGAAGAGAGAGTTGGTGTTAAGTCTGCTCTGAACCTGTGCCCCCAAACCTTTGAAAAGTATTTAAAACACAATATTCGTTCAACCAAATCACTCCAGTAAGTGTCTATTGCACTTCTAGATTACCAATTATTTTGTTATTTTTTCTGAATTAGTTACTTTAAAGTTGTAGTTTCAGTTGGTGTATTGTGTGTAGTGGAACAGTACTGTTGGGAGAAGGGAGCTGCGTAAGCAGCTAGCTGCAGCAAGCAAAAGGCAACCTTTTCTGTGTGAGCAGCACAAGTACTGTTGCAGTCAGAGTTTGGTGTGAGTTATTTTTCCTGTATTCTGTGGTTTGCAATTTTAGTTCTCTTGAACAGTTAGGTGTGTTTTACTGAATTATTTCTGTCAGTGTGGTTTGACTATATCGATTTTATTTTGGTTTATTGATTGAAGTTAGAGTTTTTTCTAGTACACAGTAATATCATTATAATTACCAAAGTTGTTGCATCTTGCATGTGTTCCCTTAGTCCCTTAAATCAGTGTTGTGTATTATTTGCATAAAAAAAGGGAGGAGTCATGTGATGCAGGTGCTGAGGTTGGAGCAGAAGTGGAGCGCTCCATCCAGACCGCTTCATAATTATATTCTTTTGCCCTCCCTGGCAAATGTTCTTACAATCTTGTGGCATCTGTGAATAATAAATGTAACTGGTATTATTTGAAGAAGTTAACATAGAATTTTAACTTTCTGAGGGGTCAGCTCCATCCCTTCCATCTGCCGCTGAGATGATTCAGGCCTTAGCATTGGAGCCGAAGCAGCCAAGCCACAGCACATCGCCAATCTCTTCCAACCCGACCAAGACTGCAGAACTTTCACCCGAACAAGTCTATCTAGAACTGGCAGCCACTAAATAGGCGGTCCTTTACCATAATAGTAGACCTTAAAGAAATGAAGTCAGCCTTGCAGGAACTAACAAAGAGGGTATCAGATAGGGAGGCTCATATCTTCTCACTGGAAGACCAACAGCACCAGTTATGCCCTGAAATTGTAGCCATGAAGAGGAATTTCAAAACTAGAGGACAAGGTTGATGAACTGGAAGAATGGAGCAGGCAGAACAACCTCGTCCTCCTGGGTCTGCCTGAAGGGAAGGAAGAACTGAACACAGTGGACTTCATGCAGCATTTCTGTTTAAAAGTGGTTGTCCTTTCCCCCAATGGTCCTAGCTACTGTATGTGATAGGGAGGGGTCACTGGACTCTCAGAGCCAAACCAGCCCCCAATGAGTCCCCCCAGACTGCTGATCTTCAAATTGCTCAACTACCTAAACTGGGACCACATTTTAAAGTAGGTGAGGAAGCTGGTATCCCTGCAGTGGTCGGGCACTAAGCTTAGATTAGTGCAAGATCCAACTTACAATGTAAGACAAGTGAGAGTCGCCTACCGATCCATACACTCTAAGTTATGTGCGGCACAGATAAAATATGGTGTGCTGTACTTAGCAAAACTAGAAGTTCACACTATGGCTGGCCTTAAATGTTCTGAGTCAGTGAAGCAGGCAGCATCGAAACTCCTGAAATGTTTCCTTGATTTGTTTGGAAAAAAGAAGTGGAGCCTGTTCCTCTAGTTTGTGTTGGCTGCTCTTTATTAGAGTGGTTTAACTTAAGCTTAATATATTGGTTTAGGTTGCCCTTTCTTTATATATATATATATATATATATATATTGTATTGGGTCATCCTGCATGGCCATATACAGTATCAAAATAATTTCAAAGTGTAGAATGAACTCCACTGCTCACACCATTTTTAGATTTGCCATGAACGGCTTTTATTCATTTTTAACAGTCCACAAAAAAAAATCCTGGGCAACAGTTTCATAGCCAAAACGCCACTTATTCAGACCCCTATACACAGTGTTGGTTTTCTAGACAAAAAACATATAACACCATATCAGCTTATAAAACACAGATAGTTCATCACGTCAAAACACTCTAATTCTTATTCCTTTACCTTAATAAATATTAATTCAAACACATATCTTTAAATAAACTATTATATTTACATATACTCCTTATGTTACATTAGACAAACATCTATAATGAATATTCATATCAAAACAATTCCCCCCTTTAAAATCAATCACTTCAGACTTTATGGACTACATACGACAGATTATAGAGTACAGCATAACTTATTTCATTTGTTTTCTAAACCTTGCTGTATTCTCATATGCCTCATCAGTCCATTCATTACAAAACCTATAAACAACAAAATAAATAAATGTGCTTCAGTCTTTGTTTTCTTTCAACAACAAAGTAATTCTCCTCGTCCTAAATCCCAAATTTTTTCATACTTCTCACTACTTTTCAAAGACCACTACACCATATTATTTTCCTCTTTCATACTTTATTTACTTTTAAACCATAGAGCATCCGTATTTTAAAAGCCTATCTTACTCATTATATTTCTTCTAATCCTGTATTTCCCTCAATTTTATGTCATAATTTGTGTCTCTATGTCCAATTAATTTACTATTCCCCTTATTTTACATTTATAAAGCTCAATTTCTCAATTCCAAAAGCATCTTAAAACTCCAAACCTCCCTACCTTTGCTTATTCAGCATTTCATTCACAGCATGGAAAATTTTTTAGAACTTATCCTTCGCAAAGCATTCACACTTCATTTTAAGTGTCCTTCTAAACAAATACAGAATTATGGCCGAAATAAGTACTCCTCATAGACATTTCAATATGAAGCTCTATAAATCTATTTTATTTAAGTGCTTACCTCGCCATGCGTTTAACACCATTCTCTTTCAGTTTTGTCTATCAAGTGTGTACATACAGATGTACGTTTTTATAGTCACAAGACTGAAGGGGAGGGGAGGGATTACAGCATCATCATGATGCTGAAACTACTCTACTAAAGAGTATATATCAGTGCTTAAATTTAAAGACATCTCTACCTCTTATATATAGCTTTTTGCAGCTCTACACTGTGCAGCACATTCATGCCTCCCATCCTAGATCTCACAGTTCGATTCCCACTAGTTCCACTAATTAATAATGTTTTTTTTTTTTCTTATTCCTAATGTGGAATTCACCTATATTTAAGTTGTGTTTTCTCCCCCTTCCTGAATGCATGGTGTAGGGGAACTGCACTTCAAACAATCCAAAATGGTGAGCTGTCCACCAAGTAGAGATGGAGCCCAAAGTTCAAATCCAACCCTTGCTAACTATTTGTTTATATATTTCTGAGCTTTTTTTGGTTGACATACGCTTAAGGAAAATAACTGTTGAAATGAATACTTCACAGCTTGTGATGATGCCCATTACTTAATCTATTACTTTACTTACTCCAATCTTAAACAACAGTCACATTTACAGACTATATACATATTGTTTCTCTACACGCTCTTATACATGCTTCTTCAAAAAAATATAACCTTTTATGACCATTACAGACATTAGACTTATATTACATCAATGGGTACTCCCTTGTCCCTTTGATTACTTACAAAATTGTTAAAGGAAATGAGATGTGTGACGTAGGAAAGACCCTTCCTAAAGCCATGCTGCATTTGATCTTGAAGCCCCAAACTAACAACCTCTATGTCAATTATGTTTTTTAATAATCTTTCCAAGAGTTTGCAACAAACAGATGTTAGGCTAATAGGCCAATAATTAGCAATGTTAGATCTGTTGCCTTTTTCCTCCAATAAAGTGGAACCTCTCCAGTCTTAAGAGACTTATTAAACAAACTGGTTAAAGGCTGTACCAAAATATAAGTAAGTTTTTTCAGACAATAGGACTTATATTATCTGGTCCTGGCGAAGATGTTAGTTTCAGTTTATGTAATTTTTCAAGTACTACTTCAGGTTTCAAATTGATTGGTTCAGAACCATCCATACTGAAAGTTGGCATTACTGGATTTTTCATACTAAATACAGAAGTGAAATAATGATTAAAGCAATCGGCAATCTCTTTTTTGTTGTCAGTTGCTACCCCGTTGTCCATTACTGTATTGATTCTGTTGTTAGCTTGCTTATTGTTAACATATGCATATAAGCCTTTACAATCATTTTTATGTGCAAATCTGCATTCTAACTTAATTTTCTCCTTTTAATTAGGGATTTAAGCAGTCTCTGTTGTGACCTATACATTAACTGATTAGTTGGGCAGGGGATGCTTTAGATCTCCTGATGGCTTTTTGCTTTCTTCTTAGTTGTTTTTTTTATATAGTCTTAGAGAACCAGAGTGGAATATTTCCTTTACTGTTGGTCTTTTTATGCTTAGGAATATGACATTCCATTACTTCCTGTAGTTTAGCTTTTAACTTATTCCACATTTGGTCTATATCTAGCCCTTCAAAAAAACAATCCTATTTGATGCTCATTAAATCAATGATAAGTTTGGACCAAGCAGTATGTTTATAATAGGGTAAGGAAGTATAACATTTGGATTTGGATTTAAAAAGGTTAAGATTGCATTCAATAGTTTTATGGTCACTTGTACCCAAGTGAGCACCCACCCAGACCTTACTTATGTGCTCTTTACAATTTGTTATCACTAGGTCAAGAATATTCCTTCCTCTAGTTGGAATATTCACAAACTTTTCACAACTACAAGATATTGACAGATCAACAAAGACTTGTTCAAAAACAGTTAACCCTTTCATCAAACCCCAAGATATTCCCTGTACATTAAAGTCAGCAACCCCTATAATATCACCTGAGTTGGTGACAGTGCATAATTATAGCTTGTTTCACTGTTAGGTGGTTTGTAACAAATGCGTAGTCTTATTTTTGGGGAATGGGCAAAGTGTAGGTTCACCCACAGAGTCTCAATAGCTCTGCCATGGTATGCATTTATTTCATTGCATAGTATATGATCAACAATATAACAGCATACCCCACCACCTCCTTCCCTGTCCCTGTAACTTATGTTTTCTTTGTGGTGAAAAGAAGGCATATTTTCTGAGTTACTGACTCAGGGGCCTATGTATGAATGGGCAGGAAATATGCACCGGTGGTGTGTGTCCCGCCCGCGTGGCTCTACACCTGCAGACAGGTGTGCACAGGCTGGTACTCATCACCAACCACCACCTGTCCACAGCGCTGCCCCTCCAGCATGCAGTTCTGTGCAGGGTGGCAGGGGGAAGATTAGCTGACCCAGTCAGCCCGAGTCCACAGTGGATCACTTGCATGGCAATGCGAGGGTCCGGGTGTGTGAATAGCACCAGCAGACACCTGGACCCATGCAGTAATTCCCCATCAGGCAGCAGACCCCTGGCCAAGCCCCTGCTGTAGTGTGACCACCCACCACACTGCCAGACCACTCCCCAACACATGCCAGCCCTGGCACCCATGCAGCAAGCTCCACACACACACATGCCACCCCATCACCGGTGCAATGCATGACAGCCCCCCGTCCAGCCACTGCTGATCCATCCCCGGTGACTAACAGGAGGCCTCCCCACAATACACACAAGTGCCCAGGTCTGACACACTAGTCCCCCAGTACCCCAGTCACAGCATTGGTACTTAGTGGCTCCCCCCACCCCCCGCAGCACCAACAACCCCCCCATACCTGCATAGTTGGTGTTGCAGTCTGGACAGCCAGTGGCATTGCCCTCTACACACCTCCACAGCCGCTGGCCATCCAAGTGATGCTGAGAATGAGCCCCTACATATGGTATAGGCTGTGTTCTCCAAGCATCACCTGGATGGCCGGCAACCAAGGAGGTGTGCAGAGGGCTGTGCTGCTGGCCATCCAGGCCGTGGCACTGACTATGAAGGTATGGGGGTGGGGTGGTCGGTGCTGTGAGGGGTGTGGGGGACACCAAACTTCACTGAGGGTCAGAGGATGGGATCGGGGATGGGGCATATACTGGGATGGCCACTCTTTGCCCACTGCATGTGGCCTGTGGTTGGTTGTACAATGGCAGGGGGTTTCCATAGTTGCCCCCGGTGTGTGTGGCCAGTATCCAGTATGTCAGGGGCACCACTACAAGAGGCACCTTGTACTGGTTAAGGGAGTGTGTGAACATGTACGGGGATGGGATATACAGGTCTGCAGGGGATGTGGGGGGGTTCTCTTGCATTCATGGATCTGATGCCCCCTTGTGTGTGGGGGAGAACTGCAGTGTCAGGGACAGCCATGGATGTGTGCTGGGTTGGGTGGGCAATCACAGGGAACTGGTGCTGGGGTACAGTTTGTGGTGGACTGGGATGGTTCCCTTGGACCAAAGGGGGTGTCTGTGTGTGTAGCTGTGCATGCAGAAGTTATAGCAGGGTCCCCCCTTCCTTAAACTGCACACTCTTTTGCCCCCCCTGCAGATGGCACTATGCACCTTTGTGCATGGTGCATAGTGCTGGCATGCCTCTGCCCACCCCTGGCATGTCATTGTCTGTGCGATTGGAGGATTGGGTGCATAGGGGCTGCACACCCCATTTTGTACATCCCACACAGGGGGTGCAATGGGTGTGGAATGGTTACATGCTGCACATACGTGCCGTGTAGGCACTCCACACATTCATGCATAGGCCCCTCAGTTGCTTTTTTACTCCTTAGTGATTCCTATTTTGGAACATGATTGTAAATGCTGAAACTGTGTTGTTACATGGACAGAACCAAACATCTCAATGGAGACTTGCCTTTTGCCTCGTAAGTTTTATAAGGTGACAGACGCATCACTGTACCTTTATTTCAGGCTCAGTTGAACAACTTTAATGTCTGTTGATGGACATGACAGGTTTTATGTTTTTCCGTGCCCTTTATTAACTTTATTTTACCTGCATTGTGCCTTCTAGAAGGTTCTGTCCATAGACATTATTAAGACTGATGCCAATCATGATAGTCACTCGCTTCCCCGGTTGGACATTTATTAGATTCTTTTTCTGTGCCTAATCACTTTATATATTGGCCCAGAAACATTATTAGCTGGGGGAATTTAGACAGTTGTTCATGCATATTTGGATTGTTTAAAAGTTAATTAGTGCATCAACGTAGTTGTTATTAACTGCCTGTTATTTCCTGTATGAAGCTTTAAGGAGCCACATTCAAGGTCCTTTCAGATTTCATGACCCCATAGTAAGGTAGCTCTATCTTACCCCTGCCTTAACAACAAAATGTTAGTTTTTGTATTTGATACATGGTATAATTAAGGAGCTGTTGGTTTTTAAGTTATCTAACTTACTTTCTGCAGGTAGTGGTAACTGCATCATGATGAATACCTTTTTTTATCTTTTTTAAGGGGCTGGGGTAGACACAATTTTAATTGTTAATATACTTATCCCCATGGTGAGACAATCTAGCTATTGGCTGCACATTTACTTTTCTAGTATGACAGCATCCTCTCCTAGTTTTTCTGTTACCATATTCATGAAAATTATAACACTACAGTAGTTTAATGTTCTGTACTTGGGTCCATGTTGCCTTACTTTATTAATTTGCTGTTAAGTCAGCTACAGCAACAGTAACCAGTTATTGATCATTCAACTGACTCTTTACTCATTTTACTTTTGTTATTTTTTTCCCCCTTTCATAGTACTCTGATGGGGGGGGGGCATAAGTATTCTTTAATTGACTTCTGAAGATGGTCCGGATGGGGGTAATCCTCAGTTCAGCTCATGGACCATGCAGTTAGGAATGGGCTACTGACCCAGGCTGTACAGTTTTTATCTTCCATATATTTTGCTACAATTCACTTGCTGCGTGGTTCTAGGGAATTTGGTGCATTTTGGAATTTATTTAGGGTGATGGTCTATGGGGGGGTGGGTGGTATTTCGTGGACTACTAAAGGATCTTGGGACATGCTTGTTTTGTCTTCATTACTTAGTATTAAATGTCTAATACTCTTAACATTGTAACCTGAAATATTAAAGGAGTGAGGGATAAATATAAAAAATTTGCAATTGTGGGCTGGCCTGGTGGCACTAAGGGTTGAGGCGCTGGACTCCACACTTCGCACCACGCCGGCGACCCGGGTTTGGGAACAAACCTGGGTTGCTGGGGGTCGGCAGGGGAGGGAGAGGATCAAGCATCCAGAGGACAGCTCTCCTCTCCCGGGGAGGGACAGGGGTCCCTGTTCAGTGCTCGGCTGACCTCTGGCGGAAGTTGGAGTTACAGCAAGCGCTAAGCGTAGTGAAGGGACGGGGAGTGGCAGACGTCGGTAAGGCCTTGACATCAGGGCGCTAGCCACTCCCCAGAAAAAGAGAAAAACACCCTTCAGCTCTGGCGAGATGGAGAACCGGAGCTTGCCCATGATTTACAGCTGCCCTCCTGGCATCCTCCTGACCGCCGCCGCCAGAGAATTTCGGGGTGTTGGGGCCCACCTCGTCCCTGCTCGGGGGTAAACCAAGGCTACATGGGTGATGGAGGAGTGACCAGATAGGAGCAAACCATAGTGGGATGACTCCTAGGTACTCCTGAGGAGACCAGAGCTGAGGGGAGAGAGGAGGAAAAAATAGAAGGTACAAAAAAAAAAAAATTTGCAATTGTATGCCATTTGAATACCTTCCACCCTCATTTTGTTTTTTTCCAAGAAACTCATTTATCAGATAATCAAGTTAAAAACATATGCAAGACCTGGGTTGGTCAAGTTTTTGAGGCTGGAAACAGCACCTGTAGGATGGGAGTGGCTGTTTTGGTCACCAAATCAGTTCCTTTTGCTTTTCTTAATGATGTTAAGAACCAGGAGGGTCAATTTCTGTTTGCGCATGGTAGACTTGGCCACGTGGTTTTAGGTGTAGTATATGGCCCCAATTTAGATACCCCCTCCTTTTTCACAGTCCTTGCATCAGCTCTGGCTCCTTACAGCCATTTACCTATAATCATAGGGGAGGATTGGAACCTTGTCAGTTCAAATGATTTAGACGTACAGAACCAGACTCTCAGCGGGCTCTCAGGGAATTTTTACATCATCAGAGCCTTGTTGACCCTTGGAGAACTTTACACTCTACTCCCTTCGACTACGCCATTTTTCCTATCCCACATGGAGTATTCCCCAGGATAGACTACTTTTTAGTCAGGCAACATCTGCTGCCTCTCTTACAGGATTGTCAAATTCAGGCACGTGTCCTGTCAGACCACTCCCCAGTTGTTCTTTCCATAGATCCCTGCTCATTTGAAGGTTGGCCCCATACTTGGACCCTTATTATTTTATTACTGAAAGACTCATCTACAGTTGCTCACTTTCGGTCCTTTTTAACCCGATCCATCCAAAGCAACCAGGGCTCAATCCAGGCCGTTGACATCCTTTGGGGAGCCTTTAAAGCTGTTTGGTGGGGAGAGCTAACACAATTAGAAACAGTCCACAAAAAGAAAATACATTTCCAGGTAGAACACTATCTACACAGGATTTGAACCTTAGAAAAGTCACTTTCCTCTTCTTCTTCAGATACTGCTCAAACAGAATTAGCCCAGCTGTGAGCAGAATATTCAGACTATCTGCTCGAGAAAGTAGATAGAACTGCTGCACACCTGCAGGCTACCTATATAGGTCAAGGTAATAAAGCTAGCAAGCGCTTAACTCTTCACCTTATACGTCAGAGTGCTTCTCATTGGATTCTAGCACTGGTTGACCCTGAGACTAACTCCTCTGCTAGTAATGCCAAAAGGATGACAGCCATTTTTCAGGATTTTTACCAGCTTTTGTACTCAGCTCCTCCTCCTAATCCCTCATCTTCTATAACCCTGGAGGAGTTTTTGTCCACCATTGACCTCCCTTGTCTTTCTCAAGAACATGGAGCCCATTTGATTGGTCCAATAACAGAACCACAAGTGGTCATGGCTGTTGTATTTGGTGGCCGAAAATAAGTACCTTAAACACATCAGGGTCTTGGTAGTAAAGAAAACACATGCACCACAGAAATTTAGGCCTTCTCTGTTTACCTCCATTCAGCACAGACATAAGGGAAAACTAATCTCAAACACACACACAGGAAGATTCACAGGAAGTGCCTTTCTTAAAGCTGTACTGTCTAACATTTCTTAAAGCTGCACTATACATAACAATACATCCTGAATTAGCTAGAAAGTACGTAAGTCAAAAATTCAGAAGTAATATGAAACTGTTAAAGTTATTACTGCAATGTCCCTTTAAGTTAGTCTATGTCATTAGACTATATCCCTACAAGTCCATTCTCTTTGGTGGATGTCTTACACGTCCTGACCAACGCAGTAGGACTTGAGGCTGTTACACTGGAATCTGATTAGCATCAGCCTCATCTTGTCTCAATTGCTGTGGTTCCACTGTCTCTTCCTGTTCTTGTTCTGGAAGAAATAATGCTTGATAACTACCCTGATTGTGGGTATCCCTTTTTTGTTCTGTCTCAGTTCTAGTACGGAATTGATCTACATGTTTTTTCAATATCCTCTGGTTAGTCAGTCGAACACTACAGACAACATTTCCGAACTTTTTTTCCACCACATCTTCTATCCATCTCTTCAGGCCTGCATAAATCCTGACCCACACAAGATCATTGGGGTTGAAGGATCTGGTCTTAGGAAGCATTTCAGTTACTGACTTATAGCCCAGAGGGTGAAGAAGGTCCGATTGAGTTTGAATCTGATGTCCAAACAACAATTCTGCAGAGCATAATCCCATCACACAATGTGGTGTTGTTCGATACATCGCAAGAAAGTCCAAAAGGGCTATTTGTATTGCTATTGGTGTAGTAGGATTAGCTTTGTCCATACTCTTTTTAAAAGTCTGAACCAGGCATTCTGCTTCACCATTTGAATTTGCATGGTAGGGAGGTGAGAAAATATGGTGGATACCACGTTGCTGGCAAAATGCTTGGAATTCAACAGACATGAACTGTAGTCAATTATCTGTGACAATCACTTGCGGAAAACCATGGGTAGCAAAGATAGATTTCAACACTTTGATGGTACTCTCAGTAGTTGTCCAAGACATTTGATGAATTTTTGGCCATTTACTATAAGCATCAGTTAAGAGTAACCACATGGAATTTTAAAAAGGTCCTGTGAAATCAATATGCAACCTTTGCCAGGGTTTTTCAGGTCATCCCCAATGGTGAACTGGAGCTCTTGCCGGATTTCCCATCAATACTGCACAACCTTCACATCTTTGCACAACCTGGTATATGTCTCTGTCAATGGAAGGTCACCATACGTGAAGTCTGGCTAGGGATTTCATCTTAGCAATGCCTGGATGGCCCGCATGCAAAAATGTCAACACACTTGAGTGATAACATTGGGGTACTATGACAAGCAATCCCCATAGAAGACACCCCTCAACAATGGACAACTACTGACTCTTTGCATAGTAGGGTTGTAGTGCAGTTGAACAAGTACAGTACAAGTCATATTAAGCTGTTCCTTCATTGAATTGCTTTAGTATTTCTGATTGAGTTGCATAAGTGTTGCTGGATCCAGCACAAAACCCTACAAAAACTGTTTCTCAAGAGTTATAATGGAGTGTTGCATTGCACTGTGACTGGACTGCAGCTGCTTTCCAAATGAGTTGCAACAATATTTTAGAAACATTGCTTTTCAGCTGATTAAGCACTGAAAAAATGAGTTTTCAATGCATTGCCAACTGTAAAAAACAATGCTAAACCAACCCACTCATGGAACAGTTTAATGTGACTTGTACTGTAGTGCCTTGCAGCCAACCTTCAGGTATATACTGATACACTTGTTTCAAAATTACATCTTGACTAGTCACTTTTGCAGTGTACTAGTACTGCAAGCTGATCTAACTGTTGTAGCTCCATTGCACACATATCTTTGAAATGTACTGGAAAACTATCTGGCCCCTCCTGGTATATTAATGGCTCTTCTTTAAGTCCCACATCGAACTCCATTTCACTGGGTATTGGTAACCTTGACAAGGCATCCGCATTTCCATGCTGGTCAGTTGGTTGGTATGTAACCTTGAAATTATAGGCAGACAAAATTAATGCCCTTCGTTGAAGTCGACTAGCGGCTGTTACTGGAATTCCTTTTTCTGGACTGAAAATTGTCACTAGTGGCTTTTGATCTGCCTTCAGGTGAAACTTGCAACCTAGCAAGTATTGGCGAAATTTCTGAACTCCAAACACAATTGCTAATGCCTCTCTCTGAATCTGGGCATAATTCCTTTCAGCTGCAGTGAGTTTGCATGAAGCATGGGCTATTGGCTTCTCTACTCCTTCTGGATCTGTATGGAAAAGGACAGCTCCTATACCCACAGGACTAGCATCACAGGCCAATGTGATAGGTAAGTTTGGGTCATAATGAGTTAAATTATTCACATCGGTGAGAGAGCTTGATGGCTTGAACTGCCTTACTGTGGCCCTTGGTCCAGTTCCACTGAGTACCCATTTGTAATAGTTCATAGAAACATGAAAACATAGACTTTGATGGCAGATAAGGACCACTTGGCCCACCCAGTCTGCCCATTTCCCTACCTACTGGATAAGCTGTAGATTCTAGTTAACCAACAGCCTACTTCCTGCCACCCCCCACTACAATTGCCTTATGTCTGTCCCATGCATGTTTGAATTCCCTCACTGTTTCAGACCCAACAACCTCCCCAGGAAGGCTGTTCCATGCATCCACCACTCTCTCCATGAAAAAAAAATTCCTCACATTACCTCTGAGCCATCCCCCCTCTATCTTTAAATTGTGCCCCCTTGTTCTTACACATCTCTTTTTCTGAAAGATACTACCCTCCTGGACTTTGTTGATTCCCCTGAGGTACTTGAAAGTTTCTATCATGTCCTTCTGTCCCTCCTTTCAGCAACGGTATACATATTAAGCTCTTTCAGTCTCTCTTCCTATGGTTTCTGATGCAGACCCTGCACCATTTTAGTTGCCCTAGTCTGGACTGCTTCCATTCTGTCTATGTCCTTGCATAAATGAGGTCTCCAAAACTGCACACAGTACTCCAGATGGGGTCTCGCCAACTGTCTGTACAGAGGGATAACCACTTCCCTTTTTCTACTTGTGATGCCCCTTCCTATGCATCCCAGTACCCCTCTGGCTCTCCTTACTGACTTTTCACATTGCTTACCAACCTTTAGATCATCTGATATGACTACCCCAGGTCCCTTTCAGTTTTTGTTGTTGTTAGTACCTCCCCCGCTATTTTGTACTCTTCTTCTGGGTTTTTGTTTCCCAGGTGCATTACTTTGCACTTCTTTGCATTGAATCTAAGTTGTCATATGTCTGACCATTCCTCCAACCTTGCCAAGTCCCTTCTCATCCTTTCTAACCCCCCTTGTGTATCAACTCTGTTACAGATCTTTGTGTCATCTGCAAAGAGGCACACCTATCCCTCCAGACCCTCTGCAATGTCACCTATAAAGATGTTAAAGAGGACTGGACCCAGTACTGAGACCTGAGGTACTCCACTAGTAACCACCCTTTCTTCAGAATGTGTTCCATTCACTATTATCTTCTGTGTCCTGTTGTGCAGCCAGTTTGCTACCCAGGCTACCACCCTGGGACCCACTCCCAGGCTGGCTAACTTGATTATTAATCTTTTGTGCGGGACTGTGTCAAATGTCTTACTAAAGTCTAGGTAGGCCATTTCCACAGCCCCTCTCTGGTCTATTACTTTGGTCACCCAGTCAAAGAAATCAATTAGATTCATCTGACATGACCTTCCTGCTGTAAATCCATGCTGCTTTGGGTCCTGTGCCCCTCTGGCTTCTAGGTACTCAACAATTCTTTCTTTCAGAAGTGATTCCATCATTTTCCCTACCACTGAGGTCAAACTTACAGGTCTGTAGTTTTCTGCTTCTGCCTTGCTCCCACTTTTGTGAAGCTGAATCACATCTGCCCTCCTTCAGTCCTCAGGTACCACCCCATCCTCCCATGATTTGTTAAAAAGTGTGGTCAGTGGTGTCACTAGGTCCTCCCTTAGTTCTTTTAGGATTCTGGGGTGAATCCCATCAGGCCCCATTGCTTTGTCCACCTTGAGTTTTAGGAGTTCTTTCAGGACTCTTTCTTCTGTAAATGGATTGGTGTCAACGCCCCTACCCAGAGTGCTTTTATTGTCAGGTTTAGGTAACTCCTCCTGATCTTCTTTTGTGAATACTGAGCAAAAGTATTCATTCAGTATCTCTGCCTTTTCACTGTCTCCCTCTGTCCACCTCCCCCCCCTTAATAATCTTCACTATTCCTCCCTTAACCTTTCTATGCTCCCTAATGTACCTATAAAAGGTTTTATCCCCCTTCTTAACTGAATTGGCTATTTTTCCCTTGGTTTT
This sequence comes from Neoceratodus forsteri, assembly GCA_016271365.2. Classification (NCBI taxonomy): domain Eukaryota; kingdom Metazoa; phylum Chordata; order Ceratodontiformes; family Ceratodontidae; genus Neoceratodus; species Neoceratodus forsteri. The sequence continues at coordinate 779,535,526 of CM028131.1, forward strand.
GGCTTTTGCTATTCTGACTGCCTTCCCCACCTCTTTCTGCTTTAATTGATACAGTTCCCTGTCATGCTCCTTCTGTGATTCCTTATACTTTTTGAACGCAGCCTTTTTCTCCTTAACCTTCCCTGCCACCTCTTTTGAGAACCGTAGTGTTTTTTTACTCCGCTTTGTTTTCTTTATTTGTTTCACACAAAGGCTTGTTGCCTCTATGACGGCAGTTTTAATTTTTCTCCAATGTTCTCCCACCCCTCCTTTTTGGCCATTTGCTAGTGTATTCCTCAGGTATTCACCCATTTTGCCAAAGTCAGCCCTTCTAAAGTCCAGTATCCTTGTTTTTGTATGGCTCGTCTCCATAGTTGTGCTTATTGTGAAGCACACTGTGCAGTGGTCGCTTGTTCCCAGATGTCTACTGACTTCTAAATTTGTGATCCTTTCTCCATTTGAGAGTACCAGGTCTAGTACCGCTCCCTCCCGAGTGGGTTCCAACACTAGCTGTCTAAGGTCTGCCCCCTGCAGGACATCGAGAATGATCCTGCTCTTGGATATGGCTGCAGTACATGTCATCCAGTTAACATCTGGCATATTCAGGTCCCCCATCAACAGTATCTCCCCTTTTTCAGACATTTTGAGAATGTCCTCAATCATTTTCTTGTCCATTTCCTCCCCTTGAGATGGGGGTCTGTATACAACCCTTGTGCGGACTGTGACAGGTTCATAGATAGAATACGAAGTCGAGGGACAAGCCCATTATAACTTCGCCACCCATTAGCTTGGGTGGTAATGATATTTACAGTCACCCATATAATGATCTAGATTATTTTTAAACACATTGAGACTTTGACTATTAACAACTTCCTGTGGCAGAGAGTTTCACACAGGGATTATTCTCTGTGTTATAAAAGCTTTCCTCTTATTTGTTTTTACAAAAAATGTCTTGATTTTAATATTGTGTGATCATGTAGAATTAAAGGGATTGCCCCACTCTAAGCATAGAGTTTCAAATAGAGTCTCATTTTTTGTGACTCGATAAATTAAACATAAGTCACCTTTCACTGACCTATATTCCAATGAGTAAAGATTTAGTTTTTTTAGTCTATCTTTATAGGGAAGCTGTTTTAGATTCTTAATATTCTTAGTATATCTTCATTGTACTCTTTCTTTAATGATCTTATCCTTTATCAAAGTAGGTGCACAAAAGGAAGAACAATAATCGAATTTTAACCTAATCAAGCTACTGTATAATGGAATAAGCACATCAGCTTCTCTACTCTTTAGATTCTTGAAAATACAATTTATTACATAATGACATTTTTTAACTGTCAAATTATTATGATCTGTAAATTTTAAATCATTACTTATAACAATACCCAAGTCTTTTTCAGAAGACACTTTGATTAATGGTACATTATTTATTTCATAATGAGACACTGGGGTTATTTTTACCAAAATGCATAAGTTTGCATTTAGATATATTTAGGGACAAGTTATTTTGAGTAGCCCAGTTTGATATATCGTTTAAGTTCATTTGAAGATTTTGAACAGATGTGGAATTATTTACAATGCAGCCTAATTTAGTATCATCTGCATATTTATTAAGCCATACACTGATGTTGTCATACTGGAAATAACTATTAAACAGAACAGGCCCCAGCACAGAACCCTGGGGTACCCCACTGGTCACCTCACTCCACAAAGAGTTATAACCATGAATGCTGACTTGTTGCTGTCTTCCAGTCAACCAATATGTAGTCTATTTTATTATATTATTACATATTTGCCATTTTACTAAACAGTCAATTATCACCCTATGTGAGACAGTATCAAAAGCTTTTTCATAATCCAGTAATATAACATCCACTGGAAGGCCCAAATCCAAGGCTGCACTCACTGGTTCAAAAAAATGTATCAAGTTATCTTGACAAGATCAACCCCTTTTAAATTCATATTGGAATATGTCACTATGACCACTTATTATGATATGTTCCTCAATCTTTTGGAAGAGGAGTTTTTCCATAATTTTCCCTATACTTGATGTTAAACTTATTGGTCTATACTGTTTTATGTTAAATTTTGACCCATTTTAAGAATAGGGATTACTTGAGCAAGTTTCCATTCCTTGGGGACTATTCCTTGTGATATAGATTTATTGAATAGAAAAGTCAAAGCATCAACCAACTCAAATGCAATCTCTTTAAGAAGTACAAAAGGAATGTTATCAATACCTACAGAGGAAGCAGTTTTAAAAGACATTAAAACTGAAAGAACCTCTGTAGGTGTTAAAAAGATATGATTTATATTTAAATCAACAAATGAATCTAGATTTTCTTTATTTTTAAATACACTCGAAAACTGTTTATTAAATGCATTAGTCATACCTTGTTCGTCTGATATTAATATGTCATTAATCAACAAAGGACCAACCCTGATTTGAGAATTTTTTAAGGAACCAATATAATTAAAGATGCTTATTTTGTTATCCTTTTATTTGACCAATTTTTTTTTCAAATTCCTTGTTAGCATTTCTTATCTTATACTTTGTTTGTTTTGCTTTTAATTTAAACCTATTCCAATTTATATCTGTTTTATTCTTCTTATATTTATTGAATGCTTTTTTTTTTCTTGTTATAGATTTTTTTATAACATTATTAAACCATACTGGGTTACGTCTTTTATTAATATTTTTTTTGTATCTGGCACCCAGCTATTTCTACAAAATTGAAGTTTAGTTTTTATATTATCCCAAATAGCTTCCACAGATAGCTGATCAAAATCCTTCTTCCAGTTCCATTTTGAAAGATGACTTTTTATCTTCTCGAAATTTGCATTATTATAATTTTTCATCTTTGTAATTCCTTTGCTGTCATTAATGGAACAATTCATTTCCCAATAGAGTATATTGTGATCGGAATCACCTAGTGGTTCAAGAATAATTGGGTTTTTATAATACTGTTTGATGTTAGTAAAAATCAGGTCAAGGACATTATTTTGTCTAGTAGGTTCTATTACTATTTGATCCAATCCTAAAATAAAAATTGTTTCAAGAAAGCATTTTTCATTATAAGTGGTCCCAATAAGAGTTTGCCAATTAATACCTGGGAAATTAAAATCCCCCATTAATACAATATTTTCTGGTAGGTTAATATTTTGTAAATAATACATAAAGGATTCATTCTTATTAATATCCAAGGATGGAGGTCTGTAGCATATTCCAAATGTTAATGGTTCAATGTTTGAATTTATTCTTACCCACAATATTTCAATACCTAAGGGATCAGGTATATCCAAATTTAATTCAACACAATCATAACATTCCTTTACATAAAAGGTAACCCCACCTCCTCTGGATAATTCTCTATTTTTTTTATACAGTATATAACCAGGGATTTATTGACCCCATTGGTCATCAGAGAACCAAGTCTCAGTTACACCACAAATATCTATATTTTTGGTTTGTAATGAAATATGCAGTTCACTGATCTTATTAATAAGGCTTCTAACATTTAATAATAGCTCATTTAGATTCATTTTCAATTTTTTGGAACTTAATTCATGTTGGATAGACACTTTTTTAGTGTTAAGTAGAGATTGTTTACTAATCGAAGTGTCCTTTAGTCCCCTCCTTTAATAGTTTAAAGTGTCAGCAATTGCTGTATTCATAATATTTCCTAACATTTTTGATCCCTTTTTGTTTAAATGAGGACCATCAAAGGCATAAAAATCTTTATTGTGAAAAAATAATTCCCAATTTGTAAGACATTTTAGATTTTTTTTTTATGCACCAATGCCTCAGCCAGTTATTTATGTGTTTGATTTTACTGGTAATAAAATCATCAGCTCCTAAAACAGGTAGTATTTCTGAAAAAAATATTTTTGCCCCAAATTCTACCAGCAAATTTGTTAGTCCTACATAGGCCTCCTTTATTTGTTGTTCACTTTGATATTGTTTTTGCCCAAATGTATAATCACTAAAGGATCATCTCCACAATTATGAAGTATATTTTTAGTCATTTTAGTAATATCCTGTATCTTAGCTCCTCTGAAACAGGAAAGGGTACGGGTAGATTTATTGATGTCACATATTTGACAATCAAGATTAGATATAATCGAGTCTCCCAAAACAGATATTTGATTGTGATATCTAGGGGTTGATTCCACCAAATTTGGCTCTGGATTAATGATTATTTCCTGGTTAAAATGCAATAAATCATTTTGACCACTTTCAACTGCTGATGTAGTATTAGAAATCAATATTGGTTCCAGTGGAGATATGTTATTGGCTAGATCTACAGGATGAATATTAGTTTCCATCAGTGAATCCTCATTATAATCTTGTGAATCAGAAAGCAAAGTTAAAGGATCAAAACTATTTGATATAGGCAACAAGAATTTGTCCGCTTTTCTCCCTTTTTTAGTAATTTTTGTAGCCTGAACAGTAAACCAATCATTTTCTGTAACTACTGGATCTAATTCATGGCTAGGTCTTTTTCTTTTGTTTGTTTCTTTAATTTCTTTATTTTCTGTTTAATTTTCAGAAATATGCAAAGTACCAGTTGAAACATTTGGCATTTGGAGCCTTTTCTTGGTTTCAAGCTGGCTCAACTCAAGTATTTTTATATGTTCATCAAATAGTTTAATTTCATCTTCAAGTTCTTTATTTTTAATGCATTTGGGGCATTCAAAACTTCCATCAGGGATTTGGTCAAGAGAGAAAGCTAAACATCAGACAAGTAACACATTTGTAACCTGTGTGCCCATCCATGATAATAATTAAGGAAGTAATTTCTATATATCTTCAAACTAACTAGTGCTTAATTTTAGAAGAATAAAATAATATCAAAAGGATAACAACAAACTTGCACACCCTTTACATATCCAGATAAGAGAAGACTCCAAAATAAACTCCAAAAATGCCAAACATGCAAAACATGCGCAGACGCGCATGTCTTTGCGCTCGTCTTCGTGCGCGGTGACACGCGCAAGCACACACTCACCTTGCTCGCCGCAAGGCTTGTTTAAATACTGTAGGGGACCCAGAAGTAGTGGGAGATGACTTCCTCTGCCTCGCTACCCCAAGTCTCTACAAAGCCCCATTTTACAAATTTAAAAGTACCCCAGAGGCAAAATATCATTTTAAGAGGTGAAAATAATGCTGCCAAAATATAGGAAAGTAAAAAATGGAAGTAGTTCTGCTGAGCCATTCCCTGTCTTCAAGGTGACCCAGAGTGCCTCTTGTCCTCATCTTTACTTTGTAGTTCTGTAGCTTTGATCCCTTCCCTTATGTATAGAGCTACTCCACCTCCTCTTTTCCCCTTCCTGTCCCTTCTGTAGACTGTGTACTCCGGTATGTTGACATCCCAGTCATGGTTCTCCATGTACCATGTTTCCATGACTGTCACAATATCCAATTGTTCATCTTTCATCAAGGCTACTAGCTCAGGAAGCTTGTTTCTCAGACTACAGGCATTGGTACTCATTGCCCTCCATTTAATGTTGGCTTTATCCTTTTTTCCCCCATGTTTGCTCTTATTGCCCTTGTCTATTTTTCCATTTACCCCATCCTGCCCTCTGTTGAGCACTTTACCTCAGTGTTTACCTTACTACCTGACATGTTTTGTGCGGGGATTGCACATTTAGTGGCTAAGCCAGGTATGAAGCGATCATAGTAGCACACCATACCTAAGAATGAGCGTAACTCTGAAACATTCTGCAGTTCAGGCATGTGCACAATGGCTTCCACCTTTTCATCGTTCGGACAAATTCCATCTTTGTCAATAGTGTGACATAGGTACGTGACACTTGGTTAACAAAATGGCCATTTTTCTCTCCTGACTCTGAATCCACTCTGTTGCAATCTCTCTAAAGTCTTTTGCAAGTTAAATAAATGTTCTGTTTCTGACTTGTCCGTGACAATGATGTCATCCAAATAACAAGCAGCACCTGGTATATCACCCACTGTTTACTCAATCACATTTTGAAAAATAGCCGGTGTGGAACTAAGGCCAAAACATAACTGTTTGTACTTGTACAGTCCTTGGTGTGTATTAATTACTACCAATTTCTGAGAGTCTGTATCCAGCTTCATTTGAAGGCATGCATCAGTGAGGTCCAGTTTAGAGAACCCCACACCACCATTCAGTCTATGAAAAAGTTCCTCTGGTAAGGGTAAAGGAAATACATCTGTGCTAAGTACTGGACTAAATGTCACCTTAAAATCTCTACATATTCGAACCTTACCACCTGGTTTAGATGCCACTACAATTGGAGTAGCCCAATCTGAACTTGAAATCTTTTCCAGCACACCTGCTTTTTCCAGTCTGTCCAATTCTGCCCCATCCACCGGTTTTAAGGCAAAAGGAAGTTTCCATGGTTTACAAAACTTAGGGACTGCACTAGGTTTTGTAACTAGTTTTGCTTTAGCTGTTGTGCAACATCCAAGGCCTTTCTACAGCCCTGGATACATGTCAAAAATCAGGTTACTGCTTTGTGGTACCTGGACAGCAGCAAGTAGGCCAAAATCTGCTGGATCAATATGAATGTTTAGAAGAACCTGAGCGACTCTGTTCAAATTATTGACACCCTTTTTTGAAACCAGAAAAGTTAAAGGTGTACTAGGAGAATCAGTTCTGTGTACCAAAGTGGTAAACAAGCCCACTAGCTGAACTGGTTGCCCTTCAAATGCATTCAGCAACTTATTACAAGGAGATAATTGTGGCTTATCCAGATCAGACCATGTTTGATGGTTAATAAAAGTAACTGGGGAAGCAGAGTCTAGCATTAAACATAACTGATGCCTCAGTTGTGGCAATTGAAGTAACGCATAGAAAGGAGGAACATCTTTAGTCTGCATCTGTGGTGCAATAGGAACCACTGCACTGTCTGTGCTCTCTGAGCTGATCACTGCAGGTCTCCTGACTCTGTAAACCTTAGCAATATGACCATGACATTTACATGCATGACATTGAACTTCTCTGAATTTGCACTGGTCCCTGCTATGCTGAGATGACCCACATGATGCACATTTGTACTGGTCATGCAGTTTGGGTGGAGTGGTTGAATATTTCTTTGAAAACGGTTGCTTAGACTTAGGTTTGAACTGTTTCAATTTGGGGTTTACTGCAGTTACTTGTAACTCATTTTCAGTGTTCATCTTAGCATGTGCCCCATTTTCTGCAGCTTCATACATTTGTGCCAACTGTAAAGTTCATAAGCAGACTTCTTGACACTTATAGAAAGCAATTGCTGAACACAATGTTCATTATTCAACCCCATAACAAACTTATCTGCTAGATTAGATTCAAGATGCTCCCTGCTCCACTCACATGTGAGAGCTAAGCATCTGATCTCAGTCAAATAAGATTGTAATGACTGACCTGGTTTCTGCTGGTAACTGTAGAATTTATAATGTTCAGCCCTTGGGAAAGTTGTCAAACTGTATTGTGCATTCAGTTTAGCCTTTAGTTCTTGATATGACAAATTCTCCGGCCGGTCCGGTGCACACAGACTGCATAAAAGTTTGAAGGTTTCACTCCCCAAGAAAGTACAAAAAGCAGCTCGAATTAGTATATCCTGTCGCTCAACATTTGCAGATTTTATGGCAGGATTAAGAAATAACCACTGATCAAACCATCTGGACCATGTATCCCAGTCCATTCCTGTAAAAATCTCAAAGCTGGCTGAAGTTTCCATAATACTGTACAGTTCAAAATTGCTTACTTGTCTCCAATGCAGAAAGTCACAAAATGGTGCAATTCAGTAAGCTGGAGCTATGAACATTTTCACCATCCATGTCGCAAGTTTGTTGTATTTGGTGGCTGAAAATAAGTACCTTAAACACATCAGGGACTTGGTAGTAAGGAAAACGCATGCACCACAGAAATGTAGGCCTTCTGTGTTTACTTCTATTCAGCTCAGATACAGGGGGAACACTTATCTCAGCACACACAGGAAGAGTCACAGGAAGTGCATTTCTTAAAGCTGTACTGTTTAACATTTCTTAAAGCTGAACTACACATAACAATGGCTATATCCTCCCTTCCCTTAGACAAAGCCCCCAGACCAGACGGCTTTTCCTCCCTATTTTATAAAACTTACAAGGAGGAATTCCGGTTGGCCTAACTATTTAATGTCTGGGGGTCTTCTTCTCTTCAAGAAGGGTCCTTCTTTGAGGCTTGTATTGTTCTCCCCCCCTAAACCAGGGAAAGATTCCACCAAAGCTGAAAATTATAGGCCAATATACTTACTAAATGTGGATGTCAAGTTATCATAGTATCATAGGTATCATAGGTAGTTACAGAGTCATGAGACTTATATCTATATTGCTCATTCAAATTACAAATGTTTGATTCCCCTTAAAGTATTTGTCGAAGTTGGTCTTGAACACTTTCACTGATGGACTCCCCCACCACCTCCAGAGGAAGTCCATTCCAAATTGGTACCACTCTTTGACTGTACCATTTGTGTATCCTGATTAAGTTGCATCTGCTTGCTTGTAACTGAAGTGGATGTGCCCTGGTATTATTATTCTGTTCTCTTAGCTCTCGAGCCAGATTTTCCCACAATTCACTGTCTGCGAAAGCTCTAAATAGCAAACACAGATCCCCCCAAGTCCTTCTACTGTATACTCCAATGAAAATAAATTCAGTTCTTCCATTCTAGTGTCATAATCATTATCCTCCAGCCCTCTGATGGATTTGTTAGCTCTCCTTTGAACTTTATATTTAAGTTATATACCACAATTCTAGCTACATATGTAGCTAAGGTTTGGATCATTATTTTGGGCCCAGAACAAGCTGGATTTGTTGTGGGCCAAAATACTAGTGACCATTTTCACAAGTTGTTTCATCTTTTCTCTGCATCCAGGGTAACTAGCAAAGACTCTGTCCTGGTTTTTCTGGATGCAGAGAAAGCATTTAGCTGAGTGGCCTGGTCCTATTAATTCGAGGGGTTAAAGAAATAAATACAGGTTCCCTCTTGAATTTGTACACAGAATTCAAATATTATACTCTATACCTTCTGCACATATTCTGTGTAACAACAAGCTTTTGGAGGTGTTTTGCTTGGCCAGAGGGAAGGATCAGGTTTGACCCCGTCTCCATATTTATTTAATTTTTACATTGAACCCCTGCGCATAAAATAAGTTTATCTGGTAATGTCCAAGGAATTAGAGGGGGTGACCAGGAGTTCAAGTTATCAAGTTTTACTTATGACATCTTGCTCTATATTTCCAGTTGGAGGACTTCATTACCTACTGTGCTTTGAATAATTTCCCAATTCAGCCAATTTTAGGGCTATAAACTGAATCTACATAAAACAGTGGTTTACCCCTATCATCTCTCGCCCTAATGGAGACATTCTAAAGCTTGGCCTACAATGGGAACCTGAAGCCTTGCTGTATTTAGGAATCAGGCTATCTCGGGATTTAAAGTTGTTGAAATCTTCAAATCTTGATCCCATCATTAAGCAGATAGAAATGGACCTTAACAGGTGGCGCCACCTCCCCCTGTTGCTATGGGGTAGGGCTAATGTTATCAAAATGAATATTTTCCCATGTCTCCTGTACCCCCTTAATATGCTTAATATTTTCGTCCTCAAAAATTGATTTACGAAGTTGCATTCCCTTTGTTCATCTTTTCTTCTGTTGAATGATCCCCCGTAGGGCATATCATAAACTTTGCAGACCACGTCAGCTAGGGTGACTTCAATTACCAGATTTTTATTGTTACTACCTATCCCTTCATGGGACTAAATATTTTCACTGGGGTAATTCTGACATTCAGAGACCTTCTTCACCTAGTTGGCTCTCCATAGAATATAATTTAATTAATCAATATCACATATCACTGCCCTCTTTGCTGTATGTCTCCCTATCCAATATTCCTAAAGAACTCAGAGCTACCCCCATTGTATGGTCCATTAAAGCCCACACTCAACTTTGTAAATTTTTAAAGTATTCACATTTGAAAGATCTTAGCCAACCCCTCGTTAATAAGCCCGTTTTTTGTATTTCAGACTTTCCCCTGCAAGCTGGATGGTGGAAAGGCCTTGAAATGGCTACAATTGCTAAACTTGATAAAGGAGACAAAATTCTTCCCTTTTTGGAATTCCAGTCACAATTTTCTTCACTCCCAAACAATTATTTAGCTATGTGCAACTCAACCACTGTTATAGAATTATTTAGGGTCACCTCCATGGTCTAATATGGTGGGTCCCCTTTTCCAGATCTTGGTTTCCCATTCTCTTTGGGACAAATCCATATCTCGCCTTTATCAAGAGATTAACCAACAAGCCTGAAACTCAGTCACACCGACTGCCTTTAATTGAAGAAATTCCCTTAATTTACCTTGTCCGGATTCCTATTTGCATAAGATATAGTCCGATGTATATCGACTGATTAAGCAGGATTGGCTCAGACTACTACAGTTCAATATCTTACACTATCTATATTATTCACCCTTCAAGTTATTCTGGATGGGCAAGCTAGCCTTGCCAACATGTGAATTCAGTGGTAAGAAGGACAGTACCTTGTACCACATGTTGTGGACCTGCTCTAGAGTGAAACCTCTCTGGGCCTTGATACAAAATAGGTTGTCCCCTTTTTTTGGACACTCTAATTTTTTTTATCCTTGAAGTTTGCCTTTCTGGGGATTACATTTGTGTTCCACTGGTCAAAGAAAATGGATACATGGCATTGATTGCACTAGTCACTAAGCTGCTCATTCTAAGACATTGGAAAGGGAACGGGGTGCCTTCATACACTGAATGGCTTCAGGAATCCCTAATGGCTTACAATGCTGAGCATGTAATTGTTCTCTCTATTCATGTGTGGCATAAGTTCCAGGCTTCTTGGCCCCCCTTGTACTCTTATGTTATGTGTAAACCATAACTCTACTTAATCCCTCTCTCAGATTATCCTAAACAAGGAGTTACAGGATCTTGTTTTTATGTCAATAGTTGCATGTCATTTCACCTGCATTGTCCTAGATGATGTTACTTAGTTAGGATTAAGTAGTGTACAAATGGAGTGGGGTGGGTGGGGGCAGGGGTGAGGGTGGGTTGTTTCTGTGGGCTGTTTGATGTGTTTTGTTATTATATTATTGTACTTTTTTCTATTCTTTTTCTTTTACCTTAATGACCCTTATACTAAGTGACTGTTAGGGTTGTTTGTTTCTTATTTGGTTGTTGTGTTTTTTATAAAAATTCGAATAAATCAAATTTAATAGAAAAAAAACAAAGAAAAGGAAGCAAAAAATATTTCTGTTGTTGTTGTTTACAGTCTGTGTACCTCAGTAAAGTATTGTAAAGTGTTTGGTTGTGATCCTAAATCTACATGAATAACGAAATGCCATAAAGAGACACTCTGCTAAAGTAGGAGTTGCTCACTGTGGGGTTATTGCCAAGAAGATCATACTTTCCATGGTTCAGAAGGGTACCAATATACCATGACCACTTCTGATGTCGGTTCATCAGGGGCTGGTAATGCTGGTAGTACTTGAAAAGAAGTAGTTGGTGCAAATGGGGACATGAGAGTGGCCAAATATTTCTCAGTAACATCTGTGGTATCAATGCTTGGGTGTGCTGGTGCTGGCAGTGCAGGCAGTGGAGGAAGGGACAACAGGAACAGTCCAAGAACCACCAAAATGTCTTGCTCTGGTAATGTGGCTGAGGGTGCTGAGGTGGCTGACATTCCTAAAACTGGTGTTGATGAGCCTGAGCATGACTCACAGTCTGATATGGCGGATATGACTGTTTCATCATGCAGGGAATCAGATGCTGAGAAAGAAATACATGATGGATAAAATGAGGATTTTTTAAAAGTTATTTTGTTTAGAATATTGGTGATTGGGTGAGGCATGCTGAGCCAAGGTTCATTTCCAGGTGTGACCTGGGGGGGGGTGGAGAGGCTTAACAGATGCATAATAAAGTGAATCAGAAATTGTAGGAACTCAGCCCAGGTCACCGACTTGATCGCAATCCCTGGAGTCCTGGACTACACTAAAAGAAATAAAATAGGCAGCAGTTTTCAATCAGTTCTCTCCACTAACAGGTCATCTTCAAAAGGGGGAAAAAAAATAAACGTTACAATCCCATAATACCTGGCTGGCACGTGGCACTCACTCAGAGGATGCAGGCCATAGTTAATCCTCAGCTCTCTCCTCAGTCATCCCCGCATATCACCAAGCTGTATTTCACATCTAAGGACCCCGACAGCAGCACAATAAACAGCACAAGGATTACTGGAGAAAAAAAAAAACACTCCTGCAACTGGTCAGTCTTAATGTCTTTCCTGAAATATCCGACAATCACCCCCTTATTCTACAATAAGCGGTGCACATTTTGATTTCATATAACACACTGCTGTCACGCTACCTTTCCCTCTCTTGGACCAGGTTGCTCCTGTCTATATCTAAAAAAATGCATCTCAGTCACCCAGGTTCTAAGGACAACCAAAAGTGTGACAGCAGTGTGTTTTAACAGAATCAAAGTGTGTGCCGCTTTAGTTTCTGTCACTGAGCCATTAGGAGCAACACTTTTTTTTTCTTCAAATCAAAATGTAACTCCCAGGTCATATGGTAATACAGAAATTGTGTGTCGCCAGCTGTTTATTTTCTAAAATATGGTACTGCCACCCCCCAAGTGCTACATCACACATGGTTGCTCCTCCACTACTTCTCCGTCACATGCCACATAAAACTGTAAGGCTGCTTTTGCCTCTTTCGGTTGTTCCCGTCTGTATCTAAAAAAACAAAAAAGCACTTCTCAGTCTCCCCATTTTTAAGCACAACCAAAATAAGTAAAAAATAGAAATAAAAAAATAATTTCCTGATTCAGTGCCACTGCCAAATTGTAGTAAATAGCCTCTGTCAGCATATGTCTCAGATTGAAGTTATCCTTAATATTCTGCCTTAGCAGCAAGGAACTATATTTTGTGGCAGAAGAATAAACTAAAATCTTTTAAACTGCAAAAAAGCTGTGTTTTCCCTTACTTTTTTATACCAAAAAAATACAGGGAACATTGCATAATCGCAATAAACCACTCCAGGATGTGGGTTATGCTGGGATTTACCCACGGCTGATCTGGTTTGACCACTCGGCCTGCGGCCTTGTGGCAAAACCACGCCAGCCATGGGTAAATCCCAGCATAACCCACACCCTGTCATGGTTTATTGCTTAAATAACACATTTCTGGCACCTTTTCCCAGTTTTCCCCCACATCTGTAACAGTATAATCCCACACAGTAGCTGCTGTCCTCATTCCCTTCCCTAGCATGCACAGTACCACAATCATTTTTAGACTCTGCTGTACACAGAGTAGGACAGGCCCACCCAGATACCTGAAAATTTCCAGGCAGACCCCCTCCTTTGGGTACCTGACCATCTTCCGAATTTTTGCATTTGCAATCTATTTTCTAATTTAATGGGGTTGTTTGGGCACTGCAAGTAAATTTATTTATTTATTAGCTTTTGGTAACCAGGTAAGTGCTCTAGGCAGCAATCCTGCCTATTTTCAGGCACGACCCAGGAGAACGCAGGCAAAGGAACAAATAATCACAGTAGTACAACTTAATTGAAAAGAAAAACATAAGGTTACAAGCATTAATTTAACAGATTACACGCTGGGAAAGATCAAAAAAACTGGTAAGTCAGGATTCCAAAACACATTATAAGCAGTATTGTAGCAAAATGGGAGTAGGTCCGGGCCTCAGTCCGGCGGTCAGGTTATGTTATGAGAAGTTGCAGTGACCAAGGGTGTGAAGGTGAGAGAACAGCGAGTTTTTAAAGACCCAGTGGGAGGCAGAATTTTTAACCTGTAGGGGGAGCGAGTTTCAGAACTTAGGGGCAAAGTAGCAAAGTTGCAAACACAGAGATGATGTATTAAATGTAAGTGAAATACACATAAGAATGTGTAACCCTGGGTCCTCCCTTATTGATTTTCCAGGTGGGCCGCTACATCAGCTTTTCAGGTGGGCCCCTGTGCCCCAATCCAACCCTGACTGTAGGTGTTGTGTATACCACACTAGCATATGATCAGGGCTGTATTCCCACTACCAACACAGTGCAGATTTGTGCCAAGACTGACGTGACATGCATACACCCATATGTATTTATAGAGCAGGGCAAGCTAGAATCCTGTGAGCTAAAGGTGTCTATATTTGATGATTAACTGACAAACAGATTCATAGAAACATAGAATTTGATGGCAGATAAGGACCACTTGGCCCACCCAGTCTGCCCATTTCCCTACCTAATGGATAAGCTGCAGATCCTAGTTAACCAGCAGCCTACTTCTTTCTACTCCCACCCCCTAGAATTGCCTTATGACTGTCCCATGCATGCTTGAATTCAACCACTGTTTTTGACTCCACAACCTCCTCTGGAAGGCCGTTCCATGCATCCACAACCCTCTCTGTGAAAAAATACTTCCTTACATTATCTCTGAGCCGCCACCCCCATCTTCAAATTGTGCCCCTTTGTTCTTGTACACCTCTATTTTTGAAAGATGCTACCCTCTTGGACTTTGTTGATTCCTCTGAGGTACTTGAAAGTTTCTATCATGTCCCCCCCTCCCTCTCCCTCCTTTCCTTGAGGTTATACACATTAAGCTCCTTTAGTCTCTCTCCATATGTCTTCTGGTGCAGACCCTGCACCATTTTAGTTGCCCTCCTCTGGACAGTTTCCATCTTGTCTATGTCCTTGCGGAGATTGGGTCTCCAGAACTGCACACAGTACTCCAGATGGGGTCTCACCAGCTGTCTGTACAGAGGGATAACAACTTCCTGTTTTCTACTGGTGATGCCTCTCTCCCTATGCATCCCAGTATCCCCCCAGCCCTCCTTACTGCCCTCTCACATTGCTTTCCCACCTTTAGGTCATCTGATATGACTACCCCCAGGTCCCTTTCCATTTTTGTTGTTGTTAGTATCTCACCCCCATTGTTTACTCTTCCACTGGTTTTTGTTTCCCGGGTGCATTACCTTGTACTTCTTAGCATTGAATCTAAGCTGCCATACATTTGACCATTTCTCTAACCTTGCCAAGTCCCTTCTCACCCTTTCCACCCCACCTTGTGCATCAACTCTGTTGCAGATCTTTGTGTCATCTGCAAAGAGACATGCTTTTCCTTCCAGTCCCTCTGCAATGTCGCTTATAAAGACATTGAAGAGGACCGTTCCTAATACTGAACCCTGCGGTACCCCACTAGTAACCCCCTTTCTTCAGAGTGACCCATTTACTATTACGCTCTGTGTCCTATTCTCCAGCCAAATCTTTACCCAGGCTATCATCTTGGGACCCACTCCCAGGCTGGCTAACTTGTATATAAATCTTTTGTGTGGGACTGTGTCAAATGCCTTGCTAAAGTCTAGGTAGGCCATGTCCATAGCCCCTCCCTGATCTACTACTTTGGTCACTCAGTCAAAGAAATCTATTAGATTCATCTGGCATGACCTTCCTGCTGTGAATCCATGCTGCCTTGGGTCCTGTGCCCCTCTGGCCTCTAGGTACTTGACAATTCTTTCCTTCAGAAGTGATTCCATCATTTTCCCTATCACTGAGGTTAAACTAACAGGTCTGTAGTGTCCTGCTTCTGCCCTGCTCCCACTTTTGTGAAGGGGAATCACATCTGCCCTCCTCCAGTCCTCAGGTACCACCCCATCCTCCCATGATTTGTTAAAGAGGGTAGTCAGTGATGTCACTAGTTCTACCCTTAGTTCTTTTAGAATCTGGGATGAATCCCATCAGGCCCCATTGCTTTGTCCACCTTCAGTTTTAAGAGTTCTTTCAGAACCCTTTCTTCTGTAAATGGGCTGGTATCAACTTCTGTACCCAGAGTGTTTCTATTGTTTGTTTTAGGTACTCCTCTTCATTTGTAAATACTGAGCAAAAATATTTGTTTAGTATCTCTGCCTTTTCACCGTCACCCTCTGCCCACCCTCCTCCCTTTATAAGCCTCACTACACCTCCCTTAGTCTTCCTTCGCTCCCTGATGTACCTAAAAAAGGTTGTATCCCCCTTCTTAACTGAGTTGGCTATCTTTTCCTCGGTTCGGACCTTTGCTGTTCTGACTGCCTTCCCAGCTTCCTTTTGTTTTAACTGATACAATTCTCTGTCTTGCTCCTTCTGTGATTCCTTGTACTTTCTGAATGCTTTCTTTTTCTCTTGAACCTTCACTGCTACCTCCTGTGAGAACCATAGTGGTTTCTTACATCGTTTTGTTTTGTTTATTTGCTTCACACAAAGGCTTGTTACCTCTGTGAGGGCAGTTTTTATTATTCCCCATTGTTCCTCCACCCCTCCTTCCTGCCCATTTGCTAGTGCATTCTTTAGGCACTGACCCATTTTGGCAAAGTCAGCCCTCCTGAAGTCCAGTACTTTTGCCTTTGTATGGCTTGACTCTATTGCTGTGTTTATTGTGAACCATACTGTTCGATGGTCACTAGTTCCCAGATGGCTACCCAGTTCTACATCTGTGAGCCTCTCTCCATCTCCATTTGAGAGAACCAGGTCTAAGATTGCTCCCTCTCGAGTGGGTTCCAATACTAGTTGTCTAAGGTATGCCCCCTGTAGGGCATCTAGAATAACCCCACTCTTAGAAGTGGCTGCTGTAACTGCACTCCAGTTAACATGTGGCATATTCAGATCACCCATCAGCAGTATCTCCCCTTTATCTGCCATTCTAAGTATACTTTCTATCATTTCCTTGTCCATTTCCTCCCCCTGAGAGGGGGGTCTGTATACAACCCCTGTGCGGATTGTGGTGCCATTGCCTGCCTCCAAATTGACCCACAGTGCTTCTTCTCCTCCCTGTTTACCCTTTTGTTCTGTTGCTTTGATTCCTTCCCTTATGTAGAGAGCTACTCCTCCTCCTCTTTTACCCTCCCTGTCCCTCCTGTAGATAGTGTATCCTGGTATGTTTATGCCCCAGTCATGGTTCTGTGTGTACCATGTTTCTGTGACTGCCATGATATTCAGATGTTCCTCCTCCATCAAGGCCACTAATTCAGGAAGCTTGTTACCCAGACTACGGGCATTGGTACTCATTGCTCTCCATTTTTTGATGGCTTTACCTTCTGTAGCAGCATCCCCCACTGACCTTTCTACCTTGGTCTTTTTTTCATTTAGTACCTTATTTTGTAGGGGGGGCTGGGATTTTCCTGCTGCTTATCAGTGCCTCCCCCCTTGACTAGTTTAAAAGCTTGCCAATGAAGCATTTAAAGATTCAGTCTTGAGCCATATTGGTGAAAATGTAAGCCTCTACCAGTGCTACTAGATGAGCCACAGCAAACGAACCACAAATAATATACTCAGACTGCATCATTAGTAGTCAGTGTAGCAACCGGAAAGAAAAGAATCATCCTTGCTTTTACTTTTTTCAAGCCATACCACATGGTGAAAAAATTAGCCACCTCAGAGCCACAGCCAAAAAAGAAAAAAATGACTAAGTCTAACCGCAAATACAACCGAAACTGTGCCATTGACAGCCAATGTAACAGGAAAAGCCACTGAAGCCCCATCATTGAATATTTACCTACCTTTTGGACTCCCATTAATTTTTGGCACCCAGGTAGGGTCGTGACTCACTCTGACGGACCAGAGACCGATCAGTTGCAAGCATGGCACAATCTGAGTTGGGCTTGACAGTTTTTAAATTAAGTTTGATCGGTCGTCAAGCACATTCTCAGAGTGGTGGCAAGTGTGAAGTCCAGCAGTGCATTGTGTCTCCATGCCATAGTTCACATGAGTGTGTGAGCCAGCGCTGGTCCACCCCTGGAACTGTCCAGAGTGCCCCGGCGACTTCTGGTAAAGAATGCCCCTACAGGCAACTAAATTCATTAAGTTAAAAAAAAAGGCAGAATTTGATCTATCCTGTGTGTGTGTGGGGGGTGCTGCCTTTTTTCAACTGTTTGGCCGTAAACCCACTCATCTGTCAGCCAACATTCTCATTTGCCTTAGGGAAGGGGTATTTTTCTCAATCTTGAGACTACAATGCATGACGAGGGGGACCCAAGCCAGGGGAATGCAGAACATTTGGGACTGGGAAGAAATGAAAATTTAAAAGCAGGGTTGTGCAGGACAAGGTTCAGGGCCCCAGACAAAACATTCAGGGCCCAAGCCCTGGATGCCCAACCCTAACAATGCCCCTGCCTTGGAGAACTCATGAATATCCTTTCAGCTACAAACGCCCCGCCATGGTAAAGAGCCTTAACCATACCCCTTGAGGCCAGGTGAAGGAAACCTGATCCTATGACTTTGGTGGGTCCTGGGAACAGACAGATTATGTGAGGCATGGAAATGGATGAGAGAAGGGTATGGGGAGAGAAGCCCGATAGAGCACTACAGAACCAAGGCCTAGACTCTGGCCCAGGTACACTTTGACATATGAAATGTTCAGGTGATAGGGGAATGGAGGTAAAGGGTAGAAATTTGGTGCACAGGGCAACAAAAGATGTATCTTGCGAAGATGTACTGTCATTTGGGAAAAAAATATCTCCCCATATCTGCATGAGGTAATACCTTCCCCCATTCATAGCAGGATATTCACTGGGGCATGAGACTGACCGGGGCAGAGGTGCAGTAGGTGGTCATATGAGTGAATCCTTGTTCCACCGGCTGACCTCTAAACAGGTTCTCCAGATGGGAGGGAGGTACCAAGGAAGGCTGCAGATCTCTTGCATTATGCCCCAAATTCGAGTCCCACCACCGGTCCTTGCCTGCCCCCTGCCACTGCCAAAGTTCCAAGTGAGGAGAGAGAGGCCTCCATCAAAAAGGTGCTGAGAAGCCCATAGCCCTTCATGTAGACTGCAGCCTATGTGAAATGGTTTAAAAGTGATGGGGAGCAGAAATGTTCTTGAGATATGCTTATCTACCAAAACCTGCACGCTCGTGAGCCCTGGATTGTCATCTGAGGGTCACTCACAATCTGAGCTGAAGTATGAGTCAGGCATTGGGAGTGATGAGAGCACATGGAGGGAAAACCTTTTACTCTCAACCCAGTGATTACGAGGTGCCACCTCCCTACTCCTTCTTTATTCAAGCCTTTTCCAAATAAGATTCAGATGAGGGAAAGAGGCAGGAAGTATTTTGAACTGTGAACCAACACGAAACACAGCCATCAACAGTTGCAAGGAAAAACATTAAACAGTACAACTGTAACCATTCAGCTACCTGCAAATGCATTTCAGTCTCAAACATTGAAGCAGTAAAACTATGCAGGTGGGGGTAAGGCCTGGTTGGGGGTGGGGAGGTAATTTCTAGCCCACAGGTACAAGAAATAGCAGATTCCTGTGTCACTTAACGGTCATCATAGTAAACAGCAGTCCTTGTTTTCAGTTACAAATACTCAGTTCAGTGAGTTATTGCCTGGCCATTTCCTCATGTGGCCCAGGAAGGAATCAATAAGCAGGGAACTGCAGAGCCTAACATTTGGCCCACTGCTGAGCCAGCAGAACTGCCCCTCATATTGAGGAGTAAATGTCCTTCAGCCCAGCAATCAACCTAAAACCAAAACCCTCCAGCCTTATTGCAGCACAGGACATGAATGAAAAACAATATACTCATGACCTTCTGAGACCTCAGTCTGGCTTCTTTTGTGGTGATAGCTGTGGTAGGAGGGTCCCCCTGAGCTAATGAAGTTGAGGTGAAGACAGGTGATGTATTGGTACCCTCGGCCATGTCAGCACTTTGGAGGGCAGGTTTGTGACCTGTGGGACGGGGGCTCCAGAGTTGATAGCTACAATTTGGTAGTACTGTAAGCTGAGTCAATATGCAAGGGAGACCTGATCACCTTGTATCTGTTTGTTGTTATGAAGTTCACCAGGGTTGAAGGACTAGACTTGGACACTGAGGAGGGTGAGTCAAGGTGGCAACTTTAAGATCAGCAGGTAGACTGCACTTCATTGTGATGAATCTTTGCCCTCTGGCATTTCCTTCCCCAGCCTCTCTTCTGCTGTATCCTCTGTGAATCATCATCTGGAGGGGAAGAAGGACCATGGGCCTGATTTCCAGCTGAGGCACAGTGATATCCATTACCTATGGTCTTTCCTGGTGGCCAAGGAAACCCTGAGGGAAGACTGGAAATTTCTAGTTAGACCATCATTGATGGATAAACCCTTCTACAACTTCTGGGGAGGCACATTGGTGGTGTACTCCACTGACTTGTACCTGGAGGTGCACCAGGTAGTGCAGGGTTATCAGGGCACCAAGATGTGACAGGTTCTATTTAAAGTATTATAAAGCACTCAAACTGCTTCCACCAATTAGAGGCCGGCATTAGTGTACATCCTATTCAGCATACAGTTGCTGTCTCATCCTCCTCTGCACAGCTGATTCCCACTGCAGTGACGGAGGCTTGTCAAAATTTTCCTGTCAGATCGCCGCTGCAGAATCAGCTGTATGAGGAAAAATATTTTCCTTCATAGGATAATGGAGGTGCTTCATCATGATAGGTCTTGGGCAGTCCCCCTTCTTAGGATCAGGGGCTAATGATCGAGGGTTCATTTTGATTTTTAAGGGTGGGCAGTCAGTGGAGCATTCAGCAGGGTCGATATCAAAGTTTGTAGAAAGCTGATCTTATTGATGCCTTCCACCCCTTCTGAAAGCCCACCAGCTGAAGATTATTTTGGTGTGAGCTGTTCTCCAGCTTTTTGACTTTTGAAAGCAAGTATTTAATGGATCTTTCCTGCTCTAGAAGTTGGGCTTGCAAGCTGTCCCCAGCTCTCTCAAGATGTTACGGTGGCACTCTTGGCAACCCACCTTTGTACCCAATTCCTCCAGGTCCCAATTCATCTGGACTGCAGCCACTTTCAGATCTACCATGTCCTGCAGAACCTTGCTGAGCATGGCTGTAATATGGGCCATATCAGAAGGCACAGTGGCTGGGAGTGCCTTGGTCATGGTTTCAGTTTAGGCAGTCAGTCCAATTTCAGTAACTGAAAAGCAGGGCCCATCACTAGCAGGATCCCTGACACAGGAAAGTGAAAGTAAAACCGCCGGTAGTAAAAAGTCCTCCCACATTGGTCAAACAGTCTTGAGTTCAAAAATAAAAGTATCAAACCCTCGGGCAGCGGTCACAATCCAGCCATAGCACCTCTACGGTGCAAGGATCCTGATCCACCTACCCCCCAAAGAGGTAGATAAGGTACGATGCTTGAAAAATTGCCACAATTTCTATGGGCTGTGTGAACGCTGAACTGCATCATCACTTGCAATTTGCTGTTTTCAATTTCAGTGCCTTCTCAGGGTAGCACTATTGGCTCCATGCCTGTGTAGAGCTCCCTGATTGACTGGTCTCACTCACCTGAGACAGGAGCACCCGAGACATGTGGCTTAATGTAAGCCTGCATCCCTGTACTCGGCTTCTAATTTATATATTTTAATTTAGCCTGTTCTGCTCGGCCTGTGTAAAGTAACTTACCATCCCCCCCCGCTGCAGTTTCTCTCCAACAGTAAGTGCACTGATTCAGTGCTAGCTCTGCAAACTTCCCCTTGATTTTTCCCCAATTAAGCTTTCACTCTGTACACTGCATTGAACTGAGTTTGTAAAAAAGTTTTACTGGCTTTGTTAATGTATATTTTTTTATCCTATTTAAGACTGTACTGGGTTTACATGCTTACTGCTATGGACTTAGTTAGAAAATTCAGTGAATTGTAAAATCTGTGTAGCCTCTCAGGCCCTTGACTTTCATTCTTACTCACCTTCCTTTGTCCCCCTGTCCTCCTCTGTCTCTGTTCTGTCCCTCCTCCCTTCCCCCATCAGTCTGTTTTTTTGTGCTTGTTTTGGATTCCCGAGTTAGACGGCACCTTGCTTCTGTCTGAGACTGCCCCCTGACTTGTCTTTCAAGTTGGTGCTCAGCTCTCTTTGTGTGTCTCTGTTTAGACACCCCCCCCCATCTGCTCCTATTTAATCTGCTGTCTCCTTCCTTACAGGTGCCACTGCCCCCTCGGGCAGCGGTCACGATCCAGCCATAGCACCTCTACGGTGCAAGAAGCCTGATCCACCTACCCCCTAAAGAGATAGATAAGATACGACGCTTGAAAAATTGCCACGATTTCTCTGGGCTGTGTGAACGCTGAACCGGATCATCACTTGCAATTTGCTGTTTTCAATTTCAGCGCCTTCTCAGGGTAGCGCTATTGGCTCCACGCCTGTGTAGAGCTCCCTGATTGGTTGGTCTCACTCACCTGAGACAGGAGCACCCAAGACGTGTGGCTTAATGTAAGTCTGCAACCCTGTACTCGGCTTCTAATTTATGAAGTCTGCGTAGTCAATTAAGGACAGGAACGTGGCTTGGACTAGTCGTTTCTTTGCGTCTGCTGTAAGAAGTCTTCTTATCCTGTTAAAAGGCCAAGTCTTTGCCTTAATTTTTTCAGGAAGTCTTCCAGGTGGTCAGTGAAGGAGAGTTTACAGTCAATCCAGACCCCAAGATATCTGAATTTCGGAACATACTCTAAGCACTCTCCCAGCATTGTGGTTATTGGGGGGAGGGAGTCAGTAGCGCTTGTGTAGTTTACGGGGGAAAATAACATAGCTTTAGTTTTTTTAGCATTTAATAGCAGTTTTTTATTGATTAGTTGGAGTTGCAGGAGGTTGAAATCTTTTTGTAGGTCAGTACAAGCTTCATTTGGTGTGGGATGACTCAGGCACAGCACTTTGTCATCCCCGAATAAGTGAATACTTGCATCCTTGATTCCCTCATCAATGTTGTTGATATACACTGTGAAGAGGAGGGGGCCTAATATGGATCCCTGAGGGACACCTCTTTGTAAGAGTTTTAGGGCAGATAGTTTGCCATCCGCTTTCACCTGCTGGTATCTGTCTGTCAGATATTCAGAGAACCAGTTTAGAGAAGTAGCATCCAGTCCTAGTGTGTTTAGCGAGTCGAGGAGCAGGTCATGGTCAACTGTGTCGAATGCATTGCTGAGGTCAAGAAACACAGAACATACTGACTTTTTATGCTCCAACTCCAGTTGCCAGTCATTGGTTACTTTAGCTAATGCCAAGACTGTACTGTGGTTGGCTCTGAATCCAGATTGAAGGGGGTTTAGTAATTTTTCTCTGTCGATGAAGGATCTAAGTTGGCCATTTACTATTTTTTCCAGTAGCTTCGAGAGTGTGGGTGGGAGAGAAATTGGCCTATAGCTATTAAGGTAGCAAGGGTCTCCAGATTTAAATAGTGGGATAACATGTGCAATCTTCCATATTTGAGGGAGGGTACCTTGTGTTAGGGACAGGTTGAATAAATGAGTAATAGGCACTGCCAATACGTGGCATGCTATCTTTAGGAAGTATGGTTCAAGTGCATCTGCGCCGGCACTTTTCTTAGTATCCAGGTGGAGAATCAAGTCTTCCACTTCCTTGAGGGAAACCGATGAGAATGAGAAATGTTGACTAACGGAGCCAAAATTTGGTGGGGTCATGCCAAGTTGGGTGCACAGGCTACATGCAGGTGAGTTATTGAAGGCTAAGCCTGCTGTGGTGAAGTGCATGTTGAATGCCTGCAGTATCTCATTTTTGTCATTGATTACTGTATCGTCAGAGGTAATTTTTGTAGGGAGCATATTTTGTGACGTGACCCCCTCCAGTTCTTTGATTGTGGCCCAGAATTTCGAGGGACAATTGGCTGCAGTATCTAGTTCTGCTTGGTAATAGCAGACTTTAGCTTCCCTAATCAGTTTGGTGCAGCAATTTCTGGCAGTTCTAAAGAGGTGCCAATCTTCCTCTTTTTGGGATTTGTGGGCAGTTTTCCAGAGTTGTCCCTGGACAGTAGTGCAGCCTTGAGATCTTGAGTGAACCAACAGCATTTCCTAGCCTTTATGCGTATTTTTGACAGAGGCACATGTAGATTCATGGCGTAGGTAATGATTTCATGTAGTATAAAATATGCAGTTTCCACTGTTTTAGCAAGGTAAAAACTCTGCCACAAGGGGGAGTTTTTTAGGTCAAGTAGGTATGCCTTTGGATCGAATGACCTGGTTGACCTTTTGGTGGAGAATTTGACCGTAATTGGCACTTTGTTGGCTGCCCAAACTCCAGATATTAGGCAATGGTCACTAATATCCACGTCAAAGGTTCCAATGTGGGAGAAGGAATGGGGTTCATTCATAAGCAGGACATCCAGAAGGGTACTTTTGGCTGTATTCTTTTTGTTGACATGGGTGAGCTCTTCGTTGAGTAGGGTGAAACCAAGGGAATCGCAGAAAGATTTAAGCAGGTGACTGGCTTCCGACATCCAATCGTTGTTTAGATCCCTGAGGATAATTGTTTCCGGGGGCTAGTGTCCAAGATAGTTGTAAGATAGGACAAGAGCTGAGTACCGGCAGATGGTGGTCTATAGCATCCTATGACTCGGAGTGCTATAGATGGGGACAGGTTGATTTTTATTTCCAGGCACTCAAATCCCGCTACCAGTGAGTTAGAATTAAGTGTTGATGCCACACATATATCTTTGATGTAGATGGCAACCCCACCTCCTCTGGATTGCTTATCGCATCTAAAGATCTGGTAGTAGGGTATATTAATCACGCTATTTGGCGTAGAGGGCCATAGCCAGGATTCTGAGAAAACAAGCACATCTGGCATTATATGAGTGGTCCAAGCCTGGATAAGGGTGAATTTTTTCAGCAGGCTGCACACGTTAATGTGCATAAAACTAATACCGTTAAGAGACTGTGACTCAGAAGGGGAGGTAAGTTTATTTATGGGCCCTGGATTAAGCTCAACATTGCCAGAACAGAGTAAGAGGAGGAGTAGCAATTTTTTCAGGGATTCAAGTGAAAGGCAATGAGCTTGAGGCTTTTTCTGGCTTGGCATGGAGGAGGAACTGGGGTGCCAAGCTTTGTTTTTTAATTTATGCAAGCCTAAGGACACTGAGGCTAATACTCTGGCTGTGTAACGCCAGTGGGAGTAACTCAAATTAATTAGAGATAAGAAAGGAGGCACAAACCTGCAATACTTGCTCTTCGAGGAAGGTAGTCCACCTGGATCAGATGGCAAGGAGCCTTGGCATAACATGTGATGTGTAGAGTCAGATTGGGCACGCAGTCTTCAGGATGAGGATGTGGTGTACCCCCAGTCTCAAATTTTTCAGATAATAAGCCAGTAAGGGGTATGATACACAGTGCAGTCAGGAGGAGGAATTGCCACGAGGCTGCCATAATTGCAGTTGTTGGGTAAATGAGGGAATTTTGATAACAAGGGTAGCTCGTCAGCTGCTGGTTGCAGGATTCCCCTGGCGGAACCCTGGCAGTAACAAATTCTTTTAGTAAGAAAGAGAAGGCAGGAGATTCATCAGGGATGGGAGTGGGTGGTGCTAACGAGTCTATATAATAGCACACAGGAGGGGGGATGAGTGGGTGGGTGAAAAATTGCAGCTTTGTCATACCTCTCAAGTGGTGGAGTCTGATGAGGAGGTCTCGGGCGGCGGCTTCGAAGCAATCGACCTCCCGGTGTCCCAAGCGGGTCCATGCTATATGCCTGAGCTGAGATCTCAGCGGTTCTCGCTAGAGAAAGGGGAGAGGAGCTCGAATTAATAGTGGGACAACACAAAAGCTAGCAGTCTGAGTGAAAACAGCTCAATTAGCAACTGAAAAGTCAGCGATTTCCTTGGCACCTTGCAGTCTGGAGAGAGCTACACAGTCTTGAAGGAGCTATAACACTTGGTTGCTGGGAACATTTTTAGACAACAAACACAGTTTTTTGGCAAATCAGTCACAGTTCAGTAATTTGTAGTACAATTTTCAAGTAAAACAGTGCCTTAGCAAGACAGGATATGCTAGTCAGCAAGACAGGATATGCTAGTCAGCAATAAGCAAACCTAAAGTACCAAAATGGTATGCCTCAGCAAGACAGAATGAGATAAAGCTGCTAGAAGGCTTAGTTGCAAAAGAATGGGAGGAATTGCAGTTGTTGACAGTAAGTAACCAATAAATTGAAACATCAGATAGGAGTGGGCGGAGACTGTGTGCATTTAAAGGAGGCCTGGGAGGGGGAGGGGGGTGGAAATCAAGGGGAAGTTTGCAGAGCTAGCACTGAATCAGTGCACATACAGTTGGAGAGAGACTGCAGCTGGGGAGGAATGGTAAGTTACTTTACACAGGCCGAGCACCAAATTGGTATGCATCAGCAAAACAGAATGAGATAAAGCTGCTAGAAGGCTTAGTTGCAAAAAGGGGATGGGAGGAATTGCAGTTGTTGACAGTAAGTAACCAATAAACTGAAACATCAGATATGAGTGGGCGGAGACTGTGTGCATTTAAAGGAGGCCTGGGAGGGGAAGGGGGGTGGAAATCAAGGGGAAGTTTGCAGAGCTAGCACTGAATCAGTGCACATACAGTTGGAGAGAAACTGCAGCAGGGGGGAATGGTAAGTTACTTTACACAGGCCAAGCAGAACAGGCTAAATTAAAATATATAAATTGCACACTATATGCCGTCACGGGCTGGACCTCACTTCACTATAGGTGCAACTTTAATGCAGCACTCTGGACACTTCGACCCTTCAGTGGCAAACTCCCTCAATACATCGTCGACTGTCTGTCTCCGATTGTGCCCAGGAATTATTCCCTTAGAAGCTGCTCACAACTCCTGCTAAATATACCCAGGGCACTCACACGAGTTGGGAGAGCCGCCTTTGGATTCTCACTCCCATCAATATGGAATAAAACCCAAAAAATACTTAAGCTGAAAACCCCAGTAAGTACCCTTTTGTTCAAAAGGCTTTACCGTGATGGCATTACGGAAATTTGCAACTGCTTTACTAGACACTAACTAACCTCCCTCCCTCAAATGGCGGCCCGCAAACGGCAGCCCGCCCAGCTGAAATGTGTGCCTCTGCTTCTAGCATGCCCACCAACAGATCCACAGGATTTATTGCCGAACTCCCATATCTTATTCTTTGATGCTCTGAACAGCTGCAGCCTGATTCTAGCACATGCTACCGCATTTGGGGATAATTTTCATCTTTCGCCCCCAAAAATATTCGGTCCCTCATCCATCCAACACCTCCCTCTGCCCCAACCTCCAGGACCTTCCCAGTTATGCCCCTGCTACTATATTCCTCTTCTTGCACTTAGTACAACGGCAGCTTTTCTCCTCCATATGTCGCCACATTTTGGAGCAAAAATTGCTTTGTCGCCTTTCGTACAGTCCTCCGCCCTCCCAGTCCCTCACTCGCCACTAACAATTGGGTCCTCTTCGCTTGTGCCCCTATTCCCCACCTCTCCCTACATTATGCGCTTGATATCTTCTATCTGGTATGCCTACCCTCTCCCTAACATTTCCCACTACAAAATGCACAGTTTTGGGGCTTGGATTCAGCACAAGTTCATTATCCACAACTCCTTGTAGTTCTATGTTCAACGTATAGTACCTGTAAATGTGCATTTTTACTACAATAACAGCTACTTTTACTGTTTATACTATTGTAACTTGTCTTTCTGTATTATTACTGTAGGACTGCAGGTCCACCTTGTAAATGAGTTTGCTCAATGGTGCCCGCCTGGATAAATAAAGATATTGATTGATTGATTGATTGATTGAAACTGGAGCACACGTTCTTGTCTTACAGGGTTAGTGCTCATTTCGCTGATCAACAGATAGTTCTTCACGGATATAAGAGATTCTCCAAGGGGCAGGCACTGCTGAAAACAATTAAGCTAATACCTTGCAGATGGCTAGCCACCCCAACCCCCCACAGCACATTTAATCTGTTTGAGGAACTTGGCTGCTATTTTGCTCAGCTCCTTCTGAAGTCTTTGTGCACAAAGAAGACAAATATATTATACTCTATTGAAAATGTTGGTATGCTTGGTCTCACTCAGGTGTCTTTAAATGTGGTTCCTTCCCACCTTGGGATGATCGATATGGAGTTCATAGTCATATATTGTATATCCTTTTACAGCAAAATCACATTATTCACATAATATCTTATTTAATAATAAAATGAAAACAGAGGTTACTGAGGATGACAAGGCAGTTTTTTTTTTGTTCAGGGCCACATTCCAAATTCTCAGGGTACCTTAAAGACAGTTAAAGACAGTTGTACATGTCACAAAATAATTAATATAAGAACATCAGATCTATGAATAAATAAGGGATATGCAATGTTGACCTGTTGTATACATGATTTATCTTCACAAGAGTAGTTTGACCTTGGGTAACCTGATATGCAATGGTGACCTGTTGTATACATGATTTATCTTCACAAGAGCAGTTTGACCTATGGTAACCTCATGAGTGCCATAAGCCATGAGTGATGTGCCTGAGTCATACTGCTCAAGTGAAGATAAATCATGTATACAAGTCACCCATGAATATTTTAGTTAGGCAACATGCTGGAACCTTGTATGAAAACTTATTTTTCCAAAAGGTTTTTTTTTTGTTTTTTTATTTAGGAGAGTTGATAAATTTCTGATCAGAACCAATCAGTACAGTTTCACACCCCCACCATGCAACTTCTTGGTTTCCCTTCCCCTCCCCATGTCATAGCATACTTGGTAGCTTCCATTCCTAACACACCTAACCTAAAGGATTAAGATCAGCTGAGGACAGTTAAATGGAGCCCTACAGCACTTATTTCTTTGTTGCCTCCAAACATAAACGTATTAATAGGTATATGTTCTTTGCTAACTATATACCTCAAATAGTGCTTCTCCCAAGTCCAAAGTCACACCACGGTTCGTTGTAAGTGTGTGCTTGCCTTCAAGCACACTTCCTGAATACTACTATTCAACACAGCTTCGCTGACTCCCCCACCCACAAACAGTGAAACCTGTCATTCTTCTCCTACTGTTAGGCACTACTTATAGGACTTTATTTGGGTACCAAGCTCTATGCATATGTTCTGGCCCTTAACCAGGCAGCATTGTCCCATTTCAAACTAACCTACAAGCACAACACCCCCCCTCCCACTAGCTGGATGATGGATGCTCTACTCACATTGCTCCCTACTTCTAGCCCTTCTTTCCAAAAGAGGCCGCCACCTCCTAGAATCTTTCATTCACTCCCTGACCTTTCCTTCGCCATCTCCCCTGTACCCATGCTGTCATTATGAGCAACTGCTTACCCTCCTGCCATTGACTGGTGACATGGAGAGCAACCCAGGTCCTAGCAATTAACATCCCAATTACCCACTCCAATCACACTTGGTCAAACACCTGTGGTCTAAAGATCACCCATCTCAATGTCTGCAGCTTCCTCTCTAAACTAGCAGAATTAGAAGCTTGGGTTTCCCTCTGCAACCCAGATATACTGGACATTATGGAGTCTTGGCTTAAGCCCCTCTACACCTACGAACATACGAAATTTGCCAGCAGATAAAGGCCTAGAGGTCTATCAAGTCTGCTCGAATGTGCAGCTAGCACCCCTTATTCTGCAGCTGCCCCTCCCTTCCACCCTTCCCCTCCATTGACCCTCCCCCTTGTCCTGTCCCATCCCCTTTTGAAGCAGTCCACTGTTCTTCTGGAGACCACTTCTGCAGGTAAAGCATTCCACCCAGCCACCACCCTCTCCTCATCTCCCTCCTGAACCTTCCTCCCTCTAATCTCATATCATGGCCCCTGGTGTCCCTCCCATCCCTTACTTTGAACAGACCCTCTGTACCTGTCTTGTTTATTCCTTTCATGTACTTAAAGGTTTCAATCATGTCCCCCCGTCCCTCCTCTCCTCCAGCGAGTACATGTTCAACTCCCTCAGCCTCCTCTTGTATGATAAGTCCTGCAGCCCCTTGATTATCTTTGTCGCCCTGCGCTGCAACCCCCTCCAGTAACTTAATGTCCCTCTTCAGATATGGGCACCAGTACTGCACGCAGTACTCCAGGTGCGGTCTAACTAATGACCTATACAGTGGCAGAATCACCTCCTCCCTCCTCGAGGATATACCCCCTGCAATGCAACCCAGCATTTTGTTGGCCTTTGCAGCTGCCTTCCTACATTGCGCCAAGTTGTTCATTGACCCTGTAATGAGCACCCTCAGATCCTTCTCCTCCTCTGTCTGGGCTAGCTGCACTCCTCCCAGCAGGTAACTCCTCCTTTGGGTTCTTCATCCCAAAATGCAGCACCTTGCAGTTTTTGGCATTAAACCCAAGTTGCCAGGTGTCTGAACAGCTTTCAAGCTTTTCCAGATCATCCTGCAACTCCTGCCATCCCCCTAGGTCATCCACCACCGCTCCTACCTTGGTATCATCAGCAAATAGACTGATCTTGCTCTTGATGTCCAATGATATGTCTGCAACGAATATCCCAAATAACACTGGTCTCAACACCGAGTCCTGTGGAGCACCGCTCATCACTACCCTTGGGTGTGAGAGCTCCCCACCCACCACCACCCTCTGTTGCCTTCTCTGAAGTCAGTTCCCTACCCATCTCACCAGCTTTTCACCCGCCCCTGTGCCTTCTAACTTACTTCCCAGCCTTCCATGCGGCATCGAGTCGAATGCCTTACTGAAGTCCAGATACAGGACATCCACTGAATGGCCCCTGTCCAGTTGCCTAGTTACCCAGTCATAGAATTCCATCAGATTGGTTTGGCAGGATTTGCCACATATGAAGCCATGCTGTCTGCTGTCCTGTAGTCCTTTGGCCTCTAGAAGGGCCACCAGCTTCTCCTTCAGGACAGTCTCCATTAGCTTACCCATGATGGATGTGAGGCTTACCGGTCTGTAGTTCCCCGGTTCATCCTTGGGGACACTCTTGTGGAGGAGCACAACATGAGCCATCCTCCAGTCCTGAAGTACACACCCCGAGTGTAGTGAGGTATTAAATAGGTCTGCCAAAGGTCCTGCAAGGACCTCTGCCAGCTCCTTCAGTACCGTGGGGTGGATGCCATCTGGGCCTGGTGCCTTGTCCACCCTCAGTGCCTTCAAACCCTCCCAAACTCTGCCTTCCAGGATTTCCCCATCTGTCACCCCTTTCCGCCCTGTTTCTGCTGTTCCTCCCACCTTGGGTGTCACCCCCCTCTTCTCCTTACTAAATACCAAGCAGAAGTAATTGTTAAGTGCATCTGCCTTATCGCGCCCTGCTTCCTCCCAACCCCCCTCCTTCCTAATCCTTACTATGTGGTCCTTACAGCTCCTTTTCTCCCTGATGTACCTAAAGAAGTCCTTCTCCCCCTTCTTAATGCCTTGTGCCAGCCTGAGCTCCGTAGATGCCTTGGCTCCCCTTACTGCCCTTGTCACCTCCTTCGATTCCGTCAAGTACTCCTCCCTGTCCTCCCCCCTCCCTGTTTTCTTGTGCCTCCTAAAGGCAGCTCTTTTCCTCCTTAACTTTTCTATGACCTCCTTGCTCAACCAACTTGGTTTCTTAGCCCTAGCCTTCTTGCTCTGGGCCTTGCAGCAGGTTTTGGTTGCTTCCACTATCCCCAGCTTTATGAGCTCCCACCTCTGGTTAGTGTCCATACTAGATTGAATTCTGGCTAGGTACCCTTTTACCACTTCCCCCATCCTCCCAAAGTCAGCCCTCCTGAAGTCCATCACTCTTATGCCAGATTCCACTCCTTCCTTGCCCATATCCAATGTGAGCCATACTGAGTGGTGGTCACTCCCTGACAGCGGTTCCTCCACCATAAGTTCTCTCACAAACTCTCCATTTGCCAGCACAAGGTCAAGAGTATTCCCTAACCTGGTTGGTTCACTGACCATTTGCAGCAGGAAACTGTCCTGGAAGGCATCCAGCAGTACCTGCTCCCTTCTGTTCCTGGTTGTTGGGGTACTCCAGTCCACTCCTGGCATGTTGAAGTCCACCATAATCACCACACTACCCTTCTCACAGGTCCTCGTGATCTGTCCCACTAGTTCCCTGTCTAACTCCTCGGTCTGAGATGGCGGCCTGTACACCACTCCCATTCTGAAAATCCTATTCTTGGAATCCTGGATTTGCATCCAAAGTGACTCCGTACTACCCTCCTCCCCTTCCTCCCTTACACACTTCAGTCCTTCCTTCACATATAGTGCCACCCCCCTCCTTTCCCAATCACCCTGTCCCTACAAAATAACCTGTAACCTGATACAGACAGGTCCCAGTCATTGTATTGGGTGACCCATGTTTCTGTGATGTCTGCAATGTCCACCTCTCCCTTTCCCATGAGCACCTGTAACTCTGCAGTTTTCCTCCCAAGGCTCCTAGCATTAAGGGTAACTGCCTTCCACCCTTCCCCCCCTTCCATCCTGCCCTCCTTTACCAGCATCACCAATAGTACTTGCCATTTGTCCTTTGTCACTGTTATGGAAGGTAAGCTAATATGGTTTCCCAATCTGTGGTCTCTGCATGTTTCTTGCCCAATTGCCACCCCCGCTCCTAGTTTAAATTCCCAACTTCCTCTATGTACTCCTCTATCCTCTGTTTCAACACTTTCTTTACCTCCTCACTCAGGTGTAGTCTGTCCTTGACATACAGACTACTGTCCTCCCAGGTCCTTCCCCACCCCCCCAACAGCCCATACCCATTAGCATAACACTAGGTTCTTAGCCATCCATTAAATTCCTTTATTCTCAGCTTTCTCATTGTGCTTGCCTTGGGCACTGGAAGTATCTCTGAAAAACCTGACTCTAGCTACCACCTACCTGGCTACTCTATGCTAAGGCACGATCGGCATGGTACCAAGAAAGGTGGTGGGGTACCCCTGAACTTTAAAGATCCCCTTAAAGCTATCCCATCCCACTGCTCTAACACAAGTTCTCCCAGTGAATGGTTTTTCACAGAACTCTCATTAGGATTTGCCAAGAAAACCCATATTAGCTGCTGCTACAACCCCCCAAAAGGGGGCATACCAGGCTAACCTACCTGCTGTCAGGTCTAGGATAGCTCTCCCCATCCCAGGAGCTCACTGGCGTGGGTGACATCAACCTTAACTGGCTCAGTCATACCCAATCTGAGTGCAGTGACCTCCTTAAACAATTAAACCTTACTCAAGTTATTACCTCAGCCACCCGAAATAACAACAGATCACCAAACCGCTCCCTACTGGATTGGACTGTAACAAAGCAGGAGGACAGGATCCTTCTAGCAGGTACCCTGTCTGACTCCATCAGTGACCGCTCCTCTACCTACTGCATCTGGTCCTCCAAGCCCAAATGTCCACCCCAAATATCTGACATTTAGGAATTTCTCCAGCTATGACACCACCCACCTGTTTGCTTACATTAGGGCAGTAAACTGGATGACTTTACACTCCCTACATGAGGTTACTTCAGCTATTGGCTTACTCACTGATTCCCTTGTAGGCATCCAGGATAAACACTTCTTGCTAACCACCCACCGGGAATGAGGGAGGAATATCCGATGGCCCACTAAAGACCTCATCTTTCTGATGAAGGAGAGAGACACCAAATGGGCTACCATTAAAGCCTCCCCCTCTCCCTTACAACAGCAGATTAAATTATACAAGGCTAAGTATCTTTACAAGCTCCAGTACGACATATGAGGCAACCCCTGACTTTTCTGATCCACCATAGCCTCCATGACTGCCCCAAGAAGTCAAGAAGTGCAAAGTAATGCACCTGGGCAGCAAAAGCCCAAGGGAAGAGTATACAATGGTGGGGGGGGGTATTAACAACAAGAACATGGAAAGGGACCTGAGGGTAGTCAAATCAGAGGATCTAAAGGTAGGCATACAATGTGAAAAGGCAGTAAGGAGGGCTTGGGGGATACTGGAATGTATAGGGAGAGGCATCACCAATAGAAAACTGGAAGTTGTTATCCCTCTGTGCAGACAGCTGGTGAGATCCCATCTAGAGTACTGCGTGCAGTTCTGGAGACCCCATCTCTGCAAGAACATAGACAGAATGGAAGCAGTCCAGAAAAGGGCAACTAAAATGGTGCAGGATCTGCACCAAAAGCGTACAAAGAGAAACTAAAAGAGCTTAATATGTATGCCCTCGGAGGGGGGGGACATCATAGAAACTTTCAAGTACTTCAAGGGAATTAACAAAGTCCAAGAGGGCAGCATCTTTCAGAAAAAGAGATGTACAAGAACAAAGGGGCACAATTTAAAGATAGAGGGGGGACGACTCAGGGACAACATGAGGAAGTATTTTTTCATTGAGAGGGTGGTGGATGCATGGAATGGTCTTCCTGAGGAAGGCATGGGGTCAAAAACGTGGCAGAATTTAAGAATGCATGGGACAGGACATAAGGTAATTCTAGTGGAAGGTAGGAGGAAGTAGGCTGTTGGTAAAACTAGGATCTGCAGCTTACCCAACAGGTAGAGAAATGGGAAGACTGGGTGGGCCAAGCAGTCTATATCTGCCGTTAAAGTCTATGTTTCTATGTAAGATCCAGTCAGGCTGTTTTGCACCTTAACACCTCCGCAGGCCCCAAAACTGACCCTACTGAAGTGGCCAATGCCCTGAACACCAACTTCACAGACTTGTCTGCCCACCTTGCCAAGCTGCCCTTATTCAGTCCAGTAAGACAAATCCGCCACAAATCCACAGCAGACCCTAACCTGCCACCTTTCCACTTTAAGGAAATCTCCACTCAGGAAACTTACAAATTACTCATGAGTCTCCCAAATTGGGGTAGCTCAGATACTGAAAATCATAGCCCCTCTCATTGCCAAACCTCTGACCATGGTTTTTAACCTCTTCCTCGCCACATCATCTGTACCCACTATTTGGAAGAAAGCTAGGGTTGTCCCCATCTTTAAATCTGGTGATCCCCAGTCAGTGGACAGCTACCGATCCATTTCTATCTTACCCCACCTTAGCAAACTCCTCAAAAAAGTTATCTCTCTGATCACATCACTAAGTATAACCTCCTCTGCTCCCAGCAGCACAGCTTTAGGAAGCATCATAGTACTACCTCTGCCCTGGCCCACTTTACTAACCATGTTTTCAGGAATATGGACATAGGGAACCTCACGGGTGTTGTCTTCATGGATCTGACC
Source organism: Neoceratodus forsteri (assembly GCA_016271365.2). Taxonomy (NCBI): domain Eukaryota; kingdom Metazoa; phylum Chordata; order Ceratodontiformes; family Ceratodontidae; genus Neoceratodus; species Neoceratodus forsteri. The sequence goes on from CM028131.1 coordinate 779,570,396, forward strand.
AAGGCCATTGACCGACTGGACCACAACATCCTACAGGGCAAGCTAAAAGGCATTGGTTGCTCCTCAGCGACCACTACCTGGTTTCAGAAGTACCTCACCAACTGCTCCCAAACAGTTGGCATTGGAGGTGCTTCCTCCACAGTTAGGGCAGTAACCACAGGTGTTCCCCAGGGATCTGTCCTTAGACCCCTCCTTTTTTTACTCTTCATTAATTCCCTCCCCAATGACAGCTCACATCTAACACTATTCTTTACAACGATGACCTAGTGTTATTCCATATTGACAAATCCCTGGCTAGCCTCTCATCCATGGTCACTACTAATTACGGCTTCACCCATGATTGGTTCCAGGAAAATAGACTTCTGGTTAACACCAAAAAACATAGAAACATAGAAACATAGAAGTTGACGGCAGATAAGGACCGCTAGACCCATCCAGTCTGCCCATTTCTTTTTCTACCTTATAAATGTGCCATCGGCCTTTGCTCTGTCAGTGGCCTATCTATTCATAGTCATTTGTATTGCTCCCTTATGCCTATCCCATGCCTGTTTGAAGCCCTGCATTGTATTCATAGCCACCACTTCTTGTGGTAAGCCATTCCATGCATCCACCACCCTTTCTGTGAAAAGAATTTCCTCACATTCCCCCTTAATCGGCCTCCCTCTAATCTCATGCTGTGTCCTCTTGTCCTGCTATTTTTCTTATATTTAAACATGTTAGACTCTTTCACCTTGTTTATGCCCTTAAGGTGTTTGAATGCCTCGATCATATCACCTCTCTCCCTCCTTTGCTCAAGGGTATACATATTGAGCTCTGTTAATCTGTCCTCATATGTCTTCTGATGCAGTCCCTGCACCATTTTGGTTGCCCTTCTCTGGACTGCCTCAATTTGGTTAATGTCCTTGTGAAGGTGTGGCCTCCAATACTGCACGCAGTACTCCAGATGGGGTCTAACCAGTGTCTTGTACAGAGGGATTATTACCTCCCTCTTACGACTTGTGATACCCCTACTAATACACCCTAACACCCCCTAGCCTTACCTACTGCTTTAGAGGTCTGCTTGATGATTTTAAGTCATCAGTGATGATGATGCCCAAGTCTCTTTCTTCCTTTGTGACTGCTAGCAACTCCCTCCCAGTCTATAGGTGGCTTCAGGGTTTCTCTTCCCTATGTGCATGATTTTGCACTTCTTTGCATTAAATCCCAGTTGCCACTCTTCTGACCATTCTGCTAGTTTATCCAGATTTCTTCTCATTCTGCCCACCCCATCTGGATCATCCACTCTGTTGCAGATCTTGGTGTCATCTGCAAACAGACAAGCCTTACCCTCTAGTCCATCTGCAAGGTCACTAATGAAGATGTTGAAGGGGACTGGCCCCAGGACTGATCCCTGAGGTACCCCACTTGTGACTTGCATCTCTTCTGACTGTATACCATTTACCACCACTCTCTGTTTTCTGCCCGTCAACCAGTTTGCCACCCAGTTGACCAACTTCTGACCCAACCCTGAGCCTACCCAGCTTATTTATCAATCTTCTATGTGGAACAGTGTCAAAAGCTTTGCTGAAGTCAAGGTAGGATACATCAACTGCTCCCCCTTGGTCCACCACTCTGGTTACCCAGTCAAAGAAATCTATGAGATTAGTTTGACAGGACCTTCCTTTGTAAACCCATGCTGTCTTGGATCCTGTGCCCCTATGGATTCCAGGTGTTGCACTATCCTTTCCTTAAGGAGTGCCTCCATAATCTTGCCCACTACTGAGGTAAGACTGACCGGTCTGTAGTTCCCTGCCTCCTCCCTGCTACCACTCTTGTGGAGCGGGATCACATGAGCCCTTCTCCAGTCTTCTGGGACCTCTCCTGTGCTCAGAGACTCACTAAACAATTCTGCTAATGGCTCTGCTAGTTCCTCCTTTAGCTCCTTAAGTACCCTGGGATGTATGCCATCAGGTCCCATTGCCTTATCCACCCTGAGCTTAGCAAGCTCTTGTAGGACCCTTTCTTTTGTGAAGGGAGTAGTGCTCATCTCCCTCCCCCCTGTGTCCATGATGCTGAGCTGTGGGCCCTGCCCTACCTTCTCTTCAGTAAATACTGAACAAAAGTATCTATTTAGGATAGATGCCTTTACAGGGTCCTGCTCCTCACATGCTCCCTTTTCCCCATTAAGCTTAGCAATACCCCCTCTGGACTTTCTCCTTTCACTAATGTATCTATAGAAAGTCTTGTCACCTTCTTTTACTGTTCGTGCTAGTGTTTCCTCAGTTTGGGACTTTGCCTGCCTTACTGCCTTACCTGCTTCCCTTAGGGCAGTTTGGTATGCCTCCCTATCTTCATCCCGCTGTGTTTCCTTATATTTCCTGAAGGCCAGCCTTTTGGCTCTGACCTTTTCTGCTACTGTATTTGAGAACCAAAGTGGTTTCCTTCTTCTTTTGCACTTCCTTTTCTGTCTAACACAATGTGATGTTGCTTCAAGTATTGCATCCTTAATGCTTGCCCACTTTGCCTGTACCCCCTCACCTGTGTTTCTTTTTGCCAGGGCTAGCTTAACTCTGTTGGCCATCTTATCTAAGTCAGCTCCTCTGAAGTCCCATATTTTTGCCTTGGAATGGGATGATTTAGATGTAGTAGCCAAATTGAACCATACCATGTGATGGTCACTGGCCCCCAGGTGACCTTCTACCTGGAGATCTGTGATCCCTTGAAAATGAGGACATGCTCCTGGAGTCCAAACCAAAGCTAACCAAACTTGCAAACACCACAGCCTCCATCAGTGTCTTATCCCTTGGTCCCCCCCTACCCGAAATGATATCCTCCTTTAAACACCTGGGCATTACTTTGCACACTGCATTGACCTTCTCAGAAAACTATGGTAACAATGTCCAAAGCATCAACCAAAGATTGGCAGTGGGATATCAACTGAAACACTACCTGCCTTCTGAGGCCTGTTTAACCATAGCCCAGAGCAATTCCTTCCTCTAATGGATTACTGCACCCCCATCTATACGCAAATCTCCACACATCAACGCTCTAGGCTAGATACCACATACAAGAATATATGCAGATTTGCACTGATGGCACACTACTCTACCCATCACTGTTCCCTCTACCAGTCCCTTGGCTGGCTTCCGCTTCGGGCTCGCAGTTACTACTTCCTTGGCTGCATCATAGACAAGGCCATCAGATGCAGCATTCTATCAGCCCACTTCGCCTGCTCATACAAAAAAATTGACCTCTCAGCCTTCAAATCTTTGGACCCTTTCATTGAAATATGCTTCCATTTTAACTTTGAAGACAAAAATAGTCCATATTCTGGTAACAGGGGTCACGGCCAAAAACATTAAAAAGACAATGAAAACAATGTGTCGCAAATATTTGTATTTAAAAAATTTTACCTTTTTGCATTTTAACACCAAAACAGGTATTTCAATTAGTGTTCAAAACAGTTGAACTTGTCATATTGCTTGGGGAAGGGGTAGATTTCTCCTGAAAACACTCATCAAATGTATGTCCTTTTATGAACTTCAGGAATTTATTTAAACAGTTTGGGTCTGCCTCTGCCTGTATATGCATTTCACCCTTTCCTCTCTTCTTTATATTATTGCCTCTTGTCCTATCCTCTTTCTTTTTCTCTGTCTTTTCTCACATTCAGCATATTTAGTGTTTACCATGGAATACAGGGATTCAAAATTCTGCAGAATTCCATCAGTAGAATGTTCCTTTCCCAACATATTGTACACACACCAACAGCAAATGACTCATATGCAAACAGAGCTTCAATTGTATGTACAGTATAGCAGGGAAAGCAGAATTTCCCTGCTAAGATAGGATGGAAGTATAGCCTAGAGGTAAGAGTAACAAGCTGTGAATCAGCTTTGTACATCCAGCAGATATGGCTTTTATTCCCACAGCCCTCATTTGCATGCTGTATGACTCTGAGCAAGTCACTTAACCACCCTGTTGCTCCTGGATCACCCCTAAATACTGGCACTTGTGCTTAGTGGGCCTCACCCAGTTACCAAAAGAATAAACAAATTTAAAAAATAAAAGGAGGATGTTTAATTGTCATCAAAAGACCACCAAATGAAAACTTTTAACAGTATTTCATTTTCTAGTTTGTTTATGTGTGTACAGTAAAGAGACTCTGATAAGCAGGGAAATAACATTTCATTAATTTATTTTTGTTATGTAAGGTAGTTTTATTTTTAGGGCCTAGCTGAAGGTTTTAAGTCAGTAAAGGTGGCAGACATGTTTGTGATGAAGGGTCAGTGCTGGGTGTAGTGGGACTGATGTCCCCATTGTGTGATGTGACTACTAACTAATCCAGTCAGGTTTAGGACCACAATGACCATACATTGGGCCCTATGCATGATGCCAAAGCGCCACGGAAACCGGGAGCGTTGGCATCGCTACGTGCGAATGCTGCACAGCAGGGTCCTGCAGACCCCCCCATGACATTCACGAATGGGGCGCAAGTGAGTAATGCACCCTATCCCCTGGATGCATGGACAACAGTCAGCTGGGGTGGGCAGGGGGCATGCCAGCACTATGCACCATGCACTAAGGCATGTAGACCTGCCCATGGTGGTATGGAGGAGGGCACTAGTTATGGCTGGGGGGACCCTGCCATAACTTTTATATGCACCAGCGCACTTGCACAACCCTGCCCATTCCAGGATGGTAGTGGCAGCCCTCTTCCCCAATGTCCCGCATGCCCCCCTGATGTACACACCTACAGCAGTGCCCCTACCCCATCTGGACTGCAGTGGCAACTCCCCTGCACCATACACCTGCACCACGTCCCCATACTTGCAATGCCCCCTCAACCTCAGCCCTGACCACACCCCCGCAGCACTCCCCCCATCACCAGCTGGTTGGTGGCACTGCCCTCCACACACCTCCATGGCTGCTGGCTGTCCAACATCCACAGGGGAGTGCAGCCAACATGTGCCATACCACATAAGGGATCCACCATGGGACCTGGGACAGGCATCCAGTTGGATACCTGCCCAGGTCCGCAGCTCTGCACCCAGCCACTCCATGTGCACCTGTCAGCATGTGCTCAGCTTTGCAGACAGGATATGCACCTCCAGCATGTAATTCCCACCCCTATGTGCATAGGGCTCAATATGCGATAATAATGCATGGTTACCTGATTTGTTTGTCTCAGTTAAGTTTCTTTAATTTTTAGACACATTTTTTAAGCAAAACATATAAAAAGTGGTGAGGTGCTGTAAAAATGCAGCAAATAGCAATAAATACATACTATAAGTCAAGTACAGGCTAGTCAATTGAGCTAAGGTATTAGTACAGGTGCACTAAGGCTAAGTACAGCAGAGAAGTTTCAGAATATGTTAAATACAGATTAAATACAGGTCACATTACTACTATATTACCCTTAGACATCAACATGCACGTATAGGCCCCATAGCCCTGGGGCACCCATAGTAGTCTGATAAGCAATTCCTGAGAGAAAGAAAAAAACATACTAGCATAGCTGTAAAGACGAAAAGACACTCAAAAAGCATTGATGCCAAATTCCAGGAATAACTACACAACAAAAACAAGGATAACACTCGGAACCTTTTAATAAAATGAGTGACTCCAAAAACAAAGTGCAATTGCTAAAAAGCTGCCAGGAGCCCAAACAGTCAATCCCTTCAGCTGGTGATGACATGACATGATAAAGCTATTTACAAAACTTTAGGTCTTCACCTGCCAACAGGATTGCCAGTTGAGAGTCCTAGCAGCTTTATAGCATTTACACTTTTTTTTCAGAGCCACTCAAGTGTGGATAAATACGTATTTTCCTACACTAATGATAAGTACTCAATTCATCATTCTATTCAGAGTTGCTAAATGCTGTCCCAGTTTTTGTTGTGCATCTTGTCATAGTTAGCTACTTGTTCTTTTTCTATGAATATGTCATAAATCAGTGAAGTACTTAATATATTTGTAATGAGCTGAGATGGGTGTATTGACATGGGTTTTCAATTAAGGGGGACTTATATGATGTTGTTTGCTCTGTTGCAGAATGTACCACACTGAAAAAGTCAATAAACTATACAAGTTAAAAAAAAGGGAAGAAAGATTTATTAAATGACCATGGTACAACTCAATATAATTAACTTCATTCTAACAGTAACAATGAAAATAATGTTTTAAACGTTTTAAATGATGCACATTTAAACCCAAGGGGCATTGAGATGATTAATATAAAGCAGTTTTGGGTCTCAGGCACCATAATACTATGATCTCCTAAATACATGCTTGCAAGTATTGATGAGATGCCAGCAGAAGGTATGACTGCTGCTCCCCATTCCCCCTCTACCCTCTTGTGTTTTGGGGACCTTCTTTCGAGGTTAGTATCATTGGTGATCACAGTATGTCTTCTCCTCTGTTCCTTAAGCTTGCACTAGAATACTTATGATTTTATTTATTTATTTCAAAAGTTTTACCAGGAAAGACATACTGAGCTGAATAGCAGCTCATTTCAAGATGCATCCTTGGGGGTACATGGGAGAAAATATTACAGAGATGGCGAGAGGTAAATAACACAGTGAGAAGAACACGCATTTGTCAAGGCCAAATGTTGCTTGCTTGTATGTGCTGTTTAGGTATTTGGAAGTGATAGTTCCATGCTTTCCTCCCAAGACATCCACTGTGTCTTTCCGTTCAGTATTCACAGAAGAGTGGGAGGGGAAAGGGCCACAACAGTACAGCAGTTGCCAAGGGGGTGAAGAGGTGGACAATACTCCATTCAAAGGCAAAAGAGTCCTGCAGGAGCTCACTAAATTGAAGGTGGACAAAGCGATGGAACCAGATGGCATACGCCCAAGGATATTAAGAGAACTGCAAAGGGAGATAGCAGTACCTCTGGCAGCCATGTTCACTGAGTCATTCAACACGAGTGAATTGGAGAAGGGCACATGTGGCCCCTCTACAGAAGTCCGGCAGCAGGGAGGAGGCGGGGAACAATAGGCCGTTCAGCCTCACCTCAGTAGTGGGGAAGATCATGGAGACATTGCTTAAAGAAAGATAGTGGGGCATCTAGAAGCCATTGGAGCCCAGGACCATAGACAACATGGATTCACAGTGGGGACATCATGTCAGACAAATCTGGTTGATTTGTTTGACTGGGTGACAAAGGAAGTGAATCAGGGTGGGGCAGTGGACAATGCTTACCTTGATTTCAGCAAAGCCTTTGACACCATCCCACATAGGAGGCTGATAAACTAGCTAGGTAGGCTGGGCATGGGGGAAAGGGTGGTAAACTGGGTTAGAAACTGGCTAACAGACAGGAGGCAGAGATTGGTGGTAAATGTGGTGCAGTCTAGGGAGAGGGGGTGACCAGTGGGGTACTGCAGGGATTGGTCCTGGGGCCAGTCAAAGTTCAATGACTTCATTAGTAACATTGCAGAACGTCTGAAGGGAATTTTTTCACCAAATTTTCAACATAGCCATTTTAAGACCTCTGCTTATGAACAGTGTCACTGTGATTTTCTCAATGTGTCCCATACATTGATTTCACACACCGACTGCGCCATTGTGTGCTACGTGGGTGGAAACATGTTTTGGGCGAGATGTGAAAAATGACAGCTGTACTGCTCATAAGGAGGTGTGGTAAAATGGCAATGTTGAAAATCTGGAGTGAAAATATTGAAAATTCACGAACTTACGAGCGTGCATAGGATCAGCGCAACAAATGCTCCTAAAGCAGTCATTTTTGGGAATTTTTTCACCAAATTTTCAACATAGCCATTTTAAGACCTCTGCTCATGAACAGTGTCACTGTGATTTTCTTAATCTGTCCCAAACATTGATTGCGCACATCGACTGCGCCATTGTGCGCTACATGCATGGAAACACATTTTGGGTGACATGTGAAAAATGTCAGCTGTTCTGCTCATAAGGAGGTGTAGTAAAATGGCAATGTTGAAAATCCAGAGTGCAAATATTAAAGATTCGCAAACTTACGAGCATGCATAGGAACTGCGCAACGGACGCTTGTAAAACAGTCATTTTTAGGAATTTGTTCATCAAATTTGCAACATAGGCTTTTTGACAGCCCACCTTATGAACACTTGCACTGTCATTTTCTTAATCGGTCCCGAAAGGTGATTTTGCACAGTGACCGCGAAATCACCCTTCAGGCCTGATTAAGGCCATGACAGTGACAGAATTCATGAGGAGGGTTCCCAAAAAAACTCATGTTGAAAATTTGGTGTCAAAATTCCAAAAAAATGCCTGAGATATGCAGCAAAGTTGAAAAAACCCTATCTATCCCATTATATAGCTTACCGGCATTTCCTCAGTTCGCGGTCGGCTTTGAAGAGTGCAGACGTGTTCCGGTCCACTGAAGATCGCCACGCCGAGGTCCTGAGGTAAGTATGGGGTGAGGTGGGGGTGGGGGAGGTGCAGGGGTGGGTGCAGGTTGTGGGAGGGGCCAGGGAGAAGCGCTGAGGACAGTTCTTGTTATTTACAGATTTTTTTTAATAAGACTACGAGGGACGTTTGCCACGCTGGGGTGGGCTCCCAGCGTGGCAGCTGGAAGGCTGTTGGGGGGGCTGGAGCTGACACGGGATTGGGCACCCCATTGGCCATAACATAATTTTGCCACGCTGGGGTGGGCTCCCAGCGTGGCATCTGGATGCTTTGGGGGGGCGTGCAGCCGACGGGGGATTGGGCACCCCGCCAGCCATAAACATTTTGCCAGCTGGGGTGGCTCCCAGCATGGCACATGGATGCTTTAGGGGACGTGGAGCTGGCGGGATTGGGCACCCCGTCGGCCGTCGATGGGTGGGGGGAGGCGCATGGACTACGCAGGCGCATGCGTGTGTGTGTGTGAAGGGGGGAGCTCTGCTCACTGAAGCGGAGCTCTCCCTTTCAACTGTAGAACCACTGCATTTTCAACTGCTGTCATAGACAGCTGCAGCAGTGATTGGGGAACTGGGGCTGCGCCTGCAAACACACTGACTGCATTGGAAGAAGGGTGCCACACCTCCGAAAACTCGGATGATGGCACTATGTTTCATGCACATGTGTGCAAGCAACATAAAAATGAAGCATAGTAAACAAGCAGATTATAGCAATATAAACAAAGTAACATTTGTGATTTTACATATACAATGCATTTACATGTTACGGATCGCAGTACATAGAGAAGCCTACTGAAATGGTACCGGTCCCAACAAGGGGCCAAAGCAGCATGGCATGTTTCAGCAAATGCAGAGATGGTACATAGGTGAGGTGTAACAATTAGTTGGAGAGAGGTAGAGTGGAGAGGGGCAGAGTAGTAGGTAATGGTGTTGTGGGGAAGAGGATGGGGCAGAGAAGAGGAAGAGAGGGTAATAGAGAGAGTGGAGGAGCAGAGGGAAGTAAAGGGGTAAAGGGTCACGAACAGTTGCAGGAGGGCAAGTAAAGCTCATGGACGTGAAGAGACAAGGAGTGTAGAGAAGTGGCAGAGTGGGTGGTTAGAGGGAGGGAGTTCCACAGTTTAGGGAGACGGTAGGAGAAAGCTGCCTACCAACTGTAGTTGACCTAGGCGAAAGGCAGAGGAGGCAAAAGTTAAAGTTACGTAGGAAGTAGGAGAAAGCGGGAGGGGATGCAAGGAGTAAGGTGAGATGGGAGGGAAGAGAACCCAGCCAGTGTTTGGCCAGGAAGGAGGAGCAGTGAGTAAGACATCTGGCCTCAAGGGAGGAGGGATATAGAAGGCAGAGTAGAGGGAGCAGTGGTGAGAGTGGAGGGGGCAGTAAAGAGCAAAATGACAGAATGAGTGAAAAAATGGATCCAGTCTGGCCTATGTGGACTTAGGACCAGCGCTGTACACAGTGCCTCTGTAGTCAAAGATTGAGAGAATCATTCTCTGTAATAAGGCTCTGTGAGCAGGCAAGGGGATGCACCCACAGTTATGATATAAAGCACCTAGTTTAGGGTGCAAAGTTTTGTGGATTGCCTTAACATGAGTCGGGAAGTCCAGGTGTTGGTCGAGCCATACCCCCAGGTACTTGAAGGATGAGATATCTTTAAGGGGGGACCAATCAAGGGTGTGAAAGGAAGGGGCAGTAGTAAGTCTGGAGTGCTTCTGCCTGGTTCCAAAGGTCATGGAGACTATGGAGACTGTCTTCTTAGCAATTAGGACTAACTGATTGAGCAGAACCAGCACTGGACATTGTCAAAGTCCAGCTGAAGTCTGGCCATCAGATCGGGTGGGGGGGAGGAGACAGAGACAAACAGCACTGTATCATCAGTGTTCATGTGGATGGATGTGGATGTGCAGTAGAAGGGAAGTTATTTAGAAAAATGGAGACAAGGATGGGGCCAAGCACATAGCCTTGGGGGACTCCAGTGCTGATAGGGAGTGGAGTGGAAATGGAGCAACTGCTTTTAACCAATTGACTTCTGTCCAGAAGGTAAGAGCGGAACCTGTTGATGGTGTGGGAGGAGAGTCCTGCAGCAGTGAACTTAGCAAGGAGAATGTGATGGGTGTTGCTGTTAAAGTTTTTGGCCAGGTCGACAAAAATAGTAGAAGTGATCTAGCCCTGGTCTATTCCAGCAAGAATGGCGTCAGTGAGCCTGAGGAGGGAGGTAGAGGTGGAATGGGATTTCTGGAAGCCAGACTGGAATGCTGTGAAGAAGGAACTTGAATCCAGGAAGGGGGAAGAGTTGATTAAGGACTAGGTGTTCTTGTAGTTTGGTGAGGGTGGGTAGAAGGGAGATAGGGCAATAGTTGCCTGGGACAGAAGGGTCACCACCCTTTGGAAGGGGTATTACTGTGGCATGCTTCCAGGCATCTGGGACAGAAGCAAGGGAGAAGGAGGGGTTCAGTAGGAAGGAGATTGGGAGATTGATAGCAGGGGCAGAGAGATGCAGGAGCTTGGGGTCCAGCCCAAGATTCCAGACCAAGCGTCTCTTTGGTCTCATGCTGTGCATTTTGCGTTGTCATGGTGGTGGTGCTGGTGGCTGCTGTGTTGCACTCTATGACACGGCAGAGGAAAATCATATCTATGATACGATCTCCTACTAGTGTTGCCCTATGTCCTCCGGTGATCGCAGACCAAGCAGTTCTTTTCTTGCCCCAGTACCCCTCCAAGGCGGCCCTGGGTCAGGACTTGAGTGTGCAAAACCAAGAGTTCAGGAGGGTCTGGCAGGTGGGGGGGGGGGTTGAAAAACGAGAACCGCCCTCCTACCCCATGGCCAGAAATAAGTTGGTCCAAGGCCCTTCTCTGAGCTGACGGGGGAGCTCACCCTCAACAAATGTGGCCCGTGTTCAGGGCTGGGGAGTGCTTCTTGGAAGTGCATCGGCTGCTGGCGGCCTGGCATTTCTCTCCCCCCCCACTGTCCATCCCAGGCTGGGGAACTGTCACTTCTGAGCGAGTTCTTCTTGCAGCTGGCACAGGAGGGCAGCCCTTGGAGTCCAACGGTCGTGTCTCGGTTTGTCGGGCAGGTACAGCTGGTGATCCCGATGCCTCCACGCTGGTTGGGGCCTAGCTATCCGGGGTAGGGCTTATCTAGGAGGTGCAGCGGAGTTCTTCAATGGCCAGTCTGGGGGTGTCCATCAGCATGGAGCCCACATGGGGACAGCTCCAGGGTTCCCTTTGCCCCTAGTGAGGCCTGTTTGTGTCGGCTTGGTGGTCCGGTTCTCCGGGTATCAGCCTGGGTGCAGAGGGGACATTGCCCAGAAGGGTGTCTGGGTTCTGCCAGACATCGCGGCTGCCATGCAGCATTTGGGCCCTGCTAGAAGAAGAGCCTGAATCAATGGATCCTGTTGGCGTGGCTGCAGTATCATGAGGCCTAACCACGAGAGGACAGTCAGCATGCATGCACGGGGGCAGTAGGGCCTTGGGCATGCGCAAGAATTCGGATGCCGCCACATGATAGGCAGATGATGGCAAGCCGTTAAAGTGAAAGGGGTACTAGGTTCAATCCCATACCGTGGGGTGCCAAGGATTCACTGAGGGATGGAAAAACATAAGGGCACAAAAAAAAAAATAGGGAAAGAGTAGATGGGGGGGAGGATGAATTAGGGCAGAGCTAGTAAAATATGTAAATGTCAGGAAATATGAAAACAAAGATATTATATAAGCATGTTTTAATTAAGATATACAGCTCAAAACTGTTATGATTAGATATGGTGGGTGTATCAAAAAGGCAAGTAATGACATGATAGCCCAGTAAAGGTGTACAAGCTGGAAGAATGGCTTTTGGTGATATCTCAAGAAAGTTACGAACAGGGGTGTGGCTTCACTCCAATCATGATGGCCACCTGATTATGGAGCTCTGCAGACCTGGGGATCGCTAGCCATTATCTGCACCTTTTAGAAAGTAAATATTTAATGGCTACATACAGAATCCAACTTAGCTATCATTTAGGAAGGCATCCAGTAAAACAATATTTCTCCCTGATGCTTTTTCTTGTATTACAAGCCGCCGACTCATACCGGAGCTCTATATGTCGCAGTGTAATAGGCCTGAGGCACCAGGGAGCCTCTCTACACAACAGATCATGGAAATGTTCACTGCACTGATGCAGCAAATGACTGAAGTAACTCTAGCCTCTAACAACACCTCCTCAGCCATACAACAAATGGATTCCAGGATGTCCAGAACAGAAGCCCAAGTATGCCAGAATTCGGACAAAATTGACTCCCTTACAGTGCTAGTTCAGGAACAAGAGAATACGATTCACAGCTTGCAGAACAAAGTAGATGATATCGAAAACAGAAGCCTCCAAAATAATCTTCGTCTCCTGGGTTTTCCTGAAGGGGTTGAGAGGGGGCAACCAGCAGATTTCCTATATGACACCCTACCGGAGATACTCCGACATGACCTTCCTCCAGGCTTCACGATTGAAAGGGCCCATAGAACACTCAATCCTACACCGAAACCCAGTGAGCGGCCTAGGCCCCTTATGGTACACATTCTTAACTTTGCAGACAAGGAATGGGTCTTATCATGAGCCCGAGAGCTTGGGGCACTATCATGGCAAAGCCACAAAATCCTTATATTTTAGGATTACTCTAAGGATCTGGCTGTCAAACACCAAGCATACACCTAATGTCGCTGAATGATGCTTGCTAGAGGCATTCGGTTCACACTATGATATCCTGCTATGATGTGGCTCGAGGTAAATGGGGCACTCATATCTTTTTCTACCCCCAAGGCCCTTAAGGAATACCTCAGCAATACTCCGGTTGGAAATACCACCTCTGGCCACAACAACACTCCACTTAAGGGTCAGTCTGACAATTGGGTACCAACTGCCTCTACAACAAGGACAGATCCTGGGAGTAACTATCGATTCCAAGGCCTACCAGCCAGATCTCGGAACCGTCAGCAATCTGGGAAACATGCCAGAAGGAGCAATCCACACGAAAGAGCAGTAGAACCAGAGCTTCAAATAACTGAAATGGAATACACATGTGAACTCACCCTCCAGAAGTTTGCCTCACCAAATCGATATGCGGTTTTAACACCCGAAGATCAGTCTAATACAGCCGAATTTCCCCGAGTACCCCTCCCGAGGCAGAAATTATACAAGATGCCATGTTATCTGAAATGACCAACACCGAAACAGCTGCGGAGGAGTCTAATGATGCATACCCTTCCCTCTTAGCACCAGAAGAGGAGCATGGACACTTAGGCACTAGCTCAGATAAGATGGCACCTTCTCCAGCACTACATACCTCACCTCTGCAGGTGGAACCTCTTATGCATGGAGACAGATGAGTGTCCCTTTTTTTCCTTTCTTGAGGCAAGGGCAGGGGTTCGGACATGGGAGAATGCCTCCATTTGCTAAAGGGAAGGTGTAAGGTTGTTAGTTTTCCTCTGCCACTCTATGTCCGGATACCCTTACCCTGTCGCCTGAGGAATCATTTTTGGGACACTGGTTTTCAGTGTTTTCAGTCACCAACAAAAGCCTGGTTGATGTAAAAAACAGCACAGTGGTTGGTTGTACTTCAAAAGGTGCCTCCTAAGCAGCTATCCCTCTCCAATTCCCTTAAACCCAGTCTGGGAATGATTCTTGTAATGGGAACCCCAGCCCCCCCTTATGCTGGTAAGCAATACCCAGGAAATAGCTGCATTTAGCATACCAGAGAGCTAATAACTTAGATAGAATAACGTGCCACCATTGTTAGACAGATTTCTTGATCTGCTACTCCTTGAGGCTTATTCGCCCACCCGACAAAGCGGCAAGCCAAACTAGACAACATTATCGGTGCATCCTACTAACCTCCCTTTCTTTGCGCACCCCCCAGGTCTGGTCAGACCAGTACAGAGCTGGCATCCCGTTTGATTCTGTGCCTCCCACCTTAATCTGTTAACTTAGCTGAGCACCCTCATTTTCATTTTTCTCCCCCCTCCCAATGGCCAGCCGGCTGAAGCCAATAGAGGATGGTTTTTCCTCGTTTCATGAGCCGACTGCTATTAATGCACATATTAGTGCAACGTGCATAGCTAGTTTCTTAGGTAATGGTTTTATATTAGTGTCATTGTTTTGTTATGTACAACATGCTGTAATCTCTTTGCTAACTTCAGTTCACTATGTTGTAAGTTGTTGGAAGAATTTATTTACAGTATTAGCATTTGTGGTTGTGTGGGATCTATGCTTGATCTTGTCTGATGGTTTTGACCCCTGGAGCCCTTCAGTTATTTTGAACACAAATTTAATTATTTTCCATGGATCCCTGGACCATGGCTGAAATATCCTTCATAACATGGAATGTTAGGGGTCTAAACACTCCGATGAAACAGAAAATGTGCTCACACACTTGAAAAGACTGAAGGCCCAGGTTGTCTTCTTGCAGGAGACAAAACTAACCAGACACGATCACACACAACTAGTAAGAGACTGGGTGGGGCAGGAGATCCACGCAGGTGCCCCTGCAAAAAAGAGAGGTGTGACTATTTTGTTCCATAAAGCTTTGTCCTGGAATAAATTGAAGAGTATACCTGGCCCCCAGGGCCGTTGGGTTATAGCCCAAATAGCCACCCCGACTGGCAATCTTCTTCTGGTCAATATATATGCCCCAAGTGAGGATAACGCCCTTTTTTTTGTTGACTTAACTGCTAAGATGGAGGCCATGATTACTCCAGATACCCCTATTATAGCCAGTGGAGACTTTAACTTTACTCTGATCCCTATACTAGGCAGGAGCAGCCTGAGCAAAGAAACTCCCAATAGAGGAGCCCAAGCTGTCCACAACTTATGCCTAGAATACCAGCTGGTGGATATCTGGCGCCTTATGCACCCCAAAGAATGGGATTACACATTTCAATCCGGAGTTCATGGTTTCTATAGTAGGTTGGATTTTTGGTTGATTTCACAAACTTTAACACATTCGGTGATTACCTCTAGCATTTCCCCCACAGTCATTTTGGACCACGCCCCAGTTCATCTATTCACAGCATGAGGTGACCCAGCTCCTAAATCCTCCTCCTGGAGGCTTGATCCCCTCCTCATGCAGGACTGAAACTTCTTGCACTGGGCTAAATCAGAAAACCAAGTTTTTTCTACTCAAGAATCCTATCTTGGATACCTCAGCACAAAACACCTGGGAAACTTATAAGGCTACGATGAGGGGGAAGATTATAGGGTATCCCTCCAACAGAAGAAAGGAAAGAGAAAAAGAGCTGACCAGGCTAGAAGGAGAGCTAGCTCTAGTTGAGCTAGCCCTAAAAGCCTGCTCATGCCCCACCTTGCAATCCTGAATGGGCAGACAAGTTCTAATCCTCAGACTTAAGATAAATGAACTCATATCCCAGAAGGCTGATTTAGCCATGTTGAGAATCCAACACACCTACTGGGAAGGAGGAGACAAATGTGGGAAAATCCTGGCCTACTAGATTAGGCAACAACAGGCTGCTAGGTTTATTGCTAGTTTAAAGGACCCGATATCAGGAACAATAACAACTAAGGTGCCCGAGGTGAACAAGAGTATGACTAACTTTTATGCTCAACTCTATACCTCATCTTGTCCTGCTGTTCGCTCAGATATCCAAGCATTCATGGACAAATTAATTCTCCCTACACTGTCCCCCAACCAAAGAGATAGATTAGATGCCCTCTTTACTGCCCAAGAAATAACAACCGCCCTACTGGCTTTAAAGCCAGGGAAGGCACCCGGAGGGGATGAATTCCTAGTGGAATTTCTACAAGTCATGGCCCCCATGATAACTCCCATCCTGGGCCAAATGTTTGCTGAATCCAGAGATGAAGGAGTATTGCCCCCTTCTCTCAGAGAAGCCACCATAACAGTCCTACCAAAGAAAGGTAAAGATCCTACTGCCCCTTCTAATTATCACCCTATTTCCTTAATAAACTCAGATAACAAGGTTTTTGCCAAGGTTTTGGCTAATAGATTAAGACCTCTTCTCTTCTCCCTGATTCACCCTTCCCAAGAAGGTTTCATTCCAGGCCGATATAGCACTGACCTTACCCAGACTCTTCTTAACCTTATTTACACAGCTAAACAACTTAGTACCCCATGAGCCGCCTTAGCGATTGACTTCAAAAAGGCATTTGACTAGGTTGAATGGGACTGCCTCTATACTGTACCGGACCATCTTGGCTTTTGAACATAGGTTTTGGCTAACATTCAGGCCATATACACCATTCCCACAAGCTCGGGTAAGAACCAACTCCTCATTGTCCGATCCCTTCCCACTCCACAGAGGTACCAGACAGGGTTGCCCTCTCTCCCCTTTACTTTTTGTCCTAGCAGTTGAACCCCTAGCATCCGCCATCTGGCAAGCTAAAGACATTACAGGGATTCAGTTGGGAGACTCCGAGTTCGCAACCTTGATGTACGCAGACGATCTGCTAGTGACTCTGGCAGATGTCAGTACTTCCATTTCCCCCTTACTATCCCTTTTAGATCGATTCACACACTTCTCCGGTCTAAAAGTTAATCAAACAAAAACTGAAATCCTTCCTCTTAACTCAGCCTGCCATGAGGGATGTATTCCCTCAAACATGCCTTAAATGGTCTCAAACCATTATTACTTACCTGGGGATCAAGGTAGGAGCCAACATTGACAAATGGTGGGACAATAATTTGAACCCCTTGATAGCTGAATGTTAGAGAGAGAACTGGAATGCTGGTCCCACCTCCATCTCACCATGGCTGGGAAAATCG
Source organism: Neoceratodus forsteri (assembly GCA_016271365.2). Lineage (NCBI taxonomy): Eukaryota > Metazoa > Chordata > Ceratodontiformes > Ceratodontidae > Neoceratodus > Neoceratodus forsteri. Next base: position 779,587,531 of record CM028131.1, read on the forward strand.
CAGCTCTTAAAATGACCATGGCACCGAACATTTTCTATATTTTTTCTCACATCCCCCTTTTTCTCACCAGTCACTGGTATCAAAAATTAGACAGGATGGTAGGCTCCTTTCTCTGGGGCTCCTCTCAGCACCGCTTCAGCCGGAACACTCTTAAGGCACACTGGAGCCAGGGGGGGATGGGGGCTCCCATGGTTGGAAGGCTACAAAATGGCATACCAATGTTCAAAGACTTTAAAATGGTTTCAGCCCACTTCTAGTAGGTCTCCTCAATGGCAAAAAATAAAACAAATGACTGGCCATACATCCTTGTTAGCTTCTTTATTATGGCTCCCCAAAAGCCCCCCTTCTCTCAAAGCACCCCACTATAGCCCCCTCTATCCACTATTGGGGAGTGGCCCACAAGAAGCTTAAAAAAACATCTGCACCCCCTACCTCATACCCCTTTATGGCATAACTCTCAAATACAAATAGGTGGCCGTACAATATACTGGCAGTCCTGGTATGATAAAGGTATACATTTTCTCAGTGATCTTATGCTCCCTAACACTGGGACAACTATGACTTTTCAATACATGAAAGATCCCTAGTCCGTGCCTAACTCAGACCTCTGGCATTACTTACAGATAAGGGCTGCAGTCCAACCACTTCTAACTCAGGGTAAACTCCGACCAGCTGAGGTATCTCCCATCCAGGAGTGGACCCTACAGAAAAGAGGAGTAGCTGGAGTTATCTATGCCTCACTAAGAAACACTTTACCTAATCCAGCATCCCCACTCAAAGCTAGATGGGAGGCGGCCTTGCATGTTCAAATATCTGACAGCCAGTGGAAAAAATGCTGGAACACCGCCCATACTGCGTACAGGGACACCCTTAGTAGACTGATTAAAAATAAAATTATACATTTTTGGTACAGAACTCCCACAGTACTCTGTAAGGCCAGGGTCCTCCCACATGATAAATGCAGGAGATGTCTCTAGCCAGGAGGTGATCTTGTGCATGTATTATGGGAATGTTCTTTGATACCACCTCTCTGGTTAGCTATAGTACAGTTAGCAAGTCAAATCCTAAACCAGAATATTTCACCGATGGCCCTTCTGATGCTGCTCAGACTACAGCAGACTACCACACCTCTCCCTCCTCCCCATTTTAGATGGCTGATGCTATTATGCATGCAGGTAAGACACTCCATTCTACGTAATTGGAGAAGCCCAGCTATACCCTCACTGGCAGATATTATATCCTCCCTTACATCCCTATATGAATTAGACAGATGTTCCCATGTATCCTTAGGACAAAAGGATAAGTTACATATGTGCTGGGCCCCATACATGGCATGCCTAGATCCCAGAGTGGGAATAGGGTGAAGCATATAGTCAGAACTTTTTGTTCCCTCTTGTTAATGAACCAGCAGTGACCCATTGACCTCTCTTGACTAATAAGCCTTTCTTTTTCTTAAAATTCTCTTGCTTTAGATGCAGCTACTGTTAATGAGTATTTCAGCTAAGATATGTTTACAGCATTTTATATAAATAGTAGTCACTAGGAAACTTTAGTTGGTGTACGATTTTGTATTCAGACACATGTTGTAGCCAGGTACCTTATTTATCTTGAGTCTTGTTACTTTGTGGTACTCTTTTTCTTTTCACTGCAGAATGGGGCCACATTGACTACTGGAAGGTATCATTTTCTGAATGCTGAAGCCCTGTCTAACTTCAGCAACAGTACCTCCTACTTGGTCCAGACCGTAAGCCTCAAGAGCAGTGAGGTAAGTGGCAGACCATACCCACTACTGATGCTACCTTTACCAGTGTCTGGGCAGTCAACCTGTCCTAACCACAAGATATGAATCTTATGCAGCCTCTGAGACTGTAGTACCATGCATATACTGACCATGGGATAGGTTTTATTTACTTACAACCTATCCTTGAATGATAGTGTTAATAATCTGTTAGATCTGTTACTGCACCAACTGTACCTGTATATTCTTTTTGTTTCTGTTTTGTCTTGTTTATGAAAATTAATAAAACATTTAACTCAAAAAAATTTAAAAAGACAGAAAGGAAGCAAAAGATGTGTCCATACACAACCCCCCCCCCATCTCGCAAACTGACCTCAACAAACTGAAAGTGTCACCAGCTTTGCCTCCACTCATGGCCCCTGGCCTCGTTAGAAAAGTTTGGCTGAATGGCCAGGCGTGGTAGAGAAGGGCTCCAAGATTTGAAGCCTGAACATTTTTCAGTTGAGACTGATGAGAATGGCTGTGAGTACATAACTCTAATTCACAGTACCCACACTAAAAGCTACAGCAGCCATGCAGAGGTTACCCAGCCATAGTACAGAGGGTTTATTTTGCATTTCCAGACAATTAAATGTGCCCAGTCAGGTCTTTTAAAAGACAACTTCCTAAGTTATCACCAAATGCTACAGGCCTCTACTGCCACCCCCAATGCCTACCGCAGGATTTCTTAAATAACAAGCAGTACTGGGACACATGTTAACCTTTGGTTAAAACTTGCTGAGCTCCGTGACGAAAAGGCTCAGTAAAGAAGTGGGACTGAGCTGGGAGTATACTAATCACTCCATCCATGCAACTACAGTGCAGTCCCTTTCTGACACCGGACTCGAAGCTCATTGGATCAAGGCAGCAACAGGACATCGCTGTGAGGCCAGCCTGCACGGCTACTGGGCAATCTCGGCATCTGACAGGAAGTCTAGGAGCATGGTGCTATCAGGAGCAAAGAAGACTGGGGGTGAATCTAGGGCAGAAGAAAGCAGGCCACTCACTGAGAAAAATGCCAATGGATCTTCAGGAGTGTCACAACCTTTAGTGCCACCTACTGAGAAGAACACAACTACTGCAGGGAGAATTGAAGAACCTTCAAGGATGAACACTTTTGCCCATTGCCCCAGTCAACTAGTACTTTGCAGGCCCTGTACAAGTAATCAGCAGAAATCTGTTTGTGGGGAACAGCAGATAGTTCTTTACTGTTTTGTACTCCAACTATTTAAAGTTAAACTCATGGTAAGCTCTGTTTTATTTTTCATTTGCCCCCCCCCAAGTTTTTGAGCAACCCTTTTCACAATCATTCTTTATTAAATAAATGTTTCTATTGAAAATTAAAAAAAAAAGAAAAAAAGAAAGTTTCGAACAGGTGAAATAGCTTTTTGGGTTGATAGGGACACACTGACGCAGGCTGGGTGTAAGGCACGACAGGAGTCAGAGGTTCAATTCCCAGCAGGCCCAGGCCTTTCGGAGCAAGTAACTTAAATTCATGGTGCATAGGTGGCCAGGTATATATATATATATAAAATAAAAAAAAAAACATAAAGCTAATTGTTGTGGTAATGGAAAGTGCAACCAAAGGGGACCTGAATCAGCAGCCCACAGCCCCGTTATGCATGCTGTGAAGGGGGCCCGAGCAAGTAAGGTGGTGCTACTAGCCAGGCAGGTAATGTAAAAAAAAAAAAACCTAAACAAGGTGTAAAAATGTCCCAAGGTCAATGACCCATGCTGGTTGTAGTAGCATCAGCTTAAGCACCAGTGGTGGGGGTGGCAGTGATTTGTTTGATTGCAGGCATATTGTGAAGATGAGTGGAGCTCTCGAACAGCAGCTGGCCACCCTCGTCCGAGGCAAGGGTAAGGCATGGCGGGAGGCGCTGATCAGGAAGCAGGGTGAAGATGGGGGAGTAGGATCTTTGGGGCTACTGCCCCCAGCAGAACCCAAGAACCCAGAGGAGGCCAACCCAGGGAAGCAGCTGGATAACCTGGCACTGCTGACCCTGCCAGCTGAACCTGTGTCTCTGGCGGGGGTGCCAGGCACGTCCGGGCAAGAGCCAGAGAAGCTGAAGCCCAGTCTGGATGAGACACTAGTGCATCCTCCTCCTCCTCAGAAAAAAGCACGATGGAAGAGGGTCGATAAAGGAGCAGCTGAAGCAGAACAAGTAGTGGGTATGCCAGAGTTGTATCAATTGTCAGATGAGGAGCTGAGGGCTCTCCTTAGGAGTGGGGGCACCCCCAAGAGGAGCAGGGGGCACCAGATGAAATGGGGCAGAGAGTGGGAGGCCATGGAAAAGGTGCTGGTAGGGCACAGGAGGGAAATGGAGGCATCGGCACCCATAAGCCTGGGTCCACCAGAGGGCCTTCCAGAGGGCCAGCCAGCATCGCTGCAGGTGAGCTTGTGGAATCATGAGCAATTGGGGAAGGGTCAACCCGTCTTGCCACAAGCAAACTTCTCAGTTGGGAGTAACGGGCCATGGGTCCCACAGCAGACAGCCCTCGGGGGTTGGGTCAGCCAGCCAGCCGGAGGGCTCGGAGGTGTGGACACGGCAATACCCCAAGGGTGGGGGAAGCCTAGCATGTGGCCTCCGGTGGGAAACCCAGGTCAATCAGGTATGGAGCAGAAGCTTGACTGGCTGCTGGAATTACTGGCGGACCAGAATGGGGCTCGGCCAGGAGTGGTTCAGGTGGCCCTGGCTGGATCAGGGATGCTGGAGCAGGACTGGCATTGGCGCCACCACCAGTGCCAGAACAGCAAGGGTCAGTGAGCTTTCTATCCCTGGCGGAGCCCATTGGGTCGCACTTGTCGGACAAGGTGAGGCAACAAATAATCAATGGAGAATACGTTGAAATCTTTGTTCTTCTGAACCAGCCAAAACAGCTGGAAAAAGAGAAAAAAGACAAAGAGGGGGATGATGGGGTTGAACAGAAGTGAAAAGCAACTTTGCAGCAGACATGGGAGAACTGGGCTGCAGGGTTCACAATTTATGCAGGGATCCTCACTCAGGACAGCCCGGGGAAAGCTGACGGACTGTGGATCTACTTTAATAGAATAATGAATATGCATGCTAGTAAGCCAGATGGGGGGTGGTTAGAATATGATGAGGAGTATCGGAGGAGAAAGCAGATGGACACGGCACAATCATGGGCAGTCTTGGACCACCCACTACTGTGGACAATTGATTTGGGGGGAGGGGTTCAACACACAGACAGTGGTTTTCTGGTGAGGTGTGCCCCATTGCTGAAGAAAGGGTAACAATAGGGTAATGGGAGAAAAGGGGTGGTGGGAAAGGGTGTTGTTTCAGCTACAACCAGGGATCATGCAAGACCGAGCGTTGTAGATACAAGCATGAGTGTATGGTGTGTGGGAAACCACACTCGTTCCAACAGTGTGGGAAGGTGACAGAGGTGGGGGCAGGAAAGGCAAACAATGTTTCTCCCTTTCGCAAGGGAGGGACAAAGGCTTCCAACACCAGTCAAGGTCGAAAATATTGAACAGTGGTTGGTCAACTACCCAGACAGGGTGGCTGCTCGCTCTTTGGCAGAAGGTTTCAAAGAGGGGTTCAGTATACCTTACCAAGGCCCAAGGAGGGCATACAAGGCTGACAACCTGCATTCTGCCAAGGAGCGACCAGAGGTCATGTGGGGCAAGCTACAGAAGGAGCTGGCCATGGGTCGGATCAGCGGCCCCTTCTCCTCTCCCCCTGCCTATGGTTCAGGGTTTCGCCCATTGGCCTAGTTCCCAAAGAGGTGCCAGGTGAGTTACTAATGATAAACCACCTGTCATACCCAGAAGGGGATTCAGTCAACATCAACATCGACCCATTCGACACCACAGTGTATTACATGTCATTCGACAGGGCAGTGGAGGTGGTGCGACAGGTGGGCCAAGGGGCATTGCTGGAGAAGGGTGATATAGAATCAGCATTCTGGCTGTTGCTGGTGTTTCCAGCAGATAGGGATCAACTGGGCATGAAGTTTGACAGGTACTACTATATGGACAACTGCATGTCCATGGGGTGTACGGTGGCATGTGCGGTCTTTGAGCAGTTCAGCACATTTCTGCAGTGGGCCACGGCACAGAAAGCCAAAGTCGACCACATGGTTCATTATTTGGATGACTTTCTGTTTATGGGGAAGGCCGGCTTGGGGCAATGCATGCATAGCATGGTGGTATTCCACAAGGTGTGCACCAAGCAGGGTGTACCATTGGCATGGGACAAGACTGAGGGGGCCATGCACAAGGCTTTCCTTCCTGGGGATCGAGATTGACACGAGGGAGCAAGTGTTCTGGCTTCCCCAAGACAAGCTGGCAGCCTTGCGCACCCGGCTGGATGCTGTGATGAGAGCGCAGAAAGTCACATTACGGGAGCTCCAGCAACTAGTAGGCCATCTCAATTTCGCCTGCCAGATAATGCCCATGGACAGGACATTCATGAGGTGCCTGGTGGGTGTTGGGGCAGGCTGTACAAAATTGCACAGTAGAATCTGGGACACAGTGGCAATGCAGGAAGACCTAGGCATTTGGCAGACATTTCTGCAATGCTTCAATGGGGTGTCAATGTGGCCGGTTCCAGTGTCCAGTGAAGAATTGGAACTCTTCACAGATGTCTTGAGGGGCTTGGGCTTTGGGACTTACTTGCAAGGGAAATGGTGTGCAGGGCAGAGGCCTTCAGAGTGGATCAGATGAGGCATCAAGAGGCAGATAATGGTGATGGAATTTTTCCCCATTGTCGTGGCATTGGTGGTCTGGGGGGATGTGCTGCGGGGACAAGCACATCACTTTCAGGTCAGACAACACTGGAATGGTGTATGCCATAAACAAACAGTTGGGGGGCAAGGGCCCGATGGGCAACCTCTTGTTGTTTGTCCTCAAGTGTTTGATGTTGAATATTACCTTTAGGGCAGTGCATGTACCAGGTATTGAAAATGGCATTGCTGATGCTCTTTCTCGTTTACAGTAGCAGAGGTTCTGAGAATTGGCACCAGCGGCAGACCAACAGCCCTTGGAAATCCCACCATTCCTATGCGAGTTGATAACCCAGAGGCCTGGGAGTTGATTGAGAAGGCTTTGCACCTAGGACATGTATAGAGTACTAGAGGGGAGTCAACTGTTTTCTGGAAGTGCAATACACACAAGGGTGGGCAAAGACATGGCCAATCCCAATGGCACAGCTGTGTGAATATATACTGATCAAAAAATGTGTGGGGGTCACCCGGGCAACAGTCGAACAGCACATTGCTGGCATTGCCTGGTTCCAGAAAGTCAGAGGCTTCTCCGACTCTACAAGGGCAGTTGCCCTTCAAAAGATGCTGGGAGGTTGTCACGGGCAACCCCGAGGGGTATGGGCAACAGACGCCCTATCAGCCCTGCCATATTCAAGCAGATCTGGGATGAGTTGTCTAAGGTATGCTCATCCCATGATGAGACAAGGCTGTTCTGGATAGCTTACTTGGTAGCATTTTGCGGAGCATTCTGGGTGTCAGAGCTCGTGCAGCCCAGCAAGGCTACCGGGAGACCAGTAGCACTGGCAGAGGTGGACGTGGAGGTCACAATGTCTGGAGTCTTTGTCCACATCTGGAAGAGCAAGACTGACCAGCTTGCCCATGGGCAGTGGTGCTGACTAGTGGCACCCCGTGGTCTCCAGTTGGATGTGGGAGCATGGGTACAGGATTGCATAACTCAGCTCCAGGCAATGGGAGGGGGCCTTCTTTAGTCATGGAGGGGGTGGACCCCTAACAGTGTACCAGTTTAGGCATGTGTTGCAAAAGACCTTACGACAGCTGGGCATCCCGGCAGAACACTACAACACGCACTTCTTTAGGATTGGAGCAGCATCACATACCAGGGCAGAGGGCTTAGCAGATGGGACAGGCATTGGGTAGATAGAAGTTGCAGGCTTTTGAAAGATACATAAGGCCACACATGTTATAACCAGAGCCACTGGAAAATTGCGGAAAAGGTTACCAAAAATTGCGGGAAATTGCGGGGTCCAACTGTGCTTCACGATAAATCTTTTAATGTTTTCTGCAGCATATACTAGTCAGTATAAATTGCTAAATGAATACAGTGACATGTGAATATATTTAAAACATAAAGAAAAGTTTATGTTCCTAAAAAGAATACTAAACTGATAAGCTATCGTAAGCGTAGTCTAACTTCCAATATTTAAAAGCACCTGCCTCATACAGTGCTAAATAGATTCTATAAAGTGAGACTCAGCAAATCAATATTAAATAAAGCCAGAAGAAATATTTTTTGTTGTTTCTAGCTGTAGAATAATGAAGCGTAATCAACAGCTGCTTACAGTACTCTGCCAGCTATTCACCCACTTTGGTAAAGGAAAAAATAAGCAGATAGAATGGTGAATAATTGAGTTTTAGTAAAATGTTGTTAAAGTGTTTAATAGTCATAATTTGTACTGTAGGTACTGTACCCTATTTTTGAAATCACATATTTAAACATTAAATATGGAGGTTATTGGGGGTAGCAGTATAATCTAAGGGTTAGAGTAACAAACTATGAATGAGCTGACTACATCTAGCAGACCTGAATTTGATTCCCACAACCTCCACGTGCATACTGTGTGATTCTGAGCAAGTCACTTAACCTCCTCAGTGCTCCTGGGTTGTACCTGAAAACAGGCACTTGTGCCTAGTGGGCCTTATGCGGTTACCAAAAAATGTAAAAAAAATACCAATATATTTTACTGCATCATACAGTAGTCAGGGTACCCTGTCATTTACCTTTGTTTTTCTCTGGCTACAATGATTTTGTTTTGTTAAAGATAAATGTTCAGATACATTTTGTGTTTTATGATCTTGTTTTTAGACTTCAGTCAGATTTTTATTGGAGTCTTTGCATGTGAGCATCTGAGGGTAGTTGCTAAGAATGAGATCACTGTTAGCAACTAGCTTATTCAAGTTTAAAATCAGCAGGGTTATCCAAACATCCCCAGCTGTTTGAATCAAAACTAGTGTGAATGAAAGTATACTCACAAGGAATAACTTGCCCTGCCACTCACAAAAAGGCTTCATAGTTAGCACCCCATTTAAGTGATAGGGATAATTTGCACCTTTTCTCCCATCCTTGTTTCAGTCTGTGTGGCAACAAAAACTTTTCTGATAGACTGCTTCAACACAAAACAAATGTTAAGTGTTTAAATGTACTTATGCTTGGCCAGTGGATTTTGAAACCAAACAAGACAAGGATTCAGAAGAAATCAGTATCACATAAAACCCTTGCCCTACCTTGCACTGCATTGTTTCGGCCAAACCCAAGTCTGCATGCAAAATTGTCAATATATTTGAGAGTATTTTATTTAAAATGTTAATACTTTTCAACAGTTCAATATGAAAACTTAAAAATTGCAAGAAATTGCGGAACATGTCAGCTTTTGAAGAGAATGGTGAAAATTGCGGATTCCGCAAAAAAATTGCGGGCGCAATTTTCCAGTGGCCCTGATCATAACTCTCTTTTGCTTTGTTTGGACAGGTGTTGCAGCCCAAGCAGAGCAGATCTGGATTTGTGGCCACTCATACATCCATTTTGCGGCCCGCAGGGTGAGGCAGTATCCCGGAGGAGAAAACCTGTTCCTGGCACCCGAGAGGGCAGAGGTGCATTGGTTGGGGTGACGCGGGATGTGATGGAATGAGTTAATCGCAACACTGCAAGCAAAAGCCCAGGAGAGGTGGCAGCTAGATGTTTTAGTCCTTCATTTGGGGGGAAATGCTTTAGGGGTTATGTATGCGAGGGAGCTTAAGGAGACGGTCAGGCAGGACCTGGAAAGAGTGAAGCAATGGTGGCCCAAGGTGCATATAATTTGGTCCAGTATGGTACAGTGGCAGCAGTGGCAGCACACCCGGAACATTAGGCAATAGAGAAGGTGCTCCTGCTGCAGAACGCAGCCATGAGACCAATTATGGACTCCATGGGGGGGTCCATAGCAGCGCACCTGAGAGTGTCTGTAAAGAAACCTGATCCGTATGGCAGAGATGGTGTACATCTATCAGAGAAAGGATTAGACTTGTTTTTGAATGACATACAATGGGCAGTGGTGAGAGTATTGGTGTGAGGTGTTTGTGGGGGGTGAGTGGTGAAACTCACCTTGTGGTGGCTTGGTAGTCTTGGAATGCTTTGGGAGGGGTTAACAGGCGATCACATGTCTTGACCAGCCAGATCTCCCTGAGGCTGACAGGAGGGTGGGCCTGATGGATGGAGTCCGGAGGACACCCTCTTCAGGCAGTGTCCTGCAGCATGGCGGATCCTCTGCTAGCTGCAGCCGGTTACAGAGCCATCCCTCATGCCCCGGAGGTTGTTGTCCCTCGCGTGGTCTGGGTTGATGGTAAGGCAGCCCTCTCCTGGGATGGAGGGTCAACCATCAACAATCTAACGCTCCATGGGAAGCTAGATTCCTTCCAAGGCTACCTAGCTGCGCACAGCACGCTGAAGCAATTGTATATATGGATAACTGGTTTTATCAATAAACACATGGCTGTGGCCATTTCTCCAAAGCCCGTTGTTGCGTAATTTTGTTCAGGTGAAGAAGGCATATGTCCTCAAAAGACAATGGAGGAGCCTGCAAGGTATCGCAGCAGGCAGGGCTTTGTCTGGGGGCAGGGCTGGAGACACCTGAACAACAATAGGGACCCAGGTAGGACCACCCAGAAGGGGCTGGAGGGGAATAGGGTTCCCAGGGCAGGGAGCTTGCGGCCAGGGACAGGGAGAACTCAGGCCACTTGAGAGGGGCTGCACAGGAGGAATTCTGTCTCATTCCTCCTTGTCCCAGGTTGCATCCCACCCAAACCTCACCCTCGTAAAAGCAGGGGGGAACTTGGGGGGGGACAGGGAACTTGCTGTCCCACTAAGGAGGATCACCTTAGGGGTTGAGAAGGAATTTCCCATTTTTACCCCATTGGATTTTCTGGGTTTTTGCCTTCTCCAGCAAGGTGGGAGTCATTCTAGTTAGAGTAGGCTAGGGAGCAGATAGGTAGGTGTCACAGTCATGAACATTGTAAGTGGCGGCTTGGTAGTCTTGGAACGCTGTGGGAAGGTGTAACAGGGGATCATGTATCTTGACCAGCCAGATCTCCCTGAGGCTGACAGGATGGCAGGCCTGATGGATGGAGTCCGGAGGGCACCCTCTTCGGGCAGTGTCCTGCAGCATGGCGGATCCTCTGATGGGGGAGGAGCTAGCCTCAGCCTGTCACAGAGCCATCCCTCATGCCCCGGAGATTGTTGTCCCTCACGGGGTCTGGGTTGATGGTAAGGCGGCCTTCTTCTGGGAGGGAGGGTCGACCATCAATGATCTAGTGCTCCATGGGGAGCTAGATTACTTCCAAGGCTGCCTAGCAGCACACAGCACGCTGAAGCAATTGTATATATGAATAATTGGTTTTATCAATAAACACAGTGTGGCCATTTCTTCGAAGCCCATTGTTGTGTCAGTTTGTTCAGGTGAAGAAGGCATATGCCCTCAAAAGACAGATACATATTTTTCTACACTAATGATGAGTACTCAATTCATCATTCTATTCAGAGTTGCTAAATGCTGTCCCAGTTTTTGATGTGCATCTTGTCATAGTTAGCTAATTGTTCTTTTTCTATGAATAAATCATAAATCAATGAAGTACTTAATATAGTTGTAATGAGCTGAGATGGATGTATTGACATGGGTTTTCAATTAAGGGGGATTTATATGACATTGTTTGCTCTGTTTCAGAATGTACCACACTGAAAAAGTCAATAAACTATACAAGTTAAAAAAAGGGAAGAAGGATTTATTAAATCACCATGGTACAACTCAATGTAATTAACTTCATTCTAACAGTAACAATGAAAATAATGTTTTAAACTTTTTAAATGATGCACATTTAAACCCGAGGGGCATTGAGATGATTAATACAAAGCAGTTTTGGGTCTCAGGCACCATAATACTATGATTTCCTAAATACATGCTTGCCAGTATTGATGAGATGCCAGCAGAAGGTACATAGATACATAGACAGTGTCGGCAGATAAGGGCCTATGGCCCACCTAGTCTGCCCATTTGAGTTTGTAACTTCAATGTATGTTTTCCTAGAACTCTGCTGCCCCTTACCCCTGACCTCCAGAATTCCTTTATGTCTATCCCATGCATTCTTAAATCCCGTGATTGTTTCAGCCCCCACCACTTCCTCAGGCAGGGTGTTCCACTTGTCCACCACCCATTCTGTGAAGAAATTCTTCCTCAAGTTTCCTCTGAATCATCATCCCTCCAACTTCATCCCATGCCCTCTAGTCCTAGAACATATTTTTTGCTTAAAAGTAGTGTATTCTTGCACCCTGTTCCTCCCTGTAAGATACTTGTATGTCTCTATCATGTCCCCTCTCTCCCTCCTCTCCTCCAGGGAGTACATATTCAATTCCTTCAACCTGTCCTCATAGGACTTGTGATGCAATCCATATACCATCTTTGCTGCCCTCCTCTGAATCTTCTCTACCCTGTCTATGTCCTTACATAGGTAAGGTCTCCAGAACTGTACACTGTACTCCAGGTGGGGCTTCACTAGTGTCTTGTATAGTGGAATCATGACCTCCCTTTTCCTGCTGGTGATGCCCCTGCCTATGCATCCCAGCATCCTATTTGCTTTACCTACTGCCTTGTCACACTGTTTGCCTACCTTGAGGTCATCAGAGATGATAACCCCAAGATCCCTTTCCTGCTTGGTGCATGCTATATCCTCACCCCCCAACTGATATATTGTGCCAGGGTTTTTGTGGCCCATATGCATTTTCTTGCACTTCTTTGCATTGAATTTCAACTGCAAAACCCCTGACCATTCTTCAAGTTTCTGAGGGTCCCTTCTCATTCTGTCTACACCCTTTGATGTGTCTACTCTGTTACAGAGCTTTGTGTCATCAGCGAACAGTGAAATTCTGCCTTCTAGGTCATTGATGAAGATGTTGAATAGGACAGGTCCCATTACTGATCCCTGTGGTACCCCACTGGTCACTCTTCCCTCTGTGGAATGACAGCCATTTACCACCACCCTCTGTGTCCTGCCGCCCAGCCGGTTACCTACCCACCACACTACTGTCCTACCCACACCCATATTCCCTAATTTGTGTAATAGTCTTCTATGTGGCACAGTGTCAAAGGCCTTGCTGAAGTCCAGATAGGCCATGTCCACTGCCCTCCCCTGATCCACCTCCTTAGTCACCCAGTCAAAAAATTCAATGAGATTGGTCTGACATGACCTCCCCCTGGTGAAACCATGCTGCCTTGGATCCTGCAGTCCATTGACAACCAGATGTTCCATCAATCTCTCCTTCAGTAGTGCTTCCATGATCTTCCCCACTACCGAGGTGAAGCTGGCTGGTCTGTAGTTCCCCGCTTCCTCTTTGTTCCCACTTTTGTATAAGGGGACTACATCTGCTGTCCTCCAGTCTTTAGGTACCTCCCCTGTTTCCAGTGATCGGCTAAACAGGATAGCCAGAGGTTCAGCCACCACCTCTCTGAGTTCTTTAAGGACCCTGGGGTGCACCCCATCTGGCCCAATTGCTTTATCAACTCTTATTACTTCCAGTTCCTTCAGGACCCTTTCCCGTGTAAAGGGACTTGTGTCCATTTCTGCACCATTCTCACCCCTTGTACTCCCTTCAGATCCATTACCCTCCTCTTCCTCAGTAAAGACTGAGCAGTAATACCTGTTCAGTATGTCAGCTTTACTGTTGACAGCTGATCCCCATTCCCCCTCTACCGTCTTGTGTTTTGGGGAGCTTCTTTTGAGGTTAGTATCATTGATGATCACAGTATGTCTCCTCCTCTGTTCCTTAAGCTTGCACTAGAACACTTTATGATTTTTATTTATTTATTTATTTCAAAAGTTTTATCAGGAAAGACATTCTGAGCTGAATAGCAGCTCATTTCAAGATGCATCCTGGGAGGAAGGGGAACATGGGAGAAAATATTACAGAGATGGCGAGAGGTAAATAATACAGTGAGAAGAAAAATTAAGCATAGTAAACAAGCAGATTATAGCAATATAAACAAAGTAACATTTATGATTTTGCATATACAATGCACTTACAAGTAACGGATCACAGTACATAGAGAAGCCTTCTGAAACGGTACCAGTCCCAACAAGATGCCAAAGCTGTTTGGCATGTTTCATCAAACGCAGTGAGGGTACATAGGTGAGGTGTAACAAGTAGTTGGAGAGAGGTAGAGCAGAGAGGGGTAGAGCAGTAGGTAATGGTGTTGTGGGGTAGAGGATGGGGCAGAGAAGAGGAAGAGAGGGTAACAGAGAGAGAGTGGAGGAGCAGAGGAAAGTAAAGGGGTAAAAGGTCATGAACAGTTGCAGGAGGGCAAGTAACGCTCATGGACGTGAAGAGATAGGGAGTGTAGAGAAGTGGCAGAGTGGGTGGTTAGGGGGAGGGAGTTCCACAGTTTAGGGAGACGGTAGGAGAAAGCTGCCTACCAACTGTAGTCGACCTAGGCAGGAGGCAGAGGAGGCAAAAGTTAGAGTTATGTAGGAAGTAGGAGAAGGGAGGAGGGGATGCAAGGAGTGAGGCGAGATGGGAGGGAAGAGAACCCAGCCAGTGTTTGGCCAGGAAGGAGCAGCAGTGAATAAAACATCTGGTCTCAAGGGAGGGGAGAGAGAGGGCAGAGTAGAGGGAGCAGTGGTGAGAGCAGAGGGGTCAGTCAAGAGGAAAATGACAGAATGAGTGGAAAAGTGGATCCAGTCTGGCCTATGTGGACTTAGGACCAGCGCTGTACACAGTGCCTCTGTAGTCAAAGATTAAGAGAATCATTCTCTGTAATAAGGCTCTGTGAGCAGGCAAGAGGATGCACCCACAGTTATGATATAAAGCACCTAGTTTAGGGTGCAAAGTTTTGTGGATTGCCTCATCATGAGTTGAAAAGTCCAGGTGTTGGTCAAGCCATACCCCCAGGTACTTGAAGGATGAGATATCTTTAAGGGGGGACCAATCAAGGGTGTGAAAGGAAGTGGCAGTAGTAAGTCTGGAGAGCTTTTGCCTGGTCCCAAAGGTCATGAAGACTATGGAGATTGTCTTCTTAGCATTTAGGATTAACTGATTTGAGTAGAACCAGCACAGGACATTGTCAAAGTCCAGCTGAAGTCTGGCCATCAGATCGGGTGGGGGGGAGGAGACAGAGACAAACAGCACTGTATCATCAGTGTTCATGTGGATGGATGTGGATGTGCAGTAGAAGGGAAGTTATTTAGAAAAATGGAGACAAGGATGGGGCCAAGCACATAGCCTTGGGGGACTCCAGTGCTGATAGGGAGTGGAGTGGAAATGGAGCAACCGCTTTTAACCAATTGACTTTTGCCCAGAGGGTAAGAGCGGAACCTGTTGATGGTGTGGGAGGAGAGTCCTGCAGCGGTGAACTTAGCAAGGAGAATGTGATGGGTGATGGTGTTAAAGTTTTTGGCCAGGTTGACAAAAATAGTAGAAGTGATCTGGCCCTGGTCTATTCCAGCAAGAATAGAGTCAGTGAGCCTGAGGAGGGAGGTAGAGGTGGAATGGGATTTCTGGAAGCTAGACTGGAATGCTGTGAAGAAGGAACTTGAATCCAGGAAGGGGGAAGAGTTGAGAAAGGACTAGGTGTTCTTGTAGTTTGGCGACGGTGGGTAGAAGAGAGATAGGGCAATAGTTGCCTGGGACAGAAGGGTCACTACTCTTAGTAAGGGGTATTACTGTGGCATGCTTCCAGGCATCTGGGACAGAAGCAAGGGAGAAGGAGAGGTTCAGTAGGAAGGAGAGTGGGAAACTGATAGCAGGGGCAGAGAGATGCAGGAACTTGGGGTCTAGACCATGATTCCAGACCAAGCGCCTCTTTGGTCTCATGCTGTGCATTTTGCGTTGTCATGGTGGTGTTGCTGGTGGCTGCTGTGTTGCACTCTATGACACGGCAGAGAAAAATCATATCTATGATGTGATCTCCTACTAGTGTTAGTATGGACAATAGTACCAAGTGGGTATATGTGCTGATCGATAAAGATGTAAGATGACCATATGCAAGCCCTTGCCATAAAACTGCTTCTAGGTGCACACAATAAAACCCTTACTGTGTTTTCAATCTATATTCCTCCCAGACAGACGGTCTCCTGCTTTGATTTACTCCTGGAGTGTTTTGGCTCTCCGAGTCTTAATTCGGAAATTATCATGTTTGGAGATTTCAATATCAATTGGTTCTCTACTGACACAAGCCCTTTCAAAGATGCAGTTCCAGCAGTTTACCTCACCCAGCTAGTTGAGTTTCCCACTAGAATCAAGTATAAAACTGGGGCAGGTACCTTACTGAACTGGGTGCTCTCTAACCACCTTGATCATATACCAGACACAACCGTACTCCCAGATGCCTTCAGTGACCACTCCCCAGTCTTGTTTCATTGGGCAAACACATTTTCTAAACCACCTGCTAGAACAATTACCACCAGGGTACTCATCCATGGGCATCTTGAATCACTAAAAGCTGACCTGCATAATCAGGATTGTGCAATGGTTTACACAACTAACAACGTTGACATTGCCCTCGACCAATTCATTCTTCAGTTCAATGCTAAATGTGATAGGTACGCCCCACCTAAAAAGCATAAAATCAAAGGCCGCTGTAATCCCTGGTTTTCTCCAGACCTCCTTGAGCTTCTGAATGCCAGGGACCATCTATGGCACAGGTCTAGGTCCCTGTGTAACCAGGCCAACATCCAGAGGTAAAAAGCAGCTAGAAACAACAGCACGAGGGCTATTCGTGCAGCTAAAAATCAATATTATAAGGAAGTGGTCTCTTGGACCTGGAATGATGGCAGAAAATTTTGAACTAACCTTAAAGAGGTCACTGGGAGAGACCTCAGATCTGCCCCTACCATGCTTAACATTGATGGTGTACCCTCACTCGACCCCAAACTTTATTGCTAACACTTTTAATAATGCCTTCATGAACCTGAGTGGTGTCCTGCCATCTGGTTACTTCTCTCACCCCCTCAGAAGTGACTACTCTGGGAAAGAGAATTAGCACCCTTCTCATCCTCCATTCTACTTCAAAACTCTCTCAGCCCATGAAGCCAGGAATTACCTACTCAAGGTATTAGGGAAATCAAGATTTAGTGGTGACACCCTGGATCTTGAGTTTGTAGACCTTACACTGGATGAAATTCTGTCACCTCTAACACATATTATTAACATGTCACTTAGTTACTCTCAATTTCCTCAGAAATGGAAATCTGCCACTGTGACACCAGTTCATGAGTCTGGGGGATCGCACAATAACTGGGAACTACAGGCCAATCTCTATGCTGCCCCCCCTCTCAAAAGCTCTTGAGCGTATAGTGGCTGAACAACTAATTGAATACTTAGAAAAATATCAACTACAATGCCAGCAACAACACGGGTTCAGAAATGGTCATAGTACCACTACCACCCTTCATGAGTTCACAGGCTTTATTCACCACTCCTTAGGTCACGGACACCTGGTTGGTGCTGCTTTCGTTGATTTAACCAAAACTTTCGCCACAGTGAATCATGCCCTCCTGGTCGAACAGCTTACCACCATTGGCCTAGCTCATGACAGCATAGCCTGGTTTGAAAGTTACCTGCACAACCATATACAGCAGGTGAAGACGTAACACCCTCTCGGATAGCAGACCTGTCCTATCTGGAGTTCCTCAAGGGTCCATCTTGGGCCCTCTTTTATTTAGCATTTTCCTCAACAACCTTCCTTACTCCTGTCAGAGTCACATCCTTTTATATGCTGATGATGCTGTCCTGTTTACCAGTGATCCAGACCATAAGGTTCTTGAATCTAGGCTACAGAGTACTTTTGTAGTCATAGAAAGATGGTCCCATAAGCACTAGTTAGTTATGAATTACAACAAGACTAAAATGATGCTGTTCTTGAGCTCCCAAAATACACACAGAACTTATCCTCTTTCTATCACCAATGAAGAGGACTCTCCCCTGGAGCTGGTTCAGCTCTTTAAATATCTGGGGATTACTATTGACAGTACGATGACCTATGCCTATCACATTGACAACATTGCTAAGGCTGTTAACAACCACATTGGGCAACTTTATAGGCATAAACAATGTTTGACCCCAGAGGCTCTTAACCTGGCCATTCAAAGCCCACTTGTCTCACTTATTGATTAAGGCTTACCAATCTATGGATCAGCTACTGAAACAACTCTTCGCCACTTCATAATTGCACTCAACAAAGCATGCCAGCTCCTTACCAGCTCAGCCCTTCTGTCCCATACCTGCAACATGTACGCTCAGGCTAATTGGCTCTAATTCAAAGTTAGACTCATGTACCAAACATGTTTACTGTCCAAAAAAGTAAGGTTAGTTAAAATGCCCCCAGGAGTGCAAAAGCTTATTACCCCCACTATCAACCACCGTTGCACCAGAAGCTCTACTAGCCAGATTTTTAATATACCCCACTGTCGCACTTCTCTGGGACAAAGTTTCTTTGCCTACCGTGCCCCGCTATGGATGAACTCGCTGCACCATGACATCACTTCACCATCCACCTTGGGCTCCTTCAAGGTTAAACTTAAGCAACAGCTAGCTGCTGATGCCAGTTGTGACTGCTTCCAATAACCTTCCTTGTTAAGACCAGCACTTATTCTAACCTTATGCTATCCTGACCTTATGCATAACTGTTCTCAGCATGTAAATAACTGTTCTAAATTGCTAATCATTCTCCTTCACATTTTCTCTTGATCCCTTCGACTCTTTCCCCTCACCCCTCTATGGCTTTCCCCCATCCTCCTCCCCCCCCGTTATATTGCCTGAGCTCCCTTGCTCACTTTAAAATGCTTTGTCCCATACCTTCTCACCTCTGACGAGGCCCCTGTGCTGATGCCATCCCTTACCTTGTTGATTATTAGATATTAGGCTGAGTCTGTTCTCATTTTCCTGTAAAGGGTTGTTTCATAAGATCCCATCCCCTCTAATATGACCCTTTGAACTCCAGCTTTTAATCAAATATGCACCATGGCATACATTGTACAATGCCACATGTACTGGAACTTCTCTAGTTATACACTCTTGTAATGTCTTGTATAATGCCTTGTTTTGTTTGTTCTCCATCTCATACTTTCCCAATATGTATTGTTTATCTGACATAGAACCTATGAAATGAGCTTGTTTTCAAAGGTGTTATCCGAAATTTCGATAAATAAAATAAAAAATGAATAAAAGTTTTACTGCATCCTATGTAATTGGATGACTGACACAGTAACATTACAGCAACAGCAATCTAGGGAATTGTCAATTAACAATGATGATGAAAGTATAATAATACTGTATATACTCTCAGGTCCCCCAGTAAGTAACATAGTACTCGATGGCAGATAAGGACCGCTAGGCCCATCCAGTCTACCCTTTTACCCTACCTTTATTTGCGGCAGCTGACCCTAGTTGGTCATCACCAGCTTTATACTCTCCTTCTCATCCCTAGGATTCCCTTGTGTCTATGTAGAGGAAAGTGCTGAAAAGTTGCCTGAAGGTTAACTGGTAGACTCCCTCTGTTACCACTATCATGTGAAAAAGGTATTGGTGAGGGAGTGGAACTAGGCTGACTGAATGTTGTGTGGAATAGGGTAGCAAAGTCCAGGTGAAAAGGAGGGAGTCAAAGAAGAGCTCCAGAAAGAGGAGGGGATCTCTCCAGCTGTCATGAAAAGACCTACTATGTTCATGAGATTGGAGAAACATCTGGCCTGCAGCTGAAGTGACAAAGGCCATCCTGATAGATTGCCCTGCTTGGGAAAAAAGCAGAGTAGAAGTTACAAACCAGGCTTGTGAGTACTACATGATTATATATTTTGAACTGCAACCCCTATTGAAAAACAGTGCTGACAGAAACTGAGGGAAAAAGAGAAAGACTGCAAATATAATGTCCTGCCAATGTTTGGACTTAGTGGTGCCTTACTAGAGCAGCAAAGTGGAAGGTGGTGTGGTTGGGTTCCATGCTGCTGTGGTCCTCAGGCTGGATGCTTGAAACCTGTACCTGTTTGTGCATGTTCAGTGAGTGCCATTATGCTCCAGCAAGGTAGATAGGTATTGTTGGAATGGAACTGATACCAAACACCATATTGGGTTTTAAAAGAGAACTGTGATTTCATGGTATGAGAGGGGTATTGCCTCTGGTGCCCAGTAATTGTCAAGTATTATGGTGAGTGATCCCAATATGGATTTGAGGGAGGGAAAATACAAAGTTTGATGAATGAAATGCAATTGCCCATAAATGGCTCAGTCTCTCAGTTACTTGCCAATGAACACAGATGGCGGGTGGCTGGGTAACTACTTTCAAAGCTGCCCCAAAATTTAGGGCTGGTCTCCCTGTGGGTTCCTCTTAACAACAGGTTCAGTACACTCCTGTGCCTGGGAATGCTCTTATGTGTGTGATGAGGATACAGAGATAAAGTGTGCTTTTTTTATCTTCACTGATCCTGATGTACCTAGCAAAATGAGTAATGAAACTGATGCAATGCAGACTTGCCAGTTTTCCAAAACAAAGAATACAGTGTGGACCAGCATGCCATTTATTAAAACTGCAACAAGCTTGCATTGAGCCTACAATGGGTAGATAATGAACTTCATAGGCCTGATTTTCTAAAGGTGAAATTTGACAGAAGGTGCATGCACCAAAAGGAAATGACGCAAGTGGCACCTTGCATCAAATGTTGCAGCAATTCCAATTTTCAAATGCAGGCTGTGTCAAAATCAGGATGCTGTGTGCCAAGCCAGCCCTGCATCGCCCCTGCACCAGTACTGGTGGTGTGCCAGGTCATAAGGGAACTTGCACCACAGCAGGGCTGCAGCATCCCCTTATTTGGAATTTTGGATGCCCCACCATGGCAGCAAGTTTGGGCTGTGGTTAGACCAGCCACAAGCTTGTCTAACAGCTCTGCACCTGAGGTCTGCAGTGAGCCACATTGGGGAGAGCCTGCAATGACATGGGACAGGTCACATGGACCTGTGGAAGTGCCATACTAGATGGCAGGGGCACGCTGGATGTGGCAGGGTACACAGATGGCACTGGGTGAATGTGCCCTGGACAGTTGAAGAGACCAACTAAGACAGGGTACTCCCTGGTAGTCTTGCATGGACCCTGTTCTGGACCCAGGTGCCACCAGCCCTGGCAGCTGTTCCAGAGCTTATACAGTCACTGACATGAGGCAATAGGCAATGACTGCAGGGTACAAGATGCAATCTGTGGATGGTGACATACTCTGGGCTGCATGACATTTCCTTGGTGCACAGCCCACCATGTGGTGGCATACTGCAGTTACAGGTACAGGTGTGGCTACAGCATGGTGTGAGGGCACCCCAACAGGCAGGTACTAAAAATGTTGGGTATTTGTCAGGCTGTGGGGTACTGCTTATATTACTGGCTTCACTGATATGGACCAATGTAAGTGGCAGTAAATATTTTGGTTATATTTTGGCTGTCTCATGCAAACTTTTTTCTCATGTGAGTTATCTTTCACTGGGACTTTGGAGAGTGAGCCTTCTCTCTGTTTTGGACTGTTGATTTATGGCCCACACACCATTTTTCCCTGGCGGTGTTTCATTTTGCCAGTACAGTACTGACAGAGCCATGCAGATGCCTGACCACACTGTTGGGGACTGTGTAAGCTCTGGGACAGCTGCCAGAGCTGGTGGTACCAGGGGGTCTGAGACAGAGTCTATGCATGACTACCAGGGAGGAAACTGTCCTAGTGGGTCTGTACAATTGTCCAGGGCACATCTGCCCAGTGCCACCGGTGTACCCTGCCACACCCACTGTGCCCACATTGCCCACTACAGCACCCTCACAGGTCCATCTGCACAGTCCCACAACCTCCCAGGCTTCCTCCCCTCTAACATCGCTGGTCTAACATTAAAATAGTACCAGAACACTGAGACAAGAGCTTATTACTCTAAATTCAATGTTAACTCAAAAATATGACATTTCAGCCCCTTTTTCAATGCCTCCACTGAGTGGGAAGTCCTAAGATGACAAGAAAGTGAGCTCCAGATAGCTGGGTCACAACCAAGGAAGTCCTGTCATCAAAAGTTTTATGGCATACCCCTTAGGATGACAAAAAAAAAAGATCCTTGGTGGAGTGGAGAAAGTGATTGCGAGTATGTACCAGATTAAGAGGTCTTTCAGGTAGCCTGGCCCCAGTCTGTGAAGAGGCCTTGTAACATATCAGCACAGTTTTAACAGTTGTGCACCACCTAATCAGATGCCTCTGCAGTTGCTGCAGCACATGTATAATACAGTATGTTCCAAGTAGGCCTATCAGGAGATCAACCAGGCTGCAACAACCACCTTCCTCATAGGTAGACAGCATAAGAGTAATCAAGGCTCAAGGTACCAAATGCATGAACAAGGGTCACCAAATCCTCTAGCATCAGAGAGGGTCTAATCCAGTAGGTATTTCTAAGTTTAAAAAAAAAAAAAAAACACTGTGAAGCACAGTTGACACATTATATTCTAGCATCAGCCCAGAGTCCACAATGACTCCCAGATTTTTAACCACATCCATGGTCACCAGGATAGAGCCATTTAAATATGGCCATATCATGGAATCCCATGTGGCTATTGACCCATGAGGATCTGGTTCCACTAGTAACATTTCTGTCTTGGTCAGATTTAAGCTCAGCCAGCTAGTGGACATCCAGTCTGGGATCTCCTATAGGCATTGCTCCAGTACTGATACCACTGCCTATCAGGGAAAAAGACAGGTACAGCTGATTGTCATCTGCATAGCAGTGAAAACTCATGCCATATTGTCTAATGACCCATTCCAATAGTAGCATATGCACAGCAAATATCATGAGTGACAGACCAAGTCCTTGCAGAACCCTGCAGCTGATCATGGCCGGCTGTGATGATATGGTCCTCTTCATGACTTGTTGTGATCTGCTGGCCAGAAAAGACTGCAACCATTTGAAGACTGTCCCAGTGAGTCCCCTTAATTTAACAAAGTGCTCCATCAACACTCCATGATCTACGGTGTCAAATGCTGACAATTGGTCAAGGAGAATGACAATAGAGTAATTCCCCTTATCTTTCTCCATAAGCAGGTCATTAAACATCTTTATAAGCATGGTCTCCATATGATGATGAGGCCGGAAACCTGACTGGAGTGAATCATAGATATAGAACTTCTCAGTGCGTGCTTTGAGCTGCATTGCTACAACCTTCTTGATAACCTTCCCCAAAACAGGAATGCTGAAGACAGGTCTTAAGTCCCCTAGTTTCTCTGAGTCCAAATATGACATTTTCAGTAGAGGTCACACCAAAGCTCTTTTAAGAGCTTCAGAAAAGCAACTATCCTCCAAAGTGGAACACTGGACAATGTCCATGAACAATGGACTCAGGGCCATGTTCCAGCCCACCTTGAGCTGCGTAGGCCTGGATCTGATTCATAGCAAGTGGAAGACAGCATGAATAAACCTCGAGAAAATCACCTATAGAAACTGTCTAATACTCAGTCCAGACCCCAGTGGTGTGCCCATGTCTTTCCTCAGAACCACTGTAGGACCCTAACAGGCCAATTGAAGTGAAGCTGGCCTTAATGGAGGACACACTGTCTGGGAAGAACTGTCCAAACGTGTCAGATTTCTCTTGGGACAAAACCTCTCTGGACTACAGACTGGCTGGATGACTAAACCTTTCTGCAATGGGGAAGGCTTCAGTTGGCCTGTTTTAATCTGAGGCGATAACCTGTAAGTGAAACTCTGCCTTTTTACAGAGTTACTACCATTGGATCATCTGTATAATGAGACCTCAGAGCTGTCCTGGTGTCCATAAAGCCAAACCTCTTCCAGGAATGCTCCAACCTCCAGCCTGTTGCTTTTAGCCACCTGAGTTCATTATTATAGAAATGCAGAATTTGTTAGCAGACAAGGACCACTTTACCCACCCAGCATGACTAGATGGTTCCTGCCTTGTCTGTCTCTTCAGATTTTAACTGGTCTTTGGCAATCCTCTATCCTCCCTGCCTATTTAGTAATATTCTCTTATGACCATCCCATGCATGCATGAAGCCTCTTACTGTTTTTGCCTCCATCACCTCCACTGTTAGTCTACTATAGGCATTCACCATTCTTTCAATGAGTACGTCCTCACATCCCTCTTAACCCCAGCTTCACTGTATACCCTATGGTCCTGGTGCTCTTTCTCATTTGAAGGAGACATCCCTCCTTCACTCTATATACCCTGTGAGGTACTTCTAGGTCTCTATCATTTCCCCTCTTGCTCTCATCTCTTCCAATGTGCATGTTGAGATCCCACAGTCTCTCCTTGTAGGGCTTTTGATTAGAGTTGTGCGAAACTGCCAGATTTACTCTATGAAAATAAATCAATGGATTTCAGCAAATTAGTGAAGCTAAGAACCAGAATTCACATTGCTATTCACCAGGGGGATCTGACAACTTTGCTTGGTGAATGGCCAATACACCCAGTGAATAGCAACTCAAATTGCATGCTGCATCCCCTCCCAAATCCAAAAAGAAAACAAAAAAAAACACATCCCTCCCCCACCCAAAAATGATAAAACCATGATACCCCCTCCCACCCCTTCGCTTGTGCCCCAACCTGCCATGGGGAAATGCTGCTCTGTGGGACCCTCCATTCAAAGGTTATCCCTTTCCCTCACCCACCCACCAAACACAATCCATCCACCTCCCCCAACTTGAGTCCAGCTGTCTATTAATTTCTGCACAGACTCCCTGATCCCTCCAAACTTCTCTGTGATGAGGGGTGAGATACTAACAAAAAAAATGGAAAGGGACCTGGGGGTAGTCATATCAGATGACCTTAAGGTGGGCAAGCAATGTGAGAGGGCAGTAAGGAGGGCTGGCAGGATACTGGGATGCATAGGGAGAGGCATCACCAGTAGAAAACAGGAAGTTGTTATCCCTCTGTACAGACAGTTGGTGAGACCTGATCTGGAGTACTGCATGCAGTTCTAGAGACCCCACCTCCACAATGACATAGATAGAACGAAGGCTGTCCAGAGGAGGGCAACTAAAATGGTGCTGAGTCTGCACCAGAAGACATATGAAGAGAGATTAAAAGAGCTTAATATACTGTATATACCCTTGAGGAGAGGAGGGAGAGGGAGGGACATGATACAAACTGTCAGGTATCCCAAGGGAATCAACAAAGTCCATGAGGGTAGCATCATTAAGAAAAAGAGATGTACAAGAATAAGGGGGCATAATTTGAAGGTAGAGGGGGACGGCTCATAGGTAATGTGAGGAAGTATTTTTTCATGGAGATGGTTGTGGATACATGGAACAGCTATCCTGAGAAGGTAGTGGAGTCAAAAACAGTGGGGGAATTCAAGAATGCATGGGACAGACATAAGGCAATTCTAGTGAGGGGTAGGAGGAAGTAGGCTGTTGGTTAACTAGAATCTGCAACTTTTCCATTAGGTAGGGAAATGGGCAGACTAGATGGGCCAAGCGGTCCTTATCTGCCATCAAATTCGATGTTTCCATGTTTCTATGTTTCTACCCCCATCACCCTCCTTCCCACATCCCAGCACCTACAAATCAACCCGGAATAAAGGAAACAGTCCTTCGGTGCAGAGATACTGCTCTGTTCGATGTCTTGGAATGAATGAATGGTGATTCCTTTGCTCCTAGTAAAACCTGATTGGTTGAATTTTCAGCCACTCAGGTTTTACTAGGAGCATAGACATCATGACTCCTGCATTCTTGCCATTATCAGATGGACACTGAACAGAATACTCTGCACCAGGGGACAATTTTCTTTATTCCAGGTTGGCTTTCTAGGTGCCGGTAGGGGGGAAGAGGGTGCTAGAAACCAGAAAGGGGTTGTGTGGGTGTCAAGGGACTGGGTCTATGCCAGAAGGAATTAATAAAGACAGTGGGACTTAGGTGGGGCTAGGATGGTTGAGTGTGTTTTGTGGCTGGGTAAGGGAAAGGGATTATATTTCCACACAGGGCCACTCAAGTAGAGTAGCATTTTCACAGGGGCAGGGGCTAGGAGCAAGGTGGATGCCCGGGGAGGGTTTGTCATGGTTTTAATCATTTTTGGGTGGGGGAAGGAGGTGGTTTTTGCAGTACAGTGAGTAGGGGGAAATTTTGTTAAATTAAAAAAAAAAATCTGCTGGCAAAGTTGGTACATCTGCCATGGATTTTCACAACATCTCTACTTTTGATGCAAGCCCTGCATCATTTTAGTTGCCTTCCTTTGGACTGCCTCTACCCTGTGAATGTCTTTGCTGAGGCATAGCCTCCAGACCTGGGCACAACACTCCAGTTGGGGGTCTCAGAAGTGAGCAATACAGTGGCAACACCACCTCCCTCCTCCTGCTGGAGATAAATCTCCCTAAGCATCCTTGCATCCCACTGGCCCTACCCACTGCTTTGTCACACTGCCCTGCCATTTTGAGGTCATCCGATATGATAACCCCAAGGTCCCTTTTTTGATAAGAGACTGTCAGTAACCCGGCCCCCCAGCCCCATTCTCTACTCAGCTCCTGGTTTCCTATGCCCTAGGTGCATGATTTTTCACTTTTAGGCATTGAACCCCAACTGCCATGCTCTTGACCACTCCTTGAGCTTCCAAAGGACCCCCATCATTCTTGCCACTCCCATCTGAGTGTCCATCCTATTACAAATGTTGGTGACATCTGAAAAAAGGTACACCTTCCCTTCCAGTTCTTCTGCAATGTCACTTATGAAGACATTGAAGAAGACCTGTCCCAGTACTGAGCCCTGCAGCACCCCAGTGGTCACTCCTCCCTTATTAGAGTGAGTGCCATTAAGTGCAACCCTCTGTTGCTTATTCCTTGACCAGTTCCTTATCCAGTTCATCACTTTGGATCCCACCCCTAGGCTGTTCAATTTCTTTATCAGTCTCCTGTGTGGCACGGTGTCGAAGACCTTGCTAATGTCCAGATATGCCACATCCACTGCCCTCCCTTGATCTATTTCCTTGTCACCCAATCAGAGGGAAATAGATCAGGAGAGAGCAGTGGGCATGAGTGGCTTATCACTGTGCCACACAGGAGACTGATAAAGAAATTTGTGATAACAACCTCTGAAGGGAGGTCAGTGGGTAGACACAGATTGGCACAATGGCATCCAGCATCAAGATAGCAAAATAAAAGCTATTGATGGCTTCCACTGTAACTTGTATCAAGTGTGTGCACCCCACACAATTATATTTCTGAGTACAATTTTTGAGACCTAACACTCTGCTGCATGTTGCAAAAATGTAGTATATTATACTTAAATACATGACTACTTAATATATGACATGAAATAAAATATGGTGATGGTAGTTTACAAATCCTGTAGAACACAAATATTGTGGCATGCTTAATTTCACTATTTTTGCAGTGCAGTTCACACGTGCAAAATGAAATTTGTGGTGAAATATTGGGACTTCTTGCCACTTATCAAAACTTCAGTATAGAGTATTTGTTACAGCCCAATGAGGGGAAGGAGGGAGAGTGCAGGGTTGACCTCAATACCTCTTATATATCACCAACAGCTTTAAGTACTTGTCAGCTTAGGCAGCTTAGTAATAAGCAGGTCCTAAATCACAACTTCAGTTAAATAAAGGAATGAGTATTCATGGAGCATAAAGAGTAAGTGTGACCTGTGTTTATAGTTATTTATAATAACTATTAACAGAGATCATGGTTAGTCAGCCTCAAAACCTAATGAGTTCCATGTGAATGCTAGAAATGTCTCCCTGAAGTTCTACTAATATTTATTCTTAGAAAATGTTTACTTAGAATGTAAACAGAAGTAATAAGCACCTTTGATTCTCAAATGTCTTTTAAGTGGCATCAACAAGAGCACTGTCTTAGCAAAATGCATTTTAGTGTAGAAAACAGCAGATCAAGTTGCAGTCTACCACTTTGGTTCCAAACTGCAAAGCAATATGTGAAAGGAAAACAGTTTCATAGATATAGGGCAATGATCTTGGTCTTATGTGAACAAACCACCATTAATGGGGTCAGCACCAATATGGTTTTCTGTCATAAAGCAGAAATATAGTTGCATCGTAATCTGGCTATGTTTGGAAAGATACTGGTTTGCTGACGTACATTTTAAAAACAAATGATGAAAATAAGACTACAATCACTATTGTGAAATACTTAAGGTAGGATACTGAAAATGTACTATCATTTGAACAAAACCACAATGGGTTGAAAGTGGCATATTTAAAATTAACTCAATAAAAATGTTAAGAGGCAATCCAATTGTGCTTCCACACAATTTACATATTTTACAGAAGCATAGTATCACCTATTTTTTTTTTTAAATAGCCCATTATTTTATTCATTTAAGGAAGATTTATTTTGTGTGATTTTAGCAACATGCAAATAGTATTATGCAGTAGAGGTCACAATGTGCCAGGCCCAAATTTGTATTTGCTGAATGTATCGCAGTTCTGCACTTTTACCTTTGATTCAGCCCAATAGAACTTATTTTGGATCACTGTGTCTTTTGACCAACTTATTGAAAAAATAACTCTGTAGCCCTTTCTAGCTGGACAGGGCTAGTCCCATGGCCACCCATTTCCCTACCCTGGTAACTTTCTACCCTCCTCATCCCTCTGCAGACATTTTTTTATAAATTAATTCCATCTTGTGGCTCTATGCCAGGTGTTGTCTAAGACTGTATTTTATAGAAACATGGACCTTTGATAAAGGACATAACTGTCTGAAATGCATTAGCATGCAGTATGTTGCCATTTGATTGTAAGTTTTAATAAAGGACAAAGCAGCTTTATTTTATGGAGCCAAGTGTTCATTTTTTAATTTTAATTTGAGGTGATGTGTGCCTGACTGTTATGCTTGGTATTTTAAACTTGTGTCCTGGAGCACCACCAGCCTTGTGTAGCCTTTGTCTTGGTTACATTTTACATAAACACTGACTGGAGTAACAGGAGAGGGTGGCAGAGATTGGAATTGACTGGAGTTGATGAGGAATTGTGTAGGGGTGCCTCTTGCCTCTTAACTCTACTTTTAGCCTGCTAGAGTCCCATACCAAAGACCCAAATTTTCTTTGGCCGAAGTGTTTAAGTCAATTTGATACAGGTGGTCCCAATTCAAGTCGAACTGAAGTTGCAAATTTTGACATTTGCTCACTTTAAATTATATGCCCTTGTTTACCTCATATATAACATAGTAAATGCAGTATTTTGTTTCTGTATAAAATGCAGATCATACTTAACAAAACAGAAAATTCAAAAGAATGAGCTGTCACCACACAGTCCAGATTGTGTCCTCTTTATGACAGCAGCCTTGATAGCAATCAATATGCCCACAAAAATTAAGATAATGTCCGCAGATCCTCACTGCTCCATCTTTAGACTAGATGCATGTGTTGGTCAATGTTTCCTTCTGGGTTTGCCACTCACAATCATAGAAAAGAAGTGGGCAGCCATGGTGATGGAGGTAGGCACAAATGACCTGGCCAAGATGAGTGTAGATAAAGTAAAGGAGAGAGAGTCCGTACACTGAGAAGGACATGTTGGGAGAGTGCAGAGGCAGTAACCTTCTTGGAGGATCTACTGAGGATATGGGGAGAGTTAAGAATCTATCAGATCAATGCATACCTGAAGAGATGGTACATGAGTGAAAGTTTTCAGTTCGTGGGAAGCTGGGGTCCCCATGGAAAGGACTGACAGCTGTACTGAGGAAACCTGACAGCAACAAGGAAGGCACTGGGGTCTTAGGGCAGTGGTTCACAAATCACATCAGGACCAGTTTCAACTAGATACATGGGGAGGCAGTGCAGCTGAGGATAAATACTTGTACACAACTGTAGAAGGCCTGGCGGGCTTTTCCCCAACACTATCATGGGTAGAAAGGAATGCAAAGGACATAAATAGCTGGGGGAGGAGGGACATTTACATGGAAAGTCAGAAAGAGGGAGAGGTAAAAAAAATGAAACAATATGATGGACAGGCAGGCACTCTTGAAGTGGATCACAGCACAGGAGGGATAGGGAGCCACAGCAGAATAAACAGGGGAGTGGCTGTCACCAAGACAATGGACAGATCAAAGATGTTGGAAAGAGAAAACTACCAAGAACACAAGGAGGGGAAGCAGGAACCCTGGATGGTGGTGTGCATGAATGCCAGGAACCTGGGGAATAAGATTTGTAACCTGCAGGCATTGGTGACAGAGACCCTTTTGGACTTGGTAGGTATGACAGTGACATGGGCTAAACAGCAATCATGAGTGGCAACAATCCATGCCAGGACACAGTTTTTTATGAAGTTAGGAGGCAGGATAAAGGGTAAAGGATTGGCCCTGCATAAGACATAGTGGTGGCACTGATTTGGAAGCATTTCAGGTTCAGGTAAAAATAGATAGGGGAAGATTATTGAGGTTGGAATGGCATATGTACTGCCATTGTAAAAGAAGAAGTGGACAAGGAGCTGGAAGAGGTAATAAAGAGAGCAGCAAAGCAAGGAGACATGCTGCTAACTGGGGACTTTAACATGACAGATGTGGATTAAAGTGTCCCAGTAGCAGTGAGTGCAAGGAACCAGAAGTGGATAGAGGCCTTACAGGATGCATTCTTAGTACAAAAGGTGAAAGAGCCCAAAAAGGAGGAGCTGTTCTGGATTTGGTCATCACAAATACCAACAAAAGGGTCTGGAAAGGGCTAGCAGCCCTAAAGATAGATAAGGCCCTGGGGCCTGATTGGATGCTTCATAGGGTACTCAAGGAACTGGCAGCAGAACTTGCTGACCCCCATGGTAGTGCCATGCAATAATTCATTACAGATAGGAGTAGATCCAAAAGACTGGAGGGTAACGGACTTAGTTCTGCTCCATAAGTGGGGGATAGGGAGCAAGCAGGGAACTATACACCTCTCAGTCTTACTTCTGTTATTGGTAACTTGATGGAGTCACTGGTCAAAGAGGACCTTGTGGACTACCAGGAGAGCAACAGACTCCAGGATAGTAAACAGCACGGGTTCATGGCTGTGATGTCTTTTCAGACCAACCTACAAGGTTTTTCTGACTTGATGATGAGGGTGTTGGATACTGGACACTCCATAGATTTACAACTTCAGCAAGGTTTTCAACTTAGTGTCTCACAAAAAATTGCAGAAGAAGATGAAAGATGGGATTGTGGCAAGGAACATAACAAGATGAGTAGGATATTGGTTGATGGAGAGGTAAAAAACTAGAAATGCAGTCGGGAGGAGCCGCACCTGGGAACACAATGCCTTGCTAAGTATGAATGTCTGAAATGCAAGTTGCTATAAAACAGCACTGCTTATAGTGTGTGTTTGCACTACAATAAAGAGAAACACTGTTCCAATAGACAGTCAAGGTATCTGAATCCTTTCCTGTGTTTCTGCATTCAAATACTTTCTTCTTTACCAGTTACAGGTGCCTGCTACCTTTTCTGCTTGATGGAGAGGTAGTAGGGGGTTCTGATTAGTGGTGGCAAATCAGAAGGGAGGAAAATCATGAGTGGGTGCCACAGGCAACTGTCTGGGGTCCTGTCCTCTTCAATGTGTTCATCATTGACACTGGAGAAGGAATTTGGGGTAAGCTGTGACTCTTCACAGATGACAACAAGCTCTGTGGGAGGGTAGATAGCGACAATGGAATCAGAGAGATGTAGAGTGACCAAAAAGTCTTTACAGGTGGTCCTAGGTTTTGGCAATTGAAATTCAATGCAAAAAAGAGCAATGTGATGTACCTGGAGAACAAGAACTTCAAGACAGAGTACTGAATGGGGGGGGGTAAAGTTGAGCATTACAGCTGAGGAAAGGGACCTAGGAGTCATCATTAGTGACTCCCTTAGACAATCAAGCCAATACATCAAGGCATATAATAAGCTAAATACGATGTGTGAATGTATTAGAAGGGGTATTGATAAGTAGAAGAAAAGATGTATTACTACTTATTTATATAGAGATGCACAAAATAGGTGACTTAATACCATTTATTTATGATGTCACACCTGCAGCACTAAGCCCAGGTATGGATTCTTGACCTCAGAAGAAATAAGGACATGCTAGAGATGGTGTAACCAGGATGATTCAGGGCCAGCAGGGTAGATCTCACAAGAATTGTCTTAAGGCACTGAACATGTACTCACTGCAGGCCAGACGAGAAAGGGGTGATATGATAAAAACCTTTAAATTCTTGAGAAGAGTAAATGAGGTGAACCGAGAGGAGCTATTTTTAATAAGCAACAGTTCAAAGTCACGGGGCATGAGAGGAAACTGATGGGAGAGAGGTTCAAGAGGGATGTAAGAAAGTTTGATTTTACTGAAAGGGTAGAGAAACTCTGAAAGTCTTCCAGCCGAGGTGGTGGGTGTCAAAAACCATAGATGGTTTCAAGCATGGCTCTGATATAGTGAAGGGTATAGTGGTTACTCAGGGTAGTAGCAGTAGGGAGGGGAATGGGGATGGATTGTGAGGGCTAGTACCCTGGATGTACAGTAGGTGCAGGGGTTCGATAGGGAACTATGGGCAGACTGGATGGACCATTGGTCTTTTTCTGCCACCATTGTGTATGTTTCTGTGTAAGTAGGGACAGCACTGGAGATGTCACAGTAATTTGTCAAATAATTTTTTCACAAATCTCAACCCCCCCCCCACAAGCAGCTTTCCCAGTTTGCTAAATTCACTCAGCCTGCTCCTGCTGCTGGGCCTGTAGTTGCCAGTGCAGGCTCACTTTGTGCACTCAATCTTCTCTACAGCATAATGTTACTAACCTTTCTGCCTGAAACTACACTTTAATGTGGTAAATTAACTAATTGGAATGACACAGCACAACTGTCTGATTATTTCTTGGGTTTTCTGGTCAAATGTCACTCTTTGTTTACACAAAGTAAACTCTTTATAACCACATCCTTCCCCTATGAGATAGTGTTGGAAATTACAGAGATGTGTAGTGTGAAAGGACAGCAACTTCAAGCTGACTTCGCAATCCTAGAAAGATGGCTCCTAGACAACAGACTGGTTCTAAATACCACAAAAACTAAAGCCATGCTGTTTGAGCCAAAAATCCTAGGCCAAGATAGAAGCCACCTACTCCCTCTGGTCTCATCAGGCACTCCAGTACAGGTAGTGAAAACCTTTAAGTACCTAGGCTTGACACTGGACCAAGGTTTCACACTGTAATCCCATGTGGACCAGGTAGCAAAAACCATACACTAAAAGAGGGGTTTACTATATTGCCTGAATGCCCAACTGATCTCTGAGTCCAGGATCACAATATCTAATAGCATCCTCCTCCCAACCATGACCTATGCCACCTCAGTAATGCAGGGTGTTGCTAAACAGGAGCAAAACAGGCTGCAAACACTATACAACAAAATTGCTCACTTCACCACAATGTCCCATTCAAGGTGACATCACTACGAAGTGCAGGCCTCCTTGAACTGGCCATCCTTTTGCCTCTGGCAACAATACCCCCTACTGTGCAATGCATTCCAAATCATCAGTGACCAGTTCCCAGCAAGCCTATCTGGCCTACTGGCCCCAAAGCGCTCAGGTAGATGGCTCTGCACCTCCGGAAGACGCCTCCTGGAAGAACTCAGGGTATAGACCACAGCTGATAGCAAATCCTTTGCCTATGCAGCTCCTGTATTGTGGAACAAGATCCCTGACCACCTTCAAAATGCTGCCTCCCTGAGTACCTTTCACAAGAGACTATGTGAGCACTTGCTAGACAAGAGTACTTGCTCCTGCACTTGATTGCAACACAGTAAGGCCATTAGTTACACCACAGACTCACATCCTAGTCTTCCAGTATTACTAAAATGTCTCACAGAATCCCCCCCAACACCAAGCAGACAGCTAGCTACCCTCTGCTCAGGTTCTGCACTAACCCACCCTAGGCTGAAGATCTAGTTCCAGTGTGACTGAACAATGGACCTACCCACAGGGAACTGTCTGATACTCTGTAGTGAAATGACTTGAATGTAGCCTAATGTTGTCTGTCACACGTGTACCATATTTTATGATAAGATCTTATTTTATGTAACTAATTCAGGGTCGCCCCTGAAAAAGGGATCCTCGGGGCCCAGTGGGCTTACCCGGTTATCAAAATGGAATAAATAAATAAATATTGACTGCCTCTGGTCATAAATTTTGCTAAGAATGTGGACATTCCCAGTGTGTGCCCCATGTAAAAGGTGCTGTGTTATAATTTTGAAGTGTTGAACTGCCAAAGGGAAAACAAGTTCTGTTGGGCCTGCTTCACCAGTGACAAAAATGATGGATTTTGGCTTAGTCACCAAATGCAAATTCAGCAACAGGTAAACACAATTTCAGTGGCTCAGGTCAGAATACCAGAACTGGAGCTACGCTACAAATGTCAACTATGAGCAAAAAAACGAGAATGCGGGCTCGAACAGCTGTGGTCAAAGAAGAAAGTCCTCACGTTGGGATACTATAAAACTGATTTTAATATTGCAAAACACAGCAGAAACAAAACATTGTTAAAGGTACAAATAAGTGGTAACACCCCCAGTAACCATCAATGTTTCACGTTATCCCCAGATGCTATTTCAAGATGACAGCAGCTCAAATAATCACCTCTTAAATAGTGCACATATGCCCCAACCCCCCACATACATAACTTGCCTATAGAACGCAAGTAATTAAGGATACTAAACACAAATATAGTTAAAAACAAAAGCAGCTACAAATGCATAATTCTTAAATACAGAAATCATCATACATGCATATTCAGAATAAACACTATTATAGCCTGCCAACATTATTTCTAAAATGTAAGTAATTAAAGATACTAAACACAGTTATTGTTAAAAACGGAAGCAGCTACAAATGCATACTCAGAATAAGCACTATTACAGCCTGCCAATATTATTTCTAAAATGCAAGTAATTCAGGATACTAAACATAGATATTGTGATGTATCCAATAGTAAACATATCATTTCTAATATAATACTCATCTTTGTTTCTTAAAAAAAGACATTAACTGCAAAAAAGTCGTTCAAGCCTGGGGGACAACTAGATTTTAACTTATATTGCCAAAAGGTTTATTTGCACATAAGTTCATTGTCTAGATCTCCTCCTTTTGAAACTAAGGTAACTTGTTCAAGTCCCCTACAGCTAAATGAATGTCTGGGACCAGCTTGCTGTATGTGCAAAGCAAATGCATTTTCTCGTTTCTTAGATCTAATGCAACTTAAACGCTCAAAAATTCTATGCTTGAATTTTCTCTTGGATTTTGCCACATAGAAACAGTTACAATTACAAGTGGCCAAATAGACAACATATTCTGTGTTACAGTTAACAAAACTTTTCATGTTGTGAAGATCCTTGCAGATAGGTAATGAAAAAACATTGCATTCTGAATGCACTGGTCATTATAACCCCTAGCTTTAAATCTCTTACTCATCTCATTTCTTTCTTCAACGTAACTCTCCTCAGTGCTACAATTCCTTTTTATTCACATAAACTGACCCACTGGAATGTTTTTGACCACGTGTCTTGGGTGGTTACTACCAAAATGCAGGACACCTTTTTTATCCTTTCTGAACAACTTAGTGACCCCCTTCATTATCCTTGTAAATAAGTAGATCTAAAAGTTGTTTTATCACTACCGTCATACTGAATTTTAAGTTAGAATTTGTTTTCTCTAGATATTTAACAAAATCATGCAACTGGTCCATGACTCCCTTCCATATTAAAATAATGTCATCAATAAAGCAACGGTAAAAATCAATGTGTTCAAGGAAAACATTATTCTCTTCATTATGTACCCACTCTGCCTCCCATTCAGATAGGAAAATGTTAGCATAATTTGGTGCCATAGAGGCACCCATTGCCGTACTCTTGATCTGATGATACCACTGTTCATTATACAGAAACACATTTTTAGTAAGAACCTTTTCTACTAAATCTACAAAAAATAAAACAAAACTGTTAGAATACATAGTATATTTACACAGTAACTTATATATCGCCTGCAAACCCAAGTTGTGTGGAATATCGGTGTACAAAGATTGTACATCTAATGTCACTAGTAACCACCCTGGCTCAACAGCCATATCCACCAGTAAGTTCAAAATCTGTGTAATGTCTTTCAGGTACGTTCTATAACCCATCGCCAATTCTCTCTATATTGTGCTATAGGTTGTTAATAACCCCCTACTTGACACTGTTGGCCTTATTGGTGGTTAATTTATGTTTTTGTGTATTTTGGGCAGGCCATATATGTGTGGTCTAACAGGAAATGACACCATTAAAAAATCATAAGTTTGTTTAGAAATTATTCCTGACATCAGCGCTTCATGTAACATGATGTCAATCTCTTCTTTATGCTTCTGCAAAGAATCACTGTTAATTTTAACATAATGTTCATCATTACCAAGATGCTCATTCATAGTCAGTTCATACTTAACTTTGTCCATACCCACGATGGCTTCGCCCTTATCAACGCGCCTAATGGTGATGGCATGATTTTCTTGTAGTGTTTTGATGGCATCTTTTTCTAGCAATGTGCATTGAAGTAGTTGGGCTTTGGCAGTGACTCGTGTAGTGCCCCTATGTCCTCTTCACATTTAAAAAAAAAATATTCACTACTGGATTCATTGCAGGCATATATATATATATAGAGAGAGAGAGAAAGAGAGAGAGAGAGAGGTTTTTTTCCAATTCAGATCTGTTCTTTGTACCTGTATGTTATCAGATGTTACTTCATTATGAAAAAGAATTTTCGGATTAAGTTTCCATGCATAACTGTTCAAGTCCAGTATAGTATTAAATTCATTACTATTGCTAGTTGGAATAAATGATAATCCTTTACATAGCAGCTGCTTTTCATTCTCCTTCAAAACATATGAGGAAATGTTGATAATTAAGGATTCAGTGTTAGTTTTTTTATCATGTAATATTTTATCGAACTTTTCCAACTTTTTATCATATTGTTTGCATAATATACAGAAGCAGATACACCATGAGCCTTGATCCCTGACAAACAAACACAGGATGACTAACAATACTGCCATCTTAAAGGATACACCCATGATACAAGGTAGCGTTAAATTACATCACTATTTATCAAAGTCCAAGTCTCGATTGGCCTTAAGGAAGGCATAACCTATGTGTAGGATATACTGATTGCAATAGGCATTAATTAGACACAAAAATTTGCAGGGATAAGAATTCAAGAAGAACATTACCTTACAGCAGAGGCCTCTCATTTACATAATGAATGTATACCAACTAGGTTCTCATGATTAGTTTATACTCAATAGTCCCACAATAAGGTGTTTAAGCTGTTAACATGGTCAGGATTGAAGAAGGAAAAGAAGGAGAAAAAAAGGAAAAAGAGCTAGAGATAATAGGAGGAAAGAGGAGCATAGCAGGAGTTACATGCAGAAGAGAGGGATACCTTATATTTGGCATACCACTCTAGGGTCGGCTTGCTATAAAGTAATAGGAGGATTTTGTAGTGGGGGAGAAGGTACTCTGCAAATGTGGGAATGCAAGTAAGCATCCCATTTTGAGTAGTAGTCAGCAAGTTTACCTCTAGCTGCTGCTGTAAGCCTCTCAAAGATGGCCAGCCTAGCCATGGCTGCCTGCCATTGAGAATGTGTGGGGATTAAGGATTGTCTCCATCTCACCAGGATGGCTCTCTTTGCTTCCATGATAGCAACCAGAACCCAAGCTTTACTAGGGGGAGAGAGTGCATTTACTGCGGAGATGTCCCCAAGCAGTAGAGAGTAATGCAGAAGAGATAGCGGGTTACCCACTATAGCAGAACAGCCCTTCAAGACTGATGTCCAGAGAGTGCGGATTGTTGGGCACAGCCATAGTATATGGTATAGGTGGGCTGGAGAAGAGCGGCATCTCCAGCAGCTATCTTGTGGGATTATCTTTCACCTATAGAGGACTGAGGGAGTTTGATACCATCTGAGGAGAATTTTTAATTGAATCAACTGGCTCTTTGAGTCTACATAGGCCATATGGGCCAATCTGAGACATTCCGACCACTGCTGTGGGGATAGAGAATGACAAAGATACTGCTCCCATGTGACCTTGCTAGTAAAAGTGACATCCAGTTGGGAATCTCTGAGCATTCGATAGATAGCACCTACAAGGCCCCCGCCTCTGTTAGGTAGGGACAGGTTACCTAGGCATCTCCTAAGGGACTGGGAGGGCCAATTCTTAAGGAGAGGGATCAGCGCACTTCATATTTGGAGAAATTTCCAAAAATCTTGAGATGGCAATTTGTATTTAGCTTTGAGCTGCTCAAAGGACATCAGCGTATGAGTGTTCGGAATGAGTAGATCGGCTACCATCTGAATACTCCTAGAGGCCCATGAGGCCCAATAAAGTGGTTTATGACCTACCTTAATGAGAGGATTATTCCAAATCAGGGCATAACATAAAGGAGGAGGGTAGTCGGCGCTTGGAACACCAGTTATGGCCATTGCCTGGTGCCACAATGCACATGTATTAGTCATAAGTGGTGAAAGTTGAGGATTAGCAGGTTTCCTGCAAGATAACAGAGAATAAAGAGGAGTCTTTGCTAACAGCATGGCCTCCAATATTGTCCACTGGGGGGGTAGACTGAGGGGGCAAACCACGTCACGGCCTAAGCCATGCTAAAAGCCAGATGATATCCCATAAACCAGGGGAGGCCGAGCCCTCCCTTGGTCCAATGAGCACGTAGTTTCATTTGTCCCAATCTAGGGGGTCCACCTTCCCAGAGGAAAAGTGCCACCAATCTATCTAAGGCTTGAAATGGTTTTTGAGAGAGAGGGATTGGGAGGTTGTTCAGTAGGTAAGAAACCCTAGAAAAAATAAGCATTATAACCGCTTCCACCTTTCCTTTCAGCGTTTGGCGTCACTTCATCCAGCGGTGAACCTCGGCTGTCAAAGAATCTAGGAGAGGGGAGAAATTAGCCATTTCTAGGTCCTTCCAGGCTGCCGTGATGTTGATGCCCAGATATGGGAAGCCCTGCAGCGCCCAAGAAATATCTGTACTGGCTAAACAGTGTCTACTACACTTCTTGTTTAGAGAGGATAATATAGTTTTTTTTCTGATTCACTGTAAGCCCCGAGCCACCCTCCCACCCAAAGCTAGTTCTACTTTTATAGGCACAGGATTTGACTGACAACAGGAACTTCCTGTTTGGGAGCAGGAAGTGAGTGATCACAGAGCCACCAAAGACCCACCATCCTAGAAGGGCAAGAGTAGCTCTCCGGCCCCCTCTAGCTGCTGGAGGTCTGCCTCTGAGCAAGTAAGGGGTCTACTGAGAAATACAGGATATTCTTGTCTCAGAACAGGACAATCAGAAGCTTAAAGGGCACACATGTAGAAAGTAAGGGGAGAGAGAAGAAAAAAAACAGAGGAAAGTGTAAGGATTGCAAACAGTTAAGGGGCCAGAAATAAGACATGATGGGAGTGGTGCAGTGCAGTGGCTGTGGAGCAGCAGTCTTCTGGGAGACATTCTGGAGGACGCGGTGTTGTCCCATCTACAGGCACCTCTCTGGGCTGAGGGAGGAGGTTGCTCATCTCCAGGCTGAGTTGGCCAGGATTTGTGGGACCTCCTCTTCCATCCAGGGACCACCAGTGCCAATACCATTGCCTCAGAGGTTGCCAAGAAAGAGGAGCGGTTGGACCACAGTGGGCTCAGGGAGGGTGAGGGTGGTGGAACAGAGTCGCATCCCTCCAGTTGTACCTCTCCACAATTCCTATGCCATTCTGGCAAAGTGTGGTTCTTCTATGGAGGCACCCGCAGTGGAGACCAAGGAGGATGCTGGGAACTTCCACAAAGAAGACCTACAGGAGGGTGGCAGGGGACCCCACAGGGGAAGGAAACAACTCCTGGTGGGGGACTCCATTATTAGGAAAGTAGAACTGGGGGAGGAAGGGGAGAAGGAGGTAAGGTTCCTGCCTGGTGCCATGGCTTGGAGGGACAAGGAGAGAATCCTCAGGATTGCCGGAGCAGCTGCACAGGGGAGGGAGCTGGATGTCATTGTCCACCTAGGGATAAATGACCTGGCTAAGAAAGGGATTAGAGAAGTGCAGGAAGAGTTTGTAGAATTGGGGAGGGGCCTTAGACAAGTAGCAGATGATGGTAACCTTCTCGGAGGTGCTGCCCATCATGGTGTAGGAGAGAGCTAGGGTGTTCTGCACCATGGGATTCAATCAGTGGTTGAAAAACTGGTGTGGAGCTCAGGATTTGGCTTCATTGGGGATGGGGTCCACCTGGAGTGATGCAAGCCTATACTGCCATGATGGACGCATCTACCAGGAGGAGAACCAGGACCTAGGTGATAGGTTTAAAGCTTCATTAAAACATTTAAACTAGCTAAGGTGATACCGGAAGACGAAATCCAGTCCCCAAAAAATCATGATAGTAAGGCAGTAAACACCAACATAGAGGTGTTGATAGGGAGGCAGGGTAAATGGAAGTGATAAAGGCAGAAGAACAGGATGGGGCAAAAGAGTAAGGCCAACAGAAATGGAGGTAAGGATAACAACCGTAGTCTGGGCAATAAGCTCCTGAGCTGGCAGCCTTGACATAAGAGATGCCTGGATATCGAGTCACAGAAACATGGTACAGAGAACCATGACTGGTATTAACATACCAGGTACAGTAACCCACAGGAGCAGGCAGGGAGGGAGAAAGGGAGGAGTAGGCCTCATGTAAAGGAAGGACAGCAATGAACAAAAAGAGTAACAGGAGGAGAGGAGGCACTGTGGTCACAGGAGACTGGAAAGGCACCACAATCACACAGGGGTTGTACAGACCCCATGTCAGGAGGAGGAATGGACAAGGATATGTGAAGGCATTCTAGGACGGAGAAGGGGAATACTGTTGATGGGAGACCTGAATAGCAGATGTTAACTAGACACATTGCGGCCATATCACAGGCAAGGCCATTCTTGATGCCCTACAGGTGGCGAACTCAGACGCAGGCTCAGAACCCACACATGAGGAAGCAACTTAGCCCCAGACTCAAATGGGGGCAGTGAGAGGATCTAAAATCTAGAAATAGGCTGCCATCTGGGAACAAGACCAACAAACAGTGTGGTCATGTAAACTCAGCTAAAGTCGCCAACAAAGTAAGTACTGGACTGGGAGGCTGACTTGGCAAGATGGAAGAGTGCCAAAGCACCAGCAAACAGTCTAGAAGGAGGAGCAACAATGAGAATCATCAAACTGCCATCAGAGGCAACAAGCCGTAATGAAACAAATAAACAAATCAAAACAAAAAAAAAGCCACTATGGTTCTCAAAGGGTGGCTATGAAAGTCGGAAGAAAAAGATAGAAGTAGGCAAAATACAGAGGAGCAGGACGAGGCACACCAGTTAAGGCAGAAGGAAGCAGGGAGGGAAGCCAGAATAGCAAGGCCCAAACTGAGGAAAGATAGCCAACCCCGGTTAAGGGGATAAAACCTTTTATAGATACATCGAGCGAGAAAAACAAGGGAGGGAG
Source organism: Neoceratodus forsteri (assembly GCA_016271365.2). NCBI lineage: Eukaryota > Metazoa > Chordata > Ceratodontiformes > Ceratodontidae > Neoceratodus > Neoceratodus forsteri. The sequence continues at coordinate 779,628,776 of CM028131.1, forward strand.
GTGAGACAGATAGAATGAATAGTAGGTGGACAGAGGACAGTGAAAAGCAGGGATACTGAATGAATTCTGCTCAGTATACAAAGAGGAGGAAATTACACAATCCAATTAACAGAAGCTCTTGATACGGGGTCGCTCCCAGTCCTTTCACAAGAAAGGGTCACAACAACCAAACTGAAGGTTGCGGACAAAGCTACTGGGGCTTGATGGTATTCAATTCAGAATTCTAAAAGAATTAAGAGGGGAACTAGTAAACCACTTTGCCACTTCCTTTCTAATAAATCATGGGAGAATGGTGGCACACCCGAGGACTGGAGGAAGGCGGATGTGATTCCTTCACAAAAGTGGGACAAAGACAGAGGCAGGAAACTACAGACCCGTCAGTTTGACCTCTGGTATGGAAAGAGATGGAGTCACTCTGAAGGCTGGAAAGAATTGTTGAGCACCTAGAGGCCAGTGGGGCACAGGTGGACCCAAGGCAGCATGGGTTCACAGCGGAAGGTCATGCTGTGACTAATCTAATATTAGATTTCTGACATGGGTGACCAAAGTAGTAGACCAGGGAGGGGCTGTGGACTTGGCCTACCTAGACTTTAGCAAGGCATTTGACACAGTCCCACACAAAGATTAATAGTCAAATTAACTACAGCCTGGGGAGGTCCCAGGGTGGTAGCCTGGGTAAAACATTGGCTGGACAACAGGACACACAGAATGTAATTGTAAAATGGAGTCCGCTTCCTGAAGAAAGAGAGGTTACTAGTGGGTACCGCAGGGTTCAGTACTGGGTCCAGTCCTTTTTAGTGTCTTCTATATGACATTGCAGAGGGACTGGAAGGAAAATACTGCCTTTCAGAATACACAAAGATCTGCAACAGGGTGATACACAGGCGTGGAAAGGGATGAGAAGGGACTTGACAGAGTTGGAGGAATGGCTGAAGTATGGCAGCTAGGATTCAATGCAAAGAAGTGAAAATAATGCACCTGGAAACAAGAACCCAGGGAAGAATACACAATAGGGGGAGGTAGTAACAACAACAAAAAGGAAAGGGACCTGGGGTAATCATAGCCATTGATGGCCTTAAGGTTAGCAAGCAAAGTGGAGAAGGCAGTAGGGAGGGCTGGGGTACTGGGATGCATAGGGAGGCATCACCAGCAGAAAACAGGAAGTTGTTATCCTCTGTACAGACAGTTGGTGAGACCCCATCTGGAGTACTGTGTCCAGTTCTGGAGACCCCATCTCCGCAAGGACATAGACAGGATAGAGGCAGTCCAGAGGAGGGCAACTAAAATGGTGCAGGGTCTGCAAGAGAAGCCGTATGAGGAGAGACTAAAGGAGCTTAATATGTATACCCTTGAGGAAAGAAGGGAGGGGAGGGACATGATAGAAACTTTTAAGTACCTCAGTGGAATCAACAAAGTCCAAGAGGGTAGCATCTTTCAGAAAAAGAGACGTGCAAGAACAAGGGGACACAATTTAAAGATAGAGGGGGGCAGTTCAGGGGCAATGTGAGGAAGTATTTCACAGAGAGGGTAGTGGATGCATGGAACAGCCTTCCTGAGGAGGTTGTAGGGTCTAAAACTGTGGGAGAATTCAAGAATGCATGGGACAGACATAAGGCAATTCTTGTGGAGGGTAGGAAGAAATAGGCTGTTGGTTAACTAGGATCTGCGGCCTATCCTGTAGGTAGGGAAATGGGCAGACTAGATGGGCCAAGCGGTCCTTATCTGCCATCAAAGTCTATGTTTCTATGTTTCTAGATATTCTAGCAAACTCCTGCAGGATTGACAAAACTGGTGGGAGGGAAGACTGCGGGTCAGAAAGAGTAAGTAGCATATCGTCTGCATATGCATTGACTAAATAGGAGGTTTTCCCCACAGGGATACCGGTTATAGTTGAGGTGTTAACCAGTGTTCTAATTAAGGAGTCCAGAGCTACCAGAAACAGGAGCAGGGAGAGAGGACACCCCTGTCTGGTACCTCTATGGAGGAGAAAGGGAGAGGAGGTATCCTTATTAGTAAGGATTCTGTCCGAGGGCAGGTTGTACACTGTGTAGACCCATGAACAAAACTGGGATCTGAAGCCATACAATTGGAGAATCTGGTGCAAATAAGCCCATTCCAGGGAGTCAAAGGCCTTTGCAAAATCAACCGCTAAGGCAGCCATGGGAACCTCAGACTGAAGTGCCAGCCATTTAAGATTTAAAATAAGGCGTAGGTTATCTGCACTAAATTTTCCTTTTAAGAACCCCGTTATAGAGGGATGAATCAGATTTAGTAACACTGAGGATAGTCTGGTTGCCAAGATTTTAGCCAATATCTTAGTATCAACCGGAAGAAGTGAAATGGGTCTATAATTTGCACACAGTAAGTTATCCACGGATTTCTTGGGGATTAGTGAAATGGAGAGCATCACGCATAGTGGGGGGAAGTATAGTGTTCGATTGGGCTTCCTGGAGAGCTTGCAGAAGGGGTGTGGCGATCTCATCCTGTAGCACTTGGTACAGCTCTGCTGACATCCCATCTTGCCCTGGGGCCTTCCCTTTGGCCATCTGAGGTAGTGCTGACCAGAGTTTGTCCCAAGCTATAGGAGCATCTAGAGCAAGGACCTGTTCTTTAGAGAGCTTAGGAAGTTGCGCTCCTCGCCAAAAGCTTTGCAGATGATGGGATAATTCAGTATCTGAAAAGACATTCTGAGACTGGTAAAGGTCCTGAGAAAAGATTTTCATGGTCTCATTGATAGCTTTGGGTGTTGTTGCAATCTTCCCTCCTTGTTCTTTAGGGCTAAAATTCTGGAAGAGGTTTGCTGCTTCATTAGATAATAAGCTAATAATTTCCCTCCCTTATCCTCTCCCTCCCAGAACCTGTGCTTAGCTCGAGTAAGTTGCCACTCCACTTTCCTATTCAACAGTACATTGAGTTTGTATTTTAAACCAGTGATGTCATCTAGGAGAGGGGAGTTGAGTGGGTCAGTAGTAGACATTTTGAACTGCTTCTCCAGAAGTGCCAAATCCTTCTGGAGCTCTGATATCTGCCTTGCCCTTTCCTTGTTTTTAGCCACAGCGAAGGAAATAATTCTCCCTCTTATAACTGCCTTAAAGGCCTCCCAGACTGTGGTCACAATAGTTTCCCCTGGGGTGTTGACTGAAAAATAAGAGAGGGTTTCCTTTTTTTATGTAATCACGAAAGGCTACATCCTCCAACAATAATGGATTACATCTCCACTATGTGGAGCATGAGCCCTGCCTCAAGGGAGTGAAAGTGATCTTTACAGGGGTATGGTCCAATATAACTATGCTGCCAATGGTGGGAGTTTCTATCCTAGGCATTGCAGCATAGTTAGCCAACCAGAAGCCAAGTCTACTATGAGTCCCATGCATTGTGGAAAAGTATGTGTAGTCACGCCCACTTGGATGACTAATTCTCCATGGGTCCTCTAGTCCCCATTCCAACATCAGAGTGTTTAGTGTTTCTAAAACCTTCGGCTGGGACTGAGGTGTAGGTATGGATTTATCTAAAAAAAATATCACACATCAAGTTATGGTCCCCACCTAGTAGAATTGGGATATATAGGTCATCGCCAGAGAGCTCGGTGAAGGCCTGACTCAGTTCAGAATATACATCCCCAGTATCCATATTGAAGCCATAAACATTGGCTATTATGACCCTGCCACCAGGATATGACAACTTAGCCACTATCCATCTACCTAGTGAGTCCTGATGCTGACCCTCAACAAGGTCCCATCCTCCATAATAGGATGGTCACTTCCCTGGACTTCGTGGTGGCACAGCTAGCCAGCACTGTTCCCACCCAGAGCTTTTTTAACCATTGCACAATGCGAATGGTAAGATGCATCTCCTGGAGTAAGGCAATATCCACACCGATTGAGTTTAGATACTGTACTACTTTGGTTCATTTTGCTGGATGATTCAGTCCACGCACATTCCAGGAGACACATCTCCAGCCATGCGGTGCAACCGTAGCTGGAACCATAATAATTCCTACCTGTTACGTAGCAAGGGAAAAGAGTGTACTCACCCAGCCAACAGTGAAAGGATAGGCAGGAAAGAATAAAAGATAGATACCCGGCTAGAGGCTTGTGGTAAGTCTTGTACCATTGGTGAACCTCAAATAGACAGGTGTTGAAAAGGCTGAGAGGCGACAGTAGCAAGCAATCTATCTGTAGTTGAAGAGAGGCCTGTGCAAAATACAGAGAAAACCACAGTTATATATCTTAGAAACTCAAAATATAAAGCAGAAGTTTGCCAATAAACAACTGTCAAGTAATAGATTAATAAACAGATTAATTGTAATACAATATAACACTTCTAAAACAATCAACAATAACTCAGTTACTGGTGCTGAGTTGTACTGATGAAAAGGGGCAGTTATGCCCCTGAGCCATACTGCTTCGGGCACCAAATGCAGAAATGGGAAGGAGTCACACCAAGTTAGATGATCTGTCCCAGCCTGAGTTTGAGGGCTTGGCCATGTGAACTGCTACGAGCTGCCAGGGTAAATCCAAAGTCTGGAGCTGCCCCCAAACTAGAGGGGGAGGCACAGTCAATCGGATCGCCTGATTGGGGAATGGAAAAGCGATGGGGGGGGATCTGTCAGCCACATATTACCTACAGGGTTCTAACCCATGGGAAAAATAACAACCCATGGGAAAAGTAACCACTGACCAATGGTATGAGTAACTACCAAGACCGTAAGGGTGTAGTAGGGGATGTTCATATTTATGCGGCTTAGAAATTACCAGGCCTATGAATTATTTAGGAGGTATATGTATTATTTAAGAAGTATATGCCCAGCTCTGTGAATAAGGGTATTGGGCTACACAGCACATCCGCCAAAAGAGAGAGATGGGGCATATATAGAGATATACTTACAGTAGCGATGAGTGAGGAGGGATTACTAGCTAAGTCAAAAGGGGCCTAAAAAATAGCAGGTGGAGGAAGATGGTACAGAAGATGGCGGGGGTCCTCTGCCTGTAATTTGTAGGCATTGCCCCAGTCAGCTCTAGGTGTGTTAATTCAATAAGGAGGAGAGGGGGGCATAACCCTTCGCCCCATGTCTGGCAAGTTGGACACGCAGATTCTCAAATTTTATTAACAGATTCCCTTTGCTTTTCAGATCCCCAGTATCGCCAGAGCTTCTTCGTATGATTTTAATCCAGGTTTCAGAGCAATACTGGTTGCCTCCTCCTCCTCCTCCTCATTCTCCTTCTCCATCATTGATGCCCAGTCTAGTGGGACCGGATCATCCTCAAGGATCTCTGTTGGTTCCTCCATAGTGTCAGAGCACTTACTTTTCTCCGGCATTGTCAAATCTACCTTCAGGAGCTTGGCTGGTGGGGACGCGGTAGGGTTACTCTGTATTGGTGGATGAGGGCTCTTAGTGCGTGGGCGTTGGCTCGCTGGCAGAGGAGGATCAGCCGTTTCAGGCATTTTAGACGTTTGGCCAGCATTGGATACATCCGAAGTCTGCTGAGGTGCAGAGTGAAGCAGAGGTGGCTTGGCTCTGTCAGGAGAAGGATTCCATAGCTGTCTGTGAGCTGGGGGAGCTATATTGAACGGACCCGTCCACCTGCAATATTGGTCCTCTGAGGCAGCACTGTCCTTTCTACTGGTTCCTTGTGCTATTCTACCCCTTGGTTCCCAGAGGCGTTTGGGAGATGTAGTGCCCACCAGCATATTCGGCCAGTGTCCCCAAATCCAGGCCTCAGCATCCTTTGGAGAGTCTGCAAGAAAAGACTGGCCATTTTTAGATAGATACAGTGATGTAAGTCCTTTGAATCTATATTGTACTGAGTTAGCATTCAGCACCTATTTCAGAGATTTATAGGCACCCTGCTTGGCTGCAACCTCCTGCATAAAATCTCTGTAGACAGAGATAACATGTCCTCTCCAGATTAGCTCCCCAGTGTCTCTTATGGCTTTAAGTAATGGCTCCTTGACTGAGAGGTGCAGCATATATGCAACTATGGTCTGAGGGCTTCTAGTGTGACTCAAGTTGCTGGGAACCCGATAAGCATGTTCAACATTTACTGGTTCTTTCCACCGATCTCCTATCAGCTGTGGAAGCCATTCGTTTAAGAATTTCTCCAAGTTGGGGCCCTCCACTCCCTCTGGCATGCCAAGAATACTGATATTATTCCTCCTGATGTGATTCTCTTGTACTTCAGCCCTTTGCCGTAAATGAGCCAGCTTGGCTTCGTGGTCCCTGAGTTTGTGCAGTACATTTAAGTGCTGTCCTTCAAGTTCCCCTACCCGCTGCTCGAGGACATTATGTTGGTCTTCAAGCCTGCGGACATCTGCAACGTTGCCTGCCAGTGAGGCACCAGTGTTATCTACCCTTGCGAGTAGTGCTTCAAGCATTTTTGTAATGTTTCCCAGGGCTTCGCCCACTTGGGTTTGATCCAGGGTATCCGGGACCGGAGCTCCATTGCAGCAGCTAGCAGTTTGGTCCATCCCAGCAGGAGGATCCTTATGTCGTATTAGGCAAATACTCGGGAGGCCAGTAGCTCTGTGCTTACATCAGCGGCGGTCCCCCTAGAAGATAACTGTCCACTTTTGCCCACAGTTGCCATCTGGAGGATGTGGGGGGCATGAACACACCAAGGAAAAGAGACAAGGAGACTCTGTGACTGGTAAAACCGTGGCCGGGCCTGTGTGGCCTAACTGGGAGCACCCGAGTCAGTATCTGCTCTGATCACCAGGTGCTGTAGATTGTAGTGATCCCCAGAAATACTCCAACGGTGGCGACAGGGAGTAGGAAGGGGAGAAATCAGGTGAGAAGAGTAAACTTTCAGTCCAGCATTTCGGAGGTAAATACAGTATTTTCCATCGGGCTGGGGCACAGCGAAGGATTCAAGCTGCCATCTTTACTGGATCCCGCCAGAAGTCCTAAGATTCAGTGTTAGTTAAACAGGATTCTAGTGTAGTTGTCGTCTCCTCCTGTGTTGAAAAATCACTCTGCTTTGCCTTCTCTACCACTCCATTAGTTTCACCCACCAGTTGTATATTTGAACTCATTATTTGCTGATGTACAATGTTTATTGAATGAGTTTTTAATATTGCTGCCATCCCTTCCTGCATTGAAATCTTGCTCCACTTTGTCGTCTGTTCCGCTCCATTTGTCTCCCCCTCCTGTTGTATGTTGGAGCCCATTGTTTGTTGATGTACTCGGACCTTCCCTCTACCCTTCCCTCTAGAGCCCCTCCTGGTATTTCATCTGCAAAATGCATTAATCTGGGATTTCTCCATGTGCTTGTTTGTGTTGTTTTCAAGGGCACAATTGGAAGGGTGGGATACATGGAATTCACTCCTATTGCGTGTTCCACTGGGCCCCCCACTGTTGAAATTACTGGCTCCTCCTGTGTCTGTATTAATACTTCTAGGTTGGATGTTGTATTCATGTGGTAATCATTGCATTCTGGCTGTGATGTGGGAGGTAAATGGGGAATTTCGATCGGCCTTTCCAATCATTCCAAAATTGTACAGTAGAACTAGACATAGCTGATGACAGAATTATAAATCTATTAATGTCACTGAGGTACATAGCAACTGTGAACTGACCCTTAAAAAAAGATTAGAAATTAATCATCTTCTGGAATATTTCTCTGACACATTCACAAAGGAACCTGGGAGAGCTAAGGGTGTGGTCCATGAAATTAGGGTTACACAAAATAAGCTCATTCACCAGAAGCCATACAGACTACCTGAAAAGATCAGGCCAGAAGTAATGTCTGAAATAAAACACATAGAACAGGCTGGAGTGATAGTTCCTTCATGCAGTCCTTGGTCCTCTCCATTGGTAGTTGCACATAAGAAGGAAGGGGGCATCAGGTTATGCCTAGATTTTAGGAAAATTAATGAGGTATCTGAGTTTGATGGATATCTGGTGCCACGCATAGATGATCTCCTGGACCAAACTGGGTCTGCAAAATACATTAGTACTCTGGATTTAACTAAAGGGTATTGGCAAATTCACTTGGACCCTAAAACTCAAGAATTAACTGCTTTTTGTACCCCACTTGGCTTGTACCAGTTCACCACAATGCCTTTCAGCCTACATGGAGCCCCGGCTACATTCCAACGGTATATGGATTTTGTGTTAAGACCTCACAAAAATTACTGTGCTGCTTATTTGGATGATGTTGTTATCTATAGCCCTGACTGGGAGACTCATTTAGTTCATCTCAGTGCTGTAATACAAAGCATCCAGGATGCAGTATGACCATAAACCCTTCAAAGTGTGCTATAGCTAAAACAGAAACACGCTATTTGGGTTTTATTATTGGACATGGGAGAATCAAGCCCGAAGAGGACAAGATTGAAACAGTGGCTAACAGTCCAATACCTATGACAAAGCGCCATGTCAGGTCTTTCATTGGTTTGGCAAGCTACTATGGACGCTTCATCCTGGAGTTTTCTGCCATAGCTGCCCCCCTTACAGATTTAACAAAAAAACAGTTTCCAAATAAAGTCAAGTGGACTCCAGCCTGTGATGAGGCATTTCATAAAATCAAAGCCATCTTATGCTCAGCCCCAGAGTTATGCAGCCCTGATTTTTCTAAGCCATTTGAATTACAGACCGATGCCTCTGACACAGGCATTGGGGCAGTATTGACTCAATATAGCCAGGAAGGGGAACACCCTATCTTGTACCTTAGCAGAAAATTACATGAAAGGGAGAGATGGTATTCAACGGTTGAGAAAGAGTGTCTGGCTATCAGATGGGCAGTGGAGGCCCTAAAATATTATCTTTGGGGAAATTAATTCATGGTTATGTCAGATCATAACCGTTTATGTTGGCTGAATTTAATGAAGGACAAGAATGCTCACATATTATGATGGTATCTAGCCTTACAGCCATATAAATTTACTGAGCGCCATAGAGTTGGTTCTCAGCATCAGAATGCAGATTTTTTATCACACTTTGGTGCTGATCCTGCCAGTGACTCTGCTGTAAATTTGGATCATGGCATTATAAAGTGCCTTGATGGCACAACCCAAGGGAAATAGAATGATATATAAAAAGTATTGTCTGTTTTGTTTATCTTAAGGGTCCCTGGGAGGAACTTCTGGAGTGGGTGGGTGGAAGTTCCAACCCTTCACAGGATGAGGGGTCTCAGTGTACACAACAAATATTATGTTGACTTCTTGTGGTGGGAGAAGTGTAACAGGAGGTCCAGTTTTGAAGAATAAAGCTGACACTCAGAAGCAATAGAACCCCCCCCCCCCCCCCCTTTAATTTTGTTTTCACTCTATCCTATCCCCTATACTATTTTCATATCTATCCTCTATTTTCTTGTCAGGGTGGCCAACCTGGCAATCTTATATCTTGCCTTTACTGTCACTTTTGCTCTGGTATTAATAAATTGCATCTGGTTGCAAAGGTAGTTAAATGTATAGCCATATTCAGTGGCTACTAATCCAAGGAATTAGGCTGAAGTTTAAATTTAGGAGGAAATGAAAGCAACTGTGTTTGGTTGTTATGGTGCTGATTGTAATAAGTCCCAAAGCACTGAAAAATGTACCCTTGTTTTTAAAACACTTGAAAATGGGCTAAAGTAAGAAAGAGTATAATTGAGAACACTACAGGCAGATTAACTGGTGTTCTGTAAGTGTCAAAAAATTCATTCAAAAGGAAGTTGTAATTGCTGAAGTTAAGCCTTCTGATTTTTAGAAGGCTGAGTTCCTCAGCAAGGCATCAGCTGAAAGTGCAGCAGCCAGATAAGCTGTTTGCTGAAAGTGCAGCAGCCAGTTAAACTATTTGAGAAAAATAATAAAAGGTTCTGGAACTATAAAACAAGGGATTTGTGAAGAAAATAATGCAAGTCCAAAGATTAGAGTGCCATATTATGTGAAATAAAATATAGATACTACAGTGGTTCACTTATGTATGTTTTCCTTATATGAACAAAAAGACACATAAAAAGCTATAACCTTACATGGAGGCAGACAGGGAGCACACCCCTCATCTCTCTTTTCAATGCTAAGGTTAAAGACTGTTATTTGTTCTTAAACAGGTTTGGTTTATCCTTATATTTTTCACATTTTTAAAGAAAAGTTATTTTACCTAGAGGTCTGTCTCATACTATAAGGTCCTACTATAGGGCAAGCTGTCCCTGAAATGGCAGGTTTTATAGATACAAGGGAAGGTGATATCACTAGTGGGAGGAGCTAAACTAATGCTCTGACATCACAACTATATAATTAAGCATGTAGCAGACTGTGAGACAGGAATAAATGTGGGTGACTCCTAACAATGCTAGCATTCGGCTAGATGGTTTAAATTATATGTATATCTTCCTTTATCCTTGTTATTTCCTTTGTTCGCCTTAGTGTGTCACATGATTGCTGAGGTCACCATTTAGCATTATAAAAGGTTTCTCTAGGAGAACCAAGATAGATAGGTTGGTCAGTAGGGTTCTGATCAAGGTGAGAGAAGGATCTCAGCAAGGAGTTAATGTGCAGGCTTTCACATTAACTGAGGAAGGAGAGAACACAGGAATTTCTTTATAGCATTTGAAGCAAGAAATATATCCTGACGTTTGAACTGATGTGAAGGAATAACAACATATTTTTCCTTTCTGTAAATATTTGATTTTTTTTTTTTTGGTTTTGTGTTTTTCTAAAATAAAATGATAAATGCAGAAGTATGCGTTTTGTATGCATCATAATCTGGTTGTATGATCTGTTTATTGGAACCCACACATTTACACCACCATTATTAGTGTAGCTCAAAGCTACAGAGAAAACAGTATCATTTCGTCATGTGCTTCCTCTGCTATACTGTAGTAGCGCTAGGCTATTTTTGTTGCATGCTTGCTTTTGATTTAGGTTTTGTTAGTTTATTTGACCTGGGTACACCCCAATTGTTTTTTTTAACATGGGGTGTAGGGGGCAAAGCCCCCACAACTCAAATAAACTAATACAAAATAACTGACAGTTTGATATGGAGTAGAGATGCTGTAAGTGGGCAAGAAGTGTAACTTTAGCCCTATGCTAACAGTAGAGGTCCGATGGTGGTTTGATATTCTACACAATCACCATGACTTTCAGATGAAACTTTAAACTGAGCTCATGTCAATCTGTCTGAGCGGTTGATCAGGTTAAAGATGAACTGATGCCTGGTTTGCATTTGGTGAATGTGCCAAAATGTGGGACGGAGCTGGGGATTTGGGGGAATTTCGGGATTATGGTTGGGATGTTGTCACATATGTTTTTTGTTCATTGGTTCTTTTTGTCATTATTTGTTTACCGTTGTTTGTTAACTTGTATTTTAAAACACATTGAAATAAAGTTTGATTAATAAAAAAAAAAAAGAATGTGCCAAAATGTGATGTTTTGGATACAGATGACGCAGGTGCAAAGGAACTCGGCTTCCCTTTGACATATCAGCACATTGATTTCATGAGTTGACACAGCACATATTACAGGAAGCACACACTGAGCACATCCAAGTTGTTGTCACTGCAGGAGGTAGGGAACTCATTGTGCTGCATCCATCTCTGTGCCATTTGTATTTCTCTGTCTTACTCTAAAGGGAATGGCCTGCATACTGAAGGAGCTGCTCTTACTGTAAAGGACAAAGAGTGAACTTTGAGCAGTAGACTTTAATAATCACCTGAGAATCATGCATTATCATTCTAGTTAGCTAATTCGTTACATTAACTGTAGTTTTTTTCTAGGCAGTAAAAGTAGTGAATTTGCACTGCAGATTAGATGAGATATGGTGCCATGCAAGCCTGTGGCAAGAGTAGGGATGAGTTTAGCAGACTGGGATAGGTGCAGGGGGAGTCTTAAAAGACTTATTTGATAGATATTGTTTTCTGAGTGCTGGTAGTGTACAGGGCACAAAAATACCTATTGTATTTTTTTTTTGTTTGTTTTTCCTCCCGTACAGCAATGACAGGGCAGAGTAACTCTGAGATACTGGAAAAGGCACTTGTGGGATTTTGAAGGATTTATTTGACAAATATGTTTTAAATGTCTCCTGGTGTTGCGTGCAGCAGGGCACAGCAATCAGCTGTGTTTTGCCTGTGTGTGTGAGCCTGTCAGCCAATCAGTGAGTGGAAATTAAAGTAGACTGCTGTGTAAGACATGGGAGCATGTCAGTTCATCTGGGTAATTTCACACTGTGACAACTTGCCTTGGACTATAAGCTCCAGTGTCAATCGTCTCCCACATCAGTTAATCTCCAGATGGTTCACACCCACTACACAGCGTATTGTACTCCAACAACAATTACAGTACGACTTCCACTTCTTGAAGCAATGAGCACATTGCCTCATCTGATGGGAGGATTGCACCCACCTGGAGTTTATTTTATAATATTTATGCTGGTGGCAAATTGTCCAGAGAATGAATTGATGTGGGAGATGACTGATGCCGGTGCTAATAGTCCAGGGCGAGTTGCCACAGAGCAAAATGACTGGGACAAATTGTGACTTAGCCATAAGACACAAAGTCTCTCAATGGGGAGGTGTGTGGTCTGTCAGTGGGGGTATTTACGTGGCCTATGGTAATGCTCATCTCCATCACTTTGTGAGTCCTATGGCACTGTGGGTTATACATGCGCTTGGCATGTGTGTCACGTGGGCATCTAAGAATTATCAAAAACTATTGTGAGTAATGACTGTTAGCATCTATCGGTGACTGCATAACATCATCATCAGTCATATGTGTGTTATCCCTGTGTGTAAAAAACATGATGAGAAGAACAGGGAAGAAGGTGATGCAGGGAAAGGAAAGGAGCATGCCAGTTGCTCCATGTACAAGTTCTGCAAGCAATTGTTGTGGAAAAGGAGCTGGTTATATAGGGAAGTGACTGGGAATATTAGTCATGGAGGTGTATGTTGGGATTGCAAACAGTTCTACTGTAACACCACTCGTAATCGGCTGGAAGTTTGGACTGCCGTTTTTCTTGTTGTCCTGTTTCTGCGCCTGGAACATCGCTTGCGATTAATGCCCGGCAGCAGGACTTGCACAGCATGAGAGGCTGTGCTGCAGTCTGTCCTGCATATCTTCTACCTGGCTGGAGGTGTGGTGAGGGGAGCTGTGACTGCTGCTGAAGGGCAGGACATTGCTCCCCATAAATTGAAGCACCGCTGAAGGTGAGTGGTGCTAACGCCACTCGGTACTGGAAATTTTGTTTTTACCAAAGAAGGGAAACGGGTTGGTCTATTGCATGGTTTTAATGTGTGCAAAGTTAAGTAGTTTGTATTTATTTACTTGTGGTAAGAAATGTTAAGCTGGAATACTATTATAATTTAAATTTGTTTTATTTTAAATGTTTAATTAATGTATTAGTTCTATTGGATTAAGTAGGTTAGGTAGTTATTTTGGTGTTATTTAAACTGTGTTTAAATAGTAGTTTGTATCTATTGCTTGGAATGTGTAGGGATTATATGGGAGGACTTATGGGGGCTAGGATTACCTATGGGCACTCACTGCTACATGATTTACATCCCTCCGTCCCTCCCCCAGTGTCTGATACTACTGCTAGACGCTATTGGGAAGTGGGGATTGTAGAGGGTCATGCTGATTGTTGGCAGTGGGGTGACCTGGGTATGGATGATGGTAGGATAGAGGTCGTTAGGTTCAGAAGGTGCCCTGGGTTACGCCGGGCATCTGGGAGAGGCCAGACATGGTTGGTGCCCATCCCAAGGGAATCCACCAGACCGAGTGGTCAGGTAACCTGAGGGGCAGCACCACCCTCCAATCCTCTGATGGCAGTGCTGTGCAATGCCAGATCGATCAGAAACAAGACGGCAATTATTGCCGCCTTGATTTCATCGGTCGATCTGGCTTGCATCATGGAGACCTGGGTGGGAGATAATGTAGGCCCCATTTTCAAGGCTGCAGTCCCTCCCGGGTATACCGTGGTGCACTTCCCCAGAGTGAATCGCAGGGGTGGCGGTGTAGCTATCTGCTTTAGATGCAGCCTGACCTTCACCGTGTACCCAGTGGAAACTCCAGGTTCCTTCACGTGTGTGGCTATTTGCAGTGGTTTCAGCACAGGCTGCAGGATCTTCCTCATTTATCGCCCTTCTGGCCCGATGGGGAATTTCCTGCAGGAGATTGCTGAATTCATCGCCGGTGAGACATTGGGATCTCCCAGATGTGTTTTTCTGGGTGATTTCAATGTTTGGGTTGATGATAGAGATCAAAGATGCAGCAATGACTTCTTGCAGAGTATGTCCTCTTTAGGATTGACGCAGGTCGTTGCTACACGAACCCATCAGGATGGCCACATATTGGACTTGGTGTTCTCACTGGGGCTTGAGATCACTGATCTCAGGATTGATCGGGTATTTTGGTCCAATCATTGCACGGTGAAGTTCACGCTTGGGGCTCCAGCCATAAGCCCTTCCCCTGCTGAGATGATTAGCTGCCGCCCTTTATGGGGTCTTACCCCTGAGGGTTTTTTGGCGGCAGTTAAATTGTCTAGTGTGGGTGCTGCATGCATCAGAGGTGTTGATGCCAGGGTTGACACCTATAATAGGGTGTTATCTGACACCATCAACTCCCTCACACCTGTCCGTGTATGACCCAGAACTTCATACCTGAGGTCCCCATGGTTTGATGGAGACCTCAGGGAGATGAAGAAGACGGGTCGGAGATTAGAGCACTGCTGGAGAAGGTCCCACCTTGAGGCGGACAAACTGGTCCTGCGTATGCACTATCATGCATATCAGGAGGCAATCAACCATAAGAAGGCAGTGTTCCTGTCCAGGGAGATTGCTGCCGGGAAAAACTGACCAGCTTTACTCTTCCAGTCTGTGAATAGACTTCTTCATCCTGTCTGTTTGCAGCTCGGGAGGGTTTTATCTAATAAAGATTGTGAGGAGTTTGCTCGGTTTTTCTCAGACAGGGTGTCCTTGATCCGGCGGGAGGCTTCTTCAGCCAGCAATACTATAGCTGACAGTGGTCACCAAATGTGTTCTGAGTGCACTCTGCCGAGTTGGGGGGAGTTTAGACCAGTGGAGGTTAGTGAGGTTATCGAGGTGGCAGTCAATTTGAAGCATACCTTTTGTGAGCTGGACCCAGTGCCAACGCGTTTCTTAATGAGATGTGTTGACTCTGTTGGCCCAGTGTTTGCCGCGATTGTATGGTGTTCCTTACTTGAGGAAGTCTTTCCAGATGCCTTGAAGGAGGCTCTGGTGAGACCCCTTTTAAAGAAATCATCTTTGTACCCAGAGATCAAGGCAAATTACTGTCCTATCTCCAACCTTCCATTCTTGGGGAAAGTGGTGGAGAAGGTGGTAGTGCTTCAATTGGAAGAGCACCTCGGGACTCACGAGTTGTATGATCCCTTCCAGTCGGCTTTTTGGGCTAGACATAGTACAGAAACTGTGCTTGTTTGGGTGCAGAATGATCTCCTCAGGGCTAGAGATTGGGGGGACAGGACAATTCTTGTTCTCCTCAATCTCTCTTCAGCATTTGCACTGTGAACCATTGTGTGTTGCTTGTCCACCTCAGGGAGTTGTGTGGACTCACCGGTACTGTCATCAACTGGTTTGAGTCCTTTCTTACCAACAGGAGGCAATGGGTTATGATGAGTAATTTCTCATCTACACCCTGTCTCCTTCCCTGTGGCATCCCTCAGGGTTCGGTACTGGCCCCAATGTTGTTTGCAGTGTACATGCTGCCCCTGGGGAGGATCATTAGGAAGTATGGCTTGAGTTTTCATTGCTATGCCGATGATACTCAACTATATCTGTCCTTTGCCCCAGGAACATCCAATGCAGTGGATGTGCTAAATATCTGTCTGACTGAGATAAATGACTGGATGGCTTCCAGCTGGTTGTGACTGAACCCCGACAAGATGGAGGTATTGGTAGTGGAGTCGAACAGAGTTCGTGATAGGATGGCCTCTGACTCAGCAACTGGACTTGTTCTTGGGGCTGTGTCATTGAAGGCCTCCTCTTGGGTGCGAAATCTTGGAGTGATTCTGGACAGGAACTTGACCATGGAGGCTCAAATATCTTCCGTGGTTCGTACCTGTTTTTTCCATCTCAGAAACATTGCCAGGATTAAGCCCCTTGTTCCGCCTCTGGACCTCCCTACCTTGATGCATGCCTTAGTCACATCTAGGCTGGACTACTGTAATGTGCTGTATCTCGGGGTCACAGGGGGATCTCTCCACAGACTGCAGCTGGTGCAAAATGCTGCTGCCTGGTTATTGACTGGGCAGCAAATATTTTGTCATATTACACCGGTACTGTGCAAATTGCACTGGCTGCCAGTCAGGTGGAGAATCCTCCTTTAAGGTGGGTCTTCTCACCTATAAAACCCTACACGGGCAGGGCCCTGGTTACCTGTTAGTCCTCCTGACACCTACTCCCTCTATCCGCCCTCTCCGATCCTCCAGTGGTGGTTTCCTGACCGTTCCTAGAATGAGGCTTAAATCAGCTGGCAACAGAGCCTTTAGTGTTGCGGCTCCCATTCTATGGAATTCTTTACCAGCTTTGGTCAGAGGAGGCCCCCACTGTAGATATTTTTAAGGCCTGCCTGAAGACACTCCTATTTTCACAAGCATTTGATGTTTAGAGTAGGATTTGTTTTATAGTTTGTGATTTATTATATTTTATTTTGTATAAATGTCTTTTGTGTATAATGCTATTTAAAATTTTGTACGACGCCCAGAGCCTCTGGGATTGGGCGCCTTTTAAATAAATTTGCCTTGCCAGGTGAGAGATCAAGGGCTGGGACATGATAGTATGTAGGGTATAATGGGATGAACTCCACTGTTGGAATATTTTCAAATAATTTGTTTTTCACTCCACTCTTTTAGGGTAACAGTTTTGCGGGCCATGCCACTTTGTCAGGCCTTCTATGTTGTTTCTTTCATATACAGTTTTATAGTACTTGCCACTTCTATATTATTCCATGTTCGAATATCTCAATTTCTGATCCTAGAAGGTGTCGTCTGGCAGTCACACACACCAATATCAGAGAGTCAAGCATCGCAGAGATGTTCTAAATAAATGTGAAGCCAGCATATAGATAAGGCAATTCTGAAACTAAATATGGAATGTGTGATAGATGCTATTATACTTCAAAGTTTTTTTTATTCAGTAACAAGAAGCACGCTTACAGTTCCTTTACTCCTCTACTAGGGATTTAAATGGTCCCTCCAGAAATGTAAGGTTTACTCTAGTTTCTGAAAACCAAAATCATTTTGCATTCGCTGCCCAATTCCTCAAAGTCACCCCCTTCATTACTACTGGCAGCTTCTGAAAACAGCATGAGGGAGGGGGGTAAAGCAGCTAGCACAAACCATGAGTTAATTTTATGATTCTTATTTTCTTGGCACATAAATACTGTAGCAATAATAATAAACTAGAAAAAGGTTTGTTACAAGAAAACAGTGCTGAATTTTTAGTGTAACATGACTTAATTATACAGCACACTGCCTTTGGGTACTATATTCTCAATTACAAATAAATACCATAAATCTTTAAAATAATATCTAAACATATTGGGCACAATTCTCAAAGCTCCCAGAATTGTGCAAGGGGCTAGCACCACAAGGAATGGCACAAAGTGCCCCTTGTGCCAAAAGATGCATCGGGAGCTATTCTGAAAGACCGCCTGGATCTACCACAGACTGCAGGCACCAAAGGGGTCCTGCGCCATCCTTGTGGCACATAATCAGATGTGGCATGGTGCTAGGGGGCTTACAGCAGACACGGGCTGCCATATCTCCAAATACGGTACTCTCAAAACCGTCCCAGAGGGAAAATTTCTACATATCATACATACCATTAGACCAGCCAACGCTGGTCTAAGGGTACTTAGAAGTATGTCCTCTTGCAAGGTTTTGAAACTTGTGCCAATGTGCTGGTGGTTCCGCTATCCCCGATCCCTTTGCAAAGAAAATAACAAATGTCTCTGGTTGTCTAGCAGCCCCCCTCTGCCCTGATCCCCTTATAAATATAACAATTAATGCCCCCAGTGGTCTAGTGGTCCCCCCATCCCTGATCACCTTATTAATATAACAAATTTCCCCAGTGATCTAGCATTACCCCCAGCCCTGATACCCATCTTAATATTACAACTAACCTTCCTGGTGGTATAGTGGACCCCCCACCCTGGCATATAGTGCTACACCACCCTGCTCCCCCTGTCTAGCCCAGAGCCAGCAACCAGCACAGCCCTCCTCTCAGCACCACGGCCGGCTGCCAGCTGAGCTGTTAAGGAGTGCCTACTGTGTACAGTACATGCTCATTGACTGACATAGTTGTCAATCATTGAGCGCATACTATATACAGTACGTTCTCCTTGACAGCTCAGTTGGTGGCTGGCCTTGGTGCTGAGAGGAGGGCTATGCCAGTCACCAGCTCAGGGCTGGACTGGTGGGGGGGGAGTGAGGTGGTGCTGCACTGCCTGTCAGGGTGGGGTCCACTAGACCACAAGGGAGGTTAATTGTTATAGTAAGATGGGGATCAGGGCAGGGAGGTTAGTTATTATATTAAGGGGATTGGGGATGGGGGGCCACTAGACCTCCAGGAACATTAGTTATATTAATAAGGGGATCCGGGTTGGGGAGTCACTAGACCACTGGTGACCTTAGTTATATTAATAGGGGAGCAGGGCTGGGGGAGGACCGCTACACCATCAGGGACATTCATTATTATATTGCTATGGAGATTGGAGATGTGGTGGACCACTACAGTTGCTGTCCAAGGGTGCAGCTGCTGCTTGACCACCCACAGCTTGCTGCACACTGTGTAAATGGGTCATCTGTTTGGTGCAGGGCCACTGTTGCTGCAAGCTGTGGGACATAGGCCCCAAAGACCCTAACTAACAGTGAATTCAGTGCAGGGTCCCTGGTGCACTGACAAATGGTGCAAGCTGCTGTTGGTGCAAGTTACGCCGAGTTTTGTGACTCGAGCCCACTATATTTACAGATATAATGCAAATATCATATTACAGTGGAGCCCACTTATAAGATAATTGGTTAGTGGAACATCCCGGTTATAAGAATATTGCTCTAATGTCCCAATTTTTCTGCATGTATTCCTAAGTAGAGAAAGACCATTTATAATCACAATCGGCACAGTTAAAAAAACATTTATCTTCAGCTTCTCTGCTAGGTGTGATATAGCTGTCAGTGAGGGAAACTAACTGCCTCACTGACTTCGCTGTCACGCCTCAGCTCCGGAGATTAATATGTTCGCACCTTTCATGGTATGCGGCTAGGTGTGAATGGGAAATGACTAACTGCAGCACTCTTAGAATTCCAGCATTGATTCATCAGTCAAGTGTGCTGCCTGGCTATTGTTTTCGGCTCCCATTCAGACCATTTATGCAGCAAGCAGCATTAACGGTGAAAGACATGGCAAACTCATCAAAAGGCAAGAAAAGAACAGTGCTTACCCTGTCACAGAAGCTTGCCATAATCAAGATTCCAATTTTTCTGTGATTCCATGGCCATGAAGATTGCCACGGAATTTAATGTAAACTGTGGAAAATCCACTGAACATTATTCCGCGGTTTACATGAACTGCGCAATATTATTCCGCAGTTACATGAACTGCTGAATATTATTCCACGATTTACATGAACTGCAGAATATTATTCCACAGTTTATACTGAAGAGTCAGTATTTAGCCTGCCCACCGGCACAGTTGTACTGCTTGTGACTCTGATTACCTGGGTTTGGGTGTGAGACTGGGAAGTTGGAGGGCTGGCTGGGGGAAGGCATATTGTGCATCTAATGGACTGCTTTCCTCCTCTGGGGGGAGGATGGGGAAGTCATTGGTGTTCAGGTAACCCCTTGTGGAAGCCTGGGGTATGACAGCCAGAACTGACTACGTTTGGGAGGCATGTCAGACGTTCAGCATGCCAACCCAACGTCATTGCATGACACATCTCCTGGGGAGAACATGGGAAAATGGAGGTACCACCGCGGTACGATGACATCCACCCCCATGTTGCAGACCCATGCTCCCGTTCTGCCATTCAGTCTACATTGGGGAAAGGAGCCCGCCGGTGGCTCCACCCCTGGGGGGTTGGCCGGGGGTGTTCGGGAGTGAGGTAAGTCCTGGACTGTGTGGCAGAGCTTGAGCATGTGTAGATTGGACCGATGAGGTCTGGTTGAAGAGGTGATAAATCATAATAAATAAATAAAAAAAGAAGAGTCAGTATAAACCGTGAGTAAAACAAATCTACAGTTTACATTGGCTCTGACCAAGGAAAATTATTCCATGGATCATATAAACCCCGGAAAACTATTCTGCAGTTTACATTAAGTTTTGCAGAACACTTTTTGGAATTCTGTGGAATTTTAAAACAAAAATCTGAAAAGCATTTTGGAACAGCCCCTGACTATTAGTATGTCTGCTAGGGCTTTACCTTAAAAATAAAAACAGGTAATCCCCCACCCCTCCGCACCTAGCTCAGCCCCACCACCCTCCCTACCCCATCCTGAGAATCTCCTTGAGTCCTTTTATTTGAAGTAGAAATATTTTTATCAGGTCCCATATCATGGTGCATTCCTCATCCTTCTAATTTCACCACCGGGCCTGAATTCTGGTTTCATGTCACAGAAGTGCTTTGTGCATAACCTCACAAAGCACTACTGGAATGAGAAATTGGCATTCTGACCTAGTGGTAAAACTAGAAGGATGTGGATCACTGTGCAGTGTGGTAGCTGCTAAAAATATTACTCATTCAAATTTGGTGGATCTGGGGACTCTAAGTCTGGGATGGGGGGATGGGGCTGAGATGAAGCGGTGGTTTCTTTACTTTCTAATACTAAGAACTCAGGAGTTAATTGACAACCTTCTTTGGTTTATAGTCCCCAGCCCAAAAACTAACATGTTCCCCCTACCTGGGTGCTTGAGGGACGTTGCTGACTGCTAATGAAGCCCCCAACTGCCGCCACAGAATTTCCACAGAAATAGGAAACTAATGCCATGGAAGTTCTGTGGCAACAGTGGGATTTGACGTAGAATTTAGACCCAAATTGCCGAAGTAAAATCAGGGCCTTGCCATAATTGACTGTCTCTGCAATTCTTCAGCAAAATGGAGTGACAGCAAAGAAATTCGGGGTGAATGTTTGCACAATTTCTAAAATCCTGAGCAATAAGGAGCAGCTCATTGCTGAGTGTGAGAGAGGGCTGAACAAGGTCTGTAAATGCAAATGCACTGGTAAGAATGCATCCATCCAGGAAACTCCAACCGCAAATGAAGTTAAGACTTGCATGACAAAAATACGGCGGTATAGTCTGAGTAAGCTGTTCGCTGATCTGTCTGGGCTGGCAGTCTAGCATAGAGGTTAGAGTAATGAGCTGTGAATGAGCTTGGTACATCCAGCAGACTAGACCTGGATTTGATTCTCACAACCTCCACTTGCATACTGTGTGACTCTGAGCAAGTCACTCAATCGCAAAGTGCTCCCAGGTCGCCCCTAAAAAACAGGCATTTGTGCCTAGTGGGCCTCACTTGGTTACCAAAGACTAAAATAAAAAAAAAAAACATAAATAAAATAAAATATTTTTATGCCATAGATGCTTATTTGGATGAGGTGTCACTGAAGAATGCCAGACAGTTTAAGATTACAGATTATTTTATTAACTAACCTGTCCCTTTCATGCTTGATGCTTTTACGTGCACTACATGTACTGAACCACGAGGCAGTTTATTAAATGCTACAGTATTTTTAAGACTTGTTATAGTACACTAAGTTATTAAAGTGCTGATACTAATACAGTACTGTTTTAATTGCATTTTAAATACAGGTAACGCTTTCTACATAATACTTATTCAGGCTTAGGGGTGTTTATTCACAGCACGCATGCTCTACCTTGTGGTGGGAATACAAAATTACATGTGATGTCCCTGTTAAACAGGTAGCCCGTGTATAAAACAGCCCTCTTGTAAGAACATTTTTTTGTAGCAAATGGGGTGTTCTTATAAGTGGACTGCACTGTATTACATATTACATAGAAACATATAATTTGATGGCAGATATGGACTGCTTGGCCATCCAGTCTACCCATTTATGGTAAAAACAGTACATGGTATTGGTCTTTTAGTGCACTGGCACAGTTGTTTTCATTTTCAGCGTGCCAACATACTGAAAATCACTTTTACGGCATCCATGTGATCATTTTGAAAATAACATCTATAGCATCTACAGCGGCAGCTCATTAGTGGCGAAGTACGGCAAAGTGCAACTGGAGTCAGTGGGAGTATGGCAGGATCCGCTATCCCGTTAGTCATTTGTCAACCTAATTGCTGTATTTGGAACACCTAGGAAGTCTCTGAGGAGTTGTTTTTGAATGGGGCATTGTATGAACTTGCTAGCTCTGCCCTGTTCCATAAATGCTATATCCGTCAAGCCTATTTGGAGTGCCATGAGTGTTATAGCCACACTGACTGTGTTAATTGTGTGTTGTCTGCCTGCTCCTTGCCCTGCCGCACTTAGTTGTCCTGAACTGTCACAACACTGCTATTTGGGTTTATTCTACAGCCCTTGTTATCGTGTCAACTCCAGTCACGATCTACAGATACTGCTGTTCTATTAATTTGTTGTGCTGCTCTGAACTCTGTACTGACTGGCTCAGCCTCTGGTAATCCACGGCATTACATTAAGCTGCTGACAGGTGTCTAAGCTCCCTGTTACCTTAGCGACTGTGCGCACCTTGCTAAGCCACTTTCCCATTACTTGAGCCTTGTCCCTTCCCCCGATTGGTGGTGGCAGCCCAGTTTGGTGAAGTTGGGAGGTTTAAATTTGCAGTTAGCCTAGATGCAGTGGCATCTACAGAGGCAGTTTATTAGTGGCAAAGTGCAGCAAAGTGCAACTGGAGTCAATGGGAGCTGTGGGAGTCTGGGTCAGTGACATCTTAATTTTTAATTGATCTGTGTTTTGATTTTAGTTGGTCATTTGTATTATTACATTTTGCCTTTGTGCTTGTGATAAAATTTTAAAATTGCTAGTGTTAACTATCTGCTTAGTTTGGCTATTCTGTTTTGTAGTGGATTGATTTTGGGAGCCATGTTGAGTACTCAGTACTCCTTTATGGTGTTAGATGAGAAACAGGATTAATCTGATTTTTCAAAGTCAAATATCCTGATTAGGTCTTACTGCCCTTTCAACTTCCTTTTATTATTAGTTAAGAAACTTGAAATTAGGGTTTGTGGACTTACCCTATCAAATATGACTTTAGTCATTATTCAGAAACGCTTTTGGAGAACTGTTTGTACATTCAGGTTTGCCTTATTACTGTTACCATCAGGTGATATTGAGAAAAATCCTGGCCCTGTTTGCTTGGGTAATAGGTCATCAGATCTCCTGGAATTTTCTGGCTTGAATTCCTGCTCCTGGCATAATGCACACAGCTTTAGAGTTTTACATTTAAACGTAAGAAGTTGAATACCTAAACTAGCCCAAATTGAACACATTATTAACACTTATCAGCCTGACTTAGTTGTCATATCTGAAACATTGTTGAAATCCTCCTTCCTAGATGGTTCTTGTAAAATTTCAGGTTACAATTCAGTAAGGGTCAACCAAAATGGTAAAAAAGGGTGGTGGGGTTGTTGTCTATTTTAGAGAGCACTTTCAATTGAATAAATTAAGAACTAGTAAAGAGACTGAACTCTTGTCTGATTGGTTATTTTTTCATTTAATTCTAGGTGGCAGGAAACTTGTAAGTCTTGGTTGTCTGTATATAGACCTCAGTGTGGCCTAGAAGGTTTAAAAGAATTTTTGGAAAATGCTGCTTCTTTTATAAGATGTCATGACTTTCTGCTAGTTGGAGATATTAACCAGAACTGGCTACAGAGTGATAACCTGGGCCTTTAATCTTTTTTACATTCTTTAACTCAATTAATAAATTAAAAAACGTGTTTAAATTCACTCACTTTAAATCAAATCAAATCAAATCAAATCTTTATTTATCCAGGCGATCACCATTGAGCAAGCTCATTTACAAGGTGGACCTGCTGTGGTCAAGGACAAATATATATACATACAATAAGGTGCAGTATACAAAATGATAAACAGGATACAAAAAAAATACAATCTTACAGCAACGTTAGGTGCAATATATACATTCCAATTGTTCACAGAGAACCTACATGTGTTACATAATATTATTGCAGTATTTACAACCTTCATATACATAGAAGTTGAGGCAACATGTTTATTATTGCCTACATGGAAGGGTACAATTATTTTCATTTCAGCCCTCAGTAACTGTTTATCTACTTGGGTGAGGGTCCTAGGTTACAGAGGGACACACAGTGAGGACTGTATCTCCTGCTTCAGAGGCGACAAGAGAGTAGAAAAAGAGGTGCCAAGGTTCCGAGGGCCAGTATGGCAGCTGATTAGTGACTAGTTAAATGGGGAAAGACAGAACTAGGTTCATGACTGGGTATGGTGGAACCAGAGAGGTAACCATCCGCAGGACTGCTAGTGACTATGGAAACACTTACAGTTTTCGGCAAATGCTTTGTCATAAATAGTCCTAAAAGGGTAATACTGACAGGAGAACTAAGTCTCAATGATCTTTGTATCTTATTCCAGAGTGTGGGCAGCGCATGACATTTGGCAGCCCTACCAAAATGGTTACTGATCCTGGGGATTTTCAAAGAAATTAGTGAGTGGCTACGTAGGTCATAGTTACTCACTGGATTTAAGGGGAGACAGGCAGCAATGTAATCTGTGAGCTTGTTGGTGAGGGCTCGAAGTGTCCAGAGGGCTGCATTTCTACACCATCTGTATTGCAGGGAAGGTCACCCTACTGCTGAATATAGAGAGCAATGATGTGTGGAGGATGGGAGATCGGTTATGAATCTTAAGGCTCTATGGTACAGGACATCCAGTTTTGCAAGGTGTGAGATGGAGCATTGGCTATAGATAATGTCAGCATAGTCGATTAATGAGAGGAATGTAGATTGAACAAGCTGTCTTTTAGCTTCTGTGGTCAGGAGGTGTTTAATTCTGAAGAAGAGGCCAAGCCTCTGCCTAAGTTTTTCATCAGAACTTCTGTGTGCTCCAAAAAGGAGAGTTTATTGTCAAGCCATATGCCCAGATATTTGAATTTGGGTACAAATTCAAGCTTTTCGCCTAGTAAGGTGGTTATGGGAGGAAATGTACCAGCGGCAGCATTGTAGGCCCCAGTGCTGCTACGGTGAAAAAGATCATGGCCTTGTTTTTTTTTGCATTTAGTAGTAGTTTTTTATGGAGAAGCTGGTTCTGCAGTGTATCGAATTCCTTTTGTAAATCTGAGCATGTGGCTCCAGGAGAATCATGGCTTAGATAGAGCACCGTATCATCGGCAAACAGGTGTATACTGGCTTTCTTGATTTCCACATCCAAGTTGTTAATGTAGATGGCGAACAGTAGAGGGCCCAGTATGGATCCCTGCGGGACTCCTCTTTTTATTGGTTTGAGTGGAGAGAGCTCACCTTCGGCCTTGACTTGCTGCTGTCTGTAGGAGAGGTAGCCATGGAACCAATCCAATGAGATTGAGTCCATGCCAATGGATTTTAGGGTTGACAGAAGTAGACAGTGGTCGACGGTGTTGAAGGCCTTGCTGAGATCTAGAAACACTGTCATCTAGAAATCACTCAGTATTAGACTGGACAGTCACCAACAGAGTAGTATGAGCTCTATATCTGATTTATTGGCTGATTCGGTGAGTGATCACTTGGCTACCTTTTGCATTTTAAATCATAAAAGTCCTAAAATCCTGCCACGTTACCCAAATATGAAGCTTTAAAAATGTGGATTTTTGTCAACTACTGTAAGTGCTAACTTATCCTCACTTGATTGGTCTTCCTCTGAGTCTATTCCTTACATTGAGGTGGCTCTTGATTTCTTTTGCAGTCAATTATTCCCAATACAGAATACATTTTTTCCATTATGTACTTTAAGAATTCAGGGTGCCCCAAACAAATGGTTTTCCAGGGATATCAAATTGTGAATAAAGCCAATATATCTAGCTTGGGAAGCTTACAAGAAAAGTCTGTTTAACTCATTAAACAACTATTGTTGTTTATGAAATAAGGTTTCTAAATTAATAAGAAAGGCAAAAAGGGAATTTTACAGGCCACAATTTGAGGCTAGTTTATCTGACCCAAGGAAGTTTGGAGAACATTTTAATTCTTTATTGTCTCCCAAGTCAAAGACTGTTTTAAAGACATTGAAAGTTAATGGATTGGAGTTCACTGGCCACAGAGACACTGCAAATTCTCTTATTGTAACATTTTCAGACTTGTCTAGTTACAAGGTGAATACTTCACAGGTGCCTATTGTTGATTTTTATCAGGACATTTTTCCTGTTGGGAGTCCAGTTTTCTATGTTGGCTCATGCTTGCGCAGCCAACATATTGTGGTAGTAGCAGATTTGGAGGTGCGGTCACCTGTTGGGCGAATGCAGGGCATGCATCAGAAGGTGCGTCCATCATTCCCTAGTCAGGCAGCAGGAAGCACTGACCTCATGCATGCCTAATGTGGCCATCACAACAAAGAAAAGGTCCGCTGCAATGAGAGCGAAGCTCTCATGCAGCATGACCATTACACACCTCCCTCGGTGCAGGCAACATGGCGGCAGTGACTGCCACCACTGCTGCCTGTCACAATGCCAACGGGGGACCCACTCCCTGTCGGCATAATGTCTCCCCCTTTTTGTTGACTGCCGAGGGTGTCCAATCCCTCGCATCATGCACTTCCATTTGTTATAGTGCCAAATGGGGGTGCCCAATCCCCATCAGCTAAAGGACCCCACCCACAAACACTGAGGTGGCACATTGGGAGCCCACCCCAGCATGCCAAATCCCATTTGAAAAATGGAAACCATCCCGAGACATCTTTTTTTAAAAAAAAAACGCTGTAAACCAAAAACGGTCCCTCGGCTGTCTCCCTGCCCCCCTCCCGCAACCCGCACCCACTCACTGTGCACCCTGCCTCCCCCATCCCCTTCACCCCATACTTACCTCTGGAGTCCGGAGCGACGATCTTCGGTGGACCTGCAACATGTCTGCACTCTTCAAAGCCGACAGCAAACTAAAGAAATGCCAGTAAGCTGTATAATGGAATTTATAGAGTTTTTCCAACTTTGATGCATATCTCGAGCATTTTTTTGAATTTTGGCATCACATTTTCAACATGGGTTTTTTCGGACCCCTCCTCATGAATTCTGTCACTGTCATGGTGTTATTCAGCCCCAAAAGGTGATTTTTCGGTCACTGCGCAGAATCACCTTTTGGGACTGATTAATAAAATGACAGTGCCAGTGTTCATGAGGTAGGCTCTCAAAAAGCCTATGTTGCAAATTTGGTGGAAAAAATCCAAAAAATGACTGTTTTATGAGCGTGCGTTGTGCAGTTGCTATGCACGCTGGTAACTTCGCGAATTTGCAATATTTTCATGCCAGATTTTTGACATTGGCATTTTTACACACCTCCCTGTGAACAGTACAGCTGTCATTTTTCTCATCCTGGCCGAAATGTGTTTTCACCCTTCCAGCACAGAATAGCGCGGTCGCTGAGGGAAATCAGTGTTCGGGACAGTTTATGAAAATGATAGTGACACTGTTCATGAGTAGAGGTCCTAAAATGCTTATGTTGAAAATTTGGTGACGATACTCCATAAAATGACTGTGTTACGAGCGTGTGTTGCGCAGTTTGCATGCATGCTCGTAAGTTCACCAATTTATAATATTTTCACTCCACATTTTCAACATTGCCATTGTTCTGCACCTCCTTATGAACAGTACAGCAGTCATTTTTCACATCCTGGCTGAAATGTATTTTTGCACTTCCGGCGCAGAATAGCGTGGTCGCTGTGGGAAATCCGTGTTCGAGACACATTATGAAAATGACAGTAACACATTATCAGAGGTCCTAAAATGCCTATGTTGAAAATTTGGTGATGAAAGTCCATAAAATGAGTGTTTTCTGAGTGTGCGTTGCGCACTTTGCATGCACGCTGTAAGCACCCCAATGCCTGTCGCTCTCTACAGGGTGAGGGTGGGGTTGGCATCACTTCAACACTTCACTGCCATTCCTATTATGCATCTCTGCCACTACCAAAGCCAATGTCAGTGAGACAACATTCGGCATTGACAAATGCTTGTTTATTTTAGGGAGGTTACAAGAAAAGAGGTATTAAATTCCTTTTTTCTTTTCCCAAGAAATTTAGTTATTGCGTGGGTAGTTTGGATGGGCACTCTCTTAGGTTGGCTGTGCCTTATATTGTTACTCCTCTTTACATAGAAACATAGAATCTGTCAGCAGAAAAGGACCTCTTGGACTACCTAGTCTGCTCTGAAGTCCCTATCTACTGTTCAACTGTAGACCCTAATTGATCTCTCGCCTTACCCCCCCCAGTCCTGTTACTAAGGTCCCCCTGAGTCTGTACCATGCATGTTTGAAACCTGTTACTGTGTCGGTACCCACCACCTCTGCTGGGAGGCTGTTCCAGGTGTCCACCACTCTTTCTGTGAAGAAATATTCCCTCACATCCCATTTTAAGTCTCCCCTTCCAGCTTCATTTCATGCTCCCTTGTCCTTGAGCATCTCTTTCTGTGCAATATGCCATCCTTCTGTACCTTATTGTTACCCTTGAGGTATTTGAATTTTTCTATCATGTCTCCCCTTTCTCTCCTTTTCTCCAGTGTGTACATATTTAATTCCGTGAGTCTTTCCTCGTAGGGCTTCTGATTCAGGCTATGCACCATTTTGGCTGCCCTTCTCTGTACCTTCTCCACCTGGTCTATGTCCTTCCTAAGACAGGGCCTCCAGAACTGAACACAGTACTCATGGTGTGCCCTCACCATTGATCTATGCCACATCCACCACTCCTCTCTGATCCACCTCCCTGGTACCCAGTCAAAAAGCTCTATCAGGTTTGTTTGTCAAGACCTACCCACTGTGAACACATGGTGCCTTGGATCGTGCAATCCACTGGGGTTAAGGTATTCCCCAATCCTTTCTTTAAGTAGAGTTTCCATAATCATGCCCACCAGTAAAGTGAGGCTTACAGGTCGGTATTTTCCTGCCTCCTTCCTATTCCCACTTTTGTGTAGTGGGACCACATCCACCCTCCTCCAATCACACGGAACTTCCCCCATATCCAGTGATTGACTGAACAGGGCCGTCACAGGTGCAGACAGTTCCTCCTTTAGTTCCTTCACTATCCTAGGGTGAACCCCATCTGGCCCCATAGCCTTTTCTACTTTTAATTTTGCTAGTTCCTTGATGACTATCTCCTCTGTAAAAGGGCTAGTGTCCACCTTCATTCTTTTACTGCCCTTCTTCACTATCTATAGCCCCTCACATACCCCTTCCTTTGTGAATACTGAACAAAAGTACTTATTCAGTATGTCATCTTTCTTCTGGTCCTCTTCCACACTTCCTCCCTCCCCTTTTATTCTTACTATCCCTGCTTACTTTTCTTCTTTTTGCTTATGTACCTGAGGAAAGTTTTTTCCCCTTCTTGCTGATTTGGCAATGTTTTCTTCTGTTTGTGTTTTAGCTCTCCTAACTACCTTCTCTGCCTCCCTTTGTTTCTCCTGTTAACTCTCCCTATCCTCGTCTTCTGTGTCATCTTGTACCTTTTGAATATCTGCCTCTTTTCCTTTACCTTCTCTGCTACTTCCTTGGAGAACTATAGAAGTCTCTTTCTTTTCTTGCTGCTAGTAATCTGCTTGACGCAGAGGTTTGTTGCCTTGTCAATGGCCTGCTTTATTCTTGCCCCCTTTTCCTCTTTCCCACCCTTATTGCCTATTCTTACTAGGGCTTCCCTGAGGCACTCTCCAATTTTTTTTAAATCAGCCCTCCTGAAGCCAGGACCCTCATTTAAGAGTGGCCCAGTTCTGGCACTGTTCTTATGCTGAACCACACTGTACCATGATCACTAGTCCCCAGGTGGCTTCCCACTGTAATGTCAGTGACACTGTCCCTGTTTAAAAGTACCAGGTCCAGTAATGCCCCCTCACGAGTGGGTTCTTTAACTAGTAGTCTGAGGAATGTCCCCTGTAGGGAGCCTAGGATTTCCCTACTTCTAACTAATGCTGTGGCAGGTAGGCACCAATCCACATCTGGTAGATTGAAGTCACCCACTAGCAGTACCTCACCCTTGTTAGTCATCCCTTGTATTTAATCTGTCATTTCCACATCTCCTTTCTCTCCCTGTGCTGGAGATCTGTAGATCACCCCTATCATAATAGCAGCCCCTCCTCCAGGGTGATCCACAGTACCTACAAACATAGAAATTGTCGGTAGATAAAGACCACTAGGCCCATTTAGTCTTCCTGTAAGCCCTACACTTGTTTGCCTCTGCTTTACTTTGTTCCCCTTGTATTTCTGTAGCCTTTATGTTCTCTCTCACATAAAGAGCTACCCCATCTCCCTTTTCTCCTACCCAGTTCCTCCTGAATAGCCCATATCTTGCTATGGCTACCTCCCAGTCCTGGTTTTCATTTCACTAGGTCTCTGTAATTGCAACAATATCCAGGTCTCCTGCTGCCATGGCCAACTTTAGATCCGCCATCGTGTTGCCCAAACTTCAAGCATTTGAACACATTACTCTCCATTTTATATTGCCATCTCCCCTCTTCTGGACCTTTTTCCCCTCACCTTTTCCTCCACTATTATCTTTCCTCTTTCCCGTTCTCTCTTTCTCCTGGTTTATTATAAAGAGTTTGTTCCCAGTGAGACTTCCCGCCATAGGGATTCCCATTGCTGACCC
The DNA here is from genome assembly GCA_016271365.2 of Neoceratodus forsteri. Lineage (NCBI taxonomy): Eukaryota > Metazoa > Chordata > Ceratodontiformes > Ceratodontidae > Neoceratodus > Neoceratodus forsteri. The sequence goes on from CM028131.1 coordinate 779,659,497, forward strand.
TGTAAGCATGTGGGAGGGGAAAGGCTATGTTTTCCTGACTGATTCCGCCTCCCCCTTGGCTAGTTTAAATGCTTACTAATGTAACATTTAAACTGTTCATTAAGGATCTCAGTTCCCCTCCTGGATGGATGTAGGCCGTCACCTCGGTACAGGCCTCTATCCCTCTAGGTTAAGACCCAGTGTCCAATGAATTTGAATCCCTCTTCTCTGCACCCCTTCCTCAACCATAAGTTGAAGCCCCTGGTGCAGAGCATCCTTTCATCCCCCTTGTCATGGATAGGTAGCACCTCTGAGAAAATAACAGATTATGTTACTTGCTTAAGACCCTGCCCCAGTTTCCTGAATTCTTCCTGAACTGCATCTGGTGTTATCCCAGCCAGGTCATTTGACCCCAAATGGACAATGACATCTAGATCTCCCTTCCTCCCTCCCTGCCTCTCCAATGATCCTTAGGATCCTCCTTCTATCCCTACAAGCTGTGGCACTGGGAAGGTACCTTACAACTCTCTCCTTATCCCTACCCATCCCCAACTGTATCCCCCTAACTATCAAGTCCCCCACCAGGATTCACTTCCTCTGGGATCCTCTGTCACTCTCCTTGGGTTCTCCACCATGGAGGACCTCCACATCCATCCCAGTCACTACCTCAGGTGCCTCTTTGGGGCAGTCCCACCCTGCCATTGTGGCATTGGAGTTTCTTAGTGGTATTGGGTTTGGGATGTGCCTACATTCCACCCTCCTAACCCTCCCTGAGCCTGCTGTTGTGCAGCTGCTCCTCATACTCAGCACCCTTTAAGGAAGAGAAGGTGGACTTGGTGGTCCTTGAGTAGGGAAATAGGTCCTCCTAACCCAAGCCATCTTGGCCTTGAGTCTGACAACCCCCTTCTTCAGCCCAGAGAGGTGCCTGCAATGGGGCAGCACCATAGTCTCCAGAAAGTTCTGAAGACTGCTACCTCATAGCACTGCACTGCATCAGTCCCATCATAGTTTCTCCTTATACTCACTACCTCCTAACAGTTTGCCTGATGTAATAGTTAACCTACCCCCTAAAAATTTACCCAATACAGTAGTTAACCTACAGGCTAACAACTCCCAGAAGCATTATTTCCATACACCTCCTTTAGCACTGCCTACCCCAAAAATTCACCCAATCCAGTAGTTAACCTACAGGTTAACTCTCCCAGAAGCACTATTTGCACAAACCTCGTTTAGAGATACTTACTATTTTTTTTCCTTCTTCTTCCCTCTCCCCTTCTCTCTCCCTATCTTCTTTCTCTGAGTCAAGTGTTTATATGCCTTGGTAGTCTCCTCCTTCCTTTTTCAGAGTCAGACCTCCAGCAGCTGGGGGGGGGGAGAGCTATTCTTTCCCTCAAGGATGGCAAGTCTTATGTGATCCCTCCCTTCCTGTTCCCAAACAGGAAGTTCCTGTTGTCAATGAAATTCAATTCCTATAAAAGTAGAACTGGCTAAGGATGGGAGGGTGGAGAGGCGGCTGGAAGGGCAATAAACAAGTACAGGGAAGTCTAAATGCAGACACCTGGTTTACTTCTACCTAAGCCACTCCCCTCCCCAATTTACAGCTTTCCTCCTCACTCAGCTAACTGCAAAGATGATAACAGTTCCCTTCTCCTAACTCAGACTGGCACACTGACTCTTGTTTTTTTACCCTAATTGAAAGTCCCAATTTACCTTGCAGACCCTACACTTCTAATACAGTATCTGTATGCTTACCCCTAGTCAGAAGTGTTCTAGTAGTAAAGTTCTAGCTCCTTAGTCAGCTGCCTCCTTGGCCTTCCTCTGATAGCAAGATTGTGCTCTGCCAAAAGCTATCTACATGGAAGTGTAAATGCAGACATGTGGTTTACTTCTGCCTAATCCACTCCCCCCCCATTTATAGCTCTCTTCCTCACCTAGCTAACTGAAAATATGATAATAGTTCCCTTCCCCCAACTCCAGACAAGCACACTAACTCTTGTGTTTTTTTACCCCAATTGAAGGTCCCAATTTACCTTGCAGACACTATACTTCTAATAAAATATCTGTCTGCTTTCCTCCCAGTCAGAGGTGTCCTAGCAGAAAGGTTCTATCTGCCTTAATCAGCTGCCACCTTGGCCTTGCTCTAACAGCAAGATTGCTCTCTGGCCAAAAGCTAACTACAGGGAAGTCTAAATGTAGACACATTTGCTCTATTTTCAGTTTGTCTTTGATAATTCACCAGTTCCCATCTGATTGGAAATGTGCAAGGGTAGTGCCTGTCCCTAAGAAATCAAATGCTGAATCTGTTGAGGACTTCAGACCTCTTTCAATTCTAAATCCTATAAGTAAGTTGTTAGAGAAGATTGTTGCTAATCAAATTAATAGTTATCTTGAAATTTTCAATGTTCTCTGTTCTCAGCAACATGGTTTCTGTAGGACTCGTGGTTCAGGTACTGTCTTGGTCAGGTACACAGACTCTGTTCTAAAAATTTTTGAAAATGGTCTTATGACCGGAGTAGTGTTTGTGGACCGGACCAAGGCATTCAACCTAATAAAACATGATTTGCTCTGTTCTAAACTCAGTGCTATTGTTATTTCTGACAGTGCTGTTTCGTGGGTTAAAAATTATTTGTCTGATCACTCACAGTTTGTTAATATAATACTAGTAAAGTCAAGTGTCTGTTCAATTGATTGTGGGGTCCAGGGGTCCATTTTGGGCCCACTCTTGTTTACTCTTTTTGTTAATCAATTACCTTCATTATGTAAATTCTGAAATTAGCTTCTTTAGACAGATGATTTAAGTCCTTTTCCTCATGCCAAATCTTTGACTGATTTAAAATATAACATTGAACAGGATTGTTTTCATTATTTGTAACTGGTTTTCTAATAACTCTGGTTCTGCATTCTTAAAAAAAAAAGTCTATGGTATTTGGCACTTCCCATATGTTAAAAGAAAATCCTTGTTTATTGCTTCAGGATAATGCTGGTGTTGCAACTGGACAAGTGTACCAATTGAAATATCTTGGGGTATTACTTTACCCTGGTCTAACTTTTTCTTTGCAGGTGAGATCCATAAGTCAGACAAATAATCAGAAATGGTTCATTCTTTATAAATTTAAAAGTTACTTCACTATGGAAGCTTGGAAATCCATTGCTGTGGGCTCTCTGCTCCCTCATTTTGATTATGTGGCTAATCTTTATTATAATTTGGGTTGTAAGGAACTAAACATCCTTTCTGTCACTTATAATATTTGTCACTTAGTCTTGTCTGCCCCTATTTACACTCATCACTGTGGCATTTATTCCCAATTAGGTTGGTTGTCCCCTAGATCAAGAATTGAGTATTTTTGGGATGTTTGATTTTTATATCTCTAGTTTTCTGAGTACTCTTTTTCCTTTGTCTGACTTTGTTTCCATCAGATCTATACAGTCTAAATTAAGATCTGCCAAGGGCATGGTACTAACTACCACCTCTTATAAGAGAAAGGGGACACTCAAGCTTTTTCCATTGCAGCACCTTTATTCTGGAATGGCTTATCTGATGCAATTCGATCTGCTGTATCTTTTTAAGTTTTAAACATATTTTTAAACAATTTTTATTGAATAAGGATGTTTATAACTGTGCTATTTTAATAATTTATGTTGTTTACAATGTGATGCTTGTACTTTGTATTGCATTTCCAGGTCAGACCTGAAAAAGGACCTCTGGTCCAGTGTCCCTACCCTGTTAACAAAAATCGATCAATCAATAAATAAATAAACTATGTCTACATTGGTTAAGAAATTTGCAAAACATCAATTTTCCAACATTTCATTAAAAAAAAAACGTTTCTAGCCCTAATGGTTTTAAAGTTAAACCTTTTATACTATATTTAAAATTGGATAATTTGGGAACTGTTAAGGCATCAAACTTATTTATTTTCCTTACTTTAAAGAGTGAATCATACTATAGCAACAAAGTTATGTTCATCATGTTGACATACTTAAAATAACTTATACAACATACGTATAATTTTCAAAGACATTATGCCAACATTGGTAAAAGGATTTGCACTGTGTTAAGTTTAGCAATATACAATCCACCACAGCACTACTGTACAAAACCACTTTGAACAGGAAATATTTTCTTGGAGAGAAACTACTGATTTGCCCTTAAACAGCTCTATTTAGCTGCATCATGGTTTTGGAAGAAGCAGCCCTGCAGACTCTCCTTGACAAGAGTGTCAGATTAACAGAGCTACATACAACCTGTGCAGGGAGAGCCTATCCTTTCATTAATCAGGCAGCTTGACAGTAATGGGGATCTGTAGTGACTTAGAAATACAGAATAGGAACTATTTTAACACATAGATGTATTGTACATTGTGCTGGACATTGTATTGCATTTAACTGCAGCACAGCTTGCAAACGGCTAGCTGTGCTGGACATTTTGGTGAAAGAACTATGTGCTCCACTACCTGCTGAGATTGGAGCCCCTGATTTTCCCTCCCGACTGGCCAGGACTTTTACAGTGTGAGACACTGTACTAGTGAGTCCTGCCATTCTGTTTGTTTGGAGGCATGGGGGGAGCTGATACCTGTCTGCTGGAGGGCCGGGGATTGTGGAACAGTTAAATTGCAGTGCCACTCACAAGTGGCTAGTTTGTGCTGGATGTTGTATTGGATTTAACTGCAGCGCCACTCGCAAGCTACTAGTTGTGCTGGACGTTTTGGTGAAAGAACTATGTGCTCCCCTGCCTGCTGAGATTGGAGCCCCTGATTTGCCCTCCCGACTGGCCAGGACTTTTGCAGTGTGAGAGACTGTACTAGTGAGTCCTGCCATTCTGTTTGTTTGGAGGCATAGGGGAAGCCGATACCTGTCTGCTGGAGGGGCGGGGATTGTGGAACAGTTAAATTGCAGCACCGCTCACAAGTGGCTAGTTTGTGCTGGACGTTGTATTGGATTTAACTGCAGTGCCACTCGCAAGTGGCTAGTTGTGCTGGATGTTTTGGCAAAAGAACTATGCGCTCCCCTGTCTGCTAAAATTTGGAGCACCTGATTTGCCCTCCCGACTGGCCAGGACTTTTATAATGTGAGACACTGTACTAGTGAGTCCTGCCATTCCGTTTGTTTGGAGGCATGGGGGGAGCCGATACCTGTCTGCTGGAGGGGCGGGGATTGTGGAACAGTTAAATTGCAGCACCGCTCGCAAGTGGCTAGTTTGTGCTGGACGTTGTATTGGATTTAACTGCAGTGCCACTCGCAAGTGGCTAGTTGTGCTGGACGTTTTGGTGAAAGAACTATGTGCTCTCCTGCCTGCTGAGATTGGAGCCCGTGATTTGCCCTCCCGACTGGCCAGGACTTTTACAGTGTGAGAGACTATACTAGTGAGTCCTGCCATTCTGTTTGTTTGGAGGTGTGGGGGGAGCCGTTACCTGTCTGCTGGAGGGGCGGGGATTGTGGAACAGTTAAATTGCAGTGCCGCTTGCAAGCGCGAATGTATGAGTGGCGCGAGCACCACTTGGCGTTGAAAATCCCAGTTGTTGAAAATGGTATAAGGGCAAGGTATTTCCTGTGTTTTTCCTAGCATTGTGAGAGTTAATGTTTTTATATCCCGCTGTTTAATTTATTATTGGTGTGGGAATAGCCTAGCTGGTGAGCATTATTGTGAAGCAGTTTGTCTTGCACATGAGTGTTAGTTAATTGTACTAGTTTGTTTATTTGATTAGGCTAGGCAGACTTTTTAGCTGTTGTTTAAATTATGGCTAATAAATTCTGATAAAGTCATTTACTGTATTTTGAATTTAATTTTTTAGTGATGTGTAGGGGTTATACGGAAGGACCTAGGGGGGCCAGGATTATGTATGTGAGCTCACTGTTACATGACCTGCTTCCTTTTATCCCTCCCAGTCTCAGAAACTACAGCTAGATGCTGTTGGGAAGTAGGGATTGGAAGGAGTCATGTTGATCGTGGGCAGTGGGGTGACCCATACACATCGGATGGTGGTAGGATAGAGGTTGTTGGGTCCAGAAGGTGCCCTAGGTTACAACGGGCACCTGGGAGAGGCCAGAGGTGGTTGGTGCCCATCTCCAGGGAATCCACCAGACCAAGTGGTCAGGTAACCCGAGGGGTTGCCTCACCCTCCAGTCCCCTGAGGGCAGTGCTTTGCAATGCCAGATTGATTAGAAAGAATACAACAGTTATTGCAGACTTGATTTTTTCAGTCGATCAGGCTTGCATCACGGAGACTTGGGTGGGAGATGATGCGGGCCCGGTTTTTGAGGCCGCAGTCCTTCCTGGGTATACTGTGGTGCACTGCCCCAGAGTGGAATGCAGGGGTGGCGGTGTAGCTATCTGCTTTAGATCCAGCCTGGCCTTCACCATGCATCCAGTGGGAACTCCAGGTTCATTTGAATGTGTGGCTATTTGTGGGGGACCAGGTGTGGGCTGCAGGATCTTCCTCATCTATCGCCCTTCTTGGCCGATGGGGAATTTCCTGTAGGAGATCATGGAATTCATCACTGATGGAATGTTGGAATCCCCCAGATGTGTTTTTCTGGGGGATTTCAATATTTGGGTCAACGATGGGTATCAAAGGTGTAGTTATGACTTTTTACAGACTATGTCCTCCTTAGGTTTGACACAAGCTGGTACTGCAGCCACATGTTGGATCTGGTGTTCTCACTGGGACTTGAGATCGGTGATTGCAGGATTGATCGAGTACTTTGGTCCGATCTCTGCACGGTGCAGTTCATGCTCAGGGCTCCTGCCAGAAGCCCTTCCCCTGCTGAGATGATGAGCTGTCGCCTTTACGGGGTTTGACCCCTGAGGGTTTTTTGGAGGCAGCTAAATTATCTAGTGTGGGTGTTGCATGCATCGGAGGTGTTGGTGCCGGGGTTGACACCTATAATAGGGTGTTATCTGACACCATCAACTCCCTCGCACCTGTCCGTGTACGACCCAGAACTTCATACCTGAGGTCCTCGTGGTGTGACGAAGATCTCAGGGAGATGAAGAGGATGGGTCAGAGGTTAGAGCACTGCTGGAGGAGGTCTGGCTTGGATGGGGACAAACTGGTCCTACATATGCATTATAGTGCATACCAGGAGGCAATCAACCGTAAGAAGGCAGTATTCCTGTCCAGGGAGATTGCTGCTGGGAAGAACCGACCATCTATACTCTTCCGGGCTGTAGACAGACTACTGCATCCTGCTTGTCTGCAGCCCAGGAGGGCTTTTTATAATATAGAGTGTGAAGAGTTTGCTCGGTTTTTCTCGGACAGAGTGTCCATGATCCGGCAGGTGGCTTCTTCAGCCAGCAATGTTATAGCTGACAGTGGTCGTCTTATGTGTTCTGAGTGCACTCCACCTAGTTAGGGGGAGTTTAGACCAGCGGAGGTTAGTGAGGTCATTGAGGTGGCAGTCAATCTGAAGCATACCTTTTGTTAGCTGGACCTGGTGCCAATGCGTTTGTTAATGAGATGTGTTGATTCTGTCGGCCCAGTGTTTGCCTTGATTGTCCAGTGTTTCTTATCTGAGGGGGTCTTTCTGGATGCCTTGAAGGAGGCACTAGTGAGACCCCTCTTAAAGAAATCATCTCTGGACCCGGAGGTCAAGGCAAATTACCATCCTATATCCAACCTTTTCTTTTTGGCAAAGGTGGTGGAGAAGGTGATAGCGCTTCAGTTGGAAAAGTACCTCGTGACTCATGAGTTGTGTGAACCCTTCCAGTTGGCATTTCGTGCTAGACATAGTACAGAAACTGCACTTGTTCTGGTGCAGAATGATCTCCTCAGGGCAAGAGATCGGGGGGACAAGACAATTCTTATTCTCATTGATCTCTCTTCAGCATTTGACACTGTGGACCATTGTGTGTTGCTTGACTTCCTTAGGGAGTTATGCGGACTCACTAGTACTGTCATCCACTGGTTTGAGTCCTTTTTTACCAACAGGAGGCAACAGGTCATGATGGGGAATTCTTCATCTATACCCAGTCCCCTATTTTGAGAAGTCCCTCAAGGATCGGTACTGGCCCCAATGTTGTTCGCAGTGTATATGGTACCCCTGGGAGGGATCATTAGGAAGTACAGTCTGGGTTTTCATTGTTATGCCGATGATACCCAGCTGTATTTGTCCTTTGCCCCAGGAACATCCAACACAGTGGATGTGCTAAATATCTGTCTGGCTGAGATCAACGACTGGATGGCCTCCAGCTGGTTGCGATGGAACCCTGATAAGATGGAGGTATTGGTAGTGGAGTCAAACAGAGTACGTGATAGAATGGCCTCTGACTCAGCAACTGGACTTGTTCTTGGAGCTGTGTCATTGAAGGCCTCCTCTTGGGTGGGAACTCTTGGAGTGATCCTGGACAGGAACGTAACTATGGAGGCTCAAATATCCTCCATGGTTCATACCTGTTTTTTCCATCTCAGAAATATTGCCAGGATTAAGCCCCTTGTTCCACCTCTGGACCTCCCTACCTTGATACATGCCTTCGTCACAACTAGGCTTGACTACTGTAATGTGCTCTACCTCGGGGTCACAGGGGGATCTTTCCACAGACTGCAGCTGGTGCAAAATGCAACTACCCAGTTACTTACTGGGCAGCATAAATTCTGCCATATTACACCAGTGCTGCGCAAATTGCACTGGCTGCCAGTCAGGTGGAGAATCCTCTTTAAGGTGGGTCTTCTCACCTATAAGGCCCTACACGGGCAGGGCCCTTATTATCTGTTGGATGTTCTGACACCTGCTCTCTCTATCCGCCCTCTCCGTTCTTCTAGTGGGGGCCTCCTGGCCATTCCCAGAATGAGGCTTGAATCTGCTGGTGATAGAGCCTTCAGTGTTGCGGCTCCCATTCTGTGGAATTCTTTGCCGGCTCAGGTCAGGGGAGCACCCACTGTGGTTACATTCAAGGCTCACCTGAAGGCAGTCCTATTTTCCCAAGCTTTTATTGGATAAATTATAAATTGTAGTAGAATCTAAGATTATTTGTGGAATTATTTATTTTATTTTATTTTTAGCTTAAATAATTTTGTGATGTTTTGTTTTGCTTTTTATGCTGTTTTACTAATATTTTGTATGGTGCCCAGAGCCTCTGGGATTGGGTGTCTTTTAAATAAACTTTGCCTTGCCTTGCCTTGCAGTGTATGTTATCAATATGAAGCCTGCTGAGTAAATCCTCAAGAGGCACAGCCAGTACAGGGGCTTGCAGTCATTCTTCCATCTTGCAGGCTGCTTGATTACTGTGCTCCAGGAAGAGCAACATGTGGACACTTGCTCCTGGCTGCCAGGGGAAAGAGAGGCAAGCCAGCAATCAGGACATAAAGCCCTTGCTGCCCATTATTCACTGACTGAGCCAGATGATCAAATCCACAAGAGGCTCTGCCAATGCAGGCACTGGCAACCATTTATGTATCTTGCAGGTTGCTTTGTTGCAATGTTCCAAGAAGACCAACAAGTGGACACTTCATTCTGGCTGGCATGAGGTTTGGGGGTGAGCCGCAGTCAGGATGAAGTATGAAAGTGGGGCTAAGCACAGCAAAAGCCTATGCCGCCGTCATTAACGGACCAAACCAGATGACTGAATCCACAAAAGGCATAGCCAGTGAGCCAGTGCTGGGGCTAGCAGCCTTTTCTCCATATTGCAGGTTGCTTTGTTGCCACACCCCAGGAAGACCACAAGTGGACACTTGCTTCTGGCTGGCAGGGGACTTTAGGGCAAACCAGCAGTCATGACAGGTTATGGGGTGGGGCTAAGCACATCAAAATACCACACTGCCCATCACTGACTGACAGAACCAGCTGATTGAATCCCCATGAGGCACAGCTAGTGCAGGGACTAGAAGCCATTACTCCTTCTTACAGGTTGCTTTGTTGCATGCTCCAGGAAGACCAACATGTGGACACTTGCTTCTGGCTGGCAGGGGTCTCAGTGGTGAGCTGGCAGTCAAGATGAACTATGGCAGCAGGGCTAAGCACATCATAAGCTCAGGCTGCCAATCATTGACTGACTGAACCAGCTCATCAAATCCCCAAGAGACACAGCCAGTGCAAGGGCTAGCAGCCACTTCTGTATATTTCAGGCTGCTTAGTTACCATGTTCCAGGATGACCAATAAGTGGACAGTTCCTTATGGCTTGCATTGGACTCTGGGGCAAGCCAGCAATTGGGATGTGCTATGAGCATGGGGTTAAGTACACCAAAAGCCTGTGCTGACCATCATTGACTGACTGAACCAGCTGATTGCCTCCACAAGAGGCACTGCCAGTGCAGGGGCTTGCAACCTTTTCTGTATCTTGCAGGCTGCTTTGTTGCCATGATCCAGGAAGATCAACAAATGGACATTTACTTCTTGCTGGCATAGGGCTCTGGAGGTTTGCCAGCTGTCAGGACATACTACAGAAGTGGTGTTAAGCACATCAAAAGTCTGGACTGGTCATCATTGACTGAGCAAACCAGCTGACTGAATCCCCAAGAGGCGCTGCCAGTCAGGGGCAAGCAGCTTTTTCACCATATTGCTGGATGCTTTGTTGCCATGCTCCAGGAAGACTAACAAGTGGAAACTTGCTTCTGGCTAACAGGGGTCTGGGGGAAAGCTGGCAGTCAGGGTGTGCTATGGGGTGGGGCTAAGCAAATCAAAAGCCCATGCTGCCTGTCATTGATTGACTGAACCAGTTGATTGAATCCTCAATTGATGCAGCCAGTGCAAGGATGGAAGCACTGTGTAATACCAACACTGCCACAGTGACACATACATAGAGCAGACCGCAATCCTGACCGCAACCACATTGCACTTCCTCAGTGACTGACACGCCCCACTCAGCATCACCAGGTGCACTAGCGGTGACTACAAAGAGCACCACCACACCCACACATGCTATTCATGAAACCTTCTGGGGACATGTCCTTCTGGGGACATGTCTGCTGATTATGTGGATAGCGCAAAGGGGCACAGGTTACGGTGGTAGATGGCCATACTTACCAGTGCGAGAGGACCTATGGTGAGCTCACCTACTGGAAGTGCTTCGAGTACACAGCTAGCAGATGCAGGGGTCGTGCACTCACAGTGGTGGGGGGCACATCAACACTGTTGGGCACACATAACCATGTGCCAGACACCACCGCAGTCAGTGTACACAGGGCGCGTGTGGGCTGCTGTAAGGCAGAGGGCAAGGGACACCATGGAGAGCAGCCAACAAATTGTTGTGGCATGCTGCTTTGGGGTCAGCAAGGCCATGGGTGGAAGCCTTCCACCGGTACCCCTACTGAAGCGGTCTGCACAGCAGGTGAGGAGGAGGAGCATCAGGAGGGCACCCATGGATCCACGCACACTGTCAGAGCTCACCATCCTGGAGGAGTATCACAGGATGTATGGAGTTGAGCCCTTCCTTCTCTAATAATAATAATAATAATAATAAACTTTATTTCTTTTGCGTCTTTCTAAAATCAAGGCACATTACAAAATAACAATCATAAAAACATCATAAAACAAATTAAAATCCAAGCTAAAATATGCAGCATTAGTTAAAATCTGTGTCATCACCAAATGCCTTTTTCCATAAAAAGGATTTTAGGCCTTTTTTAAAACCCTCCACCATCTTGCACTCTCTAATCCAATGGGGTAGAGAATTCCAGAGGGTCGGCACCACAAAACTAAAAGCGCGGGCACTGCAAGATTTTAAAACTACCCTCAGAATCTCTAGCAACCCCTCATTGGCTGAGCGGAGAGATCGCATCGGAAGGTAAGGCACCAGAAGATCTTTCAGGTAAGAAAGGATGTACTAGGGCCAACAACTCTGGGCAGGGGAAGGGTGTCAGCACCAAGCACAAGTTCCTACTGTTCAGCACTAGTAGGAACCTAGAGTTCATAGCCCGCAGCCCAGCCTGGCTAGGGGACAGCACCTTCAAGTACTGTTCCAGGCTCTTCACACAGCTCTACACACTGCATGGGGTGGACAGGGCCACTGTCTTGCCCACCGTGTATGTCCTCATGTCAAAGAAGACTGTGGCAGCATACACAGTGGTATTTACGAAGGTGACTGAGTTATGCCCTGTAGTTGGCCCTTGCCACATGCTACTAGACTCTGAGCTTGCTGCACACAGGGGCATATGGTCAGTGCTTCCTCAGATGGATGTGCACGGGTGCTTTTTCTATTGTGCCAGTGTGTGTTGTGGAAGATCCAGCAGCATGGGGAGCTTGCGCACAAGTACAGTACAGGTGATGTGTGCACCATGCATCTCCAAATGCTGCCCACCCTTGTCTTTGTGCCCCTGGGGGATGTCTGCACTACATATGAGGAGCTCTGTGGCTAGGACTACTTCAGGAAGCAGGAGGAGGCACTGGCTCCCATCCTCGACTATTTCAAGGACACGTGCTGGTCAGACCTGACTGCAGTGGGCAACACCACAAACTGCTGTTCCACATCCCTGTATGGAATTGCTGTGCCTCTTTCATGGAGGGGATGCTGCAAATGAACAATGCAACTGAGGGCTGGCACAGGGCATTTAATTCCCTGCTGGGTGTGTCACACCCCTCCTTGTGGTGATTCCTGGATGTCCTGTGGGGGGAACAGTGGCTGATTGAGGTCAAGCTGCAGCAAGCAGTCTTAGGTGCTGTCTGGTGGTGCTCCCATCGGCAGTGGCGAGAGAGTGCTAAGAGGATCACTGACCTAGTTGCACACTATAGCACCCGTAGCTGCAGAGACTACCTGATGGGGCTGGCACTGAACATCAGCCTTCAGGTCTGAGTCCCAGGGCACTTGTGGGGGGATTCCAATCCTGGCACCTTGCCTGTGCCACCCCTACAGCTACTATCCGCAGTGCACCGGTCCCCTGCCCAGCGGTACTACCTCATGTGGGCAGGGTGCTCTAGGTGGTTTGTGCACCCCTGCTTAGGTCCTGCAGTCACCGTTGTCATGTGTGGTGCCTCTCAGGTGTCAGGGCTGTGTTGGGGGTCTCCCATGTGTGTGTTGTCTGTTTGCATGTCACTGGCCCTAGTACATCCTTGCTGTGCCTATCGGTGACCCCCAACCACCTCCTGTCATGTCAAGCTGCTGACTGTTGGGACACCCTTGGCTGGGGGGGCTCACCATCGTGTCCAGCTCTGTGGTTACCACCAGTGCTGGTGCTGAGGTGTTCTGCAGCCAGCCGTTGGGATGACTGTCGTGGCAGCTGCGGTGGTGTTTCGGCCATCAGTTTCCTGTGCATCAGGGCCATTTGCAGCATTTTCCTGGTATCTTTGTGGGGGATGTCGACCAAGTCAGTGCCACTCTCCTGGGGTGCTTCTGCAAGGACTAACAGCCATTACTCCATCTTGCAGTCTGCTTTGCTGTGTGTGTCAGGAAGACCAAAGAGTAGACACTTGCTTCTGGCTGTCAGGGGGCTCGGGAGCAAGCCAACAGTCAGGATGTGCTATGGGGGCAGGGCCAAGCAGATCAAAAGCTTGCACCCTTGTCACTGACTGACTGAACCAGTTGAATGAATCCTCAAGAGACACAGACAGTGAAGGGGCCTTGCAGACTTATATTCATCTTACAGGCTGCTTTTTGTCATGCTCCAGGAAGATCAACAAGTGGACACTTGCTTCTGGCTGCCCAGGGATTTAGGGTGAGCCAGCAGTCAGGACGCACTATGGGGTGGGACTTAACACATCAAAAGCCTGTGCCACCCATCATTGACCGACTCAACCAGCTGATCCAGTCCCCAAGGGACACAGCCAGTGCAGTGGCTAGTAACAATTTCCCCATCTTATGACTGCTTTGTTGCCGTGCTCCAGGAAGACCAGAAAGTGGACACTTGCTTCTGGCTTGCAGGGGACTCAGGGCTGAGCCATAAGTAAGGACTCACTAAGGGGGCAGGTCTAAGCACAACAAAAACCTGTGCTGCCACACAGCATCTGCACATGCAGCACTCACACGAGTGCAGAAGTGCCACTCACAGGGACATTTATTTTCAAGTTTAGTGTGCTATCAATCTTATCCTATGAGAAAGCCTTTAAATTATTAGCCACCCTCTACTTTTTTAAGTAATTCCTTTATATTAGTAAGCAGTACTAGTCCCCAGACTTTTTTCCTTCTCGTTCAATAACTTATAACATCGACTCTTCTGATATTACAACATGGGGCCACTGTGACCGGAGACAGAGGTTTGAATTGGAATATAGTGTATAGTGACCCCTTGTTACACATAGAAATCCATCGCAGCCAAAATGTTGTTGTACCACAGTGCAAAGTTCATAGAACAAGGTAATACAATACTGTGGTACAACAACATCTTGTCTGTTTTTCAGAGTGCACGAGACAGCAGTTCAAGTAATGGGAAAACTGTCACATGCACATCTCAGTAAACTGTATGATAGGACGGCAGCAGCAGTTTTCTTGAAAGAAGCTGAAGGGTGCATAAAACTCACCTACAGCCCTGATGATTTCCATGATCTCAGCCACACTCTCTAAGAATCAGATAAAACTTTTAATTTAAAAGACAAAAAAAACCTGTTGATTCCATCACATCTGACAAAGTGTTTTAATTGAGTGTTTTTCCATTTATGAAACTGTTTACCCCTTTCAAAAACTATTGATAAAAATGCTTAAAACTTGACGCTGTCTCTTGGAGTCATTTCAAGTTTTTTTTTTTTTTTTTTTTGTCTGTTATGCTGTTTGAACAAAGGATACTATACACTATAAAAAATACTGGCTGGGAAACTGTGCCCAACCAGCCAGAACTGCCACCTTGGAGTTCTGATTCTGTGGGACCTCTTGAGCTTTGCTTTCAAGGTCTAACAGAATCAGAACCCCTCGGTGGCAGCACAGGCTGGTTGTGCACAATTGCTCAGCCAGTATTTTCTATCTGCCTTATGAAGAGTAATGATATTTGTTATGAAGTGAGTCAGTAGAAGTATGCAAAACTAATTTATATACAGCTCTTTATGACATTCTTACACTGTTAATCAGTAGTTAATTCTGTTAGCATTTTCAGTAACTTCGTTCTTTTAAACTGTTTTAATTTTTAGTTGTTTTTCCCCTTTTGGTTAATTGACTTTCTAAACAATGTTTAAATTACTGCTTCTGTCAGCTGTTATAGCTGCTGCACTTCCCTTTTTGGACTGGGGCAAGAGCTGTTTGGCTTTATTCCAGCAACTTACTTTGAACAGGGATTTTGGTAATGATTTCACTGTTTCACTTTTTTATTACTTTAATCATTATTCAGCTATTCAGATTTAATGTGTTTAGGGTGCCTTTGGAAACAAGCTGTTAGGGATGCTGTTTTTTTAGATCAAGGGAGTGTACGACCGTGGGGAGTTTTAAACAAGCTCTTAAATTTTTTTTATGGGAAAGGGCATATGGTTCGACTGTTTATTAATTATTATCCGTGTTTTAATATTTTCTTATGTTCTTAATTTGTACTTTGTATTTTTTTTTATTATCTTATTGGAATGTGCCTTGACATTCGAAAGGCGCAATATAAATAAAAAATATTATTATTATTATTAAATGTATCCATAGTAATTGAAATATAATTTTTTTAATGTAAATGTTTTTATTTTATTAACTCTTTTTCATTCACTTTCTCGTACATTATCAGGAGATATTGAGACAAACCCTGCCTCATGTAGTCAAGATACATGATCTCTAAAACATATTTTGGAAGGCAGAGGGTTTGAGAATTGCCTACTTCAATGCATAAAATTTCCTGCCCCCCAAATATCAGAGATGGAAGCCTGGATTTCTATGTATCAGCCAGACATTTTACTTCTTACAGAATAATGGTTGAAACTAAAAAAATCCTGATAGTCAATGCCAGATGAATGGCTATAAATGTTTTCATAGTGATTTGAACAAGAAGTAAAAATAGAGGGTGGTATTTTCATTTGTTATAAAGATTGTGTCCACCTCACAAAACCTAAAACTAGTTATGTACCTAAAACAACTTGTGAGTAGCTCTTACCAGAACTCAAACTAGGGGAGCTATAAACTATGCTTTTGCACAGTTTACAACCCACCAAAGATGGACAGAAAGAGATTAAATGATCGAGTTGATTTCTTGGGAACTAATACACCTGATGGTGATTTATTAGTTATAGATGACTTGAATTTAAACTGGGACTCTGGTCACATGACAAACTATGAGAAACTATTAATTAGTGTTGGTCTATCTCAACTCGTTTCTACTTTTACACCCATGAATCAGTGGAGTAACAATCATACAATTTTTAATTGAATTTTAGTAAACAACATTAGTAAAGAAATGGTTACATCAAGCCACTTTGATAAGAAATTTGCCGAACAGCATTACAGCGACTGCACAATGCTGACAGTCGGCATTATGCCGTCAGTGAAACAGAATGTTTTGTCTGTCCCCTTCACCCCCCGCAATTTATGATTATCAACTCCAAGTCAGAGTTGTTTCAGGAAGGGGGCATATACACCAGAGAAAACAGTGATGGTGTACCGTGGACTATTACAGCAAACTCCCGATTTTGTCAGTGTAATTGTCTTTGTGATATTACTGTCGCTGTTTCAATGGTATATGGTAAAATAACAGATTACAGCACTTTTGCTGACTCCATTAGTGATACTCTGTTTTGTTTTTTTTCATTAGGAGCAACAAAGGTGTCAGGGCTCAACCCATATTTATCTAATTTAGAAACCAAAGGGATGCCAATCATGATGTATTAATGAAAAAAGGTTAGCTTAATTGATTGGTCTTTCAAAGATGCTGCACCTATGGTAGATGCTGCTGTTGATTTTTTTTTGTTGGCAGCCTAGCCACTTCCAATCTAGTTTAGCAGAGGTCCAAAATGTGTTTTTTTTTTCCCATTGAAAACAAAGTGAGTAAAAGCAAAAAAAAAGAATGATTGGATTTCAAAGGAACTATCTCTCAATGAAACAAAGAGATGATGTCTGACTGGAATATTATAGAAATCATAGGAATCTTTGTAAGACAAAACTGAGACAATGTAAATCAAATAACCTTTTCCACAAGAAATATGACACCATGATTAAACCCCCAAAATGTTGGGCCTCTGTTTAGGAGCTGACTTAAGCCAACTGAAAAGAATCATATTGATGTTATAAATGTTAATGAAGAGCTCATTTTGGGTCCATTTAACAGTTGCTGAAAAAGTTTCAGGCAGGACCAAGTACAAGGTTGTTTTTGATGAAACCAATGTAAAATAATGTAAATTATTTTGGTAATTGTGATATTTCTTTACCGAACACAGGTCCCTAATTTTGTTTCAGTTCTGTTATGCCTAGACAGGTTCTAAAATGTTGACAATTTGTCTACTTAAAAAAGTGCAGGTGCTGATAGATTAGTGTCAGTTTTTTTTTGAAGTTGATAGCAAATAATATTTTTTGTCCTTTAACGGTTATTTCTAACTTATCTTTAATAGCATGGAAGTTCCCTCAGCCGTGGAAATACACAGTGCTTATGCTTATATTGGAATCAGGATCAACCATGAGTGTCAATAATTATAGACCTATTTCTATATTACACCCTCGTAGCAAGATGTTAGAAAAGTTGGTTAACAGTCAGATTATTCCTTACAGTACCTTCAAATATATAATCTTCACTCTGCAGAACAACATGGGTTTAGACAATATCACAGCATAGGAGCAGCCTTGGTCAGATTCACTGTCCACGTCAGTCAAGCTATGGATAAAGGTAAGCTCACTGGCACAGTCTTCCTGGACTTGACCAATGCCTTTGGCCTACTTGACTATACTCTTATATTAAATGGTATTACAAGTCTGTGCTTGTTAAGTTTATCATACAGTTGGTATCAGAGCTATTTCAGTACCCACCTTCTTGTAGTGCGGCATGTGGTTTTGCATCTAGTGAGATTATGCTCACTAATGGAGTATCACAGGAGTCCATTCTCTGACCCCTGTTGTTTTCATTATTTGTTAACACTATTCCATCCATCTTACAAGTTTCAAGCTCAATTTTGTATGCAGATGATATTATCATTTATAACAGCACCCCACCTCTTTCTGAAATAAGTATTGCCTTAAACTTGGATTTTGCAAACCTTTATGCTGTACTTTACTTTTTCAACATTGTTTACTTCTAAATTGCAAAAAATCTGAGTGTATGTTTTTTGGCTCAAGATGTAAATTAGCTAAAAGAACTTTGGGACTCAAGATTTCTGACCCTTGTGGCATACAATTGGAAGAAGTTGAATGTTTTAAATATCTGGGAGTTTTCCTTGACTCCAGCTTGTCTTTTTCTTATCTTGTAAATAACATCAGCAAAGAGGTTAATCAACAACTGGGTATTATACACAGACTTAGAAATTGTTTATCATCTGACATTTGAAAATGAATAGGAGCTGATGCTTGGGTACCTACTTGACTTACAATTTGTTTAGTCTTTCAAACATTTCACATTTCAATTTATCATGTCTAAACGGTACTTATAACAATATTTCTCATTTTCTGTTAAATGTCTCCCATAGAACATATTATGGTATACTTTATAATCTACTTTTTTGGATGAATGCAGAACAGCATAGACTATATCAATATTCTTGTTTGATTGATAAGACTATAAGTCTACATTCTGATTTCACCTTTATCACTTTTACTGAACTTTAAAAAGGTAAGAAACCAGAGAGCTGATGAAAACTATGTGTGTACTATACCTAAGCTTAATACTCTAATGGGTCAGTGTGCATTCTCATTCTCTGCTCCCAAATATTGGACTTATCTTTCTGTTACTATCCATGATGCCAATATTCATGTGATTTTTAAAGCTAGGCTGAAGTAGTATTTACTTGTTAAATCTGTATATAATTGTTAATCAATGCATCAAACTGTGATGTGTTTTTTTTATATTGCAAAGTGTATTTTAATATTTTTTAGAGTTAAAAGTGGGTCCAAAGGTGGAAAACTTTGTAAAATTGGTTAAGGGACAGGTGACAGAGAGTGGTGGTAAATGGAGTTGTCTCAGAGGAAGGAAGACTGACCAGTGGTTTACCATATGGATCAGTGCTGGGACAGGTCCTCTTCAATGTCTTTATAAGGGATATTGCAGAGGAGATGGTAGGAAAGGTCTCCCTCTTTGAGGATGACACCAAACTCTGCAATAGGGTGGACATTCCAGGTGTGTGTGTGGAAAGGATGAGTAGTGACCTGAGAAAACTTGAGGAGCGGTCATTGGTATGGCAGCTAAGTTTCAATGCAAAAAAAAAAAGAGCAAAGTAATGTATTTGCAGCACAGAAACACAGGAGTAGAGAACAAAATGGGGGAGTGGTACTGACTACCACCAAGCAGGAAAGAGACCTGTCGGTGATCATATTGGATGACCTAAAGATTTCTAGGCAGTATGACAAGGCAGTTGGGAGGTCTAGTGGATGCTGGGGTGCATAGGGAGGGGTCTCACCAGCACAAAGAGGGAGGTGGTGTTGCCTTGATATAAATTGCTGATAAGACCCCACCTAGAGTACTATGTACAGTTCTGGAGGCTACATCTCATGAAGGACACAGAGCGGAAGCAATCCAGAGGAAGGCAAGTAAAATACTACAGGGTCTGCATCAGAAGCCATAGGAGGAGAAATTAAAGGACCTAAATATGTAGACCCTGGAAGAGAGAGAAGAGAGGGGGTATAATAGAGATATTCAAATACCTCATGGGGGTAAACAAGGTACAAGAGAGGAGTATTTTTCAGTACAAAAGGTGTTCAACGAAAAGGACACATGATAGGAAGGTGGAGAGGGGTAGATTCCGGAGAGAGGAGAGGAAATATTCATTCACAGAAAGAGTGGTGGATTCCTTGGACAGTCTTCCAATAGAGGTTGTAGGGGTGAAACAGTGGTGGGGGTTCAAGAATTCATGGGATAGGCACAAGGGAATCTTAAGGAAAGGGAAAGGGTGGGTGTATGCACCAGAGATCCAGTAAGATCTGCAGTTATTTCAATAGGCAGGGAAAAATGAGCAGACTTGGTGTACCAAGCCAGGGGTGTCGGCAGACATACACACTGTACGCAGCAGAGTACAATAAAAACAATCTGGCAGGGGCAGCAAATCAAGCAGGGGCAACAAAAAGAGGAAAACAAGGACATTGTGAGTAACATTGTGTCTGTGTTGCACTGAGCCCTTTTGTCTTTGTTGTTGTTTGCTATGGGGCACTGATGCCACCAGCCAAATACACAAACAAGAGCAACTTACCAGGCAGGCAGAAAAAGAAAGGAAGGAGGATTACAGGAGGAAACTGATTACTGTACTTGAACTCAGACATGGCAAACAGAGGGGGAGAGGGCAATGGTGTGGCGTAGCAGCACATATTTTGGTTTATGTTTACATAATGGGGGGGCAGGGGCAACAATGCATCAGTTTTGAGTACAAGTTTAAAATTCCTGGCTACACCCCTGTACCAAGCAATCCTTATCTGCTGGCAAATTCTATGTTTCTATATTTATACTTTTTATACCTGCATATTGCAAGTTAAATCTTGTATTGTTGTATCTTGCAGTGTTTTTCATCTCTTAGCTGCCTGTTTGCAACTCCAGGCCACACCTGAAAAAAGACCTTTGACTTGTCATGCTGACCTGCTTAACAAATGAACAAAGAAGCAAATAAATAAATACATATATACATTCATAACATTTATTCAGTTTTTCAGCAGTTAAAAAATTTCTGTCCATTATTTTATTGACATATTTCCCATTTTATAAATGAATAAGGAGCTTGAAGGCATTGGTATATGCTAAAATTAATCCATGCCCTTGCAGCATGGTTTCATGTCTTATAGAGCAGCTGGGGTGTGAATTTATTCAGTACATACCCATGCCCTGTTGTGAATCATTGCATAACTATCCCTTTTAAATTTCCACCTTTCCAGATTGAAGTTGATCCTGTTATGAGCCAAATTAAGGCACAACAGAGGCTGGGTAAAGCAAAGAGAAATGAAGTAGGGAGGGATCAAGGAAAGGTCTGCAAGGGTGTTTTTCCTTTACTTTTTAGCTTCAGCCCTAATTTCATTAGGAAGGTCAGCTACCCACTTCAGCCACAGACACAATGGGCAAACTCCCAGCCCTATCTTGGGCCTCAACTTGGGGTTTCCAGTTTCCACAGTTATGCCCCCATGGTGGGGCCATCAGGCAAGCCCAATGGAAGTCAGATTCAGATGATTCAGAGGAAACGTGAGGAAGAATTTCTTCACAGAATGGGTGGTGGACAAGTGGAACACCCTGCCAGAGGAAGTGGTGGGGGCTGAAACAATCACGGGATTTAAGAATGCATGGGATAGACATAAAGGAATTCTGGAGGTCAGGGGTAAGGAGCAACAGACTTCTAGAAAAACATAAAGTGAACTTACAAGCTCAAATGGGCAGACTGGGTGGGCCATAGGCCCTTATCTGCTGACACTGTCTATGTATCTATATATAAGTCATGTTTCTTGGAACCCCAAGGTTGCGGCAATGGAGGGCCCAGAAGTACCGTACAGCATCACGCTGCCATGCTGCTCAGTGTTCTTTTCCCTTATGATTTTTCGTGTGTCTCCTCCCTCCAGTAATTGGAAACTGGGCTCTATGTCTGCACACATTGAGCATGTTCATGCTGAGCCCATCAATGTCCTTTGAACCCATCGAACAGCCACCTGATATAAACTAGCACTAAGTGACCTCAGGTGGAAGTAGCTGAGCAGCATTAGCAACCTTTCCTGCAATGAGGAGGAGGAGGATGAGAGCTTCCTCTGGAATGTTTGATTTTGCTCCCCTGGGCTGGCCCCTAATAACCACAGCTTGTTCCTGAACCTGAGTTGCTGGCATTGCAAGCAGTAGCCCTACTACTGTGCAGATGGGCTGGTGAACTCTCCACCTTTTGTGAGAAGAGGACAGACTATGGCTTACAATTTGAGAAAACAAGATTCTGGTGGGGGCTTATAAGTATAACCCACTTTCACTTATGCCAGAGAGAATAACAACAGGAACAGGGTTTCCAGAGGGAAAAGAATCCCAGGAAAAGAAGTTCAGACAGGGGTCTGGATCTGTGCCATGAGTTAGGTGTGTTAGAGAAAAGGATTCCTTAGAGATACAGAAGAAATTCACATGGTGGTTATAATCTACATCCTGATATGAGATGTGTTACAGGAAAGGGTTCCTTAGAGTTTAGGAAGAACTGGAAACTGGCGTCTAAATCTACATCCTGTTGTGAGGCACAGTAGAGATAATTGGTCAGGTAAGAATCTTGTAGTATAGCTGAGAAGACAGAACGACATGCTGTGAATGAGCTTGGAACATCTAGCAGACCTGGTTTGATTCCCACAACCTCCACTTGCTTAACGTATAACACTGAGCAAAGCACTTAACCTCCCTGTGCTCCTATGTCACCCCTGCAAACAGGCTATGTGTTCTGTGGGCCTTACCAGGTTACCAAAGAATAAAAAACAAAGTAAACATAAAATAAAACCAACCACAAGGTTATACTAGAGACTTCCATGAGGATAGGAAAGGTGCAAAATACTGAGGACAAGAAAAAGGCACGCAGTGGTGAAAAAATAGACTTTTTTGGTTAAAATTGAAATTCTATGTTTTATAGTGAGTGCCCTTACCATTGCAGCCATGCCACCCTGTGAAAATCCTAACATCCCATTTCCTTCCAATCCCCTTTACTGCACTGAAAAGATTTTCTTAGAATATTGCTAATTACCTCAGTCAAGTCCCATTAAGTGCTTCACCTACAATATAACCAATTGATGCAATAATCTCTGTGCAGATTTCTGCTACTTATCTGCAGTACTCTACAATTCTTGGAATTGAATTTCTAATGTCAAATATTAGACCACTCTTCCAACCTCTTTCCATCTTTTACCTTTCCATTTCATGCTGCTAATTTCTCTAACTCCATCCAGTATCCCACATAGTTTTTTGCCATTTGTAAACAAACCTGCTTTATCTCCACCCCTACATCACTTGTTCACTGTACACATTAAAGAGTAGCAAACAGTCCCAGAACAGACAGCTGAGACTCCCCACTGGTTCCTTCTCTGACATCCACCAGTAAGTTTTCCGGTCAGTACCACTGTTTGAATCGTGTCTGTCAACTAATTCTCAATTCATCTAAACATAGAAACATAGAATTTGACATTAGATCTGCATGGCCTACCCAGTCTGCCCATTGTTCCCTACCTGAAGACTCACTGCAGGCCCTATACTTGATCTCCAGCCTACCAACAGTGTCAGCGCAGACACTATACTTGGCTTCTGGCTCTTTCTCCTCCCAGTCCTTTCAGCTAAGATGCCCTTATGCCTATCCCCACCACTGTTTCTAGTTAGCTCACCCCCTAGTCCTAGGTCACCTATCTGCTTCACTAGCCTCTTATGCTGAAATAAATCAAAGGCTGTACTGAAATCCAGATACAGAATCGTGACTGCCTGATCTCTACCAACCATTTGTGTCACTGAATTTAAATCAATCAATCAGGATTATTTGGCATAGCCTGCGTATCATAAAGTCATACTGATCCTCATCCGTAAGTCCATTTTCTTCAAGAAAGCCAACAATTCATTGTTTTACAATTGCTTCTAATGTCATGCCTACTATAGATGTTGAAACCATTGGCCTGAAATTACCCAGGGTCTCCCTATTACCTATCTTGTAAAGGGGACCATGTTCTCAACCCACCAGTCCATCAGTATTTTGTCTGTTACTAGTGACTCATTAAATAAGCTTGCCTGGGGAACTTCTAGGACCTGTCTTGTCTCCCTCAGCACCCTCATGTGCATCCCAACTGACCTTTGTTGGCAAAAAGACGTGAAAGGCAGAACAAGAGATAATGACCTTGAAATGTTATAATTTGGTGATCCAAAGAGATGAGCTATTGTATAACAAATTTTGCACACTAGGCTATCTGCAACTTAAATTAACTTTGCTATGAGAATAAGGATGGATTTTTAAGAGTTCTATATGCATAAATTCTGTGATTGCATTAACCCATAGGCTGCTGACAGAATAAGGAGTTACTGGAATTTTGGGTTAATTTATCAGTCAATGGCACAGCAAGGGTTAATGTATGTTATGGTATAACTACTGTAATTCCCAATCCATCCAAGCGCAGAAACATAAAATTTGACTTCTGTTAAGGATCACATGGCCTACCCAGCTTAATCTGATTCAGTATGTCAGTTTGCATCTATCTCCCCCTGGGACAACGCTGAAAATAGACAGAATTGCCTAGATCTTTTTTCTCAGTCAACAAAAACTAACTTTATGTTATTTTGCCATGACTTTGGAACATAGATTTTGAACGTTGAACTTTGAAATCCTATCTGACTGTCGGAATCTGTTTACCTTGAGGTCCTGCAGTACCTTCAGCATTCTCTCTTCGGATATACAGTATGTCTCATCTCTAATTTGTGACTAGCTGTGCCCTCATTTGTTATCCTACTGTCAAGTACTGGTCCTGTTGCTTCCATCATAAATGCAGAAGTAAATTACTCATTCATTATGCCCATTTCCTGTAAGAACAAAAGAGCAGAAAGCTCAAGGATGCCAAGGAATGTAATTGTACATAAAGTACAAATCCTACAAAACAGCAAACAATGTGGTACCCACCCCACTCCCACAAAACAATGGGTGAAAAGGCTGGAACACCACCATTGATGTTGGTATACATGATTGTACTTTAATAAATGCTGCTTGCTTGAATCCACCCACTCTGTGCTGCATTTTCAAAGTGTTCTGAATTGCACAGGCCCCGAGTGTGCTACACAAATGGTGTATAGGGCTTGCGGCCTTCTTCCAGCCAGCGATCAGGATTTTTCAGCCTGTGCACCAATTGCTGCAAGTTAGACCAGCCTTTTCTGATCTAGCTTGTGTCACTCATTGGTATACGTTTTATGGGGCTTGCACCAAGCATTTGACACTAGCTGCCAAAAATCAGGTAAAGTGTCACAAATCCACCCGACCTACTAAAATTGGGCACAGCTGAGGCAAAGGGGTTTGGCACAGCTGCACCAAAAACTGGGTTTGATGCAGGGCTTGATTCAAGCCCTGTGTCACACTTTGAAATTCTGGCACTGTATATTTTGTGGCTGATTAATAGGAATGGGCACGTGAGTGAATGTAGGAATAATTCGTTCAAGATACACAATATTTAATTAGTATTAGTTATGGTATACCAAAATTTTAATTACAGTATTAATATTGTGATGAGTTAGAAATAGTATCCTGTTTTATTTATTTATTTGTAAAGCCTTAGACAAAATTCAAAATAAAGGAAAACGTGGATGAACATATGATTGGTTTGAATATTTAATTCTCTTTTATAACAGGGGGAAAATAAGACTCAGAACTGAGAGTCTGGGAAAATCATTTTACAGACTATCAGAATAGAACTAACCCTTTAATTCTGGAATCCTATGAAGTTAACAAGGGAGAGCATCACTCCAGGGACTCTGATCAGTATTTATGTTTCTTAACTTTGTAACCCCTAGGTGGCGCTACCCCAACGGCTACTACCCCAGCCTGCATAGCTAGCAGCAGGTTAAGGGGCCTAGGTTTGGTGATGGGTACCTCCACCCAAAGGTCAGGGTTAGTTGTGGTCAAGCTAACTGGGCCACAGCCCTCTGGGACACTGTGACCCCCCCCTTTTCCCCACTAGTGGTCCACACAATACACAATATGCACATTCCCAACACCCCAGATATGCTTTGTACATACACTTATATTTGGCACTTACCCCCAGGACTGGCTCCTTCAGCTCGACTCTGGGGACCCCCTGTAAAATAAGGTGATGCAGTACAAAAGCAACAATGCAATACCTTCAACATAAACTGACACCACAGCCAATGTAAATTGCAGGAAAAAGCAGATCTGATTTATTCAGGGGACTATAACAAGGACGGGGGATAATAAGGTTAATTGGCTTAAACACACTAAGAATCACACTACTGTGCATGCAGAGTCCCACTCAGTCACACTCTCTGGATACCCAGGTTGAAGGGAAAGGCTAGCCAGGACCGTTGCCCAGGGTAGGCCAGCGTCGCAGCTGGTTGGGGCCCTGTGATGGAGAAAGATCATGCACACACACAATTTATAATCCGGAGCCGGAGGGCTCAGTTCGTGAAAACCACACAACAAGAATCAGATGACACACTTTTGATTAAGAAAGGTTGCAGGGAGCTACCCTGATAATTACTCACAGTACCCAGGCTGCACACAGGAGGGACAATGGATGGACGTTCTGGATTGCCAGAGGAAGCAGGGCCCACACGAGTTGCTTTGGTGTTGTTCCTGTTCAGGCAAGGAGTAGAGGGCTGATCCCCTGGCAGGTCCCTCGTCGATGGATCTTCTCTGTGCCGAAGGGTAGGGAGACAAGGCCCGCATGGCAGGGCCTGTCTACAGTAGGCAACAATGGATTCAGTCTGATTTTAGCTGGGAAACAGCTTCCAGGCACTAGCATACAGTTCTCAGAAAAAGGGGAATTAGATCGCGATCCCCATCCAGCACATAGCACATTCATATGTACAAGCCAGCAGCACACAGCCAAACTAAATCGTGCTTCTCTTTCAGTTCACAGTACATTTATATACCAAAATTCTACCTGTACCAGGCCAAATGCTCCCCAGTCATGACAGCAAGTCTCTGCACACACTGGGAGCTCAGAAGTAACGGAAATTCCTGAAAGGCCGATCGCATTCAGCAAAATCCTCGGTCTTCTACAGGTTAGGCCTGGTCCCAAATCAGCAGCTTGCTTTGTTCTCACAGAATTCGGAATTAGTCGGACAAAAGTCCTCTTCTCCCTCTCATGTTACTTCCCCTCCTTATCTCATCCCCAAGGGCAGTGATGAGTGGTGTTCTGCAGGGCTCGGTGTTGGAGCCAGTGTTGTTTGGGATGTTCATTGCAGACATATCACTGGGCTTCAAGACTAAGACCAGTCTGTTTGCTGATGACACCAAGATGGGAGCGGTGGTGGACGACCTAAGGGGATGGCACGGGCTGCAGGATGATCTAGCAAAGCCGGAAACCTGGTCAGACACCTGGCAATTGGGGTTCAATGCCAAAAAGTGCAGGGTGCTGCATTTTGGGGCAAAAAAACCCAAGGAGGAGTTCCCAGCTGGGGGACAGTGCAGCTAGCCAAGACAGAGGAGGAAAAGGATCTGGGGGTGCTCATTACGCAGTCAATGAACAACTCAGCACAACGTAGGAAGGCAGCTGCAAAGGCCAACAAAATGCTGGGTTGCATTGCAAAGGGTATATCCTCAAGGAGGTGATTCTGCCACTGTATAGATCATTAGTTAGACTGCACCTAGAGTACTGTGTGCAGTACTGGCACCCATATCTGAAGAGGAACATTGAGTTACTGTAGGGGGTGCAGCGCAGGGTAAAAGATGATCAAGGGGCTGGGGGACTTACCATATGAGAGGAGGCTGAGGGAGTTGAACATGTACTTGCTGGAGGAGAGGAGGGACAGGGAGATATGACTGAAACCCTCAAGTACATGAAAGGAATAAGCAAGACAAGTATGGAGGGGTTGTTCAATGTAAGGGAGGGGAGGGACACCTGGGGCCATGATATGAGACTGAAGGGAGGAAGATTCAGGTGAGGAGACACTTTTTACAGAGAGGGTGATTGCTGGGTGGAATGCTTTACCAGCAGAAGTGGTATTCAGTAGAACAGTGGACTGCTTCAAAAGGGGTTGGGACAGGGAAAGGATGAGGTCAAGGGAGGGAAGGGTGGGAGGGAGGGAGGGCAGCTGCAGAATAAGGGGTGCTAGCTGCACATTCGAACAGACTTGATAGACCACTAGGCCTTTATCTGCTGGCAAATTTTGTGTGTTCATAACTTAAATATTCCTTCTGTACATGTCTTGTGAATCCCCTTTAAGTACTTGAAGGTCTCAGTCATATACCCCCAATCTCTCCTCTCCTCCAGGGAGTACATATTCAACTTATGCAACCTCTCCTCGTATGGCATTTCCCCCACTCCCTGGATCATCCTATTTACTCTGCACTGTACCCCTTCCAGTAGTCTGATATGTTTCTTTAAATATGGGTGCCAGTACTGCATGCAGTACTCCAGGTGTGGCCTGACCAGTGACTTGTAGAGAGGCAGGATCACCGCTCTGTACCTGGAGGAGATTCCTCTCACAATACACCCCAGCATCTTGTTGGCCTTTGCTGCCACCCTCCTGCACTGCCCTGAGTTGTTCATTTTTCCAGTTACAACCACCCCTAGGTCCTTTTCCTCCTCATTGGTACCTAACTGTACTCCACCCAGCTGATAGCTCCTCTCTGGGTTCTTCGCTCCAAAGTGCATCACCTTGCAATTTTTAGCATTGAACCCCAGCTGCTACTCTTCCGACAACTCCTCCCGCTTAGTCAGGTCATTTTGCAGTCTCTGCCATATCTCTATGTCACTCACCACTGTCCCCAACTTGGTATCATCAGCAAAGAGGCTGATCTTATTCTTGATGCCATGCGAGATGTCCGCTATGAATATCCCAAACAACACCAGCCCCAGTACCGATCCCTGCAGCACCCCACTTTTTACTGCCCTTGGAGATGAGAGCTTCACCACCACCACCACCACCCTCTGCTGTCTTCTCTGTAGCCAATTTTCTATCCAGTTAACTATTAGTACCAATCCTCACATACCTCAATTCCCCCCCAACCTCCCATGCAGCACCGAATCAAAGGCCTTGCTGAAGTCCACACATATGACATCCACTGCATGATCTTTGTCCAGTTCCCTCATTACCCAGTCATAATACTCAACCAGGTTAGTCTAACCGGGCGTTCACGACACAAACCCAAGTTGATGACCATCCTGGAGTCCATTATTCTCCAGAAATGTCACCAGCCTTTCCTTCAGGATTGTCTCCATCAGCTTCCCCACGATAGATGTCAGGCTTACAGGTCTGTAATTGCCTGATTGATCCTTAGCACCACCTTTATGGAGGGGCACCACATTAGCCATGCTCTAGGCTTGTGGCATGCACTGTCCAGGGAGGTGTTGACTAGGTCTGCCAGTGGTCCAGCCAGTACCTCTGCCAGTTCACTCAGCACGTTGGGATGTTTGCCATCCAGACCTGGTGCCTCATCCACATTCAGAGCCCTCAGACCATCCTTCAATTGCCCCTTTTTACCAATAGAGACTTATAAACATTGTCAATCCCTCAGGATTGCTAGGAGGCATGGGGATGGTGTGGCTGGGCCTGGTGGGAGAATGGAAAGGGGGGACATATTGGGGTGATAGGGACCAGGCGACACCCTGGGGCGAAATGGTGCCAGGACAGAGGTAATCCCTGTCTTGTTCCCATATCCAAGGGCCCAGAAATTGATGCTGGACAGGAGTCACGGTCTTCCCCAGCATCTCATCCAACCCGGGCAGTGTTGTGAAATGCTAGGTCCATCAAAAACAAGACAGCCATTATAGATGATCTTGTTGAAATGGTGGACCTGGCATGCATCACCGAGACCTGGCTGGATGAAAATGCATGCCCAGTATTGGCTTCTGCAATTCCAGCTGGGTTCTCGGTGATTCACCGCCCGAGGTTGGATCATAGGGGTGGGGGTGTAGTCATATTTTTTAAGACTGAACTGGGCCTTGTGGATGGTCCAGTGGGGATCACTAGATCTTTTGAGTGTATCATGGGTGAGGGTGTAGGTTGTAGGATACTCCTCATCTACTATCCACCAGGTGATGGGGGGCTTATTCCTGCAGGAGATTGTGGACTTCATCATCAACATGGTGTTGGAGTCCCCCAGATGGATAATTTTGGGGGACTTCAATGCCTGGGTCGATGACAAACTCTTGCAGTTTGGTCAAAATCTCCTCCAGCTAATGACAACGCTGGGCCTCACACAGGTAGTTACCTCCTCTACCGATCTAGGAGGTCACTGATTGGATCTACTATTCCTCCTGGGGATGGAGATCACTGACTTGGGGGTGGAACCAGTCAGTTGGTCTGACCATCATACTATAGGGTTCAGTTTTGGGGCCCCCCTAAATGGACCTACCCCTTTGGAGATGGTCCAGTACCGCCCCTTGAGGGGAGTTACCCCAGATGGTCTATTGGAGGTGCTGGACCTATCGGGATTGCTGGGTGAAAGCACAAGTCCAGTGGACCTTGTACTAGCCTATAATAAGGCAGTGGGAGATGCCCTGGACTTGATTGCTCCTGTTCATGTTTGACCACTCACTCTTCGCCCAAGGTCCCCTTGGTATGATGGGTCCCTGAAGGTGTTGAGGTGGATTGGTCGAAGACTGGAGAGAGTATGGCAGAAGTCCAGCCTGGATGCTGACAGGCATAGATTGATGGAACATTATAAAGGCTATAAATCAGAAATCACCCGTAAGGGGGGACCACGTGATGCAAGCTACCGGGTAGTCGCTCCTCTGTATAGCTCCAGCCTCCTGTTTCTATATTTTCACTTTCTGGTATACTTTCTCGATCTCTAAACCTCTAATTTCAAGTTATTCTGGTTCCCTACAACTTTGTGCCCTTGCAAGTCGATTTCTAGAGAGAATGGACGTTTACATGAAAAAACAACAGCAGAAACACACCCCGCCAGTTACACCAGTGAAGGCCTCAACAAAATCCCGGGCCTCGAGTGGAACAGAAAAGGGAGATGTTCTGAATCTAGAGGCAGATCAGGAGCCACTCACATTGTCTTAGATTTCTGGAGGAATTTAAACCTTTTAAAGATGAGATTAAGGAGATGGCATCAGAAATGAAATCGCTCACGAGAAAAATAGAAGAAATTACCCTCGTTACCTCAGACAACACAACTAGCATATTATCTTTAGAGAAGCAAGTCGAGAGGTTCGAGCCTGAGAAGGCAGCAATGCACCAGAAACTGTCTAGATTTGAGGTCAAGATTGAAGACCTTGAAGGTCGTAGCCAGAGAAATAATGTTGTGATCCTCGGGTTACCAGAGGGAGAAGAGGGCCAGAATACCATAGCTTTTATCCAGAAGCTGGTCGAGAAGATTGCAGGCCCTTCCCCATTTGGGGCTAAATATATTATTGAGAGAACCCACAGGTCATTAAGACAAAAGCCCCCTCCCGTAGCAACGCCCAGACCTATAATTTGTCGTTTCTTACATTTTTTAGAGCGACATTTCCTGTACAAAGTGAGAGAACTCCAAGAAGTTCGCTGGGAGCAAGTTAAGCTTAGAATAGCGCAAGATATCCTGGGTTCAGTCCGTTTGAAGTGTGCGGCTTTTCATCCTGTTGTTTCAAAAATTATTGCGGCTGGACTTAAATTTTGTATGGGATACCCGGCCAGGCAACAGGTACAGGTGGCTGGTTCCTGGGCTATCTACGAAGATCTGGAGGCAGCATTTGCTGGTTTAAAATTAGCACTGCCAGATCTCTTCAAGGACACATGAAAGGCCTTAGGTCTCTCTCGACAAGATGAGAACCGTTTTGAGAAGGCTGGGCACTCATGCAAAGTATCTTCTGGAAAGCAACGGTTACATATTCTTGGACTCTCACTTCAGCCTGAATATGGGGCAGAAAGGACTTTCTTTTTCCTTTCTATAGTGATCTAGTTGTGGATGCATGCTCTTACTTGTCTTGTCTGGGTCTGGGGTTTCGGCCCCTTCGGTTTTCTAAGTGCTCCAATCATGGAAGCATATTCCTGCTTGTTTTGTCTAGGTCTGGGGTTTCAAGTAATCAAGCGATTTCTCGCTAGTTTTCATATCGGCAGAAAACAATGCCTATTTAGTAACATCTGGTCTCCCCCTCTCCTGTGGGAGTTTGGAAAGGAAGGGTTTGGTGGACGGCTTTTGCCTTTTGGGAAATCCAGTTACAAGGGCTGTGATGTCCCTTCCTTTGTAAGGCATCAGGGTGCTGTTACACACTCATAACACAGGAGGGAGCTTGTGCTCCATGCGTGTTAAGTGCCAAGGGCTCCTAAAGCAGGAGATAAACTGGGATTCACTGGGGCAAAGGCACAGCAACTGGGATGAGAGGATCGGGAGCTTGTCCCTATAGGGCTGGAGAGCCTGCTGAGATGAAGGCCCGCTCAGTGCAAGTTATGTTTGGCTGAGGCCGATTTCCTGATCTTACGCCACGAGGTGCCTTATCACATTTAACAAACCATATGCCCTTGTAAGCTGTGATGTTACTGTGGGTGATGTTTTATCGATGTTGGCTTACTCCTAATGGCCCTCATTAGGGGACAGGCGGTAGATACAAGGGCTTGTATTGTAGGGATGTTGCATTCTCTCTCTTTCATTTATTACTAGCATCTTAAAAAAGGGGAATGTATTATAAAGAATACAGGTTTTAGGGGACGGCTTTTCAGGGGCTGGGGAGGAGTAGTAAGCGAGTATTGCTGAGCGTTGTTAGCGATAAGAGGGGTTTGGTTGGATGGTTTTTTGGATTATGTTTTGGAGTTACGGATGATGTGGATTGTTCGAGGGGTAATCGGGGTTGGGGGGGAGGCACAGGAGTTCAATGGGGTGGGAGACTGGCACAGCAAATTCAGGGGAATAGAATCACCTGTTACATGACTGCAGGATATGTTAGATAGTTTATCTGGATTATACTTGATATAATAGATGGCTCAGAATATTAATATTGCTACGTGGAATGTGAAGGGGATCAGGAAAAAACTGAAACAATATCAGGTA
Source organism: Neoceratodus forsteri (assembly GCA_016271365.2). Lineage (NCBI taxonomy): Eukaryota > Metazoa > Chordata > Ceratodontiformes > Ceratodontidae > Neoceratodus > Neoceratodus forsteri. The sequence continues at coordinate 779,692,042 of CM028131.1, forward strand.
CTTAAACACCTGAGTTTGTTACGTGCCCAGATATCATTCATACAAGAATCTCATTTACTGGATTCCGAAGTATTACAACTTCGTAGACAACAGAGAGGTCAGGTTTTTCATGCTTCAGGGGAAACCACTAGTTGTGGGGTCATGATACTGATTAACAGAAATATCCCATTTGTCCCTTCTCAGGTATTTAGGGATGCAGAAGGCAGATATGTCTTAGTGCAGAGCACTTTTTGGGCCATGCCATTGGTTTTAGGTAGCATATATGGTCCAAACAAAGACGATCCCTCTTTTTTATGAAATTGATTTTCACAATTCTTCCTATACTCCCTATTCCAATTATATTAGGGGGAGATTTTAATTTAGTTTTGGATCTGAATTTGGATAGATCAAGCACTGGGTCAAGAGGACCGACACCTGGACACAGGGCCTTTAAGGAAATGATGGATCAGTGCAGATTGTGCGATGTCTGGAGGGTCACACATCCTAATATTAGGGAATATACTTATTGATCGCCAGTTCATGGCACGCAGTCTGGCATTGATTACCTACTAATTTCTCATGAGCTCTTGCCAGGGGTACTATCCACCTCGATCCAACCGGGTCCAATATCAGATCATTCTTTAGTTTTGGGTAATTTGGCTTTTCTTATTATCCCCAAAAGAGAGACCAGATGGAAATTAAATGAACAATTATTAAAAGATGAAAAGTATAGAAGAGAGGTGAAAGAGCCGATAGAGTTTTTCTTTTCCACCAACCCAATAGATAGTGCAAGACCGGATATTTTATGGGGAGCCTTTAAGGCTTATATAAGGGGTATTCTCATAAGTCTAGCTACAAGGAGGAAGAGGGCACAGCAAACAGAGTTACTCTTTTTATTGTCTCAGACACAGGTATTAGAAAGCATACACCCAGATATAATTACTCAAGAGGAGTCACAGAAGTTATTAATATATAAAGATAAATATCTGGGAATGTTAAGAGAAAAGGCTGAGTTGGCAATAATCCGTACAAAGGCCAGTTTTACAGATCAAGGAGAAAAAGCAGAGCGCCTGTTGACTCTATGTTTAAAACAACAAGAATCAGCAAGATTTATACCCCCAATAAGGTCTCAGTCTGATGGGACCCTGAAGGTATCCCCCTCAGAGATAGTCCAGGAATTTGCTACCTTTTACGAACAATTATATAGGGACATGGATAGTCCTCCGCCCATTCAAAAACTGGATGAGTATCTCAAGGAAGCTCATCTTCCGTTACTATCTGACTCTCAAAAGAAATTTATATCTTCCCCTTTATCACAGGAAGAGATAGCAACTGTTATAAAGGACTTGCCTATGGGTAAAGTCCCGGGTCCAGATGGGTTTTCGGCCTTATTTTATAAAGCTTTTATGGAGCAACTACTTCCCGTGTTGCATCTGCTCTATTTGCATATTTTGTCTGGAGAGATGACAGATGCACATCTGTTTGAGGCATTGATAGTTTTGTTACCTAAACTAGATAAAGACCCAGAAATGGTTCAGAGCTACAGGCCAATATCTTTGCTGAATCAAGATGTCAAAATTCTCTCGAAGATAATGGCAGATAGACTAACCCTGGTTCTTCCGGATCTTGTGAGTATGTCTCAAGTGGGATTTATGAGAGGAAGTGCATCTTCAGATCACTTGCATACTCTCTCCCATGTCGTCTCGGAGTCCAGGGATGCCATATATCCTGCAGGGTTGGTCTTCCTGGATGCCGAAAAGGCATTTGATCGGGTTAACTGGACTTTTCTATTTCAAGCCCTCATGGCATTTGGATTCCCATCCATGTTCATAGATTGGATCAAGGCAATTTACTGGTCTCCTACAGTGAGGATTTCAGGGAATGGAACCTTCTCAAAGTCTTTTACGCTGCGGTCAGGAACGAGGCAGGGATGCCCTCTCTCTCCATTACTTTTCAATCTTTACCTGGAACCCCTTATTCAACATATTCTCAACAGTGAAGGGATACAAGGTATTCCCATTAGGAATGAGGTATTGAAAGTAAAAGCGTACGCTGATGACCTTCTCCTACATTTGGCTAATCCATTAATATCCATCCCGAATGTGCTAAGAGAGGTTGATAGATTTAGTAGTTTCTCGAATTATAAGCTAAATCCCAATAAGACATCCTTTTCCCTCTTAACCATAAAGTCTTTAAGACTGACATTATTTCTCTGGGACTATGCTGGTCACCCCGGGCTATTAAATATTTAGGCATAAAATTAACGCATAATCCCTCCTTGTGGTTTAAGGAGAACCTGGACCCCCTTCTGCAGGGGATCACTCAAGATTTAGAGATGGGATAAACTCCCATTATCTTTATGGGGTCGTATTAATATTATTAAGATGAATGTGTTTCCCCGTTTATTTTATCCTTTGTCGCATCTTAATTCATTCGTCCCCCTAAGTTGGTTTCAGAAAACACATAAACTTTTTACCAAGTTTATTTGGTCAAATAAGACCTCCAGGCTGGCATACCACAAATTAGCTGCACCTAAGAATGAGGGGGGGTTGCGGATTCCTTACTTGCCCATCTACTACTGGGCTAGTCATTTGGCTAAATACCTGAGATGGGTAAGACCGGGTCCAGATAACATGAACCCGGTTTGGTTTAAGATTGAATTAGATTTTTTCCAATCTATGAACATGGACCCCCTGACTATACTCTACCTAAAAATTTCTCAGATGCAAGATATTAATAAATGTCCCACTATCATGACCTCACTAAGAGTACATTCGCAATTGTGCTCTTTCCTGCGTTACAATCAAAGTAATGATCTCGCTCAATCTATTTGGAATTCCTCGGCTTTCACTATAAACAAACAGAAAATTTCCCATTCATGGTTCCCTCACTTAGGAGAGGGGATAGTATCTTCATTTCTGGATGAAGTTGATGAGTGGCTCTCATTTTCACAGTTCATACACAAGTTCAAAATACCGGAGTCTCAGACTTTTAAAGTGTTTCAACTGAGACACTTGTTAACCACGGTCTTTGGGGCCAGTCCACCACATCCACCGACCTTTGCATTGGTATCTGAACTTTCCCCTTTACTAGTCTCTTCTGGTGTGATTTCTAAGATTTATCAAGTCTTGTTCTGATGGAGGTTTGGATGCTGTGGTGGCCCCACCAACTTCTGGGTTTCATTTTTTCCCCATTATACTTTTAAGTGGTCCGTCCTCTGGATGTACTGTCATAAATATGTATCCCAAGATAGATTACATCTCATGCAGTTCCACATCTTGCATAACTTATACTATACCCCAACTAAACTGGTGAAATGGGGCCTTCTTGACACCGATAGGTGTAATAAGTGTTCCCAGGATACAGGATCACTTTTCCATTTTTTCTGGTCGTGCCCCCGGATAACATCATTGTGGGAACAAATAAAAACCAATCTGGATCCTTTACTGGGCCTACAGGACAATTTTACACTAGATATTTGCCTGTTGGGTGATCTCTCCTCCATAAAGGTTAAAATCCAGAGATTTCACATATCTATGGTGACGCTCTCGGTTAAAAAAGTCATTCTCAGGCGTTGGAAGGAAAGGACCAGCCCAACATATCAGTAGTGGCTCCATGAGATCTTAGCAAATATACATACAGAGAAGGCTATTGCCAGCCTTCAAAACAGACTACATAGGTATAAGGATATCTGGGATCCCCTTCATACTTTAATTATGGTGACTATGAAGTAGTGTGTAGCCGAGGTTACCACCTTAATTACTCTTGGTATAGGTACTTAGCGGGTGATAACAGTGCTAGAATGAACTGCTGTGCCGGGGAGGGAAGGGTTGGGGGCAGTATGATTTGTTTTATGAATCCTGTGTCAAAGTGCTCATTACTGCCTCCTGTAATGTGGAAAATGTGGTGAATAAACTTCAAATTATAAAAAAAAAAAATCACCTGTAAGAAGGCAGAGTTCCTGTCCAGAGAGATTTCTGCTGCACAGAACCGACCAGCTCAAATCTTTCAAACTGTTGACAGATTGTGCAATCCAACCTGTCTCCAGTCCGAAAGAGCGTTTTCACAAACTAGGTGTGATGAGCTATCTTGGTTTTTCACAAATAAGGTTGCCAGCATCAGGTCTGAAATTGGCTCCCTCCATGAGGGGTTGTGGAGGTCGATGGGAGGTGATGAGCACCCGATCTTTCTGGATGGATTTCAGCCGACCAGAATTCATGGACATTGTGAAGATTGTCCAGACTTTGTGCCCAACCTGTTGTAGTTTGGATCTGGGCCCTACCTCCCTTTTGGTGGGATGTGTAGATGTTATCTGCACGATCATAGCTGAAATTGTATGTTGATCTTTGCAGAAGGGAATTTTTCTGGACCCCTTAAAGAAGGCAGTCATTTGATCACTCCTTAAAAAACCCTCCTTGGATCCCGTTGATCCAGTTAACTACCAACCTGTCTCTAACATTCCCTTTGTGGGGAAGGTTATTGAGAAGGTGGTTGTGTTGCAACTGCACAATCATTTGATAACTCACAATGTCTATGAAGCTCTCCAGTCTGGTTTCAGGAAGAGGCATAGCATGGAGACTGCCCTTGTTCGGGTATTAAATGACCTCCTAATGGCGAGAGATCGAAAGGCTCGTACCATCTTGGTTCTTCTCAATCTCTCCGCAGCTTTTGACACTGTGGACCATGAGGTGCTTTTGGAGACCCTGCGGTTCCTTTGTGGAGTGTCGGGTACAGTCCTCGAATGGTTTTGATCTTTCCTTCTAGGCAGGTCTCAGAGGGTGGTCACTGGAATTTATTCCTCTGATGCCCTCCCCCTGTCCTGCGGGGTGCTGCAGGGCTCCATATTGGCACCGATGTTGTTCGCAGTGTATATGCTGCCAATGAGAGATATCATCAGGTGATACAGCTTGAGTTTTCACTGCTATGTAGATGATACTCAGCTGTATATGCCCTTTGTGCCCGGACAGGTTGATGTGATCTCTATGCTAAATAGTTGCCTCTCTGAGATTAAAGACTGGATGAGCTCGAGTTTGTTGAGATTGAATCCGGATAAGACTGAGGTGTTGGTGGTGGATCCGGGTTGCCCAGAGGCGGATTTTGGTGCTGGGCATGGGTTGGGCCTATGGTTTGATGGTGTTCAGCTCATTACCTCAGATCGGGTGCGTAACCTGGGCATTATATCTGATGATGGTCTGACCCTGAAGTCTCAGGTGTCAGCTGTGGTCAAATCCTCATTTTACCATCTGAGGAATATTGCCCGGGTGAAACACCTGATTCCTCCAGGCGACCTTCCAACTTTGGTCCATGCCTTCATTACTACCCGTCTCTATTACTGCAATGCCCTCTACCTAGGGCTGTCTGGGGTTGATATCTGCCACCTGCAGCTAGTGCAGAATGCTGCGGCTAGGCTGTTGACTGGTACTACTAGGACCTGTCACATTACGCCTGTGCTGCACATTCTGCACTGGCTGCCAGTTCAGTGGCGGATCACCTATAAGGTAGGTTTGCTTACTTTTAAAGCCCTACATGAACAGGGTCCTGACTACCTTAAAGATTTCCTGACTCCCTACTTCCCAAATCGCCCTCTCCGATCCGCCGACGAGGGATTGCTCGAGATTCCCAGGGTTCTTCTCAAAACATCTGGAGCTGGTGCTTTTTCATTTGCAGCACCGACCCTGTGGAATTCTCTACCGCGTCGGTTAAGAGAATGCCTGACCATCAGCAATTTTAAATCAATGCTGAAAACATTTTTATTTTCTTTGGCCTTCCTTGACTAAGTAATGGATTTATTTTAAATAATTGTTATATTGTCTGTTTTATATGGTATTTATATTATGTACAGCACCTTGATTTTTGAAAGGCACTTTAAAAATAAAGATTTGCTTGCTAAATAAATAAAAATAAAATAAATAAATAAAGATTTGCTTGCTTGCAATACTCTGCCCTTAGTGATTACCCTATCTGTCACTCCCTTCGCCTTGCCCACCCTCCCCACCTCCTTCGAAAGCTGCCCGAGCTTCTCTCTTGTGAATACAGAACAGAAGTACTCATTTAATGCTTCTGCCTGTTCTGCTCCATTCTCTGCCCACCCCGTCCTTCTTGATCCTCACCATCTGGTCCTTGCAGTTCCTTCTTTTCTTTATGTATCAGAAGAAATCCTTTTCCCTGTCTTTGATTCCCTGAGCCAGCTTCAGTTTCCTGGAGGTCTTGGCAGCTCTAACATCCTTGGTAACTTCTCTGGACTTCTTCACATACTCCTCCCTATGCTCCCCCTCCCAGATTTCTTGTATCTACTGAATGCTGCTCTTTTTGCCCTTACCTTATCTAAAACTTCCCTACTCATCCAGCTTGGCTGCTTAGCTCTTCCCTTCTTGCTCTGCAGTTTGGTACAGGTCCCAGTAGCCTCGACAAGCCCCAATTTGACTTTTTCCCATTTCTGGTTCACATCCCAGTGTGACTGAGTTCCTGTCAGGTACTCCCCTAAGATTTCACCCATCTTTCTGAAGTCAGCCTTTCTGAAGTGAAACCACCCTGGTCCCTGTACCTAGTGCCTCCCTGCCCATGATGAGTGTGAACCACATGGATTGGTGGTCACTCCCTGTCAGTGGGTCCGCCACCCCCACCTCCCTTACAGCTTCCCCATTGGCTAGAACTAGATCCAGCATATTACCCAATCTAGTTGGCTCAGTAACCAACTTTGCTAGGAAGCTGTCCTGGAATGCTTCTGGAAGTATCTGTTCCCTGGCACTCGATGTGACTGGGGTACTCCAATCGACTCCTAGCAGATTGACATCCCCTACAATTACTGTATTACCCTTCCTGCACACCTTCCTAATTTGCAAAGTTAGTTCCCTTTCTAAGTCCTCCTCCTGAGCTGGTGGCCTGTATACCACCCCCATCCTGAGAGTCCTATTTCTCACACCCTGGAATTTCACCCTCAAGGCCTCAGTTCTACCCACCTCCCCCTATTCCGTTGCACACCTAATCCCTTCCCTCACATAAATCACCACCCTTCCCCCTGCCCCTATCCTTCCTGAAGATCCTATACCCTGGGATCATTAGGTCCCAGTCCTGGCATTGGTTGGCCCATGTTTCGGTGATGGCCGCTATGTCCACACACACCTTCTGCCAATAGAGCCTGAAGTTCTGCAGTTTTGTTTCCTAGGCTTCTAGCATTCAAGGAGACAACCTTTCAAGATGATCCCATTCCTTCCTTACCCCTTGTCCCACCCTTCTTAACCCCTCCATTGACCCCACTCTGGATCCATCCCTGTTGGTACAGGGGTAGGTTCATTTGGCTCCCCGCTTCAGAGACCTCTCCTTCCAGGTGCCCACTCACTACCCCCCACCTAGTTTAAAGTAACCTTTGTCTCTATGTACCCCTCTATCTCCTGATTTAACACCATCTGTACCTCCCTGCTCAAGTGTAATCTGTTCCAAGCAAACAGATCACTATTGTCTCAAACACCATCCTAGCCCCCAACTATTCCATACCCCTTGGATCGACACCATACCCTCAGCCAGGTGTTGAACTCCTCTATCCTACCCTTCCTTGCTGTGCTTACACAGGGCATGGGTAGTACCTCAGAGAAGGCCACTGATCCTCTACCTTCTTGCACAGCCTTCCCAGTTCCTTGAACCTTTCCCTTACCACCTCCACTGTTTCACCCACCAGGTCATTCATCCCCAAGTACACCATGATATTCAGTTTCAGCTTTCCCCTTCTTGCTCACCTGAGAATAGACCGTTCTGCCCTACTGTACCTGCCATCAACCCAGGTACAGACTCTACCCATATGCGACTACGCCTTTTCTCTTTACTTCCCCATCAGACCTCTTTCAGTATAGAGTCTCCCAGCAATAGTACGCTCCCTTCCTCATTCCTCCTCCCTTTCTCCATTCCTTTCCCCATGTAATTGTTTTGAGGTTCCACCCCTGTCTGTCCATCTGCACCTCCTCCCCCAAGCCATTCTGTATCACAATCTTCACCTATTGTTTTGTCTCTGTCTCCTAGCCTTCTGTTGCCCCTCTGATAGTGCCCACTGTGTCTGACTTCCCCCCTCCCTCCAAAGCTCTGTGTCTAACGCTATCTTCCCTGCTTTTTGCACCAGGCCCCCTCCACGCTTCCTCCACCTAGGCTGTAATTCCCTCATCCACCCTTTTTGCCTGACTCCTCCTCCCTTTACCCATGCCCACCACCTCTGGCCGAATGTTGCCCCCCGACTCCTGCTCCCCTCCTACCCTTCCCCCTCACAGAGATCCCCTCCATCCTCATCCCCCATAATAGCCAGCACTGCAAACCTTTTTCCTGTCCCTGCTGTACTGCCACTTGTGGGGCTGTCCCGCTCCTCCAACACAGTATAGAGGTTACTCAGCTGGACCAGTTGGGGATGTGCTTCAGCCCCCCCGTACCTTCCCTGATTCCACCGTGATCCAACCACTCCTCCCTCTGGGCAACCTATGAGGTTTAAGTTGTTGATCAGGTGACCTCTGGGTGAGGATGAAAGTTTCCTGTAACCTGGCCAACTCGACTCGGAGACAGGTGACCACCTTCCTCAACCCAGAGAGGTGCCTGCAGATAGGGCAGTATCGCAGCTTGAAGAACATCTCCCTGAAGACAGCTGCTCTACAAACACTGCACTGCACCACTCCCAACATGTTTGTTGTGGACTTTCCTTTGTATTACCTATTAGTTCCTTGCTCCTCCCTTTCCAGGTCAGATATGTCCTGATTAGTACACCCTACAGGCCCATGGCCCATCACAGGAATAGGAGCCTAGGGGTGGGTGAGTTGAGAGGTAGGCAGGTGGCAGGTACACTCCTGCCCCTGTCCTCCAAAAACAATCAGGCCCAGAAAGGCAAAACAGGAAAGCAAATAGTCCAGCAACAGAGAGGTAGTGAATTTGAACCTACTACTGTTGAAAGTAGAGCCCCACCCACTTAGAAACTGCCAGAACCATCCAGGAACTGAGCAAACACAAAGAAATATCCAGAGCTGTAGCTTGCTCCTTCCCCCACAGCAAACTGAGGCAAACTATCTCAGCTCACATCAATTTAAACTCAGAACAAAAACACAGAATTACCTGAAGCTGTTACAATACAACAAAACTTCCAGAGCTGTAGCTTGCTCCATCCCCCACAGCATACTGAGGGAAGTGCTGAAGATACTGGGGGACATAGAAACTTAGGAATGTGATGGCAGAAAAGGACCACCAGACCCACCCAGTCTGCCCATTTTAATATTCTCTAGGCCTTCACTGCAGTCCTCCCCCTTTCCCAGCCCCATGTGTTTATCCCACACCCTCTTGAACCCTCACACTGTCTTCTCTCCCATTACTTCACTCAGCAGCTCATTCCAGTTGTCCACCACCCTTTCCATAAAGAAGTATTTTCTAAAATTACCTCTAAATTTGCCCCCCTTGATTTGGAATTCATGTCCCCTCACCCTAGGTCACTCATTTTGTTGAAAGAGGCTCTCCACAAACACCTTATTGATACCCTTTAAATATTTAAATGTCTCAATCATGTCACCTCTCTCCCTCCTCTGCTCCAGTGAGTACATGCCCAGGTCATTTAGCCTCCCCTCATAAGGTAAACGTTTGAGCCCACTTACCATCTTTGTTGTCCTTCTTTGAACTCTCTCCACCCTCTCCACGTCCTTTCTCTGGTACAATCTTCAAAAATGGACCCCATACTCCAGGTGTGGCCTAACCCCCTAGGTGTACAAAGGAACTATGACCTCCCTCCTCCTGCTGGAGATCCCTCTCTCTATGCAACCCAACATCCTGCTGGCTCTTGCCACTGCCCTTTCACATTGCTTTGCCACCTTCAGGTCCTGTGAAATGATGATACCTAGGTCTGTTTCTTCTTCTGTTACCTGCAGGGATCTTTCCCCATCCAGTACTCTGCTTTACCATTTTTTCTGCCTAAGTGCATGATCTTACACTTTGCTGTATTGAATGACAATTGCCACTCTTTGGACCATTCCTCCAATCTCCCCAGATATCTACGCATCATTTCCACCCCCTCCTGCATGTCCACTTTATTGCAGACCTTTGCATCATCTGCAGATAGATTCATACTCCCTTCCAGACCCTCCGCTATATCCCCCTTTAAAGACATTAGACAGTAGTGGCTCCAACACCAATCCCTGGGGTACTCCACTGATGACTTTGTACTCCTCCGAGGGTATCCCATGAACCAATATCCTCTGTGTTCTCCCCTCCAACCAGTTCTGCACCCATCTTATTACCATGTCCCCTACCCCCAGGAAGTCCATTTTGAGCAATAGTCTTCTGTGTGGCACCAAGTCAAAAACTTTTCTGAAATCAAGGTAGGCTACGTCCAATGAGCCTCCCTAATGTACCACCCCTGTGGCCCAGTTAAAGAATTCTATCAAACACGTTTGACAGAATCTACCGTTGGTGAACCCATGTTGTCTTGGGTCCCGAAGGCCTTTTGCCTCCAAGTATTTATTGATTTGGTTCCTGAGCAGTTTTTCCAAGAGCTTGACAACCACTGATGTCAAGCTCATTGGCCTGTAGCTGCCCACCTCTCCCCCCCTTGTGAAGTGGTACCACATCCACAAATTTCAAATCACTCAGTGCCACCCCTGATTTCAAGGAGTTGTTGAACAGGGTGGTCAGAGGGGTAGCCAGTACATCCCTCAGTTTCCTCAAAACCCTTGGATGCACCCCATCTGGCCCCATAACCTTGTCAACCTTCAATTTCTTAAGTTCTCTCAGGATCTCCTCTTTGTGAAATGGACTCACTTTCACCCCGTCCCCTGCATCCTATGGGATCCTAGATTTATCCCCCCCATTCCTCTTCCTTCATGAATGCTGAACAGAAATATCTATTAAGCAGTTCAGCCTTCTCCTGGTCCCCCAACACCCTTTCTCCTGCCCCATTTCTCAGACTGGGTATCCCGTTTACTGTTTTCCTCCTTTCACCTATATACCTAAAAAAGATCTTGTCACCCTTCTTAACCACCCTGGCAATCCTCTCCTCCATCCTCACCTTTGTTCACCTGATCTCCTTCCCTGCCTGTCTCTGCCTTACCTAACATTCTTCCCAAGCCTCCTACCCCTGCATCATTTTGAATCTCCTGAAGGCTCTCCTCTTTGTTCTTATGCTTTCCCCTACTTCCCTGTTAAACCACAGTGGCTAGCTTTTTCTACTATGTTTGCTCACCCTCTTCATGCAGAATTCTGTGGCTTCTATGATGGCTCCTTTTATTGACTCCCACATTTCCTCCACCACCACCCCCAAAGTTCCTCCACTCCTTTATTGCCTGTTGAACATAGTTCCCCATTCTACCAAAATCCGCTCATCTGAAGTCCAGAACTTTCACCTTGGTCTGGTTTATGGCAGCCGGCATGTACACCGTAAACCACATGGTACCATGGTCACTTGTACCAAGGTTGTCCTCCACAGATACCTCCCCTACCCTGTCTCCGTTAGTTAACACCAAATCTAACACCGCCCCTTCCTTAGTTAGTTCCCTGACCATTTGCCTAAGTAAGGCAACTTGAAGGGAATCCAAAATCACCCTGCTTCTTGGTGATGTCACTGTCAGCATGTCCCAAACCACATCCGGCAGGTTTAGATCCCCCATCAGCAGTACTTCTTCCTTATTTACCATCCTTAGAATATTATCCATCATCTGGTTGACCACCACCTCATGCTGCCCGGGTGGTCTGTAGACCACTCCAGTGCGTACCACTTCACCTCTCCCTGTTGTCAATGAGACCATAATGCCTCTGTGTCCCACCACCTGCCCTGAGTTTCTGTTGCCTGAATCCCCTCTCTCAGATAAAGGGCCACTCGTCCCCCATTTCTTCTGACTCTGTCCTTCCTAAACAGCGTATACCCTGGTATGTTCATGTCCCAATCCTGCCCTTCATGGCACCAAGACTCTGTGATTCCCACCAGGTCCAAGTCTATTTCAGCCATGAGTGCTGCCAGGTCTGGTACCTTATTTCCCAGGCTCCTGGCATTTGTGCACATTGCCTTCCAGACTCCAGCCACTCTGGAACCCCCCCGCCCTAACACTGCTTACCATTCTGACTCTCCCACCCTCAGCTCCAACTGGGCTTCTTATTTTCTGAGGGGGGTGAGTGCGCCCCTCATTAGCTGAGCTATAGTTTAGGTTTGCTTGCAACTCCCCCTTCAGTTTAAGTAGTAATATTTTTAAAGACTCCTCCAGTTTCTATTTCAGCACTTCCTTACCCTCCCTGTTCAAGTGTAGCCTATCTGGGGTGAATAGCCTTTCATTCTACCAAGTGGTCCCCCAATCCCCCACCAGCCCAAACCCTTTCCTAGCACAGCATCCATAAAGTCAGCTATTAAACTCTTTTGTCCGCTGCTTCCTCTCTGAGCTAGCTCTCTGAACAGGTAGCACCTCTGAGAATGCCACTGATCGAAATCTCAGGCTGCTGAAGAACCTTGCTAATGCTTCAAACCTTGCCTGCACCTCCATCAAACTGTGCCCTGCAAGGTCATTTGTTCCCAAATGGAACACCGGGTGGGTCCTGTCATCCTGCAGTTTCCCCCAGGAGGGGATATGGTGAATCACCTCAGATGCTGTCATGCCAGGCAAGCAACTAACCCAGATGGTGCCCCCCTTCCCCACCCAGCTAATGCCTCTAACAATGGAATCCCCGACAATCAGCACCTTATCTTCAACCTGTTTTGAACTGGATACACACTCATCATGTTCTCCTGCCATTTTCACCCCTTTATCATCCCTACATCTCCCCCCATGCCTCCTTCCCCTTGCGTGGTCCCCCTACTCATTGCCCCCACAGTCTGTCCCTTCCAGTGGCTCCCCCCAGACTAATCCTGTAGCCCCTCTTTCCCCAGGACCTATGTTCCCCTCTCCCCTCACAAACCCACTATCTGTGGCTAGCACCCTTGCCTGTCCCCCCCTCTCCTGCCATGCTGCAAACTCCCTTTCCTGCCTCTATCTTGCTTTTACTTGCCTTGTGGTTGGGTTTCTCAACTCCTCCACCCACATCTCCTTTTCTTCTGAGGCCTGTTTAGTGCTGGTGAGATCTGTCAACGGGGCCCCAGGCATATTTCCCTCCTGTGCTGGCCCCTCCTCTTTATCCCTGCCCATTTTGCCCTCCACACTTTTGGAGCCATTCTGACCCCCACTGTCTGCTTGGTTTTAGACAAGCCTGACACTTGGGTACTGTGCTCCCTGCCCTCCTGGGTTTGTTCCCCTGAGTTATCTCTGTCTCCCAATGCCCTTTCCTGGCCACTACTTCCCTGAGGTGACTTACTCCGTGTGTTCTCCTGACCATGTGCCCTAGCATCCGATGCTCCTCTTAGAGTGCTGCTGTCCTGAGATGTCTTCCTCCTTGTTCTCTCATCCCCTTGCTTACTGTCCTCCAACTTCCCATTTGCCCTCTCTAGGACCTCTGTCTTCCCCCTCTTTCTGGGGCAATAACAGATCCTCCCTGTGTGCTCCTCTCTGAATCCCCTTTTCACCAACTTCAACATTCCCATCCACATCCAGTAACTGTAGTTTATCAAACCTATTGCTGATCACGAAGCCCCCCCCAACTGTCCTTCCCCTACAGGGGCCCCCCTTTCCGCTCTATGAAAGTACCCTGAACCCCCTTGCCCCTCACTAGCTTCCATTCCTCCTTCTTGTGTATCTTCTTTTGGTTTTCTGTAGGCTCATCCCCTGCTGTGCCCCTCTTCCTCCATTCAGCCCACCACTCCCTACCACCATTTCTTACTGTCCCCAACCATCCCTTCCCTCTCACTGTGTTGCTGTCCAACCCCCTGCCTCTTGGTGCATTGAATTTATGTTCCCTACCAATCTCATTTCTGTCTCAAACTCCCTTAATATCCCTTCAGTCTCTTCTGTTACTCCCTATTCCACCCCTGTGCTTCAAGCATCCAGAGCAAGCTCCTTACTTCCTCCTCAATGTGAGACCACTGTCTGCATACCATACAACCACCTAACCTCCAAGCCATGTGTAGCACCATAGCCAACCCACATCCAGTACACCCCACCACCCTGCCAAATATGCCCCCAGACCTTGCTGTTTTTGGTCGTGGCTGCCATCTCCAATTCCTACTTTGCCAATTGTTCCTTTCCATTTTTGATGGATATCCATAAGAGCTGTATACAGCTGATGTCTTGTGCATCCTGATTTTGTTAAGTATCACAGTGCACTAGTTCAAAACAGGAATGGAGAGTTGGGGAAGAGGTTAGTGTTACTGCCTCCAGCACACAAGGTCCTGAGTTCTATCCAGGGTGGGGAACCTCTGAAGTACCTAAAATAAGCAGATTGGAACCCACAATTTTATTGATGTGTGAGCAGTGTAAGTCAGGAAGAGGCCAGAATTCAGCGTAATTTGGGTGGCTCTCTAGCACATCCCAGTGGTCATCTGGTATAATATGCAAGCAGGAAAATAGGGACTTTGTTTTAATTTTTTTATTTATTAAATTCTCGGATTACAAATACCTTTGAGCAGAAACTGCTCGTTTACAAAGGTTCCACATCAAAGGATGAGGGTCAACATGCATACAGAGGTAGTAAAAGAATGCACAATAAACAACCAAAACAACTAAAAGAAAAAATAAAGATACTTAGTTATAACACTTTGAGATAATATTCATATAACGAGCAGCTTGAGTAGGCAGCTGGCTGCGATAACAATAAGAGATAGACGGCACCATAGGCAGTTAGTATTGCAGGCGTGCGACCGGGATAGGAAGTTGGCAGGCTAATGGGCCACTGTCCGATGGTGGTGGAAAATGTCTTGTACCAGTGGAGATGCGAAGCAGGAAAGGAGTCACAAGAAAGGCCCGGTGCCAGAGGGAATGAGACTGGGAAAGGGCAGGCTGTGAGACATGAGTGAGCTGGGAGGTGTTTAGACTTAGAAAATGGAGGGATGAAGTCATGTGACCTAGTCACATGACCCAAGGCACCAATAAATCCTCCGACTACTCCATCAGATCTGCCCTCCATAATTACCTTGCACCTAGCTGCTCCTACCATGTCCCTCTCTAAATCCCTCCTCTAAGCCCTGGATAAACCCTACCCCTCCACCATCACCTTCATTTTACTCTGTGCACCCCACCCCCAAAATTTCTAGGCCTCCACCCTTCCCCCAAATTGCTCCCCTTAATTGGCCTTCCTTGATCTCTCACAGAATGTAAGGGATCCCAAATGCTCTCCATGGGTCCATCTCCTACCCCGCTAGGAGCTTGCATCCCTCATCTACTCCCTTCCCCCACCATCCCTCCACCTCACCCCTCCCTTTTCTTTCACCCTTTTCTTTGAAGTAAGCACTTGTTTACTTATTAACCTGGCACTTATTACTGTTCACTCTTTCATCCTATTATGCACAACAATGTTGTAACACTGCTTATAACACCTGCCTTACAACTGTATGTTAATGTTGCTTTTATAACTTGAATGTTTAATGATCCACTCCTATTGTACCCCTTCCCCTCAGGGTGCACCGGGAGACGTGTGACTTGTCACTCAGTGTGCCTTCCTAGTGAAACATTTCAATAAATAAATAAATAAAAATCAACAGCAGGCCCAGGGTGGGAGGGTGAGGGGTGGACGGGGCAGTCGACATAAAGCATCGATGGGCAAACGCCCTACGAGTGCTGCTCTATAGATGCTCTATCTTCAGAATTCCCTGAACACCTCCCACTGGCTTCCACACTGCTCTTACACTGAGATGCTTATGCCCCACTAAGAAATCCCTAGAGGAACAAAGAACTGGGTGTTAGCATCTGATCTCCGGTTTCAGGTGGGAGACCTAATGCTGTATGGGGGTAGTTGGGGACCAGGACTGCGCATGCACCAAGTCCATTCCCCAACCCTACAGCAGGACCCTGTAACTTACACAATATATTTTACATGACTCTAAAAATAGTGCAAAGTTATCCCCGAGCAGAACAAACACAATAGTTCCCCACAATTGTGCCTTTAAGTGTAACCCCCTTGTTACCCGGGATTACTAGAATCCCAGTAAGACCTAGTGGTAGGCAGGAAAGGCAGCTTGTGAAACTCCAGTTAAATGGGTTTCACACTGTCTCACTCTGTTCTCAGTTTCAGCTGAGACTGAGGGATGACATCACCAATAGAACTATCGCAGCTGCATGAGCCACATTGGAATCTTCAGCAAGGGAGTTGGTTAGAACGTTGGGAGGTTTTGAAGTCAGTCTTCAGCTGAGTGTGAGTCAGTGGAGTGTGAAGTTGGGAGCTTGCTGAGAAATTTGCTAAGTGAAGGCTCTAGGAGCCTCAGCCCTGACAGAGGGCTACTTTTAGTTTAAAAGGGTGTGTGTCTCCACCTTAAAGAGAGACACAGAAGATTATTGAAGTGGTGGAGACCACTGTTTTTGGGTCTCAGTGCCCCCTCCCTTCGGGGGGGCAGGAAAGGGTTCCCTGCAGATTTCTGGGGCAACCCCCTAGTTCTGTTTCTAAAGCAAAATCTGCCTATGTGTTCCAGAGTTTATTTGGGAGAACAAGATTTGTGAGTCGCCTGTGGGGCACCTGCAATGTGAGGGTGAGTGTCTGCTCTTGCTAAAGGGGCCTATGTTTTTCACCCTGGGACTTGTGTGACAATGTGGGGATTGAACTACTAAATATTGGGAAGCCTAGAGTAATGGGCTAAGCAAAGTAAAAGTAGATTCAAGTCCAGAGCTTGTTGGGATGCAAATGATATGTAGAGGAGATGTGACAGACGTCTACCCAGAATCTACATTTGAAAGTTTTCAGTAAAGGAATGGTTCAGTTTCCAGAGAAATGGCCGGGTATGGGCTGTGGGAGCTGGAGGTGGGTGGCCCCCCATCTTTAGTGACCAGGTCCACTTCTACCGATTTCTTCTGTGGATTTCTACTTTACTTCAGGCACTTGGCCAGTGATGAGGGAAGTACCCAGACGTGGGATTGTAAGGAAAATTCTCTCTAGGAGTCGAAGACTCTAGTGTGGTTTGGGGAGCCACAACAGGATAATTGGTTCATTCCTCAAATGGACTGTGGATCAAGTGGCCGGCGGGGGAGCCGGGCCAGTGGGGAAAACCCAAGTAGTGTACATGTCGGGCTGTGTACCCAAAGCTGCGTGCAAGTCCGGGCTGTGTGCCTGGTGGGTTTAGAGCCCGAGGGCTGGAAATAGTGATAAAGTGTTCTGTAATCTCTAATCTGCATTACCACGAATGTAGCCCCGTGGGGGTCCGGTCTATGCTTTGTTTGTTCAGCTTGGATGTGAATAAAAGTCACACTGAAGAATCCCATTCCTGGTTCTGGACATTACAGTTATTGCTTCCTGTGTTCAGATTTACTTGGGTGCCCCTGTTCAGAGTAGCCAAACCTAGGTCCCCAGTGCCAAGTAACCTCATCCTCCCTGAACCCAGTCCCCACCAGGTACTGCTGTCAGCTTCAACAGCATGCCACCTGTCGTTTTGCTAGAAAGCAGGGGTGAGGGGTTACATAAGTAACTCCCCAGTTAGAGCAGAACTCCTTGTAAAAGCTCAAAACAAGTTGTTCAGGAAAACAAAAACCATCGCCAACACTCAGTTAACATAAAATATTATCATTCTGTTTTTTTAACACACTCTGAGTGCTGCTTCATATATGCTCTATCTTCCAAATTTCCCAAATGCCTCCTGCTGGCTTCCACATTGCTTGGGCGCTGAGATGCTTGTACCCACCAAGAAATCCCTTCTGAATTCCCCAAATGCCTCCTGCTGGCTTCCATGCTACTCTGTCACTGAGATGCTTGTGCCCTGCTGAGAAATCACTTACGAGTTCCATGAATGCCTCTCACTGACTTCCATGCTGCTCTGGCACTGAGATGCTTGTGCCCCACCAAGAAATCCCTTCTAAATTCCCAGAACACCTCCCGTTGACTTCCATGCTGCTCTGGCACTGAGATGCTTGTACACAGCTGATAAATCTCTTCCAAATTCCCTGAATGCCTCCCACTGGCTTCCATGCTGCTCTGGCACTGAGATGCTTGTGCACTGCCAAGAAATCCTTCCGAATTCCCCAAATGCATCCCGCTGGCTTTCACATTGCTCTGGCACTGAGATGCTTGTGCCCCACTGAGAAATGCCTTCCAAATTCCCCAAACCCCTTCTGCTGGCTTCCATGCTGCTCTGGCACTGAGATGCTTGTGCCCCACCAAGAAATCCCTTCCGAATTCCCTGAATGCCTCCCATTGGCTTCCACGCTGCTCTGGCACTGCTAGACATGGAAGTGTACAGGGACTCCTATCTCATTACTATGAATGTGGAGTTCCTGTACACAAACATCCCACAAAAGGATGCACTGGATAGTATAGCTCTTTTTCTTAACACTAGAGATCATAATGTTGAACTGCTTACAGAACTTTTACATAAACTATCAGAATTTGTTTTGAAGTTCAGTGTTTTTTTCTTTTCTAGGAGAATGGTACCTGCAGAAGAAGGGAACAGCCATGGGGGCAACTGTTGTCCCCAGTGTGGCTAATCTTTATATGGGAAAGTGGGAAAATGACCACATTAGGGATTCTGACAACAACCCCTTTTT
Source organism: Neoceratodus forsteri (assembly GCA_016271365.2). NCBI lineage: Eukaryota > Metazoa > Chordata > Ceratodontiformes > Ceratodontidae > Neoceratodus > Neoceratodus forsteri. Next base: position 779,710,566 of record CM028131.1, read on the forward strand.
TGAGAAAATCGAACTATATCTTAGATATATTAACAATATACTTATTGTGTGGAAGGTTGATCTGCAGGAATTTGATGCTTTTGTGGAATTTCTACACTCCACGAATACAAACATACATTTTACATACACTGCAAGTAAAGAAGCAATCCATTTTTTGGATCTCTGTATTCAGAAAGCCACAACAGGAACTATCAGCACTGACATATTCAGAAAAGCATGCGATAGAAACAACTTGCTGATGTCATCTAGCTGCCACCTGAAGCATGTGATTCAAAACATTCTGAGAGGGCAGTTTCTTAGAATCGGGGGTAATTGCAACAATTTGGAGAATTAGACAGAGCAGCAGGTGATCTACAATAACATTTTTTAGAAAGGGGAGACAGTTACACCAAATTACAAGAAACCTATAGGGAAGTGAGAGGCCTACCCAGAAATGAGACAATGGGACCCAGGCAGAATAGACAGGGTTGTACAGATGTCATAAATTTTGTTAAAACAGATTCCATACATGCCATGAGAGTGGGAAACATAATTAAGAATAACTGGAATATTCTCAGAGGGGACGTACATTTATCAGAGTATGACAACAATGTACCAAGGATATCATTCAGATGTGCAACTACACTGAGGGATCACCTGGTGCACAATAGGCAAAAACAGCCCACCATGTAGTCGTGGCTGCCGCACAGACACACAGGATGCTGCCGTTGCCTTAAATGCATCTATTTCCTTACAGTGTCACCTGGAAAGAATTTTTGAAGTCCCAATGCCAAGAAAACATCTGATCAGTCACCTTACAATGTGATACGACAGGCGTGATCTATCTGGCAGAATGTAGCTGCAGTGCATTCTATATTGTTAAAACTAAATGCCAGTTCAAACTCAGGGCTGGTGAACACTGCAGGGCAATACATAATAATGATGTCACATATGCTATGGCTCTTCATGTACTATGAGCAGTAGATAAGGTCAACTACACCTTCTCCTTCAGAGCAATCGAGAAAGTACTCCTGAACCGGGAAGGGGGGTGAAATTATAACAACTTGATCCTGGAAAGAGAGGGTTTTTGGATCTTCACACTAGGGCCATGTAGTGCCCCGAGTGTAAATGACCATCTGTATTTGCAGTTGTCTCTGTATTTACATACCTGAATTGCATGCTGTGATTTTGGGTAGTCTGTGACAATAGCGATTGAGATTGAGTGCCTGGAAAAATGGTGACTCAGTGTCAGTGACTGTGATCACAGCTACCTAGGGAGGACGGCAACCAGATACTGTGGTTGGCAAAAACTGTGACAGGAACTAGCGGGTATACACGCGAGCGTATGCAAGGCGGGGCAGGGGAGGGATGGCATGTGGGAGGGGTTGTGGTGAGCACCTGCCAAGCTGTATCACTGGCATCATGGGAAGGGTGGTCAGCTGGGAGGCAAAGGGTACTAGGTTCTGGTCTGGTGTGGTGCAGTTTTTTTTTTGCCACCTGGCGCATGTATTTTAATGAAGTTTTCACCCCCCCGGACATGCACCCCCCTGGAGCTGAGAATCCATAAGTAAAGGGATGCGGAGGACGCAGCCCCCCACATTAATATGAGACCTGTAGGTCTCAGGCACCTTTTTCTTCTGTGCTGAGAGTGTGCATCACCAAAATTGATTTTCAGAGATGTACACTCGCCATAATAGTGATCGCTGTTCCTCGAGCGCTATTATGACATGGAACCATGATTTTGTTATTGGTTTCCTGCATTACCTTTGGTTAAATATCTAGTGGTAATATGCAGGGGTGGCAAGTTTTTAAAAAGTTTGTGGGTGCTCAGAGTCCTAATAAAAGGCCGGTGGTCTGGGGGCCGCCTAGGCCCCCAGAAGCTATAGGGTTTTTCATGCTTTCTGGTGCATTTTGGTGGTTATTTTGATACATTTTGGAATGAGTATGCTACCATCACAACTACTCCAATGTAGAGGATGCCAGGGTACCATTGGGGGTTATTTGATGCCTGAGCAGGTGCTAAGTTCAATAAGAGAGTGCCCGCCTGGAGGGATCTTTCATGCTCTCAGTTTTGCAAGCATGTCAGAGTACTAATGTTAGGTTGCAGATGCAGTGCCACCACTCAACAGTGTGCAAGTGTATCCTGAAGGGCTCTTAGATGCCTCCAGTTAAGGACCTATGGAAGAGTGCCTGGGTGGTGGGCTCTTTGATGCCCTCACATGCTTTAAGGATGCTCTTAGTGATGGTTACAGACAGTGCCACCACTCCACAGGGTGCAACAGTGCCTTGGAGGGCTCTTTGATGCCTCCATGTGCTCCAAGAAGACATGGAAGAGTGCACTTTGTGGGCTGTTTGATGCCTTCAGGCTCAGCCATGTGCTGCAACTGCAAGAAGACATGGAAGAGTACCCTGGAGGACTCTTTGATGCCTCCAGAATGGTGCTGCAAGAAGACATGGAATTTTCTTGTCTTTTTCAGCACCTGGTAGATGCAAACTAAAATCTCAAGGGCATCCTTTTAGCAGCTGGAGGCATCAAACAGCCCTCCAGCCGGGCACTCTTGCACCCTGTGGGTGGTGGCAATGTCTGCAACCTAAAATCACAAAGGACATCCTTAGAGCACCTGAGGGCATGAATGAGCCTTCCATGGCACTTTTCTATGTCTTCGTGCAGCACCTGGAGGCAACAAAATGCCCTCTATCTAAGGCACTCTTGCACCATGTTCAGTGGTGGTGGTGCTGTACCCTATAATCACAAAGGACATCCTTAGAGCACCAGGGCATCACAGAGCCCTTTATGGCACTGTTCCCTGGCTTGGAGGGCTCTTTGATGCCTTCATGTGCTGCAAGAAGACATAGGAAAGTGCCCTGGAGGCCCCTTTCATGCTCCCAGGTGCTCTAAGGAGGTCCTTTGTGATTTTAGGTTGCAGACAGTGCCACCACTCCACAGGGTGCAAGGGGGTGCCTGAGGGCTCACTGACACCTTCCAGGTGCTGCAAAAGACATGGAAGAGTCTTGTCTTTTTTCAGCATCGAATGGAGGCAAACTAAAATCTCAAAGGGCATCCTTTGAGCACCTGGAGACATCAAAGAGCCCTCCAGTGCACTCTTGCACCCTGTGGAGTGGTGGCACTGTCTGCAACCTAAAATCACAGTAAACCCCCTTAGAGTAACTGGGGGCATAAAAGGACCCTCCAGGGCACTCTTCTATGTCTTCTTGCAGCACTTGGATGCATAAAAGATCCCCAGTCAGACATTCTCCCATGTCTTCTTTCAGCACCTGGAAGCAACAAGCCTCTAGGGCACTCTTGCACCCTGTGGAGTGGTGGTGCTGTGCCCTAAAATCACAAAGAACATCCTTAGAGCACCTGGGGGCATTGCAGAGCCCTCTATGGCACTCTTCCCGGGTTGGAGGGCTGTTTGATAACTCTATGTGCTGCAAGAAGACACAGAAGAGTGCCCTGGAGGGCCCTTTCATGCCCCTTGGTGTTCTAAGGATGTCCTTTGTGATTGCAGGTTGCAGACAGTGCCACCACTCCACAGGGTGCAAGAGTGCCCTGGAGGGCTCTTTGATGTCTCCAGGCGCTAAAAGGACTGCCATTTGAGATTTTACTTTGCCTCCATTCTGTGCTGAAAAAAGACAAGGAACTTCCATGTCTTCTTGCAGCAGCTAGAGCCTGGAGGCATCAAACAGCCCTCCAGGTGCTCTAAGGATGCCTTTTGTGACTTTAGGGTACAGTGCCACCACTCCATAGGGTATAAGAATGCCCTGGAGGGCTCCTAGATGCATCCAGGTGCTGCAAGTAGACATAGAAGAGTGCCCTGGAGGGCCATTTCATGCCCCCTGGTGTTCTAAGGATGTCCTTTGTGATTGTAGGTTGCAGACAGTGCCACCACTCCACAGGGTGCAAGAGTGCCCTGGAGGGCTCTTTGATGTCTCCAGGTGCTAAAAGGACTGCCCTTTGAGATTTTACTTTGCCTCCATTCTGTGCTGAAAAAAAGACAAAGAACTTCCATGTCTTCTTGCAGCAGCTAGAGCCTGGAGGCATCAAACAGCCCTCCAGGAAACTCTTCCTTCCATGTCTACTTGCAGCATTTGGAGGCATCAAAGCATTCTTCTGGGCACTTAAATGTCTTCTTGCAGAACTCTGAGGCATCAAAGAGCCCTCCAAGGGAAGAGTGCCATGGAGGGCTCTTTGATGCTCCCAGGTGCTCTAAGGATGCCTTTTGTGACTTTAGGGTACAGTGCCACCACTCCACAGGATATAAGAATGCCCTGGAGGGCTCCTAGATGCATCCAGGTGCTGCAAGTAGACATAGAAGAGTGCCCTGGAGGGCCATTTCATGCCTCCATGTGCTCTAAGGATGTATTTTGTGATTTTAGGTTGCAGACAGTGTCACCACTCCACAGTGTGCAAGAGTGCACTGGAGGGCTCTTTGATGCATGATCCAGGTGTTGTAAAAGGATGCTCTTTAAGATTTTAGTTTACCTCCACCAGGTGCTGCAGAAAGACAAGGAACTTCCATGTCTTCTTGCAGCACATGGAAGCAACAAAGAGGGCACTCCTGCACTCTGTGGAGTGGTGATGCTGTATCTTAAATCACAAAGGGCAACCTTAGAGCACCTGGGGGTATCAAAGAGCCCTCCATGGCACTCTTCCATTGGAAGTCTCTGATACCTCCAGGTGGTGCAAGAAGACATGGAAGAGTGCCCTGAATGGCTCTTTGATGCCACCAGGTGCTCAAAGGATTCACTTAGCACGTTATTTATTTATTTTAAAGTTGATAACCGGGAAAGGTACCATGAGCAGAGCTCATTTCAGAAACGACCAGAGGAAGGGGGAAGCATGTGTCAGTGTAATGGTATTACAATTTTTTAGGACTAGCCAGGTCAAAAGCAGGAGTAATTGTAAGTTGCTAGAGACAGTTGCTGATGATTTTCAATAGTAAACATAACTGCAAATGCCATGAATGATTACACATTATTTAACCATATAGAAGGCGTTCTACGAACTGTTGCTCTCCCAATAAACTCATCAGCTATTTTGTCCATGTCTAATGCATCAGTGTGTTCCTGATGAATGTGAAGCAGAGCAACAACTATTTAAGCGCCTCTGTGACATTGTTGATCTAAGATATGTTTTCAGTCTCCTGAGTCCTGAGAAAGAACGCTCAGCTGTACAAGTTGATACTGGTACTGTCAGTAAGATCTGAATAAATTTTACAAACTCTGGCAGTAAATCACGAATGGCTTGTTTTCTGTGATGACACAGTACACATCTTGCAATGAATCAACAGTTTTCCCACTAGCTTTTGCAATGTCAATGAACATGTCATGGTGTAGTTGCAGACGCCCTGCATCTAAGTCATTGCCATAAAAATTAGATATGGAATCTAATGGCCCTTGTCCTATTGCAAATCGTTCTGCATCTAACATAAGCTTCTGAGCTGGAGTCTGAAATCTATCTTTGACTGAAAGAACAACCTGATCAATCACTTGGAAAAATATTCTCCTGAAGTGGTCTTTTGGGGATGCATCAGTAACTGATTGAGAGCCATCATCTATACGACAAGGAACTTTGCATTGACGCGGGAAGAACTGGTTCATCTAACTGCAGTTCCTCAGCTCTTCCATCCACTGTACTCCAGAAGTTGTCAAACTGCCTTCTGTATTGTTGCATAGTGTCAAGAAGAGTTTGAATCATACAATTTGCTTTTAGAAATTGAAGAGAGGTTGCTTGAAGGGCTGTGTTTATGCTGTCACAGTGAGAGAAAATTTTTTAAGAGAAGACTCAAGAAGAAAAATCCTTTAAATGATCGTAGCTGTGCCAAGAACCCTCCTGCTTTTGCCCCACACTCCCGAGTATTCTCTGAGGACACACTGTCCAGAAATTCCAATAATTCTAAATAGTTTTCTAGAATTGAATTTAAATTATTTGCCCTCACTGTCCACCTTGTTGGAGCAAATGGTCGTAAAGAGCCAGGCCTAGTGTCTTCCATACCGCTTTGTATGTTTTCAAAAAAAGTTAGCTGTTTTGGAGAGTCTCTAATGAATGCTATGAGTTCTTGTAACTGATTTAGTATGTCTCGACATTCTTGTATTTTGATGATGCAGTCCTGTACTACAAGGTTCAAGGAATGTGCCAAACAATGTACAAAAAGGGCCCTAGGATCAACAGCATTTAGCCTAGCCTGCACTCCAGAGTGAATACCAGCAATAGTAGCAGCTCCATCATAACACTGACCCCGGCATTTATTTATATCCAAGTCAAAACGTAACAAAACATCTTTAAGGATACTGAATAGTGTAGCAGCATCTACAGCTGGTGTTTCATGAAATCCTAAAAATGCTTCTTCAATTCCGAAATCCTCAGTGACAAATCGAAAACATATTGAGACTTGTTAATTTACAGTAATGTCCGTTGTCTCATCCATCATTACAGCAAAATACTGAGCTGCTTTGATTTTGGAAACAATTGTTTTGCACATCTTGTCCCATAATGTCCAGCATTTCATTCATTATGTCATGAGACAACCACCTGTAGCTATCCTTAACAACCACTGCTGCAACTGTGGGCTGATCAGTGGCTCGCACTTTTAGCACGTGCATGTAATTTGAACTTCATCTGTATGGCCTTGATAGCAAGCTCTGTCGGCCAGTAATCTTAAAGTTGTCATCATTTTTAAAAGTGCAGTTCTTGCATCTACTGCTCGCTGCCTACTGGCATCAGACATAATGCTGTACACATTTTGCTTAACATGTGTTTTCATTACAGCCTCACTGTGGCAGCCACTTTTCTCATGGGATTCAGATCTTTCTATTGCCTTATGCCATGCACTATAACCAGTAACTGTGAATGCTTCATCAGCTTTTGTGGAAAATGTGAGCAGTTTTTTCTCTCTTGCCTCTTTACACACTGAACAGAAGGCTTTTTTTTGATTGGAATCATACAGTAACCATTTGAACCGGTCAAGCCACCTTTCTTGAAAGGTTCTGTCTTTTTTCTTGGCGACTACTAATGATTCCTCCTGTCTTGTTTTTCCTTTTACAGACAGAGTGCTGCTGCTGCTACATGGCTTCTCAACATCAACCACATCCACATCCCTAGCAATATGAACTTGTGCAGCTGCTGTTTCCTCAGCTTCAGTCTCACAACTTGCTACATCACTTGTTGATGGTGCTGCTATTGCACTGCTTGCCTCACTCTGTTTTGGCCCATTTTTTAACAAACTTGTCCATTTTAACTTACAGTGTGTGTTTCTCTTGTGTTGATTCAGAATAGGTTACACTGTTAGTTGCTGGTCTGGACAGAATATGATTAAAACATTAAAGTCTTTGGAGGTCAGAATAACACTAGACAATCAGTTCACAGCACTTTGTTTTTGACACAAGGACCCCTCTTAAATCCTAATAGTCTGATTTATTTTGTTTTTTTTTATTGGTTTTTGGATGGTCAGACACTGGTAGGGACTGTCCAGACAAGACAGTAGGAGGACTATAACAGCACTGACATGCTAGGTTAGTCTCAGCTGCTCACCCTCTCACACAGACTTCACAAGCACCCACAGATAGAGCACTGCCTATTGTCACTTGGACTATACGGCCCAGAAGACACCTCTGTGCAATCAGCACTCTGACTTTACTATTTTACTTGTATTTTTTCTTTCGGACGGTCAGACACTGGTATGGACTGGACAGGAGGACTGTGACTGGCTGGATAAGACTCAGCTGCTCACCCTCTCACACAGACTTCACAAGCACCCACAGACAGAGCACTGCCTATTGTCACTTGGACTATACGGCCCAGAAGACACCTCTGTGCAATCAGCACTCTGACTTTACTATTTTACTTGTATTTTTTCTTTCGGACGGTCAGACACTGGTATGGACTGGACAGGAGGACTGTGACTGGCTGGATAAGACTCAGCTGCTCACCCTCTCACACGGACTTCACAAGCACCCACAGACAGAGCACTGCCTATTCACTTTGATAATATTATGGCACAGCAGACCCCTCTCTGAAACCTACACTCTGTCTGACTTGATTTTGTTCACTTTTGGATGGTCAGGCTCTGCCACTGGTGGTACGGGCACGACTAGACAGAAGTACTAGGCTGCAGCACGTCAGTGTCACAGTCAGCAAACAATGACCAACCAACTGACTGTTCAGTTCACTCAAACTGAAGCAGCAACTCTCCCTTCCTCTCCAGACTGAGACTCCCCCCCACTGCGGCTGGCTAACTTTGCTGCAGACAAAAGATGACCCACACCACACCACACCGACACACACAGCCTGAGCCTGGCCCTAGCCCGAACCCACTGCAGAATTTTTTTGTAAAAACGATGCTGTTTTTGTTTGCTTTTACTAGTCTGTCCTGAGTCCTCTCTCCCTGACTGACTGGTGACTGCACTGCAGTGTTGCCACTTGCCAGAGACTACAGTGTGACTGTCACAAAAACTCAACCAAACTGAACACTGTCTAGTCTAACACTGCAGTTTTGAAATTATTTTTTTAAGTTGTAATAAAATGTTGCCTAAGTTCTGCCTGTCTGCAACAGGGCGGGTACAGTACCCTTGGTCCCTTAGCTAGCTAGCTAAAGAATCGGTTGACCAATGCAACGACGACCACAACACGAAAAAACGTCTTGCTCCTCACTCAGCTCACACAGCAATGGATGGATCCTCACTGCGTACTAATGGTTGACCAACTCACTGACTCCTTGCATGTGATATGCAGCTCTCAGTTGAAGCTGCTCTCTACCTGCATCACATGACCGTCTCCTTGACGAGTCATGTGTCTATCTGCATCATTCTCGGTGATTGAAGGGGAGCTAGTTGCAGCGAGCGTCGGAGTACAGTAGGCGCACGGCACGCAGGTTCGGGTTGGGTCAGATTGGAATTTCGAAAATCGTCTGACGGTCGGATCGAGAGTCGGGTATAAATGGGGGCTACTGGGACTCGAGCCAGAAGAAGGAGCTGCACATTTGGTCTCGCTCCGACTCGGTCTGTCGTCGGAGAGCATCGGAAACTTCTGTCTGTGTGTGGCTTATGCGGTTTCACTAGGTTGAATGGTTTATCTTGTTTGTTTCTCTAGATTGTGAACATACTGCAGTTGCAGACTCAGACCCGTCCAGAAAACTAAATTGAGCACATTTCGCTTATAACAGTATGTTGTCAATGTCAGCTTAAAGCCTTTATCAATTACAAAGGATCTTGCTTTTGTAATCCAGTGTTATTACTGGCAAGGTGGTTAACATGATTTTGGAAGTACTAGATTTCCAAATATTATGGAAAAAAAGAAACTACTGGACCAGTAGTTTCTTTTCCATAATATGTTGGACTTCCATTTTCAGGCTCTCTCTCTCTCTCATTTTTATTAACAAGGTAAGTGTGCTAGTGGACGAAGCAAATACCTATTTTAAGGCAACAGTCAGAACAACATCTGTTTGCATACAATCAGACAGACGAAATGAAAATGGCAATAATAGCGTGTTTCCAGGTTTAGACATATTACAAATGTGTTCTTTCACTGACATAAAATTTTATAGCCAGGGACAAATAAACTTATAGCACCCCTTCGGTTTAAATTCAGGTTTGTCTCACTGTCAAGGACGGCACACCCTTACTCAAATGAAACAAACTAATAAAAAACGTACGTGAAGCATTATTGAACAATGGCCGAATAAAAAAAAAAAATCACAGGCTTGTTATCTACTGCACCGCACGCTAGCTACGGGTGCCTTCAAATCGCATGTATGCAAGTCGAAGTTCATAAGACTACCAGCTGTTAAACAGCAAAGCAAAGAGCAGTGTAAAAGATCAGTGCAAAAAAAAAATACTGATGTGCAACAAGTTTGCAACAGATTTCTTAGGACCAAAAAAGGACCTAGTGTGCCAGCCTGTGTGCACGTCCGGCGTCCATGGCATAGCCGCTGGGGGGAGACAATGAACAACATGAAGCTGCTGCTGCTGCAAGCGGATTACATTCAGAGCAGGCTTGAAAACTGATGCGACAGCTGCTGCCTGCTGAACTGTCATTCGACTCGTGAGTTGTTTGCACCAGTGCCAGGTTGCTGCTACGGGGGAGGAACCGATTTGTGAAAGTTGTGGACTGGGTCCAGGGTCATGGCTGGGCTGGCATGTGGAAGGGATGGACGACGGAGTGTCAGGCAAGCAGGCAGGGAAGTGGGGAAATGAAAAGGCAAGGTTAGGTATAGGAGGACAAGAATTTGAGGATGCTCATTTAAACTTTGTGGGTGCTCAAGCACCCGAGCACCTGCGCTGTTGGCGCCCCTGGTAATATGATAAGTAATCAGACCAGAGTTAGTTGAAATGTCACCTAATTTTGCAAGCTAATGTTTTAGGAGAGCACATTTTAAGACATCAGACATACTGCACTGTGGTAAAGTTCACCAGTGAAGGTATTTTTTCACCACTGTTTTGAACTAGAATTCTGTCTCTCTGCATAAGTGGATGTTAATGTTTTTGCTAATTTTTTTGCAGATTACATAAATGGATCTGGCTATTTTCCCATTAATCATTGAGGTAATCGATCTGCTATCCACTTTGGGACCAGATTATTTATTCTCTTGATTTCTTTGAAATGCTGGCTTTTTTTCAAAGACTACCACAGATTAGACCTTGATAAATATTATGCATGCAGAATGTCTCTGATATACTGTATAAACTGTGTTTCTGTGTGTTTTTAATGGATGAGGTAATTATTTTATTAGCTTCTTACTGTTTTTAAACACTGTCACTATATATTTGTATTACTACCATAGTCACACTTTAGTGATGTCGTCATTATGTATAAAAGGTGAGACTTTGTTTTATTGCATTGATTTTTTGTGAAAGGAAAGGCTTATTTTCCAAAATGCATCAAGAAATGTTTACTGCACTGGCACTTTTGTAATAAAATATGCACTTTTTTGGATACCAGTGAGCAATGTCTTATGTTCTGGGTGGTGAGTGTGTGCCTGTGCTTTTCAGTGACTGTGTTGTTATCCCAGCACCCCAAACCTTGTGCAGACTATATCCTGTTCCAGCACCAGGGGTTAGCAAACCACTGACCCTCACAGTGTTCTTGTCCACCCAGCTGCAAAAATGAGTTAAAGCAGGATTGCACTGGAAATGGGATGCTGTAGGGCCGCCATGCCCATTTAGTCTAAGGGGGCACATACCAACCCAAATTCACATCAACATAGTTACTTATGAGCTGATGGAACCTGCAAAAGTGAAATTTAATGTTCCTTATTAAATTTCACACGGCTGTAAAAGTGCAATTTAATGTTTCCTATAGGGTAATGTTGAAATACTGTATGTTTCTCTTCCCAAAAATTCTCATGGCATGATACCCCTGGAATGTTGCCTCTCAGCTGCGCCATCCTGAGCAATACACAGTTAAAATAAGAAAAAGTAGGCCCCACTGGAAAGGAGATGTTGCATCTCAGTTCTGCTATTCTTTGTAAATTGTAAATAAAACCAAAACATCTCTGGCAGCCAGTACCTTTTCCCAGTGCCTCTCCCCCCTCTCCTGGGTAGTAACATGTACTGAACAGTAGTTGTTGGAGCATGGTTGGGAACCAGGAGGTTGCAGGGGTAGTACCCATGTAGAACGCATATTATTGAGCATGACACTTTTGAGTGACTCAATACCGCTCTCACTAAGAGCGACTGGTACAGAAGGTCACTATATACTGTATAGTGAGTATAACATGGAGCTATACTCACTACTACAGGATATAGGATCCTGTGTGGCCAATTACAACTGAGATGCTCACATAGCATAGTGGTGTACAGCGATGCGAGTATATCCAGGTTTGGGTCTGGCTGCAGGCTGAATTATTTTTTTTGTTTAAAAATCAGTAACATGCCCTGTGATCCGCACCCCCCTTGGAGTTGGTTATTTTGGTGTGGAGGGTGCAGCCCCCATGCATAAAACAAATGTTTCTGTGTGTGGATTTGAAGTATTGCAGCGACCGCCGCTATTTGCAATGGTCGCTGCGCTATCATGCTCTCTTTAGACCACAGGCTGTTTTGTGGTCACTTTATGTGATAGGCGGTCTTTCAGACTCACCTTTATCACATAAAACCAGATTGCAGGTACAGCCAAATACTGCATGACCAATGTAAGTTACTAAAAATGAAGTGTGACATCTAAGTACAACTATTCTGGGTAAATATGTTATAAAAATGAGCAAAAACAGGGCCCCACTAGAATATAGATGTTGCATCTTAGCTGGGTTTTCCTTAGTAAATAAACTGTAAAAAGGGAAAAAAAAAAGAATACAGTATAGTTTAGACTTAGTCTCTTTCACTTGCCAAGCACGTAATAAGGAATAATCAGATTGGGGTGTGTGTCGTGCTGAGTTAACACCATGCCTGGGGGGGTTGGGCATGAGGCCGCAGCCTTAGTGCGTCCAATGCCCCAAGCATGGCGTTATCCCAAACGACACACACCCTGGAGTGCATTATTCCTATTATACAATGGTTTGTTGTTATACAGAACAAAAAAAATAATTTTAAAGATGTTTTTGTGTGGAAAAATATTTTTTGTTTTTAAGAGAATATGAAACAATCAATCAAAAGCTCCATCAAATGCTCATCTACAGGTTCACAGTGAGGCTGAGATGAGACCTGTGGCATCGTGCTGGGATAACGCCATGGGTCCAGCCCCAAACTGACCAATCACAGTCCAAGATACTTTCTTGCCATTGTATAATTTCTCTTGTACAACATAAATTATAGTGAGAAAGAAATACAATAATGTTACCTTCTGTGAACTGATTCTTAGCCCCTAGAATATTATCCCATGCTCTACCACTGAGCTATAGGCTCACATGGTTGCAAATAGGGTTTACAGATAGATATCCTTTTCTGGTATTTCATTTTTTTTTTCATTTTTTTATACATGTGAGGCTGATGTGCATTTCTGCCCATTTTCACAGGCGACAAGTCCACAAAGAATACATAAACATAAATAATACAACAACAAAATGACAAACATGTTGAGTAATACAAATAGATTACATTAATAACTACAGTATACATGTACAATCATGTTTGTCCATTAACCAAGACCTAAGTCTTATTTTAAATTTCCATATTGTTTTACAGTCAATATTTTTCTAATAGAAATGAGTTAAAGAAGAGCTTGAAAAATATACTATTACTAGGAACAATAAAGAAGACAGCCAGATGGTTGGGGCAATATTAGCCACTGCTTTTAGGAACTGAATCCCCAAATATAGTGAGCAAGAACAATTAAATAATTTATATGAGGCAAGCAAACATTAAATCTTTCTCCAGTTCTTGTCTTTGTTGTATATCAGTCTGTATATGAATTCTAACTTTCAGAATATTCTCCCACTCACCCATGGACACATCGGAAATGGAGTTTAGTAATTAGGTCTTTGCAGCTAAAATGCGTCCTACTCAAGTTGTATTCAATAACTTACACACATGCATCAGCTGGAATTAATTGACAGTCTGCAACATAGAACTAAAATTTCCATGGTGTGAAAAAAATACTTCAAGACGTATTACTGGCATTAGCAATGACATTAGCGCCTGAATCACACAGAGTGAATTTAACTCTAATCTTCAGTAAAAGCAGAAAAGAATATGCATGACTTCAAGAGGTACTACAAGCTCTGGTGCTGGCACCCAAAAAAACACTTTGGTGACAAGTGTCATCTTCAAAACATGCAATCCCTCTCGTGGTATGGTATCAACACAACTCCTCGGATCGGCTCTGCCATGAAAACTGCCTTAGTGGCAGTGAGCAGCTACTTCATCCCCAGTCCCCCCCAAGACACTCGATCATTCCTGCACTTATTCTGCAGCAACTGTCTGCAGGACAAACAAACTCTGGTCAGAGCTGATATGGCTGTGGAGAGCTTTTGGGATGCTTTTACCCATTATTTCTAATGAATTTTGTATTATTTATGGCAATTCTGCTACTAGGGTTTCCTTAAATGGACTGTAGAGTTGATTTTCAGAACTAATTTCAAGTTGTACAATAGTTACATTGCGTATTAGATTGCTGATGATAATTTCTGAACTTTTCTTTTAAAGTTTGTCTTTTTTTTTTCTACGTTTCTAATCTGTCTAGCCACTAGACCTGCCCCTAAAGACCTGGCACCATACATTTCAGGTCAGATACATGCCCCCATTTAATACCCTTTGTTTGAACTCTGTGCTGCAATTTGTTGCTAGCACCTAGCCAGAATCTGTAACAGAACTCCTTTCCATCATCCCAAGTCCTTTCGACTGATAGTTTTTTTTTTCTCTCATCCCTCCTTGCCCTGACCCTTCCCCCTGACCTCCATCAAGGCTTATAACTGCCATGTCTTCTGTTCCTCTCTCTCAGGCTGATCAGAGCCCACTGGGCTGGTACCGCTGACAAGGTCCCTTCCACAAGCAACCTGTCAGCCTAGGACAGGCCGAGAAGGTACCTGCTGCCCACGCTCCTCCTTGGCCTATAAGGTAACATCTGGTCCTGGACCCTGAACAAGGGAAAGAGGATTTTTGAGCCTTCCTCCCAGTGGGAACTGAAAGGTTCCAGATGGCCCGGAGTGCTGACATTGGTTTCCTGCCCATCGCTGAAGCCTGTGCTGAAATCATTGGACTAGAGCATAAGACTGCAGAGAAACACTGCCCTTTGATGTTTCTTTGTTTTAGCAGCTGTGTAGAGAAGTCCTGATTTTTCTCCTTGCCAATTCACTCAGTTGCACACTTCTGTGAGCAGTTCAGTGCAGATCAGGATTTGCGTAACCTGCACTGGCCTGGCAGTGATTTGTTGATTTTTCTTTTCATTTGCAAATTATACTGCAAAGCCACTAGAGGGCAACAACACATATAGGTTGCAATCCTCTAACCACCAGTCTCCCATAACACTTCTAGTCCTGGGTCATTCATACCTAAAGTAAATAATCAACGTCCTAACATTCAGTGGTGTGATCTGAATCTGTAAGCCTGTACAAAGCGTCTACTACCCTACCCAGAATGGTTTTCATCTCCCTCCTATTCACACTCTTCCTGGTTCTTACTCTTATCCCAGTCTCCCCCAATACACCTATTTCCACTTCTCTCTCCCCTTCCCTTCCAGATACCTCCTTCATTCTGTCAATCACCCTTACAGCCCCCCTTTTAAGCAGACCCCACTTTCCCTACTACCCTCCAGCATCTCTCTTTTCTCTTCCTAGTCACTTTGTGTTTCTTTGTTTCCTTATCTCCTTCTCTCCACCCCTCCCTCCCTCTTCCCCTCCCTCACGTATTTCCTGCTCCAATTACAAAAGTCCTAAACTTCATTATTTCATCCTTGCCCACCTTCTTATTTCATCAGGGAATATCCACCCCAACCCTGGCCCTATTTCTTCTCCTACCCAGGCTCCTTACCCAAATAACATGTCTCCAAACCCCACTCCCACTACAACCCTCCCTAACAGGTTGAAGCTCCTCCACCTGAACATCTGCAGCCTGCTATCGAAAATTGACTTCCTACAAACTCTTATGATTTCACACACCCCTGATAACCTAATTATTACCGAGACATGGCTCAAAAAAAGCACTCCTGACAGTGCCATTGCTATCCCTGGGTATTCCATCTCCAGACAAGATCGATCGGGCATGGAGGGGAAGTGGCCATGTATATCATGTCCTCTCTGCAGTTCACTACCACCCTATCTACATCCATCCCAGCTACCTATGAATCCCTTGTCACCTGCATTACCCTTCCTTTTTCAATCCCAATCTTTGTGGCTGACATTTATTGCCACCCAAGCATTCAACCCTCGGTCACAACCGAACTCTGCCAATATCACCTCCCTCTCGCAATCTGGTGAACTTTTCATACTGGGTGACGTGAATCTAAATTGGTTGCCTCTCTAGTTAAACAAGCTACTCAATGATGTCACTGCTCTAAACCTCACTCAATTTATACTTGAGCCCACACGCCCTAATCCCAAAACACAAAACCACACCCCGCTTGACTGGGCACTCACAACCGACCCACACCACATCATTAAATCTGGTCTCCTCCCGATGCACTTAGTGACCACAACCCCATTTTCATTGTTCGTAGAGTTCATCGCCCCAAACCTCTCCCTAAAATCATTCAGCTCTGGTCCTTTAAATCCTTAGACCTTACCCCAATCAGCTCTGCACTCACTTATACCGGCTTGGCCCCCCTCTCCACTGCCATTTCTGTTGAACAAGCACTTGACTATTTTAAGGACAAATTCATTATGACCTGGAATGCCTTTGCTCCTTTCAGGTGGACCAGAGTCCATGGGCTTCACCTCCCCTGGATCACCCCCGAACTCCTGGCCTGCTTCAGGGAGCGTGATCGGGCCTGGAGAAAACACAAATCTACTAAACATCCAAATGATTATGCCAAGTACAGAATGCTATGCAATTCATGTACTAAAGCTGCTAGACTGGCTAAGTCTGATTATTTCAACTCCTCATTCCTGACTAACACCAACTCTCCATCTAAATTCTGGAGGGTAGTTCATGCCCTATTCTCTCCCCCCCTCTCACTCTCTCCCCTCCAGTTCTCAAAATAAATAACCCCCTAGTTTCAACCCTGGTTCCATGGCCAATGAATTTAATGCTTACTATTCCTCGTGTGTCACGTCTCTTCTAAATTCCCTCTCCCCATTGCCACCTACTAACTGCAGCCCTTCGCCTCAGCCAGTGTCTACCCCTCCCCAATTTTTCTTTTCTGCTATCTCCCCTGACAAAGTTCTTAATGATCTCCTATCCCTTGACCCCTCTAAGGGCTCCTCACTAGATGAGCTCAATCCTAAACTTCTCTACCTTTCTGCTCCTGCAATTGCTTATCCTATTTCCCTAATCCTTAACTTGTACTTTATTTCTGCCCAAGTACCCTCATCCTGGAAACATGCTGTAGTCCTTCCTCGCCCAAGGGTAGTGACACATCCACTCCTGACAACTATCGCCCCATTTCCCTCCTTCCTACCCTTGCCAAACTTCAAGAACATTTACTTCTCTCTCAACTATCACCCTTCCTTTCAGATTCCTCCTTCTTCACCCTCTTCCAATCTGGTTTTCGGAAGAACCACTCAACAACCACCTCCCTCCTCAGGCTTACTGACTCCATCCTTTCAGGGATGGACGACAGCCTGATCACCTTGGCCATCTTTGTCGACCTAGCCAAAGCTTTAGTCACTGTTTCACATCCCCTGCTGCTTGATTCACTCTTCTCAGCAGGCCTTGCTCCATCAGCCACCAACTGGTTTAAATCCTACCTCATTGCCAGGACCCAGTCAGTGTGAATCCTTGATTTCATCTCCCCTCCACTCCCTATCAACACTGGTGTCCCTCAGGGCTCAGTGCTTGGTCCCGTATTCTTTTCCATTTTCCTTATTGATCTTCCCACAGTCTGCTCATCCTCTTCTATCCACATGTATGCTGACAATACTGTTTTGTACAGTTCCGTCAAAAACCCTGCTGCTGTGCAAACCAGCTTACAGCATGACTTCAACCAAGTTCAGCTCTGGTTTACTTCTCACCAGCTGTTTCTAAATGCCAAGAAGACCATCTCAATGACCTTTGGCACCAGACAGAGACTGTCTAGGCTCCCAGCCTTACCCACCTTCCACACCTTGGATGGGGTCATCTTGGAGGACACCTCCTCATTTCAATATCTGGGGGTTTGGCTGGACCAGAACCTCAACTTCTCTGTGCATATCGATGCTATCCTGAAGAAACTACGCCCCAAGCTTGGTGCTCTGTACAGGAATCGTAGTTGCATTCCGCTGACTGAGAGGCGCGAAATTATCCAGAAGATGATACTCCCCATCTTTGACTACTGTGAAGTAGTCTATGGTGCCACTCCCAAATCTTCCCTGACTAAGTTGGACACTCTCTTTAGCTCCTTCTGCTGCTTTGCTATCGACTCCCCTTCCCGCTCTCACCACTGTGAACTCTATAGCTCTCTAACCTTCCTTTCACTGTCTCACAGATGCATCTCTCACTGTGCCAAACTAACTTCCAAATTCTGGTTTGGGGGGCTTCCTCCTATCTCTCATCCTCTCTCTACACTCCACCTTCCCCCACCCACTCTCTCAAATCAAATGACGCCCGCACCTTGACAGTCTCTCGCTGCTCCACCCTCATTGGTCAGACTGGTTTTGCCCATCATTTCCCTAAAATCTGGAATTCCCTCCCCCTTGAAATAAGTCACTCCTCCTCCAACTACTCCCTTACCTCTGCCCTACACAATTACCTTTCTCTCAGCTGTTCCTGCTTTAACCCACCTTAATACCTATCCCGAGCTTCTGCCTTCCTACCATGACCCCTCCCCCGGCAGGGCTTTCAACATCCTGAAGGGGAAATCAGGAAATGGCTACCCCTTCTCCTCATATTCAGTTCTTGCCTCTCCCCCCTTTTTTCTCCTCCTACCCTTCTGGGTCACCAGTGTGCACAGCCTAACCCCATCCTTTTTACCCCAACAGCACTTGCATACTACTTCGAGCCTGCTCCTGGTACACTCATGCACTATAAATGGTTCTATCGCATTATTACTGTTTTGTACGTTCATATGTTCTTTTGTATGATTTTGGACATGTAATTTACCCAATGTTCCACTACTGTTTATTGTACAATACCTTGTGTTCCAACTGTTGCTCACTCTTACAATGTTGTATTGTTTGTACTACCCACATACTATTGTAACTGATCATCCTTCACAACCTTAAGTAACCCCTCCCCCCAGGTTGCACCGTGAGATGAGCAACTTGTTGTTCAGTGTGCCCTCCTGGTGAAACATTTCAATAAATAAATACAATTTGCAGAATGCAGATCTGCAGAGAGGCAGTTTCAATGTGGTCTTCCTTTTACAAATGTTGACAATATATTTTCCTAGAATATGCCTGCTGATTGTTATATATTTAGCCTGGATAGTTCACAAAAGAAATGGCATCTTATTTTCAGGTGGCAGAGCACTGGCAGTAGGATGCTAGAATGTGTCATACTTAGGCATGAGCTGTGTGCGGGCGGTAACACCAAGTGGCCATACACCTCAGGCGCTCGCATGCGGATTCATCGTCTCGGTGCTGTTACACTACTCAGTGCAGGTGACAGTCGATGCTGCATCCACTCACACAGGTCTCAGAACAGGCATGTTACAGCTGACCTCACATTCGTTTGTACAAACAGGGAACCGCGGACTCACTATCCGTAGCCTGGAACGTACACTGCAAATGACATTGCAGAATATAGCACCCCATGGCACCCAGGACACCTCAGCAGTCCAGAGCATGGCATGTTACACAGGTGAACAGAGGAGAGTGCGGGCCTGCAGTGGTGTATGACAGCAGGAAGATACAACATTGACAAGGCATACATTGGAGGTATGTCAATTCCCTCTTACAGTTTGCCAGGGACATACACACAGCTGCATATACTGGTGGGTCCACAGCTTGTGTAGTACCCCAATGCATGGTACAGCCACTTGGGTCATTCCAGAGTACAGGTCCCTGGCCCTGATCCAGTGCTGTTGGTGGCTGGTCATGGCAGGGTGTGGAGGGCAGTGCCAGCCTCCTCAACAGGTCAGGTATGGGGGAGTGGGGATGTCTACATAACGAGGTGGTGGGTGGGGGTCCTCTATGCTATGGATATGGACCGTGGTTTCCTCTGGTGCGACTGGGACCAGGGGGACCCTACACTATGGAGCTCTTTGGGGATGGAGTTGGATCGATCGGGGATGGGAGGGAGTACCTCTAGTCCACCAGAGATGCCAGGATGCTGTGTACCTGCATGCACTTCTGCAGCCCGCCTGTGGGTGGCTGGCTTGGTTAGGCCAGCTCTTCATGGTCTAACTGTGGGCTGCATTGCTCTGGTCTATGAGGGGTGCATTCCCACTGAGTATGCTACAGCACGGCACATGTATGAGAACCCACGCTCAACTTGCATGGCATACTATCTGTGTGCACCCTGGTGCATTCCCTTGCAGCCGGTGCATCCCGCATGTTTGAATATCACACTGTGGTGCATTGTTGGAGTTGCATGGCACATCTCCCTTTTCTACCAGGATGCTCCATGCATCTCCTTTGAATTTGGGAGCCCTGGACTAGGCTACCATGAAGAAATACATTATCAAAATGGTAAAATCATGACCCCACTGAAAACAAGATATTGCATTTAATCTGGGACAGCCTGAGTACATACAGTGCAGAAATGTGTAAATGAAGATCCCTATGACATTGAGATGTAGCATCTCCCCTGCACTATCCAGGATACAAAATATAGTATAACAAATATTTAAAGGAAATCTACTCTAAACTGAACTTCACTGTGTTTACTGACATAAGCAAACAATTTATTTATTGTTTTATAATGTATTAGAATGCAGTATTTATTTTGAATGTGGTGGCCATCAGGATGGTGCATACAGAGTGTGTGTATATATGTGTGTGTGTGTGTGTGTGTGTGTGTGTGTCTGGAATACAAAATATAGGATAAGAAATATTTAAAGGAAATCTACTCTAAACTGAACTTCACTGTGTTCACTGACATAAAAAGTTTCTTGTTTTATAACATATTAGAATGCAGTATTTATTTTGAATGTCGTGGCCATGAGGATGGGGTGTACAGAGTGTGTATGTGTGTGTGTGTGTGTGTTTGATGTAGTTCAACATATTTTTTTTCCCAAAAAGCATAGTAGAAAATGCATGATGATTGCTACATATTTAATATGGGTAGTTCACTGAGGAACTGGCATATGTCTGAGACAGTACTTATCTGATAGTGTCTTCAGAGGTTAAAAAAACAGTGTAAATTATAGATTTGCTGGGAAAGGGATGACATTTATGAGGTATGAATCTTTTTTGAAAGACAATACATTCTCAAGTAAAACTGGTAGGAAGAAGCTGTTTAAATGCTAAGGGCCAGATTCCAAGACAGCTACGCCAGAGGTAAATGCATTACGCCAGCCCCGAATGGCGCAAATCACAAGTGATACCTGCGACTTGGACATGCACGATTCCAAAAGAACACTTATGCAGCAAGCCATAACTGCTATGCCATATGCAAGTTATGACACAGTTACGCCAAAGAAAGCATGTGCCACTGCTTAATGAGGCATGCGACATGCACAATGCACCAATATGATGGAAATGCTATTCCAGAATCTGAGGCGTAAGTAAATATGCCAGAAGAGGATGATGTAAGTTAGACCAGGGAATAGCTGGCCTAACCAGAGCACAAGCATATATAAACCACCCCACCTACATAGTCAGACAGCAAACAGCAGTGTAGTGTGACACACAGTACAATGTCAGCACTATCAACCCTACTGGGCATTATGCTAGAGGAGCACCGAGAGCACAGGCACACCAGGCTCAAACCCAGGACCCAGGGGACCCAGCCACAGTGGCCAATGACCGTACCAAGGATACCAGTGCAGAGAGTGAGACGCCCTTGGAAAACCTTTGAGGAGCTGACTGAACAGCAGTGCTTAGCACACTATAGGCTCTGTAAGAGCTACATCAGGGAGCTATGCCAGGACCTGAGTGGGGACCTACACAGCACCAGCAACAGGGGCCACCCACTGCCAAAGGAGGTGCACATGAGCACAGCACTGTGCTTCCTCCCCAGTAGCAGATTTCGAACACTCTGAGAGGGTACAGTGTGCATTTCCCAGCCAACGGTGTTGAAGCACCTGAGGAGGTTCCTTGCGGTCCTTATATGGTGCACCACACAACACATCAGCTTCCCACAGGATGCCCAACAGCAGCATCATGTGAAGCAGGTGTTCTACAATGTGGTGCAGTTCCTCCGTGTGCTAGGTGACATTGACTGCATACATGTGGCCATCAGAGCCCTAAACGAGGATGGGGACGCATACATAAATAGGAGGGGATACCACTCAATGAATATCCAGGTGGTCTTTGTCAGTGGATGTCACATTCTAGATGTGGTGGCCAATTATTTATTTATTTAGTTTTTGTTTACCGGGTAAGTACACTAGACAAGTTTTTTGCCTATTTTCAGGAACGACCCGGGAGAGTACAAAAGGGTACAACAGGTACATTGATACAGTAATTGGTTCTGACGAATACATTTAGGTACAGAAACAGGAGAAAAGACAATTTTTATAGTTATTACATTTACGTGGAAAGTACACCCAGATACTTTTTCCCTGGATCCTGCCATGACTCCCACATCTATAGGAACTGTGGGCTACAGGAGGCCTTCGAGAGAGGGGACATCACTGGTGGATGGCTCGTAGGTATGTACCGGGGGGAATGATAACTGCAATTGTGTGCAAGTGGCAGTGTGTGTGTGTGAGTGGCAGACAGTGCATGCGGGTGTGAGAGGATACAGTGGCTCAACAGGGGCACAGGGTGCACAGGCACTGCAGCGTTCAGATGTGACAGCCATGTAGACACGTGGCATGGCATACATGGGATGCAGATAGGGCCAAGACCCACACATCGTTCAACACACAGGGGCCTAGGAGGGCCACACAATGTCAAGGGAAGCCCACGTAGTGCATGGACACAACCAAGGATGTGAATGACTGAGAGTGTGTGTGCCTGCATGTGTGAGCAATGTGCATGCAGCAGTGCGTGTCATGCAGAGGATAATTAGATGCTGATGACAAATCTGCACACTGCAACATTCAGCTAACTTCACCCCCCCCAACAGGTGACAGTGGATACCCCCAGATGCATTGGCTGATGACACCTGTGAAGACACCCCAGACAGCAGTTGATGAGTGATACAATAAGGCCCACACCAGCATGAGTGGGGTCATCAAGCACACCTTCGGCCTACTGAAGTCCGGCCTTTGATACCTCAACACCTTGGGGGGTACACTTTAGTACAGCCCTGTGATGGCCTGCAGGATAGTGCTCACATGCTGCATCCTTCACAACTTTGCCCTGGCACACCATGTACCAATGCCCAACAGTGACCAGGAGGAAGTTACACTGCAGGAGGGTAAAGGGGAGCCAGATGGCATGGTGAGACACATGTCACAAGGTGGTGCAACAGTGGGACACCGTGCAAGACAGAAGCTGATACAGCAGTTCTTCTGAGATGGCACATGGTCACCACCACCATGGTGGCACCTGCAGCAGTATGGGGGACACAGTGTGGTGCAATGCAGCCCTAACAACAGCATGGCACCCACTGCACCATCGACAAGTCACAGGAGGATGGGATACTGTCTGCCAGGTGCCATGAGACACATGTGGATGCACTGGAGCTGTAACAGTGGCCATGCGTGTCATACAGCATCTGCCAGGCATGACTGCGAATAAGCGAAGGTCACCCAGGCAACACACAGATGACCACAGCACACATGGTCAATGGACATGCAGACACAGGAGGGTGAGGGACACACTCGGGACAGAGGCACAATGCCATGTTGATGATGCCACCAGGCACAATGTACCTGCCATGGCCACTGATGTATGATAACAGTGCGACCACAACAGGGACACAGCACTGGGTGGCACAGACCCGCAAATGTATGGTGGTAGGATGCATCATTGCATTGTGCTACTGGTGCCACCCACAGGGCACACCATGTCCCTGGGTGGAAAGGTGCCATAATGGCCCATGGCTGCCGCACAGCCATGACATACATGGTGTGACAGTATGTGAACTGGATCCAGCACAGGGCACTGCTGCACATACATAGCACCATGCAGCTATGCTCAATGGTGTGCGCCCAAGGCTGTGAGATGGATAGCTGGCACACAGATACCATGTGCAGGTTGTGGATTCACATAGGATGGCGCAGCTCCACCACTTGTGTGCCCACACGTGCACAGTGACACACACACAAAACACCCATGTAGACCACAGACAGACACGCAGAGCCAGGGATACAAAAATAATATTTAATGGAAAAGTACAAACACACAACAGTAGTATAAGAACAAACAATAAAGCAAACAACAACGGCTATATGAACACCCCCCCCAGCACCCAAACCAGACCCCTTGCTATGTACAATGCCCCCCTCCCCAGATCCAGCCAGTTTGTACAGGCCCACCCCATCCACAATGCCATACAGCAGACAGACCCCCCACAACATGTTGGACCCCACCCACCCAGGCACATCTGGAACTACAGCCCCCACAAACCACGATATGCAAGCCACCCACCTGCAGAACAGTATATACAGCCCTCCACAACCCCCCCGCCCCATTTCACACAACAGTAGCCCCCCCGGCCACCCTTACTTACATCAGGTATGGCCTACACCACAAGGCACAATACAGTGCCAGTGTCCGTGGCCCCAGTCCATGGCCCAGTCCACATACTCACTTCCCTATTGCCTCTGCAGCACTGTTAGTAGTACCCTGAGGGAGCCGTGCGGGTGCACTATGTCCCCCATGATAGCCAACACCAGCTGGATCAGCTGCTGGTCATCTGCCGGCTGCTGCCCCAGGTACAACACCGCCTGGTGTTGTTGGCCGTCCGCAGCCTGTGGGCCAGGAAGTCCCCCAGGAGACACATGCCCAGCACCATGCCCATCTGGCTGCTGTGTGGGCATGTCCACAGGTTTGGCCTGGTGGGCAGCATATGCAGCCGGCAGCATGCCCTCTGCCACCTGCTCCCCCACAGGCTGGTCCTCCTCCACCACCTCCACTGTACACTACTCCTCCACCTCCAGTTCCACTACAGGCTGCTTCTCCACCTCCAGCCCCTCTGCAGGCAGGTCTTCTGGTCCCAGCACCTCTGCAGGCCCATTGTCCGCCACCAGCACCTCCACTGGCCAGTCCTGCAACACCTGTGTCTCACTGTCACCAGCAGCCTCGTCCACCTGCTCCAGCAATGGTGGGATGGGTCAGGCTCTGTGGCGCTGGTGTTGGGTGTGGTGCAAGTAGTCCACTGCATCCTGGGCCTTCTGTTCTGTCATAGCCCACAGCAATGCCTGGTGCCTTGGTGAAAGTGTGCTCCTCCCACCTGCAAGGTAGCAAAGGTGAAGGTCAGTGCCATGATGGGACACACTGCATGCCCATGCAACACACAGCCCCCACCCTCATCACCGCAGACCCCCATGGCATGGCCACGACACATGTTAGACAGTGCATGCAGCTACCTGCCCTCTGGTGGCCCTGCACCTGTTGCTGGCTCCCTCCATGCTGATACGCCATATCCTGCCACACCAGCTGTTACGATGTGCTGCATCCTGCACCTGTTGGGAAGGGGACACAGCTACATATGTGCACCACTGCTGGCCATGGCCGGTGTGTCAGCGTTGCACATGTGTCCAGCCACATTATGGCATACCCACCTGCACTTGAGGCCTGACCGGTCCTCATCTCAATGTCCTTCCTCTCCACCATGGCCAACATTTGCTGCAGGATCTCTAGGTCCCGCCATGCTAGGTCATGCCACCACTGTTGCAGCTGCTGTGCACTGCGGGACACGCCGCTGATGGCACTGAGGTGTGCCCCAATTGCCCTCCAGGCCCTGGCCTTCTCCACTGTGCTGCGAGTCCTGCACTCAAGTGGTAGCAGTGTTGTTCGCCACTGCTGCACAAGGTTCATCAGCTGAGCTTCCTCTGCTATGGTATAGTTTGGGGCCCTACCACTAAGGCTGATGTTGCTGTGGTGTGGCATGGCCCTGTCTGCACCTTGTGTTCTGCTGCTGCCTATGGCACACCCTGTCGAACCTGGCATGGGAGAGTCCTGTTGCAGGCAGCAATGTTCTGCAAGGCAATATGACACATACATCATATCATGTCACAGCAGTGGGGAACACCATAGTGTCACACTCTCCTACATGCTACATGGCATGGCCACCCATAGCTTGCATACCATGCAGTGCTGGGGTACAGTAGCAAAGGATACAGCACTGCATCACACGTGCTGTCCCAGTGGTGTAGCCTGGCAGTGCTGTGCTGTACACACATTTTGCTACAGCACCCCCTCCATCTACCTGTGTACATATCCCCCCCCAAATACGGCCCCCTGCCTGACAGGGCAGAGTGGTGCATTGCGCACTCATTATGCAATGGGTACCCCCCAACTACCTGCCTACACTTCAACCCCTCCATACTGCCACCTGCCATGCACATCCGGGTTGTGTGGGAGTTGCCTCCTCTACTCTCTGGATGTGCTATACATATAGCCATCTCCTACACAACAGCAGCATGCACAGAACTCCTACGCAGTGCCCTACACCAGCTGCAATACGCCAGACTGTTATGTTGCAGTTCTCAGAAAGGCACATGTTGTGTGACAGCCACACATCACACCTGTGCACATATGTGTATAGTGTGTATGCCAGCCTTCACCCTTGTACATACTTCTGGACTTCTTGTGGGATCAGGTCTGGTGCACCTCACAGTCTGGTGATCTGTCCTGTACAATGTTATGATACAGCCATGGTGTCCCACTTTGGGCCTCCTCTCAGTCCTCTGTGTCTACAGCCACTGGGGACCAGGAACGCTGTGTGGCCTGTTCGTCACCACACCTAGCACATGGCACACATTGAGGACCCACATGCGGCCTACAGTGGCGCCACGCACATGTGGCATGCGTATGCGCAGACCGCATGTGAGCACTATGCTGCCACAGGCCTCAGTTGCACAAAAGATGCAGTTCAGAACCTATTTGCTGCCCCCCCACATAAAACTGTACACCATAGAGTACATGGGGTATGCCTGTCTACACCCCTGCTATATGTTGCAGCTACCTATAACACCTTAGCTATGTTACCTTACACTGATATGTATCTATAGATGCACCTATGTAACTACATGACTTAGCACAACCTCTGATGATCTGGGGTACAAATGTATGTAATTCCTTATATGAGATCTGCCAATTTCAGTTATTGCATCAGCATGTTGTTCTTATTAGTACAATCTGCTCTTTCCTCTGTATGCTCCTACATGATGCATTTGGTTTTATACAATAACCACATAGACATTTTGATGCAAAACAAAATTACTGTTGCATTGTTGGAGGTATTGCACTGTTCTACAACTTACCAGTGTTCAGTAGTTGTCCCACTGCGGCCTTCCTACATGGTGGTATCCCTACCCTGTGTTCTCTACCACTGCTGCTAGGTCCTCCCCTGTTTCTGCAGCTTGTGCACCATGTGTGTGAATCACCTTCATGGCGCTCCAAGTAAATAGCACCGTAAGCCACACATACGGTCTACATTAGCACCGCACACATGCGGACATACATATGCAAAACTGCATATGGCACTACACTGATGCGGCCTGCATGTACGCATCTGCATCAGTGGCATCATGGTGCTGTGCTTCAGGCCTCAGTAGGTGCAGTTGCGTATCTGGTGGACATCGCTACTGCAGCATTCTGATGCGGATGTGCATGTGCGATTTGGGCCATGCACCATCCCAGGCACCATTTCTATGCTACTTGCGACAGGCCCTCTCACAGCATGAGTGACACCACACAGTTTGCCAGTGAACATATTTTACTATATACAAGTGTGCTATGGTGCAGTGTTACAGTTCATTGGTGCAACTATCCCCAACACACAAACCCACACCCAGTGACAATTCACAACATCCACACCCATATCATGCCGTCTGTCATCTCCTACACACATGCACACAGTGCACACACACATGCACACACACACACACCACACATCACACACAGTGCCCTCCCCTAGTGCCACTCTGCATAATGCCCACCACCCCTTGCAGTGGCGCACCATACTGGCACAGTCACTCATCCACCTGCTGCTGCTGCTTTGTTCTTTTGTGCTTGGTGTCAATACCACCCTGTGAGCCACCTGTGTCATGGGCTCCACTGCCCCTGTGGCACCACTGGGCCCACCCTGCCCTGGTTGCATGGCTGCAGGTCCCTCACTGTCCATGTGTCCCTGAGGTACCACTATCTTCCAATGCCTTCCATGCCTTCCTGTGGTGGCAGGTGCTGGTCCTGGAACAGTCCTCTGTCCTTTTGTTGGTGGTCCAGTTTCCTCCGCAGCTTGCGCTGGCATTGCCACCTGAGCTGTGCCCTGTCCTGCTGTGTTGGCAGGTGCTACCACACCCTTTCTCGCACTGGTCCTGCGCTGGTGGCCACTGCAGCATGCCCACGGCCATCGGCAGATGGCGATGTTGTTGGTGGTAGTGTTGCCACCAGTGGTGCCACTGGTGGTGTTGGTGGTGGCAGTGGTGGGGGCAGTGGTACTGGTGGTGCTGATGGTGGTGTTGTTGGTGATGGTGGTGCTGGTGGTGCTGCTGGTGGTACTGGTGGTGGTGTTGTTGGTAGTGGTGGTACAGGTGGTGCTGCTGGTGGTGCGATTGGCCTTGGTGCCCCTGGCGGTGGTGGTGTTGTTGCCACTGCTGGTGGGGGATGTGGTGGCAGTGGTGGTGGCAGCTGCACACATGTGCCCCCTGTGGCTGTTGGTACAGGGCTGCTCTGCAGGGGTGGCAGCTGCCCCTGCCATTGTGGTGTGTGTCCCGTCTCCCTGCAGGTGCTGTTGCACCACATGTGTCACCTGTGTGGTGGCCTCCCTCCTCTGTGTGTCTCACAGGCTGGGAAGTCAATGGACTTTGTAGTGCCATGGCCAGTATGCCCGTCTGCCTGGTTTGCTGAGCCACTGACCCCTCCACAGCCATGGCCAGTCAGGTGAGCGCCTGCGTCTGTGCCCTGACACAGGCCTGGGAGGTGACCATGGTGTCCACCAGCCTCTCCATGGCTGCATCTGTAGTGCATGTCCCTGTCTTGATTGCATCTATGAGGGTGCCCATGTGCTCCTCCATTGCTGTGTGGTGGGCATCACTACTAAGGCAGATACGGCTAAGCACCTCTGACTGCTCCTCATGAGTGGTGACGAGGGTCCTGCAGAGCCTGGCGTGGTTGGTGGGTGTGACTGTGTGGTTCTCCTATCAGGGATTGTGACTCCTCGTTCAGGGTCACCTTCAGCCAGTTGTATGAGGCCGGGCTGAGGTCCTGGCTATTTTGTCCTCTATACTGCCAACACTAAATAGGTCATATAAGTCCTGTCCCTCATCCTCCTGCTGGTGTCCTGCCACTGGCTGCTGCTCTCCCACCACCGGTGCTGGGGCTGAGTCCAGATGCACCTTGTCCACGCTTCCCGGGGGGGGGTCTGTCACAGGGGCCTGTCGGGTGCTGTTGGGTGGACAGCTGCATGCTGTCCTGATCTGGCTCACTGCCTGTGCCACCACTGTCCTCTGCCCTTGTGTCTGCTGCTGCTGTGCCTGTGGGGGGATGACAGTGCATCACTGCTACCCCCCCATGTCATGTCCTCTGAACATGCCACCATACCCACTCCTGCATTGCTGTCCCGTGCACCAGGGGCACATGCCATGGTGCATAGTGCTGCCATGGAGTGGACCCTATGGGTCACAGCACTGCTCCATGGATACACAAACCCATCGCCCTTGCCATGAGTGTCCCTGTCACCCTGCACCTGGCCATCTGCACATGCCCCTGCCCTCCACAGTGACTGCCTGCAGTATGTGCCATGTTATCCCAGGTGGGTGTGGGCCCACATGCAGTGCAGTGCTGCTTCGCTGCACTGCCAGTGCTCAATGGCCCTCATGCCATGCCTTACTTTCTACTGTGAGGTTCGTCTGGTCATCCACTTACCTCTCCCTCCTGCCATCAACATTGTGTCCAGGTCTGTGTCTCCATGAATGCTGTGCTGGCTCAAGAATGCAAGGAGCCTCTCCTCATGGGCACTAATTGGTATCTCCTCCTATGGCCCACCATCTGTAGCCACTATTTGCCGCCTATTGAAGGCCTCCTTTGCCTTTACATGGTGCTTCAGGTCATTCGCCCACTTCTGGAGGTCCCTCACACTCCACTTGGCATTGGCCACTGCATTGATTGTTTTGGCCACATAATCCCAGGCCTCCTTGCTTTTCCAGTGCAGGTCACGCTCCCCACCCTTGTACATTAACGGGGCTGCCTGTGCCCTTAGTTCCTTGAGGAGCACATCTGTCTCCTCATTGATAAAGTTCCTTTTCCGCTTTCTTGATGCACTTTCTGCCTCTGCATTGCTACTGGCCTGCACCATCGTTTACTCATGTGTTGCAGTTTACAACATGCCTGCGACTTGCGCCCATTTCTATGGTCATTGGGTTGTGACATGCGTAACCTCTATGCCCGTTATTGCGAGTTACGTCTTGCGTTGTGGGCGTAACTTGCGACATGCGTAATTTGGCTGTTCTACATCTTAAGTGGCCTTTGTCTTAGAATAGGGTGCAGCTCGCATATCACAAGGGTCTGTGCATAACTTTACGCAGAGGCGCAGATTGCGCCACGCTCTATTCACTCTCTTGGAATCAGGCCCTAAGTATTTAAATGTGCAAATTGTTGCATTCTGAAGGGGGTAAACAAATCTCCAGTTTAATAGGCAACCAATATTTAACAAATATTTAACAAGCTGTTTCAGTTTCCCAATGGCATTTGATAAGCAACTTGGAGTTATGTCTCCAACATTCTTAACAAAAATAAGGGAGTATTTTATTTCAGTTGGCATTGAAGGATACATTGAAAAGTACAAAACATGTGTTCCACAATACTCCATTTTCCAGCTACAGATAGCAAGATGGCTGTAGGCTCCACCACAGCCTCAAAAATTAGATGTTGTTCAAGCTCTCCTCCTGAAGCTTCTATTTGACTGAATTACTTTACAAAGTTCCAATTGTGATTTTACTTACAAGGCACAGATCAGATACTACACACTGCAGCTTCACCTCTGCCTGTCACGGAAAAATAAAATTGTTCTAGTACTCTGCTGTATATCCTTACATTACAAAGCCACACTTGGGCCCAATATTACTAATGTCCACAGTGAAAACCACACATGCCCTCATGTGGACATGTATTTGAAAAGTAGGGCAGACTAGGTGTGAGGCATGACAAGACATGCTACTCGAGTCAGACCACTACAACAGCCCCACCTACTAACCTGAATACACCACAGAAACTAAGAACTACTTTATGTTTTTAAGTACTTTCACATTAAAACTCATTTTTAAAACATTGCAAAAATGTTTTGCTAATTTGTTTATTATAGGGCATGGCAGCGTACTATAGTTAGGGTTGTACTGCCACTTCTATGTTAAACCCCAAATTTTGCATTTTAATGACTTTGCAACTATTTGACCGGTTTGACTCAAATATTGTATGAACCATCTGGTACCAGAGAGTAGACCTCTGGATCTGCCAAGTTTTGTCCTGGTCAGATGTGCAGTTGTGGGGCTGAGGAGTTCCCAAAAAATTTGAAATTTACCATTTAGGTGCAAATGCTTTATTCATCTGTAAGTCTGAAATGGTTTGACTGTCCGGTCTGACATTGTTAGGGTATATGGGGTCTGGGTCACTGATGTGCCTTTTGAAGGTTTAGTGAAAAAATATTACTCCATTCAGAAGTTATAAAACTTTAAAGTTTCCCATTATGGCCCATGGGAAAAATTAGCTGTACCATGCAAAATCACATTTTTGCTTTCTCAAAAGCACTTTTTAAGTGCCTCAAATGGATTTAGTAGTGTCATGCTGCCGCCATCTTATTTTGAGTTAGCAATGGGTAAAAATCACAGTAATTCAAAAAATATTGCCCCTTGGTAAACTCCAACAGTTGTGTTTACTTAATTGGGGCCCAAGGAACACAATCATGACATTATTTTTTTAAAAATAATGCTTAGAAATATGTTTTTTCAATTTGGCTGTTGGAAGTTTCACAAATTTGCAAAATTACTTTTGTGAAACTTTTGCAAATTCTGAAAGTTCCACAAATGTACTTTCATGAATTTGCGAAAATGTTCTCAAAAACTTTCACTAAATTTGCGAAACTTTTGCAAATTTGTGAGACTACTTTTAAAAAATTGCTGTTTCTTTGCCACTTCACCGAAAATAAATGGTAAGGACTTTTGGGCTGAAATTTACAGGGTAGAAAGGGCTTGCCCCACAGATGTGCCTTTTGCTGGTTTGGTCATAAAATTGACATCAGTTCCATAGTTATAACATTCCAAAGTTTATAAATTACCCATAGGATAACATTGTGGCAGCCACGGTACCTTTTGGCACCTAGATCTCAAAAATGGTTTGAGATACAGATTTTTTACTAAATGCAGCTTAGTATACCTTGGTGTACCAAGCATGTGTGCAGGTTGCCAGGCCATGATTACAAGTGAGGTGGAATTTTTTCCAGTGTTCCTATGGTTACTGAGATATTGCACAATTTGCAGCACAAGGTTTACTTGGAATGTCTCTAGGCTTGTGCTGTGTCTCTATACTTATGGGTAGATGGGAGGGCAGGGCCCAGAAGGCGCTGCACTCCCACATATGGATACCATTATGTAATAATGGAAGCACAGGACCCTCCAATATGTAGTACTGGGAGTGGAGGGCCCAGAGGGCCCTTCACTCCCTCAGGGAGATGAGATTTCATTATAATGTCTCTACACTTATGGATAGATGGGAATACAGGGCCCATACCATGGGGATACCATTATGGAGTGATGGGAATGATGGGAGCATGGATGGGAGCACATGACCTCTGGGCCCTGCACTCCCACAAGGAAATGAGGGTTAATTACAATGTCTCTACAGTTATGGTTACATAGGAGCACAGGGCCTGGAGGGCCCAGCACTCCCACATGAAAATCAGAGACAATTACAATATGCATGCACTGGAGACCAACCACATATGAATAAGATTACACTTTCTCAAGAAGAAGGGAAATTCATTGCAAAACTCTGTTAATGCATCAGTTAGGGTTTCTATTACAGTGACAAAAGTATGGAAATTTGGTGTTAGGGTTACCAACTCTACCACCCCCCACCCTCCACACATCAACAGGCATCGTTGTGTGCCTTTTGTCACTGTAATCGGAACTAACTGATGCATTAATGGAGTTTTTACAGTTAATACAATTGTGAATCCCTTTCAGAATCACAATAATACATTCCATGGGATGATACAGTATATCATAGATATCTGCTGTTCTTGGGTGGTTGAAGACACTCAGCTGTGCCCCATGCCTCACATCCTACCAAAGTTTTGATGATATCCTATAATGGAACACATCCTATCCTGTCCTGTACTATTGCTTAATTATAAAGTAGGTGTGGAATTTGTAGAATCCTTATTATCCCTCAAAGGCTTTTAACTACTCCCTCACTACCCTACACCCAATGCTAACAATAAACATCCTTAACCTAGACACATAACCACAATAAATTAATGTGCCACACTTATGGAATGTTCATGTTTAGCTGTTAGGCATTTTGTTTTTACATTACAGCACTTTACAGTGTACATTTTTCTTTCAAACCCCAACACACCCATGTACTACTGTAAGTATTAATACTCATAGTCCTGAAAACACTTCCCTTGTAGAGACCCTACCACACTTCAAAAATGGACCCTTTCCCATTGCAGCCACAATGAAGCACAGTGCCACACCAATAGTTTGCTTTCCCAGAACGTCCTCTTTCTGTAGCCATATTGCACTTACAATTAGCAACAATCTCTTCTCTTTCATTTAACTCAATCTTAGACCTATTTTACTGCCAAATATATTACTTTTTCTCATCTCAATTGTCAGGCACATATTTGATCTTCCCACCATGGGATAACTCCATCAGAAACAGATTGTATATCTTCAGACTGGTGGTTTCTCATTTTATTGTTGCACTCCTATAAAACAAAAAAAAACAGCCACACTGCTGAACCTGACTTATTTTTAAATCCTAGTTTAGATCACCTCCCTTACAGTTACTGTATTATTTTTTTTATGTTTGCTTGTGCATGCAGCACAAAATTAACATCTTGTTATAAAAGGACAATTTCAGAGGTATGTCACTGTTAGGCCCAATTCAGCTCAGGCTGCAATGGGCTTGGCAATGACAGTCCAATGATCAGAGATGCTGATTGTGATGCATTTTCAGTTTGCTGGGCATAAGCTTCTCACAGTTGAATGGAAAGAGTCACTCCAATACAAAGTGGCTCTGTCCTTTCATCTGCTGCCAAGTATCCAGCTGAGCAGTATCACGATCAGCCTGCTGATCATTGCAGCAACCCCACCCCTCACGCCACCACCACACAGCTGTGATCAACTGAGGCTCCTCCAGCAACCCACTGAACACAGCTGATATCAGCAGCATCTCCTCTAGGGACTAGCCTCCAGCAATAAGACCCCCCAATACCAAACACAGCTGTGATCAGACCTTGCATCTGCATATGACCCCCACATGAAATAACTAGAATCAATGGTGGTTCCTTCAGCAATCTCCCCTCCCTCAAACTGCCATGATCAGCAGTAGTGGTTTAAGCTACCAGCCCACCTACACCTGATGAAGCTCTTTTAGGTGAAGCCCTGACATGCGTGTGTGTTGGTGCTTTGAATTTTGAATACTCAGTAAAGATTGGTGATCTGATATCAGTGTCCCGTGACTCTCTTTTTGAGTGCTTCCATTCTGGTTTAACTGATCTGCAATATTCACGGCTGGCCAGCCTAATGGAAGCACCCCTCTCTTCTGTTCC
Source organism: Neoceratodus forsteri (assembly GCA_016271365.2). Taxonomy (NCBI): domain Eukaryota; kingdom Metazoa; phylum Chordata; order Ceratodontiformes; family Ceratodontidae; genus Neoceratodus; species Neoceratodus forsteri. The sequence continues at coordinate 779,745,042 of CM028131.1, forward strand.
TTGGTGCTGCTGCTTTTCACTTGGAGTTTGATCACCAACACACCCAGCCTGCAGAAAACTTTCTGTTTTTTCTTCAACCTTTTTTTATGGTTAGATTTTGTTTGTTTCAAATGAAATGGGCAGAGGATGTAAAGCTTGATCTGCACCGGGACCCAGCATCCCCCTGAGGTTGCCCCGTTAGGAAGGCCCATAGCTTACCCCCATCATGATCAACCTGAGGCCTCAGCCAAGGCTTGCAGTTAGGGTGTCATTTAGGAGGGAGTCCTGGGACTTCATTGCATGTTGGCCGAAGGGGGTTTTGTAGGTTCCCCCACAGGAGGCAAGGACATGCAATGATGACAGCACAGGTCGGGCACACTCTCGCACCAGACCTACCACCATCACCTCCACCTGCTGCTTGTTGGTTCCAGCTGCTGTACACCCATTGTCCGCTGGGTATAACTAGAATGCCAGGAACCACAACCCCCCCCGAGGAGAAGAGATATCCGTGGGATGCTCATCTTGTCTCCCTCGTTCGACCATCTGACTTTCTGTGTTCACTCCCAAACACAGGTCGTCAGCACTGCAGGAAGTAGTTCTAATGCTGTCCCAGTGGGCCAGCCACTTCTTCAACATTTTTGAGGATATATATAAAAAATAAACATTTTTTTAAGTAAGCCATAAGGACCAGGGTTTGCCCCCTGCAATCATTCAGTCTGAACAGATTGAACAATCTAAGGGAAGCTGGATCAGTGTCTGGTTTTCCAAGTTGTTCTCCAATATGGTAATATGAGGCCAACCACTTTACACTGAGTGGTCCTTAAAGAGATAGTGGAACTAAAACAGACAGACATGAATATGATTCAGATTTTAAGAAGTAGCCAGTTGTAACTTTATTTCCAAAGTATTTTTCTTTTTTGTTTTGCCTTTTGCTCATTAGAACATTTTCTGTGTGATAGTATTGTTATGTGTGGAACAGCTCTCATCCTGGAAGATGATTCATCTTCCAGAGATGATGTATCTATGTAGTAGTAATAAAACTTTATTTTTATACAGGGAAAGCATGTATTTCGGTCCGGTGACCTAGTTTTCAAGACAGTCCTATCTCTAGTCCCCCCCCCCACCAACATCATCATCATCATTGTGATCTCACTGACAGTGACATCATGGACAACTGACCTGGCAGCTACAGAGTGGCTGTTCCTAAGCAGCAGTGATGTCACAGTCAGTGAGGTCACAATGCTGAATATGTAGTAGGGGGAACAGAACTAGACATGTCAGCTGCTAGGCAAGTTGCTGTTTCACACATCACACCTACTAACATAAGGTAAAAAATCTTCTAATTAACTAAGGAGAAAAGAAAAAGTACCTCAAATATAAAAGGTAATGGCTGACTGCTTTTAAAAACTAATATTAGTTTTAGGCAGTACACTAGCTCTTTGGGCCTCCAATTTCAAAGGAGATGTGCCGGGCATCCCAACAAATGCGCCGATGTGCAATATTCATAGGGGGGAGGTGGGCCACCCAAATGCAAATGGGCCATGGCCCAAACATAATTTATGCTGCCCATGTAGAGGGGGCTCTCCTATGAATGTGCCACACAGTGGCATATTCACTGGGGATGAGCCCCGCAACAGGAAGAAATGTGCCGTGCATAGATAGTCTGCAAAAAGCTGGCCTTAATTGGCCAGCAGCCCACTGGCAGGCTGCGGAAGTGCAGACTGCTGTACAGCAGCCTGCCAACCCTGATAGCCAAGTGGAACCCCAATCCCAGCCCCAAACCCCGAACACTGTAGAATACCCAGTCCCACCTGTTTCCATAGTGTAGGGTCCACCTCACCACTTCCTCGATTCCTGATCGATGTAGAATCCTGTATCGATGCTGTTTCCATATTGCAGTGGTCCTCCCCACCCAACCCCAATCCCGATGCAGAAATGAATACCGATACATCCCTCCCCATTCCCATAGTGCAGTGTGCACTCCACAGGCCCAATGCCTGTTTGGGTCATAATCCCACCCTTTTAGCCCTGATCCCCGATCACCATAATAAAGTCATGCCATCCTGTGTTTCCTTAGTGTAGTGGCCCCCCACCCTGCCAGGACAGTACCTCAACCCTGCTCCCCCCCAAGCCACCTGGAGCCAGTGACTGGCACAGCCTTCCACACTGACTGAACTGCCAGTGTATGCGTACTGTAAATAGTACACGCTCAGCCAATGTGCGCGTACTATATACAGTACCCATTCACTGATGGTTCAGTTGGCACTGGCTGTGGTGGTGTGCAGAGGGCTGTGCCAGTTACTGGCTCCAGGTGGCTTGCGAAGAGTGAGGTTGGAGGTCCCGTTCTGGCATGGTGAGGGTCACTACACTATGAAAACACAGGGTGGCATGACTGTATTTCAGTGACCGGAGAACGGGGCTGGGTCTGGGGTGAAATTATGACCTGAATCAGGATCTGGGATGGATGTGGGGTGGGATTGTGAGCTGAATCAGGATCAGGGCTGGGTGGAGGGCACACTGCACTGTTGAAATGGGGGGTGTATTGGTATTCATTTCTGCATCGGGGCAGGATTGGGTGGGAGGCAACTACACTATGGAAGACAGCATTGATATAGGATTCTACATTGATCATGGATTGGGGTAGGGGTGGGGTACCATTCATGAACAGGAGCCAGTCGCCGGCTTCGGTTGAAGTGGGCGGGAGTGGTGGGGGCCACTACAGTATGGAAATATCTGGGGGTTTTGTGCGTTACTCTGGATGGCTGGGATTGGGCATGGGTGGTTGCACATCACACAGGGGATCTGGGTTTGGACTCAGATTATTGTACGAATGGAGATCAGGGCTGGGTGGGGAGGTATGCTCCTGTGAGGGTCAGGGATTGTGGAAGGGTGTGGGGGTCCCTACACAATGGAAACAGGTGCATAGGCATTTAACTTCAAATGAGGATTGAGGAAGTGAGGGGAACCTTACACTATGGAAAGGGGTTAGGGAGGACTTTATACTTCAAATGGGAATCAGAGATGGGCGGGGGGGGTACAGGTACCTCTTGACTACCGGTCAGACAGGGGATGGCACTTGCAGTCTGCTGGAAGTGAGACTGGGAAGATTTACCCAGTGCATTCAGCTAGTACAGCCATGCTAATTAGCTTATAATGAGCATGCATGGGCCCAGTTGCACCATGCATGCCCAATGAGCTCATTTGCATGTGTTGGCTGAATATCGCCATTGGGGGAATGGTGCATCAGGTATGTGACTCTCATTCCCCCATTGGCGATGTTAGGCCCTGACCCTGGTTGCCCAGTGCCCACCATGGCAGCTGCCTGCATTGTGCCACACTTCCAGAATCCCATATTAAAACAGGTTGTGTGATCTGTACCAATCGTGCATACTGCTTGAATGTTGCAACAGTGCCGGCTGGTGCATCTGTTTTGTGTGATACACTGTTCTGCGCACACAATTGGCCAGCACCGAATAAGTCCCCATTAATGTTTATATTATAATTTGTATCCCAGCAGGGTGAGTAGCGGTTTCATGGTGGGGATCTTCTGTTCCCCACAATGAGGGGGCTGCAGTTCCTAGGCCCACTGCATTGTTTTCCCCAGACAGTCCACATAGTGCAACTTCATTTTTCTTCTTTTTTTCTCCTGCAAAAGCTTTACATTTTTTTTTCGCACATTCAAAGAAAAAAAATGATTGTGCTTTGTACGGGGTTGCAGTAGTGATTTTGGGATTTTAATGCAATCTTCTGTCATTGTTGCAAAGATTAGGGTGTGCCATTGGGGTAGTACATCAATAAGGGAACTCAAAAATGGCAAATCAAAATTGGTGACTCCACAATAGCAAATGTCATAAAGGCAATATGTACTTAATGGCAACTGGTATTAAATAGCAACCGGTCACTAATGGCATCTCCGGTGAGCCACTACACCCAGTGTCCAGGTGCGCGGAGTTAGAATCATTGAAATAGAGCCGGCCCGCCCGGCGCGGCTGATTAGTTCACGCAGCAGTGCGGCAACCTGGGTTTGGGAACAAGCTCAAGTCGTCGGAGGGGCCGTCGGAGAAGGATCGAGCATCCCACGACTGCCTCTCTTCTCCGGGAGGCGCTGGATGCTGCGATGCATGGAACACCTGGTGGAGGCCAGGAGTACCTCAGCATATGGGACAGAAAGGTTTCCAAGGCGGGATGGACGCTGGCGTCATGCGCATTCCACGCCCACTAAGGGGAGAAAATTTCAACCCGCCTCTCACCGCCTAAATGATGCCCGCCCCTCGGGCTGCTAGCAACTCCCAGGCCAACTCCTGCCCTATCCCGTTGTTCATAGCACCCAAAGGGGATGGGTGCCATGTCTCCACCCTGGGGGGTAATCCAGGGGTTCCCGGGAGTACGGCTCATGTGGGGATGCCACAGCCGAGGGGTCCGTGACCGGGTGGACGACCGGCGGAGAGAGGAGGGGGGTGCAAAAGGTATAACTTAAAAAAAAAAAGAATCATTGAAATAGAAGGGGTCTGGGGCAGGCCCCTGTTGGGGATGTAGGGGTGGATCCCCCCCACTCAATCAATCAGTCAATCAATCAAACTTTATTTAATCAGGCATATCACCATTAAGCAGGCTCATTTTCAAGGTGGTCCTGGACATAGACAAATGTATCACAGGTAGGTACAAGACAAGAAAGCAAACACTATACATATGCAGGACTAACCCAGGCCTTAACAGTTAGGGCTAACAGATTTGAGAGCTAGTTGTTGCACACGAATAGGCAATAGGTGCATAGCTGCAGGCTAGATGTCCAGTGTAGCTGCATACCTTGTTAGTCAGAGGGGGCATCCTCTGCTACAGCATGGAGGGTACATCTATCGCCATGACAAGGTGGTGATCTCTAAGGTTTGTTGGAGGTGTGTGGAGAGCCACAGGTCGTGGTGTGCTGCCAGAGTGTATAACACTGGAGATGACATTGTGGCAATAAAGGCAGGTCCCGTGATCTGAATGACAGCTTGCTCCAAGTGGTGCAGGAGTATGGTGTAAGGGAGAGGTTTGATTACCTCCATGAAGTGGCTTATAATGTACAGTTGCAGGTTTAAAATTGCTGCAATTTCACTATTTAATACCGGTCACCGTTAATTGCGGTCACTGATAATGCATTCGTGCATATGGATTCACCATTTTGATGAGTACCGTTTCGGAATCGCCTTTATCACATGAAGCCAAAATTGTAATAGATATATATAATATGGAAAATATTACAGCTGGCACATCCTTTCCTTATTTTAGTGCCCATTCTCCAGTGAAAAGATCCAATAATAGCAGGAAAGTTGCTCAGACATTACATGGGGGAAGGGACGATGCATGCCAGTAGAAGTGCCTTGAAGTGGGGGAGGACTGGTGGAGATTTGAGCCCCTTCTCCGAAATAAACAATCATTATGGAGAGCTGCAGTGTCTAAGCATCCTATCTCAGACCCCCCCAAAAACAGCAAAACAAATAATATAATGAAATCTAATATGAGTGCTGTGAAATTTACTGACAGTAATGTTACTGCGATTGAGTCATCACGCAAGGGATGTTGGTATATAAAGCTGAAACACACCTGGGATGTGTGTAGGGGGAGCAGGACTTGTGCACCACCACCACCCCCTGACCAGGGCTAGTGTACCCCCACCCCATCAGGGCTAGTGCACCCCCCTCCAGAGCAGGGTTACTGTACCCTAGGGTTAGTGCCCCAGAGGGTAGGGTTAACCCCTCAGAGCAAGGTAGTGACCCCCTAGAAGGGCTTGTAAGGCCAGTGCATCGTTGGGGGTTATGCACCCCCCACCAGACTGCTTACTGTTGCTGCTGCTCCCCTCATGCATTTCCTGATTTTCATTGAGCAGGTATAATGTGCAGGCTGCTGCTGTCTGCTCTGGCCACTCTGATATCAATGGTCTCAGCTTCGGTCAACCAACGCTGCTTTCACACACTCCCATGGCTTACCGTGACCCCTCCCATCCCTGTCTGGAGTACACGTGTAGAACTGCCAGTGTTGCAGTGTGGCACACAAGTTAGTCTTGCACCAAACTGGAACCATAGAGATGAGTTTGTTGTGGACTAGTATCTCACCCAGTGCACTGATGTGAATGTTGTAAAGATGGCCAACACAATCTGATGGTATTTTTGTTTTATTTAGACTGCATGTGGGTTGTGTTTCTATACTTATCAATTGTACACTCTTTTCTACTGCTCTCCTACAGAGAGCAGCATGTGCAGTTAGCGTGAGTGTTTGGAGTCCTGGAGGATGATGAGATGACACAGTTGACCCCTAAAATGTATATTCATTATTCAAAGGTTACTGTTTGTTTTTATCCAATCTTTCGACTACAACAAATCATCTAATTTAGGGACATGATTTCTCCCAAATTACAGTTTTCAAGCAGGGGTCTTTGAATAAGGTTACTACCCATCCAATTAGACACAGTTAATGGCACATAGGCCTGTGCTCATTGAAACATGATATTATTTCCATTTTAAATCATATAAATATTAGCCAGAGTGTTTCTGAGTCAGGAATGTGCCTCTGACTGTTTTGATTTGTTACTTGATATGAGCATTTTTCTGTTGGGATAAATAGGTGGAATCCATTACAGTTCTTATCTAGTTGTGTCCTTAGGAGATTAAAAAAGGAGGGAATGTATGGAACACAGCAAACAACATAAAATACAATCAGTGGTAAAATGAAATTTTGAAAAGCAATCCTTATGCAAGTAAAACCATAACACAGTAAACAAAAACCCTGATATGCAATCTGACAAAAGTGGCACGTTGGTTTGAAGGGGTTGATCAACAGGACATAACACAGTGTACACTAATGCATCTTTTTTTTTTAACCTTGTATTGATGCTTCAACTACCTCTTCTTTCCACTATCTTAGACATCCAGTAACTACGCTCCCCCGGTCTCACTGCGGTCTGCCCCTAGAGTACCTGATCCACTAGCCTAGGCACCTCGATAACCTCCCCGGGGGTGGGGTGAGGAGGAACCCCTGATGCTTACCTCCCCAGAACCAGCACACTGAATAGTGGATCCTAGTACAGCGGGGTCTGCCATTGTGAGCCAGAGAAGTGCAGGGTGGTGTCATCTCCTAGGAGAGACTGAGGGGTGTTTCCTAGTTTTCTCCCCTAGACATTGGCATGCAATGGAGCCAATGAGCTAGGAAGCGCGCTGAGACGTGCCTCCCACTCTGCCTCCTGCCAGCATCTACCCAATGCCCTTGCTGCCACCCCAACATACCACACCTACCACCGGGCTCCCCCAGATGGTGGTATTGTAGTGGGATCCTGCAGAGAACCCCCCCCCAGAGAAGGAGAGCAGCCATTGGGCACTCTATCCTTCTCCTCCCCGGCCTACCCCCAGCGTCCCTGGCTCATTCCTGAAACCAGATCACCAGCGTGGTGTGAGGTGTGGCATCCAGAGCCTCAACCCTCAGTGCCACTGGGCCGGCCCACTAATGCATCCCTTGATAGTTCCACAGTACCCCTGGCACTGCGGCACAGTGTATACTGGCCTGCACCTTCCCCTAGGTCTCTCTCCCCCTGTAATTATAATCCTGCCTGTAAAGAAGCAGAACTACTCACTATTTAGTTCTCTCATCCTACTATCAACAAGGCACCTTCCCTAACCTGAGCCAAAGAGATATACATGATACAATGCCCCACCCCATGAGAATAAAAAAGTTTAGAAATGGGGATAGTGCTATGGAAGTGACATCTCAGTTCTGATCTGCTGCTGCTGGTTGGGAGTTTGGACACCAGTTCAATTGCCTGACAAGACCCCTCTTAGGTGCCTCTCTGTCGGTTTCTGGTAGTATAATCTTCTTAGGTAGGCACCCCCCCACACACACACACACACACACTGTTCATCCGCATGCTCTTACTCTCATTGAGCACTGCAGGAGCTCTGCTTTCTCCTCTGATCACCCCTCACTGGAGTAAACCCTCCAGGAGTTGTATCCATACAGGATTCAATTAATAGATAAAATATTGTAGCAGACCTAACATGCAAGACCGTGGGCTTCTAATCTCTCACAAGTCTGCTGCTTCTGCTGATTCCTAACATCAGAGTGTTATTAAGTAAATGTGTTTATCTATAATACATATAAAATTATCTGTAATATTCCAAGCAGCCTATTTTACTAAACAATTGCTTAGATACAGTGGGAACATATGATAAGGCCAGTACTTTTTGCATCTGGGTTTGCTGACATTTATTTATTAGCCTGCAATTCAAGCCTCCCTTATGTTTTTGATCATAGTAATTCATTATGATCACTGTTTATCATGGAGTGCCACGCTTTGTGGTAGTGGTACAAAATGTCCTTTTGGTTACTGCTCTAGCCTGTGAGCACCCAACTATAAACTGTCCATGGTCACTGATTAAAATGTATTTTTTGAAGTAAAATTCCTTTTCTTGACTGCGTGCCTTTTAAAATTGTCAAAATATTTGCAATGAGTTTTTATTTCTTGGGCCTGATACTAACAAGCTGTTTTTAGTGCAGGTTTAATGATTACATGTTTTTGTGTCAAACCAGAAGCTCTGGAGGGAATCAACCCCAAGATTAACTGCTTATGGCTTCCTCCATTTTAATTCTATGGAATAATTCCATTATTTTAGAATGTCATGCTCTACGTAGCAGTCTGGAAAATTCCTTACTTCTCCCAAGGGTGTGTGTGCACCTTATTCTAGATTGCTTAATTTGGTCAAATGTCTACAAAATATATTTTTGCCACTTTTATCTTTGCAGTGGCACTTTTCTGTAGCACTTTGTTTATTTTGTTTATTTAGATTTTGTTAATCAGGTAGATACACTAGGCAGAAACTGCCTGTCTTCAAGTACGACCTGGGAGAGTTACAACAAAGGTGATGCAACACCAGACAGTTTACAGGATACAGCAATATACAACATGTCCACAGGTAAGGGTAACAACAGATGGGGTGCAAGCAATAATAGTCAGGGTAAGCAAGAGTGGTGTATGTATCACAACAGGCAAAGTGCTAATTACAATAGAAAGAGAGTCCCATGGCACAAAACATCAATCTCTAGACACACAGCATAAAAACAGTATTATCATCTGTTAGCAAAATAGCAAAATACCAATACCATAGTGGCAAGCAGAATTGGGATTGAATTAGGAGCCCAGTAATCAGTTCACCTGTTGGGAGAGCATTTGCATATGGATATACTGTACCTAGGAGGTGGTTACAAAGGGATTTTTTTGAAACTCTCTGCAGTGGCACAAGCATGAATCTCAGTTGGAATGTTGTTCCATAATTTGGGAGCAAAGTGCTGGAATGCTGCTGAACCAAGGTTAGTTCTCAACTTTGGAACCGCAAGCAGGCCACAATCTGAGGATCTTAGTACATATGGACTGTTATGTGGCTGAAGCCACTCAGCAAGCTGTTGTGGTTGCTGTTTTCTTAACACATTGTAGACAATGCTTCCTAGTGCATGATCTCTCAAGGCTTCAAAGCAGCCATTTTAATTTTTCATATAATGTAAAGTGTTGGACAAATCTGCTGTTGGGAAGCACAAAGCAACATATTCTATTATAACATAGAAACATAGAAACATAGACTTTGATGGCAGATAAGGACCACTTGGCCCACCTATTCTGCCCATTTCCCCTACCTAGAGGATAAGCTGCAGATCCTAGTTAACCAACAGCCTATTTTTTCCTACCCCCCACAAAAATTGCCTTATGTCTGTCCCATGCATTCTTGAATTCTCCTACAGTTTTAGACACCACAACCTCTTCAGGAAGGCTGTTCCATGTGTCCACCACCCTCTCTGAGAAAAAATACTTCCTCACATTGCCCCTGAGCTGTCCCCCCTCTGTCTTCAAATTGTGTCCCCTTGTTCTTGCACATCTCTTTTTCTGAAAGATGCTACCCTCTTGGACTTTGTTTATTCCACTGAGGTATTTAAACATTTCTATCATGTCCCCCCCCCTCTCCTTTCCTCAAGGGTATGCATATTATGTTCCTTTAGCCTCTCGTCATATGGCTTCTCTGCAGACCCTGCACCATTTTAGCTGTCCTCCTCTGAACTGCCTCCATCCTGTCTATGTCCTTATGGAGATGGGGTCTCAGAACTGGATGCAGTACTCCAGATGGGGTCTCACCAACTGTCTGTACAGGGGATAACAACTTCCTGTTTTCTGCTGGTGATGCCTCTCCCTGTACATCCCAGTATCCCCCCAGCCCTTCCTACTGCCTTCTCACATTGCTTGCCAACCTTAAGGTCATCTGATATGATTACCACAAGGTCTCTTTCCATTTTTGTTGTTGTTACTACCTCCCCCCCAAAAGACTATAAGTGACATTCCACCTCCTCAGCGTAAACTTGGATGCTGAGGGTGCATATACTGCAACATTTGACATGAGCTTGGTATGCAGTATACCCCATGCTACCAACAGGCAGGCATGGTGGGTAAAATTGTGTCTAATTCTGTAGAACAGGCCCAGTCTAGAGTTAACTGCTTTACAGATTTTCGATATGTGTAGTTTAAAATCAAGTGTGGGATACAAGGTAACATCAAGATAGTTGAATGACTGCACTGTCCCCAGCAAAGTGCCATCTAAACAGGCAATCTGGAGGGGGGCTTAGCAATTCCTTATTTTAGTGGGAAGAGCCAATCAGCATGGCTTGCATCTTTGGCAAATTTATGAGCAGCCTGTTCTGTTGCTTCCAGGTTTGTACTTCTTGCAGATCGTAAGACAACATCATGTTTGTTGCTTATATTTTTGGAGCTGACAGTAAGCGCTAGGTCATCCATGTACAGTATAGGTGTACAGTATTTCAGAAACTCATGCAGCTTATTGATATGGATAGAGAATGGGAGTGGTCCCAATATTGAGTCTTGAAGGACCCCTTCTGGAGGACATTAGATCAGAGAAGGTAGTACCGATTCTGGAGGACATTGGCTCAGAGAAGGTAGTACCTAGTTTTACTAGCTGCCATCCATTGTTGAGATAATTGGTAAACTAGCTATGGGAAGGGGGTACCAGACCAAGGTCTGTTAGCTTGTCGATGAGCATGACATGGTCCACAAGGTTGAAAGCCTTGGTTAGGTCTATGAACACAGAGTTTGTATAGTCCCTCTATCAGTGGCAGAGGCAATGTGGTTGGTAAGTTTTAGCAAGGTAGTAATAATGATACTGAGCAACATGGTTTCAGGCAAGGCAGGAGTTGTCTATCAAATTTAATGTGCTTCTATGAGTTTATCAGTGCCCAGTTGGATAATAGCATTCCATGCAATATCATGTTTATCGACTTCAGTAAGGTATTTGATATTATGCCTCATTGGGCTCTGGTTGAGAAGCTATCTAAATTAGCCATCCACAAAGACATTATGAATTGGATAGTCAACTGTTTATCATGCAAAACATAGAGAGTAATGATAAATGGTCATCTATCAAGCTTGGGTGATGTTACTAGCGGGGTACCACAGGGCTCTGTTTTGGGCCTTATTCTGGTTCAGACATTTATAGCAGATTTGATAATAAATACTGAGTCAATTACAGTAAAATATGCCGATGACATAAAAATCGATAGCCATTGTGCAAGTAATGATCAAGCAGAAATTCTCCAAAGAAACTTGGACACAATTATGGAATGTGTAAATAAATGGGGGATGAAGCTTAATGCTATCAAATGCAAAGGTATACATTTGGGAAGACACAACCCCTAGTACACTTATTTGCTTGCTAGTTCACCCTTAATTCCTACACATGATGAAAAAGATTTGGGAGTTATTATTTCAAGTGATTTTGATAACTCTAAGCAAATCAATGAAGCTATTAAAAGGACAAATAAAGTTATCTGGTCCATTCGATATAATATTCAATCTAAGGATAAGGATGCTAAAGTCCTGAAGCCATTATTTAGAGCCTATGTAAGACTGCACTTGGACTATGCCTCTCAGTTATGGTGTCCTTATAAAAAAAATCTAACTTTTCACAGCTAGAAAGAGTTCAATGTAATTTCACCAAATACATCTATGGTTTGCATGATGTGCCTTAAGAGAATAGATTACAGACCCTAAAATTAATGTCCCTTGAAACACGTTGATTAAGGGGGATCTATTATTTCTTTATGATATCTTTCAAGACCCCTATTTGATGACAGAACTTGGTCTAAGGTTCAAAGATTCTACCTATAATACGAGAGGTCACCGATTACAATTAACTGGGGCTCATTTTAATTTCATGAAGAGGAAATATTTATTCACCCTAATAGTGATAAATCCTTTGAATAAATTACCTGAGGCAATAATCATTAGTAAAACCAAGAATGAATTTAAAAGATGACTAGATAATTTTATTCTAGAAGGTGGCAGTTTGCAGTATTGCACTTCTTAACAGGAGCAGCTATGGGCACTGCATGCTTCCTCGCTCCTTTCCTTTCCCTAGTAGTGATACTTAGTAGGTACTGTACCACTTCTAAAACCATGCTGGTGGGGTAATAGTAAGCTGTATTTGGTCAAGTGATCACTTAGCTGGGTAGCTACCAATTTTTCCAATAATTTGTTAAGCACAGATAAGATGGAGATAGGCCTGTAGTTAACTGAGGGTTTTTGATTCTCCTTTCTTGCAGACTGGGAGAATATGAGATAATTTCCAAGCAGAGGAAACTGTCCCACTCATGAAGGAGAGGTTGAACAGCCTGGCAACAGTGGGAGACATTTTTGATGCAGCGAGCTGTGGCAATTTTGGCTCAAACCCATCAGAGCCAGCTATTTTTGATATGGAGTTGCACTTAAGCAGTTTACTGACTTTTGATACTTTGATTACTTTAAAATAGAAGGAAGGCTGAGTAGTCTGATTATCAGGTAAAGAAACTAGTTTGGGGGGGGGGGCTATCCCTAGAGGTAGGTCCTGTGTACATAGTCAGATCATAGAATTGTGCACTAAATCCTGGGTCATGCCTAAAAATAGTCATTGCTATGGCTAGTGCACTTACCCAGTAAGCAAAAACTAAATAAAAAATGCATTTGCAATGGTGGAAGGATTGTTACAGTTTACACGACTGATATTCAAATCAAGAGGTACAGGGGAGTTATTCTTGCCTAGGATTTGCTTCATTTGTTTCCAGTAGTGTTCAGTGGATCCCGTAGTGGAAGAGAGGATATTTTTATAGTAGTTAATTTTACTTTCTTTCATGTATTTTTTACACTGGGTGCAGAGTTGCCAATATTTTTGCCAGTCATCATTATCAGCTGTTGCCTTGAAGAGACCCCATTCTTTGTCTCTAGCTTATATCATCATGAGCACTATTTGATCAAGTCATTTGTTGGTGAAGCCCCTAACTCTCCTAGTCGTGATTGGTATGTACTTGTCTTGTAGCCTCCAAAAGGTAGTGTTTAAAAATGCAACAGCATCAACAACATTATCAGTGGACCAGAGGTATGACCAGTCTGATTGCACAAGATCTGACTTGAATGTTATGTTGTCTAGTTTAGAGTAATCACAAAAACTTATTAGCCTTAGAGAGGGAGACTTTAGCAGACCAGATACAGAATATTGGGGAATGGTCACTGTTAGAATCGGGGAGAATACCAGAGTGAGGAATTGTGGCATTTCTAGGTGTAATTATTCAATCCAGTAAAATAGTCGTGACCCCACCCTTCGTCAGCCTAGTAGGTTCCTCAATAATCTGAGTAGCATTTAGTTCACTGAGGTGAAGTTTAGCAGAGGTCCTTTGTTTGCCTAACCAGTCTATGTTAAAGTCCCCTGACATAATGAATTTGTTGCCCCAAACCTGATCAGTAACTATATCAGTGAAGTACTCTAATGCCCTGATGCCTCTATATGGGGGTATACATACACAGAAAAGGACAAGGTTCCCCATTCCAGAAGAGATGTTCCTAACAAACCTTTAGGCAGATAGTGTAGTGGGGGAGGCAGACTGGATGGATCATGGGGTTCTTTTCTGCCGTCAAGTTCTATGATTCCATAATTAATTGAAGCATAATGTGACAATATTCCAGGGCAATGTCAGCAATTGGTGAGTAGCAAGACATCATAGATACCTTCAGGTTGCCTTGATATAGAACAGGGTACCTCTGCCCCATTTAGACTTCTGTCTATCTTGTTCAACACATGTGTAGCCAGGCAGGGTGCACACACTGTCTGGTATGGCGGGTTTGAGGCAAGTCTCAGTGAGTTCCATAACATCAGGCTGGTAGTGATGAACCCAAGTAGTTAGATCTGTCAAGTTGGGAAACATAATACCATGGATCTAGTGATATATTTGGTTCAGTTCTTGAGTCAAATAACTTGTTAATCTCTTTGATTATTTGCCAGTGGCCTTGGTGGGAACCAAATCCATTCAACTCCCTGATTTGTTTCCTGTGGGGCATTGATAGAGTATAGTCAGCACAGATGTATAAATTTATATGCCTCACAGTGCTTACTGATTACATCAGGAATAAATTAATATTAATGAGTGTATGAATTTGATATGAAATGGAAGATTTTCATTGAGATTGTAATTGCCTTTGAAATGCTTTCATTCTTTATGTATGGCACTGGTTTGAATTGTTACCCAGTTTACTGATTGTCTTTTTATCATGAACTATTTATTTATGAGTTACACTTTAACACTGTCTGTCAGCACGTGTGAATAATTTAATTGTAAAATTGTTCACACAATATAGTATAATTTACTGTGTCCAGCTCTTCTTGCACAGTAATAGATGGTTGTGTCTTCAGCTCTCAGATCATTCATTTGTAAATACATTTCAGTCTTGGAGTTGTCCTAAGAAATGGTGAATCAACTCTGGGCACACAGTGAATAATTTATTTTTTACACTAGGATAGCTGATAGCAGTTTTCCAATCCAATCTTTTCCCCCTGAGCTTGCTGAACCCAACTCATTGCATTGTTGCTTACTTTATCAAAATGCCTTTGCCTAATGGACGTTGGGATGTATAATGACTAAAAGGAATACTTATTTAGAAAGAATAAAAATACAATGCATTTGTACTGTGGCCCATTAAGGCAATAAGCTGCGTGAGGAATTGTATGGATTTTCCCTCTTCTTCTGCAAAAACCTGCCTGACACAACATGCAAGCAAACAATTGCCATTGACAAATGCTTGTTTAAAATGTAAGAGGAATGAGGACAGGAAGAGCTTGGTATGCCAACAGACTTTTTTTGTAATTACTGTCACTCTAGTGTGTGTGGTGTGTGTGTGTGTATGTGTGAATATGTGTGTGTGTGTGTGTGTTGTGTGTGTGTGTGTGTGTGTGTGCGTGTGTTGGGTCTGTAAACACCTTCCTTTCAGAACATCGAGTACGTATTTATTTTAAGTGAGACACTGATTAAATGGAAGGAATCTCAAGGGCAGGTAAGGCCCCATTTTTTTCAGCCAGGTAGGTATAGTAGCTTCCATGTTCCCTGTTCCTGAAGATTTGTTCCTAAGCAGCCTTTAGCAGCCCTATTATGAGTAGGCTATTAAACTGCTCCCTAGTGAGTGTGTATTAGAGTTTTATACTTTTCCTTAATTTTTTTAATGTTTAAAATACTCAGAATATAAGTGCAGTAAGATAGTCCAGAGTGTGGCTTATACTAGGTAAATGCCATTCTTGGGGCTCAAGGCCACAGGCAAGTTTTTCACCTTGTATCTGTCATGTGGTTATCCCAGTGCAATCCACACCCTGTTATGTCTTGTTGCTTACTTCACAGACAGTGAGCAATTTTGCTTTACTGCTGGCAAGTTGAATTGGCTCAACTTGGGCCAATTAAATTACTGAGTGGATTAAATTGAGCCAAATGCATCCACTCTGTTTTGGAACAGTTTTAGGCAATGTGCATGGGATTTTTGTTTCCATATTTCAGTTTTCAGTCACCCTTGTTAGGCTGTTTTTCTTATTTTACTTCTCAATGAGTGATTGAAAGTCATGGAATGGAAATGTTGTACCCACAGCCATTACAATGTTACTGTCAGATTTAGAATGCTAACCTTTTGAAAGTTCTATAGCATACAGTTTATAACTGTGGGTTTAATGAATATAATAACTAGGCTAGTCTAGACTAAATTATAATAGACCCTATTATATTTTTACTATTTAGCCCTTTATACTATTTAGTCCATAAATACCTCAAAGGTAAAGCAATTACGTTCATAGACCTTAGTAAGGTATTCCAGTCCATATTAATTTGGAAACAAAAAGACAGAGCTGTACTGTATATGCATGTATCCATTAAATTAAGTTTAAATTTCTCTCAAAATGGTGTTTAGCTTCTGCATGTGCAAATGTTACACTATCCTAATTAAGTACTGATGAAAACTCAATAACCTTTTCCCTTCTAGAACGATGCATTATTTATGTTTTTTCATCTCATTATGCCAAAAACAGCTATAGAAACAAACATTGTTCTAGCATACTAATATGGTAATTGTCCCACAGAGGGGAACCTGTCTTTAACTGTGCCTTATTTTTTTTAAACTAAATACTTCCAGGAGTAGATTGACATAGTAAAAGTCAGTGAATAGACTTTCAGTAATACTTGGACACCTGCATATGTGAGTAGTCAGTAGTGTATTACTGTGACTATTGAACACCCTTCTCAGTTTAACAGTCTCATCCTAGAATCCACTGAGCTGTGTAAGAACACATGTCAAACTATTGAAGTATTACTTTGAATAAAAGAACATGCTGGTGCCTGCTGATATGTGGATACTGCAAATATTTTAGTAAGAAACAGATTAATAATTTGTGGAGGGACTGTTCAACAAGGTGGAGTATGAGGATTAGTCTGTAGTAGCTAAGATACAATGCTTTCTTTCAGGGATAGTAAATAAATAAAGAGCCATGTGATTCTTTTTAAATTTAAGGTCCCAAGAGGTTTAAGGAAATCGGGTCAAGTGGGTGTAAAATAGCCATGAAGTATGATTCAGCTGAAGCCAGTTAGAGCTAGGCAGTGGCTTCCTGTGCTAGAAAAGACTAATAGCACCAAGCAATCCCAATGGATGAGGAACATGGAGTAGGGTTACAGTGATCTGCTGGGTATTCCACAGGTCTGCAGGACACTGCTAATTTCTTTGTCTGGGGCAAGGAAGGAAACCTCTTGCTCACCCACCTAGGGTACTCTACTTATATGATTTATTATAATACAAATGTACATTGGCTGAGGCATGTGTATTGCTGTTGGCTGGTTTATACAGTACCTGGTTCAGTCTGTTTTTGAGAGGGATCTGTATGGTGTTGTATCCAGGGATTGTTAAAGAATAAACTGTGTAAGCAGGACAATGTTAGCATAAAACCTATCTAAAAACCTATCTGGAGTAAAACTGACTACCTAGTTTTACTCCAGATCGGTTTTTACCTAAGCCCTTTGATAACATGGGTTTCAATACAGGATTAGAGATGATGCAATGTTTTACTTCACCAGCAACGTTGGTGTGAAGATGAGAACCTTGCATTGAGGCAAAATTCCTGACTTAACCTGCATTGTTTCTAGGTGACATTGTTTGCTTTTTTAAAGGGGTTTACTGCACCACCCACTCAGTTATCAGATATGTACCCTCCTCCCCCACCCAGTCATTTAAAACATATTTCCCTGCCCATCCACTCATTGGTACGTTTCATTCAGGTTTTACCGTTAGCAAAGAGTCTTAATTCATTTCATTCATTCATTCATTCATTCATTCATTCATTCATTCATTCATATACTTAACTCTTAATGGAGAGGACATCTCTCTGCAGTCCTGGACTGTTTTCTTTTTTTAGTAGTGAATATATAGATTTTTTGGTGCTGAGCAGGGAAGAGGGAGGTGGGCCTGGAACTGGGGTGGGATAGGAGAATTCAATTAACAATTGGGTTGGAGGTAGGCAGGGGAGGTGTTTTTGATGTATGGGTTGGGGAAAGGGAATGCTACACTAGCCTGTGGTGGTGAACATTGTTGGGGTGGGGGTGGGGTGATGGAATAATCATGACAGTGGGTGGATAGTGAAGGGTATGGGGAATGTTTTTTAAATGGCTTTGGGAGGTGTCTGGTATGTGACATAACCAAGTGGGTAAAGGTGAAAATATTGAAACAACACTATTTTTTGAAACATTAAAGCACTTCACATTACTCATTGTGCAGCAAACAAAAAAACAAACAAACAAACAAAAAAACACTAAGGGCATTATCACTTTGCCAGCACTTCACCAGGCGGAGACATCACAAAATGTTTTGTGAAACTGGAAAACTTTGGGTTATTCTTATGAAGTGTAATTTTTCTGGCTTTGCACATCTCTACTCAGAACTGAGTCAAGGTACTTGGGATACCATAACAACATCCTAGCTGGATTGTAGCTGCAACACATTTTAAACTCAGTAACTGTTAGGGGAAAACTCAAGGCAAAGGCAAGGCACATTGTAGGAGAGTAACATCACAGGCAAGGATTTATACCAGTTGGGACTCAAAGAAGGTATCAAGAGTAGCCATGGGCACCAGGCAGATGGGTAGGCCTTGAGTCAGGGAGTTAGTTGCTGGTCCTGCAGAGTCATACTTTGTGAGGTTACTCTGTGGAGGTGTAGAGTATGCCAGGTCTGTCAGAGGCTTGCATCACTCCACTTTGGACTGGCTGCAGTGTGGACCATAATATGGATGCTGTAGACCAGGTTGGAATGGGTGCCAGGGTGCTCACTGCCTATCTGCTCCCTTGGCATCCCCAAGGGTTCACAACAGGAGATGGAAGGTGGTAGTCATGTAGGGTGACCAGGGGGTTACTGATTTGTGAGAGAGAATTGAATACCAACAAGCAACTGTTTTTACCCTGGAGGGATATGGTGCCTGCTCGTGTACTCATGTGGTCAGGGTAGAGGATCATGTTGCATCCAGGGCCCCAGCTGCAGTAAAGCCTGCTATGGTAAAAAGGTGCAGTCAGAAATGGACAGCTGGGAAGAAAGTGCCCATAGTAAGGGACTCAGTTGATAGGGGAACTGAGTTGATCAACTGTGTTGAAGAGCAGGTGGGACTAGCAGTGTTCTGACTCCCACAGCTGTCAGAAGATAGGGTACTCTGTAGGATGGAAGGTTTGTTAGGGAGGTGGAGGATGAATGTAATTGTCCAAGCCTGGCCAAACAACCTGTCAGGAAAGCCACTAGAGGTAGTTAATGACAGCTACAGGGTACTGGTGAACAGGATCAAGTGATTGGCTGGTACTGTGACCTTCTTAGAGTTTCTCACAGCACACAGCAAGAGGAGGCATGGAAGCTGAAAGCCTTCCATTTCAATGACTGGTTAAAAGACAACATTGATAACATTGCTCTCATTTGAAGTATACTGTTTGCTGTATATTTTACTGTTGTTTAGTCTGTAATTCTCCCAGATTGTGCCTGAAAATAGGCATGTGTCTGCGTAATGTCTCTTACCTGTACCAAAAAAAAAAAATACTTAAAAGGATGTTGCACCAAAGTGTGTGTGTGTGTGTGTGGGGGGGGGGGGTTGGCTTGTGGGAACTGTGGTACATATTGGTGTGACAGAAGTCTATTTCAACCAGATGACCCTCATCCACCAGGGGAGACAAAAAGGTGCTGGCCCAAATGTTCAATGGCTTCATCTTTATTAAAATAGTGGTGTGGAGGCAGGTCTAGGGTCACTAAAGGGACATACTGATTTGAGTGAGACCTACAATAGTAAGTACTTACCCAATCAAAAGATGCTTTCAGGGAGCGGATGTAAAGTAATACAATTGGAGTACTGGACAGATCATACATTGTAGAGAGGACCAAACAGATGGGGGGAGCATTCAGATCGAAGTCTATAAATTGGAACTATTGCATTGATGTAGATCTGACTGAAGAATGGGAGAAGAGCTGCAGGTAGAGATCATGGAGGGTGGACTGCCTAAATGTCAGAAACTTGGAAAGAAAAAAGTGATAGCCAGACCATGGCAGCAGATGGCAGCTCAGACACAATGGCAGTGACAGAAATGTGGACATCTCCTAATGACTGGGATCTCACAGTCTCAGGCCATGTGTTATTCAGCAGGCACAGGGAAAAGGGAAGTGGGTTGTATTGTAAATTAGGAAAAGTATTATTGTGATGGAGGATAAGGAGCTTGTGACTGCGGTCATAGAGGAATCACCATGGGTGCAGCTTACAGCAGACAGGCCAAGCGTGGTCCACATAGAAGTAGTCTACAGGAACAATAGTTAATCAGAGGGGATGGATATGCTGTAGCCAAAGAGATCTCGGGGGACAGCAGCTGGAAGGAACATTATCCTGTCAGGACACCTCAACATATAAAATTCAGACTGGAGCATCTAATTGGCATGGAGCACCAGAAGTAAGGCATTTGTGGACAGCTTTGAAGACTGATTCCTGGCTCAATTTATGGAAGTGCAGATGAGGGATGGGACCATCTTAGACCTACTTGTAACCAACTGAGATAGAATCAGGGGGTTATCCATGGAAGATCTGCTTAGTATGTGCAATCATAACACAGTGTGGTTTGATATAACCCTGAGCATGTAAATGCAATTGACTGGGACACTGGCCTGGACTTTAGGAGGGTGAACTTTAGAATGACAGAAAAGGATATATGGAAAGGCTATTGGGGTATCAACAATCAGAGGGTAGAGAGCTGTTGGGAACATATCACAGAAGGGGCTCTAGCCATACTGAAAGTTTGCTTCAAGAAGGTGGGCAAAGAGAAGACAGAAAAGAGGCATATATAGGTTTCTGTAGAGGTTGGGGTGGCAGTTAGGGCAAAGAAAGCAGCCATCAATGTGTACTGGGCTGAGCAGATGGAGACAAGTAAGGAACTGTTCCTCATCAAAACAATGGTAAGCAAAGGTGGAGCTCAATATTTCAGATGTGGTAAGGAACAAAAATAAGGCCTTTTTTGTTTACTGTATATCAGGGAAATGAGTAAAATTAAGGTGGTATAGAGAAGAAAAAGACAAGACATGGGGGGAGGTAGATGACATAAAGCTGACATTCTGAATGAATACTTCAGCTTGGTGTTCACAGATGAGGAAGGGGGACCACTGCCACAGTGCAGCATCTAGGGAGGAAGGGAAACATATATGGCAATGGATAGTGTTACAGAAGAAAGTGTGCTCAGGGTGCTAACGTGGTTAATGGAGGGGGAAGTCCCCAGGACCAGATGGGCTGTACCCACAGGTGCTCAGGGAGTTGGGATAGTTTCTTGCAGCACCACTGGCAAACCTATTCAATTGCTTGATTGAGATTGATGTAGTTTCCAGACACTGGTGGGCAGCAGGCATTGTCCTCCAGCACAACAGTGGAAACAGAAGAGACTCTGGGAATTATATTTTAGAAGGTCTTTGAGACTATAATGAAGGAGCAGCTGGCAAATGTCCTAGAGCCCCATGAACTTCAGGAACAACAGGCAGTATGATTTTGTGAAGAGGAGTCTTTGTCAAAGGAAACTAGGTGATTGAGTGAGGAAGGCCTTAGACTCCATGCCCCACAAAAGGTTAATAAAGAAACTAGATGACTTAGATGCTGGAGAAAGGTACTAGATAGAATTTGCTAGGTGAACACACCCAATAGCTGGTACTCAATGGTGCAACAAAATTCCATTGTGTGAACTCTTAAAAGAAGTGATCAACTGGGTGTGGATGAGCATTTTTTATTATGATGTGATGCTCTATTTAAATCTAAACTTCAAAACACTTGTACCTGTAACTTACAATAGTGAAACCTGAAGCAGATCCTCCACTCCTTATACTCCACATAAATTGTTCTTCCAATTCAAAGTAGATTTATCTTTGCTTTCTCATACATCAAAAAGTCTATTCATAAATATGAACATAAATTGGTGTTTAGAGTGACACATTTCTATTTCAAGGCAATCTCCAAACATGAAGCCAAAAAATACCTGCTGAAGGTACTTGGAAAAAACAGAACTAGTGGTGACTTTCTTGACTTGAAGCTCATAACCCTCCTCATTGATGCTGTCTTGACCCCTCTAACCAAGATTATCAACCGTTCCCTCATGTTCTCCCATTTCTCTCTCAAGTGGAAGTCTGCTCTGGTGACCCCAATCCGCAAGAATGATGACAGAGCACACTACGGAAACTACAGGCCTATCTCCAGCCTCCCTCCCTTATTCAAAGCATTAGAGAACATTGCTGTAGATCAACTGGTAGACTATTTGGAAAAATACAACCTGCAATGCCCACAGCATCATGGCTTTCGGAAAGGTCACAGTACCACCACTGCACTCATTGAATTTACGGGCTACATTCATCAGGCACTTGATCAAGGTCAACTTGTCGGTGCCACCTTCATTAACCTGTCAAAGGCTTTTGATACAGTCAACCATCCACTACTAATCAAACAACTTGCTGGTCTAGGGCTGTCCCTTGACACCCTAAGGTGGTTTAATAGCTATCTCTCCGATCGCACTCAACAGGTTAAGATTAGTAATGCCCTCTTCTCCAAACAGCCCATTCGGTCAGGTGTTCCTGAAGGGTCAGTTTTAGGGACCCTGTTATTCAGCATCTTTCTGAACAAACTCTCTGCCTCCTGCCATGAACAAATCCTCCTGTACACAGATGATGTGGTAATTTTCTCAAAGAACTCCGATCCCTCTCTCTTGGAGGGCTGCCTTTGAGAATGTTTCACAGATTTAGAGGCATGGTTTGTCATCAGAAACTAGTGCTCAACTACAAGAAAACAAAGATTATGCTTTTCCATAGTACACATAATAAACATAAACGTAAACAGCTGACAGTCAGAAATAGCATCTGTGTTGCCTTAGACCAGACACATTCTTTCAAGCACCTTGGAGTGACCCTGGACAGTACTCTATCTTTCTCCAGTCATATTGATATGGTCACCAAATCTCTGAATATCTGAATCAGCCTTCTGTACAGACATAAGCACTGCCTGACTCCTGAAGCACTTAAGCTTGCAATACAAAGAGCGATTGCATCTATCATTGACTACAGGCTTGTTATCTATGGAGCTGCCTCTGTGTCTGCCTTATGGCATGTTGCCATTGCTCTGAACAAGTCCCGTAGATTACTGACTGGTGATGCCTCCCAAGATGCACACTCTGCGAACTCTATAAGCAGGCTAACTGGCTTCAACATCTGGGAAGAATCACTTACCAGACCTGCCTGATAGTAAAAAAGGCATCCTTCCCTCAGTCTGATCCCCACGGGGTACAGAATCTCCTAAGGCTAACCAGTAGCACTCACCACACCAGAAGCTCTGATAACTCCACTCTACTTGTCCCTGCTGTCACACCTCTCAGGGCCAGCTGTCATTTGCAGGCAGTGCCCCTAAGTTATTCAACTTGCTGGGCAGCGAAGTCACCAATTCAGCCACTCTAGGCCTGTTCAGATATAATCTTCATCATACCCTTGTGACTCGGGCCTCATGTAACTGCTTCACTTAATTACCCCAGGCTGACACCCCTGTCTGCCTTCATCTCCATTTTCTCTGTTTATATGCTTCTATTCACCTCCTATAATCCCCTTACACCTTTTTTTCTCATTCTCTTTTTTCACCTCCCTTTCCCCTCAATTGATGTATAACTCTACTAGCTCTCCAACTCTTCACCCCCCTTCCTACTCCCTTGTTCACCAGCCCAGGTCCTGAATGTCTTCTGACCTCCCATCCCTCCTGCACTCTAAACTGCCTCCCTACACTTACACACACCCTCTCTTGTATGCCTATATCAGTTTGTATCTTCAATCCCTGCTACTTTTGAAACGTCTACTCTGCTGACAAGGCTTAATTTTGCTGCATTATAATTATCTGTATAATTGTGTCTGTGTACTCTACTATTTGTAAAGATAGTCTCTGTTTTCTCATTGTATCTAACCTAGCTACTATTTCTAGCCGTACTGTTTCTTGTGTTAAGTAACCCTGGACTGTGTCAACCAATTCCAATATTTTTTTATTGACTTTTTTACAAACTTTTGATGTGGAACCTTTGTAAAAGACCCTATGGTTCAAAGGTGTTAATTCTGAATTACCAATAAATAAACAAATAAATAAAGTGCCTGAAGTCATATAAAGTGCTCAGATATAAATCTATACATATATCACTTTACCCTATTCTGTCAGGCAGTCACTCGCCCCAGTCCTTTACCACAAAGCTTTATCAGGGGGTGCTATTCCTTTCCTTGTTGTGGAATTACTCAGTAATGCATACTTCAATGCTGGGGGGTGTTATTAGTGGGGTCCCACTTGGGTCAGTTTTGGGCCCAGTTGTCCTTGATGTATTCTTTTACAACACTGGAGAATAGATTCAGGGCAGGATATGTCTATTTGAGGATGACAACTAGATTTGTAGCTGGAAGGATAGTATAAGTGAATTGACAAGAGATCTGAGAAAATTGGGAAGATGGTCTAAGATCAGGTGACTGAAATTTAATGCTCTAAATTGCAAGGCTATGCACTTGGGGAGGACAAGTCTAAGGACTGAGTATTAGATAAGTGGATATAGCTGGAAGAGATGTCAGAGGAGAAGGATCTAAAGGTGATAATTAGTGACAGCTCAAGATCTCAACTCACTGTAACAAGTGCATATGGGAAAGGTAGCAGGATGCTGCGATGCATAGGTAAAGTCTTCTTAAGAAGATTGAAGGACACAATCCCATTCTTTAAAGGTCATTGGGAGTGCTACATCTGGAGTACTGTGCACAGTTCTAGAACCCTCACTTAAAACATGGACATAGACCACCCAGAGTTGCTACATAGGAGAGTGACTAAAATGATTCACGACTAGTCAGGGAAGCACTGACAGCTGCAGTCAAAGACATGGTCAGATATTTGCTGAAATTTCTGTGATAACACAAAAGAAATTCCCTGCCTGCTTGCAGTACCACTAAAGGGCCATCAGAGAGAATCTCTTTAAAAATATTGGGAAATGTCTGGAAATATCTGACCAAGTTTTTGGCCACAACTAGAAATGTGCAAAATTGGAAAACTTCATTCTGTTAAATAATTCACAAAGTCTGCCACACTCGCAAAGTGCTGACTTGGTAAAGTTTTTGGCAGGCGAAGTGGAACTTTTTCAGGACAGGTTGTGCAAATTCTCTGAGGAAGTTGCAACATTACCTTAACATCCCCTGATTTCACCTGAAAAGTGACATTTTCTCAGGAAAATGCAGTGCAACATGGCAAGTTAGTGAAGTGGACAATTTGCAAAGTTAATCTTGAAGGTAAATTTCACAACTTTTCCAGAGCTTCACCAGTAAAGTAAAACCTCACAACATCTCTAGCTACAACTGTATGTGGAAAGATTGGCTGACTTCAATATGCTTTCACTAGAGGCCAAAACAGAGAAAGGGACATGACTGAAACCTTCAAATATCTGAAAGGCATAAAAAGGGTGGACAGCCAGCAACTGTTTAAGTTTAGTGAGGGGTCCATCAAAAGAAGCCACTTCAGCAAATGAAAATAATTACTTACAACCTCATAATAGTCCTTGCTATCCAGCAAAGTCTGTAAAATTTACTATTTCTTTTTAAGCCTGCCAGCCTTTACAAGCAATCACAGCTTATAGGGATACATACTGTATATTTTTATGTGCCTAACTTTCCCTCCCTCTTCTTGTCTGCTACTCTCAAATAGACCCCTTTCCTCACAGGGCTCAGTTCACATGTTATTATTAACAGCCAGTACACCACACAGACACAGCAGGCAGGATAGCAATCTAATTCTGTGGTTGTTCACTCAGTGCTCCCTCAGTGACTGTGACACTCTGTGCTATGTGTTATGCTGTGCCAGCCTGGTCTGCTGCTAGTACTCTCTCTCTTACACATCCAAAGAAACAAGATTATAGATCAAGGGAGAGCTCCCGACCAATCGGAGCGCTCCTTTCCCCTGCGCGTTCTGTGAAGAGTGTCTCATGCGCCGATGCCCTGGAAATGGGCACATTCTGGGAACAGTTTTTTTTTTTTTAAATATAATATTGATCACTCTCAATCAATGATATATTAATACGTCCCCCATCACCACTCGTTGCTGAAAATGAGTAGTTTCATTTGTCTTCCGCTTGAGCCAGAACAGCTCAGCAGCTTAAGCTGTTCGCTCTCTGCTGGGCTGGCTCCTCGTCTTTCAGCAACCAAAGTGGCCTCAAATATATTAATACATAACAGTTGGTCACACACAGTAATCAGAACACATCAGCACAGACACTACAGGTTTTTATGCTGTCTTGTGCAAAGTTGGTGGAGTAAATTATTAAACCTAACCACTGCTTTAACTTTTGTTTTCATCCCTCTCCCTCCCGACTTCACTGCTCATGCTTGGCTCAATCAATGGCTCTTTCTGTTTCTCCAATCCAACTACAGCTATGGTGTAGATGTGTAAGGCTTTTATCACCTTACATAACACTGGAAAAAATGCATCTGTGACCCAATCAAATATCTCCTCTCCCCCTTGTGCCTTCCCCTTTGGTTGTTCAGTATGGATCAGGTGGGTGACAAGCCCACTGGAGCTGCAGTAACCTGTTGTGGCACAGGAGAGCCTGGGACAGGGATCATATAGTGGGGGGGCAGGAAGGACTGCGCTGTAGAAGGGGGGGAGGAGGAGGAGGAGGGGAGTCCCAGATGAGAGAGGTAGCCAGAGAGGAAACAGAAAGGAAGGACATGATGAATTGGAGTGACAGTGTCTATGTGACATGCAAAGGACAGGGTGAGTGAATTTGTTTGCCATGCATTTGCCAATCAAATCAATGTTGCTGCTAATCCATTGCCTTCTGACTCTACCTTTTGTGTCTGTGGGAGGGACATATTGTCAGGGTAGTGGAAAATGCAGAAGTGCATTTAAAAAAAAAACTTGACAGAGTCACCTATTTTGCCACTTTGCCAGGAAAATGAATACTATATGGTGGATTCGGACACAGTTTGTTTGGACCAGCCAAATAGTGCTGGATCCAGGGGGATGGAGGGTTCTGATTTTCGACAGACTGGTCCGCCCAACCCTAATATGGATAAAGAATTTGACAGGGTTTCTTGGGACTTTCTTCTTTTGACCCAGCCAAAGCAAGCTTTGGAGACAAATTCCTGCAGCAAGTAAGATTAATATATTTAACACCTGTAGCCAGAATTAAAATAAATTCAGTTTCATTAGAGAATTTCAGCTTTTTACGGGAACACATTAAGGATGCCACCTCATCTCTGCAGAATGCCATATTCATAGAATCATTTGCTCAGGCAGTTAGAAGTTCAAAGGGGATTAGAGCAATTGAAAACGATGATGCTACATGCAGATGATGTTCTCATTTTTCTTGAAAACACTGCAGTCACTTGATCTTTTATTTTAATTAATATCTACATACACAAGGTTAGCAGGGTAAAAATTCATATTTCTAAACCATGTTCTTAAGCAAAGATCAGTTTTCTCCCATCCAATTTTCTAATATTTGGTCCATACAAGAATAATTTTTGATACCTGGAGATTTACAGCTCTAAAAATATCACAGATCTTTTTGGTCCTAATTATCGTCCACTGTTATCAAAAATAGTGGCAGACTTAGAGATATATATTTTACTCCCCTTGACCTTGTTAGGGATGGTGAATGCAATAAAGATGAATATTATTCCAAGAGTCTATTTTTGTTCTGGACCCTCCCTGTCAATGTCAGTCAATCCTTCTTCAGAGATTGGGAAACTCTGAGAAAAGTTTTCTGATGGAAGAAATCTTCAGGAATAATCCTAGAAAAATGATATGGCTCCAGAAGATAAAACTGGGTTGCGATTGCTTAATTTATACTATTACTACCTAATAAACAAACTTGAACCAACTTGTCAGTTGTTTAACCTTGAGGCACAGGAAATACAAGCTTGGTTCCAGATTGAGCAGTCAAAGTGGGAATTCAAAAATGCTTTGTATTCATTTTCCACAATTAAAAACTAAGCAAGGTTACTCAGTTTATCCTTTCTCATTCTTAATATTACTGTGACATGAATTGTGTAATGTAATTGGACATAAACATAACTTCTCACAGTTTATTTGCATATAGAGTAATAATGTAATTTCACATACCAGAGCTAGCTTTCTTTTTCAGATTTGGAGAGAGAGAGAGAGAGAGAGAGAGAGAGAATTACTCAAGTTGGACACTTTCTTTTCAATGAAAAGCTAATGATGTTTGAAATCTTCCGACCATTTTATCACCATCTGGTAGGTCATTATGTTTTTTTTTTTTTACAAGTTAGGAATCATATCTTAAACAAGCATTTGTCAGTGCCACATGTTGATTGCTTTGGTCCGTTGAGGTTGCTCACTGGCCCTCTGTCACTCACTCGTTCTGTTTCTCCCAGTGCTGCAGGCTGCCCTTTTGTACTGGGCTCCTGCCTCTGTTGGCAGCTTTTTCTGCCCACAAAGACATCTGCAGCAGTCCCAACACAGCTCCATTGAGCTCGCTCACTCCCCCCTCTCTCACTCGCTTGTTCCGTTTCTGCCGGCGTTGCAGGCTAGCCTTTTGTATTGGGCTCCTGCTTGCGTTGCTGCCTTTTTCTGCCCACAAAGAAATCTGCAGCAGTCACGATAGAGCTGCATTGAGCTTGCTCATTTACCCTCTGTCACTCACTCGTTGTGTTTGTCCCGGCACTGCAGGCTGCCCTTTTGGACAGGGCCCCTGCATGCATTGGTACCTTTTTCTGGCCACAAAGAAATCCACAGCTGTCCCAATAGAGCTCCG
This sequence comes from Neoceratodus forsteri, assembly GCA_016271365.2. Taxonomy (NCBI): domain Eukaryota; kingdom Metazoa; phylum Chordata; order Ceratodontiformes; family Ceratodontidae; genus Neoceratodus; species Neoceratodus forsteri. The sequence goes on from CM028131.1 coordinate 779,773,683, forward strand.
CTGAGCTCACTCAGTCCCCTTCCCTCTCTCACTCACTCATTCTGTGTTTCCCGGTGCTGCAGGCTGCCCTTTTGTACTGGGCTTCTACCTGCATTGACGGCTTTTTCTGCCCACAAAGAAATCTGCAGCAGTCCCGACACAGTTCCGTTGAGCTCGCTCACTTCCCATCTCTCACTCATTTGTTTAGTTTCTCCTGGTGCTGCAGGCTGGCTTTTTGTACTGTTCTCCTGCCTTGGTTGGCACCTTTTTCCACCCACAAAGAAATCTGCAGCAGTCCCGACATAGCTCCGTTGAACTCGCTCACTGCCCTTCTCTCACTCGCTCGTTCCGTTTCTGGCTGCACTGCAGGCTGCCCTTTTGTAATGAGCTCCTGCCTGCATTGCTGCCTTTTTCTGCCCACAAACAAACCCACAGCAGTCACTATAGAGCTCCTTTGAGCTCGCTTACTCCCCTGTCTCACTCACTCATTTTCTTTCTCCCGCCGCTGCAGGCTGTTCTTTTGTACTGGGCCCCTGCATGCATTGCTGCCTTTTTCTGCCCACAAACAAATCTGCAGCAGTTCCAACAGAGCTCCGTTGAGCTCACTCACTCCCCCTCCCTCACTCACTCGTTTTGTGTCTCCCGGCGCTGCAGGCTGCCATTTGGTACTGGTCTCCTGCCTGCGTTGGCTCCTTTTCCTGCCCACAAAGAAATCCGCAGCAGTCCCAAAAGAGCTCAGTTGAGCTCGGGTCACTCCCCCTCTCTCACTCGCTCGATCCTAATCTGTCCCAAACACTGATTTCCAACAATGATTGCGGTATTCTGCGCTGGAAGCGTGAAAACACATTTTGGCCAGGATGTGAAAAATGACAGCTGTACTGATCATAAGGAGGTGTGAAAAAATGCCACTGTTGAAAATGTGGCGTAAAAATATTATTAATTTGTGAAGTTACAAGGGTGCGTGGAAACTGCACAATGCATGCTCGTATCAAAGTCATTTTATGGAGTTTCATCACAAAATTTTCAACATAGGCATTTTAGGACCTCTGCTCATGAACAATGTCACTGTGGTTTTCTTAATGTGTCCCGAACACTGATTTCCCACAGAGACTGTGCTATTCTACGCTGGAAGAGCGAAAACACATTTTGGCCAGGATGTCAAAAATGACAGCTGTACTGTTCATAAGGAGGTGTGTAAAAATGGCAATGTTGAAAATCTGGAGTGAAAATATTGCAAATTGGTGAAGCTATGAGCGTGCATAGCAGCTGCGCAAAGCATGCTCATAAAACAGTCATTTTTTGGATTTTTCCCACCAAATTTGCAATATACACTTTTTGAGACCCCACCTCATGAATACTGGCACTGTCATTTCATTAACTGGTCCCAAAAGGTGATTCCATGCACTGACCGCAGAATCACCTTTCAGGACTGAATAACGCCATGACAGTGGCATAATTCATGAGGAGGGTTCCCAAAAACCCCATGTAAAAAACTTGGTGCCAAAATTCCAAAAAATGCCTGAGATATGCATCAAAGTAGAGAAAACCCTATTTATACCATTATACAGCTTACCGGCATTTCCTCAGTTCGTGGTCTGCTTTGAAGAGTGCAGACGTATTCCCGGTCCACTGAAGATTGTCGTACCAGATTTTGGAGGTAAGTATACGCTGAGGGGGTGTGTGTGGGGAGGCAGAGTGCACAGTGGGTGGGCGTGGGTTGTGGAAGTGGGCAGGGAGACTGCAAGGGACCATTTCCTTTTTTCACAGGTTACAAAAAAAAAAAACATTGCGGGACAGGTTTTTTTACAGGGGCATGTGGCACACTGGGGTGGGTTCCCAGCATGCCAACGGAGTGTTTTTGGGGAGGAGGCAGTTGTGGCGATGGGATTGGGCACCCATCAGCACAAAAGGGGCGCAGAGCCAAGGATTGGGCACCCCTCGGCACAAATCTACTGGGTTTTTGTGTGGGGAGATTATGCCGATGGGGTGGGTCCCATCAGCAAAACAAACTGGGAGGAGACAAAATGCCGATGGGAGTGGGCTCCCCATAAGCAACTTTCACTAGGAGGGGGACTGAAGCCAACAAGCCACCGCCATGTTCACAAACAATATTACAGTACCAATGTTCTGCCCTGCAATGACGGGTCGCTACCTCATTGCAGCAAATGGCTGATGCTGCAATGATGAGGCGGCCCCTGATTGAAGCGGCTGAAATGTTTCAAGGTGGTGGCATGCTGGCTGAACTAGTGTCAGCAGCAGCGTGCCTCCCCATTGAGGAAAGCGAGCCAAGCCTTTAAAGGCTGTGGGGGCATTGGCCACAAGAGTGCCATGCCTCCACAACCTGCTTCTGGCAAGCTGCCGCAATATGTTTCTTGTGCATGCGCACAGTCAACATAAAAATTCAATTAAGATACTCCTCTCGCAACTTCTGTATTATAACAATTAAAGAGTGGAAAAGAAGTACCAAGTATGAATTGTATAGGTAAAATCTGTACTTTAATAAGTTTTTTCCCTTCTGTATCTCTCTATGCACTGGTGGGGGTATCCCTGACTCAGTGCCTACTAGCCCAATGCCGGCATCCCCCAACAGCCTCCTGGAACCTGATGCCCCCTGCAGTGGGGACCCCAAAGAGGAGACTGAGATCATCTGTTTTGTCTTGGGGCTGGCAGTGCCATTATTTGGTGTGGAGCAGAGGGCTTCACTTTGCCCAGCTGCACAAGGTTTTTTGGCTTTTGTCCCCCAGAGGTGCAGGTGTAAAATAACATCATTGTGGAATGGGCATGCTCTTGCGTCTGTTCTGCAGATGGCCACTGTCACCTCCCCACTTTAAAGAGGCCCTGGCTGTTGCACACCCAGCTTCCGCTGGATCTACCTGTTAGCCATGGAAACCATGATCCTCCCCCCAGAGGAGTAGGAGATCTGTCCATTGGACACTCATTCTACTTCCCCCTGGCTGTCCCTCTGACATTCCACACTCACTCCCAAACATGGGTCATCCATGCTGTAAGCGATAGCTCTATCGCTGAACCAGTGGGCTGACTACATAAGTAAATATTAAATATTAGAAAATCTAATTGGCCTGTGCTCTTGGACTCTTGTTCAAAGTATTTAGGTTTTTCATCAGATGAAGGTATATGTCAGAACATATTGGCATCCTTTATAAAAATATAAAAAAATGTAAAGCTGGATGGCCAAATCCAGTTTAATTTGTATACCATACTTATTTAACATCCTTCAAGCTGCATATACTTAACCCAATAATTTCAGATAATTACCCAAGATGTTCTGGACAGAGAGCCTGATGCATACAGTATGTCTGCCACTTGCCCTTACAGTATGTAGTTACTTTATGGGTCAGAACTCAACAGTTTGTATGAATAATTATTGGCATAAATCCCTCTTTGATCCAGGAATTATGTAATTAGGATGTAGCCACAATAAATATTATTCATATTTAGACTCATAATTATTAATAATTAACATCCTTCTCTTAAATGCTAGCAAACATCCTGATGCACTTGAAGGATTCAAATCATCCAAGTTTTATACAGTTGTTACATCTAATAGTGGACAGTAGTGAGCATAAAAGATTATTCCATATTTTGAAATATAAATTGGAAGAATTTTATCTTATATGGTCCACTTTTCTGACTTATATCCAGGATGCAACAGTAATGCTGCAATGTATCACAAAATGTTACAATTCGCTGCAGGTTACAGTGTAATTTAATGGCAACAAAGCCCTTTTTTAGACATAGAAACATAGACTTTGACGGCAGATAAGGACTGCTTGGCCCATCTAGTCTGCCCATTTCCCTACCTACAGGATAGGCTGCAGATCCTAGTTAACCAACAGCCTATTTCTTCCTACTGCCCACAAGATTGCCTTATGTCTGTCCTATGCATTCTTGAATTCTCCCACAGTTTTAGACCCCACAACCTCCTCAGAAAGGCTGTTCCATGCATTCACTACCCTCTCTGTGAAATAATACTTTCTCACATTGCCCCTGAACCGCCCCCCCATCTTTAAATTGTGTCCCCTTGTTCTTGCAAGTCTCTTTTTCTGAAAGATTCCACTGAGGTACTTAAAAGTTTCTATCATGTCCCCCCTCTCCCTTCTTTCCTCAAGGGTATATATATTAAACTCCTTTAGTTTCTCCTCATATGGCTTCTCTTGCAGACCCTGCACCATTTTAGTTGCCCTCCTCTGGACTGCCTCTATCCTGTCTATGTCCTTGTGGAGATGGGGTCTCCAGAACTGGACGCAGTACTCCAGATGGGGTCTCACCAACTGTCTGTACAGAGGGATAACAACTTCTTGTTTTCTGTTGCTGGTGCCTCTCCCTATGCATCCCAGTATACCCCCAGCCCTCCCTACTGCCTTCTCACATTGCTTGCTAACCTTAAGGTCATCTGATATGATTACCCCCAGGTCCCTTTCCTTTTTTGTTGTTGTTACTACCTCCCCCCCATTGTATATTATTCCCCTGGGGTTCCTGCTTCCCAGGTGTATTATTTTGCACTCTTTGCATTGAATCCTAGCCGCTACTTCTGACCATTCTCCAACCATGCCAAGTCCCTTTTCATCCTTTCCACGCCTCCTTGTGTATCAACCCTGTTGCAGATCTTGTGTCATCTGCAAAGAGGCATACTTTTCCTTCCAGTCCCTCTGCAATGTCACTGATGAAGACATTAAAAGGACTGGACCCAATACTGAACCCCATGGTACCCACTAGTAACCCCTCTTTCTTCAGAGTGGACTCCATTTACAATTACCTTCTGTGTCCTGTTGTCCAGCCAATGTTTTACCCAGGCTACCACCCTGGGACCCACTCCCAGGCTGGTTAATTTGACTATTAATCTTTTGTGTGGGACTGTGTCAAATGCCTTGCTAAAGTCTAGGTAGGCCATGTCCACAGCCCCTCCCTGGTCTACTACTTTGGTCACCCAGTCAAAGAAATCTATTATATTCGTCTGACATGACCTTCCCCTGTGAACCCATGCTGCCTTGGGTCCTGTGCCCCACTGGTCTCTAGGTACTCAACTATTATTTCCTTCAGAAGTGACTCCATCACTTTCTCTACCACAGAGGTCAAACTGACAGGTCTGTAGTTTCCTGCCTCTGTCTTGGTCCCACTTCTTGTGAAGAGGAATCACATCTGCCTTCCTCCAGTCCTCAGGTACCACACCATCCTCCCATGATTTATTAAAAGAGTAGCCAGTGGTTTCACTAGTTCCCTCTTGATTTTTTAGAATTCTGGGATGAATTCCATCAGGTCCCATTGCTTTGTCCACCTTCAGTTTTAGGAGTTCTTGCAGAACCCTTTCTTCTGTGAAAGGACTGGGATCAACCCCTATCAAGAGCGCTTCTGTTATTGATTGGGCATTCCCTCCTCTTTTGTGAATACTGAGCAGAAATATTTGTTCACTATCCCTGCTTTTTCACTGTCCCCCTCTACCCACCCACCATTCATTCTGTTCAGCCTCACTATCCCTCCCTTTGTCTTTCTATGCTCGCTGATGTACCTATAAAAGGTTTTATCCCCCTTCTTAACTGAGTTGGCTATCTTTTCCTCAGTTTGGGCCTTTGCTATTCTGACTTCCCTCTCTGCTTCCTTCTGTCTTAACTGGTACAGCTCTCTGTCCTGCTCCTTCTGTGTTTCCTTATACTTCCGGAATGCCATCTTTTTCTTCCTGACTTTCATAGCCCCCTCTTTTGAGAACCATAGTGGCTTTTTATTTCATTTTGATTTATTTGCTTCACTCAAAGGCTTGTTGCCTCTGTGATGGCAGTTTTGATGATTCCCCATTGTTGCTCCACGCCTCCTTCTAGCCTGTTTGCTAGTGCTTTTCGAGGCACTGTCCCATCTTGCCAAAGTCAGCCCTCCTGAAGTCCAGTACCCTCACTTTTGTATATGGCTTGACTCTGTAGCTGAGTTTAACATGAACCACACTGTTTGATGGTCACTTGTTCCCAGATGGCAACCCCTTCTAGATCTGAGATCCTCTCACTGCCCCCATTTGAGAGTATGAAGTCTAAGATTGCTCCCTCACGAGTGGGTTCCGAAACTAGCTGTCTGAGGCCTGCCACCTGTAGGGCATCAAGAATGTCCCTGCTCTTGGATGTGGCTGCAGCAAATGTGCTCCAGTTAACATCTGGCATATTCAGGTCTCCCATCAACAGTATCTCCCCTTTCTCTGCCATTCTAAGAATGCCTTCTATCATATCTTTGTCCATTCCCTCCCCCTGACATGGGGGTCTGTACGCAACCGCTGTGCGGATTGTGGGGCCCTTTCCAGTCTCCAAGGTGACCCTCAGTGCCTCCTCTCCTCCCTGTTTACTCTTTTGTTCAGTTGCTTTTATCCCTTCCTTTACATAGAGAGCTACTCCTCCCCCTCTTCTCCTCTGCCTGTCTCTCTTGTGGGTTATGTACCCTGGTATGTTTTTTTACTGCAGTATTTTGTGACGTCATTTACTACAAGTTACAGTGTTGCATCATGGCTGGCTCCGCTACATATATAGATTTATTATATATATTAATTGCAAAAAAAAATGATTAATGCACCACTTATGGTTCATATTAATGTCACAAAAGTCAGAAAATGTGGTGTTAGGGTTTCCAACCCTAGCTACTCCCCCAAGCAGCAAAACAACGGGACCACACAAGCAACCACAGACAGCCATCATCAGCTAAGACAAACAACATACAACTGTGCAGATGGCACAAATGCAGTAGTACTGATGTTTGTCTTACCTGATGTACCTGATAATGGCTGTCTGTGTTTTTTTGTGTGGTCTTGTCCTTTTGATGCTTAGAAGGGTTGGGAAGTTAGAGTTGGATATCCTAACACTACAGTTCCCTACTTTTGTGGCATTAAGATGAAACCTAACTGGTGCATTAACACAGTTGTTTGCAGTGAATTTTCTTTTTTTTTTTAGATACTTGAATTGTATAACATTCATGTATGTCCCTTCGGGACAGGCATGAATAGATGCAGATGCACAGTGCCCTCTGGGCATTTCACAAAGGGAAGAATCCATCTGTCTAAGGAAATGAAGGACCCTGTAAGCTCCTCACAGCCTTGTGGCAATAGATGTCAAGAATTTATTGGTCTGTCTGATGAACTGTGTAAGCACAGGGCCATCTGGACCTGTGTTTGCATGTGGCCACAGATACAGGCACACAGGGCAAAGATTCCATCTGTCAGCTGAAGTACAGGGCACTCTGGCAGCCACAGGTACAGAGGTGCAGGGTCCTATGCCAAGAGAAGATCCAAATGACAAAACAATTGTGGAAATTGAGTGTGATGCTCCCTCTTCTGTCATTGTCCTCACAAATCTGCCATCATGATTGTTGCAGTATATCAAATTGCCTAACTAAACACCTCTCCAAAAATTGTAATTTATGTAGTTCTTTTCTGTTGCCAGTAAATGGTGGAATATTCTTTTCTATCTAGGGGCACAAACTCCTGCCTCTCTTCAACCATCCCCACAGTGCATCTTCATGTTTGACAGGCATAATTTTTTAGTTTGATAACCTTCTCCATTGTGGGCATAAACTACCACCATTCTTGAACATTCACTGTACTATATTTTCATGCCTGAGAGACATCATTTTTCACAAGCAGCTAACAGGTTTTCACCAAATACATAAATTGTTACAAAAGGATGAATAATTGGTTTTAAATAAATGTAAGGGTTGCTAGTACCATCATTTAGTGTCATGGGTGATAGGGAGCCCAAAGACAAGTTGACAATGGCACATAATTAAAATTATAGGGGGCAGGGGCAATGTATATGGCCATATTGATGCCATATCGCATGTCCTTTATACTAGATTCACCAAGACAAAAAATAAAAGGCTGTGGTGAGAGGGCGGACCCAAACTTGAAAATCTGAGGTAATACCTCAAGGGAATCAACAAAGTCCAAGAGGGTAGCATCTTTCAAAAAAAGAGGTGTGCAAGAACAAGAGGGCACAATTTGAAGATGGGGGGGCGGCTCAGGGGTAATTTAAGGAAGTATTTTTTCACAGAGAGGGTTGTGGATGCATGGAACAGCCTTCCGGAGGAGGTTGTGGAGTCAAAATCAGTGGTGGAATTCAAGCATGCATGGGACAGTCATAAGGCAATTCTAGGGGGTGGGGGTAGGAAGAAGTAGGCTGCTGGTTAACTAGGATCTGCAGCTTATCCAGTAGGTAGGGAAATGGGCAGACTGGGTGGGCCAAGCGGTCCTTATCTGCCATCAAATTTTATGTTTCTATTGAAAAAGAATTAGAAATTAATTGTATTCAATGGCTTCCAGGACCTCTTTTCATGGGCAACTAACATATTTTCACCAAACTACATACATTATTAGAAAGGGCTACTAATTATGTTTAAATAAAAGTAGGGATTGATGGGTCCATCATTTACAGTAGTGTCATAGGTGATAGGTTGCCACAATGACCAGTAGGCAAGGGCCCATAATCAAAATAATAGAGAGCAAAGGCAAGGTATGTGGTCATATTGATACCAAATGCCATGTTCAAACTACTAATGTTATACTGTACCTGCCTAAAAAAGTATCATATAGTACTACCTCAAATAAGAGTCACATAGACAAAGAATAAAAGGTCCTGGTGGTGAGGGTGACCCAAACATTCAATTTCGAGAGCATGCATAAAATTAGAAATTCACAATAATGACTTTCAGGACCCTTTTCATGGGCAACTATCATATTTTCACCAAATAGTGTACATTGTTAGAAAGGGCTACTAATTATCCTTACATACTGTAAATGTAAGAGTAGGTGACAGGGGGCCCCAAAGACATGTAGGCAAGGGCCCATAATCAAAATAATAGGATATGATGGTGACATATATAGCCATATTGATGCCAAATGCCATGCCTGAACCACTAATGTTATACAAGCCTAAAAAAGTATCATATAGTACAAACCTCAAATAAGAGTCACTGAGACAAAAAATAGAAGGTCCCAGTGGCAAGAAGGACCCAAACTCTAGATTTTGAGATCATTGAAAAAGACTTATAAATTTACCGTAATGGCTTCTGGGATCCATTTTCAGGGGCAACCAAAATATTTTCACCAAATACCATTCATTTGTTCAAAGGAACATCTAAATAGCTTTAAATAAATATAGGGGTCGATGGGTTCATCATTTAATGTAATTGGTGGTAGGTGACAAGGACCAACTATTGAAGTGACAGGACACAATGGTGACATATATGGCCATATTGATGCCAAATGCCATGTCAGACACACTAAAGTGATACAAACCTAAAGAAGTATCAGGCAAGACTACTTCAAATTAGGGTCACTGAGACAAAAACATTAAAGGCCCTTGTCAGCTTTATCTAGTGTGAGGATCACTGCAGGTCCTATTGTTTAACTGCTTTTGTACCTCTACAATTCTCAATGACAAGGCTTCTTTATGCTGCCTCCTGTACTCTGCATGCTTATACTTTGCTACCGCCTACTGTGATGAGGGACCTTTGAAAATGAGCTCCTGAGCTCAAAGGTATATTTCTGAATGAATGAATGAATGAATTAATAAATGAACAAATAAATAAATAAAATGTAGCCATACTGATGCCAAATGCCATGTCTGACCCACTAATGCGGTACAAGTATAAAAAGGTATCAGGTAGGACTACTTCAAATAAGAGTCACTTACACAAATATAGAAGGCCATGGCAGCAAGGGTGACCTAAACGTAAAATGTTCAGTTCATACGAAAAAATCAGAAATTCACCATAATGGTTTACAGGGCCCATTTTGATGGGCAACTAACATGTTTTCACCAAACTCCATAGATTGGTAGAAAGGGCTACTAGTTAGTTTTACATAAATGCAGGGTTTGATGGATCTATCGTTTAGTGTCATGGGTGATGGGGACCCCAAAGATAGGTAGGCAAGGGCCATAATCAGAATGATAAGGGGCAATGGTGATGTTTACGGCCATATTGATGACAAACACCATGCCAGACCCACTTATGTGGTACAAGCATAAAAGGGTATCTGGTAGGGCTACTTCAAATAAGAGTCACATAGACAAGGAATAAAAGGCCCTGGTGGCAAGGCTGAACCAAACTTAAAATTCTGAGTCTATGGAAAAAAACACTTAGAAATTCATTACAATGGTTTCCAGGACTAATTTTTGTGGACAACTAATATATTTTCACCAAATGCCAAACACTGATAGAAATGGCCACTAATTAGCTTTAAATAAATGTAGGGGTTGATGGGCCCATTATTTAGTGCCATGGGTGATTTGGGGCCCCAATGATAGGCAGGCAAAGGCCTAAAATCAAAATGATAGATGACAATGGTGATGTATATGGCCATTTTAATGCCAAAACCACATGTCCGACCCACTAATGTGATATAAGCTTGAAGCGGTATCAGTGAATTCTATTTCAAATGGAAGCCACTTTGAATAAGACTTTAAGCAATTATGGACCAGGGAGGCATGATTCATGCAATTAAGATAAGGTCTTATCAACAAAAATGCATGCTTCAGTTGTTTCAATGATCCCTATGCCCAGCAAAGCAGCATATTTCACGAAACTGTCAAATATTGAAACAAAGGTCAGCTAAAAAGCTTATATTAAATATGGGGTTTGGGATGTCTTTCTTTAAGTTACTTTGACATAAGGGGGAATCAATGCCAGGTGAAAGGGTCAAAACCACAAATTATGCTATACTGAGGCAAGAAATGTCACATAAACAGTGCAACACTATAAGTCAAACACGAAACTGTAACACATGTTGTGCAAGCTACTACATAGGGTTATTACCAATGGAAGTCATTTGGACAGTTGAAAATAACAAAGGAGTCAGGAGGATAAAATGAAGACTGTTCTGCTTTACTCATCTTACTGTGTAATTTATTTTTCATTGTCATGGCCACTATATGAAGGAAACTTGCATAATTTTGGGTGCTGGGTGCTACCATCATGACGTACATGGGCTGCCAATTAAAATGATTCATGACGTATGTGTTACTATTTATGATAACATGGCACTGTGAGTGCTTGAATACATACTGTAGTGTGCATGAATGCAAAAACAAGTATGCTCAGTGGCAGAGGGAATTCAGTGTTGGGCAGAGGTTGCTAGCCCCAAACAAACATTCCAAGAAGTCCCAAAAGTACCAGGCACTCAAGGATAAGAGTCCAAACTCGGGGAAAAATAACAAATTGTGCTGGAGGCAAATTACTCCTTCAGTAAAGTTTATTATATTATAAGCAGGTTCACAGCGTAAGGTGAGAGAGATAATCAACAAGCAATAATACCCAACAGGGTGGGTGGTATTGCCCAATACCGAACTGTCCAGGGACACAATGAGGCCCAATGCTGTATGCAGAGGGCCTTACAGTCCCTGGAAGGTCCAGTATTGCCTATACCACCCACCCTGGAGGGTATTATTGTGCTTAGAAAATGGGCTACAAATGTCATTTTTTGTAGGATTACAAGAAAATCTAAAGTAATATCATAAACAAGCATTTGTCAATGCCGAATGTTTCCTTGCTGGCATTGTCATTGGTAATGTAGGAGTTACAGAGCTGCATAATAGGAATGGCAGTGAAGTATTGAACTGAAGCCAACCCCACCACCACCCTACAGATACTGACAGGCATTGGGGTGTGTCTTTGGGTCATCAGGCATAACAGCCACACCATTTCACCCAACCCTACCCTGCAGACACCGACAAGTGTCACGGTGTGCCTTGGGGTCTTTGGCCCTTATGTTCACCCCATTCCATCAGAAAATATGGTGAGATGGGTGCTGTTTAGGAGAATGGGGTGAACTTTGGGGCCGAAGAGTCCAAGGCACACCTTGATGCCTCTCACTGACTGCAGGGTGTGGGTGGTGGTAGAATGGTATGAGCATTACAGGTGACAATCCCAAGTCACACCCCTGATGCCTGTCAGTCTCTACAGGGTGGGGCGTTATGGTCGGAAACCCTAATGCCTCAGGTGTTCGTTGTTTTTTTCACTCCAAATTTTCAACATAGTTTTTTTGTGACCCCCACCTCATGAACAGTGGCAATATCAGTTTGTTAGCCGAAAGCTGATTTTGTACAGTGACTACACCATTTGGCACTACAGGTGCGAAAACACATTTCGAACAGGATGTGAAAAATGACAGCTGTACTGTTCATGTGGAGGTGTAAAAAATGGCAATGTTGAAAATCTGCAGTGAAAATATTAAAAAAACTGGTGATCATGAGCGTGCGTACAAACTGCACAATGCACACCAGTAATGTAATTAGTTTGGGGATTTTTTTACAGTAGATTGTCAACACAGGCATTTTGGAACCTCTGCTCTTGAACAGTGTCACTGTAATTTTCTGAATCTGTCCCGAACACTGATTTCCCACAGCAACCACTCATTTCTGTGTTGGAAGTGTGAAAACATATTTCGGCCATGGTGTGAAAAATGACAGTTGTACTGTTCATAAGGAAGTGTGGAAAAATGCCAGTGGTGAAAATCTGGACTGAAAATATGAAAAATTAATGAACTTATGAGGGTGCTTGGAAACTGCACAATGCTCACTTGTAACACAGTCATTTTATGGACTTTTGTCACCAAATTTTTTAACATAGCCATTTTAAGACCTCTGCTCATGAACAGTGTCACTGTGATTTTCTTAATCTGTCTTGAACATTAATTTCGTACACCGACTGCGCCATTGTGCGCTACATGCACGGAAACACATTTTGGGTGAGATGTGAAAAATCACAGCTGTACTGCTCATAAGGAGGTGTGGCAAAATGGCAATGTTGAGAATCTGGAGTGAAAATATTAAAAATTTGCGAACTTACTAGCGTGCGTAGGAACTGCGCAACGCACGCTCATAAATTAGTCATTTTTGGGAATTTTTTCAACAAATTTTCAACACAAGGTTTTTGGGGCCCTACCTCATGAACTGTGACACTGTCATTTTGTAAATGAGTCGCGAAAGGTGGTTCTGCGCAGTGACTGCGAAATCACCTTTCTGGGCCGATTAATGCCATGACAGTGCCAGAACTCATGAGGAGGGGTCCCAAAAACCCCACGTTGAAAATTTGGTGCCAAAATTCCAAAAAATGCCTGAGATATGCATCAAAGTTGAAAAAACCCTATTTATTCCATTATATAGCTTACCGGCATTTCCTCAGTTCTCGGTCGTCTTTGAAGAGTGCAGACGTGTTCCCAGTCCACCGAAGATTGTCGCGCCAGACTCTGGAGGTAAGTATGGGGTGAGGTAGGGGTGTGGGTAGGCAGGGTGCGCAGAAGGTGGGTGCGGGTGGGGTGAGGGGGGCAAGACAAGGCACGAGGGACAGTTTTTTGTTTTTAGGTCTTTTTTCTTTTAGTAAGACGACACAGGACTTTTGCCATGCTGGGGTGGGCTCCCAGTGTGGCAGCTGGAACTTTTGTTTTTGGGGAGGGCAGTGGCACCGACTGGGGATTGGGCACCCCCATCGGCCATACAGGGGTTTGCCACACTGGGGTGAGCTCCCAGCGTGGTACCTGGAAGTGTGTTTTAGGGGGCAGTAGATGGACGTTTGCCACACTGGGGTGGACTCCCAGCATGGCACCTGGAAGTGTGTTGGGGGGGCGCTGAACCAATGGTGGATTCGGCACCCTCATCAGCTGTAGTTCACTTCAAACTGTATTTATGTTCCAGGAAGAGAAAGCAGAGATGTATACAAGCAGGATTGCCGGCAATATGCTAATCAACACTATCTTATCACTGCTCACTGAAGCGGTCTCTCCCTTTCGACTGTACGCCACTGCATTTTCAACTGCTGTCATAGACAGCTGCAGCATTCATTGGTGAACTGTGGCCACACCTCCAAACACACTGACTGAACTGGAAGACAGGGTGCCACACCTGCAAAAACTCAGACGAAGGCACTATGTTTCTTGCACATGCGTGCAAGCAAACATAAAAATTATTACAATTCAATTTTTAGTCCTTTGTGGTAAAGTAGTCCCTATATCTAAGGTTTTCACCAGTAGTGGGCTCAGTAGTGTTTGATTGGTATTTCATCCCTGAGGTGTGTTCATGGGGAAGGAAACAGTTCCATCAACTCAACTCTTAAGTAGAAGTCCACCCTACTCCCCTGACAGCCATGTCAACCCAGTATAAATGGAACAGTTTAAACAACATAAACAGAATAAAGAACAGTAACACCTAATCTACAGAGTGGCACTGAGGCATCACTAAAACATTTTGGTTCCCAGAGTTTGGCTTCTAGTTAGAACAACACAAATCTCCTCACTTTACTAAAAACAATAAAAATAATGGAGAGCATGCATACCTGTGGATTGTTGTTCCTATTGAAGTGTCTCGTAAACACAGCACCTGACAAAGGCATTTGCATCGCTATTCTTGAACCCGCTAATGCAGGACCCCTGAAAAGACAGGTAGCTCTCACTGTCACCTTCACCGTGCCTAATTTCCTCTGAAGCATCTGTCTACAGATTAATCTTACATCAGGTTGAAAATGTAAGATTAAAATAATAACTGACAGTGGTTCGGCTTGTCCAAAAATGTCTTATTTTCAGTCTCTGCTCACTGCTCTTCACTAGATTCTCCCCTTCCCAGCTCAGTCTCAAGTTCCTAGAATGCTGATACTAACTGACAGGAGCCATCGGGAGAGAGGTACCATTAGAATTAAGAAAGGCTGGGAGAAATCACCATTCTCTCACCCCCCCCGACAGCATAAGAAGAAGGAGTGCATTTCAATCATGGGATCTTTCTTTTTTTATAAGCATAGCTCTTTTACATTTCATACCAGATTCAGTTGGCAGACGAGTGCATGTGGGTGGCATCAGAATTGGCGCTGTGATCACTGAGGTGCAGTCACTGTTAGGAGCACGCAACTGAGTTTTTTTAATAGTAAAGAAACACTTTTTTACAGAAACTTCCTTTTTCTTCTTTGTGTTACATTAAGCAGCTGCTGTGGCTGGCATTGTGCCTTTATTGGTGGTGACAGTTTCTGTGAAATGGGTTGGGGGGTGCTCTGCTCACTCACTCTGCGAGTCAGAAAAAATGATGGCAATGTCAAATTCCATTCCCAATGCTTCAGCCAATGAAGAAGCAAAGTGAGCACAAGAAGTGAGTGAAAGGGCATTTGGGCTGGTACTTTTTATTTCATGGGTATCTATTGTAAGTTAATGTACCCCCTGGAATGTGTATCAGTTAATAAGATGCCAGGAAATAAGACGCCCATTTTCTAAGCTTTAACATGCCCCAGTGCTTTCACCACAGTCCTCATCGGGATGGGGGGGGGGGTCATGATGGCTGTAAATCACCTTTTAGATCTGATGTACCTGGAGCACAATGCAACCTACTGGGGGCAACTGTTTACAAAAACAATTCCAGGTATATGGCTCAAGGGGGGATGAGAACAAGACAAGTGTCAGTGGCTCATCAGGTTGCACACTTGCCTCTGAGGTCAGAAGATCAGAAGGCTGTGGATTCTATCCCCACACCAGGCACATGGGTTAAATCCCAATACTGACACATTAGAGCAGCAGGAAGGAGGTGCTGTCTTTTGGATGAGACATTAAACCAAGTTCCTGTCTGCTTGTTCTGGTGGTTGTTCAGGAGAACGTTAATGATCCCATGGCATGTCTCAAAAAGAGTAGGGGACTTTTTTATTTGGGACATATCAATATTTAAAAACGTTACAAAGGAAACAAAATAAAATACAGAAAAACCATAATCATCAAAAGAAAGAATAACACCTATTTGTATTCTAAGAAAAAGGAAAATCTCTTCCACCATATAGTGACTTTATCCTTAGGATACTGTTGTACATCCTTTTAATAGATTTCTTTCATCATGGGTTCACATTGTTTTTCAATGGAAATATACTGTAAGTAATTTGTTGCCGCTGTAGGACTAATTGTCACTTTGCCTGCCATAAATAGAATTTTATGCAGGTGAAAAGTACCAATAAAGTCTCATTGTTATACTTCCATATAACAACCGGGAAATCACCTACAACTATGATACCATAGGTGAATCTTGCAAACAACAGAACAGTCCATTTTTTAGCTAAAAAGGATCATAAGTATTTTATAAAAGTACAATCCAGTAAAAAATGATACGTTGTTTCCTCAGTTTGTACACATTTGGGAATGAGACAATACAGTTCTTCTGTTGATTTATATTTATGATTACCTTTCACAAGAAGTCTACCATAAGTACTTAGCCATAATACATCCCACATCTTCCTAGGTATTCTAGGATTTTGCAATTGCCAAAGAGTTATAGGAATCTTATCCGAGGGACAATCCTTAAAACCTGGTTCTATGGCGCCTGTCACAGCCAATATCTGAGAATATAACTGCTGTTTTAACATACTAACATACTATGTGCCAGCAGATTAGGCCTTATGGTCTATCGAGTCTGCTCGAACCTCAGATCCCTAGTTGGGTGCCGAGGCCCTCCCCTCCCTTGTGTTCCAGAAACCCCTATCATCCATCCCCACCCCCCTGGGACAGGTCATCATCTGATACATCCACTTTCTGTGTCTGTCCCACCCTCTCTTGAAGCCCTCCACTGTGGATCACTGAACCAGCTCTCCAGGCAGTGCATTCCAAGGGTCCACCACCCTCTCAGTGAAAAAGGGGGTATTGCTAAGCTTAATGGAGAAAAGGGAGCATGTGAGGAGGAGGACCCTGTAAAGGCATCTATCCTAAATAGATACTTTTGCTCAGTATTTACTGAAGAGAAGGTAGGGCAGGGCCCACAGCTCAGCATCATGGACACAGGGGGGATGGAGGTGAGCACTACTCCCTTCACAAAAGAATGGGTCCTACAAGAGCTTGCTAAGCTCAGGGTGGATAAGGCAATGGGACCTGATGGCATACATCCCAGGGTACTTAAGGAGCTAAAGGAGGAACTAGCAGAGCCATTAGCAGAATTGTTTAGTGAGTCTCTGAGCACAGGAGAGGTCCCAGAAGACTGGAGAAGGGCTCATGTGATCCACTCCACAAGAGTGGTAGCAGGGAGGAGGCGGAAATACAGACCGGTCAGTCTTACCTCAGTAGTGGCAAGATTATGAGGCACTCCTAAGGAAAGGATAGTGCAACACCTGGAATCCATAGAGGCACAGGATCCAAGACAGCATGGGTTTACAAAAGAAGGTCCTGTCAAACTAATCTCATAGATTTCTTTGACTGGGTAACCAGAGTGGTGGACCATGGGGAGCAGTTGATGTCACCTACCTTGACTTCAGCAAAGCTTTTGACACTGTTCCACATAGAAGATTGATAAATAAGCTAGGTAGGCTTGGGGTGGGTCAGAAGTTGGTCAACTGGGTGGCAAACTGGTTGACTGGCAGAAAACAGAGAGTGGTGGTAAATGGTATACAGTCAGAAGAGATGCAAGTCACAAGTGGGTACCTCAGGGATCAGTCCTGGGGCCAGTCCTATTCAACATCTTCATTAGTGATCTGCAGATGGACTAGAGGTAAGGCTTGTCTGTTTGCAGATGACACCAAGATCTGCAACAGAGTAGATGATCCAGATGGGGTGGGCAGAATGAGAAGAGATCTGGATAAACTAGCAGAATGGTCAGAAGAGTGGCAACTGGGATTTAATGCAAAGAAGTGCAAAATCATGCACATAGGGAAGAGAAACCCTGAAGCCACTTATAGGCTGGAAGGGGAGTTGCTAGCAGTCACAAAGGAAGAAAGAGACTTGGGCATCATCATCACTGATGACCTAAAATCATCCAAGCAGACCTCTAAAGCAGTAGGTAAGGCTAGGGGGTGTTAGGGTGTATTAGTAGGGTATCACAAGTCGTAAGAGGGAGGTAATAATCCTCTGTACAAGACATTGGTTAGCCCCATCTGAGTACTGCATGCAGTATTGGAGGCCACACCTTCACAAGGACATTAACCAAATTGAGGCAGTCCAGAGGGGCAGCAAAATGGTGCAGGGACTGCATCAGAAGACATATGAGGACAGATTAGGAGCTCAATATGTATACCCTTGAGCAAAGGAGGAGAGGGTGATATGATCGAGACATTTAAACACCTTAAGGGCATAAACAAGGTGAAAGAGTCTAACATGTTTAAATATAAGAAAAATAGCAGGACAAGAGGACACAGCATGAGATTAGAGGGAGGCCGATTAAGGGGAATGTGAAATTTTTTCACAGAAAGGGTGGTAGATGCATGGAATGGCTTACCACAAGAGAGTAGCTATGAATACAGTGCAGGGCTTCAAACAGGCATGGGATAGGCATAAGGGAGCAATACAAATGACTATGAATAGATAGGTCACTGACAGAGCAAAGGCCGATGGCACATTTATAAGGTAGAAAAAGAAATGGATGGGCCTTGTGGTCCTTATCTGCCGTCAACTTCTATGTTTATATGTTTCTATGTTATGTAAAAACCTCCTCCTCTTTTCCCCCCTCACCCTTCCACCTTCCAACTTCAAACCATGCCCTCTGGTGATACCTCCCTGCTTTAGTCTAAAGATCCCCTCCATGTTTACCCTATTTATTCCCTTGAGGTACTTGAAGACCTCAATCATGTCCCCCTGTCTCTCCTCTCCTCCAATGAAAACAGGCAGAGCTCCTCAAGTCTGTCCTCATACGTCAAATCCCCTAGCCCTCGTATCATCTTAGTTGCCCTCCTCTGTACCCCTCCAGGAGCTGTATGTCCCTCTTCAAGTGTGGTCCCAGTACTGTACACAGTACTCAAGGTGTGGTCTAACCAGTCCATTGTACAGTGGCAGAATCACTTCCTTGCTCCTAGAGGTGATCCCCTCACGATGCATGATGGGAAATTGGGGAGATACTTGAAAGAGGCATTAAGGGGAATGCGCAGGAATCAGGGGTTGAGGAACAGTGGGCAGTATTTAAAACGGGGATTACAAGAACAACAGAATTATGCATTAAGCAGGTTAGCAAGAGGAAAAGGAAGAGGAGACCATTATGGTTTTCCAAAGAGGTAGGAAAGAAAGTGAAAGACAAAAAGATTGCATTCAGGCAATACAAAAAGACACAGGCAGAAGGGGATAGGGAGAAGTACCAGGAGAAGCAAAGGGAGGCAGGGAGGTCAGTAAGGGAAGCCAAAGCTCAGACAGAAGAACACATTGCAAAATCAGAGGGTAGAGGGGACAAAACCTTTTACAGGTACATAAGTGAAAAAAGAAAGACAAAGGGAGGGATAGTGAGACTGAAGGGGGAGGATGGGGGCGCGTGGAGATGACAACAGTAAAGCTGACATATTGAACAGGTATTTCTGCTCAGTCTTTACTGAGGAAGAGGAGGTAATGGGTCAGAAGGGAGTACAAGGGTGAGAATGGTGCAGAAATGGACACAAGTCCCTTTACGACGAGAAAGGGTCCTGAAGGCACTGGAAGTAATAAGAGTTGATAAAGCAATGGGGCCAGATGGGTGCACCCAGGGTCCTTAAAGAACTAAGAGAGGTGGTGGCTGAACCTCTGGCTATCCTGTTTAGCCGATCACTGGAAACAGGGGAGGTACCCAAAGACTGGAGGACAGCAGATGTAGTCCCCTTATACAAAAGTGGGAACAAAGAGGAAGCAGGGAACTACAGACCAGTCTGCCTCACCTCGGTAGTGGGGAAGATCATGGAAGCACTACTGAAGGAGAGATTGATGTAACATCTGGTTGTCAATGGACTACAGGACCCAAGGCAGCATGGTTTCACCAGGGGGAGGTCATGTCAGACCAACCTCATTGAATTTTTTGACGGTGTGACTAGGGAGGTGGATCAGGGGAGGGCAGTGGACATGGCCTATCTGGACTTCAGCAAGGCCTTTGTCACTGTGCCACATAGAAGACTATTACACAAACTGGGGAATATGGGTGTGGGCAGGACAGTAGTGTGGTGGGTAGGTAACTGGCTGGGTGGCAGGACACAGAGGGTGGTGGTAAATGGCCGTCACTCCACAGAGAGAAGAGTGACCAGTGGGGTACCACAGGGATCAGTGCTGGGACTGGCCCTATTCAACATCTTCATCAGTGACATTGCACAGGACCTAGAAGGCAGAATTTCACTGTTCACTGATGACACAAAGCTCTGTAACAGAGTAGACACACCAGAGGGTGTAGACAGAATGAGAAGCGACCTGCAGAAACTTGAAGAATGGTCATGGGTTTGGCAGTTGAAATTCAATGCAAAGAAGTGCAAGATAATGCATATGGGGCACAAAAACCCTGGCACAATATATCAGTTGGGGGGTGAGGATACAGCATGCACCAAGCAGGAAAGGGATCTTGGGGTTGTCATCTCTGATGACCTCAAGGTAGGAAACAGTGTGACAAGGCAGCAGGTAAAGCAAATAGGATGCTGGGATGTATAGGCAGGGGCATCACCAGCAGGAAAGGGAGGTCATAATTCCGCTATATAAGACACTAGTGAGGCCTCACCTGGAGTACAGTGTACAGTTCTGGAGACCATACCTACATAAGGACATAGACAGGGTAGAGAAGGTTCAGAGGAGGGCAACAAAGATGGTGCATGGATTGCATCACAAGTCCTATGAAGACAGGTTGAAGGAACTGAACATGTACTCCCTGGAGGAGAGGAGGGAGAGAGGGGATATGATAGAGACATACAAGTATCTTACAGGGAGGAACAGGGTGCAGGAAAACACTATTTTTAAGCGAAAAAGATGTTCCAGGACTAGAGGGCATGGGATGAAGTTGGAGGAGGACGATTCAGAGGAAACATGGAAAGAATTTCTTCACAGAATGGGTGGTGGACAAGTGAAACACCCTGCCAGAGGAAGTGGTGGGGCTGAAACAATCACGGATTTAAGAATGCATGGATAGACATAAAGGAATTCTGGAGGTCAGGGGTAAGGGGCAACAGACTTCTAGGAAAACAAACTGAACTTACAAGCTCAAATGGACAGACTGGGTGGGCCATAGGCCCTTATCTGTTGACACTGTCTATGTATCTATGTATCTATGTATCCCAACATCCTGTTTGCCTTGATAGCCACTCTCCTGCACTGTTCAGAGTTATTCATACATGCATCCACCATGACCCCTAGGTCTTTTTCCCCTATTGAGGCCTCCAGCACCTCCCCTCCCAGGCTTAAATTGACTTAGATAGTATATCTGTCTTGACAATACCCCATCTGTGTAGTTTTTGGACTGTGGGTTTCATGTATGCAGGAGTATTGAGGTATTTTGTATATTTTAGAGGGTGGTCCATCCATCTGGGCGTTTAAAGTGTGGAGCCATTTCTGTACTAATAAAGGTGGTGGTTGTAGACCTAACTTAAGATTAGCCAAACAAAACATAGAATGAAAAAATACAACTGGACTGTGCATACCTAAACCACCAGCGGATCTGCTAAGATAAGTGTATTCCCTCTTGATCAGGTTTAAATGGCTACCCAATAACATCCTAAAGAAAATACTTTAAAGTTTAGTTTCATGTTGTAATGGTAAGGGAAAAATCATACTCACATAAAGCAAACATGGAATAAGAAATTACTTAATAATAAAAACTCTTTTAAACTTAGTTTCCAGTTCTTCAAGAGTTCTACTTTTTTCTCACAAACATGTAGGGTAGTATCCCAAACAGCAGGATTGTCTGATCCACAGTTTATTCCTAGGATTTTAATTGGGAGAGGGATAAATAATATTCCTGCCACATCTTGAAGTGGACGGACGAATCCTATGACTGGCCTAATAAAATGCCTTACACTTATCCATATTAAGTGAAGCGCCTGAGTGTAGGGAATTGGTATTTATTTCCTGTAAAAATCAAAAAAAACAAAACAGCTCATTACCCACGCAATTGAGGGTGCACGGTAAAATACAGTAGTAAAGAATAAACAATTACTAGCACTCCTCAGAGGATTAAAAGGCAATACTTTATTGTTTAAACCCAGGCCACCATAAGCACAACAGCAGCAGTCATGTGGCACCTCTACCGGTTTTGCACTTCCTTGTGCATCGTCAGGTGGTAAGGACCAATCATATTACACGTCTTAAATACACATCATCTTAAAGACATATAGTACTATATAATAGAATAAAGTGTTAACCAATACCAGTTTTAAAAGTGCATAATGCTAAAGTACAGAAAATATACTTATAAATCAAAAATACTACATAATTATACTATAATAAAAAATCAATTATGTTAAAAACATAGATTATTATTATTGCAAGCTGTGGGTAGCAAAAACAAAGGGGATATAAATTATTGTTTAGAAATCCTTCTATTCAAAAACAAGACAAATAATATTGCCACATTGCAAAACATTGTAAGTGCAAAAACCATCCATATTCCAAAACATTTCTGCATCTATAGCTTACATATACAATTATTTATAAGAGAATTGCAAACCCAGATTTTGAGTGTGTCAGTTCTCAGCTTGTTGAATCGTGGTGCTTAAGGTTCCAAGGGAAAATAACCTCATGCACTGCATTAGGAAGAGAAGAAAGTAAGCTGTAGTATACAGCAGTACATTAGTAGTATGATTGTTTTTTTAAGTATTGTTATAATACTGCTTGTGTATGTGGACACATATTTATTTACTTCAATTATATGTACATATATAAAAAATGTCAACACTACCTAGTACTCACACTGTTCACTTTCTCTCTCTCTCTTTTTTATAGAGGGCATGGAAACAGTAATTTTCCCTTGGTACCTTAAGCAC
This sequence comes from Neoceratodus forsteri, assembly GCA_016271365.2. Lineage (NCBI taxonomy): Eukaryota > Metazoa > Chordata > Ceratodontiformes > Ceratodontidae > Neoceratodus > Neoceratodus forsteri. The sequence goes on from CM028131.1 coordinate 779,796,333, forward strand.
CAGGATTCAACAAGCTGAGAACTGACACACTCAAAAGTTTCGGTTTGCAATTCTCTTATAAATAATTGTATATGTAAGCTATAGATGCAGAAATGTTTCTGAATATGGATGGTTTTTGCAATTACAATGTTTTGCAATGTGGCAATATTATTTGTCTTGTTTTTGAATAGAATGATTTCTAAACAATAATTTCTATCCCCCTTGTTTTTTGCCACTCCACAGCGCTGCAATAATCATAACCATGTTTTTAACATACTTGATCTTTATTATAGTATAATTATGTAGTATTTTGGTTTATGGGCAACGTTCTGTGCACTTTAGCATTATGCATTTTAAAACTGGTATCGGTTAACACTTTATTCTATTATAGCACTATATGCCTTTAAGATGATGTGTATTTAAGACGTGTAATATGATTGGTCCTTACCTCCTGAAGAAGCATAAGGAAGTGCGAAACCATTAGAGGTGCCGCACAACTGCTGTTGTGCTTATGGCAGCCTGGTTTTAAACAGTAAAGTATTGCCTTTTAGTCCTCTGAGGAGTGCTGGTAATTGTTTGTTCTTCATTTCCTGTAAAAGCTTTATTATGCTTCTCGATTTCTAAGTAAAAGACACATGTCTTCTGCATACGCTGTCATTTTAAAATAGTCAGAAACTTGTGACCCACATATTCCTTCACTGTCCCTGTTCATATGCACATTTCTTAAAAAATGGTCTATGGAAAAGATATATAATAAAGGGCTGAGGAGGTAGCCCTGATGTACACCACGAGAAATCGGAAATCTGAAAATAGGGAGACCAGGTTGTTCATAATATATATTGGCTGTCTGATATAACAATTTAATATATTTTAGTAGCTGAGAGAGAATATCAGAATGGTAAAGTATCTGAAAAAGGTAATCATGATTCACCATGTCAAATGCCTTATGTTGGTTCAGAGAAATTAAGTAACTAGAAATGTTATTTAGAGTACAATAAGTGGTGGTATCCCTAAGTAATATCGGCCTATGTTGGATTTTCCTATTGGGTATTCCGCAAGTTTGGGATCCATGAATTTTTAGGTCAGCTAAACTTCTCAATCGTGCCTGGAGTAGGAAGAAAAGTACTTTAAAGTCAGAATTAAGAGGCATGTTGGTCTCCAATTTGTAATAACTATTCTATCTTCAGCTTTAAATAAAAATGTAATAATACCCTCAGTGAAACTGGGAGGCATTCTATTATGAAATATCATGTCATTAAAGACCATGGGCCCAATTCACAAAAGGTTATGTCTGGCATAACTTGACTTGCACCCCCGAAAATGGTGCAAGTAGCAAGTTAAACAAGGAGTTGTGACATACAGTATTCTGCAAAGCAGCCTGCGACAAGTCTCAGGCTGCTTGCGCCAAAGTGGACTTACGCCACCATTTATGCCATAAACCTCATGTGACATGGTGCTAGGGGGTTTACGGCATTAGTTGTGCCCTGTTCTGGAAGAGCAGTCCCCAAGTCCCTGAAATTGCTATTCTAAAACAACCCTCGGAGGCCATCCATGAAAGTACAGTTACACCAGCAAATAGCTGGTGTAAGTGTACTTTGCATCTACTGGGGGTTGCGCCAATGTGCCGCCAGCTCAGTCCCCCAGTATATGCAACTCTCCCTGCCCCCCAGCTCCATTCCCAAACCAGTTGAAAAAGCCTTGCAGGGCTATTGAACCCCCAGCTCCCAATACTGTGCACATAAAAGCCCCACAGAGTTAGCACCCCCCCTCCATGTCCGATCTCCCAAACACATGCCCTATGCCCATCAGGGCTAGTACACCTCACTCTATGCCAGTTCCCCTCATGAATAATAAATGCTCCACAGGGCTAGTGCCTCCATTGTCATTCATTGGGCATGTACTATTTGCTGTAGTATGTGCTCATACAGAGCTCGGTCGGTGGCTGGCCATGGTGGTGAGAGGTGGGCTGTGCCAGTCACCAGCTGGGGATGGGTGGGGGTGTGTGGGGTGGAATGGCACTGCCAGGTGGGGGGCCACTAGACTACCAGGGAGATCAGGGGCTATGTTATTTAATTACTGTGCATATCGCAATACCGGGGTTCAAGGAGTTACAGTCCACCCTCTGCTGGGCTTAGCTTATTACCCCATCTTCAGGACCTATTAGAGAAGGCCAACTCTGAATGCATTGTAATGGGGGATTTTAACCTTAACTAGTTAGATGAGAACTCCAAAAACCTTAAGGAGTTCTGTGACATGCATGGGTTAGCACAGGTTACACCCGAGGTTACCAGATTTAATAGGAAAAATCTGGACCATAGCACCCTTCTGGACCTTATACTGGTTAGCAAACCTTATAACATCTCCCATGTAGGGGTTTTCCACAATGATCTAAACGATCACTGCATCACCACTCACATTAGACATTCCTCTCACCTAAGTTCAGCCTACATTCTTAAATTAAAAAGATGCTTGAAAAAATTCAACCATTTTGCCTTCTTGAATGATCTCACCAATATTAGATGGCAAGATTTTTATCTGGCACTGTCTATTACTGAAGCATTCAACATCTTCCACAACCTTCTTTTGGGGCTGATAGATAAACTTGCCCCTCTCAGGCTGATTAAGACTAAGAAAAGATCTCCTGGTTAGTTCTCTCCTTCCTTAAAAAAAATTATTTGGGAGAGAGACATCCTGTGGAAAAGGGCCAGAAAATCAAAACTAGACATTGAGACTCGCATTCGATGACTCCCATCAGCTAGCTGAGCCAGTGCGGGGACACAAATGATGACCTAAGCACTAGTGCACATGATTCCCCTCTTTAAATCAGGTGACCTTGGCAACATGAAAAATTACCGCCCTATTTCTATTCTCCCTATCCTCTTAAAGCTTCTAGAAAACATTGTCAACTCCCAAATCAAGGAGCACCTGGAATCACACAATCTCCTAAATGAAGCCCAGTCAGGTTTCAGAGCCAAGCATGGCACAGTATCAGCCCTTGTGAAAGTGTTTGTGGGACTGGCAACTTGTCCTAGGCTCAAAACAAGCATTTGTCAATGCCGAATGCTGGCTTGCTGGCATTGGCATTGGTAGTGCAGGAGTTAGACAGATGCATCATAGGAATGGCAGTGAAGTATTGAACTGATGCCAACCCACCCCCACCCTGCAGAGAGTGACAAGCATTAGGGTGTCCCTATGGGTGTTTGGTAGTACAGTGCAGGAAAACATGTCGGGCAGGATGTGAGAAATGACAGCTGCACAGTTCATAAGGAGGTGTAAAAAAATGCCAATATTGAAAATGTGGCATGTAAATATACCAAATTTGTGAAGCTACTAGGGTGTGTGGGAAATATGCAATGCACGCTTGCAACACTGCCATTTTATGGGCGTTCGGCACCACATTTTCAACATAGGCATTTTAGCACCTCTGCTCATGTACAGTGTCACTGTTATTTCCTCAAAGTGTCCCAAGAAGTGATTTCGCACAGCGACCATGCTATTCTGCGCCAGAAGTGTGAAAACACATTTTGGGCATGATATGTCAAATGACGGCTGTACTGTTCATCAAGAGGTGTGGAAAAATGTCAATTGTGAAAATTCAGACTGAAAATATCACAAATGCACGACGGTACGAGTGTGCATGCAATCTGCCAACGCATGCTCGTAACACAGTTATTTTATGGAGTATCATCACCAAATTTTCAACATAGGCATTTTAGGTCTTCTGCTCATGAAGTGTGTCACTGTCATTATCATAATCTGGCCCAAACACTGATTTCCCACAGCGACTGCGCAATTGTGCACCGGAAGTGCAGAAACACATTTTGGGCAAGATGTGGAAAATGACAGCTGTACTGTTCACAAGGAGGTGTACAAAAATGACAATGCTGAAAATCTGGCAGTAAAATATTGTGAATGCGCAAAGTTACGAGCCTGCGTAGCAACTGCACAATGCACGCTCGTAAAACAGGTATTTATTGGATTTTTTTCACAAAATTTGGAACTTAGGCTTTTTAAGAGGGCACCTCATGAACACCTCCACTGTCATTTCGTTAATGGGCTCTGAAAGGTGATTTCACACAGTGACTGCTAAATCACCTTTCGAGGCCGATAAATGCCATGACAGTGACAGAATTCCTGAGGAGGGGCCCCAAATACCCCATGTTGAAAATTTGGTGCAAGAATTGCAAAAAGTGCCTGAGATATGCAACAAAGTTGAAAAAACCCTATCTAGCCCATTATACAGCTTACCGGCATTTCCTCAGTTCGCGGTCAACTTTGAAGAGTGCAGACGTGTTCCCGGTCCACCGAAGATCGTCACGCCAGACTCTGGAGGTAAGTATGAGGTGAGGGGGGGTGTGGGGAGGCAGGGTGCGCAGTGGGTGGTTGCGGGTTGTGGGAGGGGCAGGAGAAGCGCCATGGACTGTTTTAATTTGCAGGTTAAAAAAAAAAGGCGGTGGGATGTTTGCCATGCTGGGTTGGGCCCCAGCATGGCATAAGGATATTAAGGGATGGAGCTGATGGGGGATTGGGCACCCCCATCAGCCATGGCATCAGTTGCCACACTGGGGTGGTCTCCCAGCATGGCACGCTGTACTGGGGGGGGACAGCAAGTAGTAAAGTAGACATAACTTCGAAACAAAGTGATGCTGCATGCCGAGCTTGTCTCTGATTGCAGCGGCACTTCGTTTAAAAGTTTTGTCCACTTTACATAATGTTGGTGTCAGCACTAGCATGCTGGCTTATTGGGGAAAGAGGGACACACCTACTGATGCGTGCCCTGCATTCGCCCAACAGCAGCCACGCCCCCAAAGCTGCACTCTCCCAATATGTTGACTGCAGCGCAAGCGCTGCAAACCAACATAAAAAAGACATGTTTGCTCTATTCTTAGACCTCAGTTAGGCTTTTGATACCATGGACCATAATGTGCTATTAAATGCTTTGAGTAAGTTTGGCTTGGATAGCACTGCTTTAAAATGGTTCACCTGCTATCTCACTAATAGATTGCAAAAAATTGAAGCCTCTAGTGACTTGTCGCCATTAAAAACCCTTCCTTGGGGCATCCCACAGGGATCCATTTTGGGTCCTATACTCTTTGCAATCTACATAAATAACATTGACTCTCACTTATGTACAGTCTCTGTTCATTTATTCGCAGATGACACGGTGCTCTACACCTTAAGTTCCTCATTGGACTTAGCCCACAAGGATTTACAACATGATTTTGCTTCTCTTCAATATAACCTCCTAAAGCTTAAGCTCCTTCTTAATGCCAAAAAAAAAAACAAAGCCATGATCCTTTCCCCGCATGCCCCCTCATGTCGGTGTCCCAAATCAATCTATGGATCCATACTTTACTTGGTGAACCATTGGAAGTGGTTGATAATTTCAAAGATCTGGGATTTTGGTTGGACAACAAGCTCAATTTTTTGTGTCACCTGAAAGAGCTTTCAAAAAAGCTCAGACAGTGCCTAGGTGTATTTGATCATATTAGACATCTCCTTACCTTTAAAGCTAGGAAAAGATTAGTACAAACTATATTTTTGCCACTCCTAGACTACGCTAACCTTCTTTATAGTCACTGCTCCTCCGCAGTGCTTAGTAAACTTGACACCCTTTACCAACATGCCTTGAGGTTTATCCTTAACTCTCCATTATGCACTCATCACTGTTTCTTGTACCAGGAGATGGGTTGGTCTTCCTTACTCTTGAGGAGGCAAAGAAATGTCCTTCTATTGTTTTACAGGGCACTAACTAACAAATTACCAAAATATATATATATAGTCTTTTCTAGCATGCCAAGGATCTTATGGGCTGAGATGCTTCACACTACTCTGCTTTTATGTACCAAAAAGAAAGACGCAACACGGCTCAGCTGCTGTAAACTTTGCTCTTTCCTCACTTTGGAATGCCATGCAAAGAACTTCCAAGCTTACTTCCATTCCAAGACCCCTCACCTTCAAATCCCTGCTTTTGGGTTATCTGAAGGAATCCTGTAACTGCTATAAGTGACCAATTGGCTTTGTAGCTCCTGGCCATCCATAGGTTCCCAGCCTGACCCCTTCTCACCACAGTTATTCCCACTCCCTCTTCCTTTATTACCTCATTCACCCCTTTGTTATCCCCTTGTCTTCCTTCCCTTCTAGGCTGCATTCTAGTAGCCTCCTCCATCTTACCTTACTATAGTATGTGTGTTAAGCCCTATGGCTGAAGTCTATTGTCTTTTTATAACTGTAATTCTTTTTTGTTGTGTGTTTTATACTATATGCATTATGTTTTGTATGCATTGAGTATCCTATGTAATTTTTTGCTATCTTTTGTTGAGAACCACTTTGATAATGAGCTTGCTCAATGATGTTATGCTTGATTAAATAAAGTTTTGATTGATTGATTGAGGAGTGGAGGCTCTAGCCCTTTGGAGCATTTACTATTCATGCGGGAAATAGGCATGGGGGGGTGCTAGCCTTGCGGGGCAATTCCAATACTTGGACTGGGAGGTGTATCAGACAGCCCTGGGGACACCTACTGTGGGGTTACTGGGTGTGGGAGAGGGGTCAGACAGCCCTGGGGGCACCTACTGTGGGGTTACTGAGAGTGGAAGGGGGAGTCCTGTGAGGCACTTAACTGTCTATGTACTAGGTGCAGGACTGGTACAGAGCATACGCCCTTTCCTTGGGTGATGTGTGGCTTGCAGCAACCTGTTCAGGTATGCACTTTGTTCGGTGTACCCGTCTCATTGGCACAACTCACAGGACTTAACAGCGGTGACCCTGCCCATTACAGAATCGGGTGCAGGGTCCTTGGTGCAACTTAATTTTCACATGTGGCAAGTTGTGACCTGCGTAGGTGTGCTTATAGAATTGGGCCCCAAGCTTAAAATCTCTGCAAGTCCATATTTAGGACCTTATAGAATTCATTCTGGAGACCATCACTCCCTGGTGCAGTATTACTTTTTAGTTTTAATATGACATTCAACACTTTGCCGCTCTAACAGGTGAAATGGATTGCATATTGGAAGATGTATTTGTAACCCCAGTATCTACTTTGGCTAAACATGACTGTATGAGATCTTGCTGTGTCTGGGCTGTAGTACTAAACCATTCCAAACAGTCATTTATTACTGATTGGATTTGAGATGGGGAGAACCAAAAACCCCATTCTGGTCTAACAAACCTGTAAAGGTGGAAGCATTCTGTTTTTTCTTGAAAGCATCACAGGGATCTGAAAAAGGTTTTTTTTGAGTTCTGTATGATAGTTCTGAATACAAAGTATTAGCCCTATTAGATTGTATGTCTTGCATGTTTTTTTTAATATGGTTTATTTGAGCTGAGTTGAGCTAGAAATTGCAACATGGGGTACCATGCAGCCAGGGACTACTGTGATCAAACATTACAATAAAGTGAATCATGGCAAACTAAGGCATTTGGTTGGAAATTGGGACTGGAGGACAAAGTGCAAGGGTCTTGGAGCTGCTGAAATGAGAAGGGAATTTAAATTATTTTTGCATTATTTGATTGAACCTGAAATTCCTGCTGGGGTTAAATATAATTTAAAAGGGAAGATTCCAGCTTGGTATAACAATAAAATTCATAGATTAATTAGAAAGGAAACTAGAGCCTATAAACAGTTAAAAAGGAATGACACCAGGGTGTACAAACTAAAATATAAAATGAAACTAAGAAAAGTTAAAAGAGAAATAGCTAGAGCTAAGAAAAACTTTGAAATTAGTTTAGTAACGAAAGTAACAGATAACCAGAAGTTTTTTTATAATTATATTGCATCTTTAAAACAAAACAATAATAAAGTATGACCCCTATTGGTGGGAGGAAATAATGTAACTAGCCATAAGGAAATGGCTGTGGAATTCAATAAATACTTTAATGGTGTTTATTCAATTTGGACCACTCCAGATCACATATCATTAAAAGAATCAGATAGCCTACTAAAAATTTCAGTTGATATAGTGAAGGAAAAATTTATGAACTTGAAAGTCAGTACATCTCCAGTCCAGATGAATTACACTCTAGGCTGCTTAAAGAACTTGCCTCAGTCATTAGTGACCCAATCCAGGACATTTTCCAGTATTCCACAGATCAAGGAGAGGTACCGGAGAACTGGAGGATTGCAAATATGATTCCAATCCACAAAAAAGGCCTAAGTAGACTGCCCAAACTATCATCCCATCAGTCTGACAAGCATAACAAGTAAAATACTGGAGTCTATTATTAAGGATTATATTGCAAGCCACTTAAGGGAAAAGGCAAATGTGGATATAAGACAGCATGGATTCACTAGGGGCAGGTCATGCATGACCAACTTATTATCCTTCTTTGAAATAGTGAGCACAGCTTTGGACAGTAATCTGTCAGTGGATGTTTTATACATCAATTTCAAAAAAGCATTCAATACTGTATCACATAAAGAATTGTTGTATACTTTGGGGGAATTGGGAGTGGGTTCTCATACTGTTAGGTGGATTGCTGCTTGGTTGACTGATAGGAAGCAGCGGATCTGTATAAAGAGAGAAATGTTTGACTGGACTATGGTAACCAGTGGAGTCTCCCAGGGGTCTGTGCTGGGCCCAGCCCTGTTTAATGTATTGGTTTCATCTATAAATTGCGATGCCAATGCATGGCTTGCTAAATTTGCTGACAATATGAAACTTGGAGCAGTTGTCACTAACGAATTAGACGCAGAGCAATTACAGAACAATATTGATCAAACATATAGAACAGCTGGGGGAAAAATTAAAATTTAATTTAGCAAAGTGCAAGATCATGCATTTGGGAAGGAATAACCCTAAATTTAAGTATACTATGGATGGATCCCATTTATTGGAAACAGATGTAGGAAAGGACCTGGGAGTATGGATAAATAAAGAACTGGAGTTTACTCTCCACTGTAACTTTACTTCCAAAAAAGCCTATGGCATCTTGGCCTTTATATTGAGAAATATAAAGAGCAGGGAAAAGGACGTGATTACATCACTTTATTGGTCCTTTTTTAGATCCCATCTGGAGTATGCTGGTTGTGTATGGGGACCTAGACTGAGGCGGGACATGAGGAGGTTGGAGGGGGTTCAGACTCGGGCAACAGGGAGGGGGAGGGGCCTGGGGGGACTCTTTTATGGGGACAGGTTAAGAGAGCTGGATATGTACTCTTTGCAGTATAAAAGATACTGTGGGGATATGCAGAAGTCCTTCGCTGAAGCCGAGGGCCGGTTCAAGGAACATAGATTGGTGATAAATCTTAAAAAAACAAAAACCATGTTCTTCACTCATCCTCAAAACAAGTCCTGCAACTTCAAACTCCTCATTTACTCTGGGTCCTCTTTCCCACTCAAACAAGTTTGCTCCTATAAATACCTAGGGATCCATTTTGACCCCTCCCTCTCCTTCCATGGACACATCGCTGCCCTAGCCACTGCCACTAATATCCGATTGGGCATCTTACATCGGTATAAACACTGCCTCCCCAGAGACTCTTGACTCACAGTCACCTCCTCTATCCTGTCCCTAGTGGACTATGGACTGCCGGTGTATGGTGCTGCTGATCAGACCGCACTCCATAAATTCGCACTACTCTGAATAAGGCCTGCAGGTTAATTACTGGGGCACCTAGGCAACACACACACCTGTCTACTGTATGCTAAAGTGCTGGTACTTGATCTTGATGAGCACCTCAAATATCTGACCTGTACCCTTACAAAAAGACCATCCTTGGCTATCCCACCAGGATTGACCACCACCATCCACCCGCTCTGTCCCACTAGTTCATACTCAGACCTCTGGGAAAATCTCTCTTGTTATCCTAGACTAGGACCTCTCACGGCCAAAGAGCCTTCAGCTTTAGGCCCCTCCTGGTTCAACACACTGCCCCTCCATCTCCAAGCTCCAACTATATCATGCTTCAAAACGCCCCCACGGAACCACCTTGTTAAATAATCAAGCTGTAATTGCCACTAGTCAAAGTCAGACCACTAATACTAATGACAAAGCTTACTACTAAGCTGCTAAGGACAACATAACTCTGGTATTGTTTGCATCAATCCTACCTGTACCAGCTTGTTTGTATCTATGTCTTAAGTTATTGTTATACTGTGTTATACTGTTATACTGTGTATTTTCATTTGTCTTACTGTGACAAGGTACCTTTGTAAATGAGCCTATGGCTCAAAGGTTTTCCAAACTGTTGTCTAAATAAGTAAATACAATAAATGTGCCTGATTTACAGGGCATGTAGAACTCCAGATATGTGGGAATGCCTGGGTTTAAAAGCAAGATCTAACTTAATCACAAACTGGGGACACCAGTACCAACTCATAGGGGAGAAATATAATAAGAATCAGAGAGGGGCTTGGTTATCACAAAGTATAGTGAACCATTGGAATGCTCCGCCAAGTCAGGGGGTCTTTAGTGAAACCATGAACCAGTTTAAGACAGCTCTGGATAAATATAAAATCAATTACCTTTATGATGTGAGTCTATAAATGGTGCAGGACAATAATGGCTTAACGGCTGAAGTACCTGATCTCTCCCTATGAATCCTATGAATTTGGCCAGAGGAATCCATTCTGGTGGAGTATGCTGCAGTTTGCAAGTGTAATAATTGTTCCCTTAATTTGATATATGAAAAAAAATGTAGAACTAATATGTAAAGTTTCCAACACAGGGAATGTTTCAATGGGGTAAGAACACTTGAAATTACTGATGTTACCATTAAATGGTCTAAAAACTCAATGAGCATAATTTAATAGCTTGTAGCCGGACCTATGGAGAAAAAATGAAATAATCTATTTGAGAAGTCAGAGCACCTTTCTTAAAGGTGAAAAGTGGATCTTTTTGATGCTTTAGAAAGCAGTTCTGTACCCCAGCAGTTGAAATACATTATTGCAAATCATGTTCATCACAATAAATTTTTTTACCAGGATTTTTTTGACTCATATTCTGAAGACTGCAATTAAAATCTCTGCTGAAGATTATAGTTATAGCAGTCTCTAAGTATGGTTGTATTAAGTTCAAGACTTGTACTCTTTTAGCTTTGGTCCTGGGACCATAAATATTGTTGAAATGACTAGGATGTAAGTCCCAGATTCCATCTATAATCAGTACACATCCTGGAATAAGGTCTATTAATCTGTGTAAATGGAATTTGGTACCAGTAAAAAGAATACCCAAGCCATCAGCCATACCCATGCCATAGGACCACCATGAAGGTCCCCATATCCAGTCTTTTTGACAGTTTTTTAAGTCCCATAAAGATTTCAACAAGGTTTCTTGAACAAAAATGACATCCAAGGAACAGGAATGATATAGATGAAATAGTCCTATTCTTTAGGCCCATTCTTAAGGCTATGCACATTTAATGTGGCAAAAGTAGATACATCCATTTATGCAGTAAAATGTTATAATTTTGTCCACTTTTTTTTTTTGGTGCCTATGGGCTTATCTGCCTGTTGTAATGGGGTATGTGTATCAGGGAGACTAGAAGAAGCATCTGAATCTGTCACCTCCATGTGTGACTCTCCCCAGATTTTTGGGGACAGAGCCTTAAAAGGATTGTCTGTTTCAATTCTATCATCAGTTTTATCCAGATTTAACTGAGAAGAGTGCCTCTTAGGTAGTGCAGTAGTCCATGGTTGAGAAGGAGACATAACTGAGGGACCAGGCAACACCTCTTCAGAAGTACCGGGCATAAAAGGGGGGTCTATTTCTTTTTCACCCACTGGTATATCCCCCTGTGTGTTGGGGGGGTGATATATGAGCAACTAGACCTGCTGTGGAACATCCATTGTGGCGGTCTGAAGAGTTGTCACCGGTTGTTGTGGGGTAGGGTCAGGGTCCATAGAAAGGTCTGCTGTTTGTTGTGCCTTCAGAATCATAGCATCCTGGTCTAATCTATCCTTATTATGCACATCCCCATGGGCAATTCTGAAAGACATGAGCATGCTTGTTGCAGAGGTTACATTTCTCCTGATTGGCAAACTGGTGGCTGTTGTGCCCAAATTCCCCACATGCTTACAATAGACATTAGGAAGGTGTGTCTAGGAGCCACATTTGTAGCATGATTGTGGTTGCCAGGCATAAAAACAAACCCCTCTGTCCTTCCCAAGAAAAAAAATTGTTGGAAAGATGAGTAGGACCTTCTGTTGCACTTCACAACTTAATGTTTAGCTTCCACCCCCCCTGTCCATAATTTTTCAGAATCCATAATTGCTTCTGGTGAGCTGAGGACTTCACATTTCTGGTTGAGCCAGTGTAAAATGTCCTGGATGTGGACTTCTTCATTTCTGAGCATGACCGTGACCACTTTAACAAGGGGTTTAGTGAGGGATATGGCTAGGAACAGTGTCCACAAGGGGAAAAACCTTCACTGTTTTATATTTCCACCAAAATGTGTCCAGCAGGTGAGGAGACAGAAAGCTAATGTCATTGTTGTCCTCACCAGATGTGTGGATAAATGCATAGATGTCAGCAGGGGAGAACCCCAGTGAGTCTTTAATAAGTTTTTTTCCTACACAGGTTCTATCCAGTGGAGTATCCAGTTCCCCTTTATATCTGAGGCAGACTGCGTTCCTGCAGGGAGCAGGTTCCATGTGGTCAAATAAATCAGAAAACAAGGGTCGTTCAGAAGGAGGAGGAAGCAAAGAGTACTGTTGGTTATTTGATTGCTGCTGAGAAGCAGCCAAGGTAGATGGTACCGAGTCTCCTACTGTTTCTGAAACAACTTGCAAAGTTGTCCCTGGGGCTGAGGGAGAGGCCTCAGTCTCCATTTTTCCTGACACTTTAGTTGGCTGTCCTTAGAGAACTGTGGCACATCAGAAATATTTGTATCATATTGCTTTTGAATTTCTGAAGAAATGACAGAGCCTACCTGTGCATGAGGAGCAGGAGAGGTTGCATGTGAAGAAGCTGGCTCTGATGTGTTAGTCGGAGTCCAAGAGAGGTCTGCAACCCATTTTCCAGATTCAGTTTTTATCCATACTGCCTTCCGCAATGTTCGTTCTGGCGTCTAATTTCACGTGCCTGGAAAATATTGCAAGCTAAAAGCAATGAGAATTCTGTTGCTCATAGTTTGCAATTCTGTCTTAACCCTCAGTGGGGTAGTGATCAGCTGTTTGTCAGTTTCATCATTTGGAGCCATCACAGTCATTTGGTGGGCACCACCCTGTTAGTAGAATCCTAGGTAGAAAATCGTTATACAAACAAAACTAATTTTCTCTCCTTTTTCTGCCGTGACTCGGCTTTCATCCTCCAGTATTGTTTTTCATCAGCAGCAATAAATATGCATGCTACTTTCTTAGCTTGCATTTCCTTATCCAGATGCTTTTCTGCAGCTTCTACATCCATTTCCATATCAGATAAATCAGAAATGCTAGAAATGTCAGAAGTGTTCACTGGCATGTGAACTTCTACCTGGTTTTCCATTTGTTTGGCCTCCTTACAGGCAGCAGCTGGGGTGGAGGACAGCTCCCCAGCCTGCTTCATAGCTGCCTGCTCAGCAGCCACCTGGTCTGCCATCTTGCCAGACAGCAGTTCCCCTACAGGTGAATAAGGGAATTTTTATTGAAGGTTGGACTTCATATCAGAATTACAAACATATTGAGATACATTCATTAATTGCATAAGAAGAAAAGCAAATCCGTACATTATCATGAAGCTAATACAAACCATAAACCTGTTTTTATATCTTAGTTATCATGTTCTTGCACTGTTCTGTACTAATATAATACAGCTCATATACAAATATTTAAAAATACAATTGGAAATAGCATTGCGTCGTCCTAGCCATTTTTTACAATATAACCACCAAAGCTTAATTCTTTTCCATGGGTTGAGGGAAATGTCCCTCTGCTGTACAACCTGTATGGCCTGTTGTACATTTGTTAAGATTCCAGCAGGGGATACAAGCTTTTGCTGAAAGAGTAATGAACATCTTGCTTGCCACAAGAAATATCTTAATATAGCAAATACTGGCCCAGATATTCAAACTGTGCCCAAAAAGTGCGCAATAGCAGGAGCAAGCACAAGTCCATTGCGCCCATGCACAAGAGGCGTGATAGTCAAAAACTGAGCCGGCCAAACTGTGCCTATAGCCGATGACTGAATATCACACCACCTGTGCCATAGTGCAACTAGGGAGGGGAAGCTGAGCAGATCAGATGTGCCATAGCGCATCTGTGCAGCTGAGCAGTCCAGAGGCACCATAGCATAACCAGGGACACCCCCAGCAGCAGGGCGGCAATGCTACTGCACAACCAGGGAGATAGGGGCCCACCACCCATGCCACAGATGGGCACAGGAACACACAGCAGAACATACATCATCCCCCCACACCCCATGCACTGCACAACTGGGGGAGAGCTGGAATAACCACCAGCCCATGGAGACCAGCAACCAACTCAGAGCTGGGCCATGGTGCCCCATCACACCCCCCGGCAAGCTGTGACTGGCACACAAGGAGGGCTGACCACCCCGTGCCACACCATCCCCCCAATGCAGAGCACACCCTGCACTGTGACCCCTAGACACCCTGCCCAGGAGCAGTGTCCACCACTGCGGGAAACCCCATGCATGCCACCACCCCCACTGTGACACTGCAACCCTGTGCACCACAGAACCATGCAAGGCAACCCCACCATGAGCACCCATCAGTGAGTGGCAGCACACAATGATGCAACAACAGCATACACAGTGCCACCATGCACAGCCCCCCCGAGATACTGCTGAGAGACCAACCATGCATCGTCACACGAGGTACCCCACACGTGACAGGGCATGCCCCGGACCCCACCACCAGTGGTACAGCACCCTGCACACTCTCCCAATGACACACCTCAACCCAGCACTGGCCACAACAGCCAGCGCAGAAACCCACAGTGGTGCGTGGAAGCATGCACCACACCGGATGACACAGAGTGCATGGACAGACACCCACCCATACAAAAGGGTACAACAACACAGGGACACAGTGGCGGGGCAACCAAGCCCCCAGTGTGGGCCAGCGTAAACTGTGTACACACAACCCACAGTCCTCCATGGCACTGGAGTGCCAGCCACCCTGCGCAGGCACTTTGGACCTGTACGCCACCAGCATTTTCCTGGAGCACAAGTCACAGACAGTGATGCACATCCCCTGCAACACACACAAGCCACAGCATGGAGGTGGGTCAAAAACTGTGGAGGCCACAGTGTCACCCGAGGCAGACATGCACCACACCAGTGACAGGTGGCAACCCAGCATTGTGATGGGTACAGTGGCTGCCCTGCATGGACAGCCACCACTGACATGCCAGCAGACCGTGCTGGTCACAGACATGCATGGGTGTCAGCTGCACAGGCCATGGATGGGCTGACAGAGGCGCCATGGACACAGAGCACACGCCATGGACCACTGCATACAGTCATCCAGTGCACAAGGCAGAACACACACACACCACAGACACTGCCTGATAGCTACCCCCACACCTTAGTCACCTCCACACGGACACACACATACCCATGACTGCACCACCCCTGATGCCATGCACACCACTGCAGCTGAAGACCTATAGCCTGCTGCAAATCAGAGACCACCACAGTATTCATATCAAAATAACTGTATTAAAACAACATATAAAAGGTAACTATGTACAACAATATATACAAGGTGGGGGGGAGGGCCACAAACAAGGTGGGAGTGGGGGTGGTTAAGGGGCAGGGGTGGACAAATGGGAAAGGAAAGGAGGGGTGTGAGGGTGGGACCTGGGGGACAGGTGATATCAGAGGCAGAGGGACTTTTAATGGGAGCCCTGCTCCTGCTTCTCCACTGCCTGTGCCTCCTGAGGACCCCAGTCTCGTCTATCCAGCGAAGGATATCCAGGGGTGTCCTCACCACCTGCAGGATCTCCCGCAGTGCCTCCCAGATGTCAGTGAGCTGGCAGATACCTAGGACAAGGGAGCACAGTCAATAGATGTGAATGCACAGCCCCATACAGCCCACTCACTGTGCATGGCATATGGCCGTGGGACATACCTCTGTGATGGTGTGTGACCACCCACGTTGATCAAGTCCACATGACCTGCCCACCCAGGCGCATACAGCCATGCGGAATGCTGCACACACCCACTGGCCAAGTCACGCACAGCACCACCGTGGCCATTTAGTGACATGGCTATGTGGTGCAAAGGCAGTGGCACAGCCATGTACCTGGTGCACGCATGGACCACCATCGACGCACTCCCAGACATGCATTGCCACTGGACAGTGTTGACTGTAACAGGTTGTGTGCATGGCAGTGGTGTCTATGGATGGTGACCATGCCCCGCTGCCCACCCTGTTACACAGCATGCAATAGTAATCATAGAGGTATGGCACTCGCTATCTTCGGGCTTGTCTCTTGGGCACTGTGGACCCTCGCCCCACCTGTCCTCCCTTTCCTCTGCATTGCGCCGCAGCTCACAGGCCAGGCGCCGCTCCTCTGAGCCTGTGGTGCAAACTTGGAGCGAGGAACATCAGTACAATCTCATAGAAAAGCCCCCCTGCCCCAGGTGTGTGCCCTCCCACCCAGCCAGACCCACCCACCCCACACCCTAATAACACCACCACAGCCAACTCTGGACGGTTCCTCCCCCATGTGCTGGACACATACAACCGAGATACCCATATGGAAGATAAAAGTGTGTTGACGTAACACCTACCTGGCCATGGCACCATGCCCCTCCTGGCACCTCCCCGCAGGTGGGCTAGCAGCTCCGGCCTCCTCTGCCGCAGGTCTCCATACCTATGGTGGCACTGCTTAGCACTTCTCCCCCATCCAGTGGCCTCCTCCAATGCAGTGGCCACCTCCTCCCACATCTGGCTCCTGGACCTGTCCAAGGGTGCCTCCCCAAACAGTGGTCCATGGTGTGGCTCCACTATGGCCACTAGGTTGAGCAATTCCACCTGCGTCTATTGAGCAGCCCTCCTGCAAGCCATTCTCTCTGCTCGGTCTGCACATATGGTGCTCTGCAGTGCGGCTCCCCACATGCAGATGCTGTGCGGTACAGCGCTGCCATTCCCTATCATGCTGTCACCAAACAGCACGATAGTGGTGCACCCAAGCCTGATGCATGGCACCTAGGGGCCAAAGGTCGGGCACAGGGTCAAGGGTCTCTGGCACATGGACACACACAGTGCCATTGGAACCCAATGCATGTAGTGTGATTGGCTGCTTGTGTGCTGCCTACCCTACTGTTGCCCCAGTGCGCCTATGATGGCCTAGTGCCGCAGCGCCATGTAGGTGAACATCGCTATAGCGCCACTGGCACAATGGTGGCCATGCCCTGCATTGCTTCCCGCACACAGCACATCAGCAGCATAGCAGACGCCTGCGTCAGCAACCCGGGCATGCGCAGTGAGGTGTGTACTATGCATGTCACAGAACTGCACCATTGGCTCAGCACATTCAACACAATTTTGCAAAGCGCAGCAGTGTGATATTCAGTCGTCATATGCAAAACAGCTAATCAGCCATGCGATGGTGCAGCACTGCAATTTGCATCCACTTAAAGTTGCGCCTCACCTTATTTGCATGGGTTGCGCTATAAAAGTGCGACATTGGGCTGTAGTGGCCATAGTGCAGTCTATTGGTGAGTTGCATGCTGTTTGGGAGTGTGGACTGTGGATTTAAGGACATGCATGGGACTGCAGTCACAGGTAACAACTGCCATTCTTACAGGCTAAACAATGACCGAGCAAGTTGTGGGAGAGGAGGAACACAGTGCTGGGATGAAGAGGAGGAGGAGGCCTAATTTTACCAAGGCCGAGACCAAAGCCCTGTTTGAGGCCTACCTGGAACAGGAGACACTTCTCAGCGGATGGCAGGGGACATCTCAAGCCCGTGCTGCTGCATGGGAGGAGGTGGTACGTGCTGTGAACCTGCATGGCAGCCACCAGCGCTCCATGCAGGAGTGCAAAAAGAAGATGGGCACAGACAGGAGGAGGATAAAGGAGAAGGTGGCTGCCATCAGGGCAGCATGAGCTGCGACAGTGGAAGACAGCCTGAGGTGGTACACCCGACCCCACAGGAGGAGAGGATTGCTGGATGCATGCAGCATTGTGCCATTGAGGGTGTTCCGGATGGTGGCTTCCAGACGGGTGGTGGCCCATCACTGCATAATAAGTCATGGTCTGTCTATGGGGGGGGGCAGGGTAGGTCACATGCAGTAACGCAACTTTGTTTTCCCTCACAGATCCTGAGCGTCTGCATGGGTCAGCGGTGGTGGGCCTGTCCACTGAGGACAGTCAGCTGGAGATGGAGGAGGGCCCATCCACCTCCACAGGTATATGTGGCTCAGTGCAACAGTGGGCCCACCTGGCTGTCCACACTGATGTTGTTGTAACAGGTGCAGAGGAAGCCCTGCCCGTGTCCCAGTGTGACAGCGTCCATGGATGCCAGCATGCTGTGACACAGGCCAGTGCCGAGTTTGTCACCAATGATGATGTCGCTAACAGCATGGGCAGTGACACGTGTGTGCCACGGGATGGCCACACATCAGGTAACATCGTGACCATGGCTGTGGATGGTGCTGCTGTGGAGACCTATGTGTCAGCACAGTACCAGCCTGTGCCTGTCAGCACCAGTGGGGCAGCACTGGTGTTTGTTCAGGTCAGTGGGACTGTTGCAGCCACTGCAACAGCACCACTGAGCCCTGTAGAGTGGCAGCGAGAGGGGCAGCATCAGCGGTCAGCCAATGGGCTTGGGGGTATAGGGTACAGCGGCAGTGTCTGTGCACCACCTGTGGACATGCCCAGACCTGGTCCTGGTGCGCAGCGCCCACCCTCAAAGGGTGCTGAGCATCAGGGCTGCACACACCCTGAGGGACAGGATGCAAAGGAGGCAGATGACCTCTTGGACGAGCACACCCGCCTACTGCAAGCATCAGTCCAGCAGCAGATGCAGCTTGCGTCGTTGGTGGATGCACTGCATGCGGCTCTGGAGTGGGCAGAGGAGCGTCACAGCAGAGACACCGCTCTGATCCTGGCAGGGATGGACCGGTTGCAGGAGGATGTGACCACTGCCATTGACTGGCATGCACAGGCATTCACTGCTGTCATGGCCACAATGGGCACACAGTCATGTGCCCATGCATTGCGGACACCATGCAGTGCACTGTCCACCCCTTGTTCCTGGCATTGTGCGACACCCTCCCTGTCGACACCGGGTTCAGCTGTGGGCATCCCAAGCACACATGGTGTAGGCATGTTCAGTGTGCTGCAGACCCCTGCGTGAGCACGTTCATGCAGTGGAACCCCTGGGGGACCATCGGTGCCACCCCATGAGGCCCGTTGTCAGCCTGTCAGTGCTGGTGGGTCTCGGTGGGGCCGCCCACGCATCCTTGGTGGCTGGGGCACTATGTCGCATGACTGACCTGTCTCCCAAAGCAGATACTGTCTGGTGCTGCCCTGTCTGCATTGTGTTTTTCAGTGGGCAGTGCACAGGTGGGTACCCGGCCCTGCACGCGGACACACAGTCCATCTGCACACCCTCCCGGCTGCTGTCCACAGTTGCGTGTGCATGATGATGCCTGCATTGTGCTGTACACCAATGTGCAATGGTGCTCAGCATCTGACACATGCACATGGACCGACAGTGGGCGTGATGGTCTGTGGACATGTGTGTGGCTAGGGGTGGCGTTCTGGGTCGGTGTGCCTCCTACCCTTTGTGCAAGTTTGGTGCATTGTGTGTGTGTGTGTGTGTGTGTGTGTGTGTGTCCATCCGTGTGGCATGTTAGACCTCACCCATCCCTGGTTGTGTGTGTGGTTCTATGCCCTGCCACTTCCCTTGACAGCATGCACCCCTGGTGTGTGTCCATGCATATTTGTTGGTTGTGCCTTAGCCACTGGTGGTTGCACATGGCACCATGACTTACTTGGATTAGCTGCAGTGCTCCTCCGTGATGGTGTCCCAGTGCAGCTGTGCCAGCCGGAGCAGTTGGGGGTCCCATCACCCAAGGGGGGCTGCCCATCACCATCGTCACTGGCGTCTTCATCGGCCCCATCGCTGTCCCCCTCTTCAACCTGTACTGCTATCCCACATTCATTGGCCATGTTGTGCAGGATGCAACAGGCCAGAAATAGCCTGCAGGCCTTTGAGGAGCTGTACTGTAGGGCACCGCCAGAGGTGTCCAGGCAACGGAAACGTGCCTTCAGCATCCTGAACACCCGCTCAATGACATTACGTGTGGTGGCGTGTGCCTCATTGTAGCATTGCTGCAATGGGGCCATGGGCTGCCGGTAGGGTGTGAGCAGCCAGGGATGGAGTGGGTATCCACTGTCACCTGTGTGTAGAGGGTGGAGGTTAGTTTGGTGATAAGCATCGTCCTGCCCTGGGCCATGTAGGCCACTACCCATGTCACCTCTGACCATGCCCCTCCAGGCCCTATGATTGTCCATGTGGTTTGCATACTCACCCACTAGGTGTCCAGAGGGGATATTCCCACTCTTGAATCTGTGGCACAGTGCTGACTGGAGCCAGATGAAGTCATTGTGTGCTCCCCCAGGGTGCATGGCACAGACATTGATTATGCGCCCCCTGGCATCACACACCACCTGGCAGTTGATGCTGGCATAGCCCTTGCAATTGATGTATGTGGCCCCCTCAGGGCCAGGTGGTGTGCGGATGGCCACTTGGATGCAGTCTATTGCCCCAAGCATGCCAGGCATAAGTGCTACTCTGTGGAACTCCTGTATGTTTGCTGTGCGCTCCGCTGGTGCGGTGTGCTTGGGAAATGGATGTACTCCGCAGCATGTGGCAGCAGTGCACTGAGGAATTGGGTGAGGTGGCATGTTGTGGCTGACTAGGTTATGCCTGTGGTGTCCCCAGTTGGTCTCTGGATGGTACCTGTGGCGAGCAAGCACATGCAAGCTGTCACTTTGGTCTCCACTGACAGGGCATAGCTCTGTCGTGTGGGTGCCTGCATCACATCACTGCACAGCTCACAGAGCCGCCTCAGAATTGCCCAATTCAGGTGGTACTGGCCCACAATCTCAGTATCACTGTACAGCTCAAAGCTGGTGCAGGCTTGGTACTGCCTGTTGGGGGCATACCACCGACGGGCCCTTCCACGGCCATGCCACCCTGCTGCCCGCCTTCTCACCCCCCTCATAACGGCCTCCATCTGGAAGATGGCACTGGCTATGTCCCTGGCTTGTGTTCACCCCCCCGGCAGCTGTTACTGTATTCCCCCTGCTGTCCTCACTGCTACTTCCCCTGCACCAGGAACACCTGCCTGTGCTTGCCTCACTGCTGTGTGGTGTACCTCCCCCTTCTGCAATGTCTCCCCACACCTTCCCCTGTGGCAAATGCTTCCAGGTGCCCTTTCCTGCCTGGCCCTGTGTGTTCCTGCTGCCCAGTGTGTCCTGCTGTGTTTTTTCTCTCATATGTGGCTTCCCTGTAGCGTTCTTGTACCTCTCCCTTGCTCCATTTTATTTTGGCTCATTTCCACTATGGCGCAACTTCCACTTGCTCCCCTATTGCGCATGGTGCAAGTTGTTGAATATCGCACTGCGCCATTTATGCATGGTTCCTCCCCCTTCAGTTGCGCATGCCTTCATTATCATTGCGCTGTTGCTCAGCGTGATTTGGGGGTGCAACTGCCTCCTGCTGAATATCGCAGAATGGTGCATTTTCTGACTTGTGCAGGCACAACCCTATTGCGCATGGCTCAACTCTCTTTTGAATATCTGGGCCACTATGTATAAAGTGTCCCTATGAAATTTATGCCAAGCTCCAGAGACTTGACCATACATCAGTGCTATATAGGATAAGGACTGAAACATAGGTTCTCCCCATTGATGTGATACTAAGGCCCAGAACTCTTTGGCATAGGGACATTCTAAAAAAGGATGTTCCTGGGATTCTACAATTTGGGGACAAGATTCTCTGGGGCAATATCTGTCACATAGTTGTTTATGTCAGTGGTTGCCGCACACCGAACCTTCCATAATTATCAAGCCGTACCATGTCCCATACATAAGGGGGTAGTCTTGGTTGGATAGCTGTGTTATGACTTCCAGCACTTTGGTGTCTGGACAATGAGGGAATGAAACTTCTTCAGTCCTTTCTACTACCAGAATGGCCACATAGAGTGCTTTCTTGTCTTGGGTCTGTATCTGAGTAACTGTAAAGCCCCATTTTATTATGTTTTTAATACATTCTGACCCATACTTTGGCAAATTGGGAATTTTTGCCAACATCTGTGGCTTATTTTGGTTCCAAAAAGGACATCATGGTGACAGCCATTCTCTTATTGTGTTTACCCATGGTTTATCACCTGTCTTCAGTGGTACACCAATATTGTATACAATAAATAGACTAAAAGAAAGCTACAGGGTTTATCATATTATCTCCTCCTTCCTTGACACTCCTATAAGTGTATTCTCATTTGATTCAGTTCAATCTACATCCCCAAAAGGTCTGAAAGAAGATACTATACAAGGAAGTAAACAAAGATTGGGGTGGGGAAAAAACAATATAATACAGAAATATTAACACTAATAATGATCTGATGAGAACAACGCTTTTCCTTTTGGATATCAATTGCCCTTTCCAATCTGAAATCAATCCATTTGCTCTAACCAAACTTTTTTCCCAGTTTAAAACTGCGTTATCACCAGGACCATACTCAGTTCCTTGGACTGTGATATTTCCTTTGGTTAGCTCAATACCTGCAAACATATTATTAAGAGGCAGGTGGGTGTCCCCCAAGGGTATTCCCCTGCTTTTGTAGTAGTTGCTCTTATACCCTAACCAGATGGAAAATGTATATAACGTGTTAACCAATGAGAGTTCAGATGTATCTGTCGCTAATGTTAGTACTAAATCATCTGAATAAGTGAGGATTTTAAGCAGAGATCCTCCTATGTCCATAGGTAGTCCTTTAATGTGGCCCTCTTGGGTGATACTTCTGATGAAAATGTCAGTTCCATAGACATACAAAAAGGGACTCAGTGGGCACCCTTGCCTGACTCCTTGTTGAACATTTATATGTCTCCCATGCCACCCATTTATGTTGGGGATAAGGGTAACATTCTTATACATTAACTCAATCCAGTTAACAAAAATCACAGGGATTCCAAAGACCTGTAACACCAAAAATAAAAAGTTGTCAGATAGCCTGTCAAAAGCTTTTTCCTGATCTAAACTTATGACTTACCCCAGTACCTGACCTGTATTTCTCCTATAGAACAATTCCTGTAACAAAATTAAATTGTCATGTTGTTTCCAGCCAGGGATCCCACATGTTTGTGATGGGCTAATCAGGTGTTTTTAAACTTGTGATAACCTCACCAACAGGATTTTACTAAGGATTTAAAAATCTGTATTCAGGAGACTGAGGGTTCTCCAGTTTGCCAAGTCCTCTTTAATGCTGTTTTTGTGAAGCATGATCAAAGTGGCTTTTTTCATAGAAGAGGCAAATGGCTCTTTCTGTAACATGTAATTAAACAGAATTACTAATGCCGGTGTCAGTTCATCTCTAAATATTTTATATAATCCTGCCCCAAAGCCATCAGTGCCAGGGGCTGAGTCCAATTTTAGTTTGCTAATAGCTGTCTTGATTTCTTTCTGAGTTATCAGTTTTTGTAGCTCTTCATCGTCTACCTCAGATACCTGTATGAGATTCAGTGTCTAAAGAGTGTCTATATCTATTGGTGTGTGGAAATGTGTGCTGAATTGAGAGTTGATATACCTCTCTACTTCCTCCAATATATTTGCTGGAGAAATTACTATGTCTCCTGCAGGTGTCCTGAGTTCAGAAATAATTATTTCCTCCACTTTAGATTTGCATTCCTTAAAAGGATCTAAAGTACCTTTCCTAACTTGGGTTCCAAATTTCAGATCTTGTGCAAATGATTTTGCCCTATCATACTGCATGTTTTTCATTTGGTCTTTATTTGTTGTATTAGTACACTGTAATCAGTTGCAGTGAGTTCTGTCTGAGAGATTAGATGCTACAACTGACTTCTAAGTCTTAGGTACTGAATATATTCCTTATTTGCTATGTACTTAGCTCTATTTTGGAATAGGGTTCTCCAAGATTGTTTGGAGTCCTCCCACCTTTCAGACAGGCCATCATAACACTCAGTCTAGCTGCCCAGTCCTGCCTCCAAGCATTACAAGTAGCTGGATCCTGTATTACTGATTCATTCAGTCTCTAGCTTGTTTTTTTACATCTGGTGGCTCCAGCCCATGATAGACACAGTAATGGATGCATGGTCAGAGAATTCCCATGCCTTTGCGAAGGCATTCAAAATGGAAAGGACAGGTGATAAAAATATATAATCAATTCGGGTGTGCAGGGAACCCCGAAAATATGTGCTCCCCCTGTTGAAAATGACTCCTATATGTGTCCCCAGACCTGCTGTGGACACTATCTTTTGTAAGGCTTGAGAATTACAAAACAGTTTATCTGTAGTTAACCCTCTATCTGAGTACTGTAAACCACAGTAAAAACTGCCCATACAAGTAATCTTGAGGTATGGAGGAAGGGCTGTACCCCTTGAAACAGTGCTTTGCACTGAGCTTTTGTCTGGGGGACATAAAGTACAATTAGACAAATCCATTCATGCCAGATGTTAATATCTACCATAAGTGCCCTTCCTGGATGAATATCTACAAGGCGTGATACCGACAGGGCGAGGTTGGAAAAGAGTATACCGATTCCATCACATGTTCTCTCCAGTGGATCAAAAGGACAGACCCTGAGTCCAAATACCAGAAGCTGATTTTAGCTCATAATGCTTTTTTAATTGGGTACCCTAGTTGGGTATGTGTCACTGAACTGTTGCTGAAGTGAATGAAGAGTTCCTATCATTTTCTTACTACTCTTAATGATATTAACATTAATAGTAGTTATTGTGAGAGAATGCATTGAGGGAGTATAAAGAAGAGTAGGTACATGTTCATGTACTAAGGTGTTTTAGATAACCATATTTGTCTTGTCTTCTTATCAATGGAGTCTCCCTCTCTTCCACCTTCTGTGTCTGTGGTGGAGGCAATAGAGGATGTATCAGATCCCTACTCCTCTGAGTCTCCTTCCAGAGTTTCAGCTGCCAGAACTGCATATTTATTGCTTGTTTCCCAGTTGGGCCTGACTGATTCCTATTTCTAGTATTGGTTTTGATCCCTTGTTGTGAAAGGGGCTTCCCTATCTGTGAAAGCGTTTTAGGAGCTACCTTTTGAAAGAGTGCTACCTGACTTGATGGTGGGGGGGTGGGGGCATGCTGCTAACTTCAGTCAAAATAGGGTCCTGGGTACCTGTGTTTTGTTCAGGTTCCTGTTCTGCTGCCGGGACTGTGCTTTGTTGTGGAGCTGGTTCAATTACCATTTGTTCTGCCTCCTCCATCTGTGGAGGGGAAGAGGTAGGGTGTTCATTTACCTCTTGTATGAAACCCTTAGCTCCTAATGTTACCTCTGCTCCCCTCAGACTCTGTTTTGCTGCTGTTCTGGCCTGCAGTTGCTGTGCAGTGTTAATAAGCCCTTTGTGTGATGGACAGTCATCTCTACTGTATGATGCCCAAGGGCACTGTCTGTAGGCATGACACATCTGCTCACAAAGGTTACACTTAAACAAAGTAAGACATTTTGTAGAGGTGTGGCCAAAGTCTGGGCAATGGCTGCATCTAGCTGAGTCACATGCTGAGCTAAGATGCATTTAGTAGTCACACTTGAAACAAGACCTTGGCTGTCCTGGGTAAAAAATGGACCCTCTATCATGTCCTAGGAAAAAGTTACCGGGGAGGTGTGTGGGACCATTGTTGGTAGTGTACAATTTCACCCTGATCCTCCAGCCCCATCCCAAATGTGCTCATTGTCAAGCATGGGGGTGGGTCTGCCCAGGACTTCACAATGCTGATGAAGCCAAACAAAATTTCTTCCACATTGACTTCATCAGTTTTAAAAATAACAGTTATGTTTTTGAGTGCTGGTTTTGTGAGGGCTATGGTCATAAACAGGATTCAGACAGGAGTGTTTTTCAGTGCTTGGTATTGAATCCAGAACCTGTCAAAACTAACAACCTGCTTAAAATTAACATCAAAGTTCCCATTACCAATATTGATTAGTGCAAAGATTTTCAGAAGCAAAATATTTTAAAGACCCTTTAAGTAGTAGTTTTACAATATACAGCCTATCAGGAGGGCATTCAAGTCCTCTTTTATAGATCAAACGAACCGCGTTCCTTCATGGAGCAAGTTCCCCTTTATTTTGAAAAAGATCAGATAGTTTGAACATGGGCTCAAGTCTATCTCTTTGTACAGGGTCTCATAAAATGGCTTCTGAGGGACCCACACAAATAGGATCCTGCATGTTACCAAGCATATTATTCGGTGAAGCCTGTGAGGGAGGAGGCATGACCAAGGCTGCAGTTGTAGGAGTGGTAACAGCCGATACTTGACTGCAGGAGCTACCCCTTTTCAATGGTTGTGAGGTGCCCCTGGGTACATTGGAACTCATTAAGTTGGTGGCCACATGAGCCAGCCCAGTGGCACTGAGGGTGGAGGCACTGGACACAACACCTTGCACCACACTTGTGACCAGGGTTCAGAAGCAAGCCTGGGCCACCAGGGATTGGCAGTGGAGGGACAGGATTGAGCATCCATAGGACTGCTCTCCTATCCTGGGGAGGAATCCAGGGTACCACCTCTCTGTAGTGGCTCCTGGTGATGGCCGGGGGCACTACCAGAGTGATGGCAGCAAAGGGATGTAGTGCGGCAGACTTTGGCATGCAGTACCCAGACGTCATAGCATGCCCATGCTCTGCAAGGGGTGGAAATCAGGTGGAAAATGGTAGAGCAATGATCTGGTGGCTGATGGCCATGCTCAGCGCCCCGTTTCCTGAGAGAATCCTGCCACACAGTGCGTGAGCAATAATGGCTGGCTCTGTAGGGGTGTCAGACCAGGCCCAGAGAGTGTGGGTGCTGGTGGCTGGAGATCATGGAGAACTGCTCCACATGTGAGGAGGATAAAATAGAGATGTTAAAAAAAAAAAGTTGGTGGCCACATTACTGCTTCTTACATTCTGCATAATATACCTTTGGACATCTTTCTCAGCAGAGACAGGGATCCAGTGTCCAGAGTCAGTTTGAATCCAGCCTGAATCTTCTAAGGGATGGGAAGGAGACCAGTTCCCTGTACCAATCTCTATATTTCTAGAGGGAGTATTATAATGTGAGGGGTCAGCAATCAATGCATCCTGTTCCACTTTGCTCCTTGCCTGGTAATCACCAAAGGGATATGAGGAACATTGAGAGGAAGTGGAATTCTCTACAGAAATACTTGGTATTACAGGCATGTCATTATTAGATTTTGATTGTGCTTCTTGTGGCAGTTTCTGTGGGCTCAACCTACATCTAGGTAGAGGCTGAGGGTTTGAGTATGTCTGTCCTGCAGTTGTCCATGGTGTACTTTAGGTAAGAAGTGCCAGTTCTTGGCACACAGCCCAGGGGCTGCTAGAACTTCCAGCTGTCTGTGGATGAGATATTGCAGTCGAAGAATCAAGAACAGCATCTGGTTTTGTTACAGCGGCTTTTCCATGGGATGCCGCATCATGTTTCTGCACCCGAGGCTTAATTCCAGGCATTCCCTGAGTTACGATTGGAGTTTGTGCAACATGTAATATTTCCATAGCAGCCTCCACCTCTTGTGAGTTTTGTGAACATTTATAATGCTCTACTTGCAGCTTCAGCAGTTTAATGTTAGCATCACACTTACTTGTCTGTTTCTCCATCTGCCAGGTCTCTGTAGTGTCTGGCACCAGGATATTTGAGACGCTAGGTAAGTCCTCTGAAGGGATCACAATTTTCATTACTTCCTCCGTGGAGTGGTACACATCAATTCCAGATTCTTCACCATAATCTGCCATTGCCACCACATTTTCAATAGCCTTTTGTGTTAAGAGAACAGGGAGAGAGGCTATCCTCCCTGTCTCTACCACATTCATACCTTCCCCTGTCAACTCCAGGGTGGCCATCTTGCAAGGATGGCCAGAGGTTCCCCCTACTGGCAGGGTAGGGGAATTTCCCCAGTGTCATGGCCAAATTTCTCCCATTCACTAAACAAATACCACCATTGGCTTAATCAGGTTTAGTTTCAGTTGGTTACCATCTGTATCTCATCCCCATGGTTGCCCCTGAAAAAGGGACTTCCAGTCTCAGTGGGCCTACTTGGTCAACAAAATTCAATAAATAAAGTGTGACAAAAATGAATAAAAACTCAAATATAGCAATTCATAGAAAAACAAGGCATTACGTTTCAAAAAACACACACAAATGCAGCCAGAATAAACACATTGAAAAGCATCAATCTGTCTGCGTCAATTGACGTGAAAAAAAACAAGCACATTTCTTTAAAATTCAGTGGACTCAGGCTCAATATCTGAAGCTAGCTAGCTGCACTGAAAAGATAGAATGCAGAGAACTCTGCGGATCTGTGGAACTGTGATCCCACCTAGTATTTTTTTGTCCATCTTTCCAGTAAGGGTGCTCTACCGGCCCTAAATCACTGACTGCCACAATACAGTAGATCCGTAAAGAGAAAGATAAAAGAGAGAAATGTAGCAGTTAGAAATTGCAATTCACATTTAACATCAGAGAACAAAATCAATCAAATAAACCATTTAAACAATTTACATAAGGGATTAGAACTAAAACAGCGCTATATTCCCAAACTCCTTCCACTTACGCACTCCGCAACACCGACTCCAGGCTCCTCTCCCTTCAACGCATGTCCTCTGCCAAAGGTCTGAATGCTTTCAAGTATCGAATGCCTTACGTATGGAATTCCCTCCCGGCCGAACTTAGACACTCCACCTCCTCTCAGCAACTAAACCCGCTACTCAAACAGCATTTCACCACCATCTGCACGTGCCGCTTGCCCCATTGGCAACCAAATCACCTGTTCATCTGTAGACTTGCTTATATGACTGGCTTACCATTAGAAATCCTCTAATGCAGCAGCACTTAGCCTCACTATGAACTCTATCCAACTAGCAGTTTTAGACTCATCTCCCCTGCCAAGAGGCAGGTTTATCTTGTATAATGTGTTGTCTCTCATCCATGCTCTGTACCTATCATGAAATGTTTGCTAATCATTGCTTATCCAACTTCCTTCTCCCCAGAACACATCTGGAATCGAGCATTGCATCGCTAAGTATGCCCTCCTGATCAAACTTTTAAATAAATACAGTAAATAAATATTGTGTCTCCCCAGATTAATGTATCAAAGGAGTGGCTTAATGTCCCAGCTGGTTATTAGGCCCTGTGGATTAGAGATGGGCAAAGTGGATAAAATTTGTGAAGTTGGTGAAATTCGCAAAGTGCTGACTGTGAAGTTTTTGCAAGGAGAAGTTGCCCTTTTTCTAGGCGAAATGACTTAAATTTGTTCAACTTTGGCTAACTTTGCCTAACTTTACCACCTTTACAGGTGAAGTTAGGCTAGGTTCCGAAGTGGAAACTTTGTAAAGTAATTCGTGAAGGCAGATTTTGCAACTTCACTGGAACTTCGCTAGCGAAGTAATATTTTGCAACATCTCCACTGTGTATACAGGTAGCCAACTGACAAACTCCATCAGATTTCCCTTTGCAGTAGTTTAGTCAGTCTATCACCACCCCTAGGTCCTCTACCTACCATCTCAAGTGCCACGAATAGGATCTCATTAGGGTTTTAATTATATCGCTCACTGAAATGTCTACCCAGTGGTTTGTCAGTCAAACCTGATCTTATACTGCAGATACGCCCCTATATTCTTTGGTGTAGATGTCTGATAGTTTGGTCAGTGTAAAAAAGGGGACACGTGCACCAGTCAGTCAAAAACTACAAATTTGCTACTGGAATTAAGAAAGCTTTTGATTTGTACATCTATGTCATTGTCCTCCAGTTGAAACTTACTAGCCTAAAAAATGTAATTGCACACATTACATCTCCCAAATTTGTGCATTCTTTTAGGTGGTGCTGGTAACCAGTGATCAGGTGTTGAGTTGGTATTGGCAGGACTGTTGTGGTGAAGAACTAATTTATCATGCAGGTTTTCAGCTCTAGAAAATTTAATTCTAGGATCAGCACCAGCTTCAGATGCCAAAACGGAATCAGAGCAAAATGGGTCAGTGTTCACTAATATGCCACCTATTTGACCAGATTAATTTAGTTATAAGGCACAGTGGTTGCTTACTGTCCCTGTTCCTTGGTTTCAGTTGCAAAATGGCACTCCTATGCATGCTTCTTGTCCTGTCATGTGCTTTATCTAAAGTGGTGCAATTGGATCCCCTGGTTAGAAATCTCTGATAAAGATCTAAGGATTGTGCTCAAAGTCTTCACTGTTAGAGCAGTTTCTGCAAGTGCACTGGAACTGCCAATAGACAATGGATTGGATAAGGGAGCATGGGTGTGAACTTTCTGTTTTAGGCAAACTGTTAGTAGCAGTGGGCTTTCTGTACCCTTTAGTTTGGATATCCATGTCACCATCAATGGAGAAGGTCACTGAAGGAAACTAATTCTCTCCATGCTGTATGTAAAATTCAGATTGATGTAATTTCAATTCATCCATTCCATGAACTGCCCCACTTCTTCTTTGTCCCCTCCCATACACAAATTATATCATCGATATATTGATGCTACCTAATAATATGGATCAGGAAAAGGTTAGAAGAATGAGAAAAATGGCGGTCTCTTCACGGAGTCTGAGGAAGAGATTGGTAAATGAAGGTGCCATGGCTGCCCTCATAACAGTGCCACACAGTTGTAAATAGAATGTATTTTTAAACTCAAAGTAACTGCATTACAGTACAAACCTTAAGCCTCCAGTATGAATTAGTTTGGGAATGTTGTACATAGGGGATGTTTATTCAAAAAATGGGAGAAGGCCAGAATGTCTAGATCATGTGTTATGCTGGTATAAAGTGATTCAACTTCTATACCAAGCCAGATGTAATTGGGATTCGACTAAAAGTTCTGACATTTGTCAAGAGCATCAACACTGTCTCTAGGGTGGAATCCTAGACTGAACAGACACTCCATAATAAAAAAATCCCCAAATGTGTTAACGTTCTTGGTCAAGGATCCCACCCCTGACATGATGGGATGGCTGGGAAGTTTGTCGTAACCCTTATGAATTTTGGGCAGGGCATAAAATGTTGCTATGACTGGTGAGTTGACCCATAAAAACTTAAACTCATCCTCTGAGATATAGTTGTTCACCTTCCCCCATTCCAACAGATTCATTACTTTTTTCTTGAATGCATCCATCAGATTCCCAGGGAATTTATTACAGTTTTGCTGGTTGTCCAGCAGATCACAAACACATTTAGCATAGTCCTCCTCTTTTAAAATTATTATATTGGTGCCCTTGTCTGCCAACTTAACCACAATATTATGCATCATAGCTAGATCCTTTAGAGCTTTTGATTCAATGAGTGCTAAACTGTGGCAGACAATGGGCAGCATATTCACCAGCAGGTCATATAGGTCTCCCGAAACATAATACTTTCAAATGCTTTTATAGTAGGGCTGATATTGCTGTAAGGGCAGAATAGAGATTTTCATTTAAATGGTGACCTTCTTATCTCCTGTTAGTTTTCCTTTGTGACATCATACAAAATACTAGCTTTGGGGTCTATGTACTAACGGGTAGGAAATATACGCCGGATGCACGCATCCTGCCCACGTATCTCTGCGCCTGTGGACAGGTGTGCACTGGCCGTATGCATCAATGGCCACCACCTGTCAGTGGCCATGCCCCCTCAGCATGCAGGACTCTGCACGGTGGCTGGGGGCAGGGTCTTTGCCCAGGCAGAGTATCCAATGGGATGCCTAGCCTGTGTCCAGGTGTGGATTACCAGTGCACCGTGGCACGGGTCTGGGTGTCTGAATAGCACCTACATGCACCTGGATACATACAGCCATGCCCCGTTGGCCTGTGGTACACCCAGCATGAGACCTGCCACAATGGGCATGCTCGCCCAATGCACGGAGGTCCGCCACCTGCTGCACATGTGCCGCAGTCCTGGATGCCTGCTTCCCACCCCACCTGTATGCCCTGACAGTGCTGATACCTGGCATGCACCCCCCTGCACACACAAGGCACAGCAGGCCCCGTAGTGGGCAGGCCCCCCAAACATGTGTTCCCCCACCCAGATGCACACATCCTTGCCCCGTTGGCCTGTGGTACACCTAGCATGGGACCTGCCACAATGGGCACAACAACCCGGTGCATGGAGATCCTGAACCTACAGCACATGTGCCCCAGTCCTGAATGCCTGCATCCCACCCCACCTGTATTCTCCAACACCACCGATACCTGGTATGCACCCCCCACACACACAAGGCACAGCAGGCCCCATTGTGGACAGGTCCTTCAAACATGTGTTCCCGTACCCCAGACACAGCAGGATGCCATCATGGTAATGTGCCACCATAGACCCTGCCCCCATTGGTGTTCAGTGGCACCCCACTGCCACTGACAGACGGACTCCCCAGTCCCTATACCACATGTGTGATCCTCCAGATGACCAGTAGCACAGCCCTCCTCACACCTCCTCAGCTGCCGGCCATCTAAAGGCTGCAGGGATCACACCACCTATAGGCAGTGTGAACCAAGCAGCATTTGGATGGATGGTGGCCGAGGAGGTGTGAGGAGGGCTGTGCCACTGGTTGTCCAGGGGATCACACATATGGTGTGGGGACTGGGGAGTGCTTTTGCTGGTGGCAGGGGGGTGTCACTGAACACCAGTGGGGGCGAGGGTACTGGGTCAGGCACTGGACTAAGGATGATTGCTTACCTATGTGTGTGCAGGGGAGGATGTTGACCACAGCAGGGATGGGGCACCTTAGGTGCGGGGAGCTTGTGCATTACCAGAGGGACAGGGCATGGTATGGTGGGAGTGGAGGCTATGGTAGCACATTACCAGGGTAGTGCCCAGCTGTGTCCAGGGCAGGGGTGCCATCACAATACTGGTGCAGGATGGCACTGCATGGTGGCAGTGGGGAGGCAGGTTGGGTGGCTTACCAATATGCCACATCAGCCAGTGATGCAATTGGATGGGCACTCATCCTGTTGGCTGCCCAGCCCCCTTATGCTGCCTAGTTGCATGAGGGAGCATGAGGGGCTGTATCAAGGTCCCGTCACAACAGCCAGGTGCTGTTCATGGGGGCACCTAGTGATTTATGGCAGGGTCCCCCAAGGCATATCCTCCACACCATTATGCCCCCTACAGTTTATACTATGCACCTTTGTGCGTGCCGCATAGTGCAGACATACCCCCGCCTCCCACTGCATGTTGCAGTCTGCATGCCTGGGGGATCAGGAGCATTGGGGCTGCATGCCCCCCCAGTGAATGCCATATGGGTGACACAATGGGTGCAGAGTGTCTCCATGCCTCACATATGCAGCGGTGAGGGACTCTGCACCTTCGTGCATAGGGCCTGTTGAGCATAGAATTATCAGTGTATCAAACATAAGTTTGTCTAATGCTTCTATGTTTGCAATATGCTGGTCAGACCAGATGTTTAGGTCTGTAGTTTCTTCCATGTAATCCTGAAAATGAATATTGGGGGCAGTAATGCAGGTTCACAGTCACTTACTACCTCACTACCCACCCTGTTCCGTTATTTGACAAAGACATGTTTGGGAAACCTTTTCTCCTGCTATTGTCTGCTCCCCACACCTTTCACTTACCCTCTCTGTTCTGGACTTTTTCCCTATTTGTTTCTCCTATCTGGCATGACCTCTTTCTTGTAATAATAATGTGATTATTGATATCTCATGTCCTTTTGCACAAATGATTTGATATGTATTTGTATATGTTTTCTAGCTCTTGACACAGCACAAATTGTTGTGTTATCTATGTAACCTTTTTTTGTACTGTACCTAATTGACGTGGAACCTTTGTAAAAGAGCCTCTGGCTCAAAGGTAGTAATTCCTAGAACAATAAACTAAACTAAACTTAGACCAACCAAAAGATCAATCATATTATTTTCAGAAGTCTGGGCGGAATTGACTATCTCCTCCCCCCAGCAACATTTACAACACTTAAACCCATATTGTTACAAATTTGCTCATTGTTAGAGAAAAATTCACGGTCAGTTTTTTTAAAAAAATTTGAATAGATCAATCTGAATGGAAAATATATCCATGTCAGTTTGTGGAACCATGCAATTTAAGCCTTTGTTAAGGAGAACAAGTTGGTCAACAGCTACATTTACTTCAGAGATGTCATTTTTTTTTTTTTTGCTTCTTCATGTTGCTGTGAAGATTCCTGTTTTGACCTTCCTTTCCTGCCCCTCTTGGTTTTGCATTTTTGTCTCCCAGTTTTTGTTTTCTTTTGCCCTTGATCTGTTTCAGCTACTCTTGCTCTAAAAAAGGTCTTGAGCTGGAGTTACTGTTGTCTGGTTTGGATCTGTTCACCTCTGATCCACTTTGGTTCTTAGTTTAAATTGTTACTTCATTAGCAGCTCTCCCTCGTGAATGGGAATGTCCTCTGCTTGCTGATCTCATTCTCCTTGACCAGGTTAGAATGTTCCCAAGCAGATAATGCTCTCTATCCCTTTCCACTGTGGACTGTTGCATTTGACCTATTCTGTTTCATGTTTGTCCAATTTATTTTTTAATTGGCCATCAAGTTTTCTGAAATAAGGGTTTGTTTTGAACTTTATTACTTCTTTCTGAATGTTAACTATTTACTCTCTTAATTCGTTATGCTTGTCCATGTCTTCAGCAATGAATCATTGAATAGTTTAATGCATAGACATGCAGCCTCTTCCCACTGTTGCTTTCTAGTAACGTTTTCTAAATCACATGATAGAGTTTATTAACCCTCAGACCTCTTGACAAATGATTTCTCTCCAGGTAAGTCTCCAAAGTGATGATGTTACACATTACATTTAATTCTTGAAAACTTAGTTTCTCCAGTTTAAGGGACACCTCCATAAAGTTGACACCATCACTGCTACTATCAGAAGTTAAAGCAGAATTTTGCAGTTTATCTTTTGCTCACACCTTTCTGTCTGCAAGTTCTTCTATGTCCTCCAGACAGGTATAATTGCTTGCAGGTGGCTGGGCTGAGCTTCCTGATGTCGGATTTGTGGAGTTCATAATATTGAGGTGCTCTGAAACAAAATGCCTGGTAGGACAGTTAGGTCAAACTCTCCTCACAGGGCTTCACTGTGATAAGTAATCCCAAACTCCCAAATGGTAGTGCTGTGCTGGCATCCATGGCTACACAAGAAGAGCAGACTGACACATGAACACAAAAACAAGTGTGATCAGTTGTGTGATAAATTGTGCTGAAGCCCATAACTCCTTTAGTGAAGTTTATTATATCACAAGCAGGTTCACAATGTAAAGTGAGGGTATCACATCAAGATCGCACATCCAAGAAAGTGTGTAGTCAAATAAATGAATTTTGGGTGACTATTTTAACAGAATTGTTCTAAAAACTTCCAATGTTCAATGCAGAATTCATTTCAGGAGGATTTTATCTAACACATATTGCTAGAACCCCTTGCAAATTATTCCTTGTGAATTGTATTCCTTTATTTTTATGGCTTTGATATATGAATACAATGTTTTTCCTTTTGAGGTTTTGGCATGGAACCAGGTGAGGGAACTAATCAGCCTCAAGACATCACAGCACTTCAGCCATAGTCTTCATCAGGGGTGTCATGATAGCTGCATTTCCCCTTTTATACCTGAGGTACCTGGAGCACAGTGCCACCATCGGGGTAGCTGTTTACAATAACGCTTCCAGGTAAATGGTTGGGGGATGAGAACAAGGTAACTCAGTGTTGACAAAAAGTGAATAAAGAATCACAGGTAGCAATTTATAGAAAAAACAAGGTACTGTAATAAGTATCAAAACACACACACAAACAAAGAAATACTGCTGGAATAAGTCATTAATCTGTCTGAGTCAACTGAAGTGAAAAAAAAAATGTCTTTAAAATTCATCGGTTTAAGGCTGCCATTATTAAAAAATACTGGCCCGTTGTGCTCAATGATCCAGTTTTTTTTATACTTTATGTTTATTCATTTTCAATGTACAATACAAAGTAAGGAGTATCCTTAGTTTCAAATACATGATTTGACAATTATAGAAGTGCTATATTATAAGAAAATATTCTGCATCCTTTGTTACCCCGTGGGGGAGGTCATGTTCATATGAATGAGAAAGAAAAGTTCCACAATTTAGCACTTGAAGCATGCTCATGGACTGAATCAGTAACTGTCTTTTCAAAAGTTCTGCCAGGTGAAGAACTCACTATATATTGCCAAAACAGACATTTTATAGTCCATGTAAGTCAACAGAACGATAATGGTACAGGTCTACATTTGGATATGTCAATGCAAAAAACCTGCTGGAACAAACTTCCATACTTTAAGATATAAGGTGATAAAAACTATTAATAAGATTCATAGATGCAGTAAAGAGTCAGTTGGCTATGGCTTATTAAGACTCGTCACGTATCAGTGGTACTGTTTAGTGTGAACATTACCCATAAAAGTATCATTATGAACTGAGGATCGTAAATAGAGGAATCTGATTGGCTGAGAGCTCTTTGAAGCCATGATGATATCAGGCTACATCATCATGGCTTCAGAAATGTTCTGGTGCCACCAGCCTCCTTGCTCTCTACTGTCTGAGAACTATTTTTTCAAAATGTACTCCTACACCATCCAAAAACTCATTTATAAAACATTTTAAAACCTGTTTCTTCTATTTTTTTTATTTAAAAAACTTGAAACTCAGTTCATAATAGCAATAAGTCAACAGAAAATACCTTGGGCTAACTATCAACCAAGGTCTTACTTTTAAGTCCCATGTAGAGCAGGTAACTAGGTCTATCCACAGCAAACTCGGCACCTTGTACCGGCTAAAAAAACAACTTATCCCGGAGGCAAGGCAAGCAATTGCCTCCAGCATCCTCCTTCCTACATTACTGTATGCTGCCCCTGTAATTCAGGGTATGTCAAAGCATGAGGCCAACAGGCTTCAGGTCCTGTACAACAAGGTGGTGAGGTTTGCGACACTGATTCACCCAAGAAGCCACCCCTGCATCTCACTGGCCCAGCTTCAATGGCCTTCCTTTGAGGCTCATCTTCAGTACCCCCTGCTCTGCCTTGCTTACAAACTGCAGCACCCAGCTGCCCCACTAGCCTTACAAGAATAATCATTCCTAAGTCTAACCCTTGTATACTCAGGACCACTGGTCAGTCCCTACTAGCAATCCCCAGAGTCAAGACTAACATGGGAGGCAAATCCTTCACTCACACTGCCCCTAAGCTGTGGAACACTCCCCCACCTTTAGTACAGGAAGCCCCATCACTGTTAAACTTTCGCATAAGTCTCAAGTCCCACCTGCTTGGGGCAAGCTCATTCCATTGTCAGGGTGTTGGATAG
The DNA here is from genome assembly GCA_016271365.2 of Neoceratodus forsteri. NCBI lineage: Eukaryota > Metazoa > Chordata > Ceratodontiformes > Ceratodontidae > Neoceratodus > Neoceratodus forsteri. Next base: position 779,833,721 of record CM028131.1, read on the forward strand.
TCACCCCAGGTCCCATATCCTACACCAGTTCCTTTTCTTTTCTCACCAAAAATGACTCCAAAAGCATGCCTCAACTCCCTCAATTGTTGCACTTATGTTCAATATATTGAAATTTTGCCCTTATTGTAACCTTGAATTTCATGTCTACTTTCTCTGCTCCCTGTACTACCTGACTGTATTGTACTGTTTCTGTCTGCTGGGTTGCCCCTGAAAAAGGGACCTTCAGGGCTCAGTGGGCCTACCCAGTCATCAAAATTCAATAAATAAATAAAAGTCACTCCAGGGTGTGGTATATCATGGGATATCATCACTTCTTGGGTGGTTGGATGCACTCGGCCTGCGACCCCATGCCCAACCACCCAAGGCGTGACAATATCTCATTATATACCACACACTGTCATGCCTTATTGCTTAATTTGAACACTTCCATTGAATTACTGAGTACAACTGATTCAGGGAGGGCATTCCAAATATTAACCACCCCCTGACTGAACCACCCACCTCTCCTACATGTTTTGTAAATTTCTTCCCTGAGTTTGTAATCTATGGGTCCTGGTGGTTCTGATGTTTGAATTTTTACACAGTCGTGTGCTTTCCCATAGTCTTTCTTTTTGAAAAGCTTTGTAAATGAAACAGAAATCCCCTCTTAATCTCCTGTGCTCAAAAGAGTACTGTCCCAGTTCAAAGAGACTATCCCCATATGACTGTTTTTTCAAGCTTTTAATGTTCTTTGTACCCTTTCCATTAGTCTTATACTACCCATACTATGTGGTGCTCTGAGGGGAGAACAATATGCTAAGTGCAGTCTCACCAAAGAAGAGTAAAGTGGCATGATTACATTTGAGTCCCTGCTTTTGACATGCCTCATCTACACCATAAGATAGTATTACATTTTTAACAGATTCCCTTGCATGGGTATCAAAGAGTAACTTATTTGTGATGGTATCTCCAAGATCTTTTTAATTCACAGTAGAATCAAATAACTTATTATTCAGTTTATACGCTGCCGATATATTATTGTGTCCAAAATGCATTACTTTGCATTTCTCTTCTTTAAATCTTAGCTTGTTCTAACTTACCTATTGTTCTAACGGATGCTGTGCAGTTTCTTCTCTGTTATTTACTATAGCCCCAGGTTTAGTATCGTAAGCATATTTGCAGAGCCATGAGCCCGATGATGTCTGCATTGTGAAAACATGCACATTGAATAGAGCAGGACCCAACACTGATCCCAGCGGTACTCCACTAGTGGCACTGACTCAGTCTGATTGATAACTCAAAATGCATACACTCTAACACCTGTCACTCAACCATGATTCAACCCAAGATATGATATGAGGATGGCACTTCAATACATTCAGCTTATTGACTAATTCCCTATGTGGGACAGAATCAAAAGCTTTTGAATAATCAAGGTAAATCACATTTACTGGTAAGCATCTGTTGTGTGCACTACTGACAGGTTCAAAAAACTGCTGAAGATTGGTTAGGCATGGTCTCCCTGGTACAAACTGATGTTGGGTAACATCCACTAACCCTTCAGATGCAATGTGATAACCAATTATTTCTCTTGTGATTTCTTCCATAATTTTTCCTAATATGGAAGTTAGACTAATGAGATGATAATTCCCAATGTCCTGTATGTTCCCCTTTTACAATATTGGGGTTACATTTGCCTCTCTCCATTCTGATATCATTTTTCCCTCTCTCAAGGAGGCATTGAATAAACAGGTCAAGGGTCCTGCTACATCTTCCAGTTCTTTAAGAACTCTCAGATGGATTCCATCCAGTCCAGAAGATTTGTCTACTTTAACATTTTTCAGTTTTTCTAAAACATCTTTTTCAGAGAATACCTTGATGTATACATCATAATTTCCCCCTAGATCTGTGTCAGTGATATATTTTTCCTTCTACTGGAATACACCTAAGACATTTTATTTTTATTTATTTATTTATTGAATTCTTGGATTACAACCTTTGAGCTACCAGCTCCTTTACAAAGGTTCCACATCAGGAAGAAAATACAAATGTTCAAGCGTAAAGCACAGTTTAACAAAGAGTATAAGACAGATGTCAAAAGCACTAGGACTTAACAGAGGACTTGTGGATAGGATGTGTAACTTGGCACACAGACAGAGTCATGGCTAAATCAGAGGTAAGAATGAGGAGGGGGTAATTGAGTGAAAAGGGGAGGTGGAGTAGAAATAGGTGTACTGCAAGCAGGAACCTCTGGCTCACCTTGTCAGGAGGCCATGAGGGGTGGAAAGGAGAGGGTGAAGAAAATGGGAAGGGCCATTGGCCCCAGGGGAAAAGAAGGGTGTAGGGTGGGAAAAGGACAGGGGGAAGGGGAGGGTAATAGGTAAGTAGGGGAAGGTGGTGGGGGTGGAGTTGCTGGGGAGAAGAAGCGGAATGGGTGAAGAGCAATAGTGCGCATTTGGTGGGGGTAGTCAAACAATTTGTAACAGGAAGGTTGGTCAGGTAGGGCAAGTGCATTGCCTATGGCAGAACAGGTGGGATCTAAGCATGGATTTGAACAAGTCAGTTTTCTTAATGGTAGTACGTACCAGTGGGAATGAGATGAGCCATAGTGGGGCCCCGTATTTGAAGGATCGCTGACCTTGGGTGGTGTGAAGATAGTATATTTTGATGGGGATCTTGTTCGATGTCCTCATGATCTTTGTTGGAGTGACCTGGTGTATGAGGGAGTTGGGCCCTGGTGACAAAAGGCCCAAGGTGGCTTTTTTTGGCAAGGAGACGTACTTGATAATGGGCCCTGTCATCCAGGTTTAGCCATCTGGTTTGCTGGTAGAGGTGGCAGGTATGGGTCAGTTGTGGAGCTCCTAGCGCAAGTCGGCAGGCTTTGTTGAGCGTGTTGGCGAGTCTCTTGTGGGTGCTGTCAAGGGCTGCACTGTAGATAGCAAGGCCATAATCAATAGTTGAGAAGACCAAACTGGTTATGGCAAGCTGGAGGGCTTTATCAGTGAGGCAGTTGCGATGCTTGTAGAGCAGGCTGAGCTTCCTGTTAGCTGTAGAGGCCACATGATCAATATGTGAGGCATATGAGAGGGAACTATCAAGGGTATGGCCCAGATATTTGAATTTGGGGACTGTTTCAATGGGGATCTGTTGTAAGTTCTGGATGTTCACAGTTGCAGCCCTGTGGCAGCTGTGCGCTGGGGCAAAGAGTATGGATTTTGTCTTTTTTGTGGTTAACTAGGAGTCTAGCTTTGTTAAATCAGTCTTCCACATTGTAGAAGTCCTGTTGGAGACACTGCTCCAGTGCAATGTGATCAGAGTGACTGGTGTAGATCACAGTATCATCTGCGTAGAGAAGAATATTTTGGTGGCAGGCAAGCAGAAGGTTGTTTAAGAAGAGGCTAAAGAGGAGGGAGCCCAGGATGGATCCTTGGGGGACTCCAATGGACACTTGGAGGGGGTCAGAGAAGACATTGCAAATTTTTACCTGCTGAATGCGACCAGAGAGGTAGCTCCAGAATCAGCACAGTGAGTCTGAGGAGAGCCCAATTACCTCTAATTGGGCCACCAGAAGGTCATGGCTGACTGTATCAAAGGCCTTAGTGAGGTCTATGAAGTTTGCCCCCACCAAGCGGCTCTGGTCAAAGGCACTGTGAATGTAGCCCATTTACTCAAGAAGCGTGGTGGTGGTGCTGTGGCTTTCCCGGAAGCCATGCTGCTTCTTGCATTGTAGCTGGTATTTTTCAAGGTGTTCCACCAGCTGATTGTAGACTATCCACTCGAGGGCTTTTGAGATAGGTGGGAGGATTGAAAGTGGCCGATAGTTAGTATGGTCGGTCTTATTACCGATTTTGTGGATGGGGTGATGATTGCTGCTTTCTAGAATTCTGTGAAGGTACCTGAGGTTAGGGACAGATTTATGATACAGGTCAGTGGGGTTAGCAGTTCACTGAGGGTAAGCGAGATTAGTTTTAGATCAAGGCCCTCGAAGCTGTGCCTGGACTTTCCGAGGACTTGGGAGAGATATTTTTACCTTACCTTTAGATATAACTTGAGGTAGAATGGGGCTTGCAAATGTTAGGGACAAGCTTTGGGGTGGGGCTGTTGGTACCGGCTTGGAATTGGAAGCTAGGGGGGAGCACGGAGCTGAGGTCCAAAGGCTGTATTGAAGATGTCTGCAATGGATCTTGGGTTCTGTGTTAGGGATCCATTATGGCTTAGCATTGTGGGTGCTGTGGTATCACATTTCCCTATGATAGTGTTGATGTTATCTCAGAAACGGCAGCTGTCATCCCAGGTGAGTAAAGCTCGAGTCGGTGGAAATTAGCTTTTGCCTGCTGGATTGTGACAGTGCATTTGTTTCGTGCAGCTTTGAAGTTCAGCAAATCCTGGCAGAGCGAAGATTTAAGTACTTATACCATAAGTGGTCCCTGGAGCTTAGCATGGCAAGGAGGTGAGGGGTTATCCATGTTTTATGCAAGCCACTGAGTTTCCTTTTGGCTAAGGGGGCAAATATGTCGCAGGCTGCACTGAAAATAGCTATAAATTTACTCAGTGCTGTGTTAACATCGTTGGCATTTAGGATAGGTGCCCAGTTCACTTGTAGGAGGTGTTGCTTAAAGAGTCCTAACAAGTCCCTTTTTGGCTTTCGGGATATAATCACCTTGGGGGGGTGGTCTCGGAGCCTTGTTGGACCAGGCAAGGATAATGGGTGAGTGGTCACTTAGGAAGTCAGGGAGCACTTTTACGCCGGAGGTACATTCTGGGTGGTTAGTTAGTACCCAGTGTAGCAAGGTGCTGTTTTCTGATCTGTAGTTTGAGTGGGTAGGTTGGTTGACTAACTGAAGGAAGTTAATTGAGGAGACCTCATCCTTATAAGCGACTGAGTCATGAGACAACCAATTAATGTTGAAATCCCCTAGCAAAATGACTTCACTGCTAGAATGGATGTCAGTAAGATACTCATGTAGTACTCTGAAACTCTCAGCTGTTTCCCTGGATGGTAAGTAGGCTGAAACGAGAGTAAGACCTTTGCCCTGGGTACCAAGGGTTAAGCACACAGAGAGTATCTGAATGTTTTTTCCCATGCTTAAATGTGGGAGAGCTGTACCCTGCAGGTGGTCTTTTATGTAGATTATACAACCACCTCCCCTTTTGCCAAGCCAATTGTGGTGGAAGGGGGTGTACCCATGGAGCTGGACTTGACTGTCCTGGGTCCTAGGGGTGAGCCATGTTTCAGTTAAGGTCAGGATGTCTGGGTTGTGTTGCATGACCCAGGCTTGCAGCAGGCCATGTTTTGGCAGCAGACTGCAGATATTAAGGGATGTGATGGTGATCAGACGACTTTTCCTGGTTTGTCCTGTGGCATCGTGGCAAGGGCCAGGGTTGGGATGAATATTACCCGAGAGCATTAAGAGTAGCCAGGCTACACTGTTTGCAAGGAGTTTGAGTTGCTTAACAGAGCGGGTTGGAGGGTGTTGGGATTGGAGTTGATGCTTAGCGTTTTAGGCAAAGTGATATGAGAAAGTTGTGGACGGCGGGATAAGGTAGCGGTGGTCTGCGGTTAGTGGGCGCAGTGACCCTGACAACAGGGGGACATTGAACATTGGGATACAATAACCTGCTGTGGAGTTAGGGATCCCCCCTCTGTTAAAATGAGGTGATGCCAGTGCTATATTACAGCAGGCAGGCGGCAAGGCAGTAGGGAATAGTAGGAGGATCATGTGAGAAGTTACAAGCCAGGCTGCATGCAGCAGCTTTGCTGGTTTTAAAGTGTCAGGCATTGCTGGTAGGGGTGGTTCAGGCTTCAGGAGTATTCTGTCTTGGTGCACCCTTCAGCAGCACACTCGGCTGTGTGGGGTGCAGGTTCTATACCGGTTTGTTTGGGGTATGATCCTGGGTAAATGAACGTTATCAGGGATAGTATGTAGGTTCCAGGGACTATTTAGGACAAGGTCCACCCTTTGTGTAAGCAGTCTGTGGGTGGTGCAGCCGGTGAGAAACAGGGTGCAGTTTGGCTTTAAGGGCAGAGCCTGCTATCAGTGAAATAACTCGGTAGGGGCAGGGACTCTGCCAGGAGGATTGGCAGAGAGCTGAGCGGGAGGAGAAAAAGCGTATTTAAAGGAGGACTGAGAAGGGGTGGAGGGGCGGGAAAAACAAACACCAGAGCTTTACCAGCAAACTGAGCAGTCTGGGGTGCCAAAATCCAAGCAGAAATCCAAATTTTAAAGGTGCTCCGATAGGAGATGGCTCTGCAAGTCGGCCGTCCAATTGGCATTTGCCTGGAGCCTGCTGCACCAATCGGAAGCATTGGCTCCTTTTTCTCCAGATGGTGGTAGTACCTGGGGATGGGATCTAGGGTAGAGAACCACAGGGACGGCCTTAGTGATGGTGACTGGTTAGTCGGGCGGGCGGGTGGCGGCTGTAGATTCCACTTCTGGATGCCGCCTTTCTGCATCGTTACGCAGCTTCAGGCGCGGGTCCCGGGGGGGGAGAGGGAGAAAACACAAGTAATTACTGGGACAGAGACACAGGGCCGGGGTGTCTGGCTATGGTTCATCAGATGGGCTGGGGTGGTTATAGGGGAGACAAAGGCAGGAGAGGACGCCAATAGCAGATGGGAGGAGGTGTTAGGGGGAGAATAAAAGATAGGGGGAGAGGGGAACCGAAGGCAGAGCAGAGAAAAAAAAATGTTAACCCGAGAGTAGGGGGAGGGTGCAGAGCAGGGAAATTAGCAGGTAAAGGTTTAGTAGTGGGGGGAGTAGAACAGGGGACAAGACTTAGCAGGAGTCGGAGAAAATGTAGCCTTTTGGGCTGGAAGTAGTGAGAAGTGGGGCTAGGAGACAGAAAGGGAACAGTAGGAAAATTTACACAAGTAGGCAAGCTGGTTCCAGAGTGGAAAACATTAGAGAGGGTGCAGTACTGAGTTTACTTCTAAGAGCAGGCAGAATACATAAAGAAGTCATAAGGAGTTAAAGCACTGGTTAAGGCACTAATCTGGAAATAGTTATTAGATTTAACAGCCATCTCACACTCATCCTTGAGAAGTAAAACCCCATTCTGCAGTGGTCAAATTATTATTTGCCCTCCTCTTAAGCTGCCAATATAATTGAAAAACAATTTTTTGTTATCCAGTATTGATGTTGCCATTTTTAGCTCTGCTTCTGATTTGGCATTTTTAATTTCATGTTTACATGTGTTTGCTTGAGTTTTGTATTTTATCCAGTTTTCTGATGATGGATTTTTTTCTGTATTTTTTGAAAGTCCTCTTTTTTTCTTAATGTTTTTTTCCTATGTTTTTACTAAACCATTTGGAATTCTTCCTGACTTATTGTATTTTCTAACCTCAGGTATAAAGGTTTGAATGCAGTAATTACGTTTTTGCTTTATTTGATTCCATATGAATTTTAAATTCTGCCCCTTCAAGTCCTTATTCCAGTCCCAAATACCAAGGTATGCCTTCATTTCATCATAAGTAGCATTATTATAACATTCTAGAATGGCATCCTCCTTTAGGGTACTCCAAAACCTCCTGATTGTTATTTTGGCCATATTATAGTTGTTGTTCCCAAGTGGTTCTAACACCTTTAAGTTGCATATTTCTTCTTCAAAATGACTAATTATAAGATTGAGTACGTTGCCCCAATACTCTTGGTATTTTTTGAACCAGTTCTGATTGGTTTTGTTTAACATGATATCACTGAAGCTATCTTCTAGTGGATTGATTTCAATAAGTTTAACCCAATCAATCTTAGGAAAATTAAAGTCCCCCCAAGTTCATAGGGTCCTCCGCATGATGCCAATACACCACAGAAGCCAGGTGCATTGGCATATATACATGTGAATGCCTCACAGTGGGGGTCCTGTGGATCCCTGGTGGCATTCACCAAATGTGCACTGGCCAGGTGTGCACCTGATACCTTGGCTGTGTGGGCGGCTACATGCCAAGGTGGTCTGGGGGACTCATGGGGGCATGTCCACACTATGCGCCATTCATAAAGGTACATAGTGCTGCACACAGAGGGGAGTAGGTGAGCACCGGATATGGCAGGGGAACCCTGCCACAACTGCAGTATTAGCAGCATACAGAAAGGTCCCCTGCCCAGTCCAGGCAGCTGTGCACTATCCCCCCCAACAGAACACCTGCCCCTGACATGCATGCTAGCATCTGCACACATCAGTGCCCTGTCCCAATCTGTGTGCTGGCCCCTCCCACACATCCAAGCCCATTCTCAACCTGTATGTAGAAACCTATCCTCCCGCCACCACACAGCAGTGCCCTGTACCCATAGGTGCTGACCCCCCAGCACTCTTATGTGCCCTGTCCCCATATGTGATGGAACCCCCCCAATTGGAGCCCCAACATGAAGGTCCCATGCATGTAACACAGTGCCTGACCACCCTGACCCCCGATCCCAACACCCCATCCTGCTCATTGGTGGACAGTGGCCTCCCACCCCCACGGCACAAATAACACCACCCCCCACCCTCTGTACCTGCAAGTTGGTGCTGTGGCTATGGACAGCTAGAGGCACATTCCTCCTCACACCTCCTTAGCCACCAGCCATCCAAGTGATGCTGGGAGCATGCTGCCTCTGGCAGCCATGCCTGAGGCACCAATTCTTTCTCTGTCAAGTTGCAAAACTCAGATCAGGGAAGATACAGTATATATCTGAGTGTCATCCTCAAGTTTCAGTGGACCCTAGGATTTAGCAAGTGATGGGATTTGGTCTCTGATGTCTGGTCCACTGGTGAGCAACACAATGGTTCTCAGCTGGGCTTTCCATGGGGTAATCCTATAGAACTTTAAAAGAAAAGGCTGGAGATATAAATCTAGACACTGTATGAGCAAGGTTAGTTCATATCCCTACAATTCGGCTCCTTCCATCTCTCAATGATCCAGTTTTGACATATGAACTTGGTGTTAATCCAAGAATTACATTTTCTGGAGCTGAAAACCTGCATATGATTAACTGGTTCATAGCTGTTAAAGTCCTGCCAATACCAGCCTGACACCTACACTCTGGTTACCACTACCACCTAAAGGAATGCACAAATGTGGGAGATATGATGTTTGTAATTATTGTTTTCAGAGTAGTAAGTATTATCTGGAGGGTGATGACAAAGATGTAGAAATCAGAAACTTTTTTAATTGCAGTAGCAAATTTGTAGTTTGCGTCATTTGTTGCATGCGACCCCGTCTATAGTTTGGGCCCTATGCACGATGCCAATGCACCACATAAACTGGGAGCATTGGCATCAATAGGTGTAAATGCCATGGAGTGAAGTCCCATGGACCCTGAGCAGCATTCACAAACTGGGTGCAAGTCAGCAACATGCCTGATCCCCTGGCCGCGTGGACAGCAACGCACCAGGGTGGGCGGGGGCATGCCAGCACTACTCACCATGACCAAGGTGCATAATGCTCTCCACAGGGGGGCACAGAGCTGAGCAGAATATGGTAGCCAGGACCTTGCCATAACCCACTGCGTGCCCCCTCAGTCTTCACCCGTCATGCGCAGCGGGACCTGAAATTGACCCCCCCATACTGCCTAAGCCCACTGAGCAGAACAGGATGGCTGGGACTACCGACCATGTGGGTGCCTGTTTGCCAGATACTGCCATGTTCTCCCAACCCCAGTTGGCCCATCCATGGGGCAGCAGGGTACCACACCCCCAACACCACCCCCCATCCTGGACTGCCAGAGGCAGTCCTCTGCCTCCAGCCCATTACAGCCCTGACCCCATTGTTGCTCAGGATGGCTCTCCCCCCCTACACACAGGTGCCCCACATTGCAAGTAAGACCCCCCACCTGAGTGCCCCTGCTGAACCTGTACCATCCAATTTCCCACCCACCCACATTATGTACCCTCCATGGCAGCATACCTTCCCGGTGGTGCCAAGGGACTGGACATCAGTGGCACAGCCCAAACCACACTGCCTCACCCGTCATCCATCTAACTGTTGCTTGGAGTGTGCTGCCTATTTATAGCAGCACACTCCCATTAGCAGTAAGATGGCCAGCAGTGGAGGTATTGTGGTGAAGGCTGTGCTGCTGACCGTCCAGCCTCACAGCACCACCGGGCAGATATGTTTCCATGGAGGGGGGCTCAGTGCCGTGGGTGGGTGGGGAGACTGCCGGACAGTACAGATACAGTAGGGTACCAGGTAGGGGGTCTTGTACACACACTGAGTGGCACCTTTGTGTGCGGCGGGGGACTCCAACTGCTGACTGGCCACCGGAGCATGGTCATATGGTATGGGTGCCTGCATTAGGCATTCACTACCCTGGATCTGTGCCGTGTTGTGTGAGGGATCCACTTTGGGACCCTGGTTGGGCATCACATTGGCTGCACACCCTGGACTGTGACTGCCCAATCTGTCCTGCAGAGTCCTGCGTGTCTGGGGGCGGCACTGAGGTCAGGTGGCAGCCAGTAGTGAAAAATGGCTGATGCTCACCTGTGCACAGGTGTGGAGCTACACAGGTGTGTTACATGCTTTTGGCAGGTAACCTAAGCCCAATAGTGCATAGTGGTCATTGGCCGCACTGTCAGTTTTCTATTCCAAAGAATACAGCAGTATATCCACAGTATGAGATCAGGTTTGGCTATTACACCTCTGGGTAGAAATTTCAGTAAGAGACATAATCAAAACCCTAATGGGACCCTATTCATAGCACTTGAGATGGTTGGTAGAGGACCCAGGAGTGTTGATAGACTGACTAAACTACTGCAAAAGGAAGGCTTCTGGATATTTTCCATTGGCACCCTGTATTCACAGTGATTTAACACAGACTGAGACACTAAGTTATTCCTTTGATATATTAATCTGGGGGAGACATAATATGGATCTAACATACTAACATACTAGATTGCCAGCAGATTTGGCCTAGTGGTCTATTAAGTCTGCTCGAATAGCAGCCCTACAGTCTACTCACTGTGGCTGCCCCCTTCCCCCTTTGTGACACCCTGTGGACACTTTCCATACCCTGCTTCCCCCACCTGAACTTTACCTCTGTGTCTGTCCCACCCTCTCTTGAACCCTCCCACTGTCTCCATCCCCACCAACTCTGATGGCAATGAGTTCCAGGGCATCACCACTATCTCCATGAAGTAGTGATGCCTCACCTCCCCCTTAAACCTCCCCCCACCAATCTCAGCCTATGTCTGCTAGTGGCTCTGTCCTCCCTCAATTGGAACAGTCCATCAGAGCTGATCTGGTTAATCCCCTTCAAATATTTAAAGACCTCTATCATATCCCCCCATCCCTCCTCTCCTCCATGGATTACGTGTTCAAATCCCATAGTCTCTCCACATAGGACAGGTTCCTCATCTGTTTCAGTTCTAGTCCCTTACGTAAATTGTTTAAATGGTTTGTTTGATTGATTTAATTCTCTAATGATAAATGTGAGTTGTTAATTTCTGACTGCTATATTTCTCTCTTTTATCTTTCTCTTTACAGATCTATTGTGGCAGTCTCTCATTAATGGCAGGTACTGTAGATCCCCTTTTCTCAAAAAATGGACAAGAAAATACAAAGGACGGTGACAGCTCCACAGATACATGGTGTGCTCCGCATACTGTTTTTAAGGGCAACTGGCTAGGAGCCTTTAAAGATTTTTTGGTTTTTTACACTTCAGTTGAGGCAGAAAGAGCAATGCTTTTCAATCTGTGAGGCATACAGATTGACATTTTTCAGTGTGCTTATTCTGGCAGTATTTGTGTATATATTTTGATACATAATATCCAATTTTTCCATGAACTGGCACTGTATATTTGATTCTTTATTCACTTTTTGTAACACTTGAGTTATCGTGTTCAGATCCGCCCTGAGCCATTAACCTTTCATAGGTTTCATAGGTTTCACAAGCTACATAGACTTACATTCTTAGTGCTTGCCAGACTTCTTTAAATTAACTTATTCTTACTAAAATAAAATCTATCCAGACAAGTTTTAAATGCATCCATAGTTTTACTCAAAACCACTTTGCTTGGTAATTTATTCCACATTTGAACCCCCCTCTGACTAAACCAATTCTTCCTTTTAGGATATTCCATTTTTCTTGTTCTAATTGCATCATATGGCCTCTAGGTTCAAAAAGGTAGCTCTTTCTAGTTATAAGTCCCAGGTTCTCCCTTAATTGTTTATCTTGAAAAGCCCTAAAAATCATGCACATATCTCCTCTTAGCCTTCTGTATTGTAAGGAGAACATCCCAAGTTTATGTAATCTATCCTGGTATGTTAGTTTCTCATGTCCTATAATTATTTTTGTTGCTTTTCTTTTGACCCCCTCCAACCTTCTGACATCAACCTTATTATATGGGGACCATACCTGCACACAATACTCAAGGTGTGGCCTCACCAAAGCCTGATAAAGGGGTAGAATTACCCTGCTGTCTCTACTGCCAATGTGCCTGAAAATACAATTTAATATCTGGTTCACCTTTGTGACAACCAGACTACAATGTGTACTAAACTTTAAATCAATTGTCATCCTCACCCCCGGATCTCTTTCCGCCACTGTTTTATGGAGTACACTACCACTCTGAATGTAGTTGTAGTTGGTATTATGTTTCCCAAAATGCATCACCACACATTTATCTAAGTTCAATTCCAGTTTGTATTGCTCTTTCCACTGCACTAGCAAGTTTAGGCTTTTTTGCACATTTTGAATTTCGCTTGCAGTGCTTATAATACCCCAAGTCCTGCAGTTGTCTGCAAATTTGCTCATCCACATGTTAGGGAATGAGCATTTTATAGAGGATACATATATATTAAATAAACATAGGCCCAACACTGATCCCTGAGGAACTCCACTTGTGACCTTCTCCCAGTCTGACATTACCCTTCTGATAACAACCCTCTGCCTTCTATGTCTCAGCCACACCTCAACCCAATTTACAATGTGAGTAGGTAAATTCATACCAAGCAATACCTCAATTAGTGCTTTATGTGGCAATTTATCAAATGCCTTTGAAAAGTCCACTAACACAACATCAACTGTATTCCTCATATCCAAGGCTTTATTCACTTTTTCATAAAAGGTTAACAAATTAGTCTGGCATGATCTTGTTTTTGTAAATCCATGTTGGATTTCGTCTGTTATTCCATGCAATGTTAAATGTGCTAAGATGTGTTCTTTTAGAATACCTTCAAATGTTTTACCCACTATTGAAGTTAGGCTAATTGGTCTAAAGTTTGCAGATTTTGTGGTAAGACCCTTTTTTAATAAGGGTACCACTAATGCATCTCTCCAACCCTGTACCAGTAAAGCCTGATCCAAGGATTTTTGAAATATGTAAGTTAAAGGCTGGGATAGACTAACTGCTAATTCATTAAGAACTCTGGGATGTATACCATCTGGGCCTGGGGATTTGTTAACATTAACCTCCCTTAGTCTTTTAAGTACTTCATCAGGATCAATCAAGATTTGCCCTACCCGTGAACACTGCGTGGTCCTATTGTCAATAGAAGTAGTTTTATTGAATAAGGAACTCAAATATGAGTTCTACATATCTGCCAGTTTTTTATTATCAGTTACAGATACTCCCAATGTATCAATATAGGGACCAATGTTATTTTGCACCTTCCTTTTTCTATTTTTGTATGTATAGAATGCTTTATGGTTATCCTTTACCCTTACAGCCAAAGATAATTCATACTCGGCCTTAGCTTTTCATATTTCTTTTTTAAGCTGTTTAACCGCTTGCCTATACACCAACCACCCTTCTTGGTCATGTTGTTATTTACTCCTAAAATATTATTCTATTTTAACCATTTTTTTATTTTAGCTAAACCATCCTTTATTACTTTTCTTTCTTTCAACTTTACTTGTGCTGGGTATGTACTTATGCACTTCACTCGTAATTTTATCATTGAGTTTTCCCCACATGTTTTCAACTGACTGATTGGGGAGCTCTGCTTCCCAGTCCCAGGCAACCATTTTAGCATTTAGTCCTGCAAAGTCTGCTTTATTAAAATTTAGTTTATATGTTATAGTTGTGTCGCTTTTTATACTTGATTCTCCTGTCCATTTAAAAAAACACTGTGTGGTGATCACTGTTTACCAGTGGGCTTCCTATTATAATATTATTTATTTTATTCCCCATATTGGTCTGAACCAGATCTAGAATGATCTCCCCTCTAGTTGGTAATAGTACTTTCTGTTCTACTCCAATTTGGTCCATTATTTTCAGGAATTTCTTCTCCACATTCGTTTTACCACTTCATTTTAACCAATCAATGTTTGGTAAATTAAAGTCACCCATTAGTACAATATCATCTGCTGGATCCAGCTTAGAAATATATTCAAGGAGACAATCATTATCCTGTTTAGCTATAGGTGGTGGACTGTAAATCAGCCCCCAATCTTGTTTTGGTTTTGAATTTATGCATTATTTTGACCCATATCATTTCCACATTTTTTTAAGTGAAATATTTCTTGTTCACATTTAATAGTCTCTCAAACATATAAAGCAACCCCCCTCTCTTTTGTGGTTTCTATATCCAGCATATAGTTGATATCCTATAATATTTTTTCCCCAACTGTCAAATTCGTCTCACCAGGTTTCTGTCACTAATGCTAACCTGGAAGCATTATTGTAAACAGTTACCTCAAGGTGGTGGCACTGTGCTCCAGGTACATTAGGTATAAAGGGGATATACAGCCATCATAATCCCACCCTCTGATGAAGAAAATGGTCAAGGCACTGGGGCTTCTTGAGGCTGATTAGCTCTTTCACCTTACACTGTAATTCTGCTTGACCCAAAATAAACTATAGAAGGAGTTACTAGCATCCAGCACAATTTGTTATTTTTCATGAGTTTGTTCACCTATCTTTGACTGCCTTAAACCTTTGGGACTTCTTGAATACATTGGATGGAGCTGTCTGTGTGCCACTATCAAATATGCTTAGGTCAGTAGGCACTTTTAATGGGAAAATGGATAAGCCCCATAGGTAGAGCAGTGCGAAAGTTGTGATTTCGGCATTAGCTGAACTTCCACAAAAGTTCACAACTTACACGGAAATTTCTGAACTTCCACCTGTGTCAGCTTGGAAATCTTCTGAATGTGTCTGGTGAATTTTTACCCTATTTCGCTCACCACAGATACAGTAAAAATAAAAACAATAAAAAAAAAATTACCTGGTGTTCAGTGGACCCTCTCACCTGGTGGCAAGTGCCCCCCCACTCTATCACCTGCCCCACAGCCATATATATAAAAAAAAACAACTGGTGGCTAGTTGTTTCTCTATCCACCTGATCAACAGGGAATGGATGGACTCATTAGGATGGGCTAATTATAGTAGAAAGATTACCATTTTGTTTATATTATAAGGGATCAGACATAGGAAGGGGGGTCACAAGACACCAGGGAATACATGGACATATTAGGGATGGACTAATGGATGGACTACCATTTTTTAAACATTAACAGGGATTGGGGATGGGGGGTCCGCTAGATGCCAGGAAAATATTTTTTTATCATTGGGCCAGTGATCGGTGTGGGGGGGGGGCACTAGACAACAGGGAAAGGTACTTTTATTTTATGGTGGCCATGGCGATAGGGAGGGTACTACTAGACACAAGGGAAGTTTTACATTGGGCTGGCAATTGATGGGGGGTGGAACCACTAGACACCAGGGAAACTTTAATCTTTAAGGGGCCACTGGGCCAGCAATTGGAGTGTGGGGGGTGCCACTAGACACCAGGAAGACAGAAATGTTAAATTGTCTGTGAGCAATAAATTCCGAAGAACTGACCCGACTGACAGCAATCAGTTCTATGGAATTTTTTCCCACAGTTTAGTATTAAACTGTAGTCCCTCCATACATTTACTCGGCTTTTCTAAGGTGGAAATTCATAGAAAAGTTGCAAAAATGATTTCTGAACATTCACAGAAGTGAAAGTCTGACTTTCGCACAAATTCCAAAAGCAGTTTTTTTTTTTTTGCAAACCTCTATCCAAAGTGTTAAAGGAACATATAAATCATGACATCATTTTTAGCCAATAGAGATTGTTTATGACTAAACATTTCACATACTCTTATAACCCTGAGGGGATGCCTCATGCACATAGTTCTTGGATTCTAAAGTTCTATGCTCAGTTGGCAAAGTCCATTTCTCAGAAAGGGGATTCTTTAATATTTTGCAACGGTCTTTAACATACTTTATAACATGTTTATGTGTACACATCCTGTGTCTCTTATGGTTATAAGAGTTTCTTCTCAAGTCCTTTGTGTGCCAGCATTTCTGAGTTTCTCTTCACAGTTCTCTCACCCAAAAAACTTGAGAATGCACATTTATAACCATAAGAGACACAGTAACTATGCATATAAACATATAAACAAGATGGTGCCTGTAACAACCCAGAAAAGTATTTTTTTGTGTTGTGAGAACTAAGGATTGTGAATGCAAAAAGCTCTCATTAAACCAAATTTGTCACATTGTATCAGAGGATTAATCAAAAGCCACAATGATCATGCTCAGAAAAAACACTTTAAAACCTTATAATTCTTGACCCATTTAATATTTTTTCACAAAACTTTGAAAAGCACTCCTATACCTTGGCACAGGCCAGTTATACCCTGAAACATGTGGACAAAAATTCCCATTCCATGTAGGTTGTAGTTAGCAATATTGTAAAATAAAATGTTGCTGGTGAAACTGCGGCAAAATTGGCAATTTCACTGTCCACAAATCTCTCACTCACCCTCTTTGTCTCCTGTCCTGACTCCCAACAGTCCCAACCAAGTCCCTGGTGTCTAGTGAACCCCCCACCACTCACTGGCCGAAATATAAATGAAAATTCTTTCCCTGGTGTCTAGTGGTCCCCCACCCTCAGCCGATCAGCAGCCCAAATTGAAAAAGCCCTCTACCCCCCCAGTAATTCTTTTCCTGATCCCCAGACCCCCAATCCTTAAAAAAAAAAAAATAATAAGTCTTTTACCAGACCCCACTCCCTGTGGCTGGTTGCACAAAACTTGGCTTATAGTTAGCCTAAATATATTGTCTAAAGATTTAAAAATTGTCTTGTCTAAGTCTTAGAGGTGAGACTATTGCACAAACAAAAAACTGTTTCGACTTACATAAGACAAGGCTTAGCTTGAGGTATCCTAGCAACACAGACAAAACTCTAAGTTGGACTTAACCATACACTGCTTGTGGAAAAAAAAAAGATGGCTACCAACAGCAAGATTAGAGAGGTATGTTGCTATAGTCCCAAGTTAGAGCAATGTTATAGAAAAAAATGTTATTGTGTAGTATGGTACTGATGCTAAATGTTTTAAAACCATTTTTATTTTCTGCCTATTTCATGTGTTGATTTGTTTCCTTTTACATGTTTTTCCCCCCAACACAACTGGTGGCCTGGAATCACCTGTAGGATGTTTCAGATGTAGCGACTTGTCTTGTGGCTTTTTTAGCTCCTCCCATACCCAGCGATGCCACCCCAGTCTCAGTCTCCCTAAGTGCAGGAACCCCCTCTGAGTCCACACGTGTCATACAGAGTGCTCCTCATACTCAGCTCACACAGTGACATCACCCGCCATTCCCCCATCTATGGCCCGCCCATCCGGCGAGACTAACAGTCAGACACGGCGCATTCTTGTTCCTTACTTGTTACTCCATCTGAGGAATTATTTATGTCATGGAAGCCCCCATGGACATGTAGAAACAATCATGTGGCTAGTTTCTGGCTTCTTCCGCTCCTGACTGGGAGATTGTGGCAGATGCTAGTGCAGCTTAATGTATGGGAACTTCCCGCTGCCTCTCCTGCTCCTAAACTCTCTAACCATCGGAGATCGGTTTGACTCACAAGGGTAAAGGGAGACACTGGCCTCCTCCACACAAGATCCTTTCCCTCTAGCTCCCACTCACACGGAGCAGGCTGCTGCCTGAGCTCCGTATGGTCTGGAAGTGAAAAGCTGCCACCTGTGGTGCCTGGCTGCCTGACACTTTCTATTCACAGCGGTCGCTCGCGCTAACTGCAGCATTACCCTTAGCTTGCTTGCACACCTCACTGTGCGTCTCGCTGCCTGCAGCAAAACCTCTCAACATATCACCCCCAGATCGTGGAACATCATGGCATGAAATGGTGTACAAGTAGGCAACATTTGATACACTTACTTACAGCACATCGTACCGTATATATGTGAGTGAAATGCACAACGTGTGCTGTTCACATCCGTTGCTAAGGATCTTTGCATCAAATTTCTAACACTAAATGTGGGACAATCCTCTCAGTTTGGAACAGGGGCCGGGAACAGGGGGCTTTGACAAGATAAAATGGGGAACAGCATCAGGACCTATTGACCCCCCACCAACAGGGAAAAGATTCTTTGTTTAAATACATTGTCTACTAGGAAAACTAGCCCTGTAGTCCCTGTAACACCTCTAGCCGCTGGATCACCAATAATAAATTATTTTAATTGAACTGGGCCACTATCCCAAAGTCCCCCCTTTCAGGCTACTGCTTATAATTACTGGCAGATAGGCTATCTAAGTGTCAGTCAGTTGTTTTTCTGAGTCCCCCACGATAACAACACTTTGTCTCCTCTTTCCCATTGGTTTACAGTTTTTCTTTCCCTATATCTCTCCCTTCCTAATTTGCCTTAACTAGTTTTTTCTAAAGCTGCTCTTGAATTCCTATGTTGTTCTACACCCCCTTTGTATCTCTCTGTTCTCTGCTCTCTGTCTCTGCACGCGCTACTGTATTTTTTAAATTTTAAATTGTTTTTCTCTTTCCTTCAACAGATATGGCATGATGCTGACTGCCTCACCATCAGATAAGTATTATTCTATGTCTAACCTGTCCTATCCTTCTTATTCACTCCCTAAGAATCATGGATCTTTTGTGACCTCTTTCCTACATTTTATTTCACAGGTTTGATAGACTTCATCTCTGCAAGTCCTGCTTCTGGCTCCATAGCACCCAGGTGAGATACCCTTTACACATTACCTACACTGACCCTATGTAATGGTTTGGATATGTGTGTGTGTGTGTGTGTGAGAAGAGAGACAGAATGAGAATATTAAGGTTACAAATACCATAGTACCTTTTTTTTTCCAAAAAGCTTTTTGCCTTTGCAATCGGTGAAATTGGACTCGTAGCTCTGTCCCCGCCTCTTTCATCCGGCACTTACCTCCCTCAGACTGCTGAACCCAAAGTCCCCCATGGATTTCCCCTCTTGGTGGGGCTAGGAAGAAGAGGGCTGCCCTCCCTCCATGCAGTGACTCCCATCCAGAATTGTGCTGGAGGTCCAGGTGGTGGCATGGGACAGAGGTTGGTGGGCAGGGCTTTATGAAGCATGTGCCATCCATTTTTCCATTCTCTCCCCTTGGATCCCTGCAGTTGTGGCACATAAGCATGTACATTTGGAGGCACACACATACTACGGAATTGTGGTTCCTCCCATCAATGTCTCTCATGATTCTAGCACTACCCCCAAGCCTTCACTTGTGGCAGCCAAGTCATCATGCCACCCCACCCTGCGAGGGGAGAGCTGTTTGACAATTGCTCAGTCCTCTCCTCCACTGGACAACTGAGCATGTTCCTGAACTAGAGTCATTGTCTTGGTGGGAGGTAAGGTGCACAGCGCCTACAGGGCCTCAGCCCTCTGAGCCACTGGGTCAGCCTTATGTTGCAGCTATTTTTTAATTGCATGAAAGTTTACCTGTTTGGTGGGATGTGTGCTATGCTCAACAATTGCCACAGAGGTGTGTGTGCTTGTTTGTATAGGTCTGTACTAAACAGTCTGTAGATCTTGTAAATAGCCAATAGTTTTCTGATTTTGATGGGGGGTGAGAAGTGCAGTTGTCAATACCCGCCATGGAAGACTACTTCTGTATGTGTGTTTCTAATGTAGGATGCACACACCACAACATTTGTATTATACTGGAACTGCTGACTTGGTAGTGCTATGGTCAGTTGCTGTTTCTGTTCATGGGTGTGTGTGTGTGTGTGTGTGTGTGTGTGTGTGTGTGTATGCAACAGTCCTCAGCATTTTGTTGTTGGCAAAGAGTGGTGCATTTGCTATTGTCAACATTTAACTGTGTGTGAATGTATGGGTGGCAAAGTCTTTATCACTTTGTTGATATCAAACCATTTGATCATGGATAGTGGGAGTGGGGGTAGATGATTCATTAAGCCCTTGGCCGTGCGTTACAAATGTCTAATGTGTGGTCCGCTGGTGCAGCAGAAAGATAAGATTCCCTGCTGTGGTGCCAATGACCTGGGTTCAGGAACAGACTTGGGTTTCAAAGAGCCAACCGAGGGAGAGAAGGCTTGAGTGTCCGGCGACTGCTTGCCTTCTCTCGGGGGGAGGGTGGGGTAGAAGACTGGTGCTTACTCACCCCTGGCAGAGGCCAGGAGACAGTAGTGCATCTGGTCATGCTATCCATGGGAGCGTGACAGATGCTGGTGTACACCATGCGTCCTGCACACCATGATCCTGGGGAGAAAACTGGAAAATGGCAAACAGGCTGGTCAGGTGATGATCTCCTGGACCCCCATCACCAGAAACTCGCGATCCACAAACTGTGCCTCAGCAGCACCCAGGACCACTGGATTGCTGGTAAGGTATTTCTCTTCATAGGAAGGGGACCCACTCGATGAAGGGATACATCAGGGTACCTTGGGGTGGCTGCGATGTGGGGCAGTGGGTGGACAGGAGCTACCGGTGAATAAAAATCAGTCCTTGGATGAGACCTGAAAGAGTGACCGGCAAGTGTACAGGGTGGAGAAAAAAAAAGAGAAACATCCAATGCACACACCCTCATGTCATATTGCTTACTTATGTGACGGCATGCATGTTACCCTTTAGATATTGTAGATTTGGTATATTTGGCAGCAGGGCAGGAGGGGAAGAGGGAGGGTACCTAACTGGTGCCTCAGCGTAGAGAGATGCAGAAAAGCAAAACCTGGTGTGGCAGGAAAGGAGTCACTGTTCATCTGTGGATAAATGACCTGACAAAGGATGCAGTAGGGGTGCTACAAGAAAGGTCTAGGGTGCTGGGGTGGGGCCTGAAGTAAGTAGCTTATTCAGTGGCCTTAACTGAGGTACTACCTGTATATGGCTGGTTGGAGAAACATAGAAACAAAGATTTTGATGGCAGATACGAACTGCTTGGCCCACCTAGTCTTCCCATTTCCCTATCTATTGGATAAGCTGCAGATTCCAGTTAACCAACAGACTACTTTCTCCTACCCCCCCGCTATAATTGCCTAATGTCTGTCCCATGCATTCTTGAATTCCCCCACTGTTTTTGACCCCACAACCTCCTCAGAAAGGCAGTTCCATGTGTCCACCACTCTCTCCATGAAAGAATATTTCCTCACGTTGGCCCTGAGCCATTCCCCCCTCTATCTTCAGATTGTGCCCCCTTGTTCTTGCACATCTCTTTTTCTGAAAGATGCTCCCCTCTTAGACTTTGTTGATTCACTTGAGGTATTTGAAAGTTTCTATCATGCCCCCCCCTTTGTTTATGGGTATGCATATTAAGCTCCTTTAGTCTCTCTTCGTATGGCTTCTATTGAAGACTCTAAACCATTTTAGTTGCCCTCCTCTGGACAGCCTCCATTCTGTCTATGTCCTTGCAGAGATGGGGTCTCCAGAATTGCACGCAGTACTCCAGATGAGGTCTCATCAACTGTCTGTACAGAGGGATAACAATTTTCTGTTTTCTACTGGTGATGCTTCTCCCTATGCATCCCAGTATCCCCCCAGTCCTCCTTACTGCCCTCTCACATCGCTTCCCTACCTTAAGGTCATCTGATATGACCATCCCCAGGTCCTTTTTCATTTTTGTTGTTGTTAGTACCTCCCTCTGTCAGTGTGGCTCAGTTGGTAGCACATCTGCCTCTGGACCAGAAGGTCGTGGGTTCTTGTCCCACACTGGGATTGGGCTTGCACCTAAAAATCACTGGCATCTAAAGTGCAGTATTATGGGGGTGCCGTACTGCTGGGGTGTGCCATCCATCAGATGAGACATTAAACCGAAGTCCCTTCTACCCATCCTGGTGTTGTCCTGATGGGTGTGAAGGTGGAAGTAAAAGAACCCAGGACACTCTTTGCAAAGAGTAGGGGACATTCCCAGTGTCCTGGCCAACAGTCCCCTTCCCATAAACTGGTTCATGCAATTATCCAGGCTGTGTGGGTGATGATGTGCGATATGGCCGACACTACACATTCAGTCACTTCACTACCAGCCTAGCATTGCTTTAAAGTGCTTTGGGATACACTGTGTATGAAAAGCACTATATAAATGCTGATTCTTCATCTTCTTCTCCTGCCCCACTGTGTACTTTTCCCCTGTGTTTTTGTTTCCCATGTGCATTACTTTGCACTTCTTTGCATTGAATCTAAGCTGCCATACTTTTGGCCATTCTGCCAACATTACCAAGTCCCTTCTCATCCTTTCCACCTCCTTGTGTATCAACCCTGTGCAGATCTGTGTGTCATCTGCAAAGAGGCATACTTTTCTTTTCAGCCCCTCCACAACTCTCCAATAAAAGACATTAAAGAGGACCGGTCCCAGTACTGAACCCTCGGTACCCCACTAGTAATCACCATTTCTTCAGAGTGTACTACTTTACTATTGCCTCTGAGTCCTGTTGTCCAGCCAGCTTGTTACCCAGGCTACCACCCTGGGACCCACTCCCAGGCTGGCTAACTTGTTTATTAATCTTTTATGAGGAACTGTTTTAAATGCCTTGCTAAAGTCTAGGTAGTCCATGTCCACAGCCCCTTCCTGGTCTACTACTTTGATCACCCAGTCAAAGAAATCTATCAGATTTGCCTGACATGACCTCCTCACTATGAATCCAGGTTGCCTTGGGTCCTGTGCCCTGCTGGCCTCTAGGTACGCAACATTTTTTTCTTTCAGAAGTGATTCCATCATTTTCCCTACCATTGAGGTCAAACTAACAGGTCTGTGGTTTCCTGCCTCTGTTTTGCTCTCACTTTTGTGAAGGGGAATTATATAAAACTCTAACTCACTGAGACAATGCTAGCATGGATCACCCATGATAAATTATTTTAATAATGCTGGGCCACTAGTCCAAAGATTCTCCACTAGCCACCGCCATGGCTACTACTTATAATTACTGGCAAGTAGGCCATCTAGGTAACAGTTGATGGGTTTTTTTAGTCCCCCCCAATGAACAACATCTCTGCTCTCTTCCTATCTGTTCACTGATTTTCTTTCTTTCCCTATATCTCTGCCTTCCTATTTAGCTTTAACTGTTACTTTTTTGCCTAAACTCATTTTTTAACTCCTATGTTGTCCTATTTCTACTTTGTATCTGTCCACTCTGTGTCTCTGCTCTTGCTACTGTAGTTTCTCCATATTAACCTGTTTGTTTCTTTTCTTTTAATATGTCTGACAGGATGCTGACTGCTTCCCTAGTAGATAAGTATCAATCTACATCTCACCTATCCTGTCCTTCCTATTTACACCTAAAGAACTAGGGATCCTTTGTTACCTCTTTCCTTTATTTTATTTTACAGGTCCAATTAACTTTGTTCCTTCAAGTCCTACTTCTGGCTCCCTAGCACCTATATAAGACACCCTCTACATGTTATCTACACTTGATGGGTTTACTGTCATGATTTGATTGCGCCCGTTACAGTGTGTATATGTATAAGGTTACACAAACTGTAGCACTTCTTTTCCATAAAGTCTTTTGCCTTGGTGGTTCATGCAGGTGGGATCTCAGCCCTGTCCTTGCCTCTTCCATCTGGCACACACCTTCCCCAGACCGCTGAACCCAAAATCCTCCCATGGATGCCCACGCATGCTGGGGCTGAGAAGGAGAGGGCTGTTCTCCCCCCATGCAGAGACTCCCAACCAGAATTGTGCTGGTGGTCCAGGTGGTGGCACGGGACAGAGGTTGGTGAGCAGGGCTTTATGAAGCATGTGTCAACCATTTTTCCATTTTCTCCACTTAGATCCCCTGCTGTGGTAGCACATAAGTGTGTACGCATGGTAGCACACACATGCTATGTAACCATGCTCCATCGCTTCGATGTTGCTCATGCTTCTAGCACTATCCCCAGGCCTTCACCTGTGGCAGCCAGCTGCTGAGTCAGCATACCTCCCCACCCCAGGAGAGGAGAGATGTCTGACAGTTGCTCAATCCTTTTGTCTACCTCCATGGTAACCCTCCAGCAACCTGAGCATGTTCCCAAACTTGGGTCACCAACTTGATGGGAGGTAAGGTGCACAGTGCCTCAGCCCTGTTGAGCCACTGGGCCAGCCTAATGTCACATCTATTTTTAACTGTATGAAAGTTTGCTACCTGTTTTGTGGGATGTCCTGTATGCTATGCTTATTAGTTGCCACAGGTGTGTGTTGTGTGTGTGTGTGTGTTCTCAGCATTTTGTTGCTAGCCAAGAGTTGTGGATGGATGGGGAGCGAAGAGTGGTGAATGTGATATTGTCAGCATTTGGCTGTGTGACTGTGTATATATTGGTGGCAAAGTCTATCTCACTTTGTTGATATCTAACTATTTGATAGCTGCTAGTTGGGGAGGGATTTGTGGTGCTATAGTCAATATATGGATTCTATGTTACAGTGTGTGTGATACCTGTTAGATCTGTAGATAGTGTAGATCTGAGCAGTAGGGCAGGAGGGAAGAGGTTGGTGAGCTGCCTGCATGGTGCCTTATCATGGAAGGTTAGAGACAAGCGAATCCTGGTTGGGGCAGAAGAGGGAGTTTGATGTCACTGTCCATCTGGTGACAAATGACTTGGCAAAATGGAGCAGCAGAGAGAGGAAACCCAAGGGAAATAAAATATCCAGGGGCAGAGAAGAGTAGGGACAAGGGAGAGGAAAGGTCCAGCATATTGGGAAGTGGATGTAAGGCTGAGAGTTGAAAGAAGCAGGGTAGGCAGGAGGACAGAAAAGAGTGGCAACAGGGACAAGAGAAGGGCAAAGGGTGATCCAGAAGGGAGAGCAGTGTAGGGGAGGGAAGGATAAAATAAATGAAAAGCCATGTGTGCCAATGCAAGGAGCCTACGAAATAAAAGGTCTGATCTTGGACAACCATTGCAGAGATAAACCTGGACCTGGTGGCCATAACAGAATCATGGTACACTGATAATCACAAGTCAGATTTGGCAATTTCAGGATACACCATGTAATGGAAGGAAAGGGAGGCTGTTTGGTGAGACTAATGGCAGAATGACTAGCAAAGGCAAGGTATTGGTTATGGAGGATTTAATCTGCCAGATATAGACTGTAAGATTCCGGCCACAGCAACATCATGAAGCAGGGTTAACTCTCCTTCAGTGGGTGTTTCTCAGGTAGATGGTTACAGAACCCACTGGAGATGGAGCAGTGCTGGACCAGGCACTTACAAACAGGGACAGAACTGCAGACATCGCATTCAGTATCCACCTGGGTACAAGTGATCACTGCACGGTATGGTTTGGCATATGGATTGAGCAGGAGAAAAAAAACACACTAGGACAAGTTTCAGGAGGGCACATTTTAAGAAAATCGGTGACTGCCTTCTGTTTACCTTGAAGTGGTGATGGCCAGGATGGGGGAGAATGGTGTCACAATGGAAAAAATTCAAGTAGGGAATGACTAAGGCAACGGAACACAGTTTGAAGAAAGTAAGCAAGGGTAGGAGGAGAAAGAGGCAAATATGGTTCTCAAAGGATGTTGCTAAGGCTGTAAGGGAAAAGAAACAGCTTTAAGGATGTGCAAGGAGACCCACAGAGAGGTGGACAGGGAGGTATATCTAGATTAACAAAGAGAGGCAGGAAGGAAGGCGAGGGCAGTTAAGGCACAAACATAGGCATATTTGCAAAAGAGGTCAAAGGAGGGTAAGACCTTCTTAATTTATGCAAGTGAAAGGAGTAAAGCAGATAATAAAGATCCGGGTAGGAAACAGTGCAGAAATGGGCAAAAAAAAGCTAAAATTTTAAATGAGCACTTCTGCTCGGTATCCACATGGGGGGGGCAGACCAACATGTATCAGCAGGCTCTGGGTGAGGGGGAAGTGGACAGAAGTCCATTCTCAGGAGTGAGTTTGAAGGGAATTAGAAGCCATAAAGGAAAGCATGGCAATGTGACCAGATGGGATTCTTTAAGTGACATGGCTGAGGAACTGGAGGGGAAGGTATATCACTTTGTGGATGATGCAAAAATCTGCAACTGGGTGGACACACAGGAGGGGGTGAGCAGAATGCAAAGGGATCTTGGGGAAACTATGGGTGTGGTCTAGGTGGTGGCAGCTGGGTTTCAGTGCTAAAAACAGTAAAGTTATGCACTTGGTGCAGGGAAACCCAGTAGCTGTGTATAAGATGGGGAGTACTTACAGTAACTATGCAAGAGAGGGACATTGGAGTAGTCAAATCTGATGATCTAATGGTGGTGGGACAGTGCAACAAGGCAGTTGGTTACTGGGATGCTAGGCTGCATAGGGATTGGGTTTTCAAGCAGGAAAAGGTAGATGGTGTTGCCTATGTATCGCTCAGTAGTGAGATCTCACCTAGAATTCTGTGTACAGTTCTGGAGGCCACAACTCTGCAAGGATATTGACAGGGTGGAAGCGATCCAAAGGTGGGCTGCCACAGTGGTGCATGGGTTGTACGAGAAACCATATGAGGACAGGCTGTGGGAACTCAGTATGTAGTCCCTGGAGGAGAGAAGATGAAAGCTTGAAAGGACATGTTTGAGACCTGTAAGTACCTCACAGGGTTAAACAGGGTGCAGGAGGGAAGTCTCTTTCAGAGAAGCAGGAGCACCGGAACACGGAGGCATGCAAAGAAGCTTAAGCAGGTGATGTTTAAAAGTGATGTGAGGAAATAATACTTCACAGAAAGGATGTGTGGATGTCTGGAACAGCCTGTTATAGAAGGTGGTGGGGCGAAGACAGTAGGGGCCTTTAAGCATGCATGGGGTAAGCACATGGGCATAAGAAGTTGAGGAAAGGGAAGGGGATAGGGCTGTGTGGAATTTTCCAAATTCTGACAGAACAAAATTTCGAGAAATTTTTGAAATTACACCAAAATTCCACCAAATTGCTTCCCCCCGTGCCAACTCCCCGAGGCCTGAGGTTATTCCTGAACCCGGGTTGTTGGCACAGTGTGAGGCAAGGCATCCAGCATCTCAGCCCTCCGTGCCACCGGGACGTCCTAAGGGATGATTTTCTGCTGGGAAAATGCTATTCTGTGGATCACAGCAGGCAGAATTCCGCAGATGAATCAGTGAAATTCCAGTGGAAATTCCACTGGCGGAATGGTCATTCTGCACTAATTTTGTCAACAGAATTCTGCATTCCACACAGCTTTAGAGGAGGAAGGGACACCTGAGACTGATTAGGGTCCAGGGAGTAGTAATAGGCAGGGAAATAAGGCAGACTGGATGGGCCTACCTGTCCTTTTTCTGTCATCAAATTCTATGTTTCTGTATTTATAGAGTACATGGATATAGATGAGTGGGACCCTTCTAAACCAGTAGTGCATATTCTACTCCCCTTATGAGGAAATGCATACAAAATACATGGGTCTCACTGCAGCAGCCAACTTTTGAAGTGTGGAACAACCAGGTTTTAAAAGTCTTACCGAAGAAGAGACTTACCTTCGAGATAAAGGGACTGGCAAAAAAACTTGAAAGACAGTGGGGTCCCTATACATATTCCCTACCTGCCAGTAGGCCATGCTGATATGTAGGAGGTGCTGAATGAGCTGTATTACTGCCAAATGAAGAAATGCACTAGACACACCAAAACAAAATGAAATCATTTTTATTATGCAGACATGACAAACAATATGATGAATGCAATCATTGCTTGCTTGTAAGTTTCCTGTTAAAACCATTTGGTTCTTCTAATGTCCAAACACTGAGGTTTAACAAGCACTACAAAATATAAAACATGTAGTGTCTAACTATATCACTTCCCTATCTCAGCATTTGACTGCCCTGTGGTGGAGGAGCATTGCTAGTGCAAACTCTGAGAAGCTTCAAAGGATAGAAACTGCAGTTTCGCAGCTTGTACGTGTCACAACACTCATGCACTGGCATACCACAGTGGCCAGGGAGATTGAGAAGAAAAAACAGAAAAATGGCAGGCAGGCAGGCTGGCTTGATGAGCCCCGCCTGCTTTCCCTAGGCCCAAACCGCAACTTAGACCTGGAGGATTGTGCTTCAGTGATGCACTCCATCCTCTGGCCCCACCGTTGGGGGGGGCGGAATTCAGGGTAGATTCAAGGCCCAAGGGCCAGGGGAGGTGGCAGCTGGTCACAGGAAGGAGGGACAGTGCTTAGAAGCTGCTCACCTGAGCAGAGGATAAAAATCTTTATGGCAAATGTATATATATTTAAAATAGTTGTGGTTGCCACCTCAGCCGTGCACTCCAGAGGGACACTGATTGGTGCTGGAGGAGGTAGGCAAGATTGTCCCCACTAGAACCACGCTTCCCAAACAACCCATTGGGAGTAGGTTGAAGGTCTGCACAGCAGGAAAACTTAAACTTTTGGCCCAACACACCCACCTCCATGACTTTTAAATACTCTGCTTGGGCTCCTTTTGCTGGGGTGGAAACAGTGCAAGAGGAGTGCCATCAGGAGGCTGCTCCAGGAGAAAGGGGGTGGTTCCTGTGCAGTAGTGGGCTTTGACTAAGACTAATTGTGTTATTTGAGTGTATTGATAAAGGCTACAACAGCCAATGGGGGTGAATGTTTGAGTTGCCTGCAAATACTATTGGGGGGATTGCTCTGATAAAGTCTATAGGAGTGGACGTGGATTGCTCCGATTATTCCTATAGGGAGTGGGCATGCTTTGATCTAGTTAGCTAAATGTTACCATAATTGCAGCTACTTGAAGGCTGTTGCAATTGATGCTACAGTAGTATTGTGCTGGCACTGTTTAGCTTTTGACTCAACATTAGGGTTAGCCTTGGAATGCTCTCCAGAATTAACTGTGAGATGGGATGCTGGGAGTAGCTAGTTTTGGTAGGGATAACACTGAGACATACTCAGAGAATGGAACCTGTGAGGCAGAGGTTGGAGGAAGGAATGGATCAGGGGGCAGGATTGTGGAAATTGGGGAAGGGGACAGAGTAAGGGGATGTGACAGGAGGGGGAACAGTGGAAGCATAAGGGGTGGGGGATAGGTGGAGGGAGGTGGATGGGGACACGAAGGGGAAAGAATAGTGGGGTGTAACAACTGCAGAGTGGCTATATTCATGAGCACCCTGTGGAGGCTGAGGGAGTGCCCATTTTGCCAAAGGCTAGGGGGACTGGAGCAGGAGTTATCATGACTAAAGGGAGAAATGGCTTGTCTAAAGGGCAATATGCCATGACCAGGAAGAGGTATTGAAAGGAGAAACTCAGAGGGCAGCCGAGTAGTGGATAGGAGGCAGGATGAAGGAAGGGGGCAGGTAATGGAGTGCAGACCACATGGGGTCCAGGGGGCTGGTGCCAGTGCTGGGGAGGAGAGCACATGGTTGCCAAGCAAATGATCTTGGATATGCACCAGGTGCAAACAGGTATTGGCCATTAGCTGAGATGATAGGGATGTGGGGAGGAGGACCTTCCAACAATATTGAAGGGAAAAAGGACAGAGCGAGGGGGAGCATGGAGGAGAAAAAGGGGGGCATGGGGAAAATACGTATAGAGAGTGGTGAGTGCTGACGTGAGAGGAAAAACAAGGTCAGACAGAGGGAATAAAGTACAGAAGGTGTAAGGAGCAAGGAGATAGAGGGGTGGAAGGTAACAAAGGAAGCAGAGGGGGAATATGAGGGAATCTTAATGTTGGGGGACACTGGTCCAGTAGCTGCTGGGCATAGAAGGGTCACTGTCCATGGCTGGGATGGGGATGGAAAAAAGGAGCAAACTGAGGGTGGGGAGGGCATGGAGAAGGAGGGGTCACAGTGACAGGTGATTCTATACTGAAAGGGATCAGGTGGTGGGTAGGATGGAAAGACTCAGTCAGATATGGGTGGAGACTGTACCAGGCTTGATAGCAGACAAGGCAGGGCAGGCTCTGACTAAGCGTGTTAGGGGGAAAGAAAGAAGACTCAAGTGGTAGTAAATGTAGGTACAAATGACCTGGGGGCTACACAGTGGAAGAGGTAAAGAGGAGATTTGAAGAACTGGGGAGGTTATGCTCAGAAATGGGGAGCTCTGAGACCTTCTCAGAGGTGCTACCAGTTCCAAGGGCAAGCAGTGCAAGAAGGGTAAGGATATTGGATTCCTGGTTGAGGGAACAGTGTAATGCACAAGCATATAAGCTGGTTGGAGGATGGGGGAGACGTGGAATAACAGAGAACTTTACTCTAAGGATGAGCTACACCTGAGTTGGGGGGAGGGGATGTTAAAGAGAAAGTTGGAGGAATATATACTTTCAAAGGTGTATTTAAACTAGATGGGGGGAGGTAAGTGTGCAGCTGTCACCAGAATGGGGAGCCAAATGGGCTGTCCCCCCAGAAAATTAGTGAAGGCAAGGGGAAGGGGTTGCAGAAGGAAGGGGGGGCAGTGCAAGGGGCCAAGAGGGGGGATGGATGGGAACACATGGAGGGTGGTCTCCCTAAATAAGAGAAGTCTGGGTACTAAAATAGCTGAGCTTCAGGCACTCTTAGTTGAGGAGAATGTGGATGTTGCAGCAATAACCGAGACTTGGGCCACTCAACACCAGGATTGGGATCTGGCAGTCCTGGGTATAGAATATACAGGAAGGACCGAGGGGTAAGGAGGAGGGGGTGGCAATCTGTGGAGGGATGGGATCAGATGCATGAGAGATGAGGGGGCAAAGGAGAGCTGAGGCACTGTGGATGCAGCTCCTGGACTAAAGGGTAGAAAGTTGAGGCTGGGGGTGGTGTACAGACCTCCTGCCCAGTCCGAGGAACTGGACAAGGAGTTAGCAGACGATTAAGAGGGTATGTAGGAAGGGGGTAGTCATAGTAGGATTTCAATCTGCTGGGGGTAGACTGGAGCACCCTGTCACCTCCAGTGCCAGGGAGCAGGTACTCCTGGACGTTATTCCAGTATGGTCTCCTGACACAGCTGGTCAGTGGGCCAACTCAGCTAGGTAACATGCTGGACCTGGTACTGTTGAATGGGGAGGCCATGAGGGAAATAAGGGTAGAGGATCTACAAACTGGAAGTGACCACCAAACGGTGTGGTTCACACTCAGTTTGAGTAGGGTGACTGGGGGCTCAGTAACAAAAGTGATGGACTTCAGGAGGGCAGACTTCAGGAAGATGCAAGAGATACTGTAGGGGTGTTTAGCAGGGGTTATGCCAGATATGGATGCACAAGAAAAGTGGGATATTATTAAACTTGGGATAGCAGAGGCTATGGAGGCTTGCACCAGGACTCAAAGCAAGAAGAGCAGAGCCAAGAAGCTAAGCTGGCTGAACAGCAGAGTGATGGAAGGGGTGAAGGCAAAGGGGGCTGCATTTCAGAAATTCAGGAGGATGGGGAGGGGGAGGACAGGGAGAAATATGAGAGTTAGTCCAAGGAGGTTACCAAGCAGGTGAGGGAAGCCAAAGCCTCAAAAGCCAAGGTTAGCTCAGGACATTAAGAGAAGGGAAATATACTTTTTTAAGTATATCAGGGGAAAAAAAGGAACTGCAAGGACAACATAGTGAGGATAAAGAGGGTTGGGGAGTGGGTGGAAAAGGGATCGGAACAAGCAGAAGCACTGAACGAATACTTTTGTTCCATTTTCATGCAGGAGAAGGGAGGTCCACTACCTATGTGGATAGGAAAGGCGGTGGTAGGGGGGAGCGGATGATGGACGGACAAATTGAGGAGAACAGAGTGTAATAGGGTCTGAGACCACTAAGGGTGGACAAGGCACCTGGACCGGATGGTATTCACCCCAGGGTGCTGAGGGAGATGGTAGAGGTGTTGACCAGACTGCTGGTAGACTTGTTCAGCACCTCCCTGGACATGGGTTATGTGCCCCAGGACTGGAGGGTGGCCCATGTGGTGCGCATTCACAAGATCAACCCATGGCATGAATCTGGAAACTACTGACCAGTCAGTCTCATTTCCATAGTGGGAAAACATATTTGGGGGGATACTGAAGGAGAGACTGCTGGCATTTCTGCAAGGAAATGATCTCCAGGATGGGCAGCAGCATGGGTTTGTTTTGGGGAGATCTTGTCAGACTAACCTAGTAGAATATTACAACTGGGTTACAAGGCAGCTGGATAAGTGTCATGCTGTGGTTGTCCTATACTTGGATTTCGGCAAGGCCTTCAATTCAATGCCTCATGGGTGGCTAGGGGGAATCTGATGGCCGTAGGAGTGGGAGAGAGACTGGCAAACTGGATAGGGAACTGACTGAGGGGGAGGCAACAGCGTAGATGGGGGAGGGAGAGACCCTCAACACCTAGGCCAGAGAAGAGTGGAGTGATGCAAGGCTCTGTGCAGGGACTGGTATTGTTTGGGCTATTCATTTTTTATATCTCGCACGGAATTGGGAGCAGAATTAGTCTGTTCGCAGATGATACTAAGATGGGGGCAGTAGCTGATGAAGGGGATGGGTGGAGGCAACTACAAGGGGACCTGACCAAACTGAAGGAGTGGTCAGAGAGACGGCAGCTGGGCTTCAATGTAAAGAAGTGCAAGGTTATGCACTTTGGGGCAAAGCATCCAAATAGAGGATATTGGTTAGGTGGAGTGAGGTTGAGGATCACTGATGAAGAGAATGACCTTGGGGTGCTGATAACAGGGAGCATGAACAACTCTGCTCAATGCAGGAAAGCAGCAGCTAAGGCTAACAAGATGCTGGGGTGCATTGCAGGGGATTCATGTCCAGGCACAGGGAAGTGACACTGCCACTCTACAAGTCATTGGTCAGACACTTGGAGTACTGTGTGCAATACTGGAAGCCGTATCTGAAGTATGACATTAAAATGCAGGAGTGGGTGCAGTGGAGGGTGACAAAAATGTTAGGGGGGGATGGAGGGAAAAGCTTAAGAGGACAGGCTATGCAAGCTGAATATGTACACTCTGGAAGAGAGAAGGGATGGGGGGATTTGATTGATACGTTCAAGTATTTGAAGGGGATTAACAAAGGCAGTGTGGATGGGTTATTTAATCTGAGGAAAGGTGAGGACACTAGGGGCAAGAGCTTAGATTGGAGGGTGGTAGATTTAGGAGAGAGATGAAAAGAACTTGCCTCACAGAGAAGGTGGTGTCGAAATGGAACATCCTGCCAGAGGGGATGATATCATGTAAGACGGTGGGAAGTTTTAAAAGGGCATAGGACAGGGAATGAGGGAGGATCTGGGTGAATAGTGCTGAGAACTGGGTAAAAAGGATTGAGAACGTCCTGATGGTGGGGGAGGGGTTGGGGCAGCTGCAAACTAGGGATGCTAGCACCACACTCGAACAGACTTGGATAGACCATGAGGTCTGTTTCTGCTGGCAGATTCATGTGTGGCAGATACGTATGTGTGTGTGTGTGTGTGTGTGTGTGTATGTATATATATATATATATATATATATATATATATATATATATATATATATATATATTAGTATTTATATTATATTTTCTCAGTAACATCAGATGAGATATGGGAAATAGCAGTCCCTTAAACAAGTAACAAGTGCACTCATATATACAGTATATATTTTTTAATATACAATATTAAGAATGGTTACATGCATTGATGTACATTTTCTTATAAATAATTATGGCAAGGTAAGCCTACTAACAACAAATAAGCCTGGTACATAGGAGGCTTAAATTAAAGTCTCTAAATAAGACCAATGAAACGTAAAACAATTTTTGTGCAACAGGCTTATATTTTTTAAGCACACCTTGGTTTTGTAAGACCAAAAACATGTCTTAAACATGGACTTAACTATTTTGTGCAACAGGCTGCTGGTGTCTAGTGGACTCCTCACCTCCCACACTGTTTTCAGATAGCCCCGACCCCATTCCCCTCCCAGTACCCTGATTGGCCTACAACGAATGAGCACATCAATGAATGAGCGTGTACAAGCACACACTCATTTATTGAAGTGCTCATTCAAGCTGCCGGCTGTTGTGGTGAGTGGAGGGCTGTGCCAGTGGCCCAATCTGTGTACTGGGGGGGAATGGGGTGGGCACTATCTGAAGAGAGGGTGGGGTCCACTAGATACCAGGGAGTAGGGTATGGCAAAAGATTCCATTTTTTTTAAAGGATTGGGGTCTGGGGATTGGGGAAAAGAATCACTTAATAGGGGGGTGCTTGCTCAATTTGGGTCAATGATTGGCTGTGGGGAGGACCACTGGGCACCAGAGAGATAATTTTAATTTATGTTTGGGCCAGTTAGCGGCCAGGAAGGGGGGGGACCACTAGACACCAGGGACAGGAGAGGGGATTTGTTTTTTAAGATTGGGGGCCTTGGTGGGAGGGAGGAGGGTTCTTCAATTCAGCTGGTGATCAACTTGGGGGGTCCACTAGATACAAGGGACAGGGGAGGGGATGTTTTTGAACAATTGGTAGGTGGATAGTAGCAAAATTGCAAACTCTTGCCTGTGGGGGCAAAATTTTGCCTGTGAGCAGAAAATTTTGCCAGTTTGAGGGCAAACTTTTGCCCGCTCCAGGGGCGAAATTTTGCATTTCACACAGTGAAATATTTCAAGTAATGGTAAATTACACATATTTCTCCATGCAAAATGTTCCAGTTTCGCACAGCTCTAGTTGTAGATGAGAGCCAAAAAAAGTGTATTAGCTATTGGAAAAAGTTTAAGACATTAATGTAAAAATGATGTATTCAAATCTCAGAAATTGCAAAAACAGCAATCACAAAACTTTCCACATATTTGCGGGGATTTTCCAAAAAATGCACTGGAGGTGTGTATCCTGCCCGCAGAGTTCCGCAAGCATGGAACAATGCACAGTGGATGTATTCACAGCCACCGGCCATCATGAAGCACCCTTCTGAGGCCCCACCCCTGACATTA
The DNA here is from genome assembly GCA_016271365.2 of Neoceratodus forsteri. NCBI lineage: Eukaryota > Metazoa > Chordata > Ceratodontiformes > Ceratodontidae > Neoceratodus > Neoceratodus forsteri. The sequence continues at coordinate 779,868,621 of CM028131.1, forward strand.
AAGGCCATGCAGGGCAGCCGGGGGTGGTGTAGTGGACCCAGGTGGGCATCTGATGGGGTGCCCATCCAGGGTCCCAAAGTGGATCCCATGCACTGCAGGTGCAGGTCCAGGTGCTTGAATGCAGACCTCAGGCAGCTGGACCTGCATGCATGGACCCAGTCAACCTGTGTGCCCCCTAGTCATGCCCATGAGCAGGAGTGCCCACAGAGCACCAAACACCCCCCCAGCTCCCATACCAGCTGTCTGTGCTGCAGCACCATCGGACAAGTATGGGGGCTGGGGGTATTGGTGCTGCAGGGCTGTGGGGTTTCATCTAACACTGATGGATGCCAGAGGGAGCTGTGCTTGGTAGTCAGAGGCATAGCTGGGGGTGCAGGACCAGGCAGGGGGGTGTCTGCTGTCATGGGGCTGGTGCACCTAGGTGTGTGATGGGGGGTGCTGACATTGCAGTGCCGATGGCAGTTGTCAGCCAGGGTTTGTGCCACCAGTAGCTGGGGGGATGGGTACTGGGGTAGTCAGTGGAGGATGGTGGCTTTTCACCATCGCAGTGGTTTGATCAGGCAGAGGCGGCCTGGTCTGGGCCCTACATGGTTTGCCACTGCTGGTGGCATACAGTCGGGGGGCGTACAGTGGCTACTACTGCTGTAGGAACATGTAGCCTGCACCCCCACCCAGCACACTGCACCTATGAGAATAGTGCAGAGCATGAGCATGCCCACTGCACCACCCCAGACCACTCCCTGACAGAACTCACCAGCCGGGTGGGGGATCAGGTGCATGCCAGCCCAACACCCCCTTGGAGAATCAGGCACAGGGGGTGCAGTGGCTGCAGATGGTCTACCCTCCCCATATACATGGTATGTAGACACTTTGCAACATGGAGAATAGGGCCCGTTGAGACCTTGCCTCCTAGACAAGGCATGACAAATTTTGGGAAATTTCATTGAATGCCATCAAAGCAATTAAAGGGCAAAATTAGGGGTTTGACATAGAAACTCTCCATCAATACTAACTAGACTGGCACTATGACATCCCTAAATGAAATGGGTAAGTGATGATCTGCTCAGTCTTGAATGTCATGTCAAGCCATCATACTCTATTCAATAAAATCTGCCTTTTCTGAGCCCCCCCCCCAAAAAAAAAAGAATATTAACTAATGTAATGGTGGAAACTTTTTTGTATCTTTAACATAATTCCTTGAAAAGAACTGTGATTGAAATGTTGATTATAACTTCATTTTCTATTTCTGCAGTATTTAATAATAGTTTTTTGTTTTATTTCTATAGGACACAAGATTGAAATGTTCATAACAGAAGAAATGTTTCAATTGAGCAGGACTGATGTAAGCAATAAGGCAGGATGGTGTGTGCATTAGACAGTTCTAACACATGGCCAGAGGTGTAGTAAGGCAAGAGGCCACAGGCTGAACACATGAACAGATGTTTCATAACTGATGCTTATGCTCTTCAGAAGAGACTTAGAACAGTGTCATTGAGTGAGGAAGCAAATGTCAGGTGAGTAGCTAGGCGGGGGGAGGGAGATCACAGTGCTAAGAGTGGGTGAGAGCAAGTGAATGGCAAGCATGTGAGAGGGAGTGGTATCTGATCTGTCAGGACAGGGAGCAAGAGTGCAGGAAAGAATAGAGTTTGCTTGCTTGAAATGTTCTTTTAAATTTAGTCTTTTTTTTTAACTGTTTGCTCGGATTTGACTGTATTTGAGAACTGCAGGGAATGGGGAGCTACAGCTGAAATATTGAGTGGGAACACATCTGGGTAAGCCAGCATGCAAGTTGTCAATGGATGTCGCTGTTTGTTTGTGAAACCAGAGATTGTGAAGAAAATACTATGCAACTATTTTAAAAAAGTGAAAGAAAACAGTAAATAAAAAGTAATGAATGTTAGTGAATGTGTGTTTACTGTGTTCAGCACTTGGAATCAGTTAAAACAACTGACATTTTTGGTGTTTAAAAAAATGCCAGCTATCACAGTTCGAAAAGATTTTCAAAATTCTTCAAATGCTGTGAATTTTTTGAAATATTAGCTGTGTCCAGGCTGGTAGCATTTGTTTTTACCAGAGAATTTGTGCATTAGAATGATCTAATGCACATGTAACAGCCAATCAGGATGCAGGATTTTCCCTGCCTGTTTTATAAAAGATAATAATCCATGAGCCAATAGGATAAGTACTTTATAATATTATAAGACCCCTAATATGGAATAATGCATTAAACATACTATACTTTTCGATTTTTTATAAAAAAATATTTAGGAAATTATGAACAGCAATGTTTTCATATTTTAGGGATTAAAAGTTGTCCTACAGTGAAGTAGTTGACTCTTCTTATTAGATTAACTAATTGATAGCAGGATCAGTCAATTGATGGCAGATGTATATGTTGTCTCATTAAGGGGCCAGATTTTAAACTGTCCTGCAAATAAGTTCCACTCCGCAGCCACAGATTTTGGAACCAAATCTCTGTACCTGCAGACATTCCCATTGTCAGCCCTGCACAAGTGTCAGGCGCAGCTACAGAGGATGTTACCCCTGGTCCAAGCAGGCATAAATTTAATCACAGCTGTGCTAAAATATGTCCACAAGCTGCCATAAATCATGGAAATGGTCACTGAAAATCTGATGCATGTGGGAAAAACTGCAGCTCCGCAACTGAAGACCCACTTGTGCCAGTTTTTTCCCACACTTGCACCACTTTTTGGGGTTTTGAAACTCTGTACCAGGGTATACACAATCTTTTTGACAAAGATGGGTTTTGCATTTCCTAGATATTCTTTGACTTGGTTATTTGAGAAGCTGAACTCTTCTTAAAAAAATATTGATGAATGTCAAATGATATGCTAACTTCAGTCTTAATGTTTTTTGATGCTGTCTGGGAATTGTAAACAGTTGTTGTCACAGGTACAGTATGGGAGAAACAGTTTGGAAAATTCCCATTTTTGGAACTTTGGTCCATTTTGCTTGTTTATATGTGTTTAGATAACCATGTGAAGAGAGCAATATTTTCTTGTTCTGCTTTAAAATTAATGATAGAGATTAAGAGGTTTGCTAGGTATATAAAGTATGTGCCTGTTGATCTGTGTGAGTCCTTACTGCATGTATTCACTTAGTATTTTTGCACAGAGAGGTAGCCACATTTATCTATAAAATCTTGTTTTCAAGATTGTCTTGAGGGGACCTTACAGCAAGAGAGGCAATGTAGGTTACGTAAGTTAAACTAGGCATAACATATAGTCAAAAATGGTACCCTGTGACATGCGCGACCCAGAAGTGGGTGCCTACTGAAGCGGCGACCCACCCGTGGTGTATGTCAACATGGTAAGACACCAGGAAAGGCGCATCGGATGGGGTGGTTCACGGTCAGTGACAAAATATCGCCATATGTATATGTGCATCGGGGAGCGAAAGTACGCTTGGAGCGAAGGGCAGGAAGGAGGGAGGGTTTAGAGGGGGTGGTGCCATGGTGAGCTGCCAAGCTAGCTTCATGGCATGGTGGGTGGCTGCCAAGCTGTGGGGTCATGATGCTGGGTCTGGTCTGGGCACAGTGGCATGTTTTGGCTGTGCCTGGCCTGAACAGTTTTTTGTACAATTTGCACTTCGATATGCACCACCCTTGAGTTGAGAATACTATAGTAGGGGTGTGTGTCGGGCAGCACCCTGCATAACATTAAAAATTATGAGTCCCTGGCACCCATTTGGTTTGTGCCTGGGGAGCACATCGCCCACATTAATTTTTGGTGATGTACACTTGTCATAACGACAATCGCCTTTCTGCGATCACCATTATGACATAGAACCATCACAAACATATGCTCCCTAGTGGTGAATAAATTGGGTAAATGAATTCTGTTATTTTATGATAAATATTTATTTCCTTTTAGAACATATTATTTAAATTAGAACAAATTATTTCATTTAGAATATGTCTTATTTCACTTAGAACACGTGTTCAGAACATGTATTTATTTTTAGAACAATAACAGTGCTTCCCATACAACACAATATTTCACTTATTCCATTTTATTTACTTTTGAACATGTAATTTTATGTATAACACATTATTTCACTTAGAACAAATGTAATTTCATGTAAAACATTATTTTACTTAGAACATGTTATTTCAGTTAGAACATGTTATTTTCACTTGGATTCTGAAAATAAAACATGAACAATGAACAATGGATCAGACAGGGACATTACATGGAAAGAATGACATTTTTAAGCAAATCCTAGTAAAACACTAAATAAAAGCATTATAAATATTATGGCATACACTGTATCAAACCCATTATGTGTTACAGTAGAATAACACATTTATCTCCTCACAAGTCATAAGACCCTCACAACTAATTTGTAGCCATCTCACTCTTGAGTTATAGGTCTTAACCAGTCATTATTATGTATCCTATATACATACAAGCAATATTTACGCAACCATACAGGATTTGCGAAGACACATTTATGAATTTTAAGTTATTTTATAGAGTTGTGAAAGGGAAGGCAGATTGACAGCAGGTCAAGTAGAGTAATATGGGAACTAAATGCATTAGTAATAGAAGCAAAGGTTATGTAGATGAAAAAAATAGCACTCATGAATTGCTGCAGGCTTGTTGAGACTTTTACCGATTAAGGGAATGAGTTCCAGGAGATCAGAGATGCAATGCAGAAGAATGCTTCTTTTGTGCACTGTTCATACATGAAGGACATCCATAGCTTGTGAGCTCAACTGGTAAATCTGGACGGTCTAAATTGGAATGTTAAACAGATCTGCCAGACATAGAATATGGTCCCAATTCTATAAGCACCCCTACGCATGTCACAACTTGTGACATGCAAGGGGTGCAGTTGCACCAAGGACTCTGCCCCCGATTCTGGAAGGGGCAGGATACCTGAGGCTAAATCTTGTGGCTTGCAACATTCACACAGGAACGGCATACCTGAGAGGCATGTTGCAAACCACAACCCAGGATGATATGGGTGCAAGTGCCCCCCCACAGCTCCAATCCCCGAAGCCAGCTGCCCATGAATGGCAATTCCTGTAATTACTGGAAAATGCCCCATAATCCCTGGTAATTCTGGCAATGTTAGAAAAACAAAACCGTAATCCCTGGTAGACCAGTGGCCCCACCGCTTCACCAAGCATTGCCAGCCACCCGCCCCCAAAAGCCGGCTGATGACTGGTACACTACTTCTCACCACTGTGGCTAGTTGTTGACTGAGCATGTACTGTATAAATGTGCTCAAATGAATGAACTGTCATTCATATATTGAGCGCGTATGTACAGTACATGCTCAGATGGAGCTCAGTTAGCAGCTGGCCATGGTGGTGAGGGTGGGCTGTGCCAGTCAACAGCTGGGCGGGGAGGGTGTGGGGTGGTCTGTCAATGCTGGGTGGGGGGGCCACTAGACTACCAGGGATTATGGGATAGGGTTTGGATAATGTTTCTGTCTTTACAGGATGTGCCATTTTGAGCAGCTGCCATTGGGGATCGAGGCTTGGGGGAGGCATGTGTAGCCCTGTGGGGCTAATGTACCAGTACTGGGAGTCAGGGGCATGCAGCAGCCCTGTGGGGAATTCTGGCATGAGGGAGCAGATGTAGCCCTGCAGGGCATTGTGGTAAGGGGGGGGCAGATGTAGCACTGCGGGGCTTTCATGTATTAGGGACAGAGCAGTGTTGGCGGGATGGGTGGCATACGATTTTGGAGGGATGGGTGGGCTACACTTGCAGGCAACCTCTGAGGGAGTAAGTACAGTTACGCCAGCTATATGCTGGTATAACTTATGTTTACAGTTTTCCTCCAGAGGTTGTTGTAGAATAACGCCTTGGGGGACTTTGTTGCTGCCCTTCCAGAATAGGGTACAACTTCTGCTGTAAACCCCATAGCACCATGTCACAGGGGGTATAAGGTGTCACTGCTGGCTTAAGTCCATGTTGGCACAAGAGTCCTTTGGCATGTCGCAGGCTGCTTTGCAGAATATCATGTGTTGCAACTGCTGGCGAAACTTGCTACTTGCACCATTTTGTTTGGTGCAAGTCAAGCCAGATGTAACCTTTTGAGAATCGGACCCCATGAATGCACTTGTTAACCTAGGAGGTCCATTTGTGTTTTCTTCTATTTTTAAGGAAAAGTATACCCAGTTGTTGGTATAACAAACAACAATGGGTTTTCCTACTATTGCCAAGTACAATTCTGTACATGGTGAATGCAACCATGATTTTTTCAGGGCTGTAGAGATACAGTTGCTGCCATGTAACTATATGTGGATGGGGTATTAGGAATAGGAAATCTGTTTTAATGTGATCTCTTAATTTTTGGCTGTGCTGACATAATTCATCACAATATATATTAAGAGCACTTATATGAAAGGTCTGACTTTGGGGCTGAGCTAGGAAACTTACTACAGTTGAGCTTTGAAGCTTTTTTAACGAATGATTGTTGAGTAGTAGCAGTGGCAGTTGCTGTATCAGTTATTTAAATGGCTTTCATTAAAAATCCAGTGTGTTAACTGGTTAGAAAGGTACAGTAAATAACTGGTGCAGCAGTAGAGCTACTGCTTTCAGTGTTGATGACCTGAGTTCAGGAGCAAATGTGGGGTGTCAGAAGGTCAGCTGGTGGAGGAAGTTTGAGCATCTGAGGAACTGTTCACCTCCTTTGGTGGGAGGGTTAGCAGAACCTAGTGTTCTCCTGGCTCATAGTGGAACCTGGGGAAAAGTTAAATGAGACTGTGTGAGCAGGGGAAGGGGGTGGCAGAAAATGACACCTGTTGTACAGGTACGCATAGTGTACATCATGATATCATTACATGCCATGCCCCTCAGGGAAAGTACCAGAATAAGGAAAACACTGGGAAGAGCAGCATGAGGAGTCTGACCCTTGCAGGCCATGCAACAGTGGGAGGGCCCTCTCCAAGAACTAGATCTGTTTTGTTAGCAGTATGGAGAGTCCCACCCATCCCCACCACAGGGGGTAAGCCTTGGGGGAAGATGCTGGGAATGAGCTCAGCTAAGCCCCTGAGGAGCTAAGAGATGGGGCTGTGGGGTCAGACCTGTAGGTAAGCCTGAACTGGAGGGAAAATTATCAACAAAAAAAGGAAAGGTATATCACTCTAATAAAGGATAATATAGAATAAAGGATGGGAAAGTGTATGATATGAGAATTTGATGTATACTCAAGGTGTGGGATGCTACATAAGTCCCGAGGTCGAAGCTTGAGTGGTTTATTAAAGCATGCCACACTGAGGGTGTGCATTAAATTCTCAAATGCACATTTTCCCATCTTGTATTTTATATAATTACTACTCATCAATTTTTCTCCAGTCTGACTTCTGTGACCATGTGTTGTAGACACAGACACAGAAACACACACACACACACACACACACACACACACACACACACACAGGGTTTCTGTCTCCCTATCCATTTCTTATTTGTTATTTGATCCTTTTTCAGTCATTTGTTTTTCTTTTCAGGGTTTTTTTTTACTTACATTTACAGTTAGCTGTCCCAATCAGACAAGCACTGCATATCAAGCCATGGCCCCCATTCCTGAAGCCGATGAAAAGCAGGATCAACCAGATACTGTTTAAAAAATTAAAAATAAGGAGACTTGAAGTTCATTGTGTCTGTTCCTCATTAAGAGACAGATGGAGTTGCCATGTTTCCGATGGTCTTCAGACCACCCACACAAGAAATGAAAGCCAATGAGGGAACAGCATGATTTGAGTGACAGGGTAGGTGAATGTTATAATAACCTGTGGGATATTATGGTAAATATCAATGTGGTCAGCCCATAAAGAAAAATTGTTGACCAGTAATTATAAGAGGTATACAATATAACTTGATGATATCAGAATTGACTAGTGTGGTATATGAAAGCAATAAGACACAATGGGTTGTGGGTAGTTGTTTGATAAATGCACACCCCAGATGTGTAGTGAAGCACCAGGAAAGTGGATTTATTAGACAACAACTAATATCCAGGGAGTGTCTTAAAAAGGGTCTTACTAGTAAATATGTATAAAAAATGAGCACAATTAAAAATAAAGTCACACATACATGCTTGCATAAATAGATAAATGAATAAATCAATATATAAAATGTATTTTGTGAGTTTGTGAAAAAGTAGTTATACTGTACATTACAAACAGGAGTATGTTATTATGTATTATGTGTAAACATAGGCAGCCAATAGAGGGCACTTGCTCCATTGCAGTGTACTTCAAAAGAACACACAGCAGAAAGTCACCATCCATTTTAATGACAAAAAGTTAATGTCCATTCTATTCTTAGTGAAAGGTGGCAAAGGCATTGGCTGCACTCCATTTTTAAACACCAAATGATTCAGTGGTTGCAATCAGGAACTTGCATTGTATGGCTCTGTTTTCTGCTCATGGGTGTGACTTAGTTGCAGTTCTTAAATTTAAAGAAAACCATTGCTTTCTGTCAGTTTTGGCATGTAATTATATGGTTTGGTGTGGAGATGAAGTCAAGGAAGCAGGGGCATCCATAACTAACTGAGAGGACACTTGGCTATAGTCAAGGAACTGCTGCAAGACCAAGGATTAGAGGTAGGCCTGGAAAAAAAATATAAAGAAATATTTATGACAGGTCAGTTATTATTTTAAATGATTTTTATGTTTCTTTTATGTGTTGTTCGGTGTGGTGTAGGGATAGGAGTTAATGTAAATGACTAAACATGTTTTGTTTTATTATGTTAGGCAAGTTGTGCATGCTTACTGCTTTTTTACAGCCCTAACATGGCTGCCTGAAATGTTATTTTTAAAAGTTTCTAACGGGCATGGATATGGGAGTTGTGCAGTATCCTGATTGCCAGAATTATGCCAGTCTCAGTGTTGTTGCTCTATGAATGCAAGGCTGGGGAAAGCTTCTGATCAATCAAGATTCACTGATTTTCCTACACAGTTTATAAGGGCTGCCCCAAGAAATAAGCTCTTAAAAGTTCATTGATCCAATGGAGACTTGGTGATCCAAGAAACCTGAATATGAACTTGGATCTAAAGAAGAAATTATTGTATTTCTGTACTTAAAGGAATAGAAAGGAATTTGTTTCATGCAGTGATTTGTGGTCCCTTCGTGAAATCACCTTTCAGGCAGGAGTTGAAAATTTTTCCTGTCCTTGTAAATGAGGCAGGGCATAAGAAGGCTATGGCGAAAATGTGGTGTAAAAATATGAAACAACAAAGTTATGAGCCTACATTGAATTTTGAGAATGCAGTCTCATAATTTTGGCAATTTTCATTATTTTTACCCAAAATTTACAACATAGCAATATCTTTACAGCACTTCTTGAATGTGACAGCTGTCATTTTTCAAATCCAGGCCAATGTGTTTTTTTTTTTACATCCCACAAGGTGATTTTGTGGTCCCTGCATGAAATCACCTTTTGGACAGGAATTGAAAATTTTCCCTGACTTTATTCATAAGGCATAAGAAGGCCATGATATAAATTTAGTGTAAAAATATATAAATTAAGTTATGAGGCTATGCTGAATTTTGCAAATGCTGGTTCATAACTTTGGTGCTATTCAATATTTTACCCCAAATTTTCAACATACTGTAGCCATTTCTTTACAGCACCTCATGAATGTGACAGCTATTATTGTTCAGCTCCTGCCCAAAATGTGTTTTTGCATCCGGAAAGTTCATTTCATAGTCCCTGTGCAAAATTACCTTTAGGCCAGGAGTTGAACATTTCTAATACCATTCATCATGAGGCAGGGTCATAACAAAGGTTATGTTAAGATCTGGTGTCAAAATATTAAAAATAATTTTAATATTTCTGCCTCAAATTCCGTAGCTGCAGCTCCATCGGAAGTATTGCCAGATTTTGTTTTATTTGCATACAGTTTTTGCTATGCTGTGCTTTTCTATTTGCATTCACCTTTTTGTTGTGTTTTCTTGTTTCTATTTGCTTTTTAGTTAAATGCTTGCTTTTTTGTTTGCATTTATGTTTTAGTTGGTCTAGATGTTTGTTTGCATTTAGATTTTAGTTATGTTACTTGTTTTATTAATTCATCAGTTTATTTGTCTTTTCTTAATTAATTCCACTTTGTTTCTGTTTTGTTACTTTATTTTTCTGGCACCAAATGTAACATATGTTTTTGTTTTCCAATTGTCTTTGTGGCATCACACTTTGCATGTGTTTTTGTTGTTTTTCTTTTTTGTTTGCATTTTATTTTTTGGTTGTCACTTTTATTTATTTATTTAACATTTTGGTTACTGAGAAAGACACACTGAGCTGAGGTTGATTTTCAAGTGTGATCCTGTGTTGGGAGGAGAGGGTGCACAACATGAACAACATTTCAAACATACATAGTGCATACAAAATTAATACAATTGCAGGCAAAACAAGGTTACAATAGGTAAGATGACCCATGTGACCTAGCAAAATATAGAGTCAACTTGGGAAAAATGCAGACTGTGTGTACCTTATATGGCTGCAGAAGGTTAATCACACTAGAGAGCTTAAAATTAAGCACCTAAAGCATTGGAGCACAGAGTGAAGTTGCATGACATAGCTGCCCAAGGTATGGGATAGATAGGTGGGAGAGGGAGACAAGGGAAAAAGGAAAAACAGAATCAAATAGGGTCAAGAGGGGGACAGACAAGTATGGGGGGAGCAGGAGTAAGCCTTTAGAGATCTCTAAAGGCTGGAGGGTGGGAGAGAGCTGAAGGGAAGATGAGAGCAGGTACCAGGGGGAGAGGGAGATGGTAGGAGAAGGCAGCTTCCCCAGCACATGAGTGAGAATGGGGAATAGCGAAGGTGTGGGAATCCCTGGACTGCAGGTAGTAAGAGGAGAACAGAGCAGGGGAGAGGAGTAAGGAGAGGTAGGAGAGAAGAGAGAGTTACATCAGTATTCAGCAATGGCACTGGAGCAGTGGGACTGATGATGTAAGGGTAGAGAAAGGATGGACAGGGAGAAATAGAGAGAACAGTGGTATGTGCGGTGAGGAGAGGTCATGGCACAGTGACAGATTCCATTACAGAGGGTGTCCAGTCTGGTGATTGAAGAGGAGGGAGCTGCACCATAGAGCACATCCACAAAGTCAGAAACTGGGAAGAACATTTTGGTTATCAGCTCCTAGAAGACCTGGAGGGGGAGGCAGTCCTTGTTTGGTATAAGATATTGAGATTGGAGAATAGTCTGGAATTTATGGCATTAATATGACCAGAAAAGTCAAGCCTGCTACCAAGCCAAACCTCCAGGTACTTGAAGGTGGGGACACACTCAAGTAAGGTGCCATCCAAGGTAGGGAATACAGGGGAACAGGATAGTCTTGCCAGTTTCTGGCTGGGGCCAACACTTCAGTCAGCCTTGAAAGATGTGGAGAGTTGGGCAAAAACACATAAATTATCATTTTACACTGATAAGTGTTGTGTGATACATTTTGGGACTAGAAATTACAAGTTTACATAAGAATTAAATGGCAAAACTCTGAGGGAAGTAAAGGATGAAAGGGACTTGAGGGTCAGAATAATAAATGACTTAAGCTGAAAATTGCATTGTAGCTTGGTCACCAAAAAGGCTGGTGGCATACTGAAATGTATCAGGAGACACATTAGCAGTAGAGACAGGGAGGTTGTGGTACCTTTGTATAGTTCCCTGGTGAGGTCCCACATAGAGTACTGTGTCCAGTTCTGGGCCTCTGTGGGTAAGACTGAAATAAAGTCACTTGAAAGGATCCAGAGAAGGGCAACAAAAATGGTCAGAAACATTAGAGAACTAGAATATGAGGGTAGACTAACAGAACTAGGAATGTACACATTGGAGTACAGAAGACTAAGATGGGACATCTGTTTAGTCTTCAGGGCTTTATCTGATACATCACTTTGGAACCACTTGGGCCTCGAAGCCAAAAAACATTAATAAAACAAGAGAGGACACTATCTGCAAATCAAAGGCAAGGGATACTGAACAAATAAAAGGAAACACTGGTTCTCTGTAAGAGTACAACAAATCTGGAATAGCCTACCTGTGGAAGTAGTGAAAAGCAAGACAACTGAAGAATTTAAGCATAGTCTGGACAGATACTTAATTTCTAATAACATAAAGGGCTATTGATTTTTGTTCTGTAGGTCATGGAATTATTAACAAAATGCAAGTGTTGTGGACTTTGGTCTTGTCTACTTTGGACACCTATGATACCAATGATCATGGACACTGTCTTCTTGGTGTTTACCATGAGCTGAGTGGCTTGGAATTATGGAAGTTGTGCTGGAGTGGGTCCTGAACAGCTGTGGATGATGGGCCAGAGGTGTCGATGACCATGTCATCCACATACCTGTGGAGAGGAGAGACACACGCAGAGGGGAGGTTGTTCAGGAAAATTAAAAATAGGACCAGACCCAAGATGAAGCCCTGTGGAACCCCTGTATGGATGTGAGGGACAGAACACCTCCCACCTGATCTACCTGTTGATGGTCAGTAAGGTATGAATGGAACCAACTCACAGCAGATGCCAAAAAAGACAGCTGAGTACAGCTTGTAGGGTAGGAAAGGATGAGACACTGAATCAAAAGCTTTGGCTGCAGTAAGTCAGTGTAGATGGCTGCAGTCATATGTCCCTGATCCATCCTAATAAGGCAAGAATCAATTACACACAGCAGGGATGTGATGGTTAAGTGCTTCTTCTTAAAATCAGACTGGAATGGTGAGAGAACATTAGAGGAGGAGAGACAGTCAGCAAACCTAGAGTAGACAATGGATTCTTGAAGCTTGGCAAGAAAGGGGAGGAGAGAAATTGAGCTGGTAGTTACCTGGGGAGGAAGGAATGCCTCCTTTGTGCAGGGGAGAGGAACCTTGGCAACTTTCCAAGCCTAAGAGACAGTACTAAGTGAAATGGAGAGGTTCAAGAGGTAAGAGAGAGGAAGAACAATGGCTGATGCAGAGATTTGAAGGAGTTTGAGGTCCAAGTCATCTGGTCTAGACTTGGAAGGGTTAAATGACAATAGATTAGAGAGGATTTCTTGGGGAAAACAGATGGTGAGTGGAAGCCTTCTGCAGAATGGGATGAAGGTGAGACAGTGGATTCTGGGGATGAGTGGTACAGTAGAGCACACACAGGTTGTGAAGAATTTGTTAAAGTGTGCAGCAATAGATGATATGTTAGAGACCAGTGAGCCATCCACCAGGAGGATTGGGGGTGGATTGGGCTGGCAGACTGAATGGGGAGTGAATAACCTTCCAAAATTTTGAGGGAGAATTTACATTTGGTTGACTGTTAGCCTTGGAGTAGTGCACCTTTGTGGACAGCCTTAGTACAGGTGTTCATGAGAGACCTGTAGCACTGGATTTCAGAAAAGGATTGTGATGACTTGAATTGGGACTATTCAAAGTCCCAGGACATGCACAACTCAAGAAGGTCAGCTGTTATCCAGGGATGGTGGGAGAATTTAACCCTGGCCTTTTCAAGGGGGGAATGAGAGACTGAGGACTGGAGGAGGGCAAATGTGATTCCCTGTCACAAAAGTGGGAGCAAGACAGAGGTAGGAAACTACAGACCTGTCAGTTTGACCTCAGTGGTAGGGAAAATGATGGAATCACTTCTGAGGGAAAGAATTGTTGAGTACCTAGAGGCTAGTGGGGCACAGGACCCAAGACAGCATGGATTCACAGTGGGAAGGTCATGTTAGACGAATCCAATTGATTTCTTTAACTTGGTGACCAAAGTAGTAGACCAGGGAGGGGCTGTGGACATGACCTACCTAGACTTTAGCAAGGCATTTGACACAGTCACACACAAAAGATTAATAATCAAATTAGCCAGCCAGGGAGTGGGTCCTAGGGTGGTAGCCTGGGTAAAACATTGGCTGGACAGGAGAATGCAGAGGATAATAGTAAACAAAGTCCACAGTGAAGAAAGGGGGGTTACTAGTGGGGTACCGCAGGGTTCAGTACTGGGTCAGGTCATTGTAATGTCTTTATAAGTGACATTGCAGAGGGACTGAAAGGAAAAGTATATCTGTTTGCAGATGACACAAAGATCTGAAACAGGGTTGATACACAAGGTGGGATGGAAAGGATGAGAAGGGACTTGGCAAGGTTGGAGGAATATTCAAATGTATGGCAGCTTAGATTCAATGCAGAGAAGTACAAAGTAATGCACCTGGGAAACAAAAACCCAGGGGAAACATTAATTGGCTCTCTGCTGAAGTTGGGTCATTTAAGGACTCCATTATATCAGCTAACCTGACTCAAATGGTTGACTATGCAACCAGAAAGAACTACAGAACTGGGACCTGCACCCTACTCGACTGGATCCTAACCAACCACCCCTCTCGGATCACGAAAACCTCAGTCCTCCCTGACTCACTCAGTGACCACTCTCCCATCAGCTGTACCTGGTCAAACAAATTCTATAAGCCCCCCCTAAATCATCACCAACAGAGTCCTACCCTGTGGTCAACTACCCCACCTCAAATCGCACCTCAGTCTGCAGGACTGGTCCCCCATCTTCAAGGCAATAGATACTAATATTGCACTGGAGCAATTTATTCACATTTTCAATGAAGCCTATAATAAATTTGCCTCCCCCTCAAAAAGCATAAAGTTAAATTGCTCAGTAACCCTTGGCTGTCAGGAGACCTCCAAAAATACTTAACTCCAGGGACCACCTCTGGGAACTGGCTAGAAACTCCGGTAATCAACTCGACATCCAGAATTATAAACGCGCATGGAACGACTGCACCAAATCCATTCAGCAACAGTAATCTGACTACTATAAAAATGCCCTCACTAACTCCTGGGGAAATGGGAGGGATTTCTGGAAAAACATGAAAGATGTCACTGGGAAGCAGTCAAAATCTTCGCCGAACATACTCAACATAAATGGGCACACTACACTCTACTCTAAAACTATTGCAAACACTTTTAAAATCACTTTCACAGACTTTAGCAGTGTTCTCCCCTCCGACTTCTTCCAAGATGTGTCAACTCCCATCCCTCCCAACTCCTCCACCCACGAGTGTCACCCACCTTTCTACTTTAAAGCACTAAAGAAACAACAAGTCCGAAACTACATTGCCAAAGCCATCAGCAAATCTAGAACAAAGCAATGACACACTTGACCTCAAGTTACTGGCTCTAATGCTTGACGAGGTACTTGGGCCCCTCACCAAGATCTTTAATCTCTCTCTTTCCTCTAGCCAATTCCCAGACAAATGGAAAATGGCCACTGTTATCCTGATTCACAAACGTGGTGATAAGGCTGACCATGCAAACTTCCGCCCTATCTCCATTCTGCCTCCCCTATCAAAGGCACTTGAATGTATAGTAGCGGACCAACTTACTGAGTATCTGGACAATTATAATATTCTCTGTAAACAGCAACATGGCTTTAGAAAAGGTCATAGTACATCCTCTGCCTTACTCGAATTCACCAGCTCCATTCACAGCTCCCTTGACAATGGACAACTAACTGGTGCTATTTTCATCGACCTGACCAAAGCCTTCAATATTGTCCACCACTCCCTTCTGCTGAGCCAACTAAAAAATGCTGGTCTCTCCAATGATTCAATCTTTTGGTTCAAAAGCTATCTTGAAAACCGCACCCAGCATGTAAAAATTGGGGATGTGCACTCTGATTCCAAACCTGTCCTCTCTGGAGTCCCCCCGGGTTCAATACTGGGCTTCCTACTCTTCAGCCTGTTCCTTAACACCCTACTGGACTCCTGCACTGAACATATCACCCTGTATGCCGATGATGCAGTAATCCTTGCCACACAGGACCTGAAAAATTGCAAGGAAATTCCCTTTCGGCTTCAAATCAGTTGAGAATTGGCTCACAAAGCACAAATTGATCCTAAATCAAAAAAAAAAAAAAAACAAAGGCCATGATCTTCAGCAGCTCTCATAATAAACATAAGCACTTCCAACTCTCCGTTATCACCAGACAAGTTGCCTCACTGGAACAGGTCAAAAACTTGAAATACTTCAGGATCACCCTTGACCCTCACCTCTCCTACACTGCCCACATTGACCATGTCGCCAAAGCCACTAACTCCTGGCTAGGCCTTCTATTCTGCCATAGGAAACACCTGTCACCTGAAGCCCTCTCGGTTGCTGTCCAGAGCTCCATCATATCCATCATTGATTATGGCATTATCATTTATGGCTCAGCTACAACCACTGCACTCAAACGTTTATCCACCACCCTCAACAAGACCTGTCAACTTGTCACTGGCTCCCAACGCCTAACTCACACCTGTGACCTCTATTCTCAAACTGGAAAGTTGAATCTTGCCAATCGAATAAAACACCAAACTTGTATTACTACTAAGAAAATCTTGCTTGTCCTTGCCCTCCCTGGAGTCTGTGCCCTCATACAACTGAGAATCCACACCCGACATACCAGGGGATCAAAACCTAAGCTTCTGCAAGTCCCGCATTGCCGCACATCACAAGGCAAAAGATCCTTTGCTTACCGGGCCATTAGTTGGTACAACGGTCTTCTCTGCAACATCTCATCCTCACTATCGCTCAGCATTTTTAAGACTCATCTCCGCCTATCACTGACTGCTTCCAACCTCTGTGACTGTTGTGGCTAAACATGTCTTTTGGTTCCATAGCTGAAGATGCCCTTTTGGATCCACATCTACTTCTGCACTTTGCCAGCACTCCCCCTCCTATCTTCACCTCCCCTGCAGGCCCATGACAAATGCCACCCGGCTGCACTACCTCTATTCTTATCCGCCTTCCACCTATCTTTTCTCTGTCTCCCCCAACCTACCTCCCTCCCCTTTTCTCCCATCCACTTAGTCTCCCTGATTTCACCCTCCTCCTTTCCCTTCCCCAAAGTTTCACCTTATTGTTCTTTTTTCATCTACAAGACTATGTGTCTTTTTTTATTTTATAAACTGTTATCTTTGCTTATGATTGTCTCAATTGTACCAATGATGTGGAACCTTTGTAAAAGAGGCTCGGCTCAAAGGTATTTGTAATCCTAGAACAAATAAGTAAAATAAATAAATAAATAAAACACGATGGGGTGTGAGATACTGACAACAACACAAATGGAAAGGGACCCGAGAGTAGTTATATCAAATGACCTAAAGGTGGGCAAGCAATATGAGAAGGCAGTAAGGAGGGCTGGGCGGATACCAGGAGGCAAAGGGAGAGGCATCACCAGTAGAAAACAGGAATTGTTATCCCTCTGTTCAGACAGTTGGTGAGACCCAATCTGGAGAACTGTGTGCAGTTCTGGAGACCCCATCTCTGCAAAGACATAGACAGGGTGGAGGCTGTCCAGAGGATGGCAACCAAAAATGGTGCAGGGTCTGCACCAGAAGACATATAAAGATAGACTCAGCTGGCCCAGTGGCATACAGGGCTGAGGCGTGGGCGCCTTACCTCAACCCTCGCCGGCAACCCGGGTTCGGGAATGGACTCAGGTCACTGGGGGTCGGCAGGGGACGGGAGAGGATCGAGCATCCTAGGGACTGCTCTCCTCCCCAGGGGTGGTTTAGGGGCATGCCTTGCTCTGTAGCATCCCCCGGTGGAAACCGGGGGCACTACAAGAAGCAGCGTGACTGGGGAAAATAGAAAAAGTGGAAAATGGTGTCCAAGCGACTGGATGACGGCTCCCTGGATCCCCTGCCTCCATGGAACCCCCCCAAGAACCAGGGAAATCCCGATTCCAGCAGCACCAGGGCCAAGACTAAGAATGCCTGAAGGCAATTTCCCTCCAGAAGGAGGGGACCCGTCCGACGAAGGGATACGTAGGGCTACCCTGGTCGGCTGTGATCTGGGATCCAGGGGAAGCTGGCATCGGGGGTGGGTTCAGAATGGAGGTAGTGGGGGGTAGTCCTTGGCAGAAGGCCTGAAGGAGAAGCTGGTTGGGTACAGGGGGCGATAAATAAAGAATGCAAAAAAAAAAAGACAGACTAAAGGAGCTTAGTATGTATACCCTCAAGGAAAGGACAGAGAGGGGGGACATGATAGAAACTTTCAAGTACCTCAATGGAATCAACAAAGTCCAAGAGGGTAGCATCTTTCAGAAAAAGAGATGTACAAGAACAAGGGGGCACAATTTGAAGATGGGGGGGCAGTTCAGAGGTAATGTGAGGAAATATTTTTTCATGGAGAGGGCTGTGGATGCATGGAACAGCCTTCCTGAGGAGGTCATGGAGTCAAAAGCAGTGTGGGAATTCAAGAATGCATGGGACAGACATAATGCAATTCCAGTGGGGGGGGGTAGGAGGAAGTAGGCCATCGGTTAACTAGGATCGTCAGCTTATCCATTAGGTATGGAAATTGGCAGACTAAGTGGGCCAAGCGCTCCTTATCTGCCATCAAATTCTATGTTTCTATGAGTTCCAGGCTTTGTTAAAAATGACAGTGAAGAGGGAGAGGGCTAAGTTAATGTGTAGCTCTGAGTAGACAGGAGACCAGTCAGTGGCACCAAAGTTGTTCAGAAGGGCATGAGTATCAGGAGATTGAGATACCTGTGCCAAAGGTACTTGGAGGTACAGTGAGGGAGATGTACTTTCCCAACACAGTTGGATAGACTGATGGCATCTGAGAGAATGTCTGCAATAAGGATACAGTGGGGATGGGAGGAGAGCACCCAGTCCAGGAGGTGGTGGTTATGGGAGTACGGATTGAGTTCAGTGAGCTCTGAGATTAGTTGTGTGCAGTTCAGGGACTCAGTCTTGTGTAAGGTGGGCTTGGAGGCAGGGGACAGCCAATTAAAGTTAAAATCCCAGGGCAGGTTAAGCTCACCAGAGGAGGCATGGGAGGTGAGAGAAAAGAAGGAGTCTATAAGAGGAGAGGGAGAGATCTAAGGAGAAGCATAGACAACTTTAACAAATATATGGAGGAAGGAAGGGAAGGATAGCTTTGCTAACAAGGGTTCATGAGAGAAAGTAAGAGTCTCACTGAGGGAGATGCAGCATGAAAGGGTTTGTTTGACACAGAGGGTGACCCTTTCTCCACACTTGCCTTGGTCCTGATGGTAGAGTTGGAAGTCAGGTAGCGCTTGGCAGGAGTCAGGTACCCTGGAGGACAGCCAGGTTTCAATGATGTGCAAGAGGTTGGGAGAGTGCTGGGAGACCCAAACTTTAAGTGAGTTGAAATTTGTGGAGGAGACTCCTTGTGTTGAGGTGGGAGAAACTGAGGACTTTGTGAAGAAGAGACAGGGCCAGGGTTGAGTTCAATGTCACCAACTAGAAGAATATGGAGGAACAGGGGAAGGAGAATGGAGTGAGACTTCTACCCTTTTTGAGCAGAGAGAAGGGTGGGAGAGATGTGAGAGTGAAGAGGAGAGGCAGATTTGATGGAGAAATTCAAGGTTAAGGAAGGGAGTACATAGAAGCCCAGGGTGGATAGAGAGTCTAAGGGAGGGGGAGGTGGGGAGAGGAGGTTGAAGGGGGAAGGGAAGGAGTAGAGAGAAGGAGGAGGTTGGGGAGGAGGTGGAGAGGTGAGCGAGAGAAAGAGATGTAGGTAAGCACGCTAGAGGAGGAGATGAGGGGGTCAGGGGCAGGAGGGAGAGAAATGTAAGATACAGTGGAAAGGTACTGATCATGGTGAGAAGAAAAGCAACTAGATTAACAAGGCAGAAAAGTGAGTAAAGGAGAGGTTTGACTAAACTATGGACACACAAGCATAGTTGACTGGCACTGGCAATATTGACTGAAACAATATAAGTTTTAGCTGTATGCAACACTGACTAATAGGCAGAATGACTCTGAGTTACACAAAGTGGCTGGCAGGCAAAATATTTTTGCTGAGGAAACAATTAACTTGCAGGCTTTTACTTTGAAAAAGGCAGAATTGTTGACAATTGCCTAATAACAGGTAAAGTGCTTCCTATGAGACTGGTAGAAGGTTAGCAGATAAAGTAACATTGCAATAGCAAGCAAGCTGCAGGAACTATTTAAATCAAGTCTTTATTGTTCAACCCTTCAGGGTCATTACAATTTTTAACAAAAAATTAAATATTCAATAAAATGTCCAAAAGCAATATAAAACATTAATTAAAATATGAACCTCAAGCAGCAATTAGAACCTTTTTTTTTTTAATATCTTGGATAGTGTTTGAAACTTATAAGTCCTATCATGGATCAATTAATTTACCATCACTCAAACTGTATTAAAACACACTAATGTGCAATCTCCTGCCTGACCATATTAAACTTTATGAATTTCCATAAAAATTCAAAAATCACAATGTAATATTTCCTATTTCTTTCCTGATGAGAAACATTAACTATTAGAAAATTCATTCAGTTTGAGAAGAACCCCCTATAGGATCCTTCCTAAATTGACTCAGGCTATAGCGGTTTGAACCCTCCCCCCACAAGTCATGACTTGTTCAATAGAGTGCAGCACCTGCTGGACTGTATCAAAATGTACCTACCCCTTTTTGCTTGTCTGGAGAACTACCTTGGTTGCACATATCTGCCCTTAGCAATAATTTTACATTCTGGGTCCAATTACTATCCATACAGGTACATCATGACCAGTGGAGGCTTTCATTGGGCCGCTATAGTATCTAATTACCAAGGTCTGATCTAGCAACCACTGAAGATTCCTCTCTCACTAACCTGCTACAGATGTACACTCGAATCTGCCCATAAGCATTTTTGCCACTTCTGGATGCCATGACCAGCAGTGAGCAATATTAGCAATGCCATGCTAGGTCACAACTTATCCAAGTGGTGCACTCTGCCCATTGGGCTATATCAGATGTTCTCCTTTAGGTTGTCTGGAGACCTAAGGGGCAACATGTGCACCCTTAATAATAATACTACTTTCTGGGTCCAGCTAATATCCATATAAGTACATCATGTCCAGTAAGGGTTTTGTTGGACCACTGTAGCACCTAATTATCAATGTCTTGTTTAGCAACTACCAGTGATTTCTCTTCTGCCAATCTGCTATGAGTGTACACCTAATTCTGCCATCGATCACTTTTGCCACTCCTGAACTCCATGACCAGTAGCAGTCAATACTAAGCAATTCCCAGCCAAATCGTGAGAGGTCCCAAGGTGTGGTCCGCCCTACATTCAATCTTGGCCCTCCTGTGTTGGACCTGATACCCACATTTAGTTAATCATTTAAAAAGGGCTCCATAGATATTGGTGGGCCAATGTAACCCTAAGGCCAAAATGATTTACATGTCAAAGTGTATGTTAAGCTTGAGGGGCCTAACAAAACACCTGTATGTTTGAAAGTAAAAATAAATAAAGTATATTGAATTTTAAAAAAAGGGCTCCATAGAGACTCCTTAATACAATAATAATGGACCAATTGGAAATATTATGAATTCACCTTATAGTGAGCTGTATAATCTTTTCCCAATCAGTGGCTACACTGTAAATTAGAGGTTGTTTAGTTTTATTTTGCTGCCTTTTAATTCTGTATGTTTCAACTGTCAGTTGGCTGTTTTAATATTATAAACGCACTTTGATTTTAGAAAAGCGCTTTAAAAATAAAATATGATTTGATTTGATTTGATAAATACTTTCCTTACCAAGGTGTTCACAAAGATTTTCTCTAAAGAACAATTCTAGTTTAAAAACAAGAAACAGACATTAAGCAAACGTGAAATTATTCATCACCAATGTTTGTTATTCAAGCATTAATATGGTGAACATAAATGATTTTAATTGCTCAGCAGTTGCTTATCTTTTGCCTAAAACAAATACACGGTTGTAATGACAGCTTATAGACAGGGATAAGAACAATGTGTCCCATGCCAGTAATAAGGTAATTCCATGTTCATATATTGAGTCATCAGAGAGAAGTCCTTCTCAGTAGTTTAGAGCTTTTATGAAAGTCTTTAAACTCAGCAGTAATTTGGGTAAATTGAAGTGGGGTTCGGATTATCAGATATTGTGAGCCAGCTACCTAAACAACATTAAGTTCAATTTATGCTGACTGTCTGGTTATTCCATAGAAAGTTCAGAGTTTAGCTGTGAGCCAGGGCACAATATTTACTTATTAGTAATCCTAGAGTCTCCCTTTATATGAAAAAGAAAAATAGTTTCCAAAATCTTGTTATCCCAACAATTGGCTCAAAAAACACAATAAGCACTGGGAAAGTTTGCCACTCAATAGACTCAATCCAATTGAGAGTCCACCAATACACTAAGCTCAATAATGTGTAAAGTTTTTTTTTTACAGTACCTTGAAAAGAGTTAGTTTTGGCACCCAAGAAGAAGGGTGATGGTACCCAAGCAGAAGGTGGCAAGGAGAAGGCAGATGTCCTAAACAAGTACTTCTGCTCAATCTTCACACAGGAAGATGATGGCAACGGACCAACACTAACCAGAAAGGAAGTCACCGCTGAGTGAGTGAACATGGATCCATTCACAGAACAAAAATTCCTGGAAGAACTCAACAAGCTGTGAGTAGACAAGGCAATGGGACTTGATGTCATGTATCCAAGGATACTCAAGGAACTTGGAAAGGAATTGGTGTCTCCGCTAGCCACATTCAACAAATCTCTGGAAAGCGGGTTTGTCCCAGAAGACTGGAGAAGTGCTATAGTGGTGCCACTTGTTGTTTGCAGGGTTCTATACCTGATGGCAGTAACACAGCCAGAAGCCTGAGATATCACAGTAAAATTTATTCTAGATTAGGTGTAATACAGCATGTCTCCAGTTACATCACTATGCAAACAAAACCAGACTCAGAGAAAAACAGAATTACACACAATCTTATACTGCTGATAAGCATAGCCCTTTACTAGGTTACAGAGTCTTTCAAGAGGGTAGATGGCAAATCCATTGTTTCTATTGGTGCACAGTATTGGGTAGTTGCACATACATAAATAGTGATAAACACTGTGCTGACCTCGTTACTATTAGAATAATAGAAAAGTCATATACATATATATATATATATATATATATATATAATAATAATAACTATGACAGTGTACTTAATGGCAGTAGATTGCACTCTAACACCACCACCATATAATCATGCTGGCTAACAATGGCATATCACATGATGTACTAGCTGATGCCAGTTCTGAGATTTGCGTCATGGGCACGGATAAGGATTATGAAGGTTGATTGTGTGTTACAATACAGAGATGCTTAGCTTGCACAAAAATAAAGATGTTTTAGCTGTATAATTAGAACTGCATTATGTGGCTTGTACAAAGCAATACTAACATTATTTAAGCTATCTAGCACATAGCTCCTGTTAGAATATACGTTATAGAAATTCATAATAGTACATTCTACCTTGCTAATCCTACAGATTGCAAATATATATGTGTGTGTGTGTGTGTGTGTGTGCCATCTGCTGCAGGGTTAGGTCCAGACCAACACACTGCACAAAAGTGGGAGCAGGGACGAAGTTGGAAACTACCGTCCAGTCAGCCTTACCTCAATAGTGGTAAGTTGATGAAATCCCTTCTAAAAGAGCATATTCTGTCTTTTCTGGAAGCAATCAGGCAGGTGGACCCAAATCAGCATGGCTTTACTGCAGGAAGGTCCTGCCAAACCAGCCTAGTGGAATTCTTTGACTGGGTCACTAAAACCTTGGACCGGGGGGGGGCAGTCAATGTGCTCTATCTGGACTTCAGCAAGGCCTTCAACTCAGTCCCCCACAGAAGATTAATTAATAAACTGGAGCACATGGGTGTGAGCCACAAAATAACAAATTGGGTGAGAAGCTGGCTAAGTGGGAGAATGCAGAATGTATTGGTCAATGGAGCATTGTCTGGGGAGGGGATAGTGATCAGTGGGGTACTGCAGGGGTAAGTGCTGGGACCAATTTTGTTCAATGTACATATCACAACATGGCTGAAGGTCTGGAAGGAAAGGTGTGTCTGTTCACTGATGACACAAAGCTCTGCGGTAGAGTCAATACACCAGAGGGGTCACAGAAAATGAAGGAGGACCTGTTAAGATTGGCAGCTGAAGTTTAATGTGAAAAAATGCAAGGTGATGTACATAGGAAAGTGGAACCCAGGGGCAGATTACCATTTGGGAGGGGAGAAGCTAACAGCTACAAAGCAGGCACGCAACCTGGGAGTCATCATCTCTAATGACTTAAAGATGAGGAAGCAATGTGTGAAGGTGGCACAGAAGGCAAGTGGCCTCCTGGGTTATATAGGGAGAGGCATCACTCGCAAGAGGTGTGAGGTGTTAATGCCACTGTATAGGACCCTGGTGAGGTCCCACCTGGAGTACTGTGCCCAGTTCTGGGGGCCCCACCTCAAAAAGGACATTGATAGGTTGGAGACAATGCAGAGAAGGGCAATGAAGATGATTAATGGCCTCCACCATAAGATGTATTTTGAAAGACTGAGGGAACTAAACCTCTTCTCCCTGGAGCAAAGAAGGGAGGGGAGGACATGACTGAGACCATCGAGTACCTAAAGGGCATCAACAATGTACAATCACAGGACCTCTTCCAGTTTAGTAGCTGAAGTAGGACAAGAGGGCATGACATGAGTTTAAGGGGGATTAGGTTTTGGACTAATGTTAGAAAGTTCTTTTTTACCAAGGGAGTGGTAGACTCATGGAATGGCCTGCCTCTGGGAATGGTGGAGGTGAAGATGGTCAAGCAGTTTAAAACATCATGGGACAGACGTGAGTAAATTAATAAATGATTCAATGTAGGGAGATAGGAAAAATGGGCAGACTAGATGGACCTCAAGTTCCCCATCTGCTGGTACATTCTATGTATCTATGTATCTAAGAAGTGATTGGAGCCAGGTAATATCTTCTCCCGGAATTCAACACCTATTTCCAAATTACACTTTCAGCTTCCTTTTCTCTCTTGGAGTCTTCAATATGTTACTACCAAGTAGGGTTCTATATCTGTTGAGTTGGCACACTTTCATCTCCTTCCATCTGTTTCCAAAATAGTCACCTGGAGATTAAACAAAAATAACTGCTCCACTGAGCATAGTAAACTTAGGAGATACAAAGTTAAGCAGGAACCTACCTTTCAGGCAACAATAGCATATCTGTTATAAGGTGAAAAGGAGTCCATCAGCACATCAGGTGCAATCCTGCTTTCATCATGCTCTTCTGGGGTCTTCTTAGATCCAGACGGGAAGGCCTTCTGTTCACATTATTTTCAAGCTCCACTCATTCATAAAAATTATATATATTTGACTGGTATTCTTCTAAAACTCAACATGACTCCCTCAGTGTTCCATGATAAGCACATAGCTCCAAAAGGGTAGCCCATGATGATAGCACTTATAAATGAGTGACTGTAGAAACAGCGACTCATTTATAGTGCTATTGCTATCATCATCAGCTATCCAGCAAGGGTAGCGATGGTGTAGCGCCTAGAGTGACCAGAAGGGGAGGGATGGGGAGCTGTAGGGGAGGGATAGGAGGGAGGGTTTAGAAGGGGAGGTGAGCCTGCTGCAACCAAGCCAGCTCTGTGGTGTGGTGGTGAGGGTGGCTGGCTAAGGTGCAGTAGGCACTTGGTTTGGGACCTGCTCGGGGATATTGATTTTGCCGCTGCTTGCAGCTGTGTTTTTTTTTCTTCGTCACAGAATTTCAACCCCCACCCGACATGCACCCCCTGGAGTTGAGAATCCTAAGTAAGGAGGGTGCGGTGGGCATAGCCCCCCCTACAAAAACACTTCACTTGACCAGAAGTCGGGTTGCTGAGTATTGTATATCGCTGAAATGATTTTTGGCGATATACATTTACGATGATAGTGATCGCTGTTTCTCAATTGCTATCATCACATGGAACCCTCCAAAAGTGGACTCACACAATCTCACTATTTACTGGAAGAATTAAGCTCTGGGTTTGTTTTAATTCAGTGCCATGCTAATACACAATTTGATATTGGTAACAGAAATGAAGTTACTACAAATCATAACAGCAGGTAAATTCCAAAATGCTCCAAAAAAAGAAACACTCTAGCCAGAAGCAAACATGTGCGCTAAACAATGCAGATCGAACCTGGAGCCACGTGGAGCAGAGCAGCACTGCAGCCATCTTGCTGCTCTGCCCCCAACATACCTCTGAACTATATCTCCCCTTTAGACCATAGAGGTCTGAGTGATCATTGATCTGCAGGGACTATTCAACAGAATTGGTGATTTAACAGCTGAAACAGATATGCAGTGATTGGGAAGACAGGCATGAATATGGTCAAAATGTTTAGAGATGCAGTCAGCTTCAAATAGGTGAAGCAGTAGAGGCACATAGTCAGCAAAATGAGGGATTACAACCTTGCAATCAGAACCAAGAAAATTGAGGAAGATGCCTTTTGTGAAGCAGACAACTTTAAATAGGCATACACTGTAGGAGCAAACAGTCAGCAAAGTGAGTGAGCAAAAACTAGCTTACAAGTCAGTGGTAAACTGCCACTGCTGTGTTGGAGCTGATTGTACACCCTGCAGAGAGTTGATTACATGGAGGAAAGGACCAGGCAAGAAGCAGAGGGTGTATTGAAAGAGGCACTACTGACTCCCACAAAGGACACCCACAGTGTGACACCCTTTGCGCTGCAGCCCATAGTGCTTTGGTCCGCTATCAAGAAGGACCACTGGGGCAGTAACCCTGTTAAAGGTGGTGGAGAATCCTGATTGGCTATTTGGTAGGTAGTTGGCTCTGGTGTAGTAGGGGTGAGTCAGGTAGGTGCAGGGCTTTTATTGCTTTCCAAAGGCATCTGTGGAGTAGGGAGAGGTGGACCCAAACAGGAAAATCCACCTCTATCCCTAGTGATTTATGCATGGAAAGTCAGCAATGAATAGCACTTGGCCATGCTATTTAAGTCCTCTGTCAGGGATAAAGTTTAAACTTGATGCCAGAAAGAAGCTGCCCTGATCCACTTTACTCATTTGATTGCATTTAACTTTCTTATTTGTGTGTTGCACATCAAGGCCACTGTAGCATCCACATATAAGCTCTGAAGACCCAAGATCCTATAACATCTACTAACTGACTCCCAGAGTAACCAGGAGCATGTCACTTAACATCTTAGTCAGAGAGGACTTGCCTAGTTGCTACAACATAGAGCTTTGAGTCTGAAGACCCAGGTTTAAATATTAGAATGAGAACTTAATCACTTTGTTACTCTCAGCTAGTCCTGTAAACCTTTACTTAACTTTTCAACAATTTCTATCTAATCTAGCTCAGTGCTGTTAAATTTTTTTGTATGCATAGAATACCGTGGCAACAACATTCCCTTCCCTACTTGTCCTTGATTAAAAAGTTATTTTATTGCACTTTATATGAAAGGTGCCATGTAAAACCAAATGTCTTTCCATCAAGTTTTAGCAACCTAGTTGTAAAAATGGGTTCATGTAAGACTCCACTAAATACACAGACCTAGATAAGGTGGGCTATCTGGGGTAAATAACTTGTAAATAATGCTAATGGAAGGATAAGGAAAGAAACAGGACAGGAGGATGATATTTTGGTAATAGAGAGGCTGCCATAGGATTAGTGGTTGGAAAAGGTAATGGCATAATTAAAAGTGGGAAGCAGTAGAGCTGCACCTTTTTCACTTTTGGGTAGGGATGGGACAGCCTTAACAGGTTCAGGTTTATAGTGTTACAGTCTGGAACTGAAAAAGTAAAAAAAAAATTTGAATGTTTACATATGTTCTGACTCATAAAGCAGCGTACAGTTTATTAGAGTGCACTCAGCCTGAATATTATGGTAGAAAATCACAGTAAATGGGTCTTGACTCACAACTACTGTACACATGACCAAAGATTAATCTTTTTGTCCTATTCTGGATTTAAAAACATGAAAAGACCTAATCCCTTCCCCGGCCCCCTGGCTCTCTGTGGTCTCCCTCATGATTGTATCTCAATGCCTTGTGTCACCTCTAGCAGCTATTGTACATAGGGCTGTGTTATCTTTTGTTGCTGTATGTTACAGAATCTTTTATTACTCAAATGTTTTTCTTAATGAATGACACTGCTTTGATTGTGTATTTGTATGTATTCCTTGTATTTATATTGTTCTGTACATATTCTGAATGTATTCCTATATGTATTTGTCCAGGCCCATCTTGTAAATGAGTTTTTCTCAATGATGCTTCACCTGGTAAAATAAAGATTGATTGATTGATTGATTGATTAACAAAACCAAAAACAAACTGCTATCTCTCCCCAGGTGGCCAGTGCTAGTTCCTTAGATACACCCTGGCCCCAACGGTAATACTCCACCTTCTACCATCCTCTCACAGTCTTATTGTTAAAATCTATTGTAGAAGCCATCACCATCTTTCTATAATCTCTATCCTTAGTCTGACACCATAGGTCCAAAAAATAAAATTTTTATACAGCATGCCCTCCCGACCCAAATCCATGATTTGAGGATAATGCAACTAAATTACAGCTAACCCAGTTGCCCCCTTCCTTAACCCTGAGTGCACCTTTCCACAGTGTGCTAATACAGTAATGTGACTGTATTAGTAGGACCAGAAGAGGCACACTATTGGGAGAGGGCAGAGCAGTCTACATTAATGATGTTAGATAGGCTGAACAGTCAGCTTGCCAGAATTAAAGTTCATTGCCCCACAAGATAAAATTGAGACTTGGGGACAGAAAATGGGGACAACTAGATATACATGGTATTTTGGGGACCTTGAGAGGGTCAGGCTAGGGAGAGGGATGATAGAAAAGATGGTGTCAGCTCCTGGCATAGTGTTTCGGGCCTGTAAACATTTTTTAATCAAGTAAACTTTATTAAGATTTTCAATAGAAGCCTCTAACGCACAAAATAAAACCAATAATAATGGTTGAGGTGCTGGACACCACACCTTGCTCCACACTGGTGACCCGGGTTCAGGAGCAGACTCAGGTTGCTGGTGGGTCGGCCGGGGAGAACAGCTGAGTGTCCCACGACAGCTCACCATCTCCAGGGGGGCGGGTGGGAGGCCGATGCCCACTGCACTTGTGTGACTCAGATTGGAGGCTTGGGGACTGCAAGTTCCAAGAAGAAGGGGACAGGCAGCCCAGAGATGCAGTGGACATCAGCATCTAATGCCTTAACATTAGGGATTCACACTGCGTTGGGGAGAAGAAAGTGGAAAAAAACACCTGTTGTCTCCAGGCTGACGGGCTTCCAATTGCCCTTGCTCACCAACCACCTCCAGGCCCGATGAAATGAACGATTATGGGGGTTCTGACCCCACCTCATCCCCACTTAGGGGGTAAGCCAAAGCTACATGGGGGACTGGGAGGTAGGTGCCGGTGAGCAGGCGGTAGGAGGATGACCCCTTGGATGCCCTGAAGGGCCGAGGTCAGCAGGCAGTAGGGGGGAAAAGTTGTAAAGGTTTAAATGCTTCTAGCAGAAGAAAATTTTTTTGGGGGCTGTTGCAACAGCATTTTTTTTTTTTTTTTTTTTTGGTCTTTCCTTCCTAAAAACGCTGATTTTGTATAGGCTGGCCACCTATATAAAATACCTGTCTCTATCGCGTTTTTTTTTTGTTTGTGTATCATTTATTTTTTTTGGATTCCTAGTATTGAATTATCCTTTTGGAAGCCCCCCCCCCACAAGGTCTGAGCTGGTTGGACTCAGTTTTGAATAGAAATATAAAAGAAGAGCTGCATAGAATCCTGTTATAAATTGCAGCAGCTTTGCGTCTTTCGTTTCTTTTAAGTAAAAGCGTGTTTCAGAATTCAATTTGTTTTTGGGGTAAGACTAAGCGTATTTTCCTCGCTTTCTCGCCAGGGGCTGAACCCCCCCACCCCCCGAGGTTTGGTGATAATAATTGTGATAAATTATGGTAGTGTTAAAGAAACAGAAATACCTTCGGATTCCATTGTTTAAAATAATTCCTTGAGCTTCATTCCGTTGGATTTGAAATCTACAAACACCTCTCCCATTCCCAAATAGATGTATTTAATTCCAGGTTGTGCACGTGCAGCATACTTTGGTACGCGCTTAAATTCTCCTGCATGATAGTGCTAATGTACTCGCCTTAAGTAGCATTGGTAACCTCTTTCTGTTATATTTTCCAAATTATGCTTTTTTTTTGTTGTAAAACGAGTATTTTAGTTTAAAATACTCCACTGCTGGGAGATACAAGAGCAGAAAATTAAGCCAATCTAAATTTTTTCTGCCTTTTCCATTTTCCTTTGTGTTGGGCTGCCTTGGCATTCCCTGTAACAAAATTACCGCACTGACGTTCGGCTTTATTTTAAAGCATTGCCCTTTCTGGCAAATTCAATTTTAAATTCACTCTCAGCCTTTCTGAGTTGCTTAGAAATTTTCCACTCATAAGTAATGAACTCTAGCACTAGAGTCGTTGTGAAGGTTATGCAGCTCTTTGTTAAAACAGAGTTGCCCCCTGTTAAGCTCTAAACTCTCCAATTTGGCACAATTCCAATATAACTCTAATATCTTTGGTCTTTATTTTTATGCCCTCTTAGTCTCCTGTTATGACCCTCCCTCATTATGAAAAACTTATAATAATTTTATGATTAAGTGTAAGTTTAAGTGTACCTTTCTAATTAGGTGAACAGTCCTTCCTCTGTGGGATCCTTCTTTTAGGGCTCTTCCCTTAGAGCCGGCCGGCTGAAGCATTTCTATATTTAAAGGGATATTCTAGGGGGTGGATCTCTGTTGCAACAATTTAGAATTTATTTTTAAAATAACCTTCTTATTTTCAAATCCTGAAACAGTATTATGCTCATTAAGGTAAAGATTGCATTGTGAAGGTATTGTAATATAAAACTTTTGTTTATTTTGAATAAAGAATGTTTAATTTTCCTAAAAGGGGAGGGACAGAAGGGTCACATGGTGGAACAGGGATATAAAGAATTCTGGTAGCCTCATTCAGACAGAGAGTTCAGTGAGGTGCAGACTTGTTATGTCCTCATTCAAGGCAAATGCACTAGCAGTATTCTGGTGTTTATCTGATCGTATGATCATTGTAACTTTAATTTTTTTTATTTTTATAATCGTCTGAAGTTTGACTTTTGTTTTATTTATGCATATAAATAAAACTTTTTGTTTGAAGCACCAGTTGTTGTCGAGAGATTCTCCTTCATGATACCCACACCTTTACAGTTGGTGTCAGAAGTGGGATATCAGGAGATACTGTTTTCAGTAACAGAAGGAGGTCATGGATGTCACAGAAGGTACCTACTGGAGTACTGACCAGAACCATGGCAGAAAAATTAGGACAGCCCTTGATGACTGGATTGCCAGATGTCAGACGAAAAACTATGAAACCTGAGGAAGAAGCCGATGAAGAGAAGGAGGAGTGGGAGAAGGAGCCCCCTGCTGGTGATTCACAGGATTTTCTGCAATGGTTATGTATGCAACAGATTGCCATGGCAAAACAGAGGAAAAAAGACATGCAGAGGAATGAAGATAGATGGGCCGACACTTTACGAGCCATACAAGCACTCGGTGTAAGTAGACCCCTCCACCTGTTGGGGATAATCCTAAAGACATTAAGCTAACTAAATTGAGTGAAACTGACAACATTGAAACCTACCTGACAACTTTTGAACGCATTGCACGAGCATGTCAATGGCCTAGAGTGCAATTGGTAATACGGCTGGCACCATACCTTACAGGGAAGGCACAACTGGCTTACGGTAATGTGGACAGTGCTTTGAGTGAGAACTATGACACTGTTAAAGAAGCCATCCTTAAGCGGTATGATATTTGTCTAGAGACATATCGGCAAAGGTTTCGAACATTACGGTTTCAAATATCAGATACTCCACAGGAAGCATATACTAGACTAAAAGATTTATGTACTAAATGGTTACAGCCAGCCACGAATACAAAAGAACAGATGTTAGAGACTGTAGTGTTGGAACAATTTATTCATATTTTACCACAGGATGTGCAGATGTGGGTACGGGAACACCGTCCGGAGACATCCACCAAAGCAGTCCAATTGGCCGAAGATTATTTAACTGCCAGTCCTAACAGGGCTAAAGGACAATCTGAGCTGGCCCTTCATTCTACTGGTAAGAACGATACACCTTCTTTGCCAGCTTCAAGTAATACTGTCAAACCACTGAATATGTCCAAAGTGCCGCATGTTGAGATAACCTGTCATTATTGCCAAGGGAAGGGACACATAGCTAGATTTTGTCCCAAAAAGAAATCCACTCCCACACACCTGGCCTTGGCCAATTGGGGACAGTATACAACACCTGTTACAGTCAATGGCAGAGAAACATTTGGTCTGTTGGTCTCTGGTAGTAGACAGACCTTAATCAAATCTGAAATAGTACCTACAGTCACCAACATAACTGCACAAACAACAGTGATTTGCATACATGGTGACATGCATAGCTATCCAGTACAACAGGTGGAATTACAAATGCAATCTAATGTGCGAAGAATGAATGTTGGGGTGGTTCCAGAACTTTCAGTACCCGTTTTTGTGGGACATGACCACCCAGACTTTGCACAGTTACTTTCTAAGGCTACAAATGTGGGAGCTGTAACAACTAGAGCACAGGATAAAATAAATATGGATTTAGCATGAGCTTTCTCTTTTGAGGATGAATTGTTTGAACTGCCCGGAAAATCAAGGAAGACAAGAAGGGAAAAACGCCATGAAAAACAGGTTTGGCGACAAACCCAGGAGACTATAAAAGACAATAATGGCTTTAAAGTGATAGATATTAAAGAACTGAGTTCTCAAGCAAAATTCCGAACAGCTCAGTTACAAGATGTGACTTTAAAACCCTTTTTTTTTCCTTGATAGGTGCTGAGTCAAATTCTAAACAGAAATATGTTCTACACAATGGGTTGTTATATTGAAAATGTTTTAATGAAAAAAAAGGTGATATGGTATTACAACTGTTAGTGCCTACTGGATATCGGGAACAGTTGTTGAGCCTCACCCACGACTTACCAATAGCTGGCCACTTAGGCCGGGAACGTACATTACAGAGATTACTGTATAGAGTCTTCTGGCCAGGAATACACGAACAAGTGGCTGAATATTGTAAGTCATGTGCACAGTGTCAACAAGTGAAACCAATACTGCAAAAAGATAAAGTACCCCTGCAGCCGATACCGGTAGTGGATACCCCATTCACTCGGGTTGCAATGGATATAATTGGTCCGTTGCCTAAGAGTGCGAAAGGGAACCGATTCATTCTAGTAATGTGTGATTATTTCACAAAATACCCTGAAGCAATTCCATTACGGACAGTTATGGCAGATAAAATAGCGGAAAAACTAATTAAAATATTTTCTAGAATGGGAATACCAAAAGAAATATTGACAGATAGGGGTAGCAACTTTTGTTCCCAGGTGCTGAGACACCTCTAACAGGCTTTAGAAGTACATTCTATTCTTATGTCTCCTTACCATCCACAATCTGATGGTCTAGTGGAGCGTTTCAATAAAACCTTGAAGCATATGTTAAAGAAATTTATTAATGATGAAGGCAAGTATTGGGATAGGTATTTACCTTATCTAATGTTCGCATACCGTGAGGTTCCCCAAGCCTCTATGGGATATTCACCTTTTGAACTACTGTATGGGAAAAATCCAAGGGGAATACTAGACATTATAAAGGAAAAATGCGAAGGGTCTACGGTAGATACTATCCCTGTATCCACTTTAGAGTATGTCAACACACTACATCAGAGATTGATGAAATATGCAAAAGTTGCCCAACAGTGTAATAGAGAACATCAAGCAGAGCAGAAACATTATTATGATCAGAAGGTGGGCACCAAAATATTCCAACCAGGTGATAAAGTCCTCCTATTATTACCGTGTACTGAAAACAAACTCTTAATGAAGTGGCAGGGACCTTATATAGTACACCGGCAAATAGGGCCAGTAAACTATCAGGTCATTTGTCCCGACAAGAAACAGTCTCTAAAGATTTATCATGCTAATTTACTGAAAAGATGGTATGATCGGAGTTCACCTACCCTATTTGTACACCCTGAGATAGTTAACAGCGACTTAGAAATGGCATATGAGCGGTTAGAAAGCCAAGGGAACATAAAAGAAATAACTATAAGTGATAAATTAAGTACTGAACAATTACAAGAGGTACAAGAGTCAATACACACTTTCCAAGAGCTATTTACGACAGTCCCTGGGACCATGGAGGGAATTGAGCACCACATAGAGTTGTTGGATCATAAACCTCTGCCACATAAATCTTATAGAATTCCAGAGAGTTTAAGAGAAGAGGTAAATAGAGAACTATTAAAGATGCAACAACTAGGAGTAATTGTTCCTTCTAAAAGTCCATGGAGTTTCCCAATGGTTGTGGTAAACAAAAAAGAGGGAGGTGTACGGATCTGCCTGGACTTTCGAAAATTAAATGAGATATCAAAATTTGACGGATATCCCATGCCACGTATTGATGACATTATTGATAGACTGGGCAGTGCCCAGTACATCAGTACATTGGATCTTTCAAAGGGTTACTGGCAGATTCCTCTAGATAGTGATTCGCAGGACAAGACGGCCTTTAGTACCCCTATTGGGTTATTTCAATTTACAAAGATGCCATTTGGGTTACACGGAGCACCTGCAACCTTCCAGAGGGGTATGGATCAGTTATTACATTCTCATCTAGATTATAGCACAGCATATTTGGATGATGTTATCATCTTTAGCGCTTCTTGGAAGGAGCATGTAAAACATTTACAGACCATATTACCGATAATAGCACAGGCAGGACTGACTATTAACCCTGCAAAATGTTTCATAGGCATGCAGGAGACTAAATATCTTGGGTTTATTATTGGAAATGGAAAGGTGAAGCCTGAAATAAATAAATTAGATGCTATAGCTAATAGTCTAAGACCACAAACAAAAAAACAGGTACGTTCGTTTTTAGGACTGGCCAATTACTATCGCAGATTTGTAAATGATTTTGCTGATATTGCTACCCTGCTAATTAATTTAACAAAAAAACATAATCCTGACAAAATTCATTGGACTGAGCAATGTGAAGAGGCTTTTATAACATTAAACGCCAGATTATGTTCATACCCAGTATTATACAGCCCGGATTTCCATAAACCCTTTATAGTACAAACAGATGCCTCTGAACAGGGTTTGGGAGCTGTTCTCTCTCAAATGGTTGGGGAAGAAGAACATCCCATCATATATATTAGCCAGAAACTACATCAAAGAGAAACTAAGTACTCTACCATCGAGAAAGAATGTTTAGCTATTCACTGGGCGATAAATGCATTACAATTTTATTTATGGGGAAGATCTTTTACGATCATAACAGACCACAATCCTTTATGCTGGCTACAGACCATGAAGGATAAAAACCCTCGCATTATGAGATGGTATCTAGCACTGTAGCCTTACAAATTTGAAATATGACATAGAGCGGGGAAGATGCACCTTAATGCTGACTACCTTTCACGTTATGGAGCAAGTATTGATACAGGAGTACAGACCCCGGAGTAAGAAAAAAAAAAGGCTTATAAGTTATGTTGATACTTAAGTGATAGTAAATCTAATATTGGGACTCCGGGGTGGAGCTTTGGGAGTGGGTGGGCTAAAGCTCCATCTCCTAAAAAGGGAGATCTGTTATTCAGAGTAAAGTAAACCAAAGGTACGCTATGAATTCAGAACACTTTGGTTTTCTCTTAAAGGGGGAGGAATGTAAAGGTTTAAATCCTTCTAGCAGAAGAAAATTTTTTTTAGTCTGTTGCAACAGCATTTTGTTTTTTTTTGTTGTTTTGTCTTTCCTTCCTAAAAACGCTGATTTTGTGTAGGCTGGCCACCTATATAAAATACCTGTCTCTATCGCGTTTTTTTTTTGTTTGTGTATCATTTATTTTTTTGGGATTCCTAGTATTGAATTATCCTTTTGGAAGCCCCCGCCCGACAAGGTCTGAGCTTGTTGGACTCAGTTTTGAATAGAAATATAAAAGAACAGCTGCATAGAATCCTGTTATAAATTGCAGCAGCTTTGCGTCTTTCGTTTCTTTTAAGTAAAAGCGTGTTTCAGAATTCAATTTGTTTTGGGGATAAGACTAAGCATACTTTCCTCGCTTTCTCACCAGGGGCTGACCCCCCCGAGGTTTGGTGATAATAATTGTGATAAATTACGGTAGTGTTAAAGAAACAGAAATACCTTCGGATTACATTGTTTAAAATAATTCCTTGAGCTTCATTCCGTTGGATTTGAAATCTACAAACACCTCTCCCATTCCCAAATAGATGATTTTAATTCCAGGTTGTGCCACGCGTACATACTTTGGTACGCGCTAAATTCTCCTGCATGATAGTGCAAATGTACCCTCGCCTCGTTGCGAGCGTTGGTAAACCCCCCCCTTTCTGTTATATTTCCGCATTGCGTTTTTTTGTTGTAAAACGAGTATTTTAGTTTAAAATACTCCACTGCTGGGAGCATACAAGAGCAGAAAATTAAGCCAATCTAAATTTTTCTGCCTTTTCCATTTTCCTTTGTGTTGGGCATTCGTTCGGCGTTCCCCTGTAAACAAACCCACTGCGCTGGCGTTCGGCTTTATTTTAAAGCATTGCCCTTTCTGGCAAATTCAATTTTAAATTCGCTCTCAGCCTTTCTGAGTTGCTTAGAAATTTTCCACTCATAAGTAATGAACTCTAGCACTAGAGTCGTTGTGAAGGTTATGCAGCTCTTTGTTAAAACAGAGTTGCCCCCTGTTAAGCTCTAAACTCTCCAATTTGGCACAATTCCAATATAACTCTAATATCTTTGGTCTTTATTTTTATGCCCTCTTAGTCTCCTGTTATGACCCTCCCTCATTATGAAAAACTTATAATAATTTTATGATTAAGTGTAAGTTTAAGTGTACCTTTCTAATTAAGTGAACAGTCCTTCCTCTGTGGGATCCTTCTTTTAGGGCTCTTCCCTTAGAGCCGGCCGGCTGAAGCATTTCTATATTTAAAGGGATATTCTAGGGGTGGATCTCTGTTGCAACACTTTAGAATTTATTTTTAAAATAACCTTCTTATTTTCAAATCCTGAAACAGTACTATGCTCATTAAGGTAAAGATTGCATTGTGAAGGTATTGTAATATAAAACTTTTGTTTATTTTGAATAAAGAATGTTTAATTTTCCTAAAAGGGGAGGGACAGAAGGGTCACATGGTGGAACAGGGATATAAAGAATTCTGGTAGCCTCATTCAGACAGAGAGTTCAGTGAGGTGCAGACTTGTTCTGTCCTCATTCAAGGCAAATGCACTAGCAGTATTCTGGTGTTTATCTGATCATATGATCATTGTAACTTTAATTTTTTTTATTTTTATAATCGTCTGAAGTTCAACTTTTGTTTTATTTATGCATATAAATAAAACTTTTTGTTTGAAGCACCAATTGTTGTCGAGAGATTCTCCTTCATGATACCCACACCTTTACAATTGCCCTTGCTCACCAACCACCTCCAGGCCTGATGAAATGAACGATTATGGGGGTTCTGACCCCACCTCATCCCCACTTAGGGGGTAAGCCAAAGCTACATGGGGAACTGGGAGGTAGGTGCTGGTGAGTAGGCGGTAGGAGGATGACCCCTTGGATGCCCTGAAGGGCCGAGGTCAGCAGCAGTAGGGGGGAAAAGTACAATTTCAAAACCAAAAAAACAATAATAATATTTCATAATGAACTAGATGGTAATAATGGCAGTTAATCTAAAATACATAAGAAAAAATAAAAATAAAAAGAGAACAAACAAACACAGAATCCTTCTCCCTTACACCCAATATACATCTACCCAAACTGCACTGCCTTGCCCATCCATGACAGGTCAGAGACATATGTTGAATTAGGCCAAAAGTATAGGGATACTAAATGGCCAGCATTGCTGGATGAGTCAACAGTGAGTCCTCCGATGAGACTAATGATGTTTAAAAGGTGTATATTTGATAATTATTAAGGGGAGAGGTACAATAGCCTAAATAAAGGTTCCCAGTAGGTTCAATAATGGTGTATACAGTGCCATAATAAAGCAATTTACTTTTCAACCATTAAGGCAGGTAGAATTTCCTGGTGCCATTCTTTTTAAATGTGGAGTGAAGGTATCGCTCCAGTGTCTGAGAATAATTAATTTAACTATAATACTAATCAGTGCCATGTGCATTTTCTGCATCTTGGGTAGAGCAGATGAGAATATGCCAGCAAGACAGATATCTGATATAAATAAATCCTCCAGTCCCAATATAGGATAGAGAGAAAATTTGATGTTCTCCCAGAAGAGCACTACAACTGGACAATCCCATAACATGTGCTTCTGGAATCCATCTTCCTGGTCACATGGGAAGATGAGGCTTTGTCCATTTTGGACAACTTAGCCGGTGTACTATATAAGTTGTGCAAGATATGAAACTGTGTAACGCGCAACTATCTTGCTTAAGGAATTTGTATAATTTGTGCCATATTCTTTGCCATTTATTGGTGTCACATGAAAGAGACAGGATCTGCTGCCAGTAGTAACAAGTACCTGACAAGGTGCTTGGGTCTAGGGATTGAAATATTTTATAAATCATTGATACTACAAGGGGCTGGGAAGCCAGCGCCAAAAAGGAGTTAGGTATTTGTGAAGTCCAGAGCTCCCATGATTTCAGGCCTGAAAACTGAAGAAGAGAGTGGGCTATTTGACAATATTTGAAGCTCATGGTGGAAGAGGTAAAATGAAATTTGGAGCAGGCTGTGGTGAACTGAATTAAATTAACCGGTCCCCTTCTAAGAAAGATTGAACCGAAAGCCCTACTAATTATGGGTAGAAAGACATCTGTACTGGACAGTTTGCAATCAAAAAATTGGGGTTACCAAGTAAGGGTTGGATAGCCACTCTATCCCATTTCCAGATGTGAGAAAGACTATAAAGGTTTATACCTTGTTGTCTTTTGTCTACTTAAAAAATGTTCTATTTCGACCCACTTGAGGATATATCCCTTAGGTTGGTTATGCTGTTGCTCTTGCCACCTAACTAATTTACTATAATGTAGTTCTGCATTGTAGAAAAGGACATTTGGCAGTTGCAGGCCACTTTTAGACTTGGGCAGCATGAGCTTGAAGTATGATCACCAAATTGGACCCCCACGCCAAAGAAAGGAGTTGATCAGAGCTTGGAAGAGTGTAAACCAGAACTTGGGAAAATAAACATTTAGCATGTTCATCTAATATAATACCCATGGAAGCACATTCATTTTAATCATGTTGGTCCATCCTCCATAACGTTAAATGGAGAGAGGTCCACCTATGAAAATCTTGTTGCACAGAGGAGCGAAGAGAAGTAAGGGTTTCTTTTACTAGACTTGAAGGAGTCTGGCTTAAACAGATTACTAAATATTTAATGTACCGTGGTTCCCACAGGAGTCATATGGAATTAATATCCTGTTTACTTAACAAATGGTTAAGAAGCAGAACTTTGGCTTTCTGCATATTCAATGTGTACCCAGATAATAATGAAAAATGTGTTTTTTCATTCAAGGCAGCAGGTATTGAGCATTGGGGGTCTTGCCAATGAAGGAGGATGTCATCAGCACACACCGGCAGGATGCATCTAGTTGGACCCACTGGTATTCCTTTGATTTCCAAATTATGTTGTAGTGGATAGTTTAAAGGTTCCAGATAGAAACTGAATAAAAACAGAGAGCATGGACAGCCTTGTCTCATTCCCCATTGGAGTGCAAAGGAGTTAGAAAGGACTCCACTGCATTTTACCCATGCTGTTGGATTCATACATAGTAGTTGAATCTATTTAATTAAATCTGTGGGGAATCTGAATTTATCTAAGGCGGCAAACAAAAATGTCCATAAGACCCTGTCGAAGGCCTTCTCGGCATCCAGGGAGACCAGAGCTGCAGGGGTCCTGCTCTCCCCAGACGCCAAGATCAAATAATGCAGTTTTCAAAGATGGTCACTGGAAAGTCACCCAGTCATAAAGCCAACTTGGGCAGGATCTATCAGGCCATCTCAGACTTGTGCTAATCTTTTGGCCAGAATTTTGGCCAATATTTTAATGTCTGCCTTTAATAGAGATATTGGTCTATAATTACTGGGATTGGTACTATCTCTGCCCAGCTTCTTGAGGACTGTAGTAAGACCCTCCATGAAAGCTGCATTAGAGAGTCCCTTTCGGAACCAATAATTATAAACGGCTAATAAAAGTGGGACTGGTTTATCGATGAATGTTATATAGAAATTATTTGATAGTCCATCTGGTCCTGGTGATTTGTCCATAGGAAGTTGCTTAATAGCACAGGAAATTTCCCAGGCAGAGAGAGGAGCCCCAAGACGTTCCTGTTGTGCTGGGCTAAGGGTAGGAAGGGGAATATTGTTTAAGTATGCCATGATGGCCTCCTCAGGCAGAAGATCAAAATGCTTGACAGCATATAATTTAGAGCAATAAGAGTGGAAAATCTCTGCAGTTCCCTGTAATTGGGTAATGGGTGAGCCCTTGCCAAGATGAGTGAGGAGTGAAACATAGTTATCTGATTCTATGGTATGGAGGTGCAGAGCTCTCAAACTACTGACCTTTTTCCTGGACTCAAGATATTTAGTACTAGTTCTAGTTCAGCTTTCTGGGCTAACAAGTCAGAATATTTCACTCTCAACGTATTAAGTTTAGACCATGTGTTGGAGCTGGAGGTAGAGGAAAGAGTATGCTCTATTTAACAGAGGACAGAATTTATGAAAGGCGGGTCTATCACTGTTTCTGGCACGTAGAGCTGAGACAAATACACTCGCCCCAAAGGAGCATTTGAGAGTCCCCCACAGGATGTCTGCTGCTTCTACTGATCCAACATTTACATCAATAAAGTTCCCTAACCAGTTTTAAAAGATTCAGAACCTGGTCGAATCTTGGAGCGATTGAGCATTAAGTCTCCAGACAAAATCATAACCCTCCGGGTTGCCAACAATGTGTATTAGTTGAACCGGAGCATGGTCTGAGATTACAGCAGTTAGGATTTCAGCAGTGAGAAGACTGGGAAAAGAAACTTGGGAAATGAGAAAATAATCTATTCTAGAGTATGTGTTCTGGGACTGAGAATGGAAGGTATACTTCCTCTCCAATGGGTGAGTTAAATGCTATAGGTCAATAAGGCCCAATTCATCAATTATACTTCTCAAGCCTCTTTTCCCAGGAGACAGACCCCATCTATGTATGTATGTTTGATTTGTCTAAATCAGATTGGAAGACCATATTTCAGTCCCCACCCACTATACTAGTTGGACAAGATAGGGAAGCTATAATAGGATTCAGTGCAGTAAAAAAAGCCAGGTTATCGATATTAGGTCTGTATACCACACCAAGCAGCACCAAGCAGGTCCTAATCTACCTAAAAGAAAAATGTAGCAACCTTGAAAGTCCCAGACCTCTTTTTCTAAAGTAAAAGGTACCCCTCTCAATATAAAGATGGTGACCCCACCTTATTAGTTAATACAGCTGGCACCGTACACTTGGCCAACCCATGCATGCCTAAACAATACAGTATCCTGTATTTTAGTATGTGTTTCTTGGAGGTAGGCTATATGGAAATTCAGTTTTTTTAAATGCAGCAAAATCATATGACACTTATGCTTATTATGCCCCCTTTAATGTTCCAAGTAATTAATGTATAATTAAACATGGTAATGTGTATCAGATAGGTATAATAAGCTCATCAGCCAGATGGTAATCCTTAATCGCAAGACCAAATAGAAGGGTAAGGCAAAACACCCCTCCCCCTTAAAACCCTGACAGCTACTGGTAAGACTATCTTCATAAATAGAATTAAGATAGATAACAAAGCAGCGGCAGCATAATCCCCCACCCTCACCACCCCAAAAAAGTATATATCTATCTAGCCTCGGTCGAATGACCGGAAATCTTCAAGAAAAACAAGACATCTGATCCTTGATGTGTGTGTATATATATATATATTCACCGCTAGCTAAACCCTACTGCCCCGCTCTCTGCCCCTCCCAATAAAAACATAGTAACTTTTACAGGTGACTAAATAATGGTATATACAAATACAATACAAGTGAAAACTACCCCATTATTGAAGTCTTATATTCTACCTAGTATCAAGATCTACAAAATTAAATGCTCAATTAGCCAGATTCAAGCTTTGCTCCTCAGTTGTGACCTATCCATATCCAGAGATAACTGTAACAGCAGATACGGTGGCTGGGCTACGAGCGGATTGATTGCCCATCATCATTTAAAAACCCAGTTCTTCAGTGAATATGATTACTAGAGTAACTGTTTACATATCAGACTTTGTATAGTGAAGGTCTCCCCCCCCCCGAGATGGAACACGCCTAAATCTTCCAGACACCTGCCTACGCTCCAATATCATCCAGATGATAGTTAATTGGGCTCCCCATACCGTTCCTAAAGATCTTGTATAACACCATTTAAGGCACTGTCCTAAACTGTATATCAGGAGGTGAGGGATAGGGCTCATCTAGGTCTCAAGTGTCATCAAACTCCTCTGGTAAACTGGCTAGTTCAGCCATCACTGGTATAACTCTGAGAAAGGGCTACCTAGGGAGGTGGATCTGACAAAACAGACCCACTCCACTGACACTGAGTCCTTTCATTACGGCCTTTTGTGCTAGAAGCCATGAAAGTCTCTCAGCAAAAAAGTTCTTAGCCATGAGTGGTTTAATGCCCAGAACCCATGATCTGTCCTAGTGCTTGCTGGTTAGCATTCATACTTCACCAGACCATTACATAGCCCAAGAATCCCCCATCACTGACAGATTATTGTGGACAAATGTCAGCTTGAAACAGCATAAGGCTTTGCATGGCCGAAGGGACCCAACCTCCCATGATCTCCAAGGTGTACCAAAAACAAGGAGGTGGGCCAGGCTAATAATATCTATTGCACCCTTCTTAACAGAATCCATAGTCCAGAAATGGGCCATCACAACACCTACCCTAACTTTGCAATAAGCCTTCTCAGAAAGAGAGAGGTTGAAGCACTCCAGAATCTATCTGTTATTAGTAGGGGAACCCCTTACCAGTTCAGGCATCAAACTGCTGAGTATCAAAACAGTAATATACATTTTGAAATAACTCCCTTAAGATAATACAGCAAAATGAAGCCACTGTGTCATAGAAACTGAGGCTGAGCAGTAAATAGACCAGTAAAATGGAGTTACAATATGTAAAGCTACAACTACAACCAACAATTGCAATTAACCTGGGTATCAACTATATTGAAGGAAATAAACCATGCAATGCAAGCATAAAGTAGTTGAAATTAGTCCTCAAATCAAGACATGTAGTCTTATATTAATACATGAGGTTCCAGTGCATTTGAGTGCCTCCAGACCATATAATCTCAGCCAGATCCCATCTGTACTCTAAGGAAAAGAGCAAAACTATTAGCATGTTCCATGAAAAGGTCTGTTTTCATAAGCTAAGTCCATGTTGTAGAAGCTGGAGGGTTAACCAAGTCGGGCTACAGTCCTTGTTCAGAAACGAAACCACCACGTAAGATGCAGGACTCCCAAAGAACATCGAACTACACTTGCACAT
Source organism: Neoceratodus forsteri (assembly GCA_016271365.2). Taxonomy (NCBI): domain Eukaryota; kingdom Metazoa; phylum Chordata; order Ceratodontiformes; family Ceratodontidae; genus Neoceratodus; species Neoceratodus forsteri. The sequence goes on from CM028131.1 coordinate 779,912,041, forward strand.
CAAAGAAGGCTACATAAGTAAATTAACAATTTGTATCAGGAAAGTTAAACTATAGGAGCTGTCAATTAAGTGAAAAAATAATTAGAGAACAGCCACCTATAGCCATGGTTCAAATAGTTGAGTCCACTGTGCAGTCAAGAAATAAATTAAAGTAAACCACAAGTCTTTCTCTTACACCTATGCTGCTATTTTTGAGTTTGGCACATAATCCTGAATTGATTCAGAGGTTGGAAAGTTTGAATCATAATCTTGGGTCGATTTGGGAAGCACTACTGGTAATCTTCAAAAACTGTCAAAGCAAAAAATGAAAAAAAAAAAGAAGTAGTGGCACTTCTATTCCTCTGTATAAGATACCAGAGCCACTTGGGGTCAATGTGCCCACTAGGAAAGGAGCAGAACTTCAACTTTTGGAGCTGGTTCAAGCAGAATCCTTGTTCGAAGCAGGCTGCTGGATCAAACTGTGCTCCTCTGGTTGTTCATGTAGAGCCACTAAAAGGGTGTGGAAATAGAGCTGGCTTTTCTTTTTTAGCAAATTCAAATGAATCAAAAGACTTTAGGTTATGTTTTCAATTTAGTTGAAGCCTTGCTGGAGAGAGCATTTTAAAATGAATTTGGGCTGTCATTAATTTGGAGATGACTGGACTATAGGCCACATGTTTCAGGTGGACGGATCTAGGTAAATCCTGAATGATCTGTAGTCTGTGGCCATCCCAAATGATTTCTTTAGTTTTCTTGATTTTAATCAAAATATGCGCTTTATCCAAAAAATTCTAAATCTTCATGATAACAGGCCTTGGTGCTGAATGTACAGAAGGAGGTGGAAGCAAAGCATGGTGGACTTGCTCAATAATGTACTTTGGACCATTTGGTTATGGGCCAGCTATTTTCTCAAAAATCTTTTGAATAAAGAGTATGGTTAAATGACCTTCTGACCCTTCCAGTAAACCAGTAACCACCAGATTATTTCTTTGACTGCGTCCATCAAGGTCTTCTAATTTTTCCTCTAACTTGTGGTATCGTTGCCTAAGGGACACAGTCTCAGGCTCATCCGTGCTCTCCAGTTCTCCAGGGAGCTCATGTGGACCTCCACATCACTGACTCTGGGTTAACTTCTCAGTGACAGAATTGATGATCTTCAACTCTAAGGTGAAAGCCTGTATTGTATCTGTTAGGGGACTGATCTCCTGTAGAAACTGGGCTTCAGTTAGTGCAGATGACTAGTCAGGGGTTTTAGTTGGAGTCAGAGTTTGGGCATTGCTCCTTTTCGTGTTTTTTTCCCTCTCTGGAGTTGGAGGTGGAGTGTGATGCATACTCCCAATTTTCATTTCAGTGTCCATAGTCCAGAGTTTTTAACACAATGTTCGGTTCTTGGACAAAAGTTGAAGTGTCACTGTCAACCTTTTTTGCATCATATTATTTTTAGCTAAAACACCACATTTTATGATTGCTTACTTTCTATAAAATTCATTGAGGTTGTTGGTTGTTTTATCTGCCTCCTTGGTTAACAGAACCAAAATGCATGATAATATATAGCTATGCCCAGCTTTGTTTTGCTTCAAATAATTGAACTACTCTCAGTGCACACTTCCTGAACATTATAAACACCCTCAAACAGTTCAGCCAGTCATGGTAAAATAGTCTTGTCTACTCACATTGCATAATGAGTGGCTAGATTGTGTTGCGTGTGTTCCTGAATCCAGAAAAGATGCAGTTGGAGCTGGTCAAGAAATGCAAGCAAACATGTTTTGGTGTTGTAACACCGGTGTAGTGGGCAGTCAGTTTTTCACTTTTTAAAAGAAAACAAGGATCAGAATCAAACTACCAGCTACATCAACAGTCTCTACAGAATGTGAACAATCATAAAATGTGTTTTTTAAACTAGGGACATTCTGAGTCCCCAGGGGGTTGACAGTGTCCCTTTAAGCTGAACTATTCTAAAAGAGTTGAAAGAAAAATGCCCTGTAAGTTAAAATTAAATTCTTTAGGGAGGGGTAGAGCTGAGCTGCTGGGTGAAGTTGCTAAGCTGAGTGGTGCATCGTGTGACTCTTGGGTGGGGCAGTCTGCAAACTTGTTTTAGTGAAACTATTGTTGGAGCCTGGAGGTGGGTAATGTGGGGTGGAAATTCACAATGCTGGGGAGAGGGAGGGCCAGAAGATTGGCCATGACCACCTACCTGAGTGTGAAATAACAAAATAGTTGAGTATCTGGATGCTGGGTATGAATACTCACCAATAATTAAAAAAAAAAAGGATTCACACACTCTACAATTTACCAGTAATTAACATGAAATGATATATGAAACACCCTTTTGGCAGGATGTCATATCTGATCTGAAAACCCTGTTTAGTGCCCCAGGACCACAACACCATTTTATATTTTACTGGCAATACTGCCCCTTGATAGTTCTTCCATGGGCAGATACTCAAATTACTGCTAACCTTAATCCTTGCAACTAAAAAAGCAATTACATGAGTTTGTCTCAGGTTATTCTGTTCTTCAAGCACTGACATAATATAGTCTATGATATCTATACCTTGGAACACCGTACTTGATCTCTCCACAGTGGAAGCCCAGCCTTTGAAGATCAATGAAGATGATGGCTCATGCTCTAAATTCAGGTGGATCCAGAATTCGTACTGTAGGGTGACCTCCCCTCTTCCTTTTCCCTATTCTGTTTGTTATTTTCTCATGGTTTCCCACTAGTTACCTTTCTTCTTCTTCCCCTTCTGTTCTGTGCAATACTTCCCTTTCTATCTTTATCAGATATCAGTCTCTAACAACAATAAATTATTAATTAATCATGCCAAGGATACAGTTGATACAATCATACTGTGTGTTATTTTATCCAATAATAAAAGCCAGTCTGGGTAAGTGACTTAAATAAGCCTTTCATAATCTGCAGTATAAAAATAATTTTATGTTGTTCCAAATGACTAATAATTGATATTTTACATTCAATGGGCCCATGCAACCAGAGTAGTGTTATGCTTATGCAACTGTGATAACTGGCTATTTGCACTCACTATTCTACAGGGAATTACACCTTGTATGGGTACCAAAAGCAAGGAACCCTCAAAGAGGGTTCCACCCCAGAGGTACAGCGGGAAAGATTCCTTTGGGTGAAGATAACTTAGGAAGGAGTCCCAGAGGAGAGAGGAATGCTGCTAGAGGAGGAGGGAAGGATGGTGGGGCAAAGAAAAAGTGCTTCAGAAGGAGGCTGGGAAGAACTGCTTATATAGCTCAGGAAGGGGGGGTGTTTGGTTGCTCACCCCATTGAACTACAGGCATAGCCCTCCAATTCAATGGGCCTATGCAACCACAGTAGTGTTTTGCTTGTGCAAATGTGATAACTGTTTGGTCATTTGCACTCTCTATTCCATGGGGAATAACCACCCTGTAGGGGTACCAAAGGCAAGGAACCCTTGAAGAGGGTTTCACCCCCAGAGGTGCCACAGGAAAGATTCCCCTTGGCTAAAAGGACCACAGGAAGGAGCCTCAAAAGGAGTATGGAGCAGTAAAAGCTTACTATCAGGTTGACAGCAGTTTAACAGCAATGAGACAGCTTGAAGAATATGAATGAGATGCACACATTGTCAGGATTGCATTGATAAAATAGATTGCTCTGATGACATAAGGGGGCTTTCTAAGGAGAGAGGGAACAGCGAGTAAGACCACCATCCATCTCAATCCAACAGCAGAAACCTACTTAAGCAAACTAGGGAATATACTATTAACAACTAACTACTACTATGACCTTTGGCATGGAGGAGAGGAAAAATAACCTTTTTAAAGAAGGAAATCTCAGATGATCCAAGGCTTAGGTCACTTTCCCTCCAGGCTAGGGGTAGTTTATTTAGTGATGGCTCTGCTGCTGAAATTTAGAAACCCTATCCAAGGGGAGGAAATATTCCAATTTGGTGGAAAGCTTTTTTGATCCCTCTGTGCTAGTGTTGCTACTGAAGGAAATGATATACAGTAACTGATGAAGCCTCTGGAGAGGGTGATGCAATGATTGACTCTATCATACACTACAGGGATACATAGATACATGGAAATATAGATGCTGCTGGCAGAAAAAGGCTCCTGACCCATCTACTCTGCCCACCTTACCTAACTAGTCTCTGCTGCACCTCACCACCAGCCAAGTTGTTGAGATACAATTATAATAAATCACAAAAAACTTCATTAATGCATGAGTTAGGGATGCTGCAACAAAAGTAGTGAAGTGTGGCATTAGGTTTCATGCTAACACCCCACCCCTACCCTGCACAGACTAAGAGGTGTCGGGGGCATTGGGGTCATCAACCCTAACACTAACCCCATTCTCCTATACTGTATCCACCTAGCTTATTTTATAATAGAATATTATTATAACATTTAGTCACTTAAAGAGATTTAGAAATATCTGCAAAGAGACAGCCTTTCCTTTGCCAACATTGCAGAGGGACTGGAAGGAAAAATATGTCTCTTTGCAGATGACACAAAGATCTGCAACAGAGTTGATGCACAAGGTGGGGTGGAAAGGGTGAGAAGGGACTTGGAAAGGTTAGAGGAATGTATGGCAGCTTAGATTCAATGCTAAGAAGTGCAAGGTAATGCACCTGGGAAACAAAAACCCAGGGGAAGAGTACACAATGGGGGGGTGAGATACTAAGAACAACAAAAATGGAAAGGGACCTGGGGGTAGTCATATCAGATGACCTGAAGGTGGGCAAGCAATGTGAGAGGGCAGCAAGGAGGGCTGGGATACTGGGATGCTTAGGAGAGGCATCACCAGTAGAAAACAGGAAGTTATTATCCCTCTGTACAGACAGCTGGTGAGACCCCATCTGGAGTACTGCATGCAGTTCTGGAGACCCAGTCTCCGAAAGACATATACAGGATGGAAGCTGTCCAGAGGAGGGCAACTAAAATGGTGCAGGGTCTGCACCAGAAGACATATGAAGAGAGACTTAAGGAGCTTAACATGTATAGCCTTGAGGAAAGGAGGGAGAGGGGGGACATGATAGAAACTTTCAAGTACCTCAAGGGAATCAACAAAGTCCAAGAGGGTAGCATCTTTCAAAAAAAGAGGAGTGCAAGAACAAAGGGGCACAATTTGAAGATAGAGGGGGGGTGGCTCAGAGGTAATTTAAGGAAGTATTTTTTCACAGAGAGGGTTGTGGATGCATGGAACGGCCTTCCGGAGGAGTTTGTGAGTCAAAAACAGTGGTGGAATTCAAGCATACATGGGACAATCATAAGGCAATTCTAGGGGTTGGGGGTAGGAAGAAGTAGGCTGCTGGTTAATTAGGATCTGCAGCTTATCCATTAGGTAGGGAAATGAGCAGACTGGGTGGGCCAAGTGGTCCTTATCTGCTGTCAAATTCTATGTTTCTATGTTTAATGGGTTGCGCATTAGGATTGACAACCCCAATGTCACCACCCTGATGCTTCTTGGTCTGCACAGGGTAGGGCTGGGGTGTTAAGGTGAAACCTTAATGTCACATTTCCCCACTATTTTGCAGCAATCCTAACTGATCCATTAATGAAGTTCGTGGCAATTTATTTCCTTACTTTTTAAGATAGTATAATCAAATCATAATTTGCTTGTGGCACTCACATTCCTCTGTAGATGTGTATATATTCTTAGCTGGGGAAGTGCAGGGCCCTCTATGTATAGCCCAAGAGTGATAAAATTGTCAGCACAGCCATGTTATTATCCCACCATATGTACCCAATGCATAAAATATTCAAATCCCCACCAAAAATGTAATTATACACAACTGTAATGCCATTTCCACTCCACAGGTGCAAAAACATATTTCATATAGGATTTGATAAATGATAGTTGTGAGTTCTGACATACATTTGGTGGGGTAATAACAAGTCTAAGTTTTAAATTTGGTGTCAAAATATTTAAAATTTACAAAGTTACGAGTATGCATAGCAAAACTGCAACAAATAGTTATAGTTCAGCCATTTTTTGACATTTTGACCCCAAATGTTCAACATGGTCTTTTGGGGACCCCACCTCATGAACAATATGTGTGTCATTAATCCTGCCCAAAAAGTGAATTTGCCAAGCAACTGCAAAATCACCTTTTGGGTAGGAGTTGACAACGACAGTCATATTGTTCATGAGGCGGGGTCCCCAAAAGGCCATGATAAAAATTTGGGGTCACAATCTCAAAAAACAGCTAAGTTGTGCATCAAAGTTGCCTGTAAAATCCTTTTCTGTGAGCTCATGAAAAAAGAATTGGCTCACGAAAAAGGAATTGGCTAGCAAAAAAAGGATTTAAGTGAGCCATGAAAAAATAATTAAGATGTTTAAAAAAAGGCGTTGCAAGGTTGTTCTTTGACCAAATAACTTCACAGTCCACCTAACGAACTCCCGATGAACAATATACATGTGTTGGTGTCTCTAGATACCGTCATTTTGGGTGGTTTTCAATTTCTTTTGAAAAAACAAAACAAGATGGCTCATGAAAAAGGAATTTTTTTCTCATGAAAAAGGATTTTGCTCTTACAAAAAAGAAAATGCTCTCACAAAACTAAATCCTTTTTCACGAGATCAAATATTTTGTCAAACTCAAGGCATCTATCCTGAAACATGAACTTCCCATAGGATATAATGGGAACTAAAAAACTGACTAACTTTGCAACAGTTTAATATATTTGCACCAAACTAACAGCGGTAGCTGTGTTACCCAAGTTTTTTTCTACCATAAAAAAATCATGAAAAAATTCCACACTATCTGGGTGCAAGGCAAGGAGGAAAAAAACTGCAAAAAATGGTGACTGTTTTTTCACTATCAAGATCTCACAATCTGCACAACAGACCAGAATGAAACTTGCCTCATCAAGAGATCTACCCCATAGGACAGCACATACCAAATTTTGTGTAGCTCCATTGATTGGTTGTAAAGTTATTAAAGTGCAAAATTTGAGGTTTACCACTAAACAGGCCACTCAATCCTAACTATAGGGGCACGACTGTGCCCTATAATAATAATAATCATATTGTGTTTGGTCAACAGAAAGATTACAACACCAATTGTGCAAATGCTTATTTGCAATGATGTCATAAATATTAAAACAAAGTTCACAGAGTTGCAAATAAAAAACATGTAACAATCCAGTTCACAAAGTTACAAATAAAACAAAAACACATGTAACAATCCAGTTGGTCATCAGTTATAAATAATGCATCTTGACCGCAGTAGATATGTATGTGAACAGAGACCCTTGGTTTATTGCTGTAGTCCTCTGGCAAGAAGAATTGGCTACTTTGATACTGGCCAGAAGCCATTCCAAAATGCTGTTGAATGGAAATAGGGGATAGTAGATGGTCCAAGATTTAAGGGAAGTGAATTCCAAACTCGTGGATGATTGTTGGCAAAAACATGCCTTCCCCAAGTTTTCACAGTGTTGTTGTTGTTGGTGCCATCATTATTATTACTATTATTATTAGTAGTAGTAGTAGTAGTAGCAGTATGTGAATTCAAGACCACTGAAGGCTTTACAGTAATACCAGGGGCCAGATATTCAAAGCCTTCTGTCGGGCACAAACTGTTTGCACTGGAATTGTGCTGGATTTGCACAAGGCTGCTATATTCAAAAGCCCAAATAATGCTGGTGCAATGTGTTAGTGCCAGACCCCAAAAATAATGTATGCAGGGGACCAAGAGAGGGGCATGGCCATGCATGCAGGTGCGCCTCCATATTTAGAAGAATAGCACCATGCAATGGGCATTAACGCCACATGTTGTGCAACAGCAAATTACCACATTTAAAAAGGTGGTCATAACTCTTTGCAAACATGGTCAAGCTGTGCTCCCCAATCCCAGAAGCCACAAGAATTGTAGCAGGAATCAGAACCTGGTGGTCTAGTGGCCCTTCCCAATCCCACCCAGACACAGTCTGACTGTACTGAATGAAATTGCCTCTGGTAGTCTAGTGGCGCCCCCAGCCCCGACCCTCAACCCCAACACAGTGTGTATTTAATGAATGATATAGTCCCTGGTAGTCTAGTGGTCCCCCATCCCTGATCCCCAACACATGTTGCATGCAACCAATACAGTATCCTGGTAGTCCATTGTCTACAGTGCGTATTTCATGAATGACATATTCCCTAGTAGTCTAGTGCCCAGCCCAATCCCCATCCCCAACACAGTCTGTAATTAATGATATTTTCCTAGTCAATGTTTTCATCTCAATCTCGACACATGTTGCTTGCATCACAGTGTTCCTGTAGGTTCATTGCCATTCCTGACCCAATCTCCCATAAGAAATGTTGTATTCTTCCTGGTGGTCCAGTGAGCCATTCCTGCACTGATTTCCCATCTAGTGCAACCCCAAAATACCTAATGGTCTAGTGGATCCCCCCACAGTGCCTACCACCTCATTCCCCCCTTCCCGTAATGGAGCCAGTGACTGGTTCAGCCCACCACTCACCTCCATGGCCTGCCACTGACTGAGTTCTGAATGAGCACATACTGTATCAGTATGCGCTCATTCAGAGCTCAGTTTGTGGCTGGCTGTGGAGGTGAGCTGTGGGCTGAGCCACTCACTGGCTCCATTACGGGATGGGGGATCAGGGTGGTAGGCACTGTAGGGGGGCCACTAGACCACCATGTATTTTGGGGTTGCACTAGACAGAGGATAGGGTCAGGTGCAGTCCACTGGACCACTGGGGGAGTCCAATGTTTCTTATAGGAGATCGGGTCAGGGTGAGCAATCTACTACTGGGACACTGAGTTGGTTGCATACAACATGCATCAGGTATCGGGGATGTGGGGGCAACTAGACTTCTAGGGAATGTGTCATTTATTAATTACATACTGTGTCGGAGATTGGGGATTGGGGCTGGGGGGACCACTAGACTATCAGGGAATATGTCAATTAATTACAAACTGTGTTGGGGATCTGGGCTGGGGGAGCCACTAGACTACCAGGGAATATTTCATTAATTACATATAAACTGTATCGAGGATCAAGATCAAGGAGGGCCACTAGACCATACTCTCAACTGCTTTGACGTTTGCAAAGTGCTATGATTTGTACACTCAAATGTACACTTGCAAGGCAAAGGTCTACTGGTGTTCTTAACTATATTATAGATATTTCTGGAAACAAGTACTCTTTTATCAGAGAACTAATGTGACTGAAATGTTCTGTACCACTAAATATATGAGGTTCATTATTTGAAGCCATTATCCTTTAAATTAAGAAAGTGCTACACATTCTGGACATTTGCCCTAAATTGTAATGGGCCAGTGCTATGCACAGCCTCCAATCATACCTCTCAACCTCCTGCCTCATAAATCAGGGACGAAGCTAAAAACATCAGGGACACATCTTCAAACTTGGTGATCTCCACTCAGGTAGTTGGTAGAATATGGTGCTTAGTGTAAAATGCATTTTCTAAGGATGAACAAGTCTGTAACATTAATGTTTGACATTATCTTTTGCTTACAAAACCACTTGCTGGTCACAAAACGCAATGTTTATGGGGGACAGAGTACAATTTTGTTCATGTCTGACAGACAGGTGGAGCTGTGTACACAACACAATCTGCGGCTACAGACCTTTTGTTCCAGTCTCACATACAAGTGGAGCTGTGTGCACCATGCAATAGTGCTGGGCAAACTACATGGTAATGTATGCAAAGCAGGCCATAATGAGATGCCAATGTAACTGTTTGCACACAGATTGCTTATTCAAGTCAAGTCAAGTCAAACTTTATTTTCATAGCGCCTTTCCAATCCAAGGTGCTGTACATAAAACCAAATACAACAGGTATAAATAGAATTAAAACAAAACCAATAAAGCAAGTTATCCATATTTTGGGAAGGCTAAATCAAATAAATAAGTTTTTAATTCAGTTGTAAACCTATCAACAGTCAGGCATTCTCTTAACCAACGAGGTAGAGAATTCCACAGGGTTGGAGCCAAGAAAAAAAAGCTTGAGAACCAGGTGTCTTCAGTCATACCCTGGGAATATCCAGCAATCCTTCATTGGTGGAATGGAGAGGACGGAGGGGGCAGTAGGGTACAAGGAGATCTTGCAGGTAGCCGGGTCCCTGATCACATAGGGTTTTAAAGGTTAGCAAGCCAACCTTAAAGGTGATCTGCCACTGAACAGGCAGCCAGTGCAGCTCATGGAGCACAGGCATAATATGACTGGTCCTAGAGGTCCCAGTCAGAAGCCTGGCTGCCGCATTGTGCACCAGCTGCAAGCGGCAGATATCAACCCCTGGTAGCCTTTGGTAGAGGGAATAGCAGTAATCAAGATGGCTAGTGACAAAGGCATGGACCAATTTTGGAAGATCATCAGGAGGAACCAGGTGTTTCACCCAGGCTATATTCCTAAAATGATAAAAAGATGATTTGATGACTGCTGAAACCTGAGGCTTTAGAGTCAAACCATCATTGAAAATAACACCCAGGTTATGCACCTGGTCTGAGGTAGTGAGCTGTATACCACCAAGCAACAAGCCTGATGGTTGTCCACCCCTAGACCTGCCCCCGGATGACCTGGGTCCACTATTATCACTTCAGTCTTGTCTGGATTCAGTCTTAACCAGCTGGAGCTCATCCATGTTCTGATCTCAGTAAGGCAATTATTTAGCATGGGGAGTGCATCATTCTGTCTGGGCAGAAATTACATATACAGTCAAGTGTCATCTGCATAGCAGTGAAAACTCAGACTGTACTGCCTGATAATATCTCCCAATGGTAGCCTCTACACTGCAAACAACATGGGGGTCAGAATGGAGCCCTGCGGCACCACACAGAGCAAGGAGTGAGCACCAGAAGAATAAATTGCGGTGGCAACTCTCTGAGACCTGCCCGTGAGGAATGAATGGAACCATTTAAGGACTGTACCAGACAGCCCACAAAAAAGCTGCAGGCGCACCAACAGCACACCATGGTCTCTTGCTTAAGTAGGCTTATTTGCACAGGAGCCTTGAATACAGTAAAATTTTGCCCCAGGCTAATGTGCTTGCACTGGGCTAACAAGTTAGCACTGGCCAATCGAGTTAGCCCCGGGCAAACCTGTCAAAACCATAGTACAGTTCTGCCATGTTTTGCCTGCAATGTTGTTTGACACTGTTGTCCCCCACTTCATTGCTATCACCCACATTGGCCACCTACTGCAACTCTGCCTTACTCCACCTCTGTGTGGACTTGGCTGCCGTTGTAGTTTGCACTGCCCCATTGCTATATTCAGAGCTGTCTTATTTGCTGGACTATTTTTGCACTGCACTCTCAGCCCTGTTTGCATGCTTTCATTTGTATGCTATATTCAACTGATTTAGCCCCAGGGTAAAATGTTTGCATGCAGGGCAGTGCTAATTTTGCCACGGGGCTAAATTTTGAATATTGGGCCCAAGGTCTAATATTTCATAACAATAAGATATTCAAAATATAACTTGTGGACTTTTCCTACTACGTACATGTGTGTTAGTCTTGTAGATTAGTTCAAACAGGTGAGTTTTGCTGCTATCAAGTAGGGGTAACCTGTTTAGGCAGTTATACAGGATACAACAAAAGAAACCCTGAGGTGTATTCAGGCTACCATTTGCCATTTTTATTGTATATAAAAATTTAAGCTTGCCAATAAGTATGGTGACTGCATTGCAATGCCATTACCTCACCATAGTCAATAAATACCCACGTTAAAAATTGTATTACTATGATGTTAATGATTCTTGCTCTAATATCTTATAATATTACCTCACTATACCTGTAGAGGCTGCTGGATATAGGCATGAATTTGTTGATCAGGTTATTTACAGTAAATGTGTGTCCCAAGCAAGTTTGGATAATCTACTGTGAAAAACTTGTTTTAAGGCCAAACAGGGTGCCTTTCCATGTCTGTTTCTTTTTGGTGCCGACATCTAAAAAATACACTGTATTGATACAGATCTGCCATCTGAATGCACTGGATCTTCCTCTTTTTGATTCACTTGGTACAGCCATTTTATGGTTCTTCCAGCAACACCATTAGGGCTATGAGTGTTTCACCCTTTGTGTTTGCTTTGTGAGTGCTTCAGTGTAGTCACCTCAACTAAAGGAGTAGATGGGGGGTTGGGGTAGACATCTCAGGCAGACTAGATGGACCACACAGTCTCCTTCTGCCAACAAATTCTTATATTATGTTCTTTCTAAGTTGTGATTCCAAACAGACTTCTAAATACTTTTGGGATACTAAAATCTGTAGCTTGAAGTAATTCAGGGTTCTTACTACAAGGGGAATAGATCCAGATATCATTTCATTGTGTCCTATAAATCAATATGTAGCATAGAAAGCCTTAACAATTGAACCCTCCTATGCATGAATAAAAGCATTTGCTCAGACTATGAGAAATAGGCACTGGCAGAAGTTTCCTTTGCACTGATCAACCTAGAGGTTTGTCTTGTTCAGCACATTGCAGCAGTAGAGTTCACAAAGGGATGGTAAAAGTGATCCTCTTGGCAGTTTATTGGTCTTAGCCTTTGAAATGTGTTAACTAATTCAGTTCTGTTGTTAGTCTTTTTGTCAAAGTATGTGTGGTCTAAAAAACAGAGAAATAATCTTAAACTCTCTAAATGTTTCATGAAACAAGCTGTAAAATCAATCAAATGAAATACCTTGTGAGAATTTTATAAGGTCACTGTTGAGTCAGGTCTATACATAATATACAACTCTCTGAAACAGGAAACAACAGAATGTCTATAAACACTTATACAAGTGTGGTTCCATCTTAGAAGCCCATTGTATTTTTATATTTCAGCTTTTCAAATTGCTTTGGGTACGTGAACTCTGACATGCTGCAAGATTCTTTACAATAACCTGCTCCTCCCTGTCTATGTTGTGTCGGACTCTTCCTGTCTTCAGGACATATAAACACTGTAATTGAGGTCATTGACACTCAGCAACTGAAGCAGTGTACTCTGTTGTCAAAAAGAAATGAGCTAATGGACTAAATCCAACTCAAAGTGGGAAGAACATTTATGGAATTGAGCTAACCACAGGAAGGAAGTAGGTTTACTAATAATTCAACTGATGTACCCACAGCTGCGTATTCTGTAGACTTGTGTCTACTAAATGGAAGAGGCTGTTGTGTGTCCCTGTTTATTTACCTTGTGATTAATGCCTACAACTTGGTATCATTTACTTTCTGCCTTTTAGTCAGCAACTATTGACATTATAAGCAGCAGTGCCTACTTTTAGTAGAAGATATTTGGGATATTTTCTTCATGTTAGCAACTTGCTACACAGCATCTTCCTTATATTACAAACACATTTTCTTTTAGAGCAGTGGTAGTGTAGTTAGTTAGGACTTTTTTGCCCTACATCTTAGGCCTTCTTCAAGTAAGTAAAATAAAACATCATAGTCATAAAGTCAAGTTAGCAGAGTCAGACAGAGTTAGCTGGTAATTCTTTGATGCTGTAACTAAAAATAAATATCCATGGAAAAGTACAGTTTTCCAAACCCCAACGATCCTCTCACCACCAGCAGAGGCTGACCCCCCCCAGGAGCTCACACCCCCTGAGCAGACAGATGGAAATGTCTTAGTAGTTTCTCCTGAAAATAGATCCAAGTGATTCCCAGTCCTCAGGCACTCTCACTGTCTGAGTTTTAGAAAATAATATATAGCACTGTCACTGACAGCAGAATAATACAACTAAAAATCTGACCATAGCCAAGAGCAGAGGAAGGAATACAAAAAGCCCTCTTCTATGAATCATTCACTCTGAAGCCAGGAGTGAGCCCTGAAAAATCTATGCAGGTGGCCGACCTAGGACTGCAGCAACTGCCATGGGTCCCCGTCCAACCCACTAGCCAGTAGGTCCCACTGGAATCCTTAGGGACCACCTGCCCCAGCCACCGACTCCCCAGTGGACAAAGGCCCAGGCCCCTGCACTACTACAGACCGATGCTCAACCCACCTGACAGATCAGGGCCGACACCACTCAGCTCCAAATCAAGCCATTGTATTTACCACAAACCAGATCTGCCATTTAAATCCAATGATAAATTTCTACCACAAGCGTCTGGGATTAAGGGTCCAGAGTCCAAAATCTTCCCTTGTACTCCAGTGGAGCATTTTTTGCAGTTCCCCCTCCCTAATTTACATAGTACATCCAGCCCAAAAAAGAAACAGTCAAAAACATTCAGGGTGTAGTCAGGGTGTAATCAGCCAAATCCCATTATGAGAGAAAGCAGGCCTGATCGCTGAGAATGCCAGTAGAGGGAACAACTGAGACAGCCCCAGTGCACAATTCGAGGACATTCGAGCAATGCCCTGATAATGGTCCCATACTCAGCGTACTCAAATCAATCCCTCCAATGGATTCGGGATATTCAGGAGAAAACACAACCAATGAACGGGAAAGCAGCAAGCAGAACAGTCACCTATTGATAGTCCACCAGTCCAACAATCCAGACAGAACCGCAGGTAAAAAAGTGAAAAAACAAGGAAACCAGGAAATCAAGTATCAAGGAGTAAAGGAGACAGGTAACCGAGAAGGTAACTAAGAAAGAGGGGTCGGGGGAGCTTCAGGAAACAGCAAAGGCAGGAGTGGGAGGGGAAACAGGGAAGCAGGCAGGGATGGAATAATGGAAGGAGAGCCATGAACACCAATGCAAGGAGTCTGAGAAATAACAGAGAAAAAACGGGGGGGGGGGTCATGATAGAAACCTTTAAATACATGAAAGGGATAAATCAGGTAAAACAGGAACACCTCTTCCAAGAATAACAAACTCTGGCAAGAGCCGTTAGGGCTGCAGGAGAGGAATGTGGGTCATCCTTAGCATATGAGGAGGCTCATAAAGTTACAACTGGCAATAAAGGCAATGAAAAGTACAACATCAGACCTAGTATTAACTACCCACAAGGCATATTTTCAACAGTTGGTTAGTAGATGACAGTATTAAAAAAGCTTTACATATAAACCACAATGACAGTAAACATAAATTTGTATTGAAGTCCATTTTGCACATGTTGGGGCGAAGCACTGAGGATATAAAATGTTTAGGTGTTCGTCCATATATATTCCTTCTCTTGAGAGACATTTTCTCTTGCACTGTGGATCCAGCGAACTCTGTGATACAAAATACAAATGTCAGGCCTTTATTCTGAAAAACAATAAAAAGCAGGACATTGTTATATCAGATGCTCATTTAGTCAATCATACAGTGGCAGCCATAGAAAAGTGTTTCAGTACTGAGGTATACCTAGAAGTTTCTCAGTACTGAGGTATACCTAGGTATACTGAGGCAGAATGAGGCAAAATCACATTACAGTTAATGCAAATTGCAACTTGAGTGTTTCAGTGGTACCTTGAGGTAGGCAATTTTTTAGATAACTACCACTATAATACAATAAAAAAACACACTTCTGTTGCAAAGTATGCCTACCATTTTATATACAGGAAATAAAGATTGTCTATAGAAATTATTCACACCTGGGCTATAGTGAGCCCCAAGGTATAGATCCGTTATGGCCGAGCAACTGATATAATAATACCCCTACTTTTTATCTAATGTTTTAGAATAGATTCCTGATATTTGGAATCATTGTACTGAAGAGTTCATTGGTTCAACAGTTCTAAAGAAAATGTCTGTCAAGAGAAGTGATATATAAATGAATACCTGCCAATTTTATATCCTCATTGCTTCACTCCAACATCCACAACTCTATTTCTATGTGGTTAATGTTTTCTGATATTGTAGTTTATATATAAAGCTTTTTTTATAACTACATGCACTAACCAACTGTGAAAATATGCCTTTTGGGTAGTTTAAACCAGGTTTGATATACTTTTCATTACCTTAATTGCCGGTTGTAATTTTATAAGTGCCTCCTTGTATCCTGAGGATGCGTCATATTCATCGTTTCAAATTTTTTATTTGTACACATCACTGGTGGTGGATAATATAATAACCGGTTACAATAGTGCTACAAATATAGCATAAGGAAAAAACAGCGATGTCCGAATGGCATACCATAGACAGAGACAGGGATTAAGCAGTGCTGTGCAGTAAGTGCTACCCAGGTCGCTGTCCATAGTACTAGGAAGAAAACAAGGGCTGAGAAATTGAAAATGGTGTATGAGCTGCTCCCATGGCAGAGAGGACTAGAAACATAGAAACATAGAAGTTGATGGCAGATAAGGACCGCAAGGCCGATCCAGTCTGCCCACATGGAGCTGCTTGGCCACAATAGTGGAGGAGGTCAGGGATCTAATCCTGGCAGTCAAAATGTTGTTTTTCTCCCATAATCCAACTCCAACTCAGAGTTGATTATTTTATTTAAGGGGGCATGAGGGGGACAGAGTCCCCACTAAAATAAGTGTTTGGACTGGTAGTAGTCGTCAGTGTGGTTTGTGATCACTACCAGTGGCATTGCCTTTACTTGCCACATTTGTTCCTGCCACTGTTCTGTATAGTGCTGTATGGAAGGTGCTGTTATTGACAGCGCTGTTCATACATGTGCTATTCAGACCTAGTGACAGATAATATAAGGGCATTTCTGCATTAAGTTACTGACTCTGATTAAACTCTGCTTCTGGAGTGAAACATTAGTTGTTTTTGCACCAATATGGCATAGCATTGCTCCTTGATATTCATTGCACTACTGCACTTTTGTTGTTTTTAGTATTCATCCTATGAATTCCCATATAATTTTCTATTAAGTGGGTTAAAGTTTTGCTGCTTACTATAGAATAACACTGATTTTTATTTGATGTACACATGGCAAGTACACAAATGCACAATAGTACAATGAATAACAGGGAGCAATGCTACAATAGATTAATGCAGAAAACAACTAATGTTTCTTTCTAAAACAGCACTGTAGATGGACTCCCCATTGTCTGCTTATATTTTTTCATTGACTGTTGGACCGGGGGGCTAGGCACCTAGTGTTAGAATGGAGGGTTGGCAGCATTGGGGTTTGGCTGTCATTGTTTGCTTACTTTTTTTCATTTACTGTCTGACTCTAGGTTTAGGGACTTGGTGTCACAAATGGGGAAGTCTGGTGGCAAGAGGGTCGATCAGTAAGTGGCTACTTGCTTTCATTTTAGTTTACCACCCTACCCCATAATTGGGCACTCAGTGTTGGGGGCAGTTAGTGGCACTGTGGCTTGGCTCATGGTGACTGCCTAGCTGCCTGAATCAGGAATCACCCAGCCTACCATGCCCACCAAACCAGAACTGCATTGCCATTGCTTGCAAGCTGCAGCACAGAAGCCCCCCCCCCCCCCCACAATCCAGCAGTATAGCTAACCTTAAAAGATCTGTACTATGCTGTGCTTTTTTCATAAAATAGTATAGCACACTTTGGTCAGTAATGAGAGAGTGCAGCACTAGCTAGCCACTCTGCCGGGCCAGTGGCTGCAGCACAGAGTCAGGCCCTCAAGAAAAAGTCCTGCCCACAGCAAAAACAGCCAAGAAAGAAACTGCCTGCAGAACTAGAGTGACAGGTTCTGACTGCTTGTGCATTTTTGTTAAGGTAAATAGATGGGTTTATTTTGAAAATGGTACTGTGGGGAGTGGAGGGGAGAGTCTCAAAAGAGAG
Source organism: Neoceratodus forsteri (assembly GCA_016271365.2). Taxonomy (NCBI): domain Eukaryota; kingdom Metazoa; phylum Chordata; order Ceratodontiformes; family Ceratodontidae; genus Neoceratodus; species Neoceratodus forsteri. The sequence goes on from CM028131.1 coordinate 779,929,594, forward strand.
AATGCATGGCTCTTGATCTCCTGGCCTGCCACTGCGGGTGGCCAATCCATTGAGGACCATTTTGGTAAGTGGATACCTGCTATAAAGGGTTGGGATGGCCATTTCTTCTTGCTCAGATGATGAGGAAGGCTTTACTTCTACCCTGTGGAGAATAGCTTTGCTTTTCCTGGTGGGGGGCCCTGATTCTCCGTACTTGGGGGGTAGGATTGCCCTGCTTATTTGGGCTTGGGGAAGAGTATCTCCCTCTTTCTCCTGGCTTGGGTGTGGCCCTGCATTTCCTGGCTTGGAAGGGTTGCCCTATCATCTGGGTCATGTGACCCAGCTTCTCCTACTACAGAAAGCATGGGGCAGGGCAATTCCCCCCTCCCCAAGCCAGGAGAAGCAGAGCCATCCATCCCAAGCCAAGAGAAGCTGGACAATCTGTACCCCCACCCCAAGACAGGAGAAGCAGGGCCAACCCCTGTAAAAATATAAAATGAATATGCATTTTTATTTTTAGAAACATAGCATTGATCATTAGTTCAAATACTCCAAGAAGCAAGCATGAATATGCACATGTGCTTTCCATTCCAGCTTCAATAGATGCCCTGGCTTCCAACTGTAGTGCCCAGCCAGTGCCCTGGTAACCAATAGAAGCTGGAGCTGCCACTGTTGCTAGCCTTACATGCTGTGAAACTTGATCAAATAGAAATAAAAAATGTAAATGTGGTGATGGACATTGGACAGAAAAATTAAATGAAAGAGGTGAGGAATTTGCAAAAAACTCTGCAAAAACACAATGTCTTTATGGTACTAAAGAAGAAAATAAAATGTCAAGGTATATAAAAGCACGCAAGAAGGCTGAAGATTAATGACCAGCATAAACAAAGATTAAGACTCAAATATATTGCAAGAAAATCTGAGAACAGGAGGAGCTGAAACCATTAAAATACCAGAAAAGGCACACAGCTTCATTAACTATCTAATTATTATAAATATCTTAGTTTTAAAAACACATTTTGCAGGAAATCAACACATATATTACAGACTCAGGGAAATATGCTAGAGTGCAGAAAAAGAAGTGCCACTGAAAATAAATAATCTTCATTGTTTATTGAAGTTAGCTGTTCCATAGCTTTTTATCTTACATGCTCTTGAAATGATGAATGTGTTTCAATAGAAATTACAGCCATTACTGCCTTAAGCTCTTTTAAGAGGCGCAATTATTTAAGAGGCTCTAGAAACAGTGCTATATACTGCAGACAGGGTAGAAGGATACAGCTGTTTACCAAGTTGGATTCAAATGAAAACATGTGTATCTTGTACTCACTGAAGCACTATATGGTTGGGGAAGAGAGGTGATTCTCCAGAGCATTTGTTTCTTAATCCCTAGGCTGCTGAAAGAACTTGAATGAATCTATTTGATTGAGCTCTGGATAGATGTTCAGTGTGCAGCACTGTATGGGTTAAACTGAAGGGCTGCAAAGAGGTGGAAGGATCAACTGAAAACTCCAAAGGAAGTGTTCCAAGGTCTGAATCCTCTAGCTCATTTTTAGAGCTGATGCAATAGGGCTGCAGGCTCCACCTACCTGTAGCCCTAAAAATCATCACAAACAAGAGGACACAACATGCGCCTTATAGGAGGTAGATTCAAATCCAACCACAGACGGTCCTTCTTCACAGAGCAAGTGACGAGACCTTGGTATAGTCTTCCCACAGCAGTAGTGAAATCTAAGACTGTCACAGCATTCAAGTTAGCATGGGACAAGTACTGCAGTAATCTAGGAAAATTATGAGGTGGGGGATAGTCAAAATGGGCAGACTAGATGAATCTTATGGTCTCCTTCCGCCATTACATTCTTATGTTCTTATGTTCCAAATAAAATTCTGGAACAGGATACCATTATGGCAGAGGCTTGTCTGGATTTGGTGGCCATAACAGAGTCATGATTCCCTGACAACCATGACTAGGACATAGTCATACTGTTCTACTCTCTGTTCCAGAGAAACAGTGAAGGGAGGTGAGGAAGAGGGATTGTGCTATATGTAAGGGAGGGCATCAAGGTCACAGATGTTCAGGGGCACCCAGAGCTTAAAGAAGGGCTGGAGGTGTTACAGTTCATCCCAGAGACAGATATTGGGGCCACTGTCCATAAGTGGGTGGTATACAGACTTCCAGCAGAGGAAGAGGAGTTGGAAAAAGACATTTAGGAAGACAGAAACATAGGTTATACAGACGGGAAGGAGCTTAATGCCTATCTGGCATGTCTGGCAATTATTTATTGAGAAAGAACCCCAAACCCTCCCTCGTTTAGGAAGTTGTCCAACCTGCATTTAAAAATATTCAGGTTCTCACTAGTAACTACTGCTTCAGGCAAACTGTTCCAAAGATGGACCACCCTTTGAGTGAACCAATGTCCTCTCCTTACAGTCCTAAAATGCTTAGCCTGCAGCTGGAATTTATGCCCTCTTGGTTCCCTACTGATATACCTTAGTTTCAAAGACAAACAAGTTCTCATATCTTCACTTTTTAAAGCTCTATAGACTGTAATAAGACACCCCCTTAGTCTTCTCATCTCCAGTGAATACAAACCCAGGCTACCTAATCTCTATTCATATGACTGATTTTCCAAACCCTTCACCATTTTTATAGCCCTCCTCTGGACCCTGTCCAGTTTCTTGATGTTCCCACATTCTGTACATCAGCATCACCACTTCTCTACTTCTACTCTCTATATTCTTCCTAATGCCTCCCATTATCAAGTTACATTTAGTGACAGTCTCATTACAATGTTTAGTAAATTTTAAATTGTCTGTTATAGTTATTCTCAGACCCTTTTCACTTTCAGAGACACTGAGGACTGTATTCCCTAGTCTATTTCTACCTTAATATTTCTATGGCCCAAGTTCATTACCACACACTTATCTAGACTGATGCTCATTTTGTACTTAATTGACCATTCATGTAGTTCATACAATTAGCTCTGCAATTACCTAACCTGTTCCTCTGTATCCCCGATATGTCCAAGCTTTGTATCATTAGCAAATTTGGATAGTCAACCTCCTATGTCTATTTTCATATGCAATGCATAAATAGTGAACAGATATGTTGAACAAATTTGATCCCAGCACTGATCCTTAAGGGACTCCACTAGTCATCTCTATTCTGCCTGAATCTTGCCCTTTCACTCGCTCCCTCTGTAATCTATTATTCAGCTTTGATCTTGTCCATGCAATAATCTTGTTATTAATTCCTACATTCAAAGCCATTTAATTAGTTTTGCATGCAGTCCAGTGTCAAAAGCCTTCCTGAAATCCAGATAGACCACATCCACTGATTTTCCTTTATCCAATGCTAGACTCAGCCTATCAAAAAAGCTAATTCAATTTGTAAAGCAAGACCTCCTTTTGCTGAAGCCATGTTGAGTTTCATCTCCTAGGCCATTACTAGTTAGATGTTCTAACATTTTACCTCTTATAAAAGTCTCAATAATGTTCCCTAAGATGGATGTAAGGCTTACTGTCCTGTAATTTCCTTCATCAGCCCTGCTCTCTTTCTTATGGATGAGGACAACAGTAGCCACTCTCCATGCATCTGGTGTTTCACCTTTTCCAGTGGTTTCTTAAAAAAGCCAAGTGACTGGTCCCTTCAGTATATCAGGCAACTACTTTAATAATCTTGGATGTATCCCACTGGGTCCCCGAGATTTGTTTTATCTAAATTATTCAATGCTTTATGCATCTCTGGTGGTATAATCAATGGCCTAATGTCCTGATTCTCAATTTCCAACATATTTAACTTGGATAGCTGATGCACTGACCCCAAAAATATTTTTAGTACATTTGCTACTTCTATGTTGTTATTAATCTGGCAATTCCCTTCTATTAAGGGTCCCACCATCTTACACCCTCAATTCATTTTATTAACATATGCCCCGAACAACTTTGGATTACTTTTAGCGTGTTTCATCAATATCTTCATCTTTCTGCCTTTTTGCCTTCCTAATTAAAAGTTTACACTCCTTGACTACTACTAAGTACCTATCCCTTAGAACTCTATTACCTGTGCCTTTTGCTCTTTTTAACAACCTTTTTTGCATAGTATTTTATTTTTTTTCATTTTTTTCCTATTTAACCATGGTGTTTTCCCATTCTTGTTATATTTGCTCCTTTGTGGTACATATCTGCTTTCAAAGTCCTTTAATTTGCCCTCTAGCAACTCCCATGCATTGCTGACATTTTTGTTCATCATTTCCCCCTTCCACCGACAGTTATCCAAATCCATCCTCATTGATTTAAAGTCTGACCTTTTGTAACAGCTATATTTGTTCCTATAGCCTTCATCTTATACTTCTGCATTGTAAAAGTTACCATCTGATGCTCTCTATTCTCTATCGGCCCCATGTTCTACAATGCTTAATATTGGATTCCCAAATTACTTAGTGCAACATCAAAAATGTTGTTGCCCCTAGTTGGTTCCTTAATGTGCTTCTTTAAGACAAAATTTAAAATATTCACAGCTAACCAGTTAATTGAGGAACCAATCATGAGGATGGCAAGTACGGGGAGATGCTGCTAGTTGAGGAGTTCAATCTGCCAGATATGGATTGGAGCCCTCCAGCTGCAGCTTTGGCAAGGAGCAGGGCCATTCTTGATTCCTACAAGGTCTTTTCTCAGACAGCTATTGAATGAACCAACTAGGGACAGGACAGTGCTGGACCTGGTACTTACAAACAGGGACAGCATTGCAAACATCACAGTAGACAGTCCCTTAGGTAGCAGAGATCACCATACAGTGAGGTTAACATTAAGATGGGAACAGAGGCAAACCACATGAGGGCAAGGCTCCTGGACTTTGAGAGACTGCCTCAGAAACTGCCTCATGGGGGGGGATGACAGGCAGTGGTAGGGGTACAGTGTGGAAAAATAAGGGAGAGCATAACTAAGGCAGCCAACCTCTTCATGAATGAAGTGAGTAACAGTAGAAGTAAAAAAAGATTATTATGGTTCTCTAGGGAATTGGCCAGCATGGTGGGGGGAAAAAGGGTGTCATTCAGGAGGTATAAGGAAAGCCAGAGAGATGAAGACAGTGACATATGCAAGTAAAACAGAAGGAAGTTAGAAAGGGAGTGAGGGGAGCAAAGGCACAAACAGAGGAAAGGCTAGTCAAAGGGGCAGCTAAGGGGATGAAACTTTCTTCAGGTACATAAGTGAGAAGGGGAAAGCAAGGGGAGAGATACAAGGATAAGATGGGTGGCAGTGGGAGAGTGTGCAGAAGAGGACCAGGAATAATCACACATCCTGAACATGTATATCTGCTCAGTTTTCACAGTGGAGGGAGGAGTGATGGACCATAATGGAGCAGCAAGAACAAAGAGGGAGCTGCACCCAAGTCTCTTTTCAGAAGAAAGAGTCCTGAAGGAAACTGCAGTACTGAAAGTGGACAAGGCTATGGAACTGAATGGGATTCACACAAGGGTAGTAAAGGAACTCAGGGAGGTGCTAGCTGCCCCACTGACAGCTTTATTCAACATCTTACAGGATGCAGGTGTGGTTCCAAAGGACTGGAGGAGAGCAGATGTATTCATTTGGGGAAGGGGGCCATGCCAGATGAAACTGATTTACTTGTTCAGCTGGGTGTCCAGGGAAATAGATCAGGAGAGGACAAATGTGCATGGCCCATCTGGACTTTGTCAAGGCCTTCAACACCGTGCCACACAGGAGCCTGATAATGAAATTGAGCGACCTAGGGGTGGGATCCAAAGTGGTGAATTGGGTAAGGAACTACTTTTTTTGTGTTATCTTTTTTCCCTTCATCGCACACTGGGAACTGCTCCTCCTTCAAGTCACCTAGTATCACCAGCGACCCCTTCTTGCAATTCCCCCAGAGCTGCCTACCTCATATTGCAGCCTTCCTTTGAGTTAGCCCGGTGTATCCCTTTGCCTGGAGGGTCCCCTTCCTTCAAGAGGGAAGGCACCAGTTGGGGGGATTCCAGCACACTATTTTCTTTCTTGCCCGGGTGCTGCTGAGGCAGACGTAACTCTGCCAAGATTGCTGGAGGGCATTGTCGGGGACGGCCGCCATCACCCGGCCAATCCCAGTGCAGTTTCTGCTTTCCTGATGTTTCCCACATGGACGTTCCTCTGCCATTCTCCCTGTCTCCACCAGGGGCTGCTGCAGAGCAACATGCTGCCCTAACCCACCCCAGGAGAAGAGAGCAGCCCATCTGATGCTCAATCCTCTCCTTCTCCTGCCGACCCCCGGCGTCCCTGGTCCATTCCCGAACCCAGGTCACTGGTGTGGCTTGAGGTAAGGCGCTAGCGCCTCAGCCCTCTACACCACCAGGCTGGCCTGTAAGGAACTACTTAATGAATAAGCAGCAGGGAGTAGTGATTGACAACACTTATTCTAATGAGATGAGAGTGACCTGTGGGATGTCGCAGGGCTCAATACTGGGACCGGTCCTCTTCATTGTTTTCATAACTGACATTGCAGAAGAACTGTAAGGAAAGAAGTGCCTTTTTGCAGATGACACCTAAATCTGTATTAGGGTGGCTACACAGGAAGGGGTAGAAAGAATATGTGGGGACCTTGGAAAACTTGAGAAGTGGTCAAGAACATGACAGTTGGGGCTTAATGCCAAAATGTGGAAAAAAATCATTCACCTTGGGCATAGTTACCCAGCAGCTGATTATTGGATTGGGGGAAGGGTCCTGACAGTAACTAAGCAGGAAAGGGACCTTGGGGTTATCATATCTGAGTATCTCAAAGTGACAAAGCAGTGCAAAGGGCCAGTGGGATGCTGGGATGCATAGGGAGAGGTATGTCCAGCAGGAGGAGGAAGGTAATGTTACCACTATATTGCTAACTCGTGCGATCTCACCTAGAGTATTGTGCCCAGATCTGGAGGTTGCACCTCAAAAAGGACATAGACAGGTTGGAGGCAGTCCAAAAGAGGGCCACTAAAATGGTGCAGGGGCTGCATCAAAAGCCCTGTGAGGAGAAACTAAGGGATCTCAACATGTACATCCTTGAAGAGAGGGTAGTGAAAGGGGACATGATGGTGACCTACAAGTACCTAATGGGGGTGAACAGGATGCAAGATGGGAGTCAATTTCAAATGTGAAAGAGCACTGGGACCAGAGGTCACGTTATGAATCTGGAGGGGGGAGGTTTAGCAGGGATGGGAGGAAATACTACTTCACTTTAAGAGTGGTGGATGCCTATAACAGACTGCCAGCTTAAGTGGTGGAGGTGAAAACAGTAGGGGGCTTCAAGCATGTGTGGGATAGATATAAGAAAATATTAGTGAACAGGCAGGGATGGCGGGGTTACTGGAGACCAGTTAGGGTCTGTGGAGACAGATTAGGCAGGGTCCAACTGGCCAGACTGGGTAAGCCAAGTGGTCCTTTTCTGCTAATAAATTCTGTGTTTCTGTTTCAGAATATAGCAGTTCTAAGTTTCCTCCATGCAGATGCATACTCAGGTATTGGAAACCACATCTTACAGATTTCATAGGCTAGATAAATATCTTCATAATAACATGGAGGAATTATGCAAACAGTTTTTGAGGCATTTTAACCTAGAGCATACTCTAGATGAAAATGATAACCAGCATCTCTGTGCAAAACAAAAGATTGGCTACTTTTAGAGCACTGAGTGCAGTTATGAACACCACACTATAAGGAGATATAACATAAGGCTACTAAGCAGATCAAGAGTCTGGGAGAAACAAGCATGGAAAGAGGTTGCAGCAGTTGGACCCAATACACTCATGAAGAGATGATGGGGTGTGTGATATATTCAAGGTAAGGATGAGCCAATGCCTAATTTGCATTCTGTGAAGTTGGAGAAATCTGACATTTTGGACACCAGCAGAACAGGTCTGAGGAATTTAGTTTCCCTTTGACATTTCAGCACTTTGACATCATGCAACAGCACTTTTTACAGGGAGAAGCACTTTATACAGGGGGCACATACTGAGCATGTCCATGTTCCTGCAAGCCACGTGAAATGCAGCAGCCAATTAGCAGTGCTAGAGATTGCTAGACATTGAGAACGTCACACACTGCACACATCCCCACACTATTGCCAGCTCTCTCTCACAGGGGAAGAACCTGTAGCAGGAATAATCTCTTTCATGTGAAAAAGAGTGACTTTTGATCAGAACATTTTAGAAATCATCGGAAAATCATGCATTATCATTCCAGTTAGCTAATTCTCACTATATTTAACAGTAGGTTCAAGCAGGCAGGCTAGTGAACATGTGCTGAAGAGGATAGAAACTAGCGTACAATTTGAGCCTGCTGCACTGGCAGATATAGGCTTGCCTGTAGCAGGTGAAGGGCAGAGATAGGTGCATTTACAGTAGCAGAATGGGAAAAGGTGCAGGGGAGATTCTTAGAAGCTTTATTTGACAAATATTTTTACTGAGTATTGGTGGAGTAGATTGCACAAAAATCCATATTTATCTTTTCTTGTTTTTCCACCCTACAGCTAAAAAACATAGAAACATGGAAACATAGAAAAGTGATGGCAGAAGGAGACCATGGTCCATCTAGTCTGATCAAGAGATTCCAAGACCTCTTACAGGTCCCTCGGTCTAACCCCACTTTGGTATTCATTCTTTCCTAATCCACCCCTTTTGGCCCCTGCTCCAGCCCATCCTTGTTTGAAAGTTGCCCCAGTCCGTGCATTCACCACCTCTGCCAGCAGGCCATTCCAGGGCTCCACCGCTCTGTCAGTCAAAAAATACTTTCTTAGATTTCTGCTGAAGCTCCTTCCCTGTACCTTCCATTCATACCCCCTGGCTGTGGGAAATGGAGGAACCTTGAAATAGTTCTGTGTATGGCACCTTATTAATGCCTTTCAAGAACTTGAAGGTCTCAGTTGTGCCCCCCCCCCCGTCTCTAGTGAGAACAGGTTTAACTTCCTCAGATGCTCCTTGTATGAGAGATCATGGAGGCCTTGTATCATCTTGGTCACTTTTCTCGGCACAGTCTCCAGCCTGTCCTTTTTAAGGTGCTAAAACTGATTCCAAGATTCCAAAACTGGGTGCAGTATTTAAAGCGGGGCCTCACTAGGGATCTGTAAAGTGGGTGGATCACCTCCTTGCTCCTGCTATCAGACCCTCTCCTTAGGCACCACAGCATTCTATTTGCTTTGCCATAAGCTTTGTTGCCTTGGTTTGCTTGTTTAAGGGAGTTGCATATGGTGACCCCTAGGTCTCCTTCCTGAGAGCAGATGAGTTTTACCCATTCAGCCAGTAATCCATCTTTTGATTCCCTTTACCTAGATGCAACACCTTGCATTACTTTGCTTTGAACTTCAGTTGCCAGATGTTAGACCATCTTTCTAATCTGTTTAAGTCATTTTGAAGTTCCCTGATCGTCTCCGTGCTGTTGACCCTACCAGCCATCTTGGCATCATCAGCAAATAGTTCCAGCTTACCCTGAATACATACACCTATGTTGCAAATGAACACATTCAACAGGACCAGCCCTAAGACCAAACCCTGGGGCACATCACTAGTGATTCTATCTTCTCATCTCACTCCATTGATGACAACCCTCTAACTTCTATGTCTAAGCCAATTTACTACCCACCTGATAAAACTTTCAGCAGTGCCTAGGTCTGCCAGCTTTTTTATCAGGCAATTGTGTGGCACTGAGTTGAATGCCTTGCAGAAATCAAAGTAGAGGAGGTCCACTGCATGTCCTTTGTCCAATTCCTTGGTCACCCAGTCGAAGAACATGATAAGGTTTGCCTGGCATTACTTGCTGGCCTTGAATACATGCTGTTTGTCATCCTTTAGGTTGCACTTATCTAGGTATTCCACTATGTCCTGTTTGATTGTTTCCATTATTTTCCCCATGACTGATGTGAAGTTGACTGGCCTATAGCTGCTAGACTCCTCTTTGCTTCCTCCCTTGTGGAAGGTACCACTTCCACCCTTCTCCAGTCCCCTGGCACTACCCCTGTCAGAAGTGAGCAGTTGAACAAATGTACAAATGGGTCTGCTAGTTCTTCAGCAAGCTTCCTTAGCACCTTTGGATGCATCCCATCAGGCCCTGGTGCTTGGTCAGTCCTTAGGTGTATAAGCACCTATTTTACTCTCTTGCTGGAAATCATCAGAGTCTCCATTCATGGATTTCCTTTATCAGTTGCCTTAATGCCACTCTCTGGTGCTGGACAGATGTGTTCCTTGGTGAACTCCAGGCAGAAGAAGTCAATAAGGATGCTGACCTTTTGTCCATCATCTTCAATTATCCTGCCCCCTTGGAGAGTTTAACTACCCCTCATTTCTTTCTTTTCTCTTGGATGTACTGGAAGAATTGTTTGTTGCCAGTTTTGATACCTGAAGCAATCCATAGTTCAGTTGACAACTTCTCTAGCCTTATTGCCTTTTTGGCCTCTTCTGAATGTAGATGTCTCCGTCAACATCGTTCTGGCTCCTTTTATGTTTGTGATACATTTCCCATTTGGCTCTGATTGCTGTATTGACCTGGTTAGTGAACTAGGTGGGTCTTTTATGTTTTCTTCTTTTTGACACTGTTCTGACACAAGTTTTTTTGACCTCAAGTATGGCTTGCTTAATCATCCTGCAAATGTCTTCTACCTCCAGTTTTTCATGTACTATGGTCATGTTGTCTTTGATGATAATTTTTCATTTTTTTCAAGTTGGCTTCCCTAAAGCTCAGGACCTCCACTCAGGAGTGAGATTTAACCTCCACAGGTATGGAAGAATAGGACAAGTTGCCTTTACCAGACTGGGAAATATGCTGGGTATGCTTTAAATGTACATAGAAACATAAGACAATGATGGCAGAAACAAAACAATGGTCCATTGAGTCTGCTTGAGTTCCCTATTCAACCCTGGGTCCTACTGTTCCTCCAGTTTCTTAACCCCCCCATCCTTCCCCCCCATTCCTCTCCCAGTTTCTACTACCCTGAGAAACCACTATACCCTTCATTCTATCCCAGCTGTACTTGAATCCACCTTAGCACCCATCCCTTCAACAAGCAGTCTGTTCCACGAGATTATAAAATATAAAATATTATAAAATATATGTTTTGATGCATTTTTTTTACTGATTATTGGTGCTGCAGCAGGGCACAGAAAATCATCATTTTTCTTTTTTGCCTGTATGTAGGAGTGTGCTGGCCAGTCAGTGAGTGAAAAGTAAAGTACTCTGCTATGTTAGATGCAAACTGTCTCAGTGAAATGGGGTGTGGTCTGTCAGCAGGAGGCGTTGCGCAGGTAGTGTCACTCTTCCTTGTCATTTCACAAGTTGTAGACTGCAGCTTGTTCATGCACTGGGCATACATGTTCCATGTGAATCTAAGAATCACTGATGACTACTTTTATTAAGCATTGTTATAGTGTCCTGCGGCAGCTGCATTTTGTCATCAATCATCTGTAGATCATGTTATCAATGAATGTAGAAAACATGAGAAGAACAAGGAGAAAGGGATATGAGGGGGATGAAAGGATCAGATAAGCATTTCACCATGCCAGTTCCACCAAATATAAGTTCTACAAGTGATGGTGGTGGAGAATGGATCAGATAATGGTGGAACAGGGACTGGCAGTCATGGTCATGGTACTGTGAGAACAAGGGCTGCTGGGAACATGATATTACAGCCAAATAAACCATGGTTCATTAGATCCCAGAAATACATTAGTTCCACTCCACTAACGAACAAGTAGCATTCCCTGCTGGTCATCCAGTGCATCTAGTGATGAAACCATCCTGTGTAATCCAGAAGCACACCAGTTCCTTCCTCCCTCACTCTTCAAGTTCTTCTCATGATAGACATGATCCATCTAGAAATACAAATTCTCATTCTCCCAAAACTTTCTCTTGCATTCACTGCCCAGTTTATTAAAACCCCTGCCCCATTGTCACTAATGGTTTCTGAAAACAGCATGAGGGAATGGTGTCAAGCAGCAAGCCCAAATCATAAGTTCAGTTTCATGGTTAAAGTTTATTGGGCACATAAGAAATACCAAATAATAAAGTCAAAATAATAAAAATTCTTATATATTCAATTGCATTTTATCATATCATATCAAATTATATTATCTTCTCAAATATGTAATTCTGTATTTTATATTATGAACTTGCTGCCGATAATTGAGGAAGCTGATTGGCTGAGAGGTTTTCGAAGCTGTGATGATATCGGGCTACATCATCATGGCTTCAAAAAGCCGCCGGCCACCAGCCTCCTCACTCAGAATGAAATCTTCTGACCGCAACATTCCCCAGCTCGTATGTTCAGAAGCGAGAGTGAGACAGGCAATGAGACGACCGATGCAAACTACAAGAAAAACAGATTTTACACTGGGGCAGCCAACAGAGTCATTACGTCCCTCCTTCTGTTCACAGTTGCTCACTTCTGCAGCAGATAAGATGATACGCACTGCAGGCTTCCATTACTGTCGCTCCTCTCACACATGCAGATGTCGTTCTGCTTCCTCATGCCACATATCAATCCTGCTACTGAAGTGAACACCCCCCAAAAAAAAAACACAGACCACATTAAAGCACTGGCAACCATGCTGAATTTGTTAAAAAAAAAAAAACATTCACTGCACCAAAAAAAAACTAACTAACCAGAATCAACAGGAAGTCGACAGTGAAACTGTATCAAACACAGGAGTGCTGGCAGCCTGACAAAGATTATGCAGACCATTTACAACAGCACCACCTGCTGCCAAGAACCCCCAGGAACTATTTTATTAAAAGATACTCCACCAACATCCCAAAACATGCATTTTGAAGAGTTTTTAACATTTTTTATTTTTTTTACTGCAAAAAACTTTTGACTGGTTCATAATAGCAATAATGCACTCCAGGGTGTGGTATATCATGGGATATCATGCCCAACCACATGAGGCATGACGATATCCCATAATATACCACACCCTGTTGTGCATTATTGCTTAAATATATCATATAATTTAATATCAGATTATACAGTAACTTGATCACTGTATCACTGCATGCTCAAATTTTACTGTATTTGGGTCTTGTATATAGCATTGCTCTAAACACATGTACTCAATTCTCTGTACTACCGTATGTTACCTGTAATGTACTCTGCTGGGTCATGCCTGAAAATAGGCAGGTTTTCGCCTAGTGCACTTCCTAGTAAACAAAAGCTAAATAAATAAAATAAAAACTGTTTTCATACATTGTATTATGCCATATATCATCTTTTCATATATCATATCAGATTATATTATATTCTTATACTGTTTATCATATTTTATCAGATTACATTATCTATTCATTTGTATCATATAAGTAAAGCCAAACTTAAGAAAAAAATAATTGCATTAAAATAAAAAACATAAAATTTGACAGGTTAAGAAAGCAACACATCCTCTGCATCATTCTCCTCCTCCGTCATCATGAATCACATTTTCGTCATCATGCATCACTGCAATGTATGAGTGACACCACTTTTTTCCCCTTCCTGCACACTGCCCAAAGTTAATAGAGTAGGCTTGGTATCCATCACTGTAGGAGATGGCACTGTTCCTTGTGAATATAAAGAATTGCCCATTTGTCTTGAGACACTATACATACTGCTATTTAAAATCATTTTCATCTATCGACATGTATTTTTTATGAACAACATGACACCAGCTGCATGTGCCAGTGCCACTACAGCCACCTGAGCAAAGCCAGATTGGATAATTGCCTGTCCACCTTGAGGCACTATACATAGTGTTATATATTATCTGCTTCACCACTCCCCTGGTCATTCAGAAATCATGTTGTCTTGTCCTATAAAAATTACATTTAAATAATTCAAAACAAATTGATAATATGTTACTATCTTCTATTTCAATAAATGTATTGTCTTGTTTCTCATGTCATGGCATCACACTCTTCTGCACTCTTTTTCCTGAACAGAAGAAACACAACAAATAGTGTCCTGGCATTTATTTCACTATTCATTGTGGAGAGATGATGGGCTCAGTTCTCAAAGGTTGACACAGGGCTTGCACAAGCCCTGTATCAGACCCTGTGCAGCCCCAAACACATTGCCGACCTTGTGCTTGATTCACAAAGGTCACTTGCATTTGCAACATTTTACCCCCTTTATGGAGGCTTGTGCCAAATATTTGGTCCAAACCACATAAAATGGTCAACAAAGTTAGACCAGCTTACTCATGGCATGTGGTGCATGGGATTGACAAGTCCAATTGCCAGTCTGAAATGCTGCAAGCCCCATGCTCTGTGTGTTTGGCACACTTGGGGCTTGCGGCACTCCAACAGATTTGAGAATTGGGCCCCATGCCTCTTGATCTTCTGCAGTTCATTCTTTAAAGAAGACACTGGTGATTGAAATCTCTTGTGTGAAGAACTGAAATGCAACCACAACATTCCATCATGCTTCACGTTGTCTAGGCATATCAAGCCCAGACAGTGTATGTTGTGGTGTGTGCTGCAACAGCTTCTTCCACTTCTGTGACCATATCAAGAGGCCTCAAAAGTGCTATTAAACAACCCTTCCCATAGTCCACTTGAATGTCACATATACCATTATTTATGATCAGTGAAGAATACTATTAAACAACTATTTTTCTAGGTATATAAATAAAAAATAAATAATTTATTACATTAAAATAAAAAACTCAAACATCATCTAGTTCTAATAAATACAAAATATGCATTATCGCAAATCATGTTGTCTTGCTAGTTGAATAAAAAATACATTCAAATTAATAACAGTTTTTGATATACTCTACTACATCTTTCATAATAATCATATTACTATTTATTCTCTAATGTATAAAACACATAACATAAAGATAACATTTAAAGTAGATATAATATAAAATGATAATCATTGTAAAATCTATGGTGCTGCAAGGAACAATATTATAATTCACATGAGGCAAAGTGGAGAGGCATAGACGATAAAGGTACATTCCCTGGGGTTAGCAATGAATAAGTATTACTCTAGCTTGCTTTGTGTTGTGGTGGTCTTAGTGGGATTTACAGTCTCTGTCACAACAGCACAAAAAATAATCCACAGAAGTTGGATGCCATCATCACTTGCTATAAGTGAGCTACAATAATTCATATGTTAAAAATGGTCTCAGAAATGCTCCACTCTGATTGACTGTTAGCATCCCGTCAGCCTTACATAAAACTCTGTTACACTGGTGTGTATAGCCTGATCACTATGGCACATTAATTCTTCTTGTCAGCATTCCTTCCTGTAGCACTGTTGAATGACTGGAATGATGTTTTATTGTATTCTGATTCTAAACCAGCATTGTTAAACAGTTGGTGGATGGACCATTGTATTGCAGATTTCCTTCTCAATGATGAAAACATTCAAAAAGTACACTTCTAACACCTTTCTTTTGAAATCAGTTTTTATAATAGCAATAAGGCACTCCCTGGAGTTAGATTAACCATCAGTTAATCACCCCTAGGGGCAATATGGCACTGGGCTGCACCAAGTACCCCATTATGCCAATAGGAGGTAATTAAGAGATTGTTAATCTAACCCCTGGTCATGCCTTATTGCTTAATGCATTGCAGACCTCAATGCTCCCCTATCACAGTGTAGTCTGTTTTACCATATTTGCTGTATTGAGTGTCAAAGTGGTTGGGCTGAATTGTCAATGCCAGACAAATGTTTTGGCCCCAACTTGAAGCTGAACAAAAGTTGGCTTTGGCCCACTTCTATCACCCTTAACTCAAGGTTATAGCACAGGTAGATGCAAGAAGGTTACTTCCTGTTTCCCAGAGAGCATGGACAAGAGGACTGGCATGGGTCAGACTGAAAAAGGATGGCTATTGTTGGATGTCATGAAGTATTAAGTGATTGATAGGGTACCCACATTGCAGGGGGTTACCTAAAGAGGCTAAAGAAGCACAGTAGGTACTAGGATTCTAACTGAATGTAGGTAAGTACCTTTGGAGAATTCTTCATGGGAAGCTGCTGTTAGAAAGGAAGGAAGGAAGGAAGGAAGGAAGGAAGGAAGGAAGGAAGGATTTTGCTTCATATAGTGCCTTTTATATACTGAACATTGCATCCCAAATCATGTTACAACAAAAGAACAACTGAATATGCCTTTAACTGATTACATGGAGGGTAAGTGAGGCAATGGATGGTAAAGGATGGAACACTCATGAAGATTCAACAAAGAGAGGAGGAGAGAGTCTGAACAAGTATGTTTATTGACTTGCTTAAGGTCATACAATGTGTAAGGATTAGGTGGGAACTGGAACAGCATTATGTTGATATGTAAATCACTCTTCTGGTTCTGGGATGTACCAGGTGGCAACAGGATTTTAGAGTCCCAGACCGCACTTGAAATTATATTCCCTAGAAATATTATTTAACTTCAAAATGTATAAAGGATTTATTATAAGGGGGCAACAATGTCAGCGCTCAGGCATTTGGAGCAAGCACAGTCAATGATAAGGTCCCTGGATGGAAGGGGATTAGAAGAAGATGATTAGGATTGTTGTAACCCTGTGGCATTCCCTACCCCACTGCCTAAAAGAGATAGCACACATACTGAAACACACCATCCACAATATAGTGATAGCAAAATGGACTTCCTTATTAAACAACTTTTTGACTTCAAAGCAGAGATTAAATCTGCACTGGAAGCAATGTTCTCTGATCTATCAGCCTTCTTCACTTGGATGCAAAAGACAGACAACAGAGAAGTGGCACTGATACACAGGCTTGATGGAGTAGAGGAGGTCATGGCACAACTGTTGGGCAAGCAGGAGGCCATGGAATCCAAAATCAAAGACATTCAAATGCAGGAACATTGATTTAACCAGTGTATTGATGGGCTGGCGGAGAGAGAAGAAGGACAAAACATGTTGACCTTCCTACTAAAAATGCTCTGGTAAGTATTACACCTGGACAATTCCTATTAAATCAAGCTTGAGAGAGCTTACTGAACTTGGAGCCCCAAACCACAAGGCTCCAATGTCAGGCTTTGATCCATAGTGATGTGCTTCCTCTGATACATAACTAAACAAGACAGTCTGCTAAAAGCATGGTGTATGAAAGCAATATACCAGGCACAATAAACAATTTTTTTGACGATGATCATTCCTCTCTCCTTAAAAGACATAAAGAATACATCCCACTACTATATATCCTTAGATATATGAAACTAACATTTCAAACTCCTTAACCTGCACAACTGGTAGTAAAATATGGTATCCATCATGGCAGAAAACCTATGAATCTGTGAAGCAGGTGGTTCCAGATTTTACAACAGGGGCATCCAACTTATGGCACTAGATAAGCAGCAGCAAAAGCAAGCCTTTCTGATAGAAGAGTTTTATCCAGCCTGGCAGAAAGTGCAAGAACAGAAGAGGCAGTCACCCAACCATGTGTTGCAACTACAGTAGAATACAGTCTAGTAGGAAGGGTTTGGAACCTTCGATCTCTCCTGCACCTTGAATATCGGTGCCTTTACTGAGGTTCTCAACAAGTTACCCTGAGTCTCAAGATAAGTTGGTGGTCAGTGGGGTGGAGTATTTGGGGCAACCAAACCTGGGGTTTTCTTGGGGGGATTCTGAATGGAAGGGATGGTGCAATCCACGGATAGGGGAGTGGTGCTTCTGCATCATTTCGGTCTGCTATGATGGTTTTACTGACATGAAATAAAAAGCAATGTTATGTTTGACAACCAACAATAAGGATTGCCTGGTGCTGATTTTGGAATACGCTGTCACAGCACATCTTCACCAGCAATGCACAAACATATCCTCATCTGTTTCTCTGAACTTGGTGACAGTGCTGATGCAGTATTAAGAGAAGAACTAATGTAATTGGATACATAGGAGCCCTGCTACATGCCTTCATGGCTTGCTCCTGTCCCAATATTGCTCTGGCCCTTTTCCCTTCATCCCAACCTAGGTTTGGCTAGCTCTTGGCATTGTCTGCTCCACTGAACACCCAGTTTGGGTCAAGAAAAGAGACACTGAATCCAGCTCAAACAGCAAAATGACTTTACTTGCCCCTTTTAATTACTAATTGATTTAAAATGAATGACTTTAGGTTCAGACACTCACTATGCACAAAAGTAGTTGGCATCCAACAGACATGGCTTAAAAAGACTAGGGAAGAATAATGGAGAAGGAATAGCAAAAAGAAATAGGGGATCAAGAGAAAGATGGAAAGGGGTCTGCCTTAATGCCAGGAGTCTATGAAATAAGATTAGTGAGCTCCAGGCAATGGTGGCAGACACTGACATGGATCTAGTAGCCATCACATAAACTTGGGACATAGAGGTAGTTGAGGGTGGAAACATAAGGGGAGGTAATAGAGGAACAGAATCGCTGTGAGTTCAGCTCATGACACCCTCAGGCAAAAAACTAAAAATGGGTATGATCTACAGACCCCCAGTACAGGGGAAGAGAGAGAGAGATATTAGGAGCTAGAGACAGAATTAGAAAGGGGGGCAAAGGGGGAGTTGGTGGTGGTGGGAGATCTAAACCTGACAGCTATTGACTGGGTCATGCCACTGGCTGGGAGCTCTAGAATTCAGACCCTACAGGATACATTGCAAAATGGCTTGCTGGTACAGCTAATAAAGGAACCCACTAGGCAGGCTGTCATTCTCAATGTGATGCTCACCAATTTGGAAGTGGTAGGAGGAGCAAGGGTAGGGGAGCCATTAGGGTCCAGCGACCATAATTCTTTATGGTTCAACCTGGCCCTTGGGACAAGTAAGACATCATCAAAGACTGAAGTCCTAGATTTCAGAAGGGAAGACTTCAACCAAATGAGAGAAATGGTACGGGAAATGTTAGTCAGAGTGGACAGCATCAGGAATGTGGAGAAAAGATGAGAGACAATCAAAGGGGCCATTCTTGAGGCAACGAAGTCTTGCTTCAGAATAGTAATGATTAAAAGAAAAAAGTACAAAAGCACAAGAGATGAATATGGTTCTCTGGAAAGGTCAGGGAAGCAATAAGAGTAAAAAAAAAGGTCTTCACCAGGTACAAGAGGAAGCAAGGGAAGGAAGAATTGTGAGAGTACCAAATGAGACCAAGGGAATCCGAAAGGGTGGTCTAAGAAGTAAAGATAGACACAGAGCTGCATACTGTGGAGGCATCAAGGGTGGAGAAACAGTTCTTTAGATACTGTATAGATGGGGAAAATTAAAGAAAGAGAAGGAGGAATTGGTAGACTAACAGAGCAATGTAGGTTAATTAATGGAGATGGGCAGAAAGTAGTCATTCTTGACAACTACTTTTGTTCTGTATTCACAAGGGAAGACAGAGCATCTCTGCCACAGAGTGGCATTAAGGCATTTGTAAGGGGGATTCTTGAGAAAAGGCAGTAAGTATTTACCAGTGAAAGGGTTTGGAAAGGGCAAGCAGCATTTAAGATAGAAAAGGCCCCAGGCCAGATATGATTATATCTGGGGGGTGCTCAAGGAACTGGCAACAGAATTAAATAAACCACTGGTGGGGCTATTCAGTAGTTTAGTCCAGACAGTAGCAGTTCCCAAAGACTGGAGGATAGCAGACTTAGTCTCAATCCATAAGGGGTAGCAAGCAGCAAATGGGTAATTCACACCTGTCAGTCTATCATCTATTGTGGGGAAACTGATCGAGGCACTAAGAGTACCTCGTAAACTACCTGGAAAGCTAGGGGCTATAGGATAGTAAACAGCATGATTTCATGGTAGGAAGGTCTTGTCAGTCCAACCTGATAGTAATGTTTGACTTGGTAACGAGGGTAGTGGATATGGGCCATGCTGTGGATTTACTCTACATCAGTTTCAGCAAGGTTTTCAACTCAGTGCCTCACAGAAGGTAGCTGCAGAGGTTAATGGATCTAGGTACAGTGAAAGACACAGTCAGCTGGATGAGAAACTGGTTGGAAGGGAGACAGCAGAAGGTTGTAGTTAACGGACTCAAATCAGAAAAGAGAGTGGTCACCAGTAGGGTGCCACAAGGATTGGTCCTAGGTCCAGTCCTTGTGAATATGTTCATCAGTGATATGAGAGAAAGAATCAAGGTCAAGATGTGCCTCTTTGTAGATGACACTAAACTCTGTGACAGGGTAGACAATAAGGAGGGAGTTAGGGAGATGCATAGAGACTTGAAAAAGCTAGAGAGGTGATCAAAGGTTTGGCAGTTAAAATTCAGTGCCAAAAAGTGCAAGGTGACACACATAGGGAGCAAGAACCTGAGGACAGAGTACTCGATTTGTGATAAAGCTATATATAACCTCTGAGGACAGAGACCTCAGGGTCATCATCAGTGACTCCTTAAAACAACCTAACCAGTGCAACAAGACTTACTGTAAGGCAAACAGGATTTGCTGGGTGTATAGGAAGGAGTATTGACAACAGAAGGAAGGAGGTATAACTATCTCTGCATACATCACGGGTGAGGCCCCACCTGGAGTACTGTGCTCAGTTCTGAAGTCCTCACCTAAGGAAAGATATGAAAAGGCTAGATTGGACAGTGCAACATATGGTGACAAAAATGATTCGGGGCCAGCTGGGCAGATCGTACAAGGATCAGCTCAAGGCACTGAATATGTACTCGCTGGAAGCCATACAAGAGGGGGAGATATGACAGAGACCTTCAAGTTCTTGAAAGGAATGGGCAAGGTAAACTGAAGGAACTATTTAGCATAAGTAACAAATCAAGAATGCGGGGCATGAGTGGAAACTGATGGGGGGACATTCGAGAGGGAAGTAAGAATGCTTTACTTTATAGAAAGGGTGGTGGAGCCATGGAACAATCTGCCAGCTGATGTGTGGGTGTCAAAACTAATAATGGTTTCAAACATGGTTGGTACAAACTGAATGGCTTAGTGGTTGCTCAGGGCGATATCAGTAGGGCTGGGAGCATGTGGATGTATACTGTGAGTAAGAACCCTGTATGGACAACAGGTCCCAAGTTTGTCTGCCATCACTGTCTATGTTTTTATGAACAATTTTTATTTGATGGTAACTTGCCTCCTTGAAAGGGATGATTATAGTTCTCTTCTTTTCTTTAGTCAGTGGTGATTACAAAAGATTGAAGGTTAGCAGATGTAGTTCTTCTCCACATAGGAGGGGAAAAGGATCATCCAGGTAACAACAGGCCACTCGATCTTACCTTTATTATGGGTAAATGACAGCAACAATAGTCGAGAAGGACTTCATGAACTACCTAAAGAGAAATGGGCTCCTAGGTAGTAAACACCACAGTTTTGAGGCAGGTGGGTCTTGTCAGATTAACCTTATAGTATTCAGCCAGCCTGGTGGTGCTGAAGGCTGGGGCGCTAGATGTGTTACCTCGCTCCATGCCAGAGACCTGGGTTTGGGAGCCTACTCGGGTCATCATGGGGTGGCGGGCTAGGAGAGGATCAAACTTCTAAAGGACAGCTCTCCTCTCCTGAGGAGGAGCGGGGTTGCAGATCCTCGGTGTTTGGCAACTCTCATTAGAGACTGCAGGCTGCTGCAGCCTGGGAAAGACTAGGGAACAACTTGAGGTGGTAGTGGACATCCTGCAGGTGGGCATGGCAGTATGCCCATAAATGTCATTAAATGTCATTGCATGTCCACACCTCCAGGGCACTTAAGCTGAAAACTCCTCTCGTGTGTGCACCAGGAAGTCCCCAGTGGACTCCTGCTCCCACTGGCCCGAACAAAGCCCAGCATAAGTCAGGGTGGGGGTCTCAAGGGTCATCTCAGTCTCCCCCTTCATTCCCCACAGGGGACCCTCTGTTGGGGGTAAGCCACATTCCTCCCTGTCCCTACAACTGAGGCAGAAGTCAGGTCGGGGGAATGTTGAGGGTCCATGAGAAGGGTTGATAGGGTAATAAGGCACTGTCCCTGCTACACCAGAGGTGAATAAATAGAGTTGAAAAAAAAACTTATAGTATTCATTAACAGGATAACTAAGGCATTGGGTAAGGGAAAATAGTGGATTTACTCTAAATCAACGTCAGCAAGGCATTCAACTCTGTGCCACACAGAAGGCAGCTGAAAAAGTTAGAGGGTCTAGGTACAGCGAAGGACCTAGTTAGATGGGTGGGTAGTTGGTTGGAGGGATAACAGCAGAGGGTCATGGTAAATGCACGCAAGTCTGGATAGAGGGGACTCAAAGGTTGGGTGCTACAAAGATAAGTCCTGAGTGCATTTCTTTTCAACATGTTTATCAGCAACATGGGAGAATGACTACAGGGTAAGATGGGCTTCTTCACGGATGATGCCAAGCTCTATAGTAAGGTGGACAGCATAGAGGGGATAAGGGAGATGCAGAGAGACCTGCATATGTTATAGAGAAGGTCTGAGGTTTGACAGTTGAAATTCAGCACCTAAATGTGTAAGGCGACACTTATAGGGAATCAGAACTCCAGGACTGCATATCGGATGAGAGGAGTTAAGCTGGGCACTACTTTCAAGGAAAGGGTTCAGGAAGTCATCATAAGCAACTACATAGAACAATCTAGCCAATGTAATTGTATACCCCCCACCCGACAGCGACAACAATACAATGACCTATGTCACTGCCGACACAATCGACAGTTCATCGACAGGTCACTGTATTGGTGTGCCAGAGACAAGGTCACACTGTCTCCCGATCCTGCATCCCCTCCCCGAATCAACTCTGACTCAGAGTTGATTATAATTAGAACATGGTGTGTGTGGTGGGGGGGGTTTGAGGGGTCGAAGCCACCCAATAGATAAATGGACTGGGAGTCCATCAGGATTTATGTCGACCACAACTTGCGGTTGACATAAATTCTGTCACTGTGATGCCGGTCGGCAAAATTGTTGTTGAACCGGCATCATATAACCCAATGTAACAAGGCCTAAGGCAAGGCAGCCAGGATGTTTGGATGTATTGGAATGGGTTTCAATAACAGGGGGAGGAGGAAGGTAGTACTACCTCTCTATAGATCGCTGGTGAGGCCCCATCTGGAATACTGTGCCTGGTTCTGTAATCCCCAGCTAAAAGAAGAGCAAGACAGGCTGGAAGTGGTGCAGCGTATGGTAAACAGAATGATTCTGAGCCATCAGCACAGATCCTAGGAGGATCAGATAAGGGAACTGAACATGAATTCAGTGGAGGCCAGAAGGTAGTGGGGTGATACAATAGAGACATTCAAGTTCTTTAAAGGAATGAACAGGGGAAACTGTAAGAAACTATTCATCAGGAATAACTAGTCAGAAACATGATGACATAAATAAAAACTGGTGGAGATGAGGTTCAGGAGGTACCTACGAAAGTATTATTTTATAGACAGAGTGACTGAGCTGTGTAACAGGCTAGCAGCAGAGGTGGTAGATGCCAAAACCATTAATGGTTTCAAACATGGCTCAGACAGAGTTAAGGGCTTAATAGTTACTCAGGATGACTTCAGTGACATCATACACCTAAGAGCAGCCTAGAAGATCAGCTCTGCATTGTCTAGAGCAAAAAACTCCTAAAATTTCTACTCTTTTAAATACACAAGCTGCAAATTTACTGATAGGATTGCTTAATATACCACGTCAGAGGAACATCAGAGCTCCCTCATCAACAGACTCCATGGATGGTGATGGATTTTGTGATGGCAGGACTGACATCGAGGAGTCTCAGGCCTCCTCCCACTGTGATTGCTCCCATGCAGAAGCTGAAGGGGTAAATTCTATACAAAAGCAAATGATCTTGCTCCTTTCCAAATGTTAGGGATTTTGAAAGGAAATCTGTATTACCACTACTGCTGTTAGAGCAGGCATTGGTAAACTTGAACAATGGTTGAACACTTGCTGAGGACCAGGCCACTACCACAGATTCCCACCTAGATATGGCTGACAGGGCATTTGTGCATCTTCATAATGCCATACAGCAGCTGCAAGAAAGGGTGGAGGATGCAGATTCTCATAACAGATGCAGTAATTGAAGGATCTCAGGTCTTCTAGAGGAGGCTGAGTGGACTGAGTTGATCCCTTTCTTACAGACTTTGTTCTGCACTGAACTGTCCCTTCGCCACACTTGTACTATTGAAATTGAATGTGGACATCATGCACTGGGACACAGGCTAACCAACCCGCCCATGCAGCCACATTCAGTGATCCAGAAACTACTTTCCTGGCAAGAAAAGGAAAACGTTTTACACATGGCCTAGCAGAAAAAATAGTAATGTTCCAGGGGGCACGGCTGTATTTTGGCAGTGGCTACCCACCTGCACTGGGGGCCCACCATCAGGCCTCTGCTCCAATTATGAAAGTCCTCAGGCAGCAGAAAATAATGTTTTGAATTCCCTACCCCTCCAGGATGACTATTTACTTCCCAGAAGGAGTGAAGACCTTTGAAACATTTAAGGCGGTCATGCAAGAATTGAAGCAGAGAGGGAGGCTAAGGTCTCACTCCCACATCTGCAACCTGCCACACAGTCCCCTACAAGGAAGCTGGCACAGAAGCTGTGGACCCTGACCTCCCTGCATGAGCACTGGCACCAGCATGAAGTGGCAGCCATACAGAAGATAGAGCAAAGCTGAAGAACCAACACAATTGACCTGGAGCAGGGCAGCAACTGGCATTGAGGTCAGCTTGAGTTTATCTACAGACAACTATATCCAGTTAAGGTAGGTTCTGGGCACTCCTAGGGCCCTCCACTCTCCTTCTTCTCCTCTTGCCTGTTTGGTCTCCCTAGTAGCAACAGAGGTCTTGCAGTGTGTGTTTACTCACTCCTCACCCCCCCCCACCCAGGTCTACCTGCTTTGTTCAATTTGACTGCCTGGCTTCTCTTAAAAACTCCCAACATCTCACTCCTGCTTGTTGCTGCTGCTAGACTTACTAGAAGTTTAGGCTAGCTAGCCTAAATCCACCAGGCATCTCAGCAATGCACAAAATTTAGTTCCATCTTCCCCAGCTGTTACAAGTAGGTGGAGGACGGGTCAGTGCCTGTGCTCTGGCCGACATGCAGAGTGGCAAGAGTTGTTGCAGCAATATGGCCTCTGGATTTGGGATCTGATTTGGCCATCCTCCCTAAAAAGCCAGTGTTTAAGTGTCTCCAGCAGCTCCTGGTGGTGTTATTGCTCTAGTACAGGATGGAACCGGGGTGTGAGCTAGTCACGAAACTGAAACTGTGGCAGTAACAGGGATTCAGAGAGTAAAACCTTACCAGAGAGCAAGACAAATGAATGTACAGCCTGGGGCGGGGGGGTAGCAGGGGTTGAAGGAGGGGTGGCGGTGCCAGGTGCAGCTATTTGGGAGGGCGGATGGGTGTGGGTGTTGGGATGGGTGTGGGACCACAGCTGCACTGGGAGGAGGACCAAGTCAGCCAGGGACATGCTGGTGAACCGTTTAAATGTTGCTTGCTATATCCTAGTGGCAGAGTGTGATCTGACATCACTGGAATGCTTTCACTATTAGAGCATGGGCATTTTTCACTGCCCTAGCCATAGCACTATTGCGTGCTCCATGAGGCGCTTGTATCATGGACAATGACCTCCACTGCTGCAAGGTGCTCAGTGCAACAACCCTTCATGTAGATACTTGGACACTGGACTTGAGCACTGAGATCACTTAGCTTAGACTTGAGGCTCAGAACAGACACAGAGTAACTGGTGAGAATTGTTTGTGACTCTCTCCCCCCTGCACCATGAACTCAGTAGATATCTGTTCAATTCAATTGTTCTTGCTTAATGTTAACCAGCTCACTGCCCCATAAAAAGAGAGAGGATGATGTTCCTTATCAAGAAAATAAAATCAGACCTTATTTATGTGCAGAAATCCCACCTTTCCATCACAAGCATAGTAAACTTGCTAAATTTGGGTACTCCACCTTGTTTTCCTCTTCATTTCTTGGGGGGAGGAAGCGGGGAGGTGGGGGTTGCAATCCTCATCCCACACCACACCCCTTTCCAGGCAGGCCAGACATGGGGAGACCCAGACAGCAGACTACTCATTATACAGGGCCTTCTCCATGGTATAGAGGTCACACTTGCTAACTTATACTTGCCCTGGGGGACTAACTCCCCAACAGTCAAAGCACTACTGGACTAAATTCTAACCATGACTAAAGGGCTTCCTCTCTTGTCTGGAGATTTCATCATTGCTCCAGTCACCATTTGGGACTCCTCCAACCCATCTCAACTTGAGAATGTCAGCATCCCATAAACTTTTCAAATGGTTTGTACGGGAGGTGGGATGGTCAGATACCTGGCAGTTCATGCATCATCGTATGTGAAACTACACATAACAGAGAAATATAGAAACACAGAATTTGATGGCAGATAAGAACCACTTGGCACATCCAGTCCTCCCAAGCTACACTATTACCACAGGCCATACCCAATCAACAGATCTTTCTCCCTTCCTCCCTTCCTCACTTCCTTTCTACTATGATTCTCTTGTGTTTATTTCATGCATTCTTCAACCCCACCACTGTTAGCCTCCGCCATCTGCACTGGAAGGCTGTTCCAGGAATCTGACTCTCTTTCTGTGAAGAAGTACTTCGAACATACGAAATTTGCCAGCAGATAAAGGCCTAGAGGTCTATCAAGTCTGCTCAAATGTGCAGCTAGCATCCCTTATTCTGCAGCTGCCCCTCCCTTTCACCCTTTCCCTTCATTAACCCTCTCCCTTGTCCTGTCCCATCCCCTTTTGAAGCAGTCCACTGTTCCACTGGATACCACTTCTGCAGGTAATGCATTCCACCCAACCACCACCCTCTCTGTAAAAAAGTGTCTCCTCATCTCCCTCCTGAATCTTCCTCCCTCCAGTCTCCTATCATGGCCCCTGGTGTCCCTCCCCTCCCTTACTTTGAATAGCCCCTCTGTGCCTGTCTTGTTTATTCCTTTCATGTACTTAAAGGTTTCAATCATGCCCCCCTTGTCCCTCCTCTCTTCCAGTGACTACATGTTCAACTCCCTCAGCCTCCTTTCGTATGATAAGTCCCCCAGTCCCTTGATCTCCCTTGATCATCTTTGTCACCCTGCGCTGCACCCCTTCCAGTAACTTAATGTCCCTCTTCAGATACGGGCACCAGTACTGCACGCAGTACTCCAGGTGCAGTCTAACTAATGACCTATACAGTGGCAGAATCACCTCCTCCCTTCTCGAGGATATACCCCTTGCAATAGAGCCCAGCATTTTGTTGGCCTTTGCAGCTGCCTTCCTACATTGTGCCGAGTTGTTCATTGACCCTGTAATGAGCACCCCCAGAATCTTCTCCTCCTCTGTCTGGGCTAGCTGCACTCTCCCCCAGCTGGTAACTCCTCCTTGGGTTCTTCATCCCAAAATGCAGCACCTTGTACTTTTTGGCATTAAACCCCAGTTGCCAGGTGCCTGACCAGGTTTCAAGCTTTGCCAGATCATCCTGCAACCCCTGCCATTCCCCTAGGTCATCCACCACCGTTCCTACCTTGTTATCATCAGCAAACAGACTGATCTTGTTCTTGATGTCCCATGATATGTCTGCAGTGAATATCCCAAACAACACTGGTCCCAACACCGAACCCTGTGGAACATTGCTTGTCACTACCCTTAGGTGTGAGACCTCCCCACCCACCACCACCCTCTGTTGCCTTCCCTTAAGCCAGTTTCCTACCCATCTCACCAGCTTTGCACCCACCCCTGTGCCTACTAACTTACTTCCCAGCCTTCCATGCAGCACCGAGTCGAATGCCTTACTGAAGTCCAGATACAGAACATCCACTGCATGGCCCCTGTCCAGTTGCCTAGTTACCCAGTCATCGAACTCTACCAGGTTGGTTTGGCAGGATCTGCCCTGTATGAAGCCATGCTGTCTGCTGTCCTGTAGTCCTTTGGCCTCTAAGAGGGCCACCAGCCTCTCCTTCAGGATAGTCTCCCTTAGCTTGCCCATGATGGATGTGAGGCTCACTGGTCTGTAGTTTCCCGGTTCATCCTTGGGGCCACTCTTGTGGAGGGACATCACATGAGCCATCCTCCAGTCCTGGGGTACACACCTCGAATGTAGTGAGGCATTAAAAAGGTCTGCCAAAGGTCCTGCAAGGACCTCTGACAGTTCTTTCAGTACCATGGGGTGGATGCCATCTGGGCCTGGTGCCTTGTCCACCCTCAGTGCCTTCAAACCCTCCTGAACTCTGCCCTCCATGATTTCCTCATCTGTCACCCTCCCCTCCGTTTCTGCCATTTCTCTCCCCCTTGGGTGTCACCCCCCTCTTCTTTTTAGTAAATACTGAGCAGAAGTACTCATTTAGTGCTTCTGCCTTTTGGCACCCAGCTTCCACCCAGCCTCCTCCTTCCTTATTCTTACTATGTGGTTCTTACAGCTCCTTTTATCCCTGATGTACCTAAAGAAATCCTTCTCCTCTTTCTTAATGCCTTGTGCCAGCCTGAGTTACGTAGATGCTTTGGCTCCCCTTTCTGCCTTATCACCTCCTTCAATTCTGTCAAGTACTCCTCCCTGTCCTCCCCCTCCCTGTTTTCTTGTACTTCCTAAAGGCAGCTATTTTCCTCCTTACCTTTTCCATGACCCCCTTGCTCAACCAGCTTGGTTTCCTAGCCCTAGCCTTCTTGCTCTGGGCCTTGCAGTAGGTTTTGGTTGCCTCCACTATCCCCAGCTTTATGAGCTCCCACCTCTGGTTAGTGTCCATACTAGATTGAATTCTGGCCAGGAATCCTGTTACCACTTCCCCATCCTACCAAAGTTGGCCTCCTGAAGTCCAGCACTCTTGTGCCAGATTCCACTCCTTCCTTGCCCATATCCAATGTGAGCCATACTGAGTAGTGGTCACTCCCTGACAGCGGTTCCTTCACTGTAAGTTCTCTCACAAAGTCCCCATTTGCCAGCACAATGTCAAGGGTATTCCCTTACCTGGTTGGTTCACTGACCATTTACAGCAGGAAGCTGTCCTGGAAGGCATCCAGCAGTACCTTCTCCCTTCCGTTCCTGGTTGTTGGGGTACTCCAGTCCACTCCTGGCATGTTGAAGTCCCCCACAATCACCACCCTACCCTTCTTGCAGGTCCTCCTGATCTGTCCTACTAGTTCCCTATCCAATTCCTCCATCTGAGATGGCAGCCTGTACACCACTCCCATTCTAAGAATCCTATTCTTGGAATCCTGGATTTGCATCCAAAGTGACTCTGTACTACCCTCCTCCCCTTCCTCCCTTACACACTTCAGTCCTTCCTTCACATATAGTGCCACACCCCCTCCTTTCCCAATCACCCTGTCCCTACAAAATAACCTGTACCCTGGTACAGACACATCTCTCCTGAATCTACGCCCCCCCAGCTTCATAGGATGTCCCCTTGTTCCTGAGTACTTTTTCTTCTGAAAAATACTTTGTTCTTTTTTACCTCAGTGAGGTATTTAAAGGTCTCTATCATATTCTCCCTCTCCCTCTTCTGTTCCAGGGTGTACATATTGAGGATCTTTAGTCTCTCCTCATAGGGCTTTTGATGCAGACCCTGTTCTATTTTAGTTAACATCCTCTGGCACACCTCAACTCTGTCTATGTCCTTCCAGAGATGTGGTCTGCAGAACTGGACACAGTACTCTAGGTGGGGTCTTACCAGAGATCTATACAGAGGCAACACCACCTTCCTCTTTCTGCTGGTGATACCCCTCCATATACACCCCAGCATCCAACTAGCCCTCCCAACTGCCTTGTCACACAGCCTGGCCACCTTTAGGTCATCCACTGTGATTGACCCTCAATGTCTTTCCTGCTTGGTGGTCAGTACCACTCCACCCATTTTGTGCCCTACTCCTGTGTTTCTGTGTCCTATGTCCATTATTCTGCACTTTTGTGCACTGAAACACAGCTACCATACCCTTGACCACTCCGCTAGTTTTCTCATGTCTCTGTTCATCCTTTCCATCCCTCTGGAGTGTCCTGTCTATTGTAGATGTTACTGCCACCCACAAAGAAGCAGACTTTCCCTTCCAGCTCCTCTGCAATATCACTTATAAAGACATTAAAGAGGACCAGTCCCAGCATTGATCCTTGATACCCCACGCTGGTCACCCTCCCTTCCTCAGAGTAAACTCTGCTTTCCACCACCCTCTGTCGCCTTTGCCCTAACCAATTTTGTATCCAGTTTACCACCTTTGTACCCACTCCTAAGCTGCCGAGCATGCTTACTTGTCTCTTACAGTATTTGGAATTGTTTTTAAAGCCTTACTAAAATCTAAGTATGCCATGTCCACCACTGCACCCTGATCTAAATTCTTTGTCACCCAATTAAAGAGATCTATCAGATTCGTTTGAGATTACCTCCCCCCTGTGAAATCATGGAGCCTTGGGTCTTGTAACCCAATGTATTCAATATATTCCACAGTCCTTTCCTGCAGCAGTGATTCCATTAACTTCCCCACCACCAAAGTCAGGCTGACTGGTCTATAATGGCCAGCCTCCTCCTTGCTACCACTTTTGCATAGTGGGACTACATCTGCTCTCTCCCAGTCCTCCAGAACAACTTCTGTTTCCAGTGAGTTGTTAAAGCAGAACTGTCAGAGGTACAGCCAGTACTTTCCTGTGCTCTTTCAATTGACTTGGATGCACCCCATCTGGCCCCACTGCTTTGTCCACCTTCAGATTGAGTCCCTTCAGGGCTTTCATCTCCAAAAAAGGAGTAGTGCCAATCAATCAATCATTCAATCAATCAACTTTATTTAACCAGGCATAGACACCATTGAGCAAGCTAATTTTCAAGGTGGTCCTGGACATCAACAGTTTACAGGTACAGGTAGACAATCACAAGAGTACATGAGGAGGTCATGCATATCATAAAATATGGATAACAATATTACATGCAGTTAGCAAAGACATCACAATAAAAAAATATTTTCATGTATATATATATCAGGCCAGAGTAGGATAGACAAGAGTGAGAGTGAGAGAGAGAGAAGAGAGAGAGAGAGAGAGAGAGGGAGAATGAGAGAGAGAGGGTGAGAGGGAAGGAGCATGAAAGAGAATGGTGGGGAAGAGAGAGGGAGACAAGAGAGAGGGGGAGAAGGTAAGGAGAGCGTGCGGGGGATAGAGGGGAAGAGAGAGAGAGAGAGAGGGAGAAGGAGAGAGAGACAGAGAGAGTGAGGGAGGGGGAGAAAGAGGTAGTGTCCACCTGCCTGCCTACAAAGCTTCTGTTACTTTTTTTGGCCACTCCACTTCTTCTTCTTCTTCCTCTGTGAACACTGAAGAAAGGTATTTGTTTTTTATGTCTGCCTTTTCCTTGTCCTCTTTGTGCAGTCCTCCCCTTCCCTTTTTAACCTTACAATCCAACCCTGCCTGAGGTCTAGTGACATCCTCCATTAACCCAGAGAGGTGTGTGTAGATGGGGTAAAACCACAGTCATCAGATGGTCTGTCTGAAAACTGCCACTGCACTGCACCACACCCAGCATTCTCGACTTCTATTCTCCCTGTGTTACTTGGAAATACTTTTGTACCTTTACCCTGATCGAGTGTTTCTAGTGTTCCCCTTTTTTGTTTGTTTCTAATTATGTTTCCCCGTGTCTTGTTTAAATCTGTTTATACTCCTACCCTAGATTGATGTTGCTTCTATTCCCAGTTTTGGCCTGCCTTTGACCTTCTGCCTTTCCCAGCAATGACTGTTACACAGTAGTGAACATGTGTCTTAGTCAGCCAGCAGATTACCCCACTTCTCCAC
The DNA here is from genome assembly GCA_016271365.2 of Neoceratodus forsteri. NCBI lineage: Eukaryota > Metazoa > Chordata > Ceratodontiformes > Ceratodontidae > Neoceratodus > Neoceratodus forsteri. The sequence goes on from CM028131.1 coordinate 779,961,182, forward strand.
TTTCTTCTGCTGATGCTTGCTGATGTCTATGACATCAGTTACCTATTGAAATCCTTCACTGTTCTACTCACTTTCTGGGTCACAAACTTGCCAGAGATGTTTGAGCAGAAGTGCCTTTACAGTGCTCTTCTAAGATGGCACTAAGCCTCTGTCAGCTCCAGCCCCCAATTACATATCTAATTAAAAGGGCTTCCTGAATCTACTCAGCACCAGATTAATCTCCTGAGCTAGTTACCCTGCAGCACCTGTTAACATTTTAAAGACAAGTTAAGTTTCCCACTTCCAACAAATTTATTTTTTTCTCCCCACTTTCACTGCTACTTTCAGTTTGAAGAGAATATAAGTAAACTTAAATATACCTTTAAGCTAAAGCTAGGTGCTCATGCCGCTACCTCTCAGCAAAGTCTATTCTTCCATATTACTCATCGGTGCACAGCACTTATTCTAGAACTGATCCTTGTTATACTCATGTGGAAAGCTTGTCATTCTTAATTGATAACAGGCTAGGGGACATCTCCTACTCAGATCATGCCCCAGTAATTAGCCATCAGAATTTTGGAGTGAAGCATTGTAGCAAGCAATGGTGGCTAAATCCTTACTACCTCAGTGGATAAGCCTTTAAAGACTTCCTTCAGGAGAAGATGGATGAGGTTTTATGAGACAATGCTACCATGGAAGTACCACACTCGATACGATGGGACATGCTAAAAAACAGTGCTGTGTAGACATATCATGCAGTGTACCTTGGCTCAAACTAGATTAGGACAGGAGTGCAAACAACAGTTGGAGGAGACATTGCATTTTCTACAGTAGGCCACCAGCAGGGCAAAACATTGGTTAGCCCACAGTTCAAGCAAGTGAAAGTTGATTTAGAAGCTCACTGCCTTCAACAAACTGAAATAACCCTGACTTTTCTGCAGCAGCAATATTATGAGGTTGAGGCTAGAACCACAGGGTTGTTGGTGTATCAGCTTCATAAACAATGTCGGTTGATAAGAATTGTTACTGAGCTACATCTGTCCAGGGAAGCCCATCTCTCAGAGCTCCACGATGAGTCCCTCTTCACCCAAGAGCGCAGTGTCATCAGAGGCTATTAATGCCTTTCTACCCCCACTGAGTCTCCTTGAGCAAACAGAAGAACAAGGGGCTACCCTAATGGCTCTTATTTTAGCCAAGGAGGTGAATAATGTTATTAGATGATCTAAGACCATGAAGGCCCCAGGCCTGGATGGGTATGGAGCAGAATTTTAAAAGGTATTGCAAAAACAAAATTCTCCCCCCATTTCTTCAGGCTTTAAATGAAGTTATGTCTGGTGAGTCCCCCACATGGTCATATGCTGTAATGTAGTGATTCCAAAGCCATACAAAAATCCTCTTCTGTGTGGTTTTTAATGACCAGTTTCAGTCCTTAATGCTGACTACAAGTACTTCATGGCCATACTGGTACACAGACTTCATAGCTTCTCCCCTTCTAGTGGGGCTCAATCAGACTGGTTTCATTCATGCCTGGATCACTACAGACAATATTAAATGCACACTGCATGTCATACACAAAATGCAGTGGTGCCACTTTCCCTCTGTCTTGGTCTCGATGCCGAGAAGGCTTTTGATTGGGTGTCCTGGCCTTTCCTGTTGCTGCAGGCTATCTATAGTTCCCTGCATGCCTGTGTTAAGGTTTTGGGTCATCAGTCGACAGATTTCTCCTTGTTCCATGGCACTCAACAAGGGTGCCATCAATCAGCACTGCACTTTGCAGTCTATATAGAACCATTGGCACAAGCCATATGTGAGGCTACAAACTTAACAGGCATTCAATTGGGTGGGGAGAAGCACTGTGTCTTCTTGTATGCTGAGGATGTGTTTCCCTATCTAGATTATCCGGATTGGTCACTTTCAGCAGTGTTTGAAATTTTGGATGCCTTTCGTGCAGTATTGGGAAATAAGCTGAACAGGCTAAAACTGGATTACTCACTTTCCATTACTGCCCAACATAGGAAGTCACACAACGTTATCCCTTTTGTTGGCCCTTAGAAAAATTAAAATACCTGGGCGTATACCTTTCCAGATACCTTGACACTGCTTTTAGCGATTACTATGCCCTTTTTTCTGCCCAGCTCATGCAGGACCAAACAAGATGGAAGACATTGCCTCTGAGCCTCTCCAGAAGGATAGAAGTCATCTGAATGGTTACTTTACCCAGAGCATTATACCCATTTCAGAATTTCCCAATTCCTCTGACACTAACCATCTTCCAGAAGTGGAACGAGGAAATCTCCTGATTTATATGGGCTGGACAGTGCCCTTGTGTCAAATTACAAATGCTGATTATCCCCAAAACAACAGATGGCCTCACCCTTCCACAGCTGAAGTTCTATTGTTGGGCAGCAGAAATTAGATACATTGCCTTGAGACACTTGGGTACCCTCCGCACTCTCTGGGAATGGGTGGAAGCTGCACTCTTCCCCAGGGAGGAATTTATTACAGTTATGTACCACTCAGACCTGAATCATGGAGAGATTATTTGCTTAATCCCTTGGCTCACTCAGCAGGTCACAATTATACTTCGAGACAAAAATCACTGAATCTTGTCCCTTTGTTCTCCCTCTTTTCCCCGGTCCCACTCCAGGAGGGCTTTCAACATGCACACACAAATCCTGTTTTTTTTTGGACTGGGAGCATTACTCCTTGCAATACCTTCAACAGGTTTTAACAGGAGCAGTAGTTAAAACTTTTGCAAAAGTACAGATGCAATTCAGCCTGAGCCAGACAGATTTTTACAGATTCTTATAACTGCAGCACTACTTTTCATTCCTCCCACTAGAGGCCCATAGTCCAGACTCACACCCTCTGATTATTCTCTCTTTGTATCCCTGATTAGAATGGGAAGGTTGAATCACATGATTTCCCACCTATATAAAGCCCTGATAGAATCAATTGGGGTGACTTCACATGACATACTAACAAAATGGTAGGAAGAGCTTTACTCTTCCATATCAACATTGGCCTGGGATAAGGCATGCCAGTTGTCACCAGGCTAACAAGTTCCTACCAGTGGCAGGAATATTCCTGTAAAAACTTGGTAAGATACTTCCATGTCCCTGTCATCATCTCACATTTCCAGGCCTCCAGGGCTGCCTCATGCTGGCATCTCTGTGGAGAGGCCCAAGCTTATCACATGCATATCATGTGGTCCTGCCCACTGTTGTGCCCCTTCCTGGCACTACAAGAGGAACTGACTGAGTTATTTGGTAGATCAGTTGTACCAACAGGTGAACTATATCTACTATTTCAGTTTCTTTGGGATTTTGAAACCCTAATACACATTGGGCTTGATTTACAAAGCTCCCCTGAGTGGTGGAAGGGGCTTGTGCTACAAGAAATGGTGTAAGGTGTGGCTTGCATTAAAAGATGCATCAGGAGTGATTCACAAAAGCAGCCTAAGTCAAACATACTGTAGGCAGCAGGCACAAAAGAGGGTTTGCACCAGCCTGTACCACAAAATGGGCTGTGGCATGCTGCTTGGGGGCTTGCAACAAACACAAGCTGCCATATACCCTAAATCAGGATTCACTAAACCCTCCCAGAGAGTGAAATTCAAAGTACTGTCAGACCAGCCCTTAGTAATTTGTGCTCTAGGAGGGACAGAGACCTTGCACCAACCTGAAACCCTCCCTGGATGAGAGGGAACATGTGCAACAGACCCCCTTCCCTACCCCTGATCTGCCAATATACTAAGACATCCTTCCCTGGTGGTGTAGTGGATCCCCCTCCTTATCCTCAGCTTGCCCATATTTACATAAATATCACTGTCCCTGGTGATTTAGAAGACCCACTCCCTATCCCTGATCTACCTGTATTTAAATAAATACCACTGTCCCTGGGGATCTAGCAGCCCCCCCATCCCCAATCTGCCCTTATTTAAATAAATATCACTGTCTCTGGTGGTCTAGTGGATCCCCCACCCCAGTAGGCAGTGTTGCACCACCCTGCTTCCTCCCATCCCATCCCTGAGTTGGCAACTGGTGCAGTCCTCTGCTCTCCACCATAGCCGGCTGCCAACTGAGCTGTCAATGAGCATGTCCAGTGTACTGTACATGCTCAATGACTGACAACTCAATGACTGTGTACTGAATACAGTACACACTCACTGACAGATCAGTCAGCAGCCAGCCATGGTGGAGAGCAGAGGGCTGTGCCAGTCACTGGCTGGGGGATGGGATGGGGAACAGGGTGGTGGGGCACTGCCTGCTGAGGGGGGGGGGGTCCAGTAGACCACCAGGGCAGTGATATTTATTTGAATATGAGAAGACCTGGGATAGGGAGAGGGAGCTGTTATTCCACCATGGACAATGATATCTATTTAAATATAGGCAGATCGATGATAGGGAGGGGCTCCGCTAGACCACCAAGGACAATGATATTTATTTAAATACGGAAGATTGGGGATAGGGAGGGGGTCCACTAGACCACCAGTTACAGTGATAATTATTTAAATATGGGGAGATCAGGGAGAGGGAGAGGGGTCTGCTAGAGCTGCAGAGACAATGATATTTATTTAAATAAGGGCAGGTAGGGAATAATAAGGGGGATCTGCAAGACCACCAGGGACAGTGATATTTATTTAAATATGGGCAGATCGGGGATAGGGAGTCTGCTAGACCACCAGGGAAAGTGTTATTATTATATGGGCAGATCGATGTGGGAGAGGGGGTCCTCTAGATTACTAGGATCAATGATATGTTGTAGGGGCAGATCAGGGATGCGGAGGGGAGGGACTGCTAATCAGCAGGTCGGTAATGTATTCAGCTTGGTGTACTAGTCACTGTTCATGGGCGCAGCTGCTGCCCATCCACCCTGTAGCTTGTGGCAAACCTCACATATGCACTGTATGTTTCGGGGGACCACTACACTATGGAAAGCTATAAATTTTCATATCTGGTGGGTGATCAGGGACTGGAGTTGGACCCTACACTATGGAAAATAAATTATTTTATTACCAGGTGGGTTATGAGGCAACTGGGGACTGGGATGGGACACTACACTGTGGAAAATAAATTATTTTATTATCGAATGGGTAATCAGGTGATTGGGGACCAGGGTGGAACACTACATTATGGAAACAAAATGATTGTATTATCGGGTGGGTAATTGGGGGATCAAGGACTGAGGTGAAACCCTACACTATGCAAAGTGATTTTTTGCATTCTCAGGTGGGTGATCAGGGGTGGAGGTGGAACTCTACACTATAAAGATATATATATTTTTTTACCATCCAGTCAATGTTTAGGTTGGGGGAGGGCACCACTAAACGATGGGGGAAGGCGGCTGTGTGGGGCTTGGGATGGTGGGGGGCACACACTGCCACACTAATGACATGCAAATGAGCCCATAATGGGCATGCTAATGACCACTAGTGCTTTGCACTCCCAATGAGCTCATTTGCATGCCTCCTTTCAAGAACAGGACTTTAGCGTCTGAGCGCTATTGTCTGTGGAGCCATTTTTCTGTCTGGCAGTGGGGGCAGTGCTATTTGGTATTCCACTTATTTTCCTTGGTTAGTGCTGCCCCCACTGGCCCCTTATTTCAGTCAGATAGCCCACTGGGCTATCTGACTGTGAATAGTTTCATTGTCCACTAGTGCAGCCGGGATTTGCAGCACAAACTTTTGCACCCACTTTGCTCTCCCTTTGTGAATCCTGGCCCAGATTTGCAAAATAGAGAAAGTTACACATTCCCTGAATGACAGATCAGAGATACAGTATGCTCCAACTAGTGGACGGGTTGGCTCCTGCACACAATAAGCAAAGACAAGAACCTTATTCCATAGAACCTGATCCACGGGCCACAGTCTTTCCCTACATCTTCAACATTTTCAACCCAGTATACCCTCTTTGACCTAGGAACACTACTACATCCTCTTAGGTGCCCACATGCATGTGTGCCAGGTCCTCCCTCCTGCTTCCCTCCCTGGTCCATAGGTGCTGGTACCCCGAGTCCTACCTGGTTTCACCTCTGCTACACAAAGAAGTCACTATGTCTCTCTAAAGAACTGCATACACTTTTAGAGTGTAGTCAGTTTCATTGTGACGCATAACAATAACCTTCACCCCCACTATACCAAAGGGGCAGAGGCAGTACTGTCTGAAAAGAAGATATGTATTCTGGAACCGTGAAGAGTAATGCAGGCTCATACCCATGCACTATGTGCCTTTACTGCCTTTATTTGTACACTGAAGCATCTACAGACATTAAAAATTTCAATAAAAACATATTTACAAAAATATAGTTAATCAGGTTAGTAGTGGTAAGGCATAGGGCAAGGGAGGAAGGATGGGTAAATCAAAAGTCTAGACAGCAGGCTGTGGGGCAGAATAGGATATAAAAGGCAAATTGAATGGATCAATGGTCTTTTTCTGCTGACATTGTGTATGTTTCTATGTTACTGGATTAAGAAGGTAGGGAACGTCCAACTCTCAGTTTGGGAAGTTTGCTGCTTTATAACAATCAATCAATCAATTAAAAATGTATTTAATAGAATGCATTTCTCAATTATGACTCAGTGTGCTTCACAATAATTCTGAAATTATTAAAATACAGTACAAAACATACAGACACACAGATAAATACAAACATTAATTATCAGTAAAGCTTTACTAACTTTCCGTAAAAGCTTGTCTGAATAAAAAGGCCTTTAGCCCCCATTTGAAAATCTCAAGTGTCAGACTGTCTTGAATCTGGTGAGGGAGGGAGCTCCACAGGATTGTGGCTGCAAAAGAAAAGGTGTGGGCCCCTGATGACTGTAAGTGAATCCTGGGACCTCCAACAAACCCTCTTCCATGGAATGATGGGAGTGGGTGAGCAGGTAGAGACACAGGAGATCTTGCAGGTAACTGGGCTCTTGACCATGTAGGGCTTTATAGGTCAGTAAACTGACCTTGAAGGAGATCTGCCACCTAACCAGCAGCCAGTGCAGAGAGCACAGCACAGGTATAATATTACATGGCCTAGGTAGACTGGTAAGCAACCTGGCTACCAGATTCTGCAGTGGCTGCAAGCAGTGCAGATCTTCCCCTCCTAGCTCCAGGTACAGAGCATTGCAATAATCTAGGTGCAAGGTCAGAAAAGTATGTACTACTGCAGGCAGATCAGCCTGAGGGTATCAGATGTTTAACCCTGGTGATGTTTCTCAGATGGTAGAAAGAGGTCTTGACCACAGCTGACACCTATGGATTATTTCAGGCCATTGCACACTGGGGTCCAAATGTGGAGACCCATAAAAACTAATGTTCTAATTGAGAGCCATTGTGGACAGAGAAAAAAAGAAAGACAAAAAAACTACTTAAGAAGAAAAAGTGTGCAATAACATTTCACTTTGGTTCTGTCAAGGAATATCAGGCAAAACTAAACTTATGTTATTGTATAGCCACCTTTATTTTAACAGGAACACATCAAAAATGTTCAGCAAGACTGGATATTCTTATGGGGACAATAGTACCATATTGTCTTATTGCAGCTGGGTTAAGTTATGATCATCCCCAAAGCTCTAGAGGCCAATTCTGAATTATCCTGTAGGATTCCTCTGCTTTTCCCGAGAATCTAGAGGCAATAGTACTGAATGTATTAACCCTGCATATATTTTATTTAATGTTGACCAAGGAATTGGGATGTTAGTTTAGCACTGTTCTATTTCTTTTCCTTTTTACTTAGACCTGGGGGCAGTGTGGTTAATATTAGCTTCAGTATATGGTTAGCTACTGTATACTCTGCTAATTCAAACGAGGGGGAGAGGTTACTCCTTTTCTTTTTGGAAGCCAAGGCAACCATAGCTCACAAAGCACCTCTTGTGGTAAAGAGTGTTGTTTTCTTAATTTAGTCATCTTTTAGGCTATATTTACTCTGAGTGATCAGGCTGAATGATGTCATTGATAATGTCAGTAATACGGTTTATAGGGCTTTGCATTCAAATTCAAGTACAATTTATTTTTCAATTTAAAAGTCATTACAACACATCATCACTATAGCAGTACATTTTTATAAATACATTTACAATAATCTTAAACTCCTATCATGATAATTTTAAATAATCACCCTTATATTATTCTTGTATTAATCATATATTAGGTCACAGAGAAATCAGTATTACCTTAGCAAACTCTGTATATACCCCATTACAGATCTTATGTATGACCTCAGCTAGATTTCTGTAGTCAACTATGGAACCTACACAAAAGGGGTGACATAGCAAGAACAGAAAGAGTACAGCATAGCATGACAAGAATAGTATCTAATATTAAAAGCCTTATATAAAAAAAGAATGAATCAATATATTAGGGCTGTACTCCTTGGAAGACAGGAGAATACAAGGGGGCCTCCTGCTGTACTATGACATCATTACAAATAACACTCTAAAAGAGGAACTGGGTATCAGACTTAAAAATCACAGTTCACACACCGGGGGGCATTCACTACAAGTACAGGGTAATAGTTTTAGAACAAATAAAAGGAAGTTTTTCTTTACTGAAAGAGTGGTGAACATATGGAATAGTTTACCAAACAGTCTGGTCCTCAGTAACAACAATGGGGCCTTCAAAAGAATTATTCATAAACTTATGCAAGATGGAATGAAACTAAACTATTACCTGTGACAATAAACCACACAGGAGCAAGTATGGGCACACGCCATTTTTTGCTCCTTATCGATAGTGACACCTGAGTGTAAACAGAACTCTATAGGATTCGGGTCTGATTACTTACATTTCCTACAGTATATTATGTCTGTATTCCCTGTTCCTAATTTGTATTGCAGTCCAATGGACATAAAAGGTAAAATAGACTGCTGCTTGACCTTTATAGAATCTTTACAATCAATATAGATTCATTCATTATAAACAGTTCTCTTAAAAAGCTCTACTCTATAAAAATGTTTTAGCATGTATTCCAATATATGACAGTTTCTCCACCACATAGCGTTTGTACAAAATCTTGTATGCCTTCTGAAAATTATATCTATACTGTATATACAGAAACAGAGCATCTTTCTGCTTTCAAATTAGCCTTATGTATTTGTACACAATATCCTTCTACTTATCATCAGTCATGTGCAATTTTCTCCTCTCGATAATCCTTAGGAGGGAGGCCACACAGTTTAATATTTGCCTAGAATGTGATTTTAATAAATATGTTACTTATACTGTTGTTCATATCCTAAGGTTCCCAAAAGATATTTCCAGAATTTGTTTATACAAAGGGCAGAGAACAACTAGATGAGCTAAATCATCCATTCCTAGTTTGCATTTACACAGACTGCTACTCCTATCTTTCTTTTTTTTTGTTGAACAGCTACCTTTTCCGTTGATTTATAAAGTATTCAAACCTAAAATGTGTAAGTAGTTTCTTACTACTAGGGCTATTAAATACCACTTGGTAAGATTCCATCTTATGCTTTCTCTCATTTTTTACAAGCCATTTACATGTTTTGTATTGTTTGCATATTTCCAGATCCTTTTGGGTAAATGTATCTAACTTTGTTTCTTACATCTTCTTTGACTTTAGCCATAGGTAACCTGAATATATCAAAGACACAATCTAGCAGCCCATATGGCTTAATAATCCTTTCTACAATGGAAATGCTAGGGAAAACTATATTTTGATTTAGATAGGCAATAGATTATTGCACACATATTCTGGGGAGTCTCTTTTCCATCATCACATATGCCTTGAGCCAATAATTTATTCGCCTTTGTTTAATTTGACATTCCACAGGTAATTGGCCCAACTCAGCCCTCACTAGAGCTGAGGGGGTACCATTAATTAAACCCAGCAGCTTCTTATAGAACTTATTCAAACAAGCGTCAGTGTCTGCATTTTGTTGCACCCTCCATATTTTTGTTCCATAAAGCAGTTGGCTTCTTATTTTTGCATTGATCACTTTGATATTCCCCTTCACCGATTTTCCTCCATATTTATAAGAAAATTGATCCATTATTGATATGAACCTTTTGGCTTTCTTCTCTAACTCTTGCACATGTCTCCTCCATGTTCTCTCTTATGTCCCCATCAGGCCTAAATAGCAAAATTCATTCACTACTTCTAGTTTCTGGCCATTTACAAAATACAGTACTTGTATTATTTATTATTTCTCCAGAAGACCATTACCTTAGTTTTATTGTAGTTTATTGTAAATCTACTTTATCAAATTCTGTCTGAAATCTATCTAGCATTCTCATCATACCAATAAAACTTGTGGAAAGAAGAGCAACATCGTCCTCATACACTAGGAAAGGGCATGTTCTGTCATCTACTGTATTTTTGGAATATGAAAACTAGGATCATGTAATATTTGCAAAACCGTGTTAAACAATAAATTGAATAATATGGGAGGCAGGGTACAACCCTGTTTCACCCCTATATTAGTACTGAACTTTTCACTCAGATCCCCATTCTTGTTGCATCTCATGCATGTATAATTCTCATTGTCCTGCATTTGGATTATGTTTATTATTGATTTATCCAAGTCCATCTTTCCCAATCTCTCCCATAATGTATTTCTATTAACCTTGTTGAAAGCTACTTTTAAGTCTATAAATTTACATTATAGTTTTTGTTTTTTAACTACCCTGTATTTGTGGAACAGATGTGCCAAAACAAAACATTGATTGATTGTGGAACATTGTGCTTTGAAACCAGGCTGTGCTTCATCCAGAATGTTATTCTTATCTACCCAATCAATGATTCTGCTATTTATTATTCTGGTGAATATTTTATTCATACTATCTATCAGGTGTATTGGGCGACCGTAACTTGAATCTTTACTTTTCCCCCTTTTTATACAGAGGGATGATTATATTGATAATCCAACTGTGTGGGATGTTACCAGTCTTTATTATATAGTAAAATAACCTATATAAAAAGGGAAGCCATAGGGACTTAGATTTTGATATCACATCTAGAGGGACCCCATCAGGTCCTAGGGCTTTGTGGGCTGTAAAAAAATGTAATGCTGTTGCTATTTCATCCTCAGTAATTTGCTTTTTTAATAGGACCTAGTTTTCTACCTCCATATCCTCTTTTAGTTTTGTGGTATATTCAGCATTATTATTAAAGAAAAGATTTCTGTAGTGCTGTACAAATACATTTGGTTTAATATTTGAGTTATTTTCTTCCATATAAGCTTTCATGCCTTTACTGACTATAACCCAAAACTTGTTATTGTTTTTTGTAAAACTACCTCTTCTAATTATGACCATAAGTAACTAATATATTTTAATTTATTTTGATATAAAATTTTCCTATATTCTTTTCTGAATTTGTTCTTAATTCTATTATTATTTAAACATGGATTATGTTTAAAATTCTCAATTGTTTATTTAATCATTTCTTTGCTTGTTTGCATTCTTTGTTGTACCAAACTTGACCCCTCCCTACATAAATGTTTACTTCTTTCATAATAGTATTGGAGATAGGTGTCATACTATTTGCATATTCTGTGATAATTTAGTCATCGGCTTCTTTATCAGAGTTATTAATTAGACCAGTAAGAATCCCTCTTTCTTCTAGAGGTACCATAAAATCCTTTCTTTCTATTGTCTGCCATCCTATACAGTTTTTCTTTTCAATTTCAATTGGAATAGCTTTTATCCTATTATTCACATGTTTCTTAATTGTCTTTATCTTGATGTCTAGTGCCGCATGAGGCCTTCTTGGTCTTGAATTAACCATTAGATCAGTACAATCTGTTAATATGTTATAATTAACCCAAACATGGTCTAAGACTAATTATCCATTACTTCCTACAAATGTAAAGTTACCAGAGGAATCACTGCCTATTGTGCCATTCAACAGGATGAAATGCTTTTCCATTAAAGCTCTGTGCAATTCTAATACCTTTTTATTTGTTATCAAATCAATTGATTTCCTATCCATAGCAAATCCCAGGTTACTGTATAATGTCAATACATTCATCAGTTCCTCTGATGTCCCTTGCAGTTGGTAAACTCTTATATTAAAATCACTTAATAGTATGATGTTAGTTGTAGGGTTTTTGTAGGTGAGATCCTCTAATAATGTCTCTAGTGAGTTTAACCATTCCTTGTTGCCATATCCACTATTCTCTGGGTGTACATAACAATTCAGTAACACCATTTCTTTTTTTACTTGGATATGAAACATTGATAGCCAAATACTGTAGCTATCATTATTATTATATATTTCTTCTGAAATTACATTTTTATCTAATCTGCAACAAGTTACCAGACCACCTACATTCCCTAAAATGTTTCTTCTATTTTTTTGCAGGTTCACAATATGCTTTATAGCCATTTAGATAGATTGCCCCTTCATCCAGATTTCTTGTATATATATCTATATATATATATATATATATATATATATATATATATATATACTGTATATAGTCAAAATCTTAGAGATAGTTTTCCAGTTTTCAATAATCTGCTTTATCCCCTAAACCTGATGCATTCCAGGACAGTGTCTTAATTATACCACCATTCTGTGTGTTACTTCCCCTAGTCCTATTGGATAAGTACAATATTCTTTGAATATTACCCTATGGCCTCCCTCCTAACTTGACTACTGGGTATTATCAACAGTCTTTTTCTTAGAGAGCCTCATATCTATTAGAGGTTTCTATGAGTGTCTCCCATTTGGTTGTGACATCTTTGCCTGTTGGATGGCTCTGAGGTTTATTCTCCTCAGCTCATACAAAAAACACCCTATTCATCCAGCACTTTCTGTTTGCACATTAACTGTTCATATAACTCCCCCTTAGATAACCATAGTGAAATATGACAATCTTTCCCCATCTTTCTTCCTTTTCTATTTCATTGCTGCAGACATGTGTTCTCAAAATCACATTGTGTCCATTAGTTTTCCTTTTATATTTCTACTATTTTCACTACTCATCTGTTTTAAGCCAAATATAGAGATTATTGTTTTACCACTTGTGTTAGCTATCTGTTTATTTTTATAAAACTCTCAGAAAAAGATCATTCATAGTTAGGATTTCACTCATATCATCCCCACTTCTTGAGTTCTCCCTATCTGTATGTATGTGTGTATATATATATATATATATATATATATATATATATATATATACACACACATATACATACACACACACATATATATACATATATGTATATTCATGGCAAAAAACTCTGTTTAATGCATCAGTTAGGGTTGTTCCACAGTGAAAAAAGTGAGGAAATTCACTGTTAGAGTTGAAAACCCTAACTCCAAATTCACCCCCCCAGCACCACACACACACACACACACACACACACACACACACACACATGCAAGTATGGGGGAGGACCAAGCCAACACAGCTAATGACAGACATCCAGCAGCAGGTGGCAGAAATAACAAACAATTGTCTAAATGTACTACGAGTCATCCCCACCCACCTGACCAGATGCTGCATGCTCAGTGGAGATCAACAGCAAAACTGAGGCCATGTACACCAAATGTACACATCCCTGATTGCAGCTGCACACAACGTACCACTCTTAGTAGTTGCATGGCCTTACCTACCGATGCCCCACACCACACCACAACTGGTACTGTGCCATTAGTCAATATAAATGCTAAAGGTGCTTGATCACACTTGTAGAATGGTTTTAACACTAGTGAGTATATATTAATTATGAGAAGTACATAAATTAACTACAAGACACTAGCATGCTCAAGATGAAAGTAGTGTTACATTTAGTATGTGGTTTTCATAGTAGAACATTTACTGCAACTAGTTACTGAAGATAGAGAGGCTGATGTAAACGTATGGAAAAGCATTGCCTGTTCAATGCTGTGAAATTCGTACTGCCAGTATCAGATGCATTCTGATGATGAAGCTGTAGTGCTAATGTACATACATAGAGTTTCAGTGTGTTTCAGTACTAAAGATGCAGTAAGTATTCTTTATAAGAAACAGTGTAATTGCATGGATCAGGCCAAGCAACTTCTCTAAATATCACAGTTCTACTGAGCCAACAATTACGTGCCTGTATTGGAGATGTCTATAGGATAGATTTTCCTGTAGCCACTTACTCAGTATGTTGTACCTGATAAAGACAATTTCTTTGCATCTGTGATGATGAACTTATTGAAATAGTAATACATTTACTATTGCTGCAATGAGTGATCTATGCTACTTATGGACGCAGCATAATTTTTTTTTACAGTTGTTTCATACTCAGGCTGTATACCTACTGTTTGGGGTTTGCCACACTTCTGTCACTGATGTTATCAAAGTGATAACTATGTTAATTGTGGTACAACTGCAATCAAGTAGGTATAGTGTAGATATAAACAGAATGTCTTTTAAGCAATAATGCACTCCCATGGGTTATGTAAATGGTCTGTTAATCACCTTCTAGGGGTGTGATGTGGCACAAGGTGTAGCCGAGTGCTACATGCCCCTAGAGGGTGATTAACTGACCATTAACATAACCCCTGGGAGTGCCTTATTGCTATTATAATAAAAATAATTTTTAAATAGTGGTAAACCTTGTTCATCATATGATTAGGCTGTACATGTATGTTAATGAAAGATTAACATAGGGCTGATAGAATGTTTACAACCAATCAGAATGCTCTGTTTCTCAGACCTAATTAGTATTGATTTAACTGACAATGGGATAAGTGTACTAGGAGGGCAAGGGTTATTCTCTATCACTGACTCTGTCAGTTATAATCACACTAAGGTTTTGATAACTGTAATGATAAAGTTACACTGTTCACCTTCATGAGTTCATATTCACAGCCATTCCCCAGTAAGTAGACAGAGTATGGTTTAACTGGGTGTGACAGTGTGTTGCAAAACTCCTGCAGTGCCTAGCGGAGGGACAGTATCTAGTCATAAAGACAATTAAGCAATAAGGCATTACCAACGCTAATGTTAAATGGTCTGGCAATCACCATGTAGGGGTTTAATGTTGAATGAGGCATAGCCGAGTGCCACATTTTGCAAGAGAGTGATAAACTGACCATTAACATAATAGCTAGGAGTGGCTTATTGATATCATAATAAAACTGTTTTTTTAAACAACATTAAAGCATGTTAATGATACGGTTAGGCTCTACATGTATGTAAATAAAAACTAAACATAAGGCTGTTACAGTGTTTTCAGTAGATTAGAAAGCTGCATTTCTCAAACCCTTGTTATAATCAGAGATATTATACCTGTACAACTGTTTGGTTTTGCTCAACTCTATTGCTCAGGTGACCCACCACATGTGGTGTCGTCTGGTATGGGGCATCGGTGTGGAAGGCCATGCAACTACTAAGTATGGTACGCTGTGTGCAGCTGCAATCAAGGATGTGTACGCTTGGTGTACATGGCCCCAGTTTTTGCTGTTGATCTCCACTGAGTATGCAGTACCTGGTCAGGTGGGTGGGATGTCTCGTAGTACATTTAGACAATTGTTATTTCTGTCACCTGCTGCTGGATGTCTGTCATTGGTTGTGTTGACTTGGTCCTCCCCATACTTGCATGTGTGTGTGTGTCTGTGTGTGGTGCTGGGGTGACTTGGAGTTAGGTTTCAACCCTAACAGCTAATTTCACTTTGTCACTGTGGAACAACCCTAACTGATGCATTAAATGGAGTTTTTTCGTATATATATATATATATATATATATATATATATATATATATATGACTAATCAGTTACTAGTAATACCATTAATACCATTTCAGAATCTGACAAAGGTCTTATTACACTAATGTGATCTGTAATACGTCTGTAGCCATCCAACATATCAAACAATTAAACCCAGTGTCAGTATGCAGACTGCCTTAGAGGCTGCAAACAGTTTAGGTGGCACTTCACTTCACAAGAAAAAATGCACAACACTACATAATTTCTGCAAATTTCACTTCTTGGATTTATTTCCTGTATCCAGTCTCCTAATAGGTATAGAAGGTCTGCACAATTCCTCCTTTGGTTCATTCGGGTAACGGGCATGGCAGAGGAGTGGATTCAAGCAGCTAAAATGCGTTTTACTCTTTTGTCTTTTTTGGTCAGGTCTGGATGTAGCAAGAAGTGAATTTTGCACTTACGAAGGACAAAATGGGAAGGGTCAGGTGAGATAAAAACTTGTTTTGAACTGCCAACTGCTAAAAGATTTATGTATAGCACTTGTCAGCACTGTAACTCTGTTCCTAATTATTATTAAGTAAATGAGAAGGAGCTTTGCACTGAAGAACTTATGTAGTGCTGTGCATTTTTTCTTGTGAAGTGCAGTGCCCCAGGAAATGTTTGCAGCTGCTAAGGCAGCCTGCATACTGACACTGTGTTGAATTTTTCCTTAAGGAGTGGCATCCCTAATTTTACACTGTGGGATGAAAAATAAATATATAAATAAAGCTTATACATCAAAGAGCACAAACAAAACACACAAACCTATATCAAACAATAGACAGGTCATCATTTTAGTTAAACTTCTTCAGTCTCCTCTGGCATACATCTGACCCTATTCAGTTGGACAACAGAGTCAGTTTTTAATGTTTTGTTAAGAAAATGCTCAAAATTTCCACAAAGGCTTTCTCCTTCTGGGGGCTCTGTTTTTCTTCTGAACCTAACTTTGTTTTGTGTCTTACAAACATGCGAACATATGATGTGTCTTATCACTATCTGTCTTCTTTTCTGAATTTGCCTCATCATATCTTTTTTCCTTGAAACTATTTAAGTTTTTTTTCCCCCTTTCCATCACCTTCTTCCATTCCTACCTGAGTTGCTTTTTCTACTCCTTACTTCTGTAATTCCATCTTCTGAGTACCCTTTTTTCCCTTGTAAATTCCCTCCATGTTTGTTAGACTGGACTCTCTTTGTGAGCATTTCCTTGACTGTCTGTTTTTTGCTTTTAGTTTCAATGTTAGTACATTTTTTTGTGTGTCTCTTTTTCCATTAGGAGATTAATATAGAAACAAAGAAACATAGAAGTTAATGGCAGATAAGTTGAAAAACATATGCTGCAGATTTTACTATATCTGTAGCAATTACCTCCCCATTTGTCTTGTCAAGATACCTTTATATTTATCCCATGTCGTTTTGAATTCTCCCACTGACTTTGCCCCTACTATCCTTTGCTGGGAGGCTGTTCCTCCATCACCCTTTCTGTGAAAAAGTATTTCCTCACATTAGCCATTAGCCTCCCCCTTCCAATCTCATGTCATGCCTTCTAGTTCTAGAACTCCTCTTTTTCTTAAGGATGCTGTCCTCCTGAATGTTATTTATTCCCTGCAGGTACCTGAAGGCCTCTACCATGTCTCCTCTTTCCCTTCTGTCCTTTAGAGTGTACATTTTGCGAACCTTTAATCTCTCTTCATAAGTTCCCTGGTGCAGCCTGTGCACCATGTTTTGTTGTCCTTCTCTGAACTGCCTCAATCCTGTCTATGTCCTTTCATAGACATGCCATCCAGAATTGGATGCAGTACTCACCAATGACCTGTACAGTGGCATAACCACCTCTTTTCTTCTACTGGTGATACCCCTCCCTATGCACCCCAGCATTCCACTAGCTTTTCCCATTGCATTGGCACCGTTTGACCACCATCAGGTCATCAGACATGATCACTTCCATATCTCTATCCTGTTTGGTGATGGACAGTAATTCCCCTCCATCATGTGCATGATCTTGTACTTCTTTGCATTGAAACTCAGCTGCCACAATCTAGATTACTCTTCTAGTTTAGCAAGGTGCTTCCTCATCTTTTCAACCACTCCTGCAGTGTCTACCCTACTGCAGATCTTTGTGTCATCTGTAAAGAGGCATACCTTCCCCCCCAGTCCCTCTGCTATATCACCGATGAAGATATTGAAGAGGACTGGCCCAAGAACTGATCCCTGTGGCACCCCGCTGGTCACCCACCTTTCCTCAGATTTAGTTGCATTTACCAACACCCTCTTTGTTCTATCTGTCAACCAATTTGCAAACCAGTCCATCACCTTATGACCTAATCCCAGGCTGCTCAGTTTTTTCACAAGTCTCCTATGAGGAATGGTGTTGAATTTCTTGCTGAAGTTCAGGTAGACCACATTCACCTCCCCTCCCTGGTCCACTACCCTTGTCACCTAGTCAAAGAAATCTATCAGATTTGTTTGAACCGATTTCCCTGATGTAAATCTGTGTTGCTTTGGGTTTTATGCTCTGCTGGCTTCAAGATGTTCCATCATCCTTTTTTTAGCAGTGATTCCATAATTTTTTCCACCACTGAAATCAGGCTGACAGGTTTATAGTTATCTGCCTCCTCTCTGCTCCCACTTTGTGGAGAGGGACCACATCTGCCCATCTCCAGTCATCTGGAACCACTCCTGTATCCAGTGACACATTGATCGGGGCCACCAGTGGTGCTGCCAGCATCACTCTTAGCTCTTTTAATATTCTAGGGTGTGTCCCATTTAGTCCCATTGTCTTGTCCACCCTCAGTTTTGTGAGTTCATTTAGGACTCTCTCCTCTGGAAATAGGCTGGTGTCCACCTCCCTTCCTATCAGGTTGATTTGCTGTGGTCCATCCTCTTTTCCCTCTTCTGTGATGACTGAATAGAGGTATTTTTTCAGAATTAGTGCTTTTTCCTGGTCTCCTTCCATGTGCTCCCCTTCCTCTCCTTTTAGCCTCACAATCCCCCCACCCACCCATCTACCTTCTTCGCTGATGTACCTACAAACATTTGTCCCCATTCCTCACTTTTGTTGCTGTTTTCTCCTCCAGTTGGGCTTTTGCACCCCGGACTGCTTTTTTCTGCCTTCCTCTGCATCTCTATACTCACTGCCCTGTCTTCTTCCTCTTTCTGTGTTTCTTTATATTTTCTAAAAGACATCTTTTTAGCCCTCATTTTCTTTGCCACTTCTTTTGAGAATCATAGTGGTTTTCTTTTTCTCTTGCCTTTGTTTATTTATTGAACACAGAGGTTTGTCACCTCCACTATGGCTCCCTTTAATTGCCTCCACTGTTTTTCTACTTCTTTACATTTTGCACCCTCTGCTAGGGCTTTTCTGAAACCTTTCCCTATCCTAGCAAAGTCTGTTTTGCTGAAGTCCAAGACTCTCGCCTTAGTGTGTCTTGACCTTGTCACAGTTCTCATACTGAACCACATGGATAGATGATCACTGGACCCCACGTGTTCTCCCACCCTGACATCTGTGATCCTGTCCCCTTTGGTTATTATCAGGTCCAAAATCACTCCTTCCTGTACTGGCACAAGCACTAGCTGTTTCAAGGATGCTCCTTGCAGGAAGTTCAGGACTGAGTTACTAAATCTGTATACTGATCTTCAATTCTCATAGATATTTCATTTGTAGTCAAGTCTCACGCAACCTTTTGCTCTTCTTCTATTATTTCTTCTGCTTCTTTCTTTTGTCCTGTGTTTTTTTAATCTGCATTCGCCATCATCTTTTTCTTGTTTCTCTCCCACTTCTCATAAATCTGGAAACTTGAATTTCCATTCTTTGCATATGCTGTCATCCCTTATGTCTACATCTGGTAGCATTATGCATTTAGCTGCTTCATTATAAGTCCCTTCTAAATCAGTATTAATATTTATGCTACCAAATGAAGCATTAATCTTATCAGGAGTTTCAGAACTGGGTACCAGTCAACTCTCAGTTTGATTATTTACTGTGACCAATTTCCTCACATTGCTATTGCCCTCTTTCTCCATCCTATCCTTTTTGCCATGAAATATTTCCACGTATTCAAGCGTCATCCTATTTTTCAGACATACCCCATTAACAAATGATAAATTGTGTTTGAATTCCACCAGCTGTTTATATATTAGCACATTTGCATTAAATGGATCTCTAAGTAATAGAACTACATCCTTAGTTGTCCACTTTATATTGAGGGACCTAAAGTTTTCCGGGTTTGTTGTCCATGAGCTATCATTATGTACTCTAGATGTCTCCTGTTCCTCTGTATTATATTTGGGAATATGTTTCTCCAAAAAAGGCTTGCCTCTTGTATGTTTCTGTGTTCCTGACCCCACTCCCATTCTTAGAGACTTCCTCATGCTTCTTTCCTCATTGTCCAATTCTGTTAAATTGTTAAATGCATCTGTAAAATCTATTTTAATTTCTTCCTGTTCATCTGAACATATGGGGTTCAAGCCTTTAGTTGGTTAATTTCTTAATTCTTTCTCTTTATTTCGATTTAGTGGTACATGTAGTGAATGATTAACAGTTAATAAATCATTTGTAGCATCCTCCTTCAACAATGATATATTCCCAGTTTTCTTCGTTATGTTAAAAATAGGTGTAGATATTTTCTTCATATTTTCCATCATTGTTGTTTTGTTAATTTTACTTGTCTTCTTCTTTTTCAATGAATTTTGAATTTTATTTAAAGCTTTCAATGCCAAATATTTAAGTGATGAAGGACCTTTTCTCATTCCTGCCCTGGAATCATTTCTGTTTCCTACATTTTCCAGCTTCTGGTAATTGTAGGCATGCTAGTTAAAGGCTACTTAATTAGCCTATTAGCCTATTAACCAGTTGCTCTCCAATTACACTTGGCTTATGGCTACACCATTAGCTCTAAGCTTGTTATTGGTGATTGGTTGTTGACATAAAGAAAACAAAAATTTCCTTTTTTCCCCTCTCTATCAAAAATTCTGTCAAGGAATCTCCGCTGAATACAATAAATAATACACATTAAACTCCACTTAGTTTGGTAATATCTCTTATCACAGTGTCCCAATGTCTCCAGGTTTCATATCAGTGAATACAGAATACAGTACAAGCAATGTCAGGTTATAAAGTTTATGTGACACTAAATTCTCCTATCCTTGTTTCTCCTCTTTGTTCCTTTAAATCCTGGAAGATTTAGAAATTTTTTAAGAGTCAAGTATTTCCAATGGGTAGACAACTGTTTCCTTAGTTCATATGATCTCCTAAAAAATTCCTTAAAATTCAGCAGATATTAAAGTGCTGCAGTGCTGTACTGTGCAGCATTTTTAAAGTGCAGACTACTTGTCATTTGAGCAGTCTTAAAGTACACCCATGCAGAGCTTACATTGCTGAAAGTAAAGTATGTAAACTTTCATTGCTGTTTCATACTTTTCTCAATGGTATTAGGATTCTGTGTTTTATGTTCTTGTTCAGTAGTCAGTTCCCCAATCATATTAGATTTTGAAACTTACTCCAATACCAACAGAATAATGTTGTCTCACCAGCCTGTCATATTAAAGTAGCTTCAAGAATACAAGCTAGAAAGGTAATTTTGTATATTTTTATATACTTTCCCTAAATAATCACTTGTTTCATTTCTGAAAAATCTATGAAAATTACTTATGAGTTATTTATAATAACCTTAATAGCTGTAACAGCTGATTTTCTAAATTAAGCTCCTTATTTTTATTAGACTCTTAAAAGCGCCGTAAGCTCTTGATAGTTTGAAAGCACCCAGCCCAGCCAGTATTATTGACCTTCCATGCTACGTCAGGTTAACATATATCTTAGAATATATTAAAATTAAAAATAAATAACTAGAGACTGCAAAATATTTATAAAATGCCCCCCTTATTTACTTGCCAAACTAAGCATGATTATTTTAAGTTTTGACCTGTAGCCCAGCCTATAAACAGAAATCCAGAATCTGAAGATGCATCTCAAGAATGCTAGATAGCTTTCTCAAATTAATCTTGGGCTAAAAACTGGAACCAAAACCACAGCCAAAGCTGAACCTAAAAGCCTGGGATCTATGCTTTTACTGGAATTTCCTCGTCTGGGATGAACTACCAATCTGCCTGAGTTACTAATTTCCTTCAGCTCGTGATGGTAACCAGGCATCTTCTGTCTCAGAAGAACATCAGCACCTGTGCAGATTATAGATCTGATATCACATGACCTTGTGGTGTGGAAAAAAATAAACTAATATGTTTTAAATCATTAAAATATTAATAAAATTTCTGTGTAAACAAAATCAGATGATGCTGCGTTCAGCTATATTGGACTATCTTCCTAGACCCTATTTGTAAAAAAAAAAAGTTTTTTTAAAAAAATGTTCAGTCCTCTTATATTTGTCAAAAGACCCTGTCATTTTATACTTCATCTTTATCAAACTCTCCTCTTTCCTTCCAGAGTGTCCCTTCCAGTATTTATGTTATCTTCTTTATTTTCTATTATGTTCATTAATTGACTCTTGCTGATATCCTTCCTTTGACCTCCTTTTCTCTCCCATTTCTCCCTGTCTCCCAGTTCTCATGTGTTCCCATTCCTCCTTCCTCATTCTCCAGTCACCAAATTCCAGTCATCAAATTCCACTGCATTCTACTCTCCACGTTTCACTTTTCATTTTTGTAGCTCCACCGCTCAACTGTTTCTGCACTTCACTCCACTCCTTCTCCATTCCACTCTCTGTGCTATCTCTGAACTCAGCTTTGGTGGCATACCTGTAAAAAGCCTTTAAAAAAGCCTTTGAAAATACAATGCCCATAGATCTCAACTCCATGCCTTTGCTTCTCTTTGTCAATAGCCAGCTGCTGTGGGGCTTTGCATAGTGTTTCACACCAAAAGAAGCATGGGCTTCATCCCTAGTATGGCCCATTCTTGCTTTCCGCCTACAGTTTATGCAGTATGACAGAAATTATTATACCTCATTGCTGGTGTCTGTGATAGAGTTTCAGCAAGGATTGAAGAAAACATTCAGAACACCGAACTGTTACTTTTAGGTTAAAGTTAACAGAATGTGTTCTGGCTGAAACTTTGAGGCTAGTTAGGTAGTAGTCTAGGTTTGAATGCAACTTGATGGGAAGCATTCCTTCAAAATGGCAGAGAGTTTATTACTACACTCCACTGCAGCTGTTTATTGGGGGTCTGCACTCTGTGCAGGATATGCTTTACAACAGCATGCCTCCTGTCTAGAAACCTTCTCGCTCACCAAGTGGAATGATAGCACAATAGCAAAGCATCATTACAGTAATTAGGTGGGGGCCTGGGTTTGATCCTCAGTCTGGAACATTTTCTCATTCTCACTTATGTTGCTTGCATGCTACTCTTTCTAGAAACCTTTTGTCTCAACATGTGGAATAATAGTACAGGACAGTATTGTGGAGGGCACCTGGGTTTGATTTCCTCTTGTGAGCATTTTGACTCACTAAATGTTAGGTTGTTGGCATGCATCTCTCTAGAAACTATCTGTCTCACCATGTGGAACAATAGCATTCTGACATAGCACCAGGACAGTAGCTGGGAGAGAGACTGAGTGTAATTATCAGTGATGAACTTTATTTTTCTTTTGCACTACCGTTTATCTTGGTAGCATAAATTTCTCTGTAGAACCCTTTTTTAATTATGTGGAATGATAGTACAGTGGCAGACCACCAGTACAGTAATTGGAAGGGTTGGGCATAGGTTTTATTCCCAGTTTTATTCAAATGTTCCTTTCTCACTATAATTTATGTTAGCATGCATTTGTCTCTCTCTATAAACCTTCTGTTCCACCATGTGAAATGATAGTACAGTAGCAGAGCATATGTACAGTTGTTGGGAGGGGTCCTTGGTTCATTTGCCAGTGTGATCATTTTTTTATGTCTCACTACAATTTATACTTTATCAAACTCTCCTCTTTTCATCAGGAGTGTCCCTTCCAGTATTTATGTTGTCTTCTTTATTTTCTGTTTTGTTCACTAATTGACTCTTGTTGATATCTTTCCTTCACCCTCCTTTTCACTCCAATTTCTCCCAGTATCCCAGTTCTCTCATTCTCCTGTTCCTCCTTCCTCACTCTCCAGTCACCAAATTCCACTGCATTTTGCTTTCCACTTTTCACTTTTTATTTTCTTTGCTCCACCACTCCACTGCTCCTGTACTCCACTCCACTCCTTCTCTGTTCCACTGTCTGTGCTCTCTGACTCTTTGGCTCACTCCAACTCTGTCTTGCATCCTTTCTCCTAACTCTGGCTCTGGCTCTGACTTTGATTCTGGCCCCAGGCTTCCATATTTCTAGGCATCTTCTGTCTTCCTCTCCTCTAGCCTACCTTGTAGGGAAACAGAAAAGTGTCTGAAAGTGAAAAACAATCGATTCAAAGTAGTACAGCTAAACTGCCAACAACATAAACATTATAATGAGCCCCTCAGCTTTGGTGGCATGCCTATAAAAAGCCTTTAAAAAAGTCTTTGAAAATACAATACTCCTGCGTCCCAAATCCATGCCTTTGCATTTCCTTGTCAAGAGCCAGCTACTGTGATGCTTTGCATAGTGTTTCAGACCTGAAGAAGTCTGGGTTTCATCCCTACTATGGCCCATTCTTGCTTTCTGACTATAGTTTATGCAGTATGAGAGAAAGTATTAGATCTCATTGCTAGTGTTTGTGATAGAGTTTCAGCAAGGATTGAAGAAGACTTTCAGAACACTGAACTGTTACTTTAAGCTTAAAGTCAACAGAATGTGTTCTGGCTGAAACTTTGAGGCTATTTAGGTAGGATAAATAGGTAGTAGTCTAGGTTTGAATGCAACTTGCTGGGAAGCATTCCTTCAAAATGGCAGAGTTCATTATTACACTCTACTGCAGCTGTTTATTGGGGGTCTGCACTCAGTGCAGGCTGTGCTTTGCCACAGCATGCCTCCTGTCTAGAAACCTTCTGTCTCACCATGTGGAGTGATAGCACAGTAGCAAAGCATCATTACAGTAGTTAGGAGGAGGCCTGGGTTTGATCCCTATTCTGGAACATTTTCTTGCTCTTACTTATATTGTTAGCATGATACTCTCTCAAGAACCTTTTGTCTCAACATGTGGAATAATAGTACAGGACAGTATCTGGGAGAGCACCTGGGTTTCATTTCCTCTTGTGAACATTTTGACTCACTAAATGTTAAGTTGTTGGCATGCATCTCTCCCTCTAGAAACTATTTGTCATTTCATGTGAAACAATAGCATTCTGACATAGTACCAGGACAGTAGCAGGGAGAGAGCCTGAGTTTGATTATCAGTGCTGAACTTTAGTTTTCTTTCTCACTACAGTTTATGTTGGTAGCATACATTTCTCTCTACAATCTTTTTTGTCATGATGTGGAATGATAGCACAATGGCAGACCACCAGTACAGTAATGGGGGGGAGGGGGCATGGGTTTTATTCACAGTTTTATTAAAATGTTTCTTTCTCACAATAATTTATGTTAGCATGCATCTGTCTCTCTATAAATTTTCTGTTCCACCTTGTGGAATGATAGCACAGTAGCTGAACACATGTACAGTTGTTAGGAGGAGTCCTTGGTTCATTTACCAGTCTGATCATTTTTTTTCTTAATACAATTCATGTTGTTAGCATGCATCTCTCTCAAAAACTTCCATCTCTCTCAATATGTGGAACAATAGCACAGTGGCAGAGCATCAGTACAGTAGTTGGGAGAGATCTGGGTTTGAATTTTCAACTTTCAGAACATTGACATGTCAGTTCTCTGTTCTAGTCAACTTTATTTGTTCAAGCTGAGGCTATGAGGCTTGTTTAAGTTTGAATGCAACTTTGTAGGAAGTATTACTTTCAGTTGGTAGAGAATTCATTACCAAACTTCACTACAGCTGTTCATGGTGGGATTTGCACTCACTGCTAGATATGATTTCCCATAAAATGCAACTTTGTCTAGAACATTTCTGCCCCACCATGCAGAATGATAGCAGAGTGGCAGAGCTCCAGTATAGTAGACAGGAGGGGCCAGGGTTTGATTCCCAGTAGCAAACATTTTTTTCTTTCTCACTACAATTTATGTTGTTAGCATGCATCTCAGTCTAGAAACCATATGTCATACAATGAGCAATGATATCATAGTGGCTGAGCCCCATGTCTGTAGCTGGGGGAACCTTGATTTGATTCCCAGTAGAAAAATATTTTTATTTCTCACATTTATTTTGTAAGCATACATCTAATGCATACAAGGAATTATTAGATGCCCTTGATGATGTTATTGATAGGTCTTTTAGGGCTAGGGGTAGGTTTGCAGACTATGGAACTACTGGTGACCCAGGAGTGAAGAACATGGAAAACAAAACTATCCTACACTGCCAAGATTATCACAAGAGGGAATAATGGAGACTTATCAATTATAAGACTTTCTTTTGTATTATATTTTTTATTAGGCTTTCACGTAGGAAGCCAGCTCACACAAACATACATACACAAGAGGTTCCATCACTATAGGATTTTCATGTACATGTACAAGATAACATAGAACAAAGGATGCGATAAGGAACCCCTCCTAATACACTCTCCACATTGGGGGAAATATACTGTAATATAGAATTTCCTAGATCATAGCATTAGCATGCAGCTCCAGAAGTGTCTCAGAGGAGTGTCTGGACCCTCTAGCAAACCAAGCTAGCTGGGGGCAAGTCAAATGACCCACCATCCTCTGAGAGTAATTATCCCCAGTATTTATTTAACAGCCCCAAAAACCTCAGCATAAGATAGCCTGTTACAACTTTTAGATTCAGAATTCTAACATATAGGGTCAACTGCCTGATGTCATAGGTCTACTGATGAAACAGTGCTCCCAAATAGAAAAAGGAGAAATACATACATAAACATTAGAATGCACAACATCCTCCCTCTCCTTTCATGCATCCAGGCATCCCAGAACTGATAAAAAAGTCCACAAGGCCCACGAGTTCTCAACATAAAGTGCAGGCCGTCACCTGAAACTCAGGAAAGAAAAGTCAGAAGGGCAACCTCGGAGAAATGTCCCATAACAAATCAGCATATAGCCCCATCCGGGAATCAAGGTCTCATTCCCTAAGGGTTTAGCCTCCCATCTAATCCACCTCATGGCCCTTAGTAATATCCATATGTAAGGATCAGCCCCTCTCAGTGTTATTAGGCTGCAGCTGTATGATAACCCCAGCTGAACAAAGAAAATAAGAAATACAATATGGGGGCTAAATCTCAACTGTAGACAAAAGAAAATCAGTATATTACAAGGTTACAAGTCCAGGCAGTCAGTCTCCTTCAACTTGAAATTTCAGCCGCCTCCTGTTCCATAATCGTTAGAATCTTCTCAGTCTCCTCCGGGGACCCAAACATATATGTTTTGCCTGCCAAAAGACTGTAGGTTGAGCAGGAAATATCAGCTGGTGTGGAACCTTTAGGCTATGGAGCCAACACCTCACTCCATCACAGGCCTTGCATCTCCGCCGTGTGACGTAGGAGAAGTCTGGGAACACCATTATCTCTGCCTCTCCATATTTCAGCCTTCACTTCTGCCTGGCCTCTTGTAACACCCGGTCCTGGTCTCCAGTGCCAGAGCATACCGCCACCATGGTACGCAGTGTGGTCTGTGTTGCTGCTCCTCTGCATGGGGTAATTCTGTAGCCCCTCTTCAATGATAATGGCAGATCCTCCTCACCTAGCCCCAACAGTCCTGGCAAAAAGGTACGCACAAACCCCAATGGGTCATCTCCTTCAGCAGCCTTGGGTAAGCCTAAGATCCATAGATTTCTGTCATGGATCTGATTCTCCACACTGTCTAGTCTTTGCCTTAGCCAAATATTATCCTTAATTAGCTTTGTGGAGATGTCAATGGTTTTGTTAAGACTGGTATCCATTTTGTTAAATTTTTGATTCACGAGATCCATTTTAGTCTCAAGCTCTGCAACGGGGTTAGTGCATCAAACTTCCTGTCAAATTCCCACATAGAGTTTACCAGTTTCAACAGAGTTGCATTTACCATAGGCAGCGTAATTTCCCCCAGGTTCACCACATCACAGATCCCTGCTAAAGCATTTCTGGTAGGCCCCACATCCTGTTTACTCCTCGGGGTAAAGAACTCAGCAGAGGCAGCTGCGTTGCCTTTGGTTTTCCCCATGTGTCCACCTTGTAGGCTGCTCAGTTAAGTGGTGGAGTCAGAGGCAGAGAAAAACACCAAAAGAAGTAACTTTTAAGTAA
Organism: Neoceratodus forsteri; assembly: GCA_016271365.2. Classification (NCBI taxonomy): domain Eukaryota; kingdom Metazoa; phylum Chordata; order Ceratodontiformes; family Ceratodontidae; genus Neoceratodus; species Neoceratodus forsteri. Next base: position 779,989,075 of record CM028131.1, read on the forward strand.
TTTTAATTAAAGGTTTATGGGAGCTCTGAAAATGTGCTGCCTTCTGATGAGCTGCTTAGCAGCACCCCCCATAAGACATTTTTAACAAAAAAGCATGCTGACCCAAGAGGCCCAAGTACAGGAACTGATCAAGTTAAAATTCCAGAGTTTTTATATTGTGTGGGGGTATGATTGTTTATTCTGCGATATGTATGGGTGTGCTTGTGTGTGTGCGTGTGTGTGTGTGTGTGTGCCTGTACTGTACTGTACAGCATCTGCATGTATATAGTTTAGCATGTATATATGTCTTTTACTATAAAAATTTATTAGGGGCCATGTGAGTTGTCATATTTGACCCAACAGGCCAAGTTCAAGCCAGACCAGGCAAAACCTGAATTGGCCTGATTTGTCCTGAAATAAAATGAAGGGTTTTGAGTCACTGGATTTTAGATGGCTTCTCATGTATTATTAAAATATGTTGCTGAAGTGCACGATAAGCAACGAACAGTATGTGTAAGCAGAACCTTCACTATGGGTGGGATAGGGGTACCATACCAAGAGGCTAAGAATTAGGCAGCAAACTCAAACACCTTCCTGGTCCATGTTCTTTTTTTATCACTGTCGGTTGCTCATGCTGAAGATGTCTGATCAGTGCAGTCGTACTCATGTTATGTGTGGACTTTATCCTGCTAAATCTACTTTTGCAGTCAATGAATACTACTTTAAAGGAATCAGTCTGGCATATAGAAAAATTATTCCATACTACAAAATAACTTTTCCTGCCACTTCTTTCTGGTAGTGAATCAGATACTGGCTGAGAATGCACTTGTGAAGTGTTAGACAATGTTGGAAATTATCTTTGAATACTGCAAGTTGCATGCTGATTTGCAGTGACACTTGTACTAGCAGAATTCAAATTATCTAAAGCTGACTGTGGTGGAGGGCTTGTGGTATTATGCACAGCAGTAGTTCTATTTATTGATACTGAAGGAGATGAGGATGAGGACTGGTCATCATCATTTACAATGGTGATTACAGGGGAAGAATTGCCTGGTATGATATCATCATCATTATCACCACCTCCAATACCACAACAGTTTGCAACTTCACCACTGATGTTGTCCATTTCCAGTGCATTAGATTCATGTTCAGCTGCAAGCAACTCACTAGCATCATCCAAGGAAAGATCACTGGTTCTCTTTCTTGTTACTGCAGTATTTTTAGTTCACTGATGTGAAACTATCAAGCTTTTTGCACAACCTGTTTTTCTCAACTGAGATAATGTTTCTTTTCACAGGTGTAAACAGCCTCTTGGGCTTAATTGTATGATCAGATCTTGTTAGGGTTACATTAGCAGAATACATGGGGCCATCACTTTCTTCAGCACTAGAAGATGCATTGTTCTGTAGGCATTTTTGGTCAGTTGTTCTGAGCCTGTTGTTCAACAGTATTGTAGTGTTAGAACAAAAAAATGTTTCTCACTGGGGAGATAAAGTGTTCTTAAAGAATCTCAAGTCAGAACACAGGTGCCATCACTTCTGTCTGGAACAATGAAACAGTGGCACTGCCACACTACAGTAGGCTCACAGATATTTTTTTTTATTTGACTACAACAGAAAGGTTTGTTTCTCACTGGAGTGATAAAATGCACAACTAAAGTCAGAACACAGCTGCTGTCAGTTCTGCCTGGGGCAATGAGACAGTGACACAGTACTGCAGCACTACAGAGATCTCACAAATATTTTTTTTTATTTGACTACCACAGAAGGGTTTGTTTCTCACTGAGGAGATGAAGTGTACTTAAAGAACCTCAAGTCAGAACAGGTACCATCACTTGTGTCTCGAACAATGAAACAGTGGCACTGCCACACTACAGCGTGCTCACTAATATTTCTTTATTTAACCACAACAGAAATATTTGTTTCTCACTGGGGAAATGAAACACACAGCTTAAGTCAGAACGCAGCTGCCATCAGTACTGCTTTGGACAATGAGACAGTGATACAGTACTGCCGCACTACAGTGAGCACACAAATTTTTTTTTTTTTGTTTGACCACAACAGAAAGGTTTGTTTCTCACTGGGAGATGCAGCGTACTTAAAGAACCTAAAGTCAAAACACAGGTGCCGTCATATCTGTCTAGGATGATTAGACAGTGGCACAGTACTGCCACACTACAGTGGGCTCATCCATTTTATTTATTTTTTTATTTGACTACAACAGAAAGGTTTGTTTCTCACTGGGGAGATGAAGTGTACTTAAAAAACCTAAAGTCAGAACAGGGGTGCCATCATTTCTGCCTGGGAAAATGAGACAGTGGCACTGCTGCACTGCCGCGGGCTCACAAATATTTTTTTTTATTTGACCACAACAGAAAGGTTTGTTTCTCACTGGGAGATAAAGTGTACTTAAAAAAACTCAAGTCAGAACACAGGTGCCATCACTTCTGCCTGGAACAATGAAACAGTGGCACTGCCACACTACAGTGGGCTCACAAATATTTTATTTGACCATAGCAAAAAGGTTTCTTCTGCCTGTGACCACAGTGCCACTATAATTCCACTATATTTTGGCTCACAATAGATTATATATTGCCAATATTTCTCTGGGGGATGAGAGAGGCAGCCCCTACCAGCAATACCCTGACCAAACCCTTTCAAGTCAAAAAACTGTACTATACTGGTGCAGGGCAAGCCTCCACAGTCCACAACTGTCACTGCCACACCAACACACACCATCTGGCCCTTTTATTTTGTTAACTGAGTGAATTATCCTCCAGTAAGGATTTTGTTTTTTTATTACTGGCCTCTGGCCTAGTGTATTGGTGCAGGGCAGACTACTACAGTTCACAACTGGCACTGCCACACCAACACACACTACTCAGCCTTGAACAACTTTTTTTTGTTTACTGGGTGAATCTTCCTCCTTCAGAATGGAAAGTTATTGTTTTTTTTTAATTTGCCTCTGGCCCTGAGCGTTTTCCTCCCCAACCCTTCCCAGTCTCCTAAGCCCCCCCCCCCAGCAGCTTTGCCAATCACCAGTGTTGTTTCTTGTTGCTGGCATCGTAGCAGCTGCTAATACAATTCAATCTTTGCTCTGTTGCTTTGCTAATGCTAAGCCCTGGCCTTTTGTTTGTCTGCCCTGAAGGTTAAACTATTAAACTAGTATTTTTAATTTTTCTGATAATTTTTCTCTTGTCACTTCTGTACAATGATGTGTGCACCCTGTGCACTGAGAAAGTGACTGGCAGCAAGAAAAACACACATTACACAGCACTGCTGCTTCTCCCCTTTGACCCTACTGCCCTACATGAGGGGTTTATATAGCCCTTCAATGTCATTCTGTCTGCTCTAATCAATGCAGACCTTTTAGCAGCAGAGCCACACCTAGCTGAGAGACAGAGTCCTAGATTGGACTGCCACTAGAGCAGTCTAATGACTCTCTCCCACATTGCTCTTGTGTGTGTAGCATTGTGGATGGTGTGGATGGTTGCCGAGGAGGATGAGCAGGAGCAAGAAAAGGCAGAGAGGAGGTGGTGCAGAGGAGGAGATCAGAGGGAGACACACCACACCAGCCAGCTGCACTACAATTCAATATTTAACAGGTATGTCCTCCGGCTCCTCCTCCTAATCCTGATTTGTGAGTCACATCATAGTACTGCGCCTCTCCCTCATCTGAGTTCATCTCTGTGGATGAGTCCTAGGGTCCTGGAGCCCCCAGCCCAAAAGTGAGTTTGAGACACAATATAATAAAAAAAAAAGTTTCATTTCAATTTTGACTGGGGGCATTTTCAGGGTTTGGCAGTGAATCCTGTTTCAGTGTTTTTGTTCTGAACACTGACAAACCTGAACAGCCTGAATGTTTGACTTGGCTCAATGCCTGGCCCTGAAAATGACTTATTCATATTAATTTGATTCATTTTTGTACATAGTTATGGATTTGATGTCAAAACTCCAATTCAGATTATCTACTTTTGTCATGAGACAGGGGGCAGAATGATAAGGCGAACCAGTGATCTTGAGGAGGGGGGGTTGAAAATCAATCACTAGACTTTTGGTCCCTCTGAGGCCTACTACATGTAGTTTTTGCGGTTTAAGGGGAAAGAGCAGGGAAAGTCTTTACCATAGTTGAAATTAGGTGGTTTCCTTTTTCTCCCCAGTGCATCTCCTCTTAGTGGCTAGTGAGATTGCTGTTAACTAAGTTTCAGATACATCCTTTCATGTAGCACAGAATTAGCCTATGCAAGGCTCTGGAGTTCTGGTGTTTCATTGCAGAACTGAAGCCCTTTTTTCTCCCATTTTCTGCCTCTTAAACTTTACCTCTTACATACAGTACTCCCTTTTAGCAGGTTGTAGTCTACCTCTTCTAGCTATGCCATCAATAAAATTGTCCCCCTTCTGTGCTTACCCTTTCTCCCTTCCAGCTGTGCCCCAAGCATTGGGAGGGGGGGAGGGGAGGGAGGGTTACCATTTCAGGTCCTCCTCTCTAGGAGTCTCTAGACTATGCAGCATTTAGCCTCGGTGAGCTACTCAACTGTAGCACCACTGACTCCTTTTGTGTGTTACATGGTTTTTATTTTGCTACTTGTTCTATTGACAGTTACTCTTTCTTGTTAACTTTCAGTATAGTACATTACTAACATTTGCTCATGTAGAGCATGCATCTCCTGATACACCTTACATTTTTCTTTCTTCTCCTGATACACACAATAGTCTTTGGTCAGCTATAGACAAAACAATATTTAAATCAGATTGTGTATCTTCTCTTGGTCTGTTATATCTTGTAATGCAGGGCTGGTGGAGTAATGAACCAGAATGGGTCCTGAGGAGGACATCTCAGAAGGTTTTATGGGGAACAATGCCCCTCTATCTAGGCTTTAGTTTCATAGGAAATCATTTTAATACTAAACTATGGCTACAGCCAGTAAGATAAGGATCATCATCACTTCCTGGAATGTGAGGGGGTCCTAAAACTCTAATTAAAAGAAAGTTGTTGACTTTTGTTGCAAACTGGTGTGTGCTAGACTTTGTCTGCATCACTGCTACCAGCTTTCTGAATATTTCAGTAGCTGCCACCACTAGCTTAGATACTCTTTCAGGGTATTTCTAGGACTGAATCCCTTCAGGAGCACTGCTCATACAGTACAGTGTTCTGTGCTCAAAACCTCTTAATCCACCCCTCTCTGTCACCCTGAGAATTTCTTGCTTTAGAAACAGATTATGGTCACATTAGTTTTCTCCTCAGTGGTAGAACTACAGTTATTGTCAGTTATAAATTGGTTAGCTGTACCTAAAGGATTCAGTCACAGAAACATTGAAATATATAAAAATATAATTTTTAATATTTCAAGAGATTTACACAGATACTAAAGAACTTATAGCAGCACTATAGGGAATACTAATCCTACAGAAATGGAAAGAAAATTGTTTTGAACAATAGGTTACACACAGAATAAACCTATCTCTTTCTCCGTCTCCATCTCTGGCAAGGTAGACTGGATTACCACAAGACGCTTTAAATCAGGGCAGACACCAATTCTTAGATGGCAGTTTGTTTGTAATCCCAAGCCTGACTGACTCTTTCAGGCCCTGCCAGATCTAAAAGCCCTCCAGTTGTTCCCCATGACACCTCATGCAGTATGCCACTCTGACATCACAGATTTAAAATCCTCTATCTAGAGCTGGGCTTGTAAAATCTGGCTTTGAACAGCCTGTTGCACAAATCCCTTTGTATTCTGTCCAAAGACACAAGCTCCCAACATGAATGATTGTGTTAGCTAGATGTTTCCTGACCTCAAAGACTCTTCTAATGCACACACATAAATTGACAGAGGGTTGAGACTGGACAACCAGACAGTCAATTTACAACAGGGCTATTTTGTCTGTTTTATTTTCAGAGATATTGCAAAGAAAGTTAGACTTTTTTCCAATCTGCTTAAATCAAGCTTACTCTTGCAGGAAGAGTTACGTAAGAACAAGGAATTTTCCAATCATCATCCATCACCATTAGCAACAGATTTGACCTCCTAATGGTTGAAATCGGTGAACAAAATCAGTCAAAGGTACCCACTGGCATTACTGGAACAAACACAACTAAAATAGTAATTGGAGACTCTATCACCACACATTCTGACACTACAGTGTGTAAAAAGGACAAAGTCAACACTATCTTTAAAAGGCACATCAGTGACCCAGACCTCATCTTCCCTGAAGATTTCAGACTAGACAGACAAATCATTTGGGCTGTAGCCCCGAGCAAAGAAATGTGCAAAACCCCAGGTTTTATGCATATTTTAGGTGCTCCACAGCTCCAAAACCACTCATCTGACCATAATGACACTTGCTAGATCCAGAGGTCCGTGGTACCAATGCTGCACATGCAAATTTTCAGGCACATCTGTTATACAGTTGCAAAGTTATTAAAGTGCAAATTTTGGATTTAACATAGAAGTGGCTGGGCAACCCCAACTACAGCTGCACTATATTATAAACTTATAGCAGTTGGTGTATCATCCACTATAAAATATTCCATATATAAAACTGAGTCTAAATGGACTAAAGTAATAAATACAAACCCAGCAGGACAAATATTCAGACTATACTATAGACTACCAAATTGACATATGGTGACAGATGCTGAAATATCTGAATAGTTCAAGAAAGCATGTGAACAAGGTAATGTCATTGTCACTGGAGACTTTAACTTACCCAATATAAATTGAAAGACAAACCATGCAAAAATAGATCAGCAAAATAATTCATAGGCACTTGTTTACAGCTAAATTTAAAACAGATGGTTAGCAAGGCAAGAAGGAAAGATACTATACAGTAGGAGCTATGGACATGGTCAGATATTTCCTGAAATGTCTGCGATGTCTCTGGAGAAATTTCTTGCCTGCCTGCAGTACCACTATGGGCCGCCAGAGAGAATTTGTTTAGATATATCACAAAACACTTGGAAATATCTCACCATATCATGGCGGTGACTGTACTTGACCTGGTTCTTTAATCTGAAACCATTTATACCATATTTCACAATTCTGAAGCCACCCTCAATTCATAGCGACCCTGCTATTGAAGCCACACACAATTTCATTTATCTTAATAGAAGCCACACTCATACTGAAGCCGTGTATTCAAAACGGTGAAATCCAATAACCTGCAACATGGTCAAGTAGTGTCTTTGATGTCTTCACATGTGGTACCTTGGTGTGTAGTGCAGTATTGAAAAACACAGTCGGAAGCTGTGTATGAAGCATTTATTTTAGTGCTCAGTAAAAAAAATAAAAAGATTGAATTCATAATTCATCAACATTTTGTAAAATTCTGTTGCTGTTCAATCTAGTTCATCTTCACTATCAGGTTCAGCACCGAGATTCAAGCAAGTGTCTGTGTCTGGGACATGGTCATCAGGGTATGAACAGGTATTGCTGAAACTCTGGCTCTTGCTGGGACCTGCAGACAAACAAACTGGTTAGTAAGCTCTGCACTTAAATGTTGTCACTAGTTACCAGTAATTTACATTACTCTCTAACATTGACAGCTTAGAAGCAATCTCCTGCTGTGACACAAACATGGCACATTCCATGTGTGTGCAGTATATCATATCAGAATCAATGCTGGTTATCCCACATACTTGAAACAAATGCAGAATGTTTTCTTTTTTCATGGAACACCAAGCATCCTTCACCCATCCTATCCTTCTTAGTTTTGAAGAGGGATGAGGGTTGCCAGTTGTTTTTTTCCCTCTCTTCTATAGCCAGCCACTGATCATAGCACTCATAATACTGTGACTTGAATGCAGAGTTCCATGACATATCATCAGGTTGAAGTAACTTTGTGCATCCACCCAGTATAGCAGCCATAACTATGTTTTTCTTTTCTAGTCTGCCTTTTACAGTTGTAGATAAGTGACATCTAAATGTATCCCAGACAAGCAGTGGCTTACTGAAGAATAGGCTACACAAACCATGTCCACCCACATCAATGTTAAGTATTCATTCATCCATCCATTTTCAGACATTGCTAAGACAACCCCAGGTGTGCCACTAACTTCCTTAGGCATTCTTTCTCCTTTCAGGGCTACAGTATGAAAGGCAGTAGTTTACAGCCATTTGCCATGGCAGCCAAACAAACAGAAATCCATTGCTTTTCATGTCTGGTCATTAATAGTGGTACAGATTTGGCCCCAATCAGAGTCACAGTTTCTTTCTCCTGGGATATCCACCCATACTGCCATTTTGTCCATATTACAAACAGCACTCAGCTTAATATTATTGTAGTGCAGTAGCTTGGTGCGGAAAAACACAACATTAGTGACTTTTGGTAAGTGATCTTTAGGCAATCTCTGCTCAACAGAGGTGCACTATCTGATGGTAAACCCCCATCATGCTAAGAATCTGTTCACCCTCCCTTGGCTAGCTTGGCATTCAGGATAATAGACGAATGAGGTGGCTTTCAGGGCAATGGACTTTTGGGCAACATGAAAGTTCTGTCTTGGAAGCTATCCTAGCAGCCAGATTAGTCTCTTCAGTTGGGTATGAAGCTATTCAGCCAGCATACTGAAGGCATTTATGTTTTCTGTTTGATTGTAAGGTCCTGGCTTCACTTAACAGCACTTCAAGCTCAGCTGTATTCATTCAGCAGTCCTTGACTTGCTTTTCTCCTTCTTTCAGGGACTTGGCAACAGGGAGATTTTCTTCTCTTTTGTCATGGTTAACTACCAAATGTTTGAAATTGATATCGTTGTACTTGCATTTTGCTATCACTGTAAAATTAGAACTTGCTGTAACAGACTGAATGGACCAACAGGTAGGTAGAAGATCAATGCAACTGACTTGGATTTAAACAGCTATCAAACAGAATGACTGTGAATAACAGCATAGCAATCAGCTGAGAACAGCTGAATTGAAACATTGAGATTGAGCTTCAGCAGTGTAGCTAATAGAAGCCCCCCCACACAACCATACTTCAATTGAGCTGCCATAGTGTAGCAATTAGAAGCCACTCCAAAATTAAAGCCACCCTCAAATTGTAGCCACTGCTGAAAATAAAAAAAAGAAATTACTAGAAGTCATGGCTACAAATCTGTAAAATACGGTATACCTAAATGCTCTGTGCAGAGAACCAATTGATGACAGCAACCATAGCACAGCAGCCTATTTTACTATGAAATCATCTACATCCAGCATAACTGGCATAACAGAAGTTGCAATAAACAATACAGTAAACAAATTCAGAAAAAAAATTAAATTAATAAAATGAATTGGGAAAAGAGAACTTAACAGTTGCAGAAACATGTTGCAAGATCAAAGCTAATATCATTAATATTTGTGACAAAAACAGAAGAAAGATAAAAAAAAATACAACATAGGGCAGGTTCAAGATGGCCACATGCTATGTGACTTTGGAGGAATCCCAGAAGCAGGAGCAGCAAGAAGCCTTATTTATTTCAGTAAAGGTATACCACTGTTGTCTCTCTAAATTATATATTTAATGCTCTTTCCAGACTTTCTTGTTGCCATCTGGCATCCCGGTGTTTCTCTCCTCCTATTTGTTTTCCTGTAGTCTAGCCAAAGTGGAGTCATAGTGGTGGAATGAAGAGCCCTGGAGTCTGCAGTGGCCAAGCCACCCTGCAGAGGGTTGAGAATGTGGAGGACACCCTAACGTTCATGTCTTCTTGGAGGATACTGCAGGTCAGGAAGAAAAATTTATTTATATGACTGAATCTCCCACTCTGTATTACAGTACTAGGATTTGCACTAGGTTGAATCTGAATGGCAAAACAATCAAGTGACTGTGACTGCGACTGTGATTGTGGTTTGAAAAGCTGCTGTTTCCATCAAGGAAAAATTTGACCTCCCTGCCAGAGCTGTGCTTTTCCATGCAAGAGGTGTTAGAGCTCCAAGAATTGTACTAAAATAATCCAGCACTGGGTTATTGGTTTAAAAACTTGCCAATAAAGGAAAAATCTTCTTACTGAGGGGGAGTATCTTTTTGGATTTTAATTACTATATCTTACAATTAATATATTAATAAACCTTGATGGGTGGCATTTAGAAGTTTCAGGAACTGTATATATTAAGTTTGTATTTTTGTTAATTGTACTATCGCTTACTTTTTTTTTTTCTCATGCCATTGAACCCATGTGACCTCCCTATATTAAGTGCGCATCTGCAATCTTGTCACTGGGGCATTGGAGTTTGCTTAGTCTGCTGTTGTTCAGGAGCTCTACGGAGTTGTTTTAAGGCCTTAATTTTTTTTGCTTCAAATATTAATATCTTTCTGCTCTTGTATCTGGTGGTGTTTAGCCATCTCTTTATTGAGTGCATTAGCATTTTTGAGTACGCTGAGTATGCTGAGGAAATTTGTTTGGTTGGTGTGCCTGTCTGAGAGCCTTTTATTGTGAATACATCTCACTATTTGCTGTCTGAAAACCTTTTCTGAAGGACTGAATCCAGTTTTTTGTAGCTGCAGCTGTAAAGCTAAACCGTTTAAACAGCTTGATATCCATAGATTGTTGCTGTGGGAGCTGGAGCTGGTACTCTCTGATTAGAAGGCGCACAAGTAAGAACATCTCATATTTATTTTTTGTGTGAGTTAATAGCACTCTGGTAACACTTTAGCATATTAAACAACTGCGTAGATTGTGCAGACTGCTTTAGTGCAAGCTTGTAACTCTTGCATTTCTTGTTGTATTTGTGGCATAGCATGAAATGCAAATATACCTGGTATGAATAAGCTGATAGTTAATTAATGGGTATATATTAATTTATCCAAGAGTTCTTGTTTAACGACTGCTACTGTGCTACTACTGTGGTTTATGTGGTTTATGATATTAATGAACACAGCATTTCTTATGTATTGGTTTAGCTGTTACCTTAACAACAATTAACTTATATAGCTTTTAGCTTTGACTATCTGGAATGCTATTCACTGCTATTAGTCAGACCAATTAGATCACTGAGTGTTATCAATTAGATCACGGAGCATTTTTTTCCCTTTTTTCCCTTCCTTTTTCTTCTCTTCTTTTTTAATTATTTAGTAGACAACTGGACATCTTTATCATCAGCACTGGGTAAAGGCTACTTCTTTGAGGCACCCCAGCATTGGACTGCTACAAGGGGATTAAAAAAACAAAACTGCTGTGCTGATTGGTTGGGTCAGGCTGGTCTGTAATTGTGTTGGAGGTTGTCTGCAGTATCATCCATCTTTTAAACTGGACTGGGTTGTTTTTTAGCATATAATCTGACAGTCTCTGCAGCAACTACCATTCTGTAAATAAGGGGGCTTTGTTGACACTTGACTAATTGCCTCAAACTGCTGCTATTTTGTGGACCTTGACACACTTCACATTAAGGGGAGATTGAAAATTCAAACTGACTACCTTGTATCAGCGTAACATTGCCTAACTAGAAAACTGGTTTCAAATCTTCTGTATTATTACCGTTATTGTTAGTATTTTGGTCAATATGCCAGCTACTACTTGTAGCAAGAATATGAGTTTTGCCAACAGCATATCAAGCACACTAAGCAGGGGGGATCAGAGTGACAATAATGATAATGGGGGGGTTTATCAAGTTAAAACTAAAATAACATTTTCACTAAAAACTCTTGCTATGAAAGTATGAGGTAAAAATCAGAAAAGACCTCAGAAAAAGGGCAAACTAAAAAAAAAGAATACTAAGCACAAGATAGATCAGTTATCCATTGGAAAAGGAGTACTAATATAATTGGTTTCGATATCCAGATTTTTTTTCAGCCCACCAGTGTTCATTTAGCCCCAAGCTCCATTAAGTACAATAAGGTGATTAAAAACACTATCCCTGAGGAAAGGGAATTGCATGTAACAAATATGTCTGTACTAGACAGGCAAGTGATAAATACAATAGGTACCAATAATCGAGACTCTAAAACTGGACAGCATCTATATACAAAGATCGATTTCTCTCAAATTTTTCATAATTTATCAGTATTGGACTTAGGGGTTAAAAGTATGAGAGAAACATTGCAATTAATAAATAAAATCAACAAAAACAATGAAAACAATGTAAACATAACAAATAAATGCCCTGATAGCTGTTTAAAAATGGCCACGTCCTTTGCAGATAACAGAAAATACAGTGGAGTAAATGAGACGGAGCAAAGTCAAACTCCACGGGAGGACAGCACTCAAGGAAAAGCTGGTAAAGTAAGGTTTCAGGATGAGCCCAGAGAGTCACTCTCTACACTTAGCAGTCTAAGCTCATGGACAATGAGCCCCAACAGACAGAATATCTCAGACATTGAGGGCATCCAGGGCATATCAAGGGATTTATTAATAACTCTAAGAGATACAATTAATTCTAATATACTGCTGTTTAAGCAGTTATTAGAAATTAAACAGGATGTTTTATTTATTAAAGGGTTTGCTAGAGAACAGATTTAAATTAGATTTAATAGAGAGGAACATTGCCTCTAATGACTGCTGAACTTATACTTTATGTGATAATTTAGATCCTCTGCAAAGTAGCCCTGGTCCTATCCATCAGGATCCTAATAGCGCTATGGACTCATTCTTTAACAAAGGGAGTAATGATCTGGACTTTACTTCAAAATCCATAGTGAATGAAGAGGTAACATCTATGAAACTTTCCCTGGCTGATCAGAGTGTTCAAAGTTCTCTATATGAATGCGTCATGCTCCTATCTAAGGACCAAAGAGATAGAAGTATTTGAAGAGAATTAGCTGCAAATTACCTGCATCTATGGCATAAAGGAGAATTACAGGACGTAGACAATAGAACACAAGGAAAAAGCAGCTTGGCTAGTAATTTCAGGAAGGACAAGGATGGTAAGATTTCAAAAAATAATTTAATCAACCTTGACCTCAAGGATACCCCTTTCTGGCTTTTGAAAAACAAAAAAAAAGAAAGAAAAAGAAACTGATGAATGAAGTTTCAGTAGAAGAGAGTGAAAATAATAGAGATGAAATACTTACTCACTTCAGATCTCGATCTAGATCAAGCTGCAACCCCAGACAACAAAAGCCAATGAAAAAAACAACACAAAAATAGGAAGACCAAGAGGTGTGGACTTAAGGCTACAAAAATACCAAATAAACCAAATATAAGTGAGAGGTGTTCCCAAAAAAGCATAGGACACCAGAAACAAAAACCTCTGGAGGTAGTCCCTGTGGAACCTGAGAACAGCAACAACTGTAATGACTAAATTAATGGGGGGGGTCGCAGAATCAGCTGAGGGTATTCCAAAAGCAATGTTAAAATGACTTGGCAGAATGATCATTTTAATTCTTTTTTAGTAAAAACATTAGGCTCTGATTTTGTTTTACCTCCTTTTAGGGTAACTTGTTTAGCAAATGAAACATATAAAAAACATTTGGAATCTTTAACTGCTTTACTATCTTCTATATTGGATGGCTGCAGAATAGTGAAAGATTTGATTAGCATCATCTGGCCAATAAATGGAACTGAATTTGTTCTGCTAGCATCTGATCAATTCTATATTTTGAATGCCATAGCACAAAAGGCTAAAAGTTTAGAGGGCATGGGTATCATGGTTGGGGAAGTTACCATACTGATGGATTTTTTCCCTTACTTTTTCATAAATAAAAACATAACCAGAGTAAGTCAACTTGAAACCACAGTTTCTATTTTTGAACTGAAGCAATTACCAAATGAAACTAAATTCTATATCGGGAAAATTGATTGACCTCCTTAATGCATGTTTGTGTTCACAAGTCTGCAGCTATCATGTGAGTAAGATGTTTAGGCAGGAGCCCATTGGGCAAATTCTGCTTTATGCAAAGCAAGATTTTATTGTTAGGGAACTACTGAGGAAACAAAGTCTTTTGGATGAACTTGGAATTCATTTTTGTTTTGAAGGTGAGTTAGAATTTTCTGCCTGTAAACAGAGTGATGTCCAAATAAATTCTCAAATGTGGGAAACTTTGGTTGAAACATCTAATAAGTTTAAGATCCTTGCCTCCTTGGAGCAATGACATCATAATCATTCAGGATGGAGACTGCAGGGACAAAACACTATAGAAGAGGTCACGTGTAATTTTACAAACAGGGTAATAGCAGAATTGTCACCCCAAAATGTGGACTCTATTAAAATTATGTCTTGTAATTCTTCTGAACTGAGGGAGAAAATTAGGGATCCTGAAATAAGTAATTGTTGGAAAAAATTCCACATTATTGGTATTCAGGAAACGTGGGCTTTGGGCAATCAGTTTTTAAGTGGATGTATCTCATACTATAAGAAAGCAAAGAACACTAAGCAACTCGGAAGAGGGGTTGGAGGTTTAGCAATATTTATCAAACTTAATAATAATATCATAACTGAAGAAGTTAGCCCCTCCTATTGTAGTTTACTTGCAGTGAAAATAATAGGAAAGAATTAAAAAAAACATTGTACATAATCAATGTTTATTCTCACCCAGCTGGCAGCAATAATTAGACATTAATTATTTAAATACATTAGGAGAACTGATTGATAGTATTCAAATAGACTGCCCAGAGGGAAACATGTTTTTTTTATTTGTTTTTTTTTTTTTGTAGATTATGTTTATGCTTCTACCTGTTGGGACATCTCTCTGGAATCCACACTCGGCACTGTAGCTCCTAACCACCCATCTGAACCGCTTCGACTGATAACTATATTGGGTTCAGAATTCCAGCTTCTCCTGCCTCCTTGGAGAGGCCAAGAATCCCCAAGGGGGTTGTCAGGTTCTATGACCAATTTTGGGTGTGTGAACCCAGGCCACTGATGATTTCATTGCCTCCTTGAAGATTGGGGATTTTCTTGTTTTTGTCCCTCATCCCGGCCCCCAGAGCTCAGTCGTGCAGGGATGTCTTGAGATGTCTGCCACAGCTCCACCCCTGTACTTTGTGCCCAGACATGTGCACATCCCTACAGCTTCCACAGGGAGCTGCTATTGCACAGGACAGTACCTGAAACCAACCCCAGAGAGAGGAGAGCAGTCTATAGATGCTCAATCCTCTCTCTCCCCTGCCAACCCCCAACAATTCGGGCTTGTTCCCAAACCCAGGTCACTGGCATAACATGAGGTGCGGTGTCCAGCACCTCAACCCTCAGCGCCACCAGGCCAGCTGGGAAATATAGTTTTAATAGGTGATTTTAATGCAAGGCTTGGAGATCTGCAAGGTTGTTCAGTTGACATGAATGAAGCTTTTACTGTCTATACTCATACCAGATTAAAATTTACAAGGAAATCCAGCGACAAAATTAGTAATAAAAAAGGTAGATTTGCATAAAACTATGTGTAAAAGAAATTTACTGCTCTTGAATTTAATGGGGAATATTCATTTTTGAGTGGTAATTGATCCTCTATAATTGATTACATTTGGATTCATTTACATCTGATTAACAGCTGTCTGTCTTTACAATTGGTTTCTAGACCTGAAAGCCAACATAGGGCCTTGGAACTAAAAATCTGTTTGGAAGATTTTATTCCAGACAGAGGTGGCAGGGTCCTTTCTGTCGAACTAAGAAGAAGGGGTATTGAATGGGGGGGGCAATAGAGGGCCAAAATGTTGTGGCCTTACATGAGAGCAAAGGGATATTGTCAAGCCTTCTGTCTTTGGCAGAACATCCTCCTGGTCCTTTAATGATTTCTGAATTTAATTCCATTTTAAGCACTGTTGCCTATATAATTTCTAAAGATATTTCAATTAGGCCAGAGAAAGTCCTACCTGGTATAATACTGAATGCAAAAAAGCAAGAAGATTGTTAAATAAAAAGTTTAGATTATTGAAACAAAATCCAGACAGGAACAATAATACGTTAATAAATAAGACAAGGAAGGAATATGGGGGGGCGGATTTTGAATAGGCAGACGTTCATCTGGCAATTATGGGCAGACCTTCAAAAGGCACTCTTTTCTAAAGACAATAAAACTTGCTGGAGCATTGTAAGTTTTGGAACAAAACATCACACCTGAATTGAGACTTATATTGAGCCAGGAACATGGGTCAAACATTCTAAGCAATTATTTTATAGGGATGACCCAGAATATTTATCCGGTGTGGATGAACATTGGACCATAGGGAAAGAGTTTGTCTCTGACTCAGAGATTACTCTTTTTGAATTGGTGGTGGCTTTAGACTGTTTCAGTGAAAGAAAAGCACCAGGTCCTGATGGGGTACCACTCAATGTAATAATAAGAATCAAATATTTTTGGATCCCTTTCTTGCATCATCTTTATAATTACATTTGTGGTACAGGAGACATACCCAAAAGCTGAAAATTGAAAATCATCGTACCAGTATTTAAGAAGGGCAACAGGAAGGACCCTGGGTTTTACAGGTCTATCAGGCTTTTGGACACCTTGGGGGAAGGTCTTTACTAGAACCCTTAATAACAGATCAATGAGTTGGGCAGAAGGCAATAATATAATAGATGAAGCACAGGCAGGATTTCGAAAAGATCACTCAACAATTGATCAATGCTTATCATGGCACATCTAATTCATAAATATAAAGTAGTTAAAAATCAAAAGCAGTTTTGTACCTTTATAGATCTCAAGGCAGCTTTTGATAAGGTTAACAGAACGCTTTTATGGGGTAGACTACAAGAACTGGGGACTGAACTGTGATTGTTAGAAATTATCAGACTTATGTATCAAGATAATTATACTATTGTTAGATATGGTGACTCGGGAGAACTGAGTACCTGGTTTAAAAATAATACAGGGATGAAACAAGGATGTACATTGGCCCTGTTATTGTTTAATCTATATTTTTCTACAGTATTGAGAGAAATGTACAATTCTGATTTTCATTTACCAAAAATTGTGCTAAAGTAATATCATATTTAGCTTATGCAGATGATGTTGCACTGCTTTCAGTTAGTCTTTTAGGCATGAGTAGGAGTATTGAAAAATTTTATTTAGAATGTAAGAAAGCTGATTTACAAGTTAATTATGACAAAACCAAGGTTGCTGTTTTTGGTGGTAATACAAAAAGATATGGATACTATATGAACAACCATAAGCTTGAAGTTGTGAAGGAATTTTGTCATTTAGGGCTTACAGTTAGCCATAATGGGACCTGGGGAGTGCATCAGAAAACTGCAAAATCCAAGGCTGATAGCTTTCTTCCAATAATGCTGTCCTTTTCCCATAAATACAGAGGAACATCAATAGAAGGAAATCTAATGGCTGCACGTTCAAAAATTAAAAGTTAGTTATTGTACACTGCTGAAATATGGGGAGGACACCTTACAGGGACCCTGGATTCTAGTCTAAATAAATTTTATAAGAGAATAATGGGACTACCAAGTAGCGCCCTTCAGTCATGGTCAGGGTAGAGATAGGTCAGTTATCGGTTGAGTGCTATTATGTCCAAAGATGAATTCATTACTGAATTAAGATTTTCAAGATGCCACCAGATAGGCCCCCTCATTTATATTTAGAGGAAGCTATTATTTATAAACATTCTAACATAACCTTCCCTTGTATGAGTGTGCCTGAGGAGCTAATAAAACCTTATGGTTTGTTACATATTATCTCAGATAGTTTTAGATACCCCTTGATAGTATTAAAACAATAGTAAATAAGAGAGTCAGAGATATTTTTGTTCAAAGAGACCTGGAGACCTGTAGGCTTTCTAAGGCCTGTTTGTGGCTTGCCAAAAATAAAATAGATCATAAGGTTGAGCAATATCTCTGTGGTTTAGTAAATCCAAGACAGAGAATACTCTTGACAAGATTTCGATTTAAGAATTTTATAACCAATCAAAAAAGAGGACAATATGAAGGAGAAAAGACCAAGGATTTTAGATGTAAATGTGGATATGGAGAAGATAACCGATTACACCTGGTGCTGTTATGTCCATTGTATGAGAAATATAGGCACTATTTATTAGGTAGTATCCTAACTCAGCAACAGTACCAGCCTCAGCATCTACTGACTTATTTATTAAAATACAGTGACCTTAAAGTGTTGGGCCCAGTAGTCTCCCTCCTCAAAATAATTGAACAAAGAGGGACTCATCTAATAAACTAAAATCTGAGATGTTGCAATTACGGGTTGCTGATTTCAATATATATCCTGATGTTGCATCCCATATTGATATGTTCAGAGCACATTCTGTTATATGTTTCAGAAAATTTGCATCTTATACCGATATGTTAAGAGTACATTCTGTTCCCTATATGTATCAGCAAAGCTGTGATCTCTTACTGATATGAGGTGCTACTTTGCAATTGTAATTTTTAATGTGAATTTGTATTAAGCTCAAGGTTATGAATATGATATTTCACTTTTAGGAATGTAAATGTAACAGATTTTTATATTTATGGTATAAATATATTTTGTAATGATTATAATGGTTTTATGACTGATCAATAAATTTTTACTACTAATAACAGATGTCTAAAACTGAAATTCTATAACAAACAGATTAAAAGAACCATTTCAAAAAGAATAGACTATATAATAAACACTTAACATCAAAATCAGCCATGGACTGGAAAAAATCAAATGAAGTACTTAAACAGAATTAAAAATACTTATTAAAAATCAAAAAGCAGGCTGAAAATAATTCTAAACAATTTTAGTGTTCTATAAACTCATTAAAAAATGAGAATGCAATAAGCCAAATCAATAAAAATGGCACTATTTTAACAAAGCTAGAACAATTGCTGATGAATTTAATCACTATTTCCATACAGTCTTTACAAAGTATAATGGACAATTAGTTGTTTTAAATAACAAGGGGGAAAAAACGAGATGAACAAATGATCATACAAGAGATTGAAATTACATAAAAAACATTAAAGGATCACAGCTCCTTAGGCTGTGATAATATTTCATCTAAAATGCTTAATCTCTTGGGCAAAGGCATCCTAAAAACCCTTGCCATACTGTATAATAAATCCAATGACACAGGTCAAATACCAAAAGATTAACAAAAATGTTCCTATTTTCAAAAAAGACAGTAAATGTGATATCCCAAATTACTGTACAGCTCCTGGCAAAGTTATGAAATGTATTTTGGCTGACAGGATAAAACAGCACATACTGTAAATAACATTAATAATGATACTGAACAGCACAGATTTAAAACAGGGAGATCATGTGTAACTAACCTTTGTTTGTATGAAAAAGTGAGCATTACCCTTGATAATAGCATCCTGGTGAACATTATATAGACTTTTGTAAGGCATTTGATTGTGTGCCACACTGGGATATTATAGCCAAAATGGTAAGACTGGAAATTCATTTAGATATAATCAACTGTGTCAGACATTGGCTTAATAATAGAAAACAAGTGGTTTCTATTAATGGCCATTGTTCAGCCAACGGAAGTGTTACAAGTGGGGTCCCACAGGGATCCATATTAGGTCCAGTAATATTTGCCTTGTTCATTTCAGATATGAATTCAGAGTTTCAAAACTGGACATCAAATTATGGGGATGATAGTAAATTGGGGGTGGGGATGTCCTTGCAGTAACAACAAACAAATTAACTTACTACAAACAGGCATGGATAAAATAATTCTATAGATATATAGATGGGGTGTCATTTAAGCTAAATAAAGGCAGCATAATGCATCTGGTCAAAAACAACCGCCATCAGAAATATAACACTGCCCTAAAATCTATTTCAGAAGAAAAGGACTCCAAAATCATGAACTCTAATTTTTTCAAGTTTAATGCACATTTTATAAGAGTTATTTTTAAAGGAGATAACAACATTGTGGTCTATCAAAAACCATACAAACAGTAGAGAACCCAAGATCATTTTACTAATTTATAGATTATATTTATATCCACATCTGGATCACACTGCTCAAGTATGGAATCCTTATACCAGGAAATACAGCAACAGGATTGAGCAAATTTAATGTAGAATAACTAAAACTATTAAGGGATTAGAAAATCTTCCCTACACAGATAGGCTGGACACTCTCAGGTTAATGCCATTACATGTAAGGCAGCTAAGGGGAGATCTGTTAGCTTTATATGACAACTTACAAGATCCTTACCTAACATCTGAGATGAATTTCACCTTCAAACAATGTACCATAAACACCCAGGGCTACCCCTTACAGCTAAAGAAAAACATTTTAAAACCACACCTGGAAAAAAAATCACCCACATATTTATATACCCCTGGAATCAGTTGCCAGAAAATGTAGTCATGAGCAACACCAAAAATGAATTTAAATGAAGATTAGATGACTATATTATGGATAGTCATTTAATTGTTTACAGAGAGATATAAGAAGCTACATATGGACCTCGGCCTTCTGAGCTTCTGAAAGTCATAGTACGAATACAATAGGTATAGGTATACATAGCAGTTGTTACAACTAGTTTTAAGGCATTGCAGACCAGTATAACATCATGACAAGAACTGCATTTGGTTGATGCAGAACAGTTGCAATTGTCCCCATATATTTAATCTTATTCACAATTGTCGGTGGTAGAAGATCCTTTCACCTTGTTAAAATAATTTTCTTGATGCTGAGGGCTGCCTGCAAAATGTATAACTGTAGTGATCTATCAAAGATTGGAATATCAGATGTATCACCAAAAATGAAAATGTTTGGTTCAGAAATAGTTGCATTTGCATACCACAGATTGTTGATAATATTTCACTAGCTTATTTCCAAAAAGTATCAAAGATAGTACATTCAAAAATAGTAGGTAGAAGAGATGCATTACCATGTTCATCCCTTGATATCCACCACAGCTTCCCATTTTATTGTTAGGAGCTTTGGTGGTTGAAGACTAAGGGACAGAGGGTGGAGCACACTTGGCAAATGTCTGCTTGCTGGGGGTCAAATTAGTGCTGAAAACTCAGTATGTTAAGTATCAGCAAGCAATCACCCTGAAAAGGAAAAAGGGCAGAGTTTCTGTCAAGGTGAGTGCTGAGGGAAGGAACCAACTGGCTCAACTCTTTCACACTGTAGACAGGCTGCTTATTCCTCCCTGTCTACAGTGCAAAGGTTTTTTTTTTTTTAACTGAAAGATGCAATAAGTCTAATTATTTTTTTCATCACCTTATTCTCTATTTGGGTTGGAATATCCTTAAGCAGCCTGCCATGGTCAGGAGCCAGCAGAGTCTTTCATAAGATGGGCCCAGGTGATCAGCCATCTTGGGTCAAGTTTTGTCCAGTTTCAAATGAAGACTGAGGAGGTGTTCTGAGTGGTTCAAGGACTGCAGCAATCTTACTGTTTATTGGACCCAGGGCCTACCTGACTGTTTTTTGGTCGTAAGGGGGAGGCCTTCAGCCCATTTATTTCAGAAATTGTCAGGTCATGTCTTGCAGAGGGTGATTTTCTCCCACTGTAAAAAGAATGGTGGTGAAACCCCAGCTCAAGATGTCATTTTTGGATCCTCCATTCTTCAGAACTACAGGCCTGTATCGAGCCTTCACTTTTTGGAAAGGTTATTCTAGAAGGTGGTGGCGATAAATTTGGAGAATCACCTGAAATGTATGACATCTATAGCCCTCACCATCGTCACAGTACAGAGACTTCACTTGTTATGGTGTTCAATGATCTCTTAATAGCAAGGGTTAGAGGTTGCGCTGGGCAGAAACTGCAAACTCCAGTTTCTGGAAATTTCACCAAATTTCACAAAATGTTCTGAAATGCTGACTTTGGAGAAATCCAAATCCTCTGAATGTGTGTGGTGAGTTTTGCCCTCTTCCACAAAATTTTCTGGCTGAACTGCAGAAAAATAGACATGAACTGTGAATGATGGTTCTATGACATTCCATTCTGTAGTTTATTACATCAATCCATACATAATACATGCAATCATTCTGCTGGTTCAGGTAGGTAGGTAAAACTTAAATTTTATACAGGAATACATGTCATTTAGACTAAGTCCAGTTAACAAGACAGTCCTGTGTTCAAATATCAAAAAGCTGCAGAGGAAATAACAACATTACAAATACAAAATGTACTACAAATTCATATAATACATAAAACACAATATTCAAACTCAGCATTTACAAGATGTACAATAATATCACTTTAAATGATAAAGTGCTAAGTACATTGACAAGAGAAGGAAAATAGGTCCTTAATTGACATTTTGAATGCCCTATGAGCAGTTTCAGCATGTATAGTTGGTGGTAATTTGTTCCAATATACCACAGCTCGAGAGATCAAAATTCAGTTCCCATATTTATTGTTACATTTTCCTTGATCAGTTTTATTTAGATTGACAGACATGGTTAATTCTTTCTTTAAATCAGTAATAGTGGGAAAAAGAATTTGTGAAATACTATGTTCGGGATAGTGTATTTTGTATTTATGGATTAATGCTATCCAATTCCTAGAAAAATCAATGTCAATGGATTGCCAACCAAGATTAGTTGATAACAAACAAACAACGGTGCATCCTACAGCTACACTGCAGAACATATCTTGATATTTTATATTGTAGTCTGTCTAACCTGCCCAACAAGCATTTGTTTGCTGCCCAATAAATTAACTCACCATATCTAAGAGTAGGCAGGATAAGCTGCTCTGCTATCCTTTTCCAATCTTGAAGTTTTAAGCATCTAATAGTTCTCCTTAGTACCCCTAGTTTCTTAGTTATCTTTCCAATAATCATAGAAATATGATTGTTGAAAGTTAAAAGTGGGTCAATGAGTACTCCTAAGTAACAATAACTAGAAAGTAATTTGAGTTTGATTACTAGTAAAAATCTGTAATTATGAAATATTTTTACTTTTAGTGCAAAATGCATCAGTTTTGTTTTCTTTACATTCATGAATAGCTGTGACCTGGTAAACCACTCCTCAGTCTTAGTCTGAAGGTCCAAGATGTTAACCCCTGAGGTTATTCTTGCTGTATCATCAGCATACAGCCTGATGACTGTATGCTGCATCACAGAGGGCAAATCATTATTGAAAATCAAAAACAGGAGGGTTCCCAGGATGGATGCCCGAGGAACCCCCTGAAGACTTTATGAGGTTTTGACAGATGACGTTGTACCTCAACTATCTGGGTATGTCCAGTTAAGTAGGAAGTAAGCCAAAGTAAGGGGCCATCAGAAAACTCAGGTCCTGTAGTTTCTCATATAAAATGGAGTGGTTCACCAGGTCAAAAACTCTGGATAAATTGATAAAAATGACTGCTGTCTCCCTACCTAAGTTCAATGAAGTGCAAATCAGATCATTAAATTCCATCAGAGCCATTGCTGTTGAATAGCCCTTATGGAAACCTGATTGGTAGGGAATCAACAGCCTGTACTTATCCATGTATTCACAAATCTGTCTATTGACAAGCTTTTCTAGTCACTTAGATACGATGGGCAGGATAGCTATTGGGTGATAATTACTTGCATTCGTTGTATCACCACCCATATAAATTGATATTACTTTATTCAACCTCCACACACTGGAAAGTACCCTGTTTACAAGCTCCAATTAAAAATGTATGTAATTGTTGGAGCTATATAATGAGCTGCTAGCTTCAAGAATCTACCTTCTAAATCATCCAGTCCCGGTGATTTATGAATATTTAATTAAAGCAATTCCCTTGTAACTTAACATAAGGTTAAGTTCTTATATCTAAATAATGGGTAATGTTCTGATGAAATATTTATATCTTTTATTACCCTTTCTAGGCTTATTTTTAACAAATCCTCAAAACCTGGAAGACCAGTAAAAGAGATGTTCAAAGTGTCTGAGACCATCTTAGGAATTTCAGTTAATGTATTTCCAGTTCTGTTATAGTTTTCCGGCAGCCCTCCTCCCTGGATTGGTTAGATGTTTTACAATAGTTTAAAACTTTTTAGGATCTGAATGTTAGTCCATTTTTATTTCTATAATACTTCATTTTTGATCTTTTTGTCAGTTTTCTGCATTCATTTCTTTTCATTTCAAATAATTCCCAGTCTGTAGCCAATTTAGATTTTAATGCTTTTTTTTCCAGGTCCTTTTTTTAATCATGATTTTTTTAAAATAGTTTTTCTGTTATCCATGGAAATCAAGGTAATTTATTAAGCTTTTTTTACTTTAGAGGCATGAAATGTTCATTCTGGAAAGTACTAGTAAAATATTCAGCAGTCAAGTCTAGGTCAAGGATTAGTCTACAGCAATCCCATTTTTCAGTTCTTACACTTTCGAAAAATTTAATTTCTGAAAAACTTCTTATGTCCCTGGACCAATTTTGTTTTAGGTGAATTTAAGAAGATACTACTTGTGAAGTGGCCAAAGTTAACCAAAGTGGGTTATGATCTCCAAAATGGGGAGGCAGAGTGCCAGAGGCTTCTACCTGTGACTGCAATGAAGTGAAATCTAAAACAGTCCCTAACGTGGATGTGTTTTTAAAGTGAGTAGAGAGTTAATAAGTTGTTTTAGATCCAGTACAGTGGTGATTTCCATTAATTGCTTACCCCGCAGTTTTAACCAATCACAATTTCAGTCCCCTACTAGTATTGTCAATTTGTTACCAATACAATAACCTATTTTATTTAGTACCCCTTCAATGATTTCTAGAATAGTCTTGGGGGAATAGCCATGACTATGTTAATGTGTACTGTATTAATGACCAGATACTCTATATTATTTTCACTGACTTTTATCAAAATTTCAATATGACCGAATTAATTTTTAACATAAAACATCACCCCCCATCCCCTGCTCTTTCTATCCTGCCTAAAGTGCTTGTAGCCAGGAAGACTCAATTCATGATCACTTATTTCATGTGAAAGCCAAGTCTCACCCAAACCAAGGATACAGGGATTTGGGGCACTTATTAATGCAGCTGATAAGTCAGTTTTGGTAGCAATGCTATGGGTATTATCAAGTAAGATTTTTATATTGGGCTTAGCATTTAGACCAGGATTTAGCTCCATATACCCCCCAAATTAAAACCAGAGTACCCCATGATACCCCTTCACTGGTTTGTAACAAGAATGTGGATTAGGTACTATTTTTCCACCTACTGGGACATATTTTCTCCAGTTTGACATGAAATTGTTTCTTCTTACTAACCCATTAATTCTGTTATCTTTTAGGGTTTCAAGGGACAGAAACAACCAGCTGGTCCCTTGTATATTATTGTCAGTTTAGCTAAATTATGAAATACTCAATAACCCACATAGCACTAAGTACCCCAACATTTGTAAGGTTAGCATTTTTGGGGAGTGATAATTGCCCAAGATAACTCACTCAGCAATAAATTATAAATAGATTCTATCACACTAAAATATAAATTTAAAATAAGCTTACCAAAAATGCCAAGGAGTGATCTTGAACAATATCAATCAATGAAAAAGCTCTTGAAACAATCCAAACTGTTCAATCAAATTTTCTTATAGAAGTGTCACTCGTGCCACTCAATTGCTCACGTGCATGCTAGCGTGTAGAGAGCAGTGCAGGCTTTTGAAGGTCTGTAGTCCCACCCTTGCAGTGCTCTAATTGGCTGCTGGCTCCCCTGAGCCCTCACACACCAGGTCAGTGATCAGTTCTGTGGAATTTCATTGCACAGATTAATACATTAATCCACAAATTATACCTTCATTGGTTTGTCAAAAGAATGTGGATTAGGTACGATTTTTCCACCTCCTAGGACATGTTTGTTCCAGTCTGACAAGAAACTTTTCCTCCTATTTGCTAACCCATTAATTTTGTTATCTTTTAGGGTTTCAAAGGGAGGAAACAACCAGCTGGTCCCTCACATATTATTGTCAGTTTCAATAAATGAAGAAATACTCAATAATCACATAGCACTAAGTAACGAAACACTTGTAAGGTTAACATTTTTTGGAAGTGATAATTGCCCAAGATACCTCATTCTGCAATAAATTAAAAACAAATTATATCCACTAAAATAAACATTTAAAATAAGCTTACCAAAATGTCAAGGAGTGAGCCTGAGCAATATCAAACAAAGAAACAGCTCTTGAAATGATCCAAACTC
The DNA here is from genome assembly GCA_016271365.2 of Neoceratodus forsteri. Taxonomy (NCBI): domain Eukaryota; kingdom Metazoa; phylum Chordata; order Ceratodontiformes; family Ceratodontidae; genus Neoceratodus; species Neoceratodus forsteri. Next base: position 780,014,969 of record CM028131.1, read on the forward strand.
TTCAATCAAATTTTCTTATAGGAGTGATACTTGCGTCACTCACCTGCTCACATGTGCGCTCATGTGTAGCAAGCAGCGTGGCTTTTTGAAGGTCTTTAGCCCCACCTTTGCAGTGCTCTAATTGGCTACCAGCTCCCTCGAGCCCCCACACACCAATACACAATGCTGCAGAATGTTCAAAACAAGAAAAACAGTGTAAGATCTTCCAAACTGAACCTGATGACAGAAAGTCCATTTATGTAGGTGCAGGCAAGCAGTAGATGGAGGATTCAGCAGTCCAGAACAGTGTTCACTAGGGAGCTCTGGTAGTGAGGAGCAGATGATGTTTTCCCCATCTGGTCCATTCGGCTGTTGAGCGGCGTGGGATTTTGAAGGTCTGTAGCCCCACCCTTGCAGTGTTTTAATTGGCTGCCGGCTCTCCTGAGCCCCCACACACCAGTTCAGTGATCAGTTCTGTGGAATTTTTTTTGCACAGATTAATACATCAATCCACAAAATATACAGTACATACAGTCTGCCATTCTAAACCAGAAATTTGTGAAGGTTGCCAAAGTGAATTCTGAAATTTCATGGAAGCAAATTTCCAACTTTCACGATAACTCTGCTGTCAGAATTTTACTTTTCACAACACAAGATAGGGAACATTGCTCTATTCTTGTCCTTGTTAACCTCTCATTGGCATCTGACGTGGGGATCATGGGGGCTTTTGGAAAACCTGAGGCACAATGTGGGACTTGCTGTTACTGTTTTGTGCTGGTTTGAGTCCTACCTGTCTGAAAGAATGGGAAGGCAGCCTTAGGTAATTACATCTCCAGTTTAGTTACTCTTGACTGTGGTGTGCCTTAAGGCTAGATCTTGGTCCCCATGCTATTTACTGTGTATGTGTTGTCTTTGGTTGAGATCATCAAGGAGTATGGATTGGAGTTTCACTGCTATGCAGATGATATTCCCCTATACCTGTCATGTGTGCTTAAGGGGGACTGGCTCTGTGCTGTGTCACTTTTTGAAAGAAATCAATGACTGGATGGCCTCCAACTGGTTACTTCTTACCCAAGAAAGACTGAGGTAATGATTATCAAACCAGGTTCCCACAGGTTAAATATGACAAGGTGCAACACCTGATTGCCTTCTCTCAATGGTGCAGCCCATGGAACTGTGGAGAAGGCTAAAACTCTGGGGCTCACTGTGAACTGCAAGCTGACCCTTGAGTATCAGCTGTTGGCAGTAGTCAGTAGGGGATTTTTCCATCTTTGAAACAATGCCTAGGTTATACCATTTGTTGCATCTTTGTAATCTGGTGATGATAGTACATGCCTTCATTACATCTATGTTGGATTACTGTAATGCTTTTTACCTAGGGTTATCTGGGAGTTAAATGCACCACCTGCATCTTGTCCAGAATGCAGCTGCATGCCTGCTTTCCAGGACATGTTACAGAGATCAGATTACACCTGTGCTATATGACTTGCACTAGCTATATATTAACTGGCACATTCACTTCAAGATATGCTTGTTGGCATGCAGGGTCTTACATTGTTCTGGACCTGGTTATTTGAAATATCTTCTGACTACACCAGTTTCCATTCACCCTCTCTGCTGCCCCAATGCTGGCCTGTTGCTTGAGCCCTTGTCAAGGCGGGAGTTCCCCAGATCATTTATGGTGGCTGTTCCGTTACTATGGAACTCTTTGCGTGTCTGCTTTTGAACTATCAGAATAATAGTGATGTTTAGAAAAATTGAATTTCCAGCAGATAAGGATTGCTTGGCCCACCTAGTCTGACCATTTTAGCTTGCTTACAGTATCACCACAGGTCCGTCTTGACCTCTGGCCCATTATCCCTCCCCCCCATTTCTCCCCTAAGATTCTCTTATGCCTATTCCATCCATTCTTGAAACTCATCACTATTTACACCCCAAACACCCCTTCTGGAAGACTGTTCCAGGAATCCACCACTCCTGATGTAAAGAAGTACTTCCTCACATCTCTCCCAAAATCTAACCCTCCCCCAAGCTTCACAGCAAGTCCCCATGTTCTTGAGCATTTTTTTTCTGAAAAATACTTCCTTCCTCTACCTTTTTTACCCCCTTGAGGTTTTTAAAGGCCTCTATCATATCCCATGTCTCCCTCCTCTCCTCCTGGGTGTACATATTTAGGTTCTACAGTATAATCTCTCCTCTTATGGCTTCTGATGCAAACCTGCTTCATTTTTGTTGTCTTCTTCTGGACCATCTCAACTCTGTCTATGTCCTTCCAAAGATGTGGTCTCCAATACTGGATACAGTACTCTAGGTGGGACTTTACCAGTGATCTATACAGATGTGACACCACCTCCCTCTTTCTGCTGGTGATACCCCCACCCTTTACACCCCAGCATCCAACGAGCCCTCCCAACTGCCTTGTTGCACTGCCTGGCCACATTTAAGTCATCCAATATGATCAATCCCAGGTCTTTTTCCTGATTGGTACTTGTCAGTACCCCCCACCCCCGCACACACACACACACATACTCACACATGCACACACATTTTGTATTCTGCCACTGGGTTTCTGTGCCCAAGTGAATTATTTTGCACTTGTTTGAATTGAAAGCCAACTGCCATACCTTTGGCCACTACACAAGATTTCTCAGGCCACTGTTCATCCTTTCCACCCTCCCCCCACCTGGAGTATCCACCCTATTGCAGAGTTTTGTGTCATCAGCAAAGAGACAGCCATTCCCCTCCCAGCTCATGAGCACAGTCACTTACAAAGACATAATAAGACTAGTGCCAGCACAGATCCCTGAGTCACCCTGCTGATCATCCTACATTTTTGGAATGAACTCAGTTTGCTACAGCCCTCTGATGTCTATCCCTAACCAGCTTCTTATCCAGTGTACAACTTTTGGGACCTACTCCAAATCTATCCAGCTTGCTAATTAGTCTCCTATGTGGAACGGATGATGTTGAACACATTATGGAATTCTAGCTAGGCTACATCCACTGCTCAATCCTGATTTTGTTCCCTTGTTGCCCAGACAAAAAAATCTATCAGATTTTTACTTGACCTCCCCCACTGTGTGAATCTATGCTGCCTCGGGTCTAGTAACCCACTGGATTCAAGAAACTCCACAATCTTTTTTTAGCAGTGATTACATTAACATTCTCATCATTGAAATCAGGCTGACATACAATTGCTAGCCTCTTCCCTACTACCACTTTTGTGAAATGGGACTACATCTGTCCTCCTCCAGTTCTCTGAGACTACTCCTGCTTCCAAGGAGCTTTTAAAAAGGAGCATCAGAGGTGCACCTAGCACCTTCCTGAGCTCCGTAAATACTCTTGGGTGGACCCTGTTGGACCCCCTTGCTTTGTCAACTTTCAGATTTCCGAGTCCTGGGAATGAACACGTGTCCACATCACTCCCCACTAGTCTGCCTGTTACATTTCTGTTTTTATTTTTTATAAATATATTTTTATTTATTTTGTACAAGAATAATAACAGAATTTCATATAATGTGAACATATGAAATTTGCTAGCAGATAAAGGCCTAGAGGTCTATCAAGTCTGCTCGAATGTGCAGCTAGCACCCCTTATTCCGCAGCTGCCCCTCCTTCCACCCTTCCCCTTCATTAACACTCCCCCTTGTCCTGTCCCATCCTCATTTGAAGCAGTCCACTGTTCTACTGCATACCACTTCTGCAGGTAACGCATTCCACCCAGCCACCACCCTCTCTGTAAAAAAGTTTCTCCTCATCTCCCTCCTGAACCTTCCTCGCTCCAGTCTCATATCATGGCCACTGGTGGCCCTCCCCTCCCTTACTTTGAACAGCCCCTCTGTACCCATCTAGTTTATCCCTTTCATGTATTTAAAGGTTTCAATCATGTCACCCCTGACTCTCCTCTCCTCCAGTGAGTACATGTTCAACTCCTTCAACCTCCTCTCATATGATAAGTCCCCCAGCCCCTTGATCATCTTTGTCACCCTGTGATGCACCCCCTCCACTAACTTAATGTCCCTCTTCAGATACGGACGCCAGTACTGCATGCAGTACTCCAGGTGTGGTCTAACTAATGACCTATACAGTGGCAGAATCACCTCCTCCCTCCTCAAGGATATACCCCTTGCAATACAACCCAGCATTTTGTTGGCCTTTGCAGCTGCCTTCCTACATTGTGCCGAGTTGTTCATTGACCCTGTAATGAGCACACCCAGATCCTTCTCCTCCTCTGTCTGGGCTAGCTGCACTCTCCCTAGCTGGTAACTCCTCCTTGGGTTCTTCATCCCAAAATGCAGCACCTTGCACTTTTTGGCATTAAACCCCAGTTGCCAGGTGTCTGACCAGGTTTCAAGCTTTTCCAGATCATCCTGCAACCCCTGCCGTCTCCCTAGGTCATCCACCACTGCGCCAACCTTGGTATCATCAGCAAACAGACTGATCTTGCTCTTGATGTCCCATGATATGTCTGCAATGAATATCCCAAACAACACTGGTCCCAACACTGAGCCCTGTGGGACACTGCTCGTCACTGCCCTTGGGTGTGAGACCTCCCCACCCACCACCACCCTCTGTTGCCTTCCCGCAGCCAGTTTCCTACCCATCTCACCAGTTTGCACCTGCCCTGTGCCTACTAACCTCCTTCCCAGCCTTCCATGTGGCACTGAGTCGAATGCCTTACTGAAGTCCAGATACAGGACATCCACTGCATGGCCCCTGTCCAGTCGCCTCAGTTACCCAGTCATAGAACTCGACTAGGGCGGTTTGGCAGGATCTGCCACGTATGAAGCCATGCTGTCTGCTGTCCTGTAGTCCTTTGACCTCTAGGAGGGCCACCAGCCTCTCCTTCAGGATAGTCTCCATTAGCTTACCCACGATGGATGTGAGGCTCACTGGTCTGTAGTTTCCCGGTTCATCCTTGGGGCCACTCTTGTGGAGGGGCACCACATGAGCCATCCTCCAGTCCTGAGGTACACACCCCAAATGTAGTGAGGCATTAAATAGGTCTGCCAAAGATACTAATGCATACTTAAACTCATGGTTCTTCAACTGAACACCTCACGTGAAAACAATTCTTGCTCAGATCACAAAAATAATAACATGCGTAATATATAAACTTCTTCTTTCTCTTCCTGAGACCAAAAGGGAAAGAGAAAGGGAAAAAAATATTGAAATATATCTTACTTTAATCCTGTCTTAATACAGGTGAAAGTATTTTAATTACTTCTCGCCAATCTGCCATTAATATTTCCTGGGGAAGTACAATTTCCTCTATATAATCCGCTAGTTTTTCTATACCCAGTAATTCACAAAACATATGCATCCAGCTATTTTGATCTATTATTCCCATTTCTGGCCAATTCCATCTTTGTAAATGTAAAATGTGCCTTTTAGTTGTCATTGTAGATAATGTAGATTTCTTTTCATTTTTTGACAAAGCATGTCCAGCAAAATTATTAAATACATAAAAAATGGGATCATTCTTTCTAACTCTTTTTGAGTATAAATCCACCAGTTTTGTGTATGAGCACATGTCCATAGTAAATGCATTAAATTCCCTTCCATCCCACAGAGATGCCAGCATAATTTGGTTGTATTCTTAGTCATATAAAAAAAAAGATGTAGAAGTCATGTAAGCCCTATCGATAATTTTATATTGTATACTCTTCTTGTTATTCACATTGGAATACAGGATTTGCATTAATTCTTATCTCCATCCATTGAGTGTCTTGTATAGACTCCTTAAGCTCTGTTTCCCATTTTATTTAAGTGGACCTTACTATTTTTTTGTGTGAATATTATCTATGCTTATTAGTTGTTTATATATTTGTGCAACAACACTTTGTTTAATGTTCAAATCAGTATTTAAATATATATTAGAGTTTCTCTTTATCTCACTAGTATCTGTTTTTAAGGCTTTGAATTTGTTCCTTAAAATCGTATAAAGATACCAACTGTACCCTAATTTATTGCCTCTGTGTATGATCTAAATTTTTCATAAGTGATAAATGCATCCTGTTCCAATAAGTCCAACCAATTTATTAACTGACTTTTTATTAAGGCTTTAATCCAAACTGCACTCCTTTTAGTCTCAGTTTTTGTACATACTGAAGAATACTGGGGCAGATTCACAAATAAAGCCGAAATTCCTTCAGCTACGGGAAAAAGGCTTGCTGCAGTGTGGAAACGCAGCTGTGCTGCATTCTCAAAGAAAACCAGTGCAGCTGGGGATTTCCGTAAAAAATGCCACAGGTGCAGCAATTTAGCTGTGACAGGACTTGCGCAAGTGCTGTGAATCCACAGCTGTGGAGGCTGTGAAGGCACAGCAATAGGGAACTACAGTAGCTGATGCAGCAGACTGAAACAGTTCTGCTATAATATGAAGCTGATAGCACACACAGAGACCAGCAACCAGTCCCCAGCTGGGACCACAGCAGCACCACTGGTACCTGTGATACCTTGGTACCACAGTGGCTGACTGTCCCTACTGGTCATCCCTCCCTGGGGTGTTCCTGTAGCATGTGGGGGGGGAGCACTGGCTGCTGGCTGGTCAGGCTCTACTGCTTACGGGGCTCTGTCATGGGCTGCACTGGGTCTAGTGGTTGATGTCTGTTGTCATAGCATGGCAATGTGTGCTTTCAGTGCTGTAAGATCAGCCAGTGCTATACTGTCTGAGATGCTATTACCTGTGGTACACCTCCACTTTAATTGATTCCAATTGCTGGGGCACTACTGCAGTGTGCTGAGGGAGAGTTACACCTCTTTCCACTGTGTGTAACATTATTTCCTCAGCTGCAGAAAACAAACTGGCTGTGAATAGCCTTTCAGGGGCTGTGACTTACTTATCACACACCTTTTTGTCCTGAGGGACTTCTGCAGCTGCACTTTTTTTCACAGTCCATAGTTTTTTTTTCCTGCAGATACGGGGTTTTTTGTGAATAGCACTTGGAGCAAACTCCTCTTTTTCTCAATAGCTGAGGGAGTTTGGGGGATTTAGGGAAGGTTTTGCACCTTCTGAGAGCTTTGAGAATCCTGCCTCTGGGGTGTAAGATGTGACTTTTAAAGGGCACTTTTTGTGTCCATTTTTTACAAGATAAAGCTATGCTACTTAATGAATAAAAAAACTTCTGGTTTTAATAAAAGGTCATATTTAGGAATAATGTCCTGTATTATTAAATTTGAAGATTCTATGTTTAACATTTTCTGTGGGAGGGAGGTGTATTTGCCACATCCATCAATTTTGGAATTAAATATATCAGATCATTTTACAGCAATTTTCATATTTACTGCTGTGTAATAATGAAAAGAATCTGGTCATCCCATTCCACCTTTAGACCTTGGTATAATCAATTTTTCCCAGGCAATTCTTGGAGAAGCTCCAAGCCATAAGAATTTCATGAAAGTCCTTTTAATACTAGAAAACCAATTATCTGTAAATTGTCCGATTATCCCTTGAAAGAGATATAATAAATGTGGCATTGAGGACATTTTTAATGTCTCTTTCATCCCCCATAGAGAGAAGGATAGATTCTCCCACCCTTCCAAAAGTTTTTTTAACTTTGGTTAATACCAGGGACTGGTTAATATCTACAATTTCTATAATATTATTTGGGAGTGTGATGCCCAGATATTTCATTTTATCTGTGATCATAACTGGATGCAAGGTTTGTTGAGTTTTGTCCCCTAGATGTGATAAAGGTAAGGCAAGAGATTTGGACTGATTTAATTGACATCCAGCTAAACTGGAATAAATCTCTATTTCTGCAACACAATTGGCCACAATGTATATGGGTCTGTTAATAACAACATGTCATCAGCATAGACATTTAGTTTTCTTTTCTCTTCCCCTATCTTAATTCCTTTAATCTGGGTATTTTTCCTAATATAATTCAATAGTGACTCCAAACAAATGATAAATATTAAAGGGGACAAAGGACAACCTTACCATATTCCATTCATAATCCTCACATGGGAAAACAAATATGTATTTATTTTTAATTTTGCCACTGATGTGTTATATAATCTCCAGGATTTGCATAATGACTTCAGGAAAACCCCATCGGCATAAGCAAAGAAACATGAATTTCCTAGACAAGAAATCAAAGGCCTTGGTGGCATCTAATGCCACCAAGACTTTCTTCCTTCCTTCTCTCTCCCTCCCTGTGGATATCATTTTTATTGTATGGGTGATCAAAACTTGTACAGATTCTAACCTCTAAAATATGTTACATTTTATAATAAAACCCCTTTGATCTGTATTCACACATTTTGCAACCTGATCTTGAATTCTATACACTATTAACTTTGTTATAATTTTATAATCCAAGTTCAGTAGTAATATCAGTCTATAATGTTTTGCAAATTTACTGTCTTTATTTTCTTTTAACAAAAAAAAATGATTACACTCACTTGAATTGAATCAAGTAGCTTGTTTAACAATAATGCTTCTTGTAATGCCTTATGTATACAAGGAACCAAGTGGTCTTTAAAGGTACAATACAATTCAGTGGTATAACCATCAGGTCCAGGAGAGGAATTCATTATTTGATTTTTAATAGCATTGTTGATTTCCTCTAAAGAAAACATGTCTGTGTTTATTTCCAATGTTGGTATGTTAGCGTTTTGTAAATAATCTTTAATTTCTGTTATTTGTGACACCTAACTCTTGTTTTATATACCCCTAAAATATTCTAAAAATGCTTGAGAAATAGGTTTGTCTGGGAATACTTCTCCTTTTGCAGTTATTATTCATGTAATTGTATTCCTTTCTTTTTGTTTTTTTAACACATAAGCCAACAGTTTACCTGTTTTATCTCCATAAAAATATATCTTACTTTTATGCTTCCATAATTCTTCTTCTGTTTGTTGTCATAAAAACTAATTTTTTCATTTAAACATTCTTGCAACTTTTGAACTGCATATGGAGTTTTGCCATGTAGAACAATTTGGGTATCCAGAAGTTTAATTTCTTGCTCAATCTCTATTTTTTTTTTCCTTTGTTGTTTTTTAATTTTCTTGGAATGTGAAATAACAGTAGCTCTTAAATATGCTTTCATAGCATCCCATTTTGTGGCCATGCTTAATTCCCGAAGGTCATTATATTGGCAATATTCCTCTTTAGTCTTCTTGATACTTTGAATAAAGTCTAGATCTCGTAGTGAATTATTATCAGATTTCCACTGTGGTATCCAAGTTCTATTTAATGTTGGAAAAAATATCAAAGTTGACATAGCATGGTCTGACAATGAGATGCTATGTATGTTTGTTTCTTATATCTTATTAGACATATTTCTGTTTACTAGGGTAAAATCAATTGTACTGTTCATGTTCAAGTATTCAGAAAAAAAGCTGCATTCTTCTAATATTTCTTCAAATGACAGAACAAGCTATAGAATGAGCCATGGAATGGGAAAATGCAACAGGGTTGTAAGGAAAAAGCTGATGGTAATTGACAAAAACCTGAAAAACTAATTAGACTGCTTGTGGTAAGATTTGCACATTCCTCATACTAAAGAAAGTAGAAGGGGGCTTAACAGTAAACATACATGAGAAGAGAACGATAAACACAAGAGGACACTTATTGTATTAATGTTATTAAGTTCTCTAATATACTCAAGACCTACTAGTAAGGTTACCAAAACAAAAGGGGAACATGGCATCTTGAAGAGAAAAGAGAGCCAGATTGCTGTATGGGGAAGTAAATGAAAAAATAAATGAAAAAGGAAAATATACTTCTAAAAGCAAATTAAAACAACAGCACAGCAAAACATCAGCACAGTCTGACATTTATAATTGTTGATAAGATCCCATCTCTGAACCTCCTCATCCTGTTAGCCCATTAATCATTCTAGATATGAATAAGAATAATCCTGTGGTGTTGGAGATACAAACATCTAAACACAGTGCAAAGTTAGAAGAAAAGGTAATGGGGAAGTTTCACCAGACAACCAATTAAAAGACACAGAAGTGTCAGAAGTAAAAAGAAAAGCTAAACCAGGAACTTTAACAATAAATCAATAAAAGCCTGAATACATCTCTACAGAGTTAGATGTGGAACCTTCCTTTGACCAGAATGAAACAGATGAAATTGCACCTATTAGTATAAATCAGATATTAGCATCCTCCACCCCCCATTCTTCAGGTGCATATGAATATAATACAGATTGCCACAATGTCTACACACATTGAAGAAAAATCACCTCCAGCATGGGCAGTAACATTGTTGGGGGGGACATAAAAGAGATTAGGATAAATCTGAATTTCATCAAGACTAAGACTGAAGGGTTGATAAAATAATAGAAGAAACAGAAGAAATAAAAAAATCTATTTGCCAATTTGAGAATATGGTTAAAGAGGTCAAAGCTCAAGTCACCTAACTTGAAACAAGAGTATCTGACTTAGAAGATAAAGCTGTACACAATGACAGATATTTACATGCACAAGAACAATCTATATTTGATATTACCACCAAAATTACTGATATGTAATTATGATCCCGCTGAAATAAACTGAGAATTATAGGTATACTAGAGACATGGGAGCAACAGCAAACCTTGAAAGAAAGTGTGCTACAAGCTTTGGGAGTTTTACTGGACATTCCATCATCGGAAACCCAAATAGAAATTGATAGAGTTCATAGGGTTTTAAGAAATAAACCGGATGACAGTGGGCCTCCAAAATCAGCCATTGTTAAATTATTTAAATCAGAGGAAAAAGCCAGGATCATGAACATGATGTACCAGAAAAAAAGGATTAGTCTGAATGGTGCTCAGATTTCTATTCATCAGGACCTGCCTTTTGAGGTGGTGGGAGAAGGAAAAAATATAATTACTCGAAAAATCTGCTCTGGCAAAAAGGTTATAAAATGGCAATATTAATGCCTGCAAAACTGCAAGTTACAATAAAGGACAAACAACACTTTTTCTCCACCACTGAAGAAGCAGAAAAGGAATTAAGAACACTACTCCTGAGGATGTTTAACTAAATAATGGATAGGGTAAGGAGAAAATGTCAGACATGGAGCATTAAGTTAATAATGTACAGTAAATGTAATGTTAAAAAAATGATGAAAAAGATGATGCAGGGAACAGGATTTGGATATATAAGGGGGGGTTGAGGATGCAGAAATGGGAGGGGCTAGGGAGAGGGAAAGATCTGTAGGCTAGATCCACAGTTGTGCCTGGAAGAGAGGTGAGGGCCTCCCTCAGCACCTAAAACAAGATCACCTAGTATCCATAGGTAGAGAATACTGTATGTTCCATGGAAAATTAAATGATATTCATATGGTGAAGGGAAATTTGTTACAAATGAATCACATAGTCGTGCTCAGTAACAATGAACTTCTTTTCTTCCACATAGACCTGGTAATGATTTTTCTTACTTATTTGGGAGTTTTAGTTTTCTTTCTTCTTTTTGGAATGAGGATGGGTTCAAAAATAATCATTTAGTGGACATCAGAATGGTGTCCCTAAACTTTAACAGTTTAAACAATTTCAAAAAAAGTAACAAAATGTTGCAGTATGCTAAAATACATGACACAGACATTTTTTGTTTACAGGAAACTCATTTAATAGAAAAAAGGTAAAGCTTCTTAAGAAATCATGGGTGGGGCAATATTTTTATGGTGTGGGATCTAATAACAGTAGAGGTACTACCACTCTACTCTCCAATAATTTAGATGTTAAATGTACTAATCAAGTTAAAAATAAAGAAGGAAGATATGGTTTGATTAAAGGGGAATTATTTGGCTCAGAGATGATTTTAGGTTAAGTATATGGCCCTTTCATACAATATCAGGAATTTTTGGAACAATTCGAAAAAGACTATCGTCACATTAAACAAAGCAGATATTATTCTCATTGGAGATTTGAATGCACTGCCAAATCCAAATTTAGATAAAACTTCTAAAATAAACATAAATGACAAACGTACCTGTAGAATTTTGCAGAATTTATAAAAATACATTTATTAATTGATGTATGGAGAGATAGAAACAAAAATAAAAAAAAATCCAAACTGCTCCTGACTATTTAGCAAAAATATTGAGATCGACATTAATAAGACATATCCTTCTATAACTGGTGACCTGTAAGAGGTCCCTGACTGACGGGCTTTTGTAACACAATAATTGCTTCCATAAAGGAAGCGCCCAAGAGACCTGCAGCAGAGATGTAATTAAATGCATCAGACAATATGGGAGCTAATAAAGTTTTAAGCTTCTTGTAAAAGTTAGAGGTGCATCCATCTGGGCCTGGAGATTTATCTGAAGCCAGGGAATCAATGGCCTTGTAAACTTCTTCTAAAGTCAGGGGAACCTGTAAAATATCTGTCTGGAAGTCATTTAAGTGAGGCAAGTCAAGATCCTGGACAAAGGCGTCCAATTGAGTAGGACAAAAAGAGTAGAAGATGCCCTATACAGGGTTTGGTAGTAGTACTGGAAACAGGCAGTGATGTCTCAGGGAGAGGTGAGGAGTTGGCCTGACTCTGTAAGAATAGAAGACACAATTTTATCCATAGTTTAGAAAGCAGATGCAAAGCCAACAGCTTCCCCACTTTTGCCCCTTGACCGAAGTATTTTACTTCGGATCGTTACAATAACATGTTTATAGATGTTCAGCTTTTTCCCCCAATAAGTGGTTATATTGTGATCGCAAAGCCGCCAAGCCTTCCCAGTCCTGCTGGGGGGTTGTCGGGGAAATGCACTTCTCCAAATGCCTGACTTGACTCAATAGGGAAGTAATTTCTAGTGAGGACTACTTTTTACGTTTGGAGGCCAAACAAATTAGTTCACCCCAAGGAGCACATTTTAGAGCTCCCCATAACATATATAGTTTAGTCATACAAGGGGAGTTAACCTCTAAGAAGGAGATAATAAATTTGCTGATATGATCTACCAGGCCTGGGATTTAAGTAACTGGTTATTAAATCTTCAAGTCTTATCCCATTCTAAGGTGGGAGAAAAACACAGCTGAAGAACTACAGGATGATGGTCAGAGAGAACGTTGGCCTCAGAGTAACTTAGTACAACACTTGAAAGGTGCTCAACCCCACAAAAAAAGTAGTCAATTCTAGAAAAAGAATTATGAGGGATACAGTGGAAGAAGTAATATTGCTGGGTAGGGTGTAATGCCCTCCAGGGGTCAACAACCCCAAAGGTATCCACTAGTTCATGCAGAGCCAATTGGGCTGAAGTCAGTGCTTGGTGGGGAGGGTGACTGGTTAAGTCTAAGTTATTGCAAAAAACTACATTCCAGTTCCCTGCTAGAAGAATGGGAAGAAAGGTCCATGGAGCCAACAGGTATACTAAAGAGGTGACAAATTTAGGATTTTCCACCATAGGGCAGTATTTGACAGCTTGGATAACTTCCAAGTGACTTAATAGAGCACATAAAATCAGAAACCGTCCATGGAGATTATTCACTTCTTGAAGTAAGCAAAAAGGAATTATTCTAGTGACAAAAATAGCAACACCTCTCTTACAGGAATTGGATCCAGCCCCAAAAGCCTGTCCAACCCAGGATCACCTAAAAAGGGAGACCTGAGCTAGAAGCAGGTGGATTTCTTGAAGAAAAGCAACATCTACTTGTAATTTATTTAGACAAAGCAGGATTTTCGCTCTTTTTGTGGGGGATTGAGGATCCTTAATATTCCAAGAACAGAAATTATAACTAAATGCCATTTTTAGTAGCTAGAAACCAATAGACCCCACTTTGCATATATGAACAGGAAGAAAACTAGCAAAGATCAGAAATAGCCTCAATTCTTTTCTGATGGAGATCCACCCCCCAACCCACCCAACTATATGTAAATACCAATGACCATAAAGACTTGTCAAATAACATGATTGTCAAGTAAACCAATCCAACTGTCTTATACCCCCAAACATGTGATACCCCATCCCAACCCCTATCAAAACAGAATGATAACCCTACCCTATCCCCACCCCAGCCAAATATGACAAGAAACAGAATTAATAAGGATCCTAATGAGCCCAACCACCCAAAACTCCTACTATCCACAGGCTGCCCCCCTAAAATAACTAACCACTCAGTTAAACCCATTCACTGTATTAAAGAATAATATAAACACACAAAAAAAGCAACAGTAGAAGACATGACTGCCTCCGCAATTCTGGTGCATAAAGTCCCTGCTACAGATAAGTTTACTTCTCTACCCCCCCCCCAAATATCAATCCAAACATGGAACAAATTCAGTGACCATAAACAGAACACAGTAATAGAATCTATCCATAAATAACAAAGTTACTATCAGGTGAAATTATTTAGTCAGAACCACCAAAAAGACCAGCATCAAAAACTAAAAAAGCCCAGCATCCTGAGGATTTAAAGATATTAACTAACATAGCCCTAATATTAGGGAAAGACATTAGGATATTATGAAGTAACCAAGGAAACAATCTATGAGAAAGAACTCTGTAAAAGGAAAAAAAAACTATGTAACAAAATTGCTAGATCAATAGGTAAAAAATACAAATGTCCAAAACAGTTGTACATAAGGAGATCATGGCAAACAGTCTTTGTGTATAAAGAAAATCCTACACTGATGCAAAAACAGGCTGCAATAAAGCTTCTTAATAGTTTGAACTATAACGTCAATTCAAAAATGTCCGACCCTGAAAAAAAAAAAACAGACTAAATTTTGGAAGCATGCAGATCCCAATACGGTAAACAAGTACGAAGAGAGACCCAGGACATGCATATTATAGAGACTCAGTCACAAAGGGCAAAAAAATCCTATAGCAAAGTTCTTGGAACCCAAGACGCTGCGAGCAGGGGCTGACAGCGAATCTGGATCAAGGCAGAATGAAAGTTCGGTGAAGGAGTTTCAGTCAGTCATGGAGTAGTGTAAAATCCAACAAGGACCAAGCAGAAAACCATCTCCACAGATGAGAAAGATCAGTTCCAAGAGATCCAATGATGCAGAATAAAATGCAAAATGAGGGAGTAGGTTAAGCGGGACTTGCATACTGTACATTTGATGATTAGGAACTTGTGTCCACAAACATTCTGAAGCAAAAAAGAAAATGTATAGAAGAAAGATCCACCTTCAAAACAAGATAGTGAGTTGAAAAGAGTATTAACATTTGTGCAGACAGTCTCTCTGATGTGGGGAAGCCTGAACCTAAGCATAGCAAGTGAGGAAGGGTCATCAGGATTTCACAGGGATACTAAAGTACAATCATATGCATGATGTCCAGAGGGTACAGCCACAAAACAATCATCCATTTTTGTTTGCAGAGCAATAGCAAAGAGACCTCTGATAGGCAAACAGTCAGTGGTCTTTAAATAAATCAGGCAGCAAGCTCTTCAACTCTTTATATACCTGATCGACTTCTTCATAAGACTGCCAGTTGTCCTGTTTTAAGACTTGAAGGTGTGCCAGACAGATAATTTTAAAAT
Organism: Neoceratodus forsteri; assembly: GCA_016271365.2. NCBI lineage: Eukaryota > Metazoa > Chordata > Ceratodontiformes > Ceratodontidae > Neoceratodus > Neoceratodus forsteri. The sequence continues at coordinate 780,030,367 of CM028131.1, forward strand.
GAATTCTGGCCACTATAAGCTTTGAGACCAATGTGTGAAAGGCAGCTTGTTTCTGTCTAGTAGCTACAGGCAGGTCTTGAGTGATACGGAGCCTAGCGTTTTGCCAGGATAGCTCTTTAATCTTACGAAATTTTGACAAAGTGTTCTGCCTATCAAGATAGTTAAGTAATTTAATGAAAAGTGACGAGGTGGTGAACCCATGGGTGGCCCAGGATGCAAGGAGTGCTATTCCCACTCCACTACGTAGGCAGAGTTGTTGGGAGAGAGGCCTGCAATTTTTTCTAGTTTCTTCTGAATGAATAGGATCAGGGAGGATTCCTCTCCTTCTTCGGGGAGCCCAAAAGTAGATTGTTTCTCTGGAACCTCCCCTCTGGGCCCTCAACCTTATTCTCCAGCTTCAATAACTTTTTCCAAAGAATATGCACCTGTGATTCAAAACATTCCTTTCAATGTTCTAAAGATGATGTGTGGGCTTCTGTGTCACCCGTCTGGCAGGTCAGCTCCCTCATGTTGGCCCACAGAGATTTTAACTCTTGAGTAAACTCTTTTAAGAAGTCTTTAAAGGGCTGAAATTCCTCCATGAATTTTTCTTTGGCCAGGGGAGCTGGCAGAGAGCCTGAGGTAGAGGGACAGCCTCCAGAAGAACCCTGTGCTTTAGGCCTCTTGGAAGATTTGTTGGAGTTGGTGGTGGTGTAGTACTGTGCTGTAGCTCCTGACATATCTCCACTTCCATTCCAGCCAAATTAACAAGTTCAAATTTTCCAAAGATGTAGAGGCCAGTATCTGAAACCCAGTGCAGCAAATAAAGAGTGATTATGGGCCCCCAAAATAGCAAAAACTTTAACATTTGAAACGTGAGGGGTGGGAGCAGAGGTTCAGAGCAGTTACGCAAGTCGAGGCATCATGACACCCGTAGTTACCCTTTTCTGGTGCTCATATGACAGGGAAATACAAATACAAGAAACTGTTCCCCAAAAGGAATTTTTTTGATTGCTGAATATTGGCTTCTTGTATTAACTGAGTGCTGATAGACTTTGCCCTTTTGGGGAACAGTTTCTTGAACTTATCCTACATATGTGCTATTGCATTTGTTTAGTTCAGCTTCCTATCTCAATCTTGATTTTCTGGTGAGGTTTCCACAAGCCCAAGTAAAGTTCCGCATGCAGTATTCTGCTAACACCACCTTTCCTGAACCCTAATTTAAAAATTTTTAACCAGCTTATATCCTATGGAAGTCAGTAATTACTCGTAAGGAATGGAAGAAAACTAAGAAAGAAAGAGTAAGTGCTTCCAAGTTTGCCACTTATTTGACCACTAGAGATGATAAAGAATCTAATATACTACTTATGGATCTAGTAAGTCTTTATTTTAGATATTCATAAATTTTCCAATTCTTCTTCAAAAGTTCAAGTTACAGCGAGTGAGGTGAAGTTTGAAGCAATGCTGGCGGAACGCTGGCCTGGTTGATGACAGACTTAGATTGATGGCCCATTACAAAAACTATCAATCGGCCATCTCCCATAAGAAGGCAGAGTTCCTGTCCAGGGAGATTGCCACTGTGTAAAAGCAACCAGTTCAACTCTTCCTTTATGTGGACAAGCTGTGCAATCCAGCCTGTCTTTAGAACTGGGGATTTTTTTTCACAGAATAAGTGTGATGAGTTTGCTTGATTTTTTTGCTGATAAGGTTACCACTATCAGGTCAGAGATCTGTGTGACTCACTCTAATGGTTGTTGCCATGATCATTGAGAGATTGCAGCCACCCAGTTTCTCTGGTCTGACTTTGACCAGTTGGTGATCACGGACATCATGAAGATTATCCAGGGTATGCAACTGACTTACTGTAGTTTGGATTCTTGTTCAACGTGCCTCCTGGTGGGGTACATAGAAGTAATTGGACCAATCCTAGCTGAGATAATCAGGTGATCTTTGAAGATAGGGGTGTTACCGGACACCCTGAAGCAGGCAGTGGTGCATCCCCTTCTTAACAAATGTTCTCTCGACCTTGACTGTTTCACCAACTACAGACCTGTCTCTAACCTGCCTTTTGTGTGCAAGGTTATTGGGAAGGTAGTTGTATTGCAAATGGAGGATCACCTTACCACCCACGATGTCTATGATCCTCTCCAGTCTGGTTTCAGGAAGAGGCATAGTAACGAGACAGTGCTGGTTTGGGTACTTGATATCCTAAAAGTGAGAGATCAGTAGGGCCGTTTGATCTTGGTTCTCCTTGATCCCTCTGTGGCATTTGACACTGTGGATGATGATGTGGTATTGGAGCACTTTTAGCAGATCTGTAGTCTGTCAGGTACACTCCTCAGATGGTTTCAGCATTTCCTCACAGGCAGAACTCAGAGAGTGGTGTCTGGGATTTTTTCCTTGGCCCCTTTCCCCCTGTCCTGTGGGATGCTGCAGGGCTCTGTTCTTTCACCCATGTTGTTCGCAGTGTGAATGTTGTTGTTGGTGGACATTATAAGGCGGTATGGGCTGAGGTTTTTACTGCTATGCAGATATATTCAGCTATACATATCCTTTTTACCCGAGCAGGGTGAGGCTGTCTTGGTCTTTAATAACTGCCTTTCTGAGATTCAGGACTGGATGAGTGCCAACTGGTTGAGGTTGAACCCTGATAAGCCTGAGGTGTTGTTTGTGGACCCAGATCATCAGGTAGAGTGGTTGTCTGCTGGCCAGCCACCTGGACTTTGGTTGTGGGGCAGCAAGCTGTTGGTCTCTGACTGGGTGCGAAATCTGGGCATTATTCCTGATGGTGGGCTGACACTGAAGTTTCAGGTGTCGGCTGTCATCATGACCTCATTTTACTATCTGAGAAATATCAACCGGATAAAACAACTTGTCCTGCCTGATGATCATCAAACATCGGTCCACACCTTTGTGATCTCCCACCTTAATTCCTGCTATGCCTTATACCTAGAGCTTTCTGGAGTGGACCTCTGTTACCTGCAGCTGCTGCAGAATGCTTATCTAGATCTTGCCATATCATGCCTTTGCTCTGTGGACTGCACTGGCTGCCAGTCCAGTGGAAGATCATCTTCAAGGTTGGATTACTGCCCTACAAGGCCCTACGCGGACAGGGACCACGGTATTTGCAAGGTCTCCTTTGCCACTCTGCTCCTCTGATGAGGGATTGCTAGAGGTTCCCAGGGTCTGTTTGAAGATGTCTTGGGCCAGATCTTTTGCTTTTGTGACCCCGACCCTGTGGAACTCTCTACCTTGTCAGGTTCAAGAGTGCCTGACCGCCAAGACATTTAAATCTGCACTTAAAACATATTTGTTTAATATGGCATTCTCTGAAGCCTGAAATGCTGCTGTTCTTTCTTATTTGTTATTTGTTTTATAGAGTGTTAATTTTATCTTTTTATCATGTATGTATGAGCACTTTGATAAATATTTGAATTGCGCTTTTTACAAATAAACCTTTATTTGATTTGATTTGCCAATGGGAGTTTGTCCCCAGTGACATTGCAGATTCATGTCTTTGTGACCATTTTGTGGGCACAGTTATGCCTTAAACATGGTCACATTATTGCTGATACTGAGAGCCCAAACTCAGTGAATTACTAGTGTCTCCATGTCACTCCAAACAAGTAAGGTATGAACAGGGAGCCTAGTTCACTTGCTTAATAGTGCCTATATCCTTCACAATCCCCAAGTCTGACACCAGAATCCCTTTCCCCATGTAAGGAAATTACTGTTTGACAAAAAATGCAATGGATTAAGTGGCACTGGGGAAAGAAAAGGAAGGGGTGCAAAGAAAACAGGAAGCCAGATACACTGCTGGTTAACCCAGGTGCATTCCAAAACAAATATGAAATGTGGCATAGAGGAAGCTCTCCAACAGCAGGTTGTCACCAAAGGAAATTCTGTATTTTCAGCATACAATAAACCTAAGTGTGCAGTGCTGTGCAAAGCAAAATGGAACGAACAAACAGCCAACCCTGGCACTTTAAGTTATAAAGGCAATCAATGCCTTTCAACATGTGAAGTACTGTGCACATTGATGCAGTATATTGTAACTGTCTGGAAATAAAGAATGTTCCTTTGATTCCCAACATGCTGTTGGGGTGCTTCCTCTCTGCTACAGGAGTGATGGGTGCCACTGGACACAAGGGACTGCTTGTGGCATGACTGAGATGAAAGAGAGGAGTGCCAGTGGATTCCAGTGACTGTTCAACACAGGGTGGGTTGAGGGTGGAGAGAGGTACTTGATACCAGGGATTACTTGCCACTAAAAGTATGGACTATGTCAACCAAAGGCTGGCATTGTCAATACTTTCCTCAAGGACTGTAAATACAAAGTAATGTGCATCTGTTATTAAATATATCTTTTTAAAAATAAAGAGAATTTATTGAAAGAAACTATGTTTCAACATCAGCTAGGGTTCCACCGCAGAGCTACAAAACTAAGGAAATGCAAAGTTAGGGTAAAAAAGTCCCCTGACTGTTTGTGACTATGAAGTGGGCCATTCCTTGTGGTTTGCATACTTACCCAGTGCACAGTTTGTCTTACCCTGACTTTTGTAACCTTTATTAAAGTGCTGGTGTGTGAGTAAATTCCTGTGACTGTAATGGCAGTGCCAAAGTTAGGGTAATGCCAATGAAGCATCAAGAAATCACTCAAACCCCTGAGAACATCCTCATGACACATTCCTAAACAGTCAGAAGTCATTTGTTTTACCCTAGATTTACATTTCCCTACATTTCTGGCTAACTGCTGCATAAAAGGTTTTTTGCAATGACTACAAAACACATTTATGTGGTGAGTGTATTTTTCATTTTGAACATTTAACTAAATAATTGTTACATGTAATCTATTGCTATCCTAATTGTTTGATGTCTTCTGTGTCTGTTACTTTCCTGAATTAAATATTTTATCAATTAAAATAACAACACACATGATGGGTTTCATATAGTATTTGGCTTGGTATGCACCTGAAAAGGCATGTACTGTTCCAAGCAATACAGTTGTGCACCATGCACTCAGCCACAGCCTGAACAACTATCCCCAACTTGCCTAATATTTGGCTGCATTGCTCCATGCATGTTGGGGGTCATCCTGATGGGAAGACCTAGGCCAGACAGTTGCCTTCCAATCAAAACCTGCAGTTGTTCCATAATAAAACTACTGCTTCAGAGCAGGGGATCATGGGATACATTAGTCCATGTAAGGACTGCCATTTCTTGAAGGCACTGCTATATTTTAATTGTTTTACTTTAAATGTGCTCCACAGCTGTGATCTTTACCTCAGCCCTCTGTGACATGGAAGTGGAGTCTGTGATGATGGGGGACCTCTACTGCATTAACCTCTGGCCACAGCAGGGACCATTCCATGCAGTAGTGCGTGTCATCAAGGATTTTCTGTTCCTTCCCCTTTGACAGCACTTCTCCAGTTGGGTACTACATGAGTACAGTACCTTACCTCCCCAGGTGGTGTATCTAAGAGCTACCAATGGAATGCTGCACCAGACTGACTTAGAGACCTTCAAGAATGTGAAACACTGGCTCTGTAAGCAAGGACACTGACACTTGGATTGTTGAAAAAAAGAAAATTAAACTGAAAAAGTGAAAATTATATTTGGAACAGCCATGGATGGCACAACACACCTTTTACATAAATGGCAAACAAATAAACATGAAATTTAGCAGTTTGATTATACACTTCACTTCTTCCCCAGCAGGGCAGACCTGATAAAGACCTAACAGTTGAAGTGCAGGGGCTACTGGTTTCAAGGTTTTGCCTGTTACCTTTATTTGTACTATACAATTAAAAGTCTACTTTTTAAACATAATTGTTTACTTGGACTACCTGTGTTTGGTATACACGTGCCTGTTTTGTATGTTCACATTAGCAAGTTGGCTACTTGATCTGTACCCCACCTTCTTATCTGAGGTGTGCAGCTCTATTTTTTGCTTCAGTACACTCCCCACTAACCTTCATATTTCTCTTTCCCAGGAGGGCACATCACCTCACTAACTTTCTTCCCTGGAGACTGCTGGCACTCACCACCCACCAGCCCTCCAGACGATTCATAAGCTAGTCCCAGGATAAACGCCCTCTCTAGCCTTAATCCATGAGCTTGATGACACTGAAACCTAAAGGGCGAGCAGTGACTATTAGGCCTTATTCTACCTCAGTCAGCCCACTGACCCCTTCCGCCTGATACCTACCCTGGTATCTATCACACAGTTACTTTACTATTCACTCTACACTTTACACAGTTAAAAATCATTTAGTATTTCTACATATGAATAATCTCTAAACATTCAGGAATGACAGTGGCATAAAACATATTGCATACTGGTACATTAACAGCTAGGACATTTTCTCCCCTCAGTCCTTAAACAGTTCAGTCCTTCAGATGACAAAAGTCTCTTAAAATGCAGAAGGACTGAGATAATATCTCTGTTAATGCAATGTCACTTGACTTTTGAAATAGTCCCTAAATTGCATCAATAAGGTTTTTAACAATACCACACTCCTTTGGATTTTCTGAATAAATTATTTGGTGGAATTTCTGAAGAGTTGTTGTGAGGGTCCTCAGGAGTCAACAGTTTCTTGTTGGAATCAGGAGAAGCAATGGATTCTTCAGGTTGCAGCTTTTGTTCTGTGAGGAAAACTTGGTACAATAGGATCATCAGGCACTTGAAGCAGTAGGCTTTCTATTCTCACCCTGCCCTCATTTACTACCCTATCTGACCCTACACTGGGAGTCATGTGATCTCCTTATCCTACACGTTAATTAAATAAAGGCTGTCACTATCGGGATCTATCACTGCAGTAGTCCTCATCTGACAGGACACCGACTTGGCTTGGGTCCCTCCTTCTTGTTCGCTCTCACTGCTTGGACTCACTGCACACTGGCTGTACAGCTACTTTTATGCCTAAAACTAAATTGCATGTGCTAGTAACTGGACACTGAGTGAACACTGACCTGTCCAAGGGCTCAGCACCAATTAAAATCCTTTCTGCAGCAGCATAAGCCACAATGGAATTCACAAGTTTGAAATCCAACTGCCCCCTCAACATTCTGAGGCTTCCTTTTTTTTTCTAACTCTGAGTCTCATTTATGAGCATATTTTTTGGTCATAAAATAAGCACTTTCTTTATGTCTAAGCACTTTTTTACTATCATGGCTGGAATGCTTACATCTCTAGCTCTCCACTGAATTTTTTCTGCACAACATGATCCACATGAAAGCTAAGTCACTAAGACATATACTTATTTGTCATTAAACATCTAAAATAACCACTTCTCATCACTTTTCTCTTCAATTTCTGTTGCAAACAGCAATTTCCCCTTTAATTACACTGACCACAACAGTTTTGTCATTCAGAAATTGAAGATTCATTTTTCCCAGGTTTATCTTCTCCTGTGTCACTGTCTGCATGGATTTATTTTCATCAGGACACACTCTTCCTGTTAAGGTTAGCGATTCCTCGATTTCACATTTTTATTACTGAAAACTATTTTTTTTTTGTGTAGCACACATTTTTCTATCAGTCTACCAAGTATGGAGGATATCTAGTGAGAAACATCTTGACAGCATGATTTAGAAACTACATGTGTTAAGCAAATGTTTTTATACTGTAAGCAACTTTTCTCTGTAGAGCTCTCTTTAAAACTGCTTAATTTTTGCTTGTGACAATTCTCTAAATATTTGTGTATGTTAATTAACTACCCAGGACTTCCTTCAGCCCCTACATGGCATTATTTTATTTAAAAATATGTACAGCATTTTTACTGTGTTTTGTCAAATGTGAAAACATGGGTTCCTCTCTATCAGATCACATGTCTTGTATCACAAAATGGCTCCTCTGTGTGCTTCACTTATAAGGCCTGTTTACTGTAAGTGTAGGACTTCCACAGAGTCCCGATCAGACTGTGCCCATCTTTATAATATTTGTTTTAATGTGAGCCAGTCCCTAAATTGATTTCTCTGGCACTTGTCGCCTACACAACTAAATAGTAAGGGAGATATCTGGTTGATCCTGCCCATGAGAGGAGCATCTTAGTGAATCTCCCTCTTGCACCTTCGTGCAGGATTTACAGCCTCAGGTCAAAGCCTGACTTGTTACCAGTGTTGCAGTTTAGGAGTGGCCACCCCTGGAGCAGACCTAGGGATTCATCACTGAGTGCGGTGTACTCTGCTGTAGGACCAATTCTCAGTCTCTCACACTCCCTGCACCTCTACTTTTGGTGCAAACAGCACCCGAAGCTGCCACTCTGCATTTCCATTTTATTTACAACTGAGCAGATACAATTTCTTTGTACAAAAATTATTTTTTAAATATAAAAAAAACATTAAAAATAATAGGCAACCCAGGCATACCAAACTAAACCACTGGACACTAGGGTATGTTACAGCAGCCAGGGCAATCGGGTTACTAGCCCAGTGACCACCAATGACTAAAACTACCATTTTTACAATAAACTACCATATTTTCTATACAAAAATTTGCTAACCATTAAAAAAGAGAATACAATTGTACTTTGGTAAGACAAGCTAGGGCCAGGAGTCATTTCCATACTACCACCCTGTACCGCATTCTAATATAATCATTACTAATATGCTCACACTGATTCTGACAGTGAATATAATTAAAAATGCTTATTTATTTATTTATTTATTACTATTTTAGCTTCTGATATTGCTTTTTATTTCACTGCAGGGGCCACCCTTTACCTTAATGACAGCTCCTACCTACCCCAGGAACTCAAATCTAAGTCTTTAGCAACTTATTTTTTAAATATGCTAAAACTAGCTGTCTTTCTCTTTCTGCTTGGTGGAACAGACCTTCGAAGCTGTTACAGCTGGGGTCTATGGCAGGGGCACAAATGAGTCCTTCAGACATCTGTTGATGGAGTGTACTTATTACAGCTGCCCTCTATCTAGTGTAACAAACTTTCCCTGAGAGTGGGCTGGCAGTGTACAAATGGCATTGTGCATTTAGCACTCTGCCAATCCTACACTGACAAGCCCATGTCCCACCCGCAGCTCTGATTGGCTGTGCAGTTGCATGAGTTCACATGTGGTTGGGCACTGGTGGCAACACCATATGGAATGGGTGTTAATACATCTATGGGTGTCCAAAAGACACCAGGAATGCACATAACTTGGCCCAATGCACTACTTATTGTGGCACATTTTTGACACAAACACTAACAATTTAAACACTGGCCAGCAAAAAACACACAGGGCAATATCACCTTGAAAGATGTAGTGAACTAGGTGCTTGATTCTCACATTTAGAAATATGAGATGACAGATAAAAATGCTTTCTTGGGCCACAACATTTGGAATGATTTGACATTAAGCAGCTCATCAACATTTTATTTGCCAAGGTAATAAAATTAAAAATTTGCTACATGCTTACATCCTGTTTGACTCAACAAAGTATTACCCGTTTGCCAGTGGGGGAGCAAAATAATCCATCATACCCTCATTTTTAGGGCTGCAGTGAGCGGAGCCCTGCAGATCTCTTGCTTTGAGTAAAAAAGCATTCCCACATTCCTTGTGAATGAAAAACATGTTTAGTGCCAAAAAGTGTCACCTCTGCATCAGAAAAGTCCACACTTGCAGTGTCTTCTCCCCCCCCCACACCACACTTTTTCCCCTCCCTCATTATGTTTCTTACTGCGGAAATCTCTTCTCAACTGTTCCTGATGTATGTCTGAATGCACTGCATTTAGACAGTATCTCCCAGCTTGCACTGTTTGCTGCTTTTCCCAGATATAACTCTGTCTGCTGCAGCTTTTAATCCACTCAGTAATTGTATCTGCCTACTGCCTGTAATACATTCACTTGGTTATTCTGAAGTTATTTCTGTTCTTTAATATTGTTTCTCACTGATTTTAGTCACGGGCATGCTAGTTACTGAATGTCACTTCTTACATCCACAAAGATGATCAAACAGTGAAAAATCAACAACTTTATATTAAAATTTTTAATGTAGACTATCTTTCTCAAAGTGATTAGTTATTGCTGATCTGGGCATCATGTTTGAATGGGAGATTTTACAATACATTTTTTGATTTTAAGCAAAAGGGAACGTAGAATTTCCAAGACAAAAACAGTCTCTCAGTTTCAGTTGGCCCCATACCCTAATGTCAGTTGCAAACAGGCTATGTAAAAACTGTATGTGAGCAGAACACATCACACACAGTCATCTGACCATCTATTCTTAGTAACCTGTCACTTTACATCTTTATAAAGCATTAGAGTTAGCTATTCAGTTAAGTTTTACAAAAGGAAACGGTGTCTGCCATGGTTGAATTCCTTATGATGAAGCAAATGTTTTCTCAGTACATTCCAGCAACATAGTCAAAGCATTTGATTTTCGTGCTTTGTTTTAAACTAACATAGAAGAAAATTATTTTATCACAATGAAGGAGTGCTAAAAATAATAAAATAGATGGATTTTTATGTATTAGTATTTCAAGCAGCTAGTATTATAAATGGGAATATTCAGCATTCCTGAAACAAGATACACAATCCTGTTGTCCCCTTTCAATTACCTAATTTTCATTACTGCAGCCTGGGCATTCAACATTTGTTTTATTTCAACATATTTCAGAACCGTGTTTGTGTACTTTATGTAAGGTGAAAACTGTAAATAATATCACCTTTAAATACATAACAGTGACACTGGGGGGTGCCCAACCCCTCAGTGTCATGATAAGCATCTTGGTCCATTTTTTTTGTTTTTGTGCTTTTCCTGTAACAAGAAAAACATTCATCAATGTCTTTTACACTGTTTCAGACCCCCCACCTAACCCCCCACACACAGCACCCAACATCCCCCCAAGACCTTACTTACCCATCGGGGGTCCAATGCTGAAATCCTCGCTGGACCATAGACACGTCTTCACTCTTCAAAGCCGAAACTGAAGAAACAGGTATGCCATTCAACGTATTTCAATGGGGATTCAGAACTTAGAGGCATAACTTGTTTTCAAGATTATAACCTCATAGCTGGTATGGGGACTGAAATGTATGCTTTCCAGTCCTCAAATGAACAGCTACATGTTTTATTGTGAACATCAGAAAATATTATTGTTTTATTATGTGCAGTCATCTATAATGTTGTTCCCAATCATCAGGAATTGTTGTTCCACTCAGAATTGAAGGATAAATCATGACACATTATCATATATAGTGGATTCCACTTGTAAAACATGCAGATGTATGCACATTCTGGATGTATGCACAAAAAAAACCTGAAGTCCTGACTCTTGCCCCATTCCAGCAGTATTAATTATTTTGTTTGCATGCACAGTTTTTTGGTTATATGCACATTTTTTTTCATCTTGACATACTCCAGCAGGTTCCCAGAAGGTCTTTGTCACCTCTTTGGCAGTTGCATTCCATTGTCATTCCCTTGCATCCACTAGATTGTGCCCTGTAGCTAATCCACTAATAACCTGGCAAATGCCAGAGCCCAGTTAAACCTGTGTCCCTCATACCATAGTGATAGAGACTGCTGTTAGTTTTCAGTTCCGATTAACTCACAGAAGGTGATGGACTGATGGCAAAGGATCTGACTTCGAAATTCATGCTACTCAATAAAAGCTGTAGTCACTCTCGCTTGCTGCAGTGGAAGTGGATTAGCATCAGTGAGTGTTCAGTTTAGTGAAAAATAAATAAAAATGATGTGCTATGATGATGGCTGTCACATCTCACATTGCTTAAAATAAAATTTTTTCAGCATTTCAGATGGCTTAGGTGTATTTGTAAGCATGTGAGTTACATTTTGTAAACAGGTCCCCATTAACTTCAGTATGCACCCATTCATTTCTATAGCATTCTGGTTGTATGCACATTCCTGTTGTATGCACAAATTCAGCATGTCCCAGGCATGTATATTCATCAGGAATCCACTGTATACCCCATTCAAAAAGCTAGGCCAGTAATTCTCACACATGGTACCTGATGTTCAATCATTAGCCAGGTCTGACTTTAAAAAGAGAAAGAAGGACCCAAAAAACTTCTTGCTGCAATATCTTGATGAATTAATCATTTTTATTAGGCATAGGTGAAGTCTGTTTGCTGTACTTCATGTAGTCTTTGTGGTAAAGTAAAAAAAAAATGTTTCTGTCACATTGACTTGATCAGCAAGGCAAAGACTTGGGGCTTTATATACTCCTTGAAGTGTGTGCCACAGAGCAGGTCATACTGTATGGGTGATTGGCAGTGCACAAGGATGGTCACATGATACATGCATTAATAAGATGGTTCTTGTGGTTCCCACTGCTTTTGTAGTCAGAGAGGGGGAGTAGATTGAGTCAGATGAGTCTCTGAATGTTAAAAAGAATGAGTCATATTAGGCTGAAAAAAAAATTGTAGTTACTGCAGAATTATTTTGCTATATGTGAGTGCTGAGGCTTTAAAGAAGGAATCTGATAAGGTCTTATTTAGAGGACAAAAACACTTTTAAAAGATATTTTGATAATTTTATTTGATAGTTTTATGCTGATGCTATTAATGCCTCTAACTGGAATCCATTTGGCAAGAGGAGACTCAGCTCCCAGTTTTCAGTTATGTTAGACTAGGGTACCCATTTTCAAATGGATCCGTACATTTGCCTAACTCTAAAAATCCCAACATCCATTTGCCCACCTCCATAATACCGACACACTAAAAATACCGCCGTACAATAGACTGAACGTTGAAATCCCAACAAAAGTGAACTGCCTTCTAACTGTGGCAGTATTTACAGAGTTGGACAAATGTACACACCATGAGCCCAAATGTTGCAGTCCCGACTGTTTATCAATTAATGAATGTTCTGATGTTCGCTCAGAGACACACAATAAAATATTAAAGGCCACAGCTTAAGATTTAATTAATAACTGCTTTAACTTCCTAAACAGCTTATAAAGTAATGAATGCATAAGCAAATAAGTATCTTGTAAATATCTGTTTACTGAAGTCCTAAGATTTTAGATTATAAACCTCACCTAAGGGCATAGTAACACTTTTAGTGTTTGTGTCCGAAGCTGTCACACCATGAGCCTGAATGTTACAATCCGGACTGTTGGCAGAATTAAGTTCTTTAATTCTATAGGCATAGTAGCAGTTTTTGTGTTTGTGTTTGTTTCAGAGACCAGCCAATCTTGCAAACAATGTTTTTTGTGGAAAGTCGGACTGCTGACTGCAGTTCAGCGAGACATGGAATTGTGTTGACATCATGGACAGTAACTGCTATTGCAATTACCTTACAAATGACCAGACGTCCACGAAGTGTTCCCCAACTGACAGCATGATCAGACAGTTGGGCTGCTGATTGCAGTTCAGTGGCAGCTGTCATTTCATTCAGACCTGAAATTGTATTGACATCGTAGACAATAATTGCAATTTCAATTACCTCTTCCATGTTCAGACTTAGAATTGTCGGATATGTCAGAGACAGTAATTGCAATTGCAATTATGTGTGCTAACATTCAGGTATAAAAGGTGTGGCTGTATTTCTTAACTTATCTGTGCTTTTCAACCAGTCACTAGAATGGCAGCTGTTATGGTTAAGCTTTGCAAGATCATGCTGTCACAAAAGGGCATGACAAATTGTGTTGGGGCTACTTATACGTAAAAATTAGGCAACGGGGAGACCTTTCCTACTGGTGCTGCCAGAAAAGAAAAAAGTGATGTTGTTGTGCAAGCACAGATAAAGCTGGGGGTCAGCACCATCTAAGAAGCCACACTGAACACAATCATTTGCTGGAAACTACTGAGGGATCAGAAGCTGAAGCAGCAGCTTCTCTGAAGGAACGTGCACTGTTCACCAATGATTCACCGGTGCAATTAATTCAGGCAGAGTGTGCCGATGTGCCCTCTGAAGTACAGCAAAATATGCCTTCTCACTATGCACTGCAGTAAGCCATAAAAAGAGTAATGCATGAAAACATGCGGTGGAGCCATGCATGCTTGATGAGGTCACAATACCTGACGATCTTAAGTACCTCAATGGTGAGCTATGTTTGGCAAAGGACTCACTGTGCAATGATGACAAAATCCTTATATTTACCACCAGACAGAACATACTAAAAGTGTCTGCTGCCAATTGCTGATTGATGGATGGCACTTTCAAGACTGTGCCCACCCTTTTTAGGCAATTGTATTCTCTGCATGCAGCAGTGGGCAGCTCAGAAACCAGAAGAATTTTTCCTCTGGTCTATGCACTTATGTCCTCAAAATCACAGGACTGTTACCTGTGACTGTTTCAAGACCTTCACAACATAGCGGACGAGCATGGTGTTAGTCTTGGGCCACAGTACCTTTTAACTGATTTTGAACAGGCAGCAATTAAAGCATGCAAAGCCAAATTCCTAAGATCTATAAACAAAGACTGCCTTTTCCATTTTGGCCAGATAATTTGACGAAAAATACAGAAACTGGGACTCACATCAAAGTACGGCTCAGATCATGATTTTAGCCTCCAGATGAGGCAGTAACAAGCCCTAGCATTCTTGCCTGCAGCAGAAATACCTGCCAGTTTTGAAGCAATCAAATAGGATTTTCTGGAATGTAACATGCCTGTATTGGAATGGTTTGAAGAAAACTATGTCCTGGGCAGGGCCTGCAGAAGGATGTAGAATAACACTATGATTCACAGCCTACCACTTTTTCCACCTGAGTTGTGGTCTGTGCATGACCAGATTATCTCTGGTGTTCCTTGAATGCAGAACAATGTGAAGCCATGGCATAGAAGCTTGGGCTCATTGATAGGGTTAGCACATGTGGGCATTACCAGATTTGTTTGAGAGTTAATTAGAGAGCAACTAGCCACAGAGAGCGCCATAGAGAAAATCAGTCGAGGTCTTCCACGGTCCCCCTTAAAAAAATACTCAGACAACAGAAGAAAAAATAAGCAACATCATTAATGACAAAGACCACAGGTCTGCAAAAGACTTTGTGACATTGCCCACAATATAGCACTGTAAATGTGACCAGCCTATGAGCAGTACAGTGTTATGAGATGGCAAGTCAGTTTTTAAATTACTGAAATAAAGGTTCCTTTTAATTATAAATCGCTTTGTACCTGGTGCTCCAAAATATGCTGCTGTTAGAAAGCTGCATGTTTATTAAAGCAGTGTTCAGGCAGTACTGTCATCTTGGAACTGCTTATTCTCTGCAGACCAAGGAACTTTGAAATGTGACACACAAAAGCCAGTGAAATCATGTGACATCCGGAATGTCATTCTTCTGCATCGGACTTTCAGACTTGGGTAAGGTAAACATATATTCACAAATCAAAACTGTGATTGCTGTGTTTGCTGAATTTGCTTATGTGGCACAGATCGAACTTCACAACATTCATTACTTGTTAAGCCATTTTTCAGCATTCATTATTTTTTCAGCAATTGATGGAAGCAATTGATGAAGCAGTGTACAGACATGATGAGTTTGTGTTTTTACATTCAGGATTTCAGGAGCTGGTAACATAAGCATCGGTATTTTGACTCAGTCATGAAATAGGAATTGTAGTATTGAGCGTCAGGATTATAAGAGTCAAGCAAATGTACCAGGCCCTTTTCAAAAGTCTGGGGTTGTTCCTTACAAATAAATGCAATCTGTAAATATTCTATATTTGAATTCAGAACACAGTGTGCGTGCACTAAACTTTTGAAACATAGGTCCATTAATGTAGCCAAAATGAAGGCCGTACTGGTGGTCTCAACACAAAGCAGAACACCCTGCTGGCTACAGTAAGGTACGTGCTATAAATAAGGTTGTGCTGGCAACAGAGAGGTATGTACCTATAAATCAGGTTGGACTTGCAAGGAGCAAACCTAGTTTGGTCAAGAGTTGGCAGTATAGCCCAGAGGTTAAAGTAATAAGTTATGAATGAGATTGGTACATCCGGCAGACCTGGGTTTGATTCCCACAACCTCCACTTTCATATTGTGTGACTCTGAGCAAGTCACTTTACCTCACCTGTTCTCCCAGGTCACCCCTGAAAACAGACACTTGTGCCTAATGGTCCTTACCCAGTTATAAAAGATGAAAAAAATGTCAAACCAGTTAGTGCTCCTTCACTCACAAACTATATTAAAAAGCTCCATTGTCAATGCTATGAAGTCATTTACTTTCCATTATGGTTCTGTTAACATGTGATTCCCTACCTTTTACATTATAAACTCACCCCCATATGTTGTACCATGCTTCTTAACACACACACAAAAAACTCCTCAGGACCCTCCTCACAATCCCCATAAGCATACTATTAGAATTAATATCCCTGGTAATCTAGTGGCTCCCTCTACCACTGTCAATCCCCATGAGCATCGTGTTAGAATTAATTACAGTTAATATCCCTGATGGTCTACTGGACCCCTTCCTTCACCCAATCTTTGAAGGGATACTGTTAAAATTAATATCTCTGTTAGTTTAGTGGACCTTTCTCACAGTGTTGTCAGTCAGTGCCCACCCTCCACCCAGCAACAGCAGCTTGTACAGAGCCACTTCTCAATTTGACAGCAGATCACTGTCTCACTTATGTAAGTACCAGTATTGCTACAACTCTGAATAGTAATACTGTACTAGTGTGACATCTATTAAAAAGTTTATTGAATTTTCAATAGATAACAGACATCAGGCAAGTACTGTATCTATGCATAGAGTAGCATAGTAAACATATTACAAAACCACACATTTATGAGCCTATGTTACATTTTGAAAATGCAGGCTTGTAACACTGATAATTTACAATATTTTTACCCCAAATTCCTAAGCTGCAGCCCTATCGGCTCTGACCAGAGTTTGTTTACAGTGCTGAGAATCTCAAACAGCTGAGGTAGAGTAGCTGGCCCTTTTTTAAATATGAAGCAGAGATTGTAGGCTGAGTGACAGGCAGGGTTTATATGGTTCAAGCAAGCCTCCCTATGATATGATATATATCCCATAAACTTATCATCCTCACATGGTACCAGAAGTATTTTTCCTAACAGGGTAGAAACAGACGGGACTTGAATCAGCAAATGCCTATTTTGGGAAGGTTAAGACCATTGAACAACAGGCTTGAAGATCCTCTGAAACACTTATTTGCTTAATAAACAAGTGTTGGCAAAAACCAACAATGTTTGTGTGTTTTTATTGTTGTTTTGTTTTTGAAGATAATGCAGAAAATGATTTGAGGAGAAAACAACATTGTAGTTTATGGGTTATGGGAGCAGGGCATGACTTTGAATGTGTGTGGGACTGTGGGTGGCTGCATGTTTGTGCTGTTGGTCAGTATGATGGCAGTACATGTTGGGTGGTCTAAGAGTGACAGCACAGACTGTATGTGTGTGGTGTGTGTGAATGATGACCAATGTGTGTGGGGTGAGTGGTTGAAAGAGTTTGCATCTTGGAAGTGTGTGGGTGACAGTGAGTGTGTGTGTGTGTGTGTGTGTGTGTGTGTGTGTGTGTGTGTGTGTGGAGGACTGTGCTGAAACAAAAATGTTATAAAGGAAGTCTTTATTGGGAAGACTCTTATGTACCATTTAATCATGAGGCTATACTATCATTCTTGTTCCATATTTGTTAGGTATTGTAACACATGATGCAAATTTACCATAAATGTTATAAAGAAACAGTACCAACAAAAATATTGCTTAATCCTCTCTAGATGATTGTACTATATCAGAAAGTGCCATGTCAAAATCTGACCATTTGAACGTTTACTCCTTTTCTCTGAAAGTTCTTTGGCATTACAATTAAATTCACTTCACATTACTCCCTATGCAGCAGTGCAGCCACAGTTTCATATTTAAAGATCAGCTGATACACTCAGACAGATAATTTGTGCAAAGAGCTATTCACCAAAATCGAGTAATTAAATTAGCCATCATTTGTTTTTGTTTTTTTCTTAAAGGATTAAATATCTTTTCCCCCTCACTTCCAATACTTGGCTTCATGATTAAGGATGCCACAGCCCTGCCCAAAAAATCTATGCTTTGTTGATGGGAACTAGGGGACAAGGGTGTAATACTAGTAATAGTGTCAGTATTACTGGAGAAAAATTTGTAACTTAGCATAAGTTTCCTTATCTTGTTATGTAGTTGTACATATTAGCTATATCAATATAATACTAAACCTCAACATGTACTGTACTGTAAAATTGCCTTAAAGTTAAAGAAGTGTATGTAAAGGAAGTAGCTGCCCTGGAGCATGCTGCCACCATATTGTTAAAACTGCAGCCGAGGGTGGACATAGCTTCAGGATCCAGGGTGGTCATTGCCACCAAAGAGGAGGTCCTGGAGGACAATCAGAAGGCGACATCCATAAGGCACAAAATTTGAACAGCAGTGTGTCTGCTATAAAAGCAGAGACACCAAAGAACAACAACAAAAGAACTGATCACTGTTCATTTTCCCACCCACCCCACCCCACACCACCTCCAGTATTCAATTATCTCACTTGGCCCCTCACAGTAGAGACCTCACCTAACAGGAGGGGGCAGGAGGCAGAGTAAAATAAAAGGAGTGCAGCAGGCTGGAATAGCATTTACCTTAAAATTGCATCTGGGACACTAAAATTGCATCTTTCTTGGGCCTTTGGTAAGAAATTGCATCTAAGCTACTGAGTTTGATGGGCTGAGTTTGAGGCATTTGAGGGTACATTGAAACTTGTAATGCACTGCACATGTTGGGGCATTTAACAAGAAATTTGATGTAAACTACTGCATTTGTAGGAACTGTCAAGATAGGCCAACTACTGCATTTGCAGATTCTGTTTAAGATAGGGCTAGCTACTGTGTTTTATGGGCTGGGTTTGGTGTATTTGAGGGTACGTTGAAACTTGTAATGTGCAGCAAATGTTGGGGAAAGGCGCTCTGATCTGTGGATGGGGATTTAATTGTGAGGAATTTGCTCGCTTCTTTGCTAAGGTTGCTGACATCAGATCAGAGATTTGTTCAGTGCGCTCTATGGGGGTGATGGTGGTCGATGTGAGGTCGCTATTCCTTGGTTCTGTTGGATGGAGTTTGATCAGCTGGAGATTGCAGGTGTCATGTGGATTCTCGAAAGCATGTGGCCAAC
Organism: Neoceratodus forsteri; assembly: GCA_016271365.2. Lineage (NCBI taxonomy): Eukaryota > Metazoa > Chordata > Ceratodontiformes > Ceratodontidae > Neoceratodus > Neoceratodus forsteri. The sequence continues at coordinate 780,049,401 of CM028131.1, forward strand.
TAGCTGTAGCTTAGATCCGGGCCCTACCCACCTTTTAATAGGGTGTGTGGAAGTCATTGACCCAGTTCTTGCAGAGTTAATCTGGTGTTCACTTGAGATGGGTGAGTTTCCTAACTCCCTGAAGGAGGCAGTGGTAACACCACTTCTCAAGAAATCTTTTCTTGACCTAGATTGCCCTGTTAACTACTGACTGGTCTCTAACCTTCCCATTGTTGGGAAGGTTATTGAGAAAGTTTTTGCGTTGCAGCTGGAGAACCATCTTACCATCCATGACATCTACGATCCTCTCCAGTCTGGATTTTGTAAGAGACATAGCACAGAGACTGCTCTGGTCAGGTGCTCAATGATCTCCTGATTGTGAGGGACCAGAAGCGCTGTTCCATCTTGGTATTTCTTGATCTCCCATGAACCTTTGACACCGTGGACCATGGGGTACTGCTGGAGTGGCTGCAGGTCATCTGTGGCCTGTCTGGTATGGTCCTCAGATGGTTTCACTCCTTCCTCACTGGTGGGTCACAGATAGTGGTATCAAGGACTTGTTCCTTTGATCCATTCTCTCTGACATGTGGGTTCCCACAGGGCTCCGTGCTGTCCCCAATGTTGCTCACGGTATACGTGCTGCCATTGGGAGACACTGTGAGGCAGTATGGTCTGAGTTTTCACTACTATGCAAATGATACTCAGCTCTACCTGTCCTTTGTGCCTGACCAGGATAGTGCACTCTCAGTGTTTAACAACTGTCTCACAGGAAACCAACACTGGATGAATACCAGCTGGATGAAACTCAGTTATGACAAAATCGAGGTTTTGGTGGTGGAACCGGGTTACCAGATAGAGTGGTCAGCAGCAAGATGTCCCTCAGGGCTTTGGCTTGGGGGTTCCCAGTTGCTGACCTCTGAATGGGTGCGGAATTTGGGGTGATGCTTGACAATGGACTGACGCTTCATTCTCAAGTGTTGGTGGTGGTCAAGTCCTCTTTTTGCCATCTGATGGACATCACCCGGATTTAAGTAACTCATTCTCTCCAGTGATTTTCCAACCCTGGTCCACACCTTTGTGACCTCGCTACTAGACTACTGTAACTCACTATACCTAGGGCTTCCGGGGTTGATATCTGCCATTTGCAGCTGGTGCAGAATGCAGCAGCCAGGTTGTTGTCTGGATCTACTCGATCCAGTCATATTACACCCGTGCTGTGCTATCTGCACTGGCTGCCAGTTCAGTGGCAGATCATCATCAAGGTCAGCTTGCTGACCTATAAAGCTCTAGACAGACAGGGTCTGAGTTATCTGCAAGATCTTCTGAACCCCTACTGTCCCCTCTGACTGTACCGCTCAGTCGATGAGGGTTTGATGGAGATTCCCAGGGTATGGTTGAAAACTTCTGGAATGTGGGCATTTGCATTCAGTGCCCCCATCCTGTGGAATTCTCTACCTCATCAGATATAAGAATGCCTGACAGTGAAGGGTTTTAAAGCCACTTTGAAAACACATCTTTATGGGCTTGCATTTTCTGAATGTATTTAAATTGGCAGCATAATACGCTATGATTTTAATTAGATTGAAGTGTCTCTATAGTTTAGAGTTCTTATTGATTTTAAATGTTTTATTTCTTTTTTTGTATAGCGCTTTGATACACCGTAAATTGTGCTTAACAAACAAAGATTTATTATTATTATTATTATTAAAGTCTGAATGTCTGAATGCTAAGTGTAAACCTTATATAGGGGGTGGGCTCTATGAGGCTGAAGCTCTAGGAGAAGGAGCTTTACAAGCCTAATTCATCTAAAAGTGTGGCTACTAACTGAGGTGGGGCTGATAAGGGCCTAAAAGTGTATACCAAAGGGAAAACAGGGGAAACACAGAAACATAGAATTTGATGGCAGATAAGGACCGCTTGGCCCACCTAGTCTGCCGATTTTTCTACCTAACAAATAAACTGCAGATCCTAGTTAGCCAACAGCTTACTTCCTCCTACCCCCCCATTAGAACTGCCTTATGTCTGTCCCATGCATTCTTGAATTCCCCCACTGTTCTTGACTCCACAACCTCTTCAGGGAGGCTGTGCCATGCATCCACAACCTTCTCCATGAAAAAATACTTCCTCACATTACCTGTGAGCCACCCCCCCATCTTCAAATTGTGCCCCCTTGTTCTTGCACATCTCTTTTCCGGAAAGATGCTACCCTCTTGGACTTTATTGATTCTCTTGAGGTACTTGAAAGTTTCTATCATGTCCCCCCTCTCCCTTCTTTCCTCAAGGGTATACATATTAAGCTCCTTTAGTCTTTCTTCGTATGTCTTCTGGTGCAGACCCTGCACGATTTTGGTTGCCCTCCTATGGACAGCCTCCGCTCTGTCTATGTTCGTGTGGAGATGGGGTCTCCAGAACTGCACACAGTACTGCAGATGGGGTCTCACCAACTGTCTGTACAGAGGGATAACAACTTCCTGTTTTCTACTATTGATGCCCCTCCCTATGCATCCCAGTATCCCTCCAGCCTTACTTTCTGCCTTCTGTCATTGCTTGCCCACCTTTAGGTCATCTGATATAATCACCCCCAGGTCCCTTTCCATTTTTACTGCTGTCAGTATCTCACCCCCCCCATTGTGTACTCTTCCCCTGGGTTTTTGTTTCCCAGGTACATTACCTTGCACTTCTTTGCATTGAATCTGAGCTACCATACATTTGACCATTCTTCCAACCTTGCCATGTCCCTTCTCATCCTTTCCACTTCATCTTGTGAATTGGCCCTGTAGGAGATCTTTTTTTTTTTTAAATACCTTTATTCATTTTCAGTAAGCAGACAAACATACACATACCTGGCAAAGCCAGGGAACACAACCCCAAACTGGTTGTGCGAACTATGTACATCCCCCTATGTACAAGCACATTAGAAACCGCCCCACATTGTGATCAAGCTCCAAGGTCAATAATGCCCTGATAAAGTACGTTGACTGGTGTTAAAGTACTCCCTTCCCTTCATCGACCAAAATCCTCCTTTATTTACCCGCTTGTCAGCATATTTTAATCTGCGGCTCCCAAAGGAGCCTGACTCTTGCCGGGCGATTTCCTAATGTGTCCCCTGGAAAGAGAGAGAGAATCCCCAACCCCTTAAGCCCCTGCAGACCATTACCAATCCCCCTTGTCCTGGTAATGGGCCCAATACAACCCCAATTTTACCATCTAAAAAATTATTAAAGCCCAAGTAATACCAGGAATAATAGGAATAATAAGGGGAAAACAAAAGGAAATTAGGCACAAAGAAATATAAGCATTAAACACTCCGGCATACTATCCTTTGCTAATCACCGTCTGACAGGCAGGCCTGTATTCCAGTATTCGTAACTTGCTGGGAGTAGATTGCATCTAATATTGCCCATCTTTTTATGTATCGCTCTTTTCTCCCCTCAGAGAATAGATGTCTCTTTATCTTGGCCAATACCCCTAGCAGTTCTCTCACCCACTGATCATAGGTGTAGGCCTGATTGTCCTTCCAATGCTTTACTAAAAACGCCTTAACTACCGACACCATTAGAGAAAGATGGTATTTGGGTGCGGTCCCAACAATTTGAGAGAAGTCACCCAGAACACATATTTCTGGCGTTATAAAATCTGTATAATCCAGCATTGGGTCCATGCCCCATTTAATCTACCTCCATAGGGGTGAGATTTTGCTACATCCCCACATTACATGCAACAAGTCACCCACCTCCTTCTCGCATCTGAAACACAGGTCTGTCTGTCTCAACCCTCTACCATATAGCTTCACAGGGGTATAGTATTTGTTGGAAACCAGAAAAATTTGCATATTTCTATACTTGGGTATCACATTATATTTGGTACTTTTCCAAATAATCTCCCACCTAAGATTTCTGGGGGTCATCACTTTGTCCCAGTATGAGATTCGTATAGGGGTATTCGGGCCCAGAAAGTCCAAAAGAATTTTATAAATTTGTGAAAGTGGATTGGCTCTCTGGTTGATTTCCCTTAAGCTCCCCCACGAGAGGGAGTTATCTATGGAGTCCCCCATCCCCCTCCGAAACCCTGCTAACATTTGTTTAAGTTGTATCCTTTGAAAGAAAGGTAGTCCATCACATTGTGGTGGAAGGACTATATCGTCTCCCTAGATCACGTCCCTCAATTTTAGGCCCCATAACTGGTTGGACCACCGGTGTCTAATTACCCGACCTCCTATTACCAAGTTAGGATTACCCAATATGGGCTGGTCTCTGGACTTCATTTGATACCGCTTTTGTACCGGAGTGAGAAAGGACCACCAGGCCTCCGCGGTTTTCATGATTGGGTTCCCATACCCCATCCTGAAAAAACCTTTTTTTAGTTTAGCAAATAGCAATGATTCGGGAGTGAGGCCAAAGCTTGTTAACAGTTGTTTCTCTATTCGCACCCAGGCTGGTATGTAATTTTACCCTTCATCGTTTTCCACCCATCGAGCCATAAGGCCTAAATGGCCTGCCACATAGTAAACATGGAGGTCAGGCAACCTGATGCCACCCTCCACGTATGGAAGGCGTAAGACATTATGCTTTATCCTAGACGGTTTGTCATTCCACAGGAATCCTGAAATTAGCCTCCTAATTATACTAAACCATTTAGTAAGGATACTATATGGGACTAGATATACCGGATATAACAGTCTCGGTAATACATTCATCTTAATAAGGCCCAATCGTGCCGTATAGTTCAAAGGTAGCTTGTTCCATCTTAGTATATCCCCTTGACCGCAGATATGATCCCCCAGATTAACATCAGCCCCATCTCCAAATTTGCTGTAATCCAGATGCCTAGATACCTCATTTTATCAGTACTCCATTGCACTCCCAGGGATGAAAAATCTGCCCTAGAGACATATGGTGTCAGAGGTAGAATTTGTGTCTTTGTAAGATTCAACTTGTAATTAGAGACCTTAGAAAAATGGCCTATTAATTCTCTTACTCTCTCAAAGCTGGATACTGGGTCTTGTAGATGGAGGAGTATATCATCTGCGAAAACTGAAAGTTTTAACTCCATTCCCCCAATCCTAATCCCCTGGACCTTTACATCCCTATTGATAAATATCAAAAGGGGCTCTAGATAGATGTTGAACAGTATCGGTGAGAGAGGACACCCTTGACGAGTCCCATTGTTTAGTTGGAATTCCCGCGAGATATAACCATTACATAATATTCTAGCTGTTGGGGCAGCATATAAATTCTTAATGCCTGTAAGGAGACCCCCAGGGAATCCCATTTTCTCCATTGTAGCAAAAAGAAAGGAATGTGAAACCCGATCAAAAGCTTTTTCAGCATCTAGGGAAATCAGGCTAAAGGTACTTGAGAATCGAGGGCAAAATTTAGGATATGATGAATTTTCCTGAGAGCGTCCTGCGCCCCCCTCCTCAGCATAAATCCTACTTGTTCCTGACTGATTAAACTGGGGGCAATACTCAAAATCCTATTTGCTAAAATTCTGGTGAGAATCTTAATATCTTGGTTTATTAACGCTATAGGCCTATAGCTACCTAGTGCGTCCCTAGGCTTGTCTGGCTTAGGAATTAAAGTGATATAAGCCTGATACAATGGATGATGGTGAATCCCCTCCCGCATTATAGTGAGAAAAACTCTTGGAGTATAGGAAGTATAGTCTGAATATGGGTCTGGTAAAATTTAGCGGTAAGGCCATCAGGCCCCGGTGATCTACCATTAGAAAGAGACTGCACCACTTCAATAATTTCAGATGCTCTTATTGGAGCTTCTAATTCTTTGGCTTGGGCAGGATCCAAGATTGGTAATGGGATTCCTTCTAAAAAATGCTTGGAATCCTCCTCCCCCACCAAATCCTTAGCTTGGTAGATTTCTGTAAAGTATGTAGCGAAAGCCTCTGCCATCTCTTGTGGGTCTGTAACAAGCTTCCCTTCATACTGAACAGATATAATTGTCCTACTTGCCTCCCACTCTTAAATTCTAGCCACCAAGAGACGCCCAGGGACGCCACCCTGCAGTAAGAATTTGCATGTGATCTTATTCAGCCAAAACTCTGTTTTCCCATAGACCATATCCGACAATTCCTTCTCAAGCTTTTGAGTTCCGAGATCTATTTCCCTGAGGACCCTCCAGCTGTGACAAAGAATTAATCGCCCCAATCAAGAATTCCTCTTTAGCCCTTCTTAGCCTCTTATCCTTTGCAGCTAGACCCCTAGCTGCCCCCGCATATAGAAACTTACAGGTAGGCCAAGCTAATCTTTTGTCTTGCAACGTGGGCAATTGGAATCTAATGATCTCCTGTAGGGCCCCCTCCAATTTATCCCTTCTTATGGCTTCTGTCAAGAGAGAGTCATGAAGCCTCCATCGGTAAGGTCGAGGCGGGTGTGGGTCTTGGTTCCCACTGCATCTGAATAAGAGAGTGATCTGAGAGGGTTCTACCCTCTGTCAGAACTTCCTTAATCTCTGAAAGTGCCTCTCTATTAACCAAAAAAAAATCAATTCCAGAGTGACTCTTGTGGGCTGCTGAATAGAATGTCATGTCACTGCCCCTATTTGAAGGGGTCTTGATTGGGTCAACCAGTGCTGCTACCTCTAAAAACCTGGCCAAGGCTAGCTGGGCCTTGGTCATTGGCCCACTGGATGGCAGTATTCTGTCTTCCTGGTTATCGAGATATGTGTTCCAGTCACCCGCTAGGATAAGAGAGTGTGAAGGAAGATTAGCTATATCCCTTTCTATTGAGGCAAAAAATTTGGGATCAGAGGGAGTTGGCCCATATATGGATGCAACCGAGACTGTTTTGCCAAGCAAAGTGCCCGACAAATAAATCCCACTACTATCTTGCCTTATTAGCACTTGTGCCACTTCATACGGGCAGGATTTCCTTATTAGAATCGCCACACCCCCCGGAGGCCCTGTCCTTTCCCACTCTGTATACTTGTCCCACCCACCGCTTCCTGAGACCACCCAGCTCTTCTGTCAAAAGATGTGTCTCTTGTAGGTATGCAATGTGTACCCCTCGTTGTTCAATGTATCACAAAATGACCATTCTTTTACTACTCACCCTGAGTCCTTTAAATTCCAAGAGGTTATTTTAAAACATGACATCAGAAAACATCAAAATTATTTCAAATAAGCCCAGATATTGTGCCCCTTCAGGGTTTGCATCCTTGCTGTTCCCGCACTTGATTCTCTCTTTCCATCCCCCTCATCCCTCCCCTTTACCCCCAACTTAGATTGACCACTCTACCCAATGTTGAGTCATGGATGAACCCATTCCGTGCCCCCAAGCCCCAGCCCTGACACTGAACCCCGAACTGGCCCACGGCTCCCTTAAAGACCTAAACGTGGAAGCCCCATATTCCTCTTCAGTCAACCACCCCTTTCCCACAGCTCCCTCCTGTTATTTTCCAAAAAAAGAGAGAAAAAGAAGGAGGCTACCCTCTCAAAGCTCTTGCTTATAAAATAAATATCGAGCCCACACTGCTCCTCTTTAAATTCCTTATGTCCCGGGGTGATATCCTCCAGTTACTAGTACTACTTAGATCTTAGTCCCTTGGCCATTCCCTCTCCGCCCTTCCCAGAACTGACATGAGGCCAGATATATATGTAACAGTGCCCTCTAATAGCTATAATACTAGCTGTTTAGCCCCTATTGCAATAAGATTCCCTCACCACCTCCCTCTTACAACTCCCTCCCATGTTCCGAACTCACAAGGATATTCTTTGGATCTAATCACAGAAATAGTAGAGTTCGTGATCTCCGTGCCCCCTGACTACTATGTGATGTGTTGATTTCTTGTACTTCGTCACCTCGTGACCCTTCTCTGATCCAGTATACCCAGACCTAAGCCGATCTCTTAAACCCCTAGTTTAACAGTAACGATAAAACACACAGGCAATAGCAACTTTAAAATCCTTTGCTTTTCTTCCATCACAGCCCATCAGGCAGACACGGCCTTCTTCTTCTCAGAAAGCAGTCATGTTGGGGCTTGAATAAATCTGGGAGCTCAGCCCGTAGTCCCTCCAATGCGTCTTTTGCTGTGAGGAACCTCTTCTCTCCAGCCTGAAGATGTACCACCAGAGTTGCAGGGAATTGTAGTCGAAATTTTATTCTTGCACGATAAAGCTTCTTCTTTATTTCTGCATACTCCTTTTGCTTTTCCCGAATCGCTGGCGTTTGGTCTTGAAAAAAACAAAGAGAGGCACCATTCCATTGCAGAGACTTCTTTTGTCTAGCAGTGAGCAGCACATGGGACTTTCCTTGTAGTTGAGAAAGCACATGATATCACCTGGGCTTGTCCTGGTATGTGGCATCTCCCTTAATGCCCGATGAGCTTTTTCCAAGTTGTACCCATCCCCAAATGGTGTGGGGCCCAGCATCTTCAACAGGAGCTCCTGCAGGAAAGAGACACAATCTGAGCCTTCAGCCTGCTCTGGTAACCCCGCTAAAATCAGGTTGTTTCTCCGGTTTCTTGATTCTTGATCCTCCATCCTCTCCTCTAATTTCTTGACCTTTTTCCGAATCATCACCACCTCCTGGTCAATCACAGAAGTCTTCCTCTCCTGCGATGAGATCCGGGCCTCAGCATCGCCCATTCTTTGAGCCAGGGAATGTAATGCCGGCTTTACCATGGCGAAATCAATCACCAGCCCTTGCAGCATTGCCTTAATTTCCCGAAATGTCCTCTGCATTCGAACCTGAACCCCCCTCCTTCCCTGGTTCCTCATCATGTTCGGGTAAGGTAGGCGACTGGGGTTTGAGCCTCTTAGTAGCTGGAGCTCACCCCGCCAAGGGTTCGGCAGATTCGGCTTCCATCACAAAGCAACGATGCGGCCTGAGCTTGCCAATGCGCCCTCGCTGTTTCTTTAATCGCCGCTCTTCGTATCCTCGCAGCCCTTTAGCGATTAGCAAGGAAACACACCCACGCCGGCTCACGGGCTCTTGTTGGCTATTTTAAAGTATATACAGCCAGTCTCGGAGTAACATGTATCTTATTTTGTACTGTGGGGCCTCGGAGAAGCATGGGAGACGTCTCTTCCGAATCAGTTCATCACGTGACTCCCCCTTCCGGCCCTGTAGGAGAGCTTTGTGTCGTCTGTAAAGAGACATTCTTTTCCTTCCAGTTTCTCTGCAATGTCACTTATAAAGACATTAAAAAGGACCTGTCCCAGTACTGAACCGTGCGGTACCCCACTAGTAACCCTCCTTTCTTCACTGTGGACTCCGTTTACTACTACCCTTTGTGTCCTGTTGTCTAGCCAATTTTTTATCCAGGCTACCTCCTTGGGACCCATTCCAAGGCTGGCTAACTTGTGTATTAATCTTTTGTGTGGGACTGTATCAAATGCCTTGCTATAATGTTGGTATGCCATGTCCACAGCCCCTCCCTGGTCTATTACTTTAGTCACACAGTCAAAGAAATCTATTAGATTTGTCTGACATGACCTTCCCATCATGAATCCATGCTGCCTTGGGTCCTGTGCACCACTGGCCTCTAGGTACTCAACAATGTTTTCCTTCCGAAGTGATTCCATCATTTTCCCTACCACTGAGGTCAAACTAACTGGTCTGTAGTTTCCTGCCTCTGTCCTGCTCCCACTTTTGTGAAGAGGAATCACATCCACCCTCCTCTAGTCCTCAAGTACCACCCCATCCTCCCATGATTTGTTAAAGAGAGTAGTCAGCAGTGTCACTAGTTCTACCCTTAGTTCTTTTAGAATTCTTGGGTAAATCCCATCAGGCCCCATTGATTTGTCCACCTTCAATTTAATTAGTTATTTCAGAACCCTTTCTTCAGTAAATGGACTGGTCTTGACCCCTGTCTTCAGAGTGTTTCTCTTGTTTGGTTTAGGTACCTCCCCCTCCTCTTCCTTCATGAATACGCTTCAGAAATATTTGTTCAGTATCCCTGCTTTTTCACTATTACCCTCTGCCCACATTCCTTCCCCTTTATTAAGCCTCAGTATCCCTCGTTTGGTCTTTCTTCACTCCCTAATGTACCTATAAAAGGTCTTATCACCCTTCTTAACAGAGTTGGCTATCCTTTCCTCGGTTTGGGCCTTTGCTATTCTGACTGCCTTCCCTGCCTCATTCTGCTTTAACTGATAAAGTTATCTGCCCTGCTCATTCTGTGTCTCCTTATATTTCCTGAAGGCTGTCCTTTCTCCTTAACCTTCCCTGCCACCTCTTTTGAGAACTATGGTGTTTTTTTCCTTCATTGTGTTTTGTTGATTTGCTTTACACAAAGGCTTGTTGACTCTGTGATGGCTGTTTTGATTTCTCCCTATTGTTCCTCCACCCCTTCTTCTTGCCTGTTTGCTAGTGCTTTTCTGAAACACTCTCTCATTTTCCCAAAGTCAGCCCTCCTAAAGTCCAGTACTCTTGCTTTTGTATGGCTTGATTGTATGGCTGTGTTTATAGTGAACCACATTGTTTAGTGGTCGCTTGTTCCCAGATGGCTACCCACTTCTAAATCTGAGATTCTTTCTCCATCCCCATTTGAGAGTACCAGGTCTAAGATTGCTCCTTCCTGAGTGGGTTCTAATACTAGCTGCCTGAGGCATACCCCTCATAGAGCATCAAGAATGACCCTTCTCTTGGATGTGCCTGCAGCAGCAAAGGTGCTCCAGTTAACATCTAGCATATTCAGGTCCCCCATCAACAATATATCCCCTTTTTCTACCATTCTGAGGATGCCTTCTATCATTTCCTTGTCCATTCCCTCCCCCTGAGAGGGGGGGGGTCTGTTTACAACCCACAAGTGGATTGTGGTGCCATTTCCTGTCTCCAGGGTGACCCAGAGTGCCTCATCTACTCCCTGTTTACTCTTTAGTTCTGTTGCTTTGATCCCTTCCTTTACGTAGAGAGCTACTCCTCCTCCTCCTCTTTTACCCTCCCTGTCCCTCCTGTAGATTGTATATCCTGGTATGTTGACATACCAGTCATGGTTCTCTGTGTACCATGTTTCTGTGACTGCCACAATATCCAGGCAACCCTCTTCCATCAAGGCCACTATTTCAGGGAGCTTGTTACACAGACTATTGGCACTGGTACTTATCACCCTCCACTTTTTGATGGCCTTACCCCTTTTAGCCCCATCCCTGTCCTTACTGCCTTTGCCTTTTTTTTACATTTACCTCTGTCCTGGTCCCTAATGACTTCTCTACCATTTGTGTTTACCTCACTAATTACTGTGTTTTGTGGGGGGAGGCTGGGATTTCCCTACTCCTTATTAGTACCCCCCTTGGTTAGTTTAAATGCTTGCCAGTGAAGCATTTAAACCTCTCACCTAGGATCCTGGTCCCCACCGGACAGATGCAGACCATCGCACCAGTATAGAGGAAATATCTGTATTACTGCTGGTCTGAGTTTTACACTGTTTTGTACTACTTGAATAAGAGTAGATGTGAAGCTGATAAGGTCCTAGTGTGATACATCACAGGGTTACTGGGAGGAATCAGTTGGTTCTGGAGGGGGAGAAGGGACCCATCATAGAAGTAGAAGAGGTGATGATGCTGGGAGAATATTGGAGAGTGGGGGGGCAGAACCCAGGTAGGGGGCCAATAGGGAATGGTGCAGTACTAGGGAAACACCCCTGAGAAAACAGACTGGCTGGCAGGTGAGGGGGGTATAGCAGAAGGGACAGATCATGCCACGATTAGGCAGGAAAGCGTGGTTTCTCAAAATAGGAGTAAGGCTAGTAGGAAGACGTCTGGGCCCAAATGTGAGAAGGAGGGAGGGGTTTTAATGATGGGGGATTCAGTCCTAAAAGGGGCCAGATGGGGAAGCAAAGGGGAGCAGCAAAGCCAAACATGGGTAGAATCAGTACCTGGATTGACAGGGGGTAGGGCACGACAGTCTATTCTGAAGTGGGCAAGGAGAGGGAGGGAGAAACCACAAGTAGTGGTGCACATGGGTACAAATGACTTGGGGTTTAATACAATCAAGTTGATAAGAGAGAGGTTCAATGAAATGGGGAAATTGTGTGAGGAGGCAGGGAGATCAGTGGCCTTCTTGGAAGTGCTTCCAGTACACAGGGCAAGCTTGGCATGGAAAGTTAGGATAGGAGAGTTCAACACTTGGTTGGGAGAGTGGTGTTGAATCAAAGGATCTGGATTAGTGGGAGGCTGGGAAAACACACGGGACAACAGTGACCTATTCACAGAGGACTGGTTACATTTGAGTAAGGTGGGGCAGGAGGTACTGAAACAGAGACTGGTGGAATACATAGCAACTAAGATGGATTTAAACTAGGTGTGAGGGGAGGCATTGTGCAGTGGGAATGCAGAGCCACCAGAGAGGGGGAGCTGGATGAGCTTACCTCCCAAGCTAACAAGGATGGCACCTGGGAAGGGTTGTGGGGGGGGCTATTCATGGGGTGAAACAGGTTTGGGAAGGAAGCTAACAGGCTGGAGGGTTGTCTCACTGAATGCAAGAAACCCAAGGAACAAATCAGCTGAGCTACAGGTCCTCTTGGCAGAGGGGTGGTGGATATTGCAGCCATCATGGAAACTTCGGTCACCCAATACCAGGACTGGGATCTGATGTTCCCAAGGTATAGGTTATTCAGAAAGGATAGGAGTAAGGGGAAAGAGGGGGTGGCAATATAAGTAAGGGAGGAGTTAAGGTGTACAAGGGAGGAAGGGTAGGAGGGTAGGACAGAGGCATTGTGGATGCAATTCCAGGATTTGAAAAGTAGGACACTGAGGATGGGGGTAGTGTACAGGCCACCAACTCAAGCAGATTACATGGACAGGGAGTTAGCAGAGCAGATTAGGAGGGTCTGAGGGAAGTGGAACACCATGATAGTGGGGGACTTCAATCTACCAGGTGTGGATTAGAGCACCCCAGTCCCCTTGAGTGCAAGGGAGCAAGTCCTAATGGAAGCATTCCAGGACAGCTTCCTGACTCAGTTGGTCAATGAGCCAACTCAGTTGCAAAAAACTCTGGACCTAGTACTGTTGAATGGGGAGGCTGTTAGGGAGTTGGGGGTGGAGGACCCTCTTGCTGGGAGTGATCACCACTCAGTGTGGTTCATGCTCAACATGGGCTGGGAGGCTGGGAGTACAGGAACCAGGGTGGTTGACTTCAAGTGGGTGGACTTTGGCAAGGTGGAGGAAATTTTGGGGAGTCATCTGGCAGAATTTAATCCACTTTTGGATGCAAGCCAAAAATGGGAAATCATAAAATGGTGGCTGGTGGACACTACTGGGACATGTACCAAATCACAGAGCAAGAAGGAAAGGGCTAAGAAACCTTTCTGGTTGAATCAGGAAGTCTTGGAAGTGGTGAAGGCTAAAAAAAACAGCATTTAAGAGGTTCAAGAAATCTTGGAAGGCGGAGGGCAAGGAAGTGTATGTGAGGAAGTCCAAAGAGGTAACCAGTCTAGACAAGGTGGCCAAGGCTTCCAGAGAGCTGAGGCTGTCACAGGGCATCAAGAAAGGGGAAAAAGGTCTTCTTCAGATACATGAGAGAGAAAAAGCTGCAAGGACCAGATAGTGAGGATTAGGAAGGATGAGGGGTGGGTGGAGAAAGGGGCAGAGCAGGCAGAAGCACTAAATGAGTACTTCTGCTCTGCGTTCTAGAAGGAGAAAAGTGGGCAGCTACCTCAGCAGATGGGTAAGGTGGGCAGTGGAGGGAAGGGGGTGATAGATGACGTAATTACAGAGGGCAGGGTGCAGGAGGGGCTGAAGGCACTGAGAGTGGATAAGACAAAAGGGCCAGACAGCATTCACCCCAGGGTGCTTAAAGAGATGGCATAGGTCTTGGTGTGGCTGCTGGCAGAACTGTTCAATACCTCCCTGGACACAGGCTGCAAACCAGAAGACTGGAAAATGGCTCATGTGGTGCCCATCCACAAAAGTGGCACAAAGGCTGAACCCAGCAATTACAGACCAGTAAGCCTCACATCCATTGTAGGAAAACCAATGGAGACAATCCCAAAGGAAAGGCTGGTGACCTTCTTGGAAGTCAATGGTCTCCAGGAGTCACCAACATGTGTTTGTGTCAGGCAGATCCTGCCAGAACAACCTAGATGAATAATACGATTGGGTGACGAGGAAACTGGGCAAAGGCCATACAGTGGATGTCCTGTATTTGGACTTCAGCAAGGCCTTTGATTCAGTACCTCATGGGCAGTTTGGGGGGCTGAAATATGTGGGGGTGAGGACAAAGATGGAGACCTAGATAGTGAATTGGCTGAAGTGGAGGTAGCAAAGGGTGGTGGGGGAACTCTCATTTCCAAGGGCTGTGATGAGCAGGGTTCTACAGGGCTTGGTATTGGTCCCGGTGCTGTTTGGGATATTCATTGTAGATATCTCACAGGGTATAAAGGGTATAAGGAGTATTATCAGTCTGTTTTTAGATGATATGAAGATGGGAGCAGTGGTGGACGACATAGTAGAGTAGCAGGAGCTACAGAACAACCTGACTAAACTGAAGGAATGGTCAGAAATGTGGCAGTTGGGGTTCAATGCCAAGAAGTGCAAGGTATTGCACTTCGGAGCAAGGAACCTGGGGATGAGCTACCACTTGGGAGGGGTTCAGTTAGGACAACTGAGAAGGAAAAGGATCTAGTGGTGGTTATAATGGGGAATATCAACAACTTGGCTCAGTGCAGGAAGACAGCAGTAAAAGTCAACAGGATGCTGAGGTGTATTGCGAGAGGAATCCTACCGGGTCATAATGTCACACACTAAATAGCGTGCGGTGTTATGGCTAACCCAGACTTGTGCGCTCCCCGAGTTGGACCCCCCCCCACAGAGTTGAGAATCCTTAATGGGGGTGATGCAGCACCTCATAATGGGGGGTGGGGGGTGGAACTCCCCCACAGAACAAAGACTTATGCCTCATGGCATAAATCGCACAGCAGGATTGTGCCATGCGGCATAATGTCTTGTGACAATATGACCCCATGCCAAGAGGAATCTCCTCCAGAAGTAGGGAGGTGATCCTGCCTCTGTACAGGTCACTGGTCAGGCCACACCTGGAGTAGTGCATGCAGTACTGGCACCTGTTTCTGAAGATTACTGGAGGGGGTACAGCACAGGACAGCAAAGATGATCCAGGAATTGGAGGACAAACCCTACGAGGAAAGGCTGAGGGAGTTAAATATGTACTCCCTGAAGGGGAGGAGGAATCAGGGGATATGACTGAGACTTTAAATACTTGAAGGGGATAAACAAGACTAGAACAGAGTGGGGGTTTAAGTTGAGAAGGGGGAGGGACATGAGAGGGCATGGACTCAGATTGGAGGGGGAAAATTTAAGAGAGATGAGGAGACATTTCTTCATGGAGAGGGTGGTAGCTAAATGGAACACCTCATCCCGAGGTGGTGGTATCCTGTAAGACGATGGGCAGTTTCAAAATGGAATGGGACAGGGTAGGGGGTGTGACAGTGAGGGGAGGAAGGGAGGGTGGGGTATCTGCTATGTAACAGGGCTAGCTACGCAATCAAGCAGACTTGCCAGACTGCAAGGCCTTTTCTGCTGGCAGATTCATATGTTCATACAGTATGCTCGTAAGTCCATATTTCATGTAATTAAAAAGTGGATTTGGGGGCAGGACTGTGGTGATCCTTGGCAGTTCTGTGTGATTTTGAAAATGACATTGTAGGCAGCATTTATGCAAAGAATTACTTAATCCTTTAATTAAAAGTTCAAATTACTGTATGTGCCAGTATGGCTAATGTAACTTCTTGGGCAGGCAGCTCCTTGGCATGAGTTGCCTGCCCCAAGGATGTAATTATGTTTGCTCCCCTTTAAAGTGCATATATATATATATATATATATATATATATGTATACTGTTTATACTCATCCTACCACATGTAATTGGATCTTTGGAATTTATTAATAAATGTTATTTCCTTTCCAGACTAATAAAACAACTATAAACAAACATGTTTCTCTTTTGTTATTTAGCACTCCACATGTATATGGGTGAATCATGTACAATAACAGGCTAACAAACGTCACTGTCTTTTTGATGGACAAAAATGTGATCATTCATATTTAATAGACAGACTCAGTTCCTCAGAAAAACAAGAGCACACCCATAATGACAAGTATGCATAACCTCAGATATGCACACAGGCATTTACAGTACACACACCTACTGACAGAAATGAATACATTCTCAGACAAACACATAAAATGTCAGACACACACCCTGAATCAAAAATAAGCACAAACCCTCGTGCAGTACAAATGGTCTAACTTCTCCTTCCCTTCACAGTGATAAAACTTTCCAGTTTCCCAGATGGTTTGCAGACACCCTTACCTGCTTATGGTGGAGGCTGCTGTAATTTGCTATACTGCTCAGAGAAGAAAGCATACTAATTTTTGGGAACAGAGAGCCTGGAAAAAGACAAAATATTGCTTGGCACATGTGAGGATGGTTTGCCACACGTTTCTATTGTTATTTTCATTTTTGCTTGTTTGAATTAAGAAGAGGCTTACATGATTCCATTTGAAGATTCTTTATTTTTTATACAGAGGGAATGAAATACTACTGAATTTGCTTTTTTCTGTGAACTGCTGGCTGATGTAGTGACCTAATATTTTTAAGGATATTTTTGCAGCATTTAGGATTGCACTGCTGGCTGAGAATTGATTTTATTTTAATTCCTGGGTTCAGTGGTGTGATTGTGTATTCACCCCAGACAAAGCAGTCGGTCTTCACAGAATGGTTTGCTTACATCACAGGTGTTGCCACTTGTCAGTCAATTGATTTTGGGTGGAGTTTGCATTAACTGAGCTGTTGAGAAGCCACACTGTTAGAATTCAAACAGATAGGCCATGCCTGCTTTTGGTGGAGGCAGCTGTAATTTGCTATGATTCCTGGGTTCAGTGGAGTGATTCTGTGGTGATTTGCATGTGCAGTCCATGATGCTTTGCATTGTGGGGGCATGTGTGACTTTGTATTTTCTTGTAATTTGCTGTACTGCTCAGGGAAGAAAGCATACTAATATTTGGGAATTGGGAGCCTGGAAAAAGACAAAATATTGCTTGGGACATGTGAAGTTGGTTTGCCACACTTTTCTATTGTTAATTTCATTTTGCTTATGTGAATAAAGAAAAGACTTGCAGGATTCCATTTGTAGATTGTTAATTTTATGTCCAGAGGGAATGAAATACAACTGAATTTGCTTTTTTCTGTGAACTGCTGGCTGGTGTAGTGATCTAGTATTTTTAAGGACATTTTTGCAGCATTTAGGATTGCACTGCTCGCTGAGGACTGATTTAATTTTAATTCCTGGGTTCAGTGGAGTGATTTGTGCAAGTGGAGTGGTCTGTTAAATTGTTGTGCTGGTTGAATTACTGAAAGGAAGGGCAGCACTCACCGGGCTGGGGGGTCAGAAGTGTAGCTGATTGTTTTCTGAAGGTCACTGGCTGGGAGCCACCCACCCCACCCATGTAATTTTCTTTATACCCAAGGTTCTGACATCACTTCATCAGGAGGACAAGGGTCATACATCTGTCATATCCTTAACAACCCAGTACAGTGCGTAGAGGATAAGCACACATACTATATAAAAAAAAAATTGGGTACTGTATGTGTATGTATATGTATGTATATATATATATATATATATATATATATATATATATAAAATACTTGTATGTATGTTTGTGTGTGTATATGTATATGTATATATATATATATATATATATATATATATATATATATAGGAGGAAGGGAGAGGGGCATATGAGGAGTGGTGCAGTGCACTGGCTATGGGGTGGCAGTATTCTGTGAGACATTCTGGAGGCTGCATTGCTGCCCTATTTTCAGGAAACTGTCAGCTCTGAGGGAGGAGATTACCCATCTCCAGACTGAAATGGCAAGGAGTAGGGAAGCCTCCCCCACCCTAGGAACACCAGTGCCATCACCACTGCCTCAGAGGTTGCCAAGAATGTGGAGCGGTTGGACCACAGTGAGCTCAGGGAGGGTGAGGGTGGTGGAACAGAGGTGCATCCCTCCAGTTGTACCTCTCCACAACTCATATGCCACTCTGGCGGAGCATGGTTCCTCTATGGATGCATCTGCAGTGTAGACCAAGAAGTATGCTGGGAACCTCCACAAGGGAGACCCACAGGAGGGTGGCAAGGGACACCATGGGGGAAGGAAACAGCTCTTGGTGGGGGACTCAGTTGTCAGGGGGTAGAACTGGGGAAGGGAGGGAAAAGAGAGGTAAGGTGCCTGCCTGGCGCCATGGCTTGGACGGACAGGAAGAAAATCCTCTGGATTGCAGGAGCAGCAGCATGGGAGAGAGTGCTAGACATCATTGTCCAGCTTGGGACAAATGACCTAGCTGGCCATGGGATCAATGTAGCGCAGGAGGAGTTTGTGAAGTTGAGGAGATGCCATAGACATGTAGCATGCACGGTAACCTTCACAGAAGTGCTGCCTGTATATGGCATGGGTGAGGCTAGGGTACCCCGCACCATGCAGTTCAATGAATTGTTGAAAGATTGGTGTGGAGCATAGGGTTTTGGCTTCATTGGGGACTGGGGGTCCACATGAAGGGATGTGGGTCTATACTGGCACAATGGTCTGCATCTGTCCAGGAAGGGAACCAAGCTCCTAGGTGATAGGTTTAAATGCTTCATTGGCAAGCTTTTAAAGTATCCAAGGGGGGAGGCGCTAATAGGAAGCAGGAAATTCCAAGCCTCCTCCCACAAAACAAGGTAGTTAGCGAGGTAAACACCAAGGTACAGGGGTCAACAGGTGGCAGGACAAGGGTTAATGGGGGGAAAAAAGACAAAGGCAATAAGGGCAGGGATGGGGCAAAAAATGGTATAGCCATCATAAAATGGAGGGCAATGAGTACCAATGCCCGTAGTCTGGGTAACAAGCTTCTTGAGCTAATGACCCTGATGGAAGAGGGACACCTGGATATCGTGGCAGTCACAGAAACATGGTACACAGAGAACCATGACTGGGATGTCAACGTACCTGGGTACACAATCTACAGGAGGGATAGGGAGGGTAAAAGAGGAGGAGGAATAGTCCTCTATATAAGGGAAGGGATCAAAGCAATGGAATTAAAGGGTAAACAGGGAGGACAGGAGGCACTGTGGGTCACCTTCGAGACAGAGAGTGGCACCACGATCCGCACAGGGGTTGTATATAGACCCCCGTCTCAGGGGGAGGAAATGGACAAAGAAGGTATAGAAGGCATCCTCAGAATGGCAGAAAAAGGGGAGATATTGTTGATGGGGGATCTGAATATGGCAGATGTTAACTGGAACACATTTACTGCAGCCACATCCAAGAGCAGGGTCATTCTTGATGCCCTACAGGGGTCATGCCTCAGACAGCTGGTGTTGGATCCTACTCAGGAGAGAGCAATCTTGGACCTAGTACTGTCAAATGGAAAGAGGATCACAGATATTAGAAGTGGGTAGCTATCTGGGAACAAGCAACCACCACGCAGTGTGGTTCATGATAAACACAACCATGGAGTCAAGCCATACAAAAACGAGGGTACTGAACTTCAGAAAGGATGACTTTAGCAAAATGGGGGAGTACCTAAGGAATGTACTAGCAAATGGGCAGGAAGGAGGAGTGGAAGAACAATGAGGAAAAATCAAAACTGCCATCATAGAGGCAAAAAGCCCTTGTGTGAAGCAAATAAAGAAAACAAAGTAAAAAACCACTTGGTTCTCAAAGGAGGTGGCGGGGAAGGTTAGGGAGAAAAAGATAGCATTCAGGAAGTATAAGGAATCACAGAATGAGGATGACAGAGAACTGTATCAGTTAAAGCAGAAGGAATCGGGGAAGACAGTCAGAATAGTGAAGGCCCAAACCAAGGAAAAGATAGCCAACTCCGTTAAGAAGGGGGATAAAACCTTTTATAGGTACATCAGGGAGAGAAGGAAGACCATAGGAGGGATACTGAGGATTAATAAAGTGGAGGTGGGCAGAGGGTGACACTGAAAAGGCAGAGATACTTAATTAATATTTTTGCTCAGTATTCATGAAAGAAGAGGGGGAGGTACCGAAATCAAACAATAGAAGTACTCTGGACAGTGGGGTCGACACCAGTCCATTCACATAAGAAAGGGTCCTGAAAGAACTCCTAAAACTCAAGGTGGACAAACAATGGGGCCTGATGGGATTCACCCCAGAATTCTAAAAGAACTAAGGACAGACCTAGTGACACCACTGACTATGCTTTTTAACACATCATGGGAGGATGGGGAGGTACCCGAAGACTGGAGGAGGGCAGATGTGATTCCTCTTCACGAAAGTTAGAGCAAGGCAGAGGCAGGAAACTACAGACCTGTCGGTTTGACCTCAGTGGTAGGAAAAATGACAGAATCACTTCTGAAAGAAAGAATTATTGAGTACCTAGAGGCCAGCAGGGCACAGGACCCAAGGCAGCATGGATTCACAGTGGGAAGGTCATGTTAGATGAATCTAACTGATTTTTTTGAATGGGTGACCAAAGAAGTATACCAGGGAGGCGCTGTGAATATGGCCTGCCTAGACTTTAGCAAGGCATTTGACACAGTCCCACACAAAAGATTAATAAACAAGTTAACCAGCCTGGAAGTGGGTCATAGGGTGGTAGCCTAGGTAACAAACTGGCTACACAACAGGACACAGAGGGTAATAATAAATGGAGTACACTCTGAAGAAAGGGGGGTTACTAGTGGGGTGCTGCAGAGTTCAGTACTGGGACTGGTTCTCTTTAAAGTCTTAATATTAGACATTGCAGAGGGGCTGAAAGGAAAAGTATGCCTCTTTGCAGATAACACAAAGATCTGTAATAGGGCTGATACACAAGGTGAGATGGAAAGGATAAGAAAAGACTTGGTAAGGTTGGAGGAATGGTCAAAAGTATGACAGCATAGATTCAATGCAAAGAAGTGCAAAGTAATACACCTGGGGAAAAAAACCCAGGTGAAGAGTACCCAATGGGGCGGGGGGAGATACTAACAACAACAAAAATGGAAAGGGACCTGGGGTAGTCATATCAGATGACCTTAAGGTAGGCAAGCAATATGAAAAGGCAGTAAGGAGAGCTGGTGGGTACTGGGATGCACAGGGAGAGGCATCACCAGTAAAAAACAGGAAGCTGTTATCTCTCTGTACAGACAGTTGGTGAGACCCCATTTGGAGTAATACATGCAGTTCTGGAGACCCCATCTCTGCAAGGACATAGACAAGATGGTGACAGTCCAGAGGAGGGAAACTAAAATGGTGCAGGGTCTGCAACAGAAGCCGTATGGAGGATTGACTAAAAGAGCTTAATATGTATACCCTTGAGGAAAGGAGGGACATGATAGAAACTTTCAAGTGCTTCAAGGGGAATCAACAAAGTCCAAGAAGGTAGCATCTTTCAGAAAAAGAGATGTGAAAGAACAAGGGGACACAATTTAAGGATAGAGGGAGGCGACTCAGGGGCAACATGAGGAAATATTTTTTCATGGAGCAAGTGGTGGACACATGGAACCGCCTTCCTGAGGAGGTTGTGGGGTCAAAAACAGTGAGGGAATTCAAGAATGCATGGGACAGCCATTAGGCAATTATAGTGGGGGGTAGGAGGAAGTAGGCTGTTGGTTAACTAGGATCTGCAGCTTATCCAATAGGTAGAGAAATGGTCAGACTGGGAGGGTCAAGCGGGTCCTTATCTACTTCAAAGTATGTTTCTATGTTTCTCCCAAGTATACATCCCTGATCCACTAACTTGACATGTATATCTACAGCAGTCACACTTCCATACCCAAATAATATCTCCATTCACCTTGTCAGACACGGTTTGAGAACAGATACACATAGTCACACTGGACTGGCACAGACAGACCCACAGCTTTAAACACATGGACCCAGCTGGGTCAAACTAACAAATATTTTAGAACTAACCCTCAGGGATTTTTAAATTAACTCACACAGACCACAGAGCAGAAACACACACTTTGGAGAGCAGACCCACTACAGCCTCCATATGGATACTGACATATATTCTTAACAGAGGCAAATGTATTGTCAAATGGACAGACGTGGAACCCCTTGGACTGAAACACATCGCACGTGTACTAACCAACAGGAACACACAGGTCACAGGACTGACATAGATGGTTCCCATCACACACTCAGCAATGCACAGTAACTCTCAAACTAATTGATATGGATCACCAAATGGACAACGAGCCTTGAAAGAACACATATATGGACACCGTGGACTGATACATGCATGACAGCAATAGTGACAAACATGGACACAGTTGGACAGACATACATGGACCCACAGGTTGACAAGTACACATCCTCAGACACTTAAACTCTCATGTAGATACAGTTATGGGGCCCTATTCTTAAAGCTTCCAGTCAGTGCAAGGGGCTTTCTTCCCAATAATTGGTGCAAAATGCCCCTTGCACCTAACGATGCCCTGGGAGTGATTCAGAAAGGCAGCCTGCACCTACCGCATGCAGCCTGCATCTAACTGGGCTTGCGTCCCCCTTGCACCACACACTGGGCTGCAGCATGGTGCCAGGGTCTTGTGGCAGGTGCAGTCTGCCAGTGCCCCTGCATTGAGATCCACAGATCTCCCCTGTGGTGAAATTTCTTCTTCTTTTTTTTTTTTGCAATTTAATAAGCTTTATTGAGAAAAAAAATATTAACAAAGCTTATCCAGTACAGAAAACATTACAATCAGAGGGGACAAGAACATCCAGAAAATATATACTCTATAATACGATACAATAAAATATGTTGTGTCAAAGTACATCACTATGATGTTGAACTTTCCCCTCAGCACCTGAACCGTCCCTTGAGTAACTCCCTCCCCAACCCCGTGCTGAAATTTCTAAGTACCGTTAGACCAGCCAGGGCTGATCTAAAGGTACTTAGGCATTTCACCACTGGGGGAGTTGACCCCGTTAGCAGCAATGTGCCACAGTCCCCTCTCCCCAATGTCCCCATGAAGTATGTAGTACTCATCATACCCTGGTGGTCTAGTGCACCCCCTCTCCCAAATCCCCTATGTCCCCATGATGTATTACCCTATACAAATTTCCTGGTGATCTAGTGACCCCCTCCAACCCTGATCCCCCATTATACTACAGCAATTAATCATTGGTGGTATAGTGCCCCCCCCACCCTGGTAGGTAGTATTGCCCCCATGCTCACCCCATCCCCAGAATGGGCTGGTGACTGGCATAGCCCACCACTCACCACCATGGCCAGTAGCCAACTGAGTTCTGATGGAGCACATACTGTATACACTATGTGCTCCATTAGATCACAGTCAGTGGCTGGCTGTAGTGGTGAGTGGTAGGCTGTGCCAGTCGCCAGCCTGTTCTGGGGATGGGGGAGTGGAAGGGGACACTGCCTATAGGGGTGGGGGGGCCACTATTCCACCAACCCTTAATTACTATGCATAATGGGGTATCAGGGCTTGGGGAGGCCACTAGATCACTGGGAATTTTGTATTGAGTACTACATCATGGGACATCGGGAAGGGGGATACACTAGACGACCAGGGTCTGACAAGTACTACCTACTTCATGGGGACATCAGGGAGGGGGTCCATTAGTCCACCAGGGAGGTTGCTCTGGTACTATATATTCATATGGGGGTACTTGGGGATTGGGGGTCCACTGGACCACCAGCAAAGTATATGACATTTCATGGGGACATTGGGGAGGGGGGACTGCTAGTCTACAAGCGATAGTCTGGGGACTTTGCCGCATAGTCACCCATGGCTTGTGGCACCCACTCCAGGTGTACCCTCTGTTCGGTGCACTGCTAAGGTTGCCACAAGCCATTGGAATTTGCTGCCGGGATCCTACCCAATTGAGAACTGGGTGCAGGGACCCTGGTGCTCTTAGGTTTGCCACAGCCCTAGATCACTGCACCTTTTCATGATTTTAAGGCTTTATGAGAATTGGGCCCCTGAAGTGACACACAAAGCTCAGACTGACATAAATGAATAAATAAAGTGATACACTAACAGTGCCTCAGAAAGAACTTCAGTGACCACTGAAAGGACAAATACTGACAACATCAGATTGTCATTCATTAAGAACCCCCATTCAAACACACCTGGACAGCAGGACAAACCTGAATCATTGTAGAGGTACACATAATGCCTGGCTCAGAGATACTTCCAGGAACCCAGAAACTGACACCTTCACAGTCAGACAGACAAACAAGGACTCTTGGAAGGAGAGAAAGTCACAGACAAAAATAAAAACATATGAGGAAAAACTGTTTAGCAAAATCCAGCACGGTAGAACCAGGTGTACAACCTAAGGGGTAAATGGTCAGGAGGGATGTAAAGAAATATTTGTTTCCTAAATAGGTCTAAAGAAGTACCGTAGTATGCCGGTGTATGGAAATCCTATCTCCCTCACTTCTGCTTTCATTCTTGTCACAGCTTCACCAGCTCCAAAGTACACCACCAAAGTAAAGCAAGCATTTGTTCAATGCCAGATGTTTTCTTTCTTGTATTTGCTGTGTAGGTGTTTGGCAGTGATAGTGTAGCGGTGAAAATTAAAGGGACACTGTCAACCGTGTTCTACTGAAATCTGACATCCGTTTTTGTTTACCATATTCTGTCTGTCAGACAGGTGTAGTAAATGGATGTGGTGTTTGTTTTTAAGAACGAGGGCCATTTTGTTGAAATTGAAGCAAACTATGCTCATGCGCCAAGGTAGGGTTATTGCACAAAACAGTACAGTGTCCGTTTGTTTACATTCCCAGAGCTGCATTTTTTTCTCCTCGTGCTAGTGGTACGCATGTTCTCGTATAACTGATAATGTGCATCTTTTTGTTCTGAATGCTCACTCTTGTGTACATTAGTGGTCACTGTAGCAGTGATATCGATAGTGTCAGTCGTCAGCTGTGAAGTCAGGTATACGTTATCTATGTGCACGGATAAGTAGCTATGCACTGACAGTTGTAAGTTTTTTTTTGTTTTTTTTTGGGCAGTTCTGTGATACTGCGGTTATGTATGGCATTTACAAATCTACATTCAGTCTTCATTTACTTTATGATTTCTCATATTTAGTGAAAGAAATATTATTATTGCCATCATGAGATGAGTATTGTAGATGCTGACTATTGTGCCAAAATGTATTTCCAGCCAGATTTTTGTACAGCTATTTTTTTTTTATACATGCCATGCGGTGTAAATGTAAGTGGCAGCATTTACCTCAGAACAAAAATAAGTGACTGTAGTGGAGTTGCAAACTGTCTGATGCTATAGTCACACTCACTCAGCAATTTTGTTCTGAAGTGAATGCTGATTTTCTAGATGGATAAATAATACTGTTTTAATTGTTTTTATTGTAGAAACCTGTCTTAAAAAGACCACACCTGACTCTGCTGTCTCTCTCCCTGGCTACTCACTCTTTAGGCAAGATAGAGTCGGTGAGCGCGGGGGAGGCTGCACCGTCTTCCTGCACGACTCCTTATTAGGCCGTGCTCTACCAATCTCAAAGCTTGACCATGGTACCCAGGCCCTCTCTCTTAAGATTATCCTGAACCCCTTCAGGGCCCCTTTGATTATCTCAGTGGCCTATGTTCCCTCTCATAAACAAGCCCAAGCAAATGCATCCCTCATTCACTATCTCTCCAGCCTCCCTCACAAGGTCGAGCAAATACTAGTGGGTGACCTCAACACCAACTGGCTGGCCAGCTCATCAACCCATATCAAGGACACTTTTGCAGCCCTGGACCTAACTCAGTTAGTAACTCAACCAAATTGCTGGAAGCCCTCCATCGGCTCCCACACGTTACTAGATGTCATCCCTACCAACTGACCGCACAGGGTAGTGGATATCACTGTTCACCCCAATCCCCTGAGTAACCACTCACCCATAACATTCTCCTGGTCCTGTCAGCTACCAAAACCAGTGCCCAATGTGGTCTCCCACTGACTAATCCACCCTGGGAGCCTCGACAAACTTAAGCAGCACCTTGCCCTATGGGACTGGTTACTTATCAACCGGGCCCCCAGTATAGACGAAACCCTCGAATACTTCACCTACTCCTTCATTAAGGCATGTGACATCTTCACTCCACTAACCAAGACACGCACTGAGAAATGATGCACCCCATGGATCACACCTTCACTGTCCCTACAGCTCCGGCACAGAGACAATCTCTGGCACAGAGCCATTTCCTCCAGCAAACCTGACAATAGGCAGGCCTACAGTGCTGAGCGCAACAAATGTGCATGGGCAATTCGTAAAGCAAAAGTGGAATACTACAGATCCTCACTTGCCTCCTCCTGGGGGTCTGCCCAGAATTTCTGGGACAATATTGAGGATTTAAATGGGGAAGTCCTGCTCCTCTCCCCCATCCCTACTCAACCTCGATGGGGCCACTATCATAGACCCTGCCAACATTGCTGACTGCCTTAAAACCACATTCTCAGACCTCAGTGCAGTTCTCCCTGATAAATTCTTCGACCCTACCTCCTCCACATCACCACAACACCTTCCCCATCCTCCTTTCCACCTGAGGACCATCTCGCCAAATAAAGTCAGGCACTACCTAACAAAAGCCCTCAAGGGCACCAGCCCCTCCTCGGACCCTCTGGATCCCAGGATCCTTCGACAGGTCCTTGATGTAGTGCTAAAACCCCTGACTGATTTATTAAACTGCTCCCTTTGCCTGGGCCAGTTCCCCCTTGCCTGGAAAAAGGCTGTAATCACCCCTATCCTCAAAGGTGGTGACACCTCCTCCCCTGGCAACTATCGACCAATCTTTATTCTTCCCCCTCTTTCTAAAGCCCTGGAAAAAACAGTAGCAGACCAATTATCAGAATATCTTACCTCCCATAACCTATTATGCAAAGAGCAACATGGTTTCCAACCAGGTCATAGTAAGACCACTGCTCTGGTTGAGTTCTCAAACTTCCTCCATGAATCACTCTACAAAGGCAACCTTGTGGGGACTGTCTATATTGACCTCTCCATGGCCTTTGATACAGTCTGTCACTCATTCCTACTTGATGCCCTTCAACAGCTAGGTCTCTCCCAAGGCACACTGGACTGGTTCACTAGCTATCTTTCTGCAAGGTCTCAGTGTGTCAAAATAAACCACACCCTCTCCAGCACCCACACAGTCTGCTCTGGGGTTCCACATGGTTCCATCTTGGGCCCTCTTCTCTTTAGTCTCTACTTTAATGAGCTACAATCTCCTGTCCCAGTAAAGTCCTTCTTTATGCAGATGATGCTGTTCTCCTCTCCTCACACCCTGACCCCTTCTCTCTTCAGACCACCCTGCAGCACTCGTTTAGCCAAATAGAAAATTGGTTTAGAGACAGCGGACTGGTCATTAACATTAAAAAAAGCTAAAGCAATGTTATTTGCTCACCATCAAAATAAGGCTAAAAACACACCCCTCCATATACGATCCAGCTCACTTCTCCCCATTGAGCAAGTAAACAGCTACAAATACCAGGGCATCACTTTTAACTCCACCCTCACTTTTCACTCCCATAGCAACCTCCTCACCTTAGCAACTAACATGCATACAGGCCTCCTATACCACCATAAGGACTGTTTTTCCCCTGTGGCCCTCAGATTGGCTGTTATCTCCTCTATTCTATCGCTGATAGACTATGGCCTCCAGTCTATGCTGCAGCTGATGCCACTGCCCTCAGCAGAATCCAAGTGGCCCTAAACATAGCCTGCAGGCTCCTCACTGGTGAAGACAGATGAACCCACATATGCACCCTGTACTCCCTAGCCAACATACTCAATCTTGATGAAAGGACTCACTACCAGACCTGCCTCCTGGCAAAAAAAATACTTTTAGGCCTCTCCCCACCAGGAGTCTCCTCCTCCCTTCACATGGCTTCTCCCGCTGCCTCTACTCGCAGTGCACACAGTACTATTCTCAAAATCCTGAAGGCGTGGACCTCACTTGCCCAGAGATCCTTCTACTGCAGCGCACCTCACTGGTACAATGCCCTCCCCCCCTCAACTACCCAACTCCCAAAAATAGGTCCATTTAAGGCAGCTCTAAAGAGCCACCTCCTATCCACCTGCAGCTGCATGTGTACACAACAGGTACTGCCCTAACACTCCAGGCCTTTCCTTCCTCTCAGGTCCTTATTTTTGACCCTGAATAACAACAGCCTCCTCCAGGCTGCACTACCTTAATTTTGAAATTGGCTTTGTACCGAATTTAGCTACTATCCTGTATAGGACCTCCTCACTATTATTGTTTAACCGCTGTATGACTGAGGTCTGTAATATGCCCATGTTTTCTGTATTGTTTTGTTTTTTGCCACCTGCTAAGACTATCCATATACCAATACCCTTCTGTTTGCCTATACTCATGTACTCTGTATAATATGTCTTACTCCACCCTGTTTTTTTTTAAGCCTGTGAATCTGTATGTAATCTGATGTGGAGCCTTTGGAAATGAGTCCCTGACTTAAAGGTTTGTAATTCTGAATAAATAAATAAATCCATCTCAAGTTTATGTTGCAACAATTTGACTTTATTCATCTGTCATGTTGATTATAATCATTATGTTGCTATCCTCTTTCTGGTCTGGTATAGAAACTCTTTTTTTCAGTTATTTGTAAACTGATTTTTGTGTTACTTGCACGCATGTGCAAGAAACACATTGCATCACATTTTTTCACAAGCAGGTTGTGAAGGTGTGGCAGTGTTGTGCCGAATGGCAGCAGCCCATTCAGGGGCTGGTCTCTGCCTGGCCAATAGAGGAGCATGCAGTGGATCACCGCAGTTAACAAGCAGGCCACTACATCAAAGAAATTGAACCACTGCAGTTGGGGAGCACCCCATCAGTACGCAATCAGCTGTTCGTGCACGGGGCCTCCCTGACTGCAGCAGCCAAATACATAGCTCCATGGTGCTGTGTTTCCATGGTGACAGGCAACGGATTCTCCGTCGGCTTCTCACGGTCCTCACAAAGCTGAAGGAAAGCTGCCACCCACCATTCAATGTGCCTTCCTGGTGAAACATTTCAATAAAAAAGCCGACGGGGTAGCCCACTCGGCTATTGCCACCCCCACACCTATACGTGCCAACAGAGGTGCCCAATACTCCTGTCGGCATGCCCCCTTCCTCGTCATTTTGCCAACGGGGGAGCCCACTCCCTGTTGGCATAATGCCCCCCCCCAATTTCTTCTGTGCTGAGGGGGGTGCCCAATCCCCCGTTTCCTAAAGCTCCCCAAACATTCAGGTGGCATGCTGAGAGCCCACCCAGCATGCCAAATGCCCAGTAAAGAAAAACATCCGATGTTGGTTTTATTTTTTAAACCTGCAAACCAGAAAATGGTCCTTGTTGAGTCCGGTGGCTTCCACAACCCCACCCTCTCGCACCCTGCCTCCCAAACCCCCACCCATACTTGCCTCCGGAGCATGGTGCGACGATCTTTGGTGGACTGGGAACAAGTCTGCACTCTTCAAAGCCAACCAAGAACTGAAGAAATGCGGGTAAGCTGTATAATGGCATAAATGTGTTTTTTTTTTTTCCAACTTTGATGCATATCTCAGCCATTTTTAGGAATTATTTCACCAAATTTTCAACATGGGGTTCTTGGGACCCCTCCTCATGAACTCAGTCACTGTCATTTTGTTATTTGGTTGCAAAAGGTGATTTTGCAGTCACTGCATGGAACCCACCTTTTTGGGCCTGATTAACAAAATGATAGTGTCACAGTTCATGGTGGAACCCAAAACCCTATGTTGAAAATTTAGAATAAATTAAAGTGACTGTTTTATAAGTGTGTTGCCATGCAGTTCCTAGTACCATCTCATAAGTTTGAGTACTTTAATATTTTCGCCCAGATTTTCAACATTGCCATTTTACCACACCTTCTTATGAATAGTATGGCTGTCATTTTTCACATCTCACCTGAAATGTGTTTTGTGCACATGTAGCACACAATGACGAGTCAGTGTGCAAAATCAATGTTCAGGACAGATTAAGAATATCACAGTGACACTGTTTTATGAGGTAGGCCCTCAAAACCTATGGTGAAAATTTGGTGAAAGAATTCCCCAAAATTACTGTTTTATGAGCATGCATTGCCGAGTTCCTATGCATGTTCGTAACTTAGAGCATTTTTAATATTTTCACTCCAGATTTTCAGCATTGCCATTTTACCACACCTCCTTATGAACAGTACAACTGTCATTTTTCACATATCACCAAAATGTGTTTTCGGACATGTAGTGCACAGTGGCGTGGTTGGTGTGCGAAATCAATGTTCGGGACAGAGTAAGAAAATCACAGTGACAGTGTTCATGAGCAGAGGCTATGTTGAAAATTTGGTGACAAAAGTCCATAAAATGACTGTTAGGAGGGTGCATGAAAATTGCACAATGCATGCTCGTAAGTTCACAAATTCGTAATTTTTTCAGTCCAGATTTTCAACATTGGCATTTTTGCACACCTCCATATGAATAGTACAGCTGTCATTTTTCACACCCTGGCTGAAATGTGTTTTTGCACTTCCGACGCAGAATAGCACGGTTGCTGTGGGAAATCAGTGTTTGGGATAGATTAAGAAAATCACAGTGACACTGTTTATGAGTGGAGTTCCCAAAATGCTTGTGTTGAAAATCTGCTGTAAAAAATCCCCAAACTAATTACATTATGGGTGTGCATTGCACAGTTTCTACGCACACTAGTGACTTCACCAGTTTTTTTATATTTTCATTCCAGATTTTCAACATTGCCATTTTTATACACCTCCTCATGAACAGTACAGCTGTCATTTTTCACATCCTGTTTGAAATGTGTATTCGGACCTGTGGCGCCAAATGGCACAGTCACTGTGCAGAATCACCTTTCGGCTAACGGACTGATAGTGCCTCTGTTCATATGGTGGGATCCCAAAAAGCCCACGTTGAAATCTTGGAGTAAAAATACCAAGAAACACCCAGGGTGTTAGGGTTTTCGACCATAGAAACACAGACTTTGATGGCAGATAAGGACCACTTGGCCCACCCAGTCTGCCCATTTCCCTACCTACTGGATAAGCTGCAGATTCTAGTTAACCAATAACCTACTTCCTGCCACCCCCCACTACAGGAGCCTTATGTCTGTCCCATGCATGTTTGAATTCCCCCACTGTTTTAGACCCAACAACCTCCCCAGGAAGGCAGTTCTATGCATCCACCACTCTCTCGGTGGTAAACAAATTTCCTCACATTACCCCTGAGTCGCCCCCCCTCTATCTTTAAATTGTGCCCCCTTGTTCTTACACATCTCTTTTCTGAAAGATGCTACCCTCCTGACTTTGTTGATTCCCTTCAGGTACTTGAATGTTTCTATCATGTCCCTCTGTCCCTCCTTTCATCAAGGGTATACATATTAAGCTCTCTCAGTCTCTCTTCATATGGTTTCTGTTGCAGACCCTGCACCATTTTAGTTGCCCTTCTCTGGACTGCTTCCATCCTGTCTATGTCCTTGCGTAGATGAGGTCTCCAAAACTGCATAACCATAATGCCCTCTACCCTGTAGGGACTGACAGGTGTCAGGGATGTGACTTGGGATTGTTGACAGTAATGCTCATGCCATTCCACCCCCACTCACACTCTTCAGCCAATGAAAGGCATTGAGGTGCGCCTTGGACTCTTTGGCCCCAGAGTTCATCCCATTCTCCCATACTGCGCCCATTTTGGCATATTTCCTTATGGAATGTGATGAATAAAGCCCAAACACCCAAAGCACACCTCAACACTTGTCAGTGTCTGCAGGGTAAGGTGAGGAGAAATATCATGGCTTATGGGTGACGACCCAAAGGCACACCCCAATGTCTGTCCATCTCTGCAAGGTGGGGGTGGTGTCAGTTCAGTACTTTACTGCCATTCCTACACTGCATGGGCCCAATTCTCATAGTGGCCTGCATCTAGCACAGCTGCAGCAAACAGCAGCTTGCACCAATGCCTGGTGCGCCAGAGACCCTGCACCTGATTCAGGTACAGGAGGGGTCCCAGCGGCTAAGTCCCCACACTTGCACTGACCGGAACCCTGCAGCAAACCCCTGGTGCACCACACAGGTCCACCGCAGGCCTCCAGAGACTAACACAGGAACCCTGTCCCACTAGGTAATGGGCTTGTGGACCCAACCTGGTGGTCCGGTGCCCCCCCACCATGTTTGGTGCAATTGGTGCCTGGCCACTGAGGTGAGTTGTTGGATGTGCCAGGCACTGGGGAGCAGTCGGGACTAGTATATGGGGGGGTTTGGGTACCACCTGATGAGGCATGGGTGGGCACTGTACCACCATATGTTGGTGCTGTAGCGCCAATGGGGCAGGCATCGGGGGAGCTGCTGCAAGTATGGGCAGCATCAGGACGGGGGTACCAGCATGTTACATAGGTGGCATCGGGAAGCTGTGAGGGGTGCCATTGGACAACTAGGATGGAGGCCACACATACGGGACCACACTCAGGGGTGTATGGTGGGTGGACCGTCACCCACAGGCATGTCACATAGGGGAGAATGTCTAAGTCCCCTTATGCCTGCCCTGGCTGGTCTAAGGGAACTTAGAATTTCTCCTGACAGGTGATGTCTGTGAATCACAGGATGCAGCTTGCATCGACTGCAGTCCCCCTGCCACCGTGCTGTAGTGCATTGCAGGTGAAGCCCTCTTTAGGGCAGGTGGACTGCAGTCAACGTAGGCCACCTTTGTGAATCACACGGAGGGCAGTCATGGATGCAAGGTGCACATTGCACAATATCTGTTCGCCACAGGCACCTTGTGTCCGACACAGGACTTTGAGAATTGGGCCCCATCTGTCTAACTCATGCACTTCCACTGCTAATGCCAGCAAGCAACCATTCAGCATTGACAAATGCTTGTGTAGTAAGCTCTGGCCCATAAAAGGCTCACAGGTGACCACGCAGAGGGAAGTGAGGTGTTCAAATAGTCACTATATGGTGTTATTTCAGTGTTACAGTAGCAGTGTACACTTCCTGCACACTTCATTTCATAATGCAGTCCATCAGTGTTTAATCAGTGCATCTTCAGGTCTCTCTTGGTGTACATGCAGTGCTGATTCAGTGTGTGCGAATTATGTTAATTAGCACTGTAATCACACTGCAAAAATACTGCAATTAGCAGTGTTTTGTCATCAACACTGCCTGAAGCAGTGCTGGTGTAGCAATACTGGCAGAAGCAGTGTTGTGTCAGCAACAGTGCCTGAAGCAGTGTTGCATTGCTTTTCCAGTGTGTGCGAATTATGTTAATTAGCACTGCATCAACACCTGTAGTGCACTTCAGTGTGCAGTGTGATTTTAGTATCACTCCTGTCAGCAGTGTTGTAGTTCTGTTTCAGTGTATTAGGCTGCATTAAAGATGGCATCGCATAAAATTCAACAAAAACAAAACAGTATTCATCTGCAAGTATCTGCAACCTCAGCAGAGGAAGCTTTGCTTAAGGGTTCCTGAGTGAAAAAGTCATCTGTGAATTCCAAAGAAGATGGCGATCTTGGGGGCTATGTCTATAGGAGGTACTAAAGTCTGTTACCCCATGTTTGACTCAAAGTCACAAGGAAGGGGGTGGACATTTAGTTAAAGGAATGACCAACAATCGTTCTGGTTTGCAGAAAATGGTATGGGAGCCTCCCTGATATGCAGGTCCTCACCAGTATTTCCAGGTTTATCTTCAAAGGAGAAGAGAGCCTCTTCGGACTGGGAGCACATGCACGTGTGGAAAATTATTTTCGGTATCAAGGGGCTGTTCATGAAGTGTGTGTGTGTGTGTGTGTGTATATATATATATATATATATATATATATATATAAATAAAATGAGATTATCAATCGCATTGGACAAACACCATTAGGTGATTGTGCGTATATCGGAGTGCAACCACACACCTGCACTTTTACTCCCTCCAAAACAATTTTGCCATTTTATAAGATAGATAACCCACTGTGTGGTGTGTGGAAGTGCAGTGATATACACACAGCTTGGGTTGTTGATGCACTCGGCCTGCGACCTCCTGTATAACAACACACACCAAGGTGTGCATATATCAGAGCGTGACCGCACACCCTACAGTGGGATGTCTATTACACATACACACACACACACACACACACACACACACATATATATGAGTCAGTACTTGTTGCAAAACAAAAACACTACATTAATGCAGGTATTAGAATGCAAAGCACACAAAGCAAAAAAACGAAAAACAGGGTTTGAGCCTCACGAGTCTTGGCAAATTGGTTGTGTGGTGTTCCCTGGAGTTCCCAACCTTGATGCCCATCCCATACCCCCCAGCCCATAGCCTCCTTTCTAAAACACAAGGTACAGCTCCAACCCAGTGTCTCCCATAGCAGCCATTCGTACCTGTAAAACAAGAACAGCAATGGGCTCACAAAGGATCTACAGCTCGTTATGAACTATTATATGACAACAATGTAGGGTAAACAAAAAAATAACACTTATCTGATACATATGGTCAGTGTCCTCCTACTCCCAGTCAATGTCCTGTCAGGCCTGTAGATATAAAAGGGAAAATGGGTCAGTATGAAATATAAAAATACTGATCAGCTGGGTCAGTTGGGAAGGCTCTGTAGAGGTTAAAATAAAAAAGTGGATTGGGGGGGAGATACCAGACCTGTACCATACCATCAACCTGGCTTTTAGAATGGACTCGGTCACCCGGGGATGTCATGGTTGGGGGAGGGAGGAAGACTCCTTGCCCGTGCCCCTAGAACTGATCTTTTTTGAGGGTAGGTCGTCATGTTGCTCCACACATCAACCAACACAGGGTAGCATAAAGACACCAAGGAACAGATATTCAAGGCACAATGAATGCTTCCCTGGTGGTGTAGTGGATCCCCCCTCCCTTTTCCCAATCTGCCTGTAGAATACATAGAAACACAGGTATGTGATGGCAGAAAGGAACTGCAAGCCCACCTAGTCTGCCCAGTTTGCCTAGATATCCATTAGGCCTTTTCTGTAGCCCCTCCCCCGTGCCAGTTGCCCTCTGTGCTTATCCCATGCCCTCGTGAACCCTCCCACCATTTCCCTCAGTAGTCCATTCCAGTTGTCCACCACCCTCTCAGTGAAGAAGTACTTCCTAATCCTTCCTCTAAGTCCCCCCCAAACAAATTTGGAATTTCCAACTACCATCCATTGCAGTATAGCACACCGCAGCAGGCCAACTGTGACCATCTCTAGGCAGATATACACAGACACAACCAGTCCCAGAACTCCCTGCAGTTGGCAACAGGCAATAGAAGTTCCAATAGCCTGCAGTGCACATTTGAGCCTACACAATCTCTTATCAGATGTTTTCCACTTCTGCTCTTCTCCAGAGGATGTCAGTCCGTGGCAGAACTTAGCTCAGGGAGTTCAGTGGGGCCAGTAAACCAAAGATGAGAGCCTATATAAACTCTTAACATGCACTGTAGGACAATCTCCCATCTCAAAGGACTCCAGGATCTGCTGCAAATAGAAACATAGAAACATAGAATTTGACAGCAGATAAGGACCGCTTGGCCCACCCAGTCTGCCCATTTCCCTACCTGATGGATAAGCTGCAGATCCTAGTTAACCAGCAGCCTACTTTCTTCCTACCCCTACCCCCTAGAATTGCCTTATGACTGTCCCATGCATGCTTGAATTCCACCACTGTTTGTGACTCCACAACCTCCTCTAGAAGGCCGTTCCATACATCCACAACCCTCTCTGTGAAAAAATACTTCCTTAAATTACCTCTGAGCCCCCTTCTATTTTCAAATTGTGCCCCTTGTTTTTGCGTACACTTTTTCAAACATGCTACCCTCTTGGACTTTGTTGATTCCCTTGAGGTACTTGAAAGTTTCTATCATGTCCCCTCTCCCTCCTTTCTCGAGGCTATACATATTAAGCTCCTTAAGTCTCTCTTCATATAGTCTTCTGGTGCAGACCCTGCACCATTTTAGTTGCCCTCCTCTGGACAGCTTCCATCCTGTCTATGTCTTTGCAGAGATTGGGTCTCCAGAACTGCACGAGTACTCAGATGGGGTCTCACCAGCTGTCTGTACAGAGGGATAATAACTTCCTGTTTTCTACTGGTGATGCCTCTCCCTATGCATCCCAGTATCCCCCCAGCCCTCCTTGCTGCCCTCTCACATTGCTTGCCCACCTTTAGGTCATCTGATATGACTACCCCCAGGTCCCTTTCCATTTTTGTTGTTGTTTGTATCTCACCCCCCATTGTGTACTCTTCCCCTGGGTTTTTGTTTCCCAGGTGCATTACCTTGCACTTCTTAGCATTGAATCTAAGCTGCCATACATTTGACCATTCCTCTAACCTTGCCAAGTCCCTTCTCATCCTTTCCACTCCACCTTGTGCATCAACTCTGTTGCAGATCTTTGTGTCATCTGCAAAAGACATACTTTTCCTTCAGTCCCTCTTCAATGTCACTTATAAAGACATTGAAGAGGACTGTCCTAATACTGAACCCTGCAGTACCCCACTACTAACCCCTTTTTTCAGAGTGGACTCCATTACTATTACTCTCTGTGTCCTATTCTCCAGCCAATTTTTACCCAGGCTGTCATCTTGGGACCCACTCCCAGGCTGGCTAGCTTGTATATTAATCTTTGTGTGGGACTGTGTCAAATGCCTTGCTAAAGTCTAGGTAGGCCATGTCCACAGCCCCTCCTGATCAACTACTTTGGTCACCCAGTCAAAGAAATCTATCAGATTTGTCTGGCATGACCTTCCCGCTGTGAATCCATGCTGTCTTGGGTCCTGTGCCCCTCTGGCCTCTAGATATTTAACAATTCTTTCCTTCAGAAGTGATTCCACCATTTTCCCCACCACTGAGGTCAAACTAACAGGTCTGTAGTTTCCTGCTTCTGCCTTGCTCCCACAAATTAAGCTGTCAGTGCAGAATCCAGCAAAACCAGTTCATCATAATCCACTACACTACACTACAGCACACAGCAGGCAAACCAAAACGTTTCCACATGCAAAGTGCACATTGGCACCAGACCCACACTTATGTGGGACCCTTGACACAAGCCAGCCAGTGGGTATTGTGGTAAGGAGGGACAAAACCTTTTACATGCAGGTACATCAGGGAGTAAAGGAAGGCAAGGGAGATATTGAGTGTCTGAAAAGAGTGGATGGAGGGAGGTTAAAAGATGACCGCCAAAAAGCAGAAATACTGAACAAATACTTCTGTTCGCTTTTTACAAAGGAGGGGGCAGGGAATGGGCCAGCATTAATAAGGATGGAGAGATCACAGAAAAGGACACAGCTCCCTTTGCAAAAGAAAGGATCCTCATGGAACTGGCAGCAATAAGGCTATGGGCCAGATAGATGCACCCCTGGACACTGAGGGAGCTAAGGGAGGTGTTAGTTGGGCCTCCGACTACCCTGTTCACCCTGTCTTTGTAAACTGGTGACATGCCCAGGGATTGGAGAAGGGCTGATGTGGTCCCACTATACAAAAGTGTTAACAGGGAGGATGCAGGAACTACATACTGGTCAGTCTAACCACAACAGTGGGAAAAGTAATGGAAATACTGCTGAAGGAAAGAATAGTGGAGCACCTGGTTGTCAGTGGTCTACAGGGGAAGTGGGGAAGGGAACATTGTTTAACCAGGAGTAGCACACTAAGCTGAAGATTGTTTCCAGATGCAACCTGGAGCACAAGGAAGTTAAGTAACTTGCTCAGAATCACACAGTATGCACTTAGACGGCTGTTGGATTCAAACCCAGGTCTCCAGATCTGTAGCTCAGAGCCTTTACCCAATGTGCTATACTGCTCCAGGACCCAAGGCAGTTTGGTTTTATGGGAGAGGTTGTGCTTCGCAGTTTAACTGAGTTTTTGACTGGGTAACAAGGAAAGTGGATGGTGGAGGATGTGGCCTCACCAGATTTCAGCAATGCCTTTGACACTTTGCCACATAGAAGGCTGGTAAATGAGCTGGAAGGTTTAGGGTGGAACAGAAAATAACAAGGTGGGTGGAGAACTGGTTCAAAGACTGAAACCAGAGGGTGGTGGTAAGGCAAATGGGGTGCATTCCAGGGTGGCAGTGGTGTGCCACAGGGGTCGGTGCTGGGACCCATCCTTTTTTAATATCTATAGCAATGATTAGCCCAGTTCCAATCAGGGGAGGAGAGCTGTTCTTTCCAGAAGGAAGGGGTCTGGGCAGGCATTCTGGGGCTGCATCGGCAGTGGGAGAGGATGGAATCACATTGGTGATCAACAAGGAAGCTCCTGTTGGCGGGGGACAGGCCATGCATACCAGGGCCACATCGGCCACAACTTTGCAAGCTGGCGACTCAGGAAGGAGCGGCCAATCAGTGAATAGGGCGCGAACCTTTGACTGCGTGACTGGGCTATAAAAGGCAAATAGTCCAGTCGCAATCGGAGGAGGAGAGCTGTTCTTTGTTCCACACCACCCACCCTGGCCCCGACCTCTATTAAATGGTCGGTGAGGGTGGAGCCTTGGAGGAGGACAAGTCTAGACTGGGTGAACTGGAACACTAGGAAGCTGGATAGTTACTGATTGGGGAAAAGGGTCCTGTACACTGTGCTGCTTGGGCAACACTGACTGCTACCAGGAAGGAGCATCATGAAGCAGACTGTATAAATTACTGTGTATGCCAACTTCATCTGAGGGAGTAGGGAAACTGTGTGTGAATCGATTACTGCTAGGGCCTCTGAGCTGGCTAGTGTTGAGATGGGCTAATTTTGCTTGTGAACTGTCTACTGCTATGGCTAGAAAACTGGCTACTGTCAAGAAAGAGGGAAAATTGCTGTAACGGAGGGGGCAAACTGCTTGGGCTTTAGTGCAACACTGACTGAATTATTTCTGTTAGAGGGCCGCATTGCTCACCTAAAATGAGGGTAGACTTGGGGGTGACCAAAAGGGGCACCTTCGGTAGAGTGATTGGGTGTACAGGGTGCGGGGTGGCACTAATATTAAATTGGGCAAGGAGGTTCAGAGGTTGCCCAGTGTGTTTTCAGTTGGCAGGTCTTGGGAGTGAAGTAGAGATCAGAAGGCAGCTGGAAGGCGGGAGGGTTGGGGAGGAAAGGTGTGGAAAAGACCTCATGAGAGTACACTAGGCCAATATGGCATAACCCAGGGAACAGGTTGATAAGGATCATATGGTTACTCAGGAGGGGTGGGGCATGAAACAAGCAATGTACGGAAATCACTTCATAGGGAGGTGGCTGACCAGAAGGAGGGGGAGGACAGGAGAGAGCAAGTCGGGGGCAAGCATCACACTTACTAATCTATTCGTCCCGCTATATCCGGGAGATGAGGTGGAGAGGCTGGTGGGAGGAGGGGAGCAGGCAGACAGAGAGGGTTTGGTCAGTAAACTGGGGAGATGGGGCAGGAGAGCCAGATCCACAGAGGGAGGGTGGGGAAGGACATTAGCCTAGGTGGGAGGGAGGTGGGAGGATGGGGAGTGCAGAGTGAAGCCAGGGTGGGAGGAGGGGGACTAAGGTGGGCAAGCATCCAGGTTAGGGAAGTCAACCAAGGATAGGAATACTCTAGATGGGCCAGCTTCAGGCGGGACAAATCAGATGAAGTGGGAGGAGGGAGGAAGATGGGGGTAGGAGAAACACAGCAGCTGGGGTGAAGGATGCAGAACTTGGGGGAGGCAAGGAGGAAGCAGTAGAAGGGAGCCTGAATGGTGGATCTGAGGATACCAGCCCAAAAGAGAGTCCAGGGAGATCTGGGTGGGGGACAATCTGTGCCATCCAGGAGGTTGGGGGGGCAAGGAGCAAGCTGGGAGCTACAGGTAGAAGAATGAGCATGGTAGGCAAGCACAGGCTTGTGATCCCCAGGCTGAGGGGGAGAAGTAAGCTGGGGGTTGATGATAGAATGAAGAGCCTGGATGGAATCTAACAGGCCAGTAAAGTTGGGGGGGAGAAGGTGATGCTGCTGGGTGACTCCATGACCTGGGGCATCCAGTGGGAAGGGACGGGGAAGGGAAAAAGCAACCCAGTCAAGGCTAAATGTACCCCAGGCCTATCCGTACTCAAGGCCAAATTCCAGCTATACTTGATAGCATTGGAATGCGGAGAATCCCCAGACTTCCTAAAACATCTGGGAACAAATGACTTAGAGGGGAACAGTGAACTGGAAATCCAGGCAAGATTCGGGAACTGGCCAGGGTTTACCACTCTATAGAAGTGCAATCTCCTTCTTTGAGATTCTGCCAGTACCTAGGGCGTCCAGGGAGACCAAACATAAACTTAGAGGTGTGAACCAGTGGCTCAGGGACTGGCACAGGGCAGAAGGGTATGGGCTGGTGGGGGACTGGGGGATACATAGGAGGACAAGGGGTTATATGCCTGGGATAGGCTACACCTCAACTTGGAGGGGAGTGAGATCTTGAAACTAAATCTTGCTGGATTCATAGTCAAGAGGTGGAGTTTAAACTTGTAAAGTGGGGGGTTAAGTAAAAGAGTGGCTCCAGGAGGGCTGCTTGAGGGTCCAGGTCCAGGGCATGAAAAGAAGGCAGGTAACTGTGATCTAATCCATCCAGAGCTGTGCAAGAAAGGGCATCTAGGGACTGCTCAGGGCCGAGATGACTGGAGAAGGGAGAGGATTCATGGTGGAGAACGGCCCTGATCAATGCTAGGAGCATGGGCAACAAAATGCCCAAGCTCCAGGTAATGCTGGTTAAGGGATCAGTGGATGTGGCAGCAATTATTGAGACATAGGCCACTCAGAAAAATGATTGGGACCTAAATTTGGTGGGTTACAAAATATTCAGGAAGGATAGAGGAGAGGGAAGAGGAGGGGGTGTAGCGCTGATAGTCAAAAATGACATAGTGGTTAGTGGAGTGGAGGAGGCTGTAGGGGTGGAGGAGATCTGGGTAACCCTACAAATGAGGGAGGTAAAGATTAAAATAGGTGGTGTACAGAACCCCAAAGATGGAAGAGGCCCTGGAGGACAAACTAGTTGAGAACATCAAGGGGCACTGTGACTATGGAAAGGGTATGGTGGTGACCATGGGTGACCTTAATATGCTGGGGACAGACTGGGACACTATGGCATCCTCTGTGGCCAGGGAACAGAGACTGATGGATGTGTTCCAATATGCCTTCCTGGTCCAGCAGGTGGGGGAACCTACTAGGGAGGAGTGGATATTGGCTGTTGTCCTAGCAGACAGTGACCAGATAAAGGGCCTGGAGGTGTGCAGCCCACTGGCAGGTGGTGATCACACTACAGCCTAGTTTCTGCTGTATCTGGGGGGGAGGATAACCATTCTAATACAGTAGTAGTGGACTTCAGGGGAGTGGACTTCGTGGGCATGGGCACGATTCTACAGGGGAGCTTGGACAACATTAGGCTGGACATGGATGCTGGCAGCTTGTGGAAGGCCATTGAAGGGGGTGCAGGGAGACTACTAACTCATGTACAAGGTAAGTGTAAGCATGATAGAGCCAACAAGCCGTTGGTGGATAAGGGAGGTGCAGGAGGCAGTGAGGATAAAAGCTGCCTATGCATGTTTTAAGTGCTCTAGGGGGGATAGGGAGAGGGGTATGAGTTGATGGCTAGAAGGGTCACCACAGTGGTGAGGGGATCCAAGGTGAGGAGGCAGCAAAACCTGACTAGGGATAACTGAAGGGGGGAAAAGGGATTCTATAGATACACAAGGGAGAAGAGAAAAGGGAGGGCACAGATCAGCATGATTAGGACTGAGAAGGGATGAACTCAGGAGGCAGGGGAATCAGGCAGAGGTGCTAAATGAGTACTTTGCCTTGATATTTACAGAGGGAGGCAGGGAATCCCTCCAGCCCAATGGGAGGGAAGGGGAGCTAGCAGAGTCGAGAGGCCAGATGGAGTAGAGAAGACTGAAAGAAGTTGGGGTACAGGCTGGACCAAGTCTAGAAGGGATGGGTGATTAAATGAGGTGGGCTGGGGGAGGGAGGAGGGAGGGAGAAATCACAGTGGAAAGGGTGAAGGAGGCCCTTCGGACACTAAAAACTGATAAGGCCACCCTCCTCTTAACAGCTGCGATACAACCACATGCAATATCCAAGGTATACAAATTGCTTCAAGAGTGGGATTCTAAACTCCCATCAGGGGTTTGTTATTATTGGGTCAGCGAACTAAGTCTTACGGATACTCCGGACTTCTGAAAGAAGCTCTGGAATTCTATCTATCGATATGTTAAACAAGATAGACTCAGGCTGACTCAATTTAATATTTTGCATCATCTTTATTTAACACCACACATTTATTTAGATGGAAAGCATGGAATTCTCCACTCTGTTGGAACTGCAAGTTGGTGGAGGCTCTTTGCTCCATATGCTTTGGACATGTCCGAAGATCACGAACTCTATGGAGACCCTTGATAAACTTGTACGCCCTATCCTTGGCTCTTACATGAACACTCCAGAAATTTGTTTATTGCATCTCTTTCCTGATACTACTCCAAGGTCTTGGAGACCCAAGTCTCACTTATTGCTGCTGTTATGAAACTAATAATTTTAAGGCACTGGTCATCTGATAGTTCCCGTCTCTACTGGAGTGGCATGTGAATGTATATTAGCTTTACAGCTAGAAAGGCATATAAGCATATTGAGGCCAGTCGAAAGCCTTTGCATCACGATGGGGTCGTTTAGATCACTTGTTGAGATCCTGGAACTTGAAAGTTTAATTCTTGTTGCTTGGGCCAATTATCCTGTTTTTATTTTTTTTTTTTTCTTTCTCACTTTTCTATAGTAACCTTGGGGTGGGATAAAGGGATATTTTAGGGTAGATAAAGTATTGTTTCTCCTGTCTTTCTCCTCTCCTATCCTGTCTTGGGAGTGTTTATTGTGTACGCCCTAATTGTATTACGACATTTCTCTATGGATGACTGAGCACTATTTGTCATAGAGGTATGTTTCTGTCTACTTGATGTTTGCTGGAGTGGCGTATAAAAGCAATAAAATATTAATTATAAAAAAAAAAAAATGATAAGGCACCGGGGCCAGATCGGCTGCATCTGAGGGTTATGAAGGAATTAGCCAATGAGCTAGCAGCACCACTGACAGCACTCTTACACTTCTCTGCTGACAGGATGGGTGCTTCAAGACTGGAGGGTGGCTCATGTGGTGCCTATCCACAAATGGGGGGGGGACTACAGAGGAGATGGGGAATTATAGACCTGTCAGCCTAATGTTTGTGGTGGGCAAAGTAATGGAGGGCATTATCAGGGATAGGCTCAGGAGGCAGCTGGAAAGGTTGGGGCAACTGGATGACAAACATTATGGTTTCATCCTGGGGAGATCCTGTTAGACCAACCCCATAGATTTTTATGACTGGGACCCTGGACCGGCATAGACGGAGGATGTCCTATACCTGGATT
The DNA here is from genome assembly GCA_016271365.2 of Neoceratodus forsteri. NCBI lineage: Eukaryota > Metazoa > Chordata > Ceratodontiformes > Ceratodontidae > Neoceratodus > Neoceratodus forsteri. Next base: position 780,092,678 of record CM028131.1, read on the forward strand.
TCAGCAAGGCATTTGATTCGGTACCCAAAATGGGCTGCTAATAAAGCTGGGGGTGGGAGGACAGTTGTTCAGATTGGGGGGGATGGGGGTGAGAGGACAGTTGCTCAGATGGGTAGAAAATTGGCCAACAGGGCGAATACAGAGGGTAGTGGTGGGTAGTCTCCTTCCCCACGAAGGTCACCAGTAGGGTCCCCCAAGGTTCGGTACTGGGGCCACTCCTACTTAATGCCTATGTCTTGGATATGGGGAGGGCGGTTAAGAGTAGGATGAGTCTCATTGCGGATTACTTAAAACTGGGAGCATTGGCGGACGGGGACGAAGCGAGAGAGACAGTCCAGAGGGAACTGGATACCCTGGAGGGGTGGTCAAGGAGGTGGGGACTAAGATTTAATGCAGGGAAATGTTGGGTGCTGCATCAGAGGGTCAGAAACCTGGGCCATGTATACACCCGAGAGGGGTCATACTGCAAGCCAAGACGAGTGAGAGGGATCTAGGGGTGGTGGTAGATGTCAAAATGAATAACACTAAAAATTGCAGAAGAACTGCGGCCAAAGCAAACTGGATACTGCATAGCCAGGGGGATTATGTCCAGGAAGAGGGAGGTGATCCTCCCTCTGTATAATGCCTTGGTCAAACCACATCTTGAGTACTGCATGCAGTTCTGGAGACCTCACCTCAAGGATGACACAACACTGCTGGAAAGTGTCCAGAGGAGGGCAACCAGGATGCTTCAGAACATGGGAGGAAGGCCCTATGAGGAAAGGCTGGAAGAGCTTGGGCTGTACTCGCTGGAGGAGAGGAAAGACAGGGGGGAACATGATAGGGGTCTTCAAATATGTAAAAGGAATAAACAGGGGCGGTGCAAAGAGATGTTCAGACTAAAGAAGGTAAGAAACAACCAGGTGACATGAGTGGAAGCTAGAGGAGGGAAATTACAGGGGGGGATGCAGGAGACCTTACTTCATTGAGAGGGTGGTGAAGCCCTGGAATGCACTGTCCAGTAGTCTGGTGGAGGAGGGCTCAGTGGAGGGCTTCAAGAGGGAGTGGGACAGATTCAAGGGTAAACTGAGGAAGAGGATGACCCTCTCTGAGGCTGGGTGGGAAAGAAAGAACCCATTAGGAGGCTGGCTACCATGCAGACACAACGGACCATCCGGCCTATTCTGCTGGCTTTTAGTATGTTAGATATAGTGGAGGAACTGCAAGGGAAGGTGTGCCTATTTGTAGACAATTCGAAGATCTGCAATAGGGTAGACACCCTGGTAGGGGAGGTGAAGGCAGTGAGGGAGGGCCTAAAGATTCTGGAGAGGTGGTCGGAAACTTGGCAGCTGAAATTTAATGCCAAAATGTGCACAGTAATGCACATGGGTGTAATAACCCACAAACCATTTACACACGGTGGGGTGGGGGTAAGGAAACTCAGCAGGACAGAGATCTGGGGATTATAGTTTCAGATAACCTAAAGGCGGAGAACCAGTGCAGCACAGTGGTGGGCAAAGTGAATAGAATGCTGGTGTGCATATGGAGGGGGATAAAACAGAAAGAGGGAGGTGCTGATGCACCTTTATAAATCCATGGTGAGGCCTCACCTGGAGTATGGGGTTTAGTTCTGGAGGCCTCACCTACACAAGGATATAAGACAGGATTGAAAGGGTTCAGACAAGGGCAACCAAGATGGTGCACGCTATGCATAGGCAGCCCTATGAGGAGAGGTGGAGGGAATCTGATCTGTACCCGCTGGAGACTAGTAAGGTGAGAGTGGGAAGCTTATTTGCAAGGAAAATAAGTGCTAGAACTAGGGATCATAAACTAAGATTAGAAGAAGGAAGGTTTAGGGGCAATGTGAGGGGGCATTACATCACTGAGGAGGTGGTGGGAGTCCAGGAACTGATTACTGGAAGAGGTGGTGTGCGCAAAAATGGTGAAAGGATTCAAGGGGGCATGGGACAGACACCAGGAGCTGACCAGTGGGCAGAGTGGGGTGTCTCTTGACAAAGATGATGATTGGGGGTGGGGGTAAGGGGCAGACTCGACTGGCCAAAATGTCACCAGATTTCTATGATTCTAAGGCAGTTAAGTAATTAGGACTTACCTGTTCCATCAGAGTAGGGGAGTCCAGAGTTGGGGTGTCCTTGGTTTGGGGTATTCTGGTAGGACCTGAAAGGGAAGAACAGAGAAGGTTGAAGGGACACAAAGGGTCAGAGGTGCTAGAGGAGAGATAAGAGTGTTAGAATTAAACAAAGATACTTATAAATAAAAGGAAAAAATAGATCAGTATGGGGAAGTTATAGTAGCAAGAGTAGAGAGATACAAAAATGGTATAAAGGAAGAGAAGTTTCAGAGGAAAAGACAAACTAGGTCAAAGTAAGGAAACTAGAGATGGAATAAAAAATGCAGACAGCTAAGAACAGAGAATAAAGTGGTATCTGGGACTCGGCAAAACCTCCCCTTAGCGCCCCTAGGTGACCTGCAGTAGCCAATAAATTTAAGAAGTAGTCCAGATGGGCAGGTGGGAATGCATTTGGGCTAGTGGCCCCTATATTATTTAAAAAAGGGGACACTGTTGGTTCAGGAGTCTTGAGTTGTCCCAGGAGGCCAGTGGTTTGAAAGGTATAGTTCTGGTGATATAATGGGTCACTCCCTCATAGCCAGTAGCAATTTTTTTTTATATATTATCTTTCCCTGAAACCTAATGTGGGGGGGTGATGTCCTTGGGCCCAGACTGTATGTAACAGGCAGGAGACTGTTCAAAAACTGCTGACCAGAAATGCTGCGGCTGTTGCTAGGCAGCCAGTTTAGTGCTACTGAACTACAGTGACAGTAATGTCAGGCACTTTCAACTGCCAGCCCAGAGGGCAACTAAAATAGCGAAGGGTCTGCACCGAAGCCATACAAAGAGACAAGCTGAAAAAATGTATGCCCTTGAGGAAAAGGAGTGGGGGGGACAGGACAGAAAATTTCAAGCACCTCAAGGGAATCAACAAAGTCCAAGAGGTAGCATCTTTCAGAAAAGAGTCTTGTAGAATTGACGGGCAATTTGAAGATAGAGGGGACGGCCTAGGGGCAACATAGAGGAAGTATTTTTCACACAGATGGTGAACACATGGAATGGCCTTCCCTAAGGAGGTTGTGGGGTCAAAAATAGTGGGGACTTCAAGAATACATGGGACAGACATGAACCAGTTTTATTGGTGGTGGAGGAAGTCAGCTGTTGGATAACTAGGATCTGCGGCTTATCCACTAGGTAGGAAATGGGCCAGACTGGGTGGCCAAGCAGTCCTTATCTGCCATCAAGGTCTATGTGTCTGATTCAGCCCACAGAGCTCAGGCTGTAACCTGCTCCATGTGTGGGAATGAAGATGGGTTATTTTTTGGGAGGGGAAGAGACTAGATAAATATGCCTTCACCCATCAGCCACAAAGTGGCATGTGAAGAGTCTCCCACGGGCAGGTTAAGAGTGGGTCTGGAGGTGGGCAGCCAGCAGTAGGTGGCAGGAACCTTTAGCTAAGCCGCATGGTGGCAGACTGTAGGTGCCCTGAGGCCTGATGAAAGGGACTGGAGAGCAAATGCACAAGATTGGGGCTACAAAAGGAAAATCCACAGTGCAGCTGAAGGGGCAATGCCTGAACGACTTAAAAAGTAGCGGTGGGTGGGAGGTAAACAGGGAAATCAGTGGCTCCTGACGGACCAATGAAAGCAGCAAGCACTGCATACAGTAGAGTTGCACAGCAGCTAATGTCAAAGCACCAGGGGCTACCAAAGGATTTGGGGAGGAAAAGAACAGATAAGGTCCAGGACAGCTCACAATTAAAAGCACAGAGCACTAAAGAGAAAGAGCCCTGATGGGTTATAAATAGTAAGCAAATTTATGCAATAGGAGTGGACATAAATGGAGTGTGATAAATCCATTTTATCCGAGCATGTACGTGTATACATGCAGAATCTTACATTTACACATACTGTATAGTTATTACATCATCCTCAGTTAATGTGCATAGTGGACTGCGTCACACATCCCCATCCCTCACCCCCGTTGTTTGACACTGCTTACTGGTATCTTGCTTTTAGTTTTGTTTCTTCCAGGTTGACCGTCCCTCAGCCATGCTACCTGCCATTTAGTCATACTTCTCCCCATTCTTCCCACTATCATACAGTGATCATTTGTTTCTGTTTAACAGTTTTTTTTTTTTTTTTTTTTGCTTTTCTACCAAACCTTTTTCAACTGGCTGCTCCAAGCTGCGCCTCCCAACTGTCGTGACTCCTCTGTATTCTGCTGCGTGTCCTCGCCCACACCTCTCTATAAAAAACCAGACTTTTTTTTTTTACTGCTTCCTAAAACTGATAAGCCCTCAGTCTTATTCTTCCACTCTGGTTTCCCAACCTCGCTACAACTGCCACCAGAGCTCCCGCAGCACATAGAAACTGTCAAGATTTTTTTCCTTAAACTGCATGCTCACAAACCCCACTGCTGATGAGCCCTCACTCTAGGTCACACTTCTGCTGTGGTTTCCAGACCTCGCTACAACTGCAACCATAAGCTCCTGTGAAGTCCTACTCTGTAAACTCTAAATGGTCTCTTGTGGCCCTTATGGCCCTCCCTCTTCCCTGCTTATTTACTGAGATTTCCCTATGTCTATATACCACACATGTTTTAAGCCCCCACTACTACTTTTCACTCCTGACCTCCAGCACTATAATGTTGTCAGTCTGTTCCAGGTGTCTACTACCCTTTCAGTGAAGTAGAAATTCCTCACATCCATCCTACCCCCACCATTAGCTTCATCATGTCCCATGGTCCTTTTTCCTATTTGAAGGAGCCCCACCCCCAGCACCTTGTTCATCCTTGTAAGGTACTTGTGGGTCTTCATCATGTCTCCTCTCTTTCAGGGTTTATACGTTGAGATCCCAGTCTCCTCACAGGGCTTTTGCCACAGCCCATGTACAATTTTAGTTGCCCTTTATACTGCCTCCACCCTATGGCTTTTCTAAGGTGCAGCCTCCAAACCTGGACATAGTACTTTGTAGGCCCTGTCCACACTACCCCTCTGTAACGTTACAGAGTGCCCAAACCGTTACCGCAATAGTTTGCTTTTTTACACCTGTGGCTGGGTTACAGAAGGCGTTTCGGCTAACAGTTATTGAGAAACCACATGGTGGTTTCCTTGTGATTATAAAGCCGATTACGCCTCAGTAACATTACTGGGCATAGTGTGGACATGAGGCACTGGTCTCTGAGTAGCGGTGTGGCTTATCAGGGGATCGGTGCCACTGTAACGGTCGCCCGGCTCCCGGGCGTGGAGCAGCAGCAGCGCGTCCTAAATGACACTGTGGCAGTGTGGACACTGTACCACTCACTGGTTGTAACGGTTTCTATCTGTTACAGGGTTTCGAGAGGTGCAGTGTGGATGGGCCTTAGTTGGATCTCACTAATAAGGGATTATTGCAACACCACCACCTCCTCCTGCTGAAGATACTCTCCCTATGCAGCCCTTGTGATCCTCTAGCCTCTACCCACTGCTTTTGTTACACAGCCCAGCATCCTTCAAAGAAACTCACCAAGGTAACTGAGTCTGCCTTGCATCATATCCATCGGTGCCTTGTTGTTAGAGGACTTGGTGGTTATAGTCCCTCAAATTTTGTTACAGCTTGAAACCCTCATAAAATAGCATAAATTAGGTCCCAAGGAACTTCCCAGTTGCTTGTTGCCACCCCAGCTCAGCTCCCACTCACTAGCAGGATGACAAGATGCGAGTGTGAGGGCGTTTTATTCTTTTGTCTGTAATGGTGGCGTCTTTTATTGATTTTAATGATCTAGACCACCTGGCAAATGAAAACGGGCATCGTCAAGCAACAAGGCCTTGTTATTGAACAGCCCACATTTTGTTGCCAGTAGCCACTATATAGTTTAAAATCATAGAAGTGCTGCCACCATTACATATGGAGTGCGCCTACGTCCTTATTTGGCCTCGCTATCCCGTTAGTGAGTATGGGGGGCTTGTGCAGCAGAAAAACAGAAGTCCTTGGGACCCAGTTTTATATTTTAAGGAGGCTGAACTTTTAATGGCTTATGCATTTAGGACATATTAATTTCTTGGGGTCTTCTGGAGGCAAGGCACCGATGGATGTGGTGCAGGGCAGTATCTTGGCAGGTCTTTTTAAGATCATAATAATTCCAAGGTCCCCCCTTGCTTAGTGATCATCAGTACCAACCCTATAAAGCAACTCTTGGTTTCCTATGCCCTAAGTGCACAATTCTGCACTTTGTCATTGAACCTCAACTGCCCCAATCTTAACCACTTTTTGAGTTTCTCCAAGAGGCATGTGCATGCTCTCTGCTCCCTTCTTAGTGCCCACCCTACAAATTTTGGTATTGTCTGCAAAAAGGCATTCCCTTCTTTGCCAGTTTTTCTGCAGTGTCACTTATGAAGACACTGAAGAGGATCTGCGCCAGTACTAAGCTGAGCTGCTCACTGTCCTATCACTGTAATGAGTGCCATTAACCATCACCCTCTGACACCTTAACCCCCACTCCCAGCTACTACTCTGTTTTCCAACCTGCATTTCTGGTCGCCCCACCCTTCTGTTCAGCTACCACAACACCATCACTCCAGCATCTGCCAGGACTTGCTCCACCATAGAATGAATCCAATATGTGGACCAGCTGCCTAGGTAGTCAGGATACATTTGCCATGTTCTTCCACCCCCTAGGACATAAGCGTCAAGGATGCACAAACACGTGCACAGACACGTGGTGGCACTAAGACCAGTCAATGTCTCTCCCATCCATGGGCTGCTCCCACCTGCACTGCCACTTGTGGTCACTCAGTTGGCAGTACTACAGTGGAGCTGGCTGTCCTCCTTCCCCAGTAGAGAGCCTCTTGTATAACAGTTGATCCTCCTCCTCTCCCCAGAGAGCCCCTGACGTGATCTCATTCCTGAACTAAGATCACCTCCACCACAGGTCATAGCGCTACTGTTAAGCTGAAGGGCACACATGTTAACCAGTTTCTAATTAATTTTACCACTTTGGATCCCTCCTAGGCTGATCAATCTCTTTAGCCTCACCAACCCCCCCAAAATAGTCAACCACCCTCCTCTCTGCTAGATCACCCTTCCAGGCACCAGATATCCTCCATGCAGCTGGACAAGCCTTCTAGCCCCAGCCTTTCTCATAATGAGCACTGGAGCTAGAGCACCACACAGGCTCCAGGTCAACCGCCTACCCAGCCAGCCACCTCCCTACATTTGGACCAGCCCAACTACATTCTATACAACCTCCATGTAGCTGGAGCACCACCCCAAACCTCCACTCTAACAGACCACATATCTGAAGCTGTCCCTCCAAGCCCATGGACCAGCAGTCCCCCACCTAACCACTCAACCTACAGCTACATCTACCAGAAGCCCCATACCAGCCTCACCAACCAACCAACCACCTGCAGCTGGACCTTGACTTCCAACCTTGAACTAGCCCCACCACCACCACCAGCCACCCTCCCTGCTGCTGGCTCACTCTTTCATGCCCTGTACTAGCCTCCCCCAGCAGACAATCCTCCCTGCAGCTGGACCCCTGGGTTCATTCCCACCCACAGACCAGCCTCCCTCTCCTCTGCAGGTTGAGTAACCTCCCCAGAGCTGGACACCCTTTCCAAAAGCTGGACACACCCACCATCCAGAGCAGAACCTCCCTATACCCCCCCCATCACCCTTCCTCAACCATGGATCCCATACTTCTCAACATAATATTAAAAAAAATAAATAAATAAATAATATGTGACACTAACATATTGCATTTGCAGTGTCAGTGGTTCAGCAGTTAGCACACTCACCTCCGAGTCTGGGAGATCAGAAGGCAGTGGGTTCTATTCCCATACCAGGCACTTATGTTAATATCCCAATACTGATGCTGTAGTGCAGCATGAGGGGGATGGCTGCACTCCTGAGGCACTGTCTTTCAGATGAGATGTTAAACCGATTTCCCATCTGCCTGTTCTGGTGGTAGTTCAGGTGGATGTTAAAGATCCAATGGCACTTCTCACATAAAGCAGGAGGATTTTCTCTGGTGCCCTGGCCAAATTTCTCCCCCAATTCACTAAAAATACCACCAACAGCTTAATCTGGTTCAAGGTCAGTTGGCTTTCATCTGTATTCCTCTCCCTCTGGGTTGTGCCTGAAAATAGGCAAGAATCTGTCTAGTGCACTTAGCCGGTCAACAAAAATGAAATAAAATAAACATAAAATATAAATTAATGCAGTCTTCAGCAAAAGAAAAAAAAAGAAAAAATACACTGATCCCCAGATTACAAAATGGATTAACACATGCAACTGTTAAATACAAATATTAAATGCAAAAAAACAGTTCCCCCACAAACGCACTCAAATATCTTCAGTAAATAATTATTCCTTTATCTGCAGGTAACTCCAGATTTTCTCAAATTAAAAAAGTTGCAATATTTTTGCTATGCATTCTGAATTTGCTCAGTTATACAATCTTCCTGCTGTTCATTCTCCTGACCCCCCCACCACCAACACTACTTTAAAGTAACTAAATCAGCAAAAATTCCACAAATAACAAGTAATCTAGAGGCACAATGCATCCTAAACACTTTAAGGGGGGGGTTGATTGAAAATAAAATGTGTATTTCAAAGTTTAGCCAAGAGTTCAGAGAAGAGAAAATGTTTTCAAGACAAAACATTGATAGTGAAACTTGCACAGCATTTCATTTTGAAAGAAAAAAAACACCTGAGTGATAATTCCTTTATTGTATTTAACATTTCAGGGAGTTAAAAAGATGTACTTTTTAAACATAAGCTCTTACCTTAACATGTAAATATTAGCTGTAGGAAACCTCAGTTGTTCAAAAATGGAGACCACAGAGCACTCATGCAGTTTCATCAGACTGGACACAGACAGGAAGAGAGCTGGGAAATGTAGGACTCTGAGTAGTCTTATAGAAAATTAAATTTAGAATAGACTTTTAAAGGGACACTGCCGACTTTTTTTGCACTATATTATTTCAAGGTAAAAATCCACATTTTATTATTGCTTACCTTCTTTAAAATTCATTGGTGTTGCTGGTTGTTTTATCTGTCTCCTTGTTTAGTAGAACTGAAATGCATGGTAATGTACCCAGCTTTGATTGGCTAATTTAAATCCTAAAACTATTCAGCTGACTGTAATCTTCATTTATGATTCAGTTGTATTAAAAAAAAATTGTACTTTTAAGAGCATTGCAGATCTATTTCTAATCCTCATTTAGCAGTAACTTACTTTTGAACAACTAGTCTGCTGAAATACTTCTTAGAATTTAGTATTCTTAGCGGTTGTATTTTTGAATGATGATTAAAGATTATTGAAAATGACTAAAATTAGTCTTTGAAGGCAAATTAATGAATGCTTTAATACTAAATTTAGTATTTGACTTCAGTGAGGGTTCCCGAGTACAGCTCTTTGGGTCTACACCCCCCATGACCACTCACATCTTGAACACCCCCTGCCCAGATGACCTCCCAGCTGGACAATCATATCAACATCCCAATAGACCTCTCCTAAGTTGTGTACCTTGCCTGCAGCTAGTCCACCCTACAAGCCCCAAACCAGCCTCTCCCCATCAACTATCATTCTCCTTGTAGCTGGCTGCTCCAGGCCATCCTTCCTACCCTCAGACACGATCCCCCTACAGATGGAACCCCCCAGACCTGCCTCCCCACCTCAGTAGATCACCTCCCTGCAGCTGGACCAACCTCCCAGTCTCACCAAACAAAGCATCCTCCTTAGAGCTGGACCAGCACCCCCTAGATAACAACTCTTTCTGCAGCTGGACCCACCCAGACTACCCATCTTGCCCACATACCATTTGCCCATCCCACCACTGACCACTCTCCTCGCACATAGAAAACCCAGCCCTGCTAGGTTCCCTTTTATAATCCCAATGCTTATTAGTCTGACATGCTGCATCCCACACACAACAACCCAACAGCCCCAGCAGCCCAACACACTGTGGCCTGACTTAGGACAGGGCCTGACACACTGTCAGGCCAGAGGAGGTCGGGATGCTGTGTGGCTGTTGAGTGGATTTTCCACAAACACATGAAGCACCTGATCCCGATCTACGCCACCCATCCCAGGACCTGAGCCACTACTGAACAGCATGGACAATGTGAAAACACCCACCCCTATGTGGTGCACCCTCCAAGGACACACTGACCTGATCAAAGACCCCCAGTAAGGATGAGTGTCTCACCATTCATGGGACAGGGATGAAATAAATAGCCGTGCATACCCCAGTGTGTTGACCAGCCATCCCAGGCAGCATGGCAGATTGTCCATGCATCCCTGCATGCATGATTATGTCAGCTGACAGTCAGCCAGCTGGGCATGCATGAAGGAATTGGAGTACCATGCCTGTTGGTCAGTGCATGCATGACACTGCTGGCACACAGCAGAGCGGCACAGTGAGAGCATGGATAGCTGCACCAGGAAATGGTCCACAGCAACACCACATGTGAATGCCAGGACACAGAGCAGCATGCCATTGCACCAACCGTGCAATGTGTGCATGTGGCCATGTCATGCTAGCCCACTATGGGCCTGCAGTAACCACACAGAAAAAAGTCTGGAGGTGTTTGGGGGAGCCCATTGTGGCATGAAGGCTGCTAGGTGTGTTGTGGGGGGTTCCACAAGGGCCCATTGCGGGAATGCTGTTACCACACAGTTGCACAGCTGGAAGGATTGGTGGGCACTCACACAGCTTCAGACCTGTGCAACGTGTGGCACACATGAACAGCTGAAAGGATTTTGGGGGACTCGCACAGAGTCAGGCCTGTGCGACATGCGACACACAATGCAGATGTGGCAGTGTGCAGTGGGCTGCTTGGCGACACCCAGCAGTGTTGTGATGAGACATCACCACCAGGTTGGGGTGCATGTTAAATGTGGGGGTGAAGCTTTATTCGACAGTAGGGGGCCACAGTGGCAACCTGGTGGCTGTGCATGATGTGTACTGTGAGTGTACAACTGTAAGGTGCCAAATCACCATGGAAACCCTACAGGGTAGTGTTGGGTGCCATGCCACAGAGGAACTTCAGCAGCTTGCCCTTGTCCTTGGATGCTAGTACCATCCTATCCACCCTCATAGCTCTTCTTGGTGGTGTCCATGCAGTCCACAACAACTGCCTTCCCTGGTGACATAGGTCCATTGCTGTTCCCTGTGGAGCTCTGCTAGCATTGTCATGACCCCTACATGCACCTTCCTGAGCAGGGCATGGAGATGGCAGTGCCAGGTCTCAACATTGCTTTGGGTCCATGGTATACCTCTCTCGTTGAGATCCGCAATCAACCACAGCTGAGTGGGAACATGGGATCGTATCTCGTGGGCACCTTGGTCACCCTACTGTACAGCCATATCCTGCCCACCACATGTGCCTGCTCAAAACAATAGAAGAGTGTGGTGGTATTGGGTGGAATGGTTGACTTCAGGAGGCTGAATGCTGCTGGAATGTCCTGTGCCAGGAGATGGGTGAGGGCTACGAGTTCATGAATCTTCAGGCTGAAGTCTGGGTCACTTCTGTATTGTGGTGCAAGACCAAAGCTCTGGACCTTCCACCACACAATCTGCCCAAAGTGGAACAGGCATCCCTTGTTTATGGCTTGTGGAAATTCCATCTTACGGGCATTGATAGCAGCATGCTCAAAGTCATTGATGATCGTAGGTGGTTTGAGGGTGCAGGACTGTATACTGGCATATTTATTCATCTCCTGGAACAAGGTGCAGTAACATTGCAAGCTCTTTGTCATCATCAGTGTATACACCAATGACATAATGAGGTTGTTAGGGCCCATCCCCATGGGTGCATGGACGGTGTACAATGAGTGAACAGGTGTGGCACAGTCTTGAATGTACCATCCATCACCCAGAAGGGTGCCTGAGCCAGGTCCCTGATGTTGTCCTCTGTGGTGAGTAGAAGGACCTGGTGGGTGGTGCTGCTGGTGATCCTGCTGTACCATGGCCATCCAGTCACCGTCTGTAGCTGCTTGGGGATAGTGAGCTCAGCCAGTGCCACTGGTTCTGGTGAGAGGTCCTTGCAGTGGGTCCTGTTCATAATCTGCAGCAGGGCCCTCTTGCTTGGCAACTGTTGCCACAGCTCAGTGGTCATTGCAGTTGCCTCACTCTGCAGTAGCTATGCGGGGCTAGCCATGGTGCTGTGTGCCTTCTACTTGATGCCAGCCAGCACCTGTGCTGGTAGAGCATCTGTCACCTCCAGAACATGACTGTGCTCATTCTTTTTTCTTTAGGTGGTGCTGGCCATCCTGGAGCAGTGTGATGGCCTGGCCGAGGCAGGACTTGGACTTATGGTGCTGGCAGCACCGTTACACTGTCTCAGGCCATCCTGGTGGTGCTGAGGGTTGAGGCGCTGGATGCCATACCTTGTGCCACGCCAGTGACCCGGGTTCAGGATTGAGCCTGGGCCATCAGGGGTTGACAGGGGAGAACTGGGATCAAACATCCATAGACTGCTTTCCCAGTCCTGGGGTGGGCTGGAGAATTTCACTGTGCTGTATCAGCCCCTTGGGGATGCCCAGGGGCACTACTAGTGCCAGTGACACTAGATGGGGAGCACAGCAGATGTCGGCACATTGCTCCTGGACATCATTGCACATCCATGCTACTGGGGCCAATCGAAGGAAAATGGCTGGGCATGACCTTGCAGCTTGATGGCTGTGCTCTGAGCTACCCGGAGGACTTTGGTGGAGTCCTGTTGAGGAGGGTCCAGGGCTGTCCTGGCTGGTAGAGGCAGAGGGAGAGCCCTCCAGTAAGATGGCATGATGGCCGTCCCTGATCCTCCTGGGTGCAGTTTGAGCTACTCGGCTCTCCAAGTGGGTGGAGCTGGTTGCTGGATGCCCCAAGCCGGAGTGTGTGCCGCAGCAGGTGAAAAATATGATATGTTAAAAAAACAGTACACTGTCTCATTGCATGTCCATTCATGGACCAGGAGGTAGCCATTCACATTTAGCTTGGACTTTCCCTTCATGGATGGTACCACCTCACAGATTGTCCCTGTTGTTGGGGTTGCAATTGAGCACCCTGGCCCCTCCATGGCTTCCACACTGTCCTCCATTGTGCCAGAGGACTGTGCAACACTGACCGGCTTTGGTTCCAGCTCAGGCATTCGGGTGTGATTGCACTTCGTTTGCACATCACACTCCATGGGCCACACCTGTGGCAGCTGCTACTTGTCTGTGGGTGCTTTGTACCAGTACTGTAGTGCCACTGTCTGCCCACAGTCCCAGTGCTTCAAGGCTGTGCTGTGCACCATGGTCACCAAGTTCTGTGTCCACAGTGTCCTGGGCCCCCATCAGCTACTGTGCTGCAGTGGGGCTATGCTCCATGGTACACTTCCCTGCTGTCCAGCATGCAGGAATACAGGGGTACCTGTGTGTTGTGCACTCTACCTACAGGTCAGTGTCCACCTACCTAAGCTGGCCTTTGCATCCCCCAGCATTGGCATCTGTAATTCCCATGCATGCCGTCATGAGTCCATGTCTGTCCGCTGCCGCCATGCATAATTTTCCAATGCCTACCTGTTCTCTATGTTCTCTTGAGCTGTAGTTCCCTGACCTTAGACTTCTCTGGTAAATTATCTATTGTAGCCCTCACTGTGCTCTTTCCTATGGGGCTTGCATTTTCTGCCCCGTGCCGGTTTATTTGCCAGAGTTTCAGTTCACCTGCTTTGTTTACTAACCACTCTCCCTGCATCTGAAATGGCCCCTACCCAGCCAACCACTCTCCCTGCAGCTGAACCACCCTTTCAGCCCCTGGAGAAACCTTCCCCAAGGAAAGCACTGTCCATGGACCATTCCACAGTTACAAGGAGGGAGGAAGAGGCCCCCAGCTGAGTAGGAAGCAACTGCTGGTGGGGGACTTAATTAGGAGAATATACTTGTGATCAGGGTGGGGTAAAGGAGAGGGTGGAATACCTGAGAGGTACTTTGGCTTGGAGGATGAGAGAGACAGTGGATCATTAGCAGCAGGAGATGAGAGGGAGCTAGATGTCATTGTCCACCTGGGGACAAATGACCTAGCAAGGGACGGGGTAGGGGTAGAGGACATTTTAGGGATGGGGAGGGTCCTCAAGCATGCATGGTGGCTTTGCCAAAGATTGCCTATATACATCTGGGGAGAAGATAGACCTCCATACTGGCTTTCAACAGTTGGTTAAAGGCATGGGCAGGGTGGGGCTCAGTACTAGGAGTGGGCCTCTTCAATGTCTTCATAAGTGAAATTGCAGAAGAACTGAATGGAAAGGTATGTCTTTTTGCAGATGCCACCAAAACCTGTTATAGGGTTGACACTCAGGAGGGTATGGAGAAAGGGTTCACCCATGCTGGTGTGACAGCCATGTTGCTGATGCCGATTACGGCACAGGCCATATTACAGCACCAGGCAAAATGTATCCTGGGAGTTACACCACCAAAGAACCCTCCTGGGAAACAGTCTCCATTGGGCCCCTTCCCCTAATTATTCCACAGGTCCAGGTTCTTAATTTACCTGTTCTCCAGTCCTACCCCATCCTACAATCACCCTGCAGGTATACAGTAGATTGGTACTATCCGTGATGTCCAGTGGTTCCCATTTATTTGTTTATTCATTCATTTGTTTGCCAAGTAGGTGCACTGGTCCAAGAACTATTTTCAGGCATGACCTGGGCCATTGAGGAATGCACAGGAATAAAAGCAAGTACACTGAAGGCTGGGACAAGGCATACAATAGACAGTAATAAAAATATACAGGATATTTATATGAAGATATATATAAACTTGCAGCACAATGGATAGATAACATTTATGACAATAGCAGGTACAGTAGTAGCCAAGTTGTAATACAAATTAGGCATGATCTGAGATGATGTAAAGGAAAAAGTGCATCATGGCAGTGTAGGTATGGACCAAGAAGGAAAAGGAGGGAAGGGAAGTAGAGGCATGATAATAAGTTGGGAGGGCAGGAGCAAGTAGTGGAGGACAGAAGGTGAGATCCAAGGACAGAGTGGAAGAGTCCTGGACAGTCAGTGGTGCTAAGTGGAGTGGGCAGGTTGTTCCAAAGGAAAGGGGCTGCAGATGAGAATGAACATTTACCCATACAGGTGGAGACTAGGGGGCACACAAGCATGGGACCAGCAGTGAGGCAGAGCTCTAGAACAAACACTTTTGGCCAAAGAAGGTGGGATTGCGGAGAGGTAGCTCAGTTTTGGATGGCCTTATTGACTGTGCTGATCAGGAGATAGGTCTGTTGGGCTAATGGGGGAAGCCAGCCCAGGGCCTGATAGAGTGAGCAGTGATGTGTTGAGTGAAAGTCCTTGCCCCTGTATATCCAAAGTCCCCACCATGACCCAGTTAGTTTTTTTACAGCAATACTACCCCCTGGTCCCCAGCCTTACTATATATTTGACACCCTTCCACATTTGGCACAGACCATCCTCTCAGCTCCTTGATCAGGCACAAAATGGATGATAGTTCACAATCATGTGCTAACTGTACACAGCTGTTTATACAGTAGGCACATGAGCACAAAACTGGCATTCTATCCTCAGTTGGTCACAGAGGTTGGCAGAGTGTCTGTGCCAATTGCCACTGTGGGGAGAGTGTGTAAACATATGGTGGGGGCCATGAATGGTGCGAGTGGTGGGACTGGGTGGACAGGTAGTTATTGGCAGTTTCCAATGTATGGAATGGACAGCAGCACCACTGAACACCAAGGGAAGTGTGATTTTATTGATGGTGGGAGCTCAAAGGGGCAGTGGTAGGAGGCAGAGGTGATACTACCTGGTTTATGGAGGCAACATCTTTTAGAACCATTTACCAACTGGTCAGAGACTCACTAATTATGCTATTCAAGATATCATTTTGTGATCAAACCCTGTTTTTGGGGTGCAAAGTGTTATTTGAGAGTCACTTACCCATTTAGCGATCGCAAATGCTCTTTGAATGTTCTGGTCTATGTGAACAATAACAGTCCATTACCAGTAAGATAAAGACAAGTGAACAAATAAAAATACGGAATGGAGAGCTGTTCTCCATGAGGTTGATAATGTAATTTATCTTAACAACGCGTTAGAGTACAGAGTATGATGAGATTAATACTGGTACCACTGTGCTACCACATGAGTCTAGGGTTGCTGTGAGAGGTACCAAATACTGAAATGTTAAAATAACGCAGTGCCATTGTGCTACCAGTGTATTCTCCTGGTACCTTCTTCCTCTACCCGTAATCTCCGCTCTTCTAATGGTGGCCCCCTAACTGTTCCAAGAGCGAGATTAAAATCTGCAGGTGACTGAGCTTTTAGTGTTGCCGCTCCCACTCTTTGGAACTCCTTACCAACTGTAGTTAGGGAGGCCCCTACTATAACTGCCTTTAAGGCTCGCCTGAAGACTTTCCTATTTTTGCAAGCTTTTGGGGTGTAATGCTGATTATTTGTATGTATAAATTTTTAATCTATATATTTATGCGGTATGAAATGCTGTAAAGTTTTGTGCGGCGCCCAGAGCCTTCGGGATTGGGTGTCTTTTTAAATAAACTTGCCTTTGCCTTTACCAGTATTTGTGGGAGCTGACAAAAATCTCAAAATTTCGTGATACCATTGTATTACCAATGTATGTGTGAGAGACAGAGAAAATAGTAAAAAATGCCATAGGGATACCATACTGCCAGTGCACTACCAATGCACAGAGGAAAATCTATATATCACCTACTACTGTGATACCAGAGTACCACTGGGTAGTACCATTGTGGATTTTTCAGCTGACCACAGTATTGCCATTGCTATACCACTGTAATGCCATTGTGACAAATTCAGTAAAGGTAACCAGATTGCTGAGACAATGCAGTGCTAAAGAAGTGTGATAAAAATTATAAAGTGTTGCCAGTACTACTGCAGTGTGCAGCAAAAATTTGTGAAGGAAATACAGTGCTAAAGAAGTGTGCATGACAATCTAATAATTATTTGCAGTGCTCTTACAGTCTGCATCAAAAAATAAGAAAGATTGAGCAGTACTACTGCAGTGTGCAGCAAAAATTAGTGAAGGAAATACAGTGCTAAAGAAGTGTGCATGAAAATCTAATAATTATTTGCAGTGCTCTTACAGTCGGTATCAAAACATAAGAAAGACTGAGCAGTGGTACAACAGTGTAGCAGAGAGTCAGTGCAGTGTATTAACAGTGCACTGATGAAAAGCATTGCTTTGTCAGTCTGGACTGAAATAAGACTCAAGATGGAAGTGTGCACTCCACTTTGCTCTGGGCAATGGGAAGCTCATTAGAAAGGAACAGACTGCATCTCCTTTTTAATGTCTTAATAAATGACATTGCAGAGGGACTGGAAGGAAAAGTATGCCTCTTTGCAGGTGACACAAAGATCTGCAGCAGGGTTGATAAACAAGGAAGCGTGGAAAGAATGAGAAGGGACTTGGCAAGGTTGGAGGAATGGTCAGAAGTATGGCAGCTTGGATTCAATGCAAAGAAGTGCAAAATAATGCACCTGGGAAGCAGAATCCGGGGAAGATTACACAATGGGGGGGTAACAACAACAAAATGGAAAGAGACCTGGGGATAATCATATCCAATGACCTTAAGGTTAGAAAGCAATGTGAGAAGGCAGTAGGGAGGACTGGAGGGATATTGGGATGTACAGGGAGAGGCATCACCAACAGAAAACAGGAAGTTGTTGTCTCTCTGTGAAGACAGTTGGTGAGACCCCATCTGGAGTACTGCATCCAGTTCTGGAGACCCCATGTCCACAAGGACATAGACAGGATGGAGGCAGTCCAGAGGAGGGCAACTGAAATGGTGCAGAGTCTGGAAGAGAAGCCACACGAGGAGACACTAAAGGAGCTTAATATGTATACCCTTGAGGAAAGGAGGGGGACATGATAGAAACTTTTAAGTACCTCAGTGGAATCAACAAAGTCTGAGAGGGCAGCATCTTTCAGAAAAAGAGATGTGCAAGAACAAGAGGACACAATTTGAAGATAGAAGGGGGACAGCTCAGGGACAATGTGAGGAAGTATTTTTTCACAGAGAGGGTGGTAGACTCATGGAACAGCCTTCCTGAGGAGGTTGTGCAGTCTAAAACTGTAGGAGGATTCAAGAATGCATGGGACAGACATAAGACAATTCTTGTGGTGGGCAGGAAGAAATAAGCTGCTGGTTAACTAGGATCTGCAGCTTATCCAGTAGGTAGGGAAATGGGCAGACTAGGTGGGCCAAGCAGTCCTTCTCTGCTGTCAAAGTCTATGTTTCTATTTCTCCTGTCTGCAAGCTCAGTCCAGTCCAATGTAGAAAGACTTTGTCACATTTCTTATGAGTCTTTCTTTCTTAAACATGTTTTATCTGTTTACAGGAGTGCACCTGATTTGAGGCCAAAGTCAAAAGCAAATAGTTATAGTAGCAGAACCCCCCCCCACACACACACACACACATACTCACTCCTCAAAAAGCTGTTTAAAAGCCTGCAATTCATTCAAATCAATCCAATTTTCTTACTTAGTTGGGCTTCAATGCCAACAAGTGTAAAATCATGTACCTAGGGCATAGAAACCCCGATGCTGGGTATAGGATGGGGGGAGATATTGATACTCACTAGACATGAAAGGATCCTTGAGATTATTATATCAGAGGACCTCAAGGTGGCAGTATAGTGTCACAAGACTATGGGCAGGGCAAATTCGATTCTGGGATGCATAAGGAGTGGCATCTCCAGTAGGAGGAGGAGGTATGTTGTGCTGCCATTGTATCACTCCCTGTTATACACCTGCTGGAGTACTGTGTCCAGTTTTAGAGTCAACACTTCAGAAAGGACATAAGGTTCAGGATTTTCACAGGAATCCCTACGAGGAAAGGCTGAAGAATCTCAACATGTACAATCTGGAAAAGAGGCAGGCAAGAGGTGACATGATCAAAACCTACAAAGTACCTCACAGGGGTAAACAGGGTACAGTTAGGGAGTTTCCTTCAAATGAGGATGACCACCCAAACCAAGGGACATACAATGAAGCTGGGGGGGGGGGTTCAGGATAGATGTGAAGAAATATTTCTTTACTGAAAGGGTGGTAAACGCCTTCAACAGAATGCCAGGAGAAGTGGTGGAAGCTAAAATGGTAGGGAGCATGAAGCATGCATGGGGTAAACATAGGGCTGTATTAGAAAAAGGGGAAGGACAGGGTCAACGGAGATCAATAGGGCTATTGTCTTTGTTCTTATGTTACCTGACTGTTTAATGCCTGTATTTGTACTCTTCCAGGTCGTTCCTGAAAATAGGCAGGGTCTTTGCCTAGTGTACTTACCCGGTCATCAAAAGCAAATAAATAAATGGAGATGGAGTAGTTTCAAGTTCATTGCAGGAAAAATCCATTGAGCAAGCTCATTCACAAGGAGGTCCTGATGAACTCAGGCAGAATAAGACATGCAGTAACATATACAGGCAGGAGTTGCAAGTAGGTAGAGAATACTTAAGCAGATTGGGTGGGCTGAGCTGTCCTTTTCAGCTGACAAATTCTATGTTTCTGTGGCATCATGTGTTCATTTAGGTGCAGTGTTTATTTAAAGTTGGGCCTAGCATACATCCAGGTGTAAGGTACGCAAGCAGTAATACCCAACAGGGTGGGCGGTATTGGGCAATACCGGACCGCCCAGGGGCATAATGAGGCCTGACGCCACAGGCGGAGGGCCTTATAGTCCCTGGGCGGTCCGGTATTGCCCATACCACCCACCCTGGAGGGTATTATTGCGCTTAGAAAATGGCCTAACTGTAACCTTTTATTTTTTTTCAACCATTTAATTTTTTTTTTTTTAAAGAAAACATTAATTTATAGTTTGCTTTGAAAAATAGTCCCTGTACTGGTGTTCTTGACAATCCTTACCAGTAGAGGGCAGCACAGCATTTTGTTGTTTAGTTACTGGTGAGAGCACGTCCGATCCTTGGCACTTGAACCCCCCCCCCCAATCACTTGAATTCTGTTTTTTTTTAATTTGTTACTGAAGGCCGTGGTTAACAGTTTATTTACTTCCACATACAACAGTAGTATGGCACTTGATCGGGAAGGGGAACAAAGTGTAGGAGAGGTACAGTACCTTGATTTGGAAGAGCAATGGAACACAGGACTGGTAGTAAAAAAAAATGAGCCGCGAAGCTGCTTTGTGGAGCACAGGAGAGGTACACTTTATCTTTTCGGTGGGGAACCTGCTTTGTTTTTTACCTCCCCTTTTTCATTCTGTTGGTGATGAATGAAAAGAGCTGAACAGCAATGATAAGGCAGGCACAGGCTATTGAGAACATGCGCTTGTATGCTGCGGGATTAGCGCTGAAATGAACTGTTGCGTGTAGTCTGACTTGGTTCTGTTAAAAAGGAAAAAAAAAATCAGAGTTTTGCTTTGCTTGGTTCTGAATTATGTTTGTGTTAATAACGATGGCTGTTTATGGTGTGAGGGTTGCGAGTCCGTGTCTACCTGTGGTGAATCAGCGGTGGCAACAGGGGTTTTATGATAGGAAAACAAAAGAAAAAAGACTGTTATTTTTCTAAAGGGAAACATGTACATATATTTTTTTTTGCCACTACTGAGTTGTGTCTGATGTAAGAATGAGTGTGTCTGGGGTGGGGGAATCACTCGCTGTCTCGCTAAGCAGTTAAAAAATGTTGGCAGTTTCAAATTTTGTGCCCAGTGCCTCAGTCAATGAGGAAGTAGGCTGGGAACAAGGATATGTGACTGGGTATAAGGCAGGTTTGGACTGGTACTTCTTACTTGCTGGTCATCTGTTGAAAGTTAATGTACCCATATGGTAGGGGTACTGACCAATCAAAGTCCAGCAAGTAAGAAGCCCATTTTCTAAAGTAAATTACTGAATTAGATGCAGCCCACTTACAGTACAATAAACTGAACCCCAGTGCTTCGAGAAGCCTTTACTCTTCATAAGGCTGCTTAAACAGCTGGAGTTCTATTTGCAGTCTCCACACCAGTATGCTGATCTTAAAATCGATGCCACATCTGAATGAGCACTTGATTCTTGCTCACTTCATTTCTTCCCCCACTTTGAAAGCTGCTTGTCCTGAGTTAGTTTTGGTCTGGCAGCAGCTCACCTGTGTTAGAAGATGACCAATAAGTGGCACTGAAAGACGTCAGACTTCACAGACTGTGAAGGTAGCTGCTCACCCACCATCTTGGCAAGAAGAAGGCTGCAGCTGTGGCCACTGATGACTGTTGGGGTGTGGGGATTGGGGGGACCAAAGGGGGACAGACATAAGGAGATAAAATCATAATAACAATTGTGAGACCTTCACAAGCTTTCCAAAATGCTTACCAATAAAAGAACACTCTATGAAGTTTTTCAAATGGCAACGCAATCTGGTGAGGCCTCTGTCTGCCATCTGACACCAGGCATCAACCAACATAAAACTGCCTAAAGAAGGCAGTGTGGTCATGTGATTACAGATTTATAAGAACAAAAGAATATCACACAGAACCTGCCACATGTGTCTATAGCAGATGTCTCCTACTTCTCAGTAGTTATACTTATACCCTTGAGGTACTTGAATGTTTCTATCATATCCCCTCTTTCCCTCCTCTCTTCCAGTGAGTACATATTGAGGTTCCTTAATTTCTCCTAATAAGTCTTGTGTTGCAAGCTCTGTATCATCTCATTCACCCTTCTCTGGACCATCTCCAGCCTGTTAATATCCTTACGAAGGTGCAACCTCCAGAACAGCACACAGTACTCCATGTGAGGCCTGACCATGGTTTTATATAATGGCATCACTATCTCTCTCCTTGTGCTAGTGATACCCCTGCCTATGCACCCCAGCATGTCACTGGCCCTCCCATCTGCCTTACCACTTTGACATTTTCAGGTAATCTGAAATAAGAACCCCCAGGTCCCTTTCCTTCTTTGTGACTGTCAGCCCCCCATCCTGTAGCGTTCTCCAGGGTCTCTGTGTCCCAGGTGCATAATTTTGCACTTTTTTGAATTAAAACTTCAGTTGCCAGTCCTCAGACAATTTTTCAAGCTTCCCCAGGTCCATCCTCATTTTCTCCACCCCCTCTGGTGTATCCACTGTCTTACAGATCTTGGTGTTATCTGCAAAGAGGCAGACCTTTCTCTTTAGCCCTTCCGCAATGTCACTAATGAAGACATTGAACAGGACTGGCCCCAGGACCAATCCCTGCGGCACCCCACTGGTCACCCCTCTCCCCAGACTGCACCCCATTTACCACCACTCTCTGCCTCCTGTCTGTTAGCCAGTTTCTAACCCAGTTTACCACCCTTTCCCCCATGCCCAGCCTACTCAGCTAGTTTATCAGCCTCCTATGTGGGACGGTGTCAAAGGCTTTGCTTAAATCAAGGAAAGCATTGTCCACTGCCCCACCCTGATTTACTTCCTTTGTTACCCAGTCAAAGAGATCAACCAGATTTGCCTGACATGACCTTCCCACTGTGAATCCATGTTGCCTATGGTCCTGGGCTCCGATGGCTTCTAGATGCCCCACTATCCTTTCTTTAAGCAATGTCTCCATGATCTTCCTCACTACTGAGGTGAGGCTGACCGGCCTGTAGTTCCCCGCCTCCTTCCTACTGCTGGATTTGAACTATAGAGGGATCACTTGTACCATCCTCCAATTCTCTGGTATCATCCCTGTGTTAAATGACTCAGTGAACATGGCTGCTAGAGGTAAGCTATGTTTACAGTTCTCTTAATATCCTTGGGTGTATGCCATCTGATCCCATCACTTTGTCAACCTTCAATTTAGTCACCTCCTGCAGGATTCTTCTGCCTGTGAATGGACTATTGTCCATCTCTTCACACCTTTGCAAAGACTGTACTGCTGTGGCCCATGCCCTTCCCCCTCTTCTGTAAATACTGAACAGAAAGACACAGTGGATGTCTTGCTGGGGGCACATGACAGTTCTTAGGCATGGTACTATCACTCCCAAATACCTAAACAGCACATATAAGCAAGCAACATTCGGCACTGACAAATGCTTGTTACATACTGAATGCATGTTAGAAATACTTGAAATAGAGGATTCAGTTCCAAAATGCATTTAGTCAACCCATCTAGTTGATTGTTTGTTTCTGTGCTTTCTGTTTCCTTTACAGTTCAGTTCAATTTATACTTTATCTTCATGCTCTTTTATATTCTTTCATAGCATTCTCTCTTTGAGTGTGGTCCCATAAGTGATTGCATTATGGCAATACTTTAATAGTAGTTCGTGTGGACAGTGTGTGTGTGTGTGTGTGTGTGTGTGTGCGTGCGTGTGCGTGTGCGTGTGCGTGTGTGTGTGTGTGCATTTCACTGTTGCATTCCATTGATCTGCAACTGGCACACACAGCAACACTGTCTGTTGGTCCCTGCTGTTGGTAGTATAAATATGGGACAACAAGCAGCTGCATTGACATTGCCTCAGTAGATAGACCAGGCAGAGTTTGTACTCTTGGTCCCATTCATCTGCAACTGGCACAGACAGCAACCTGGGCTGGTGGTCCCTGCTGTTAGCAGTGTGCACATGGGATAACAGGCAGCTGCAGAGACATTGCAGAGACCAGGGGGAAGGTGTACAGGCTGCAGCAGAGGGGACAGGAAGTTGTGATGCAGTAACAGTGACAATATCCAATATAGGCTATAGATTGTTAATTTTATGTCCAGAGGGAGTGAAATACTACTGAATTTGATTTTTTTCTGTGAACTACTGGCTGGTGTAGTGATCTAGTATTTTTAAGGATATTTTTGCAGCATTTAGGATTGCACTGTTGGCTGAGGATTGATTTAATTTTAATTCATGGGTTCAGTAGAGTGATTTGTGCAAGTGGAATGGTTTGTTAAATTGTTCTGCTGGTTGTATTACTGAACGGAAGGGCAGCACTCACTGGGGTCGTGGGTCACAGGTGTAGCTGCTTGTTTTCTGAAGGTCACTGGCTGGGAGCCACCCACCCCACCCATGTCATTTTCTTTATACCCGAAGTTCTGACATCACTTCCTCAGGAGGTCAAGGGACATACATCTGTCATATCCTTAACAACCCAGCACAGTGCGTAGAGGGTAAGCACACATACTATAAAAAAAAATAGAATGAGGAGTGGTTGGACCACAGTGGGCTCGGGAAGGGTGAGGGTGGAGGAACAGCGGTGCATCCCTCCAGTTGTACCTCTCCACAACTCATATGCCACTCTGGTGGAGCATGGTTCCTCTATGGAGGCATCCGCAGTGGAGACCAAGGAGTATGCTGGGAACCTCCACAAGGGAGACCCACAGGAGGGTGGCAAGGGACACCATGGGGGAAGGAAACAGCTCTTGGTGGGTGACTCAATTGTCGGGGGGGTAGAACTGGGGACGGGAGGGAAGAGAGAGGTAAGGTGCCTGCCTGATGTCATGGCTTGGAGGGACAGGAAGAGAATCCTCAGGATTGAAGGAGCAGCGGCATGGGATAGGGAGTTAGACATCATTGTCCACCTTGGGACAAATGACCTAGCTGGCCATGGGATCAGTGCAGTGCAGGAGAAGTTTGTAAAGTTGGGGAGGGGCCTTAGACACGTAGCATGTACAGTAACCTTCTCGGAGGTGTTGCCTGTCTATGGCGTGGGTGAGGCTAGGGTACTCCGCACCTGATGACGCATGTCTCTATGCAAAACCAGTAGAGGGTTATAATCACGTACCTGTTGTACTTTTGTACCATTGCGGTGTAATTTTATATATTAAAAGAGCTGCTTTGATTGAAGTTTCTCCGAGTAGTGCGGTTTTCTTGTTGTCCTTGATTAACGTTTTTGGTTACCACACACTCCTGTCCCTGCTGAGCTGTTTTGCTATTCTGTACTCCACACCATGCCGTTCAATGAATGGTTGAAAGACTGGTGTGGAGCACAGGGTTTTGGCTTCACTGGGGACTGGGGGTCCACCTGGAGTGATGTGGGTATATACTGGTACAATGGTCTGCATCTGTCCAGGAAGGGAACCAAGCTCCTAGGTAATAGGTTTAAATGCTTCCTTGGCAAGCTTTTAAACTAGCCAAGGGGGGAGGCACTGATAGGAAGCAGGAAATTCCAAGCCTCCTCCCACAAAACAAGGTAGTTAGCAAGGTAAACACCAAGGTACAGAGGTCAACAGGGGGCAGGACAGGGGTAAATGGAAAAAAAGAGAGGCAATAAGGGCAGGGATGGGGCAAAATATGATAAGGCCATCATGAAATGGAGGGCAATCAGTACCAATGCCCGTAGTCTGGGTAACAAGCTTCCTGAGCTAATGGCCCTGATGAAGAGGGACACCTGGATATTGTAGCAGTCACAGAAACATGGTACACAGAGAACCATGACTGGGATGTCAACATACCTGGGTACACTATCTACAGGAGGAACAGGGAGGGTAAAAGAGGAGGAGAAGTAGCCCTCTATATAAGGGACAGGATCAAAGCAACAGAACTAAAGGGTAAACCGGGAGGAGAAGAGGCATTGTGGGTCACCTTCGAAACAGGGAGTGGCACCACAATCCGCACAGGGGTTGTATATAGATCCCCATCTCAGGGGGAGGAAATGGACAAAGAAGTTATAGAAGGCATCCTCAGAATGGCAGAAAAAGAAGAGATATTGTTGATGGGGGATCTGAATATGCCAGATGTTAACTGAAAGACATTTAATGCAGCCACATCCAAGAGCAGGGTCATTCTTGATGCCTCAGACAGCTAGTGTTGGAACCCACTCAGGAGGAAGCAATCTTGTACCTGGTACTGTCAAATGGAGAGAGGATCACAGATTTAGAAGTGAGTAGCCACCTGGGAATAAGCAACCACCACACCAAGTGTGGTTCATGATAAACACAACCATGGAGTAAAGCCATACAAAAATGAATGTACTGGACTTTAGAAGGGCTGACTTTGGCAAAATGGATGAGTACCTAAGGAATGTACTAGCAAATGGACAGGAAGGAGGAGTGGAAGAACAATGGGGAAAATCAAAACTGCCATCATTGAGGCAACAAGCCTTTGTGTGAAGCAAATAAAGAAAACAAAACAAAGTAAAAAACAACTATGGTTCTCAAAGGAGATGGCGGGGAAGGTTAGGGAGAAAAAGATAGCATTCAGGAAGTATAAGGAATCACAGAATGAGGATGACAGAAAACTGTATCAGTTAAAGCAGAAGGAAGCGGGGAAGACAGTCAGACTAGTGAATGCCCAAACTGAGGAAAAGATAGCCAACTCAGTTAAGAAGGGGGATAAAACCTTTTAAAGGTACATCATGGAGAGAAGGAAGACCAAGGGAGAGATACTGAGGATTAATAAAGGGGAAGGGAGGGGAGGTGGGCAGAGGGTGACAGTGAGAAGGCAGAGATACTGAATGAATACTTTTGCTCAGTATTCACAAAAGAAGATGAGGGAGAGGTACCGAAACCAAACAATAGAAGCACTCTGGGCAGGGGGGTCGACACCAGTCCATTCACAGAAGAAAGGGTCCTGAAAGAACTCCTAAAACTCAAGGTGGACAAACAATGGGGCCTGATGGGATTCACCCCAGAATTCTAAAAGAACTAAGGAGAGACCTAGTGACACCACTGACTACCCTTTTTTAACACATCATGGGAGGATGGGGAGGTACCTGAGGACTGGAGGAGGGCAGATGTGATTACCCTTCACAAAAGTGGGAGCAAGGCAGAGGCAGGCCACTACAGACATGTCAGTTTGACCTCAGTGGTAGGAAACATTATGGAATCACTTCTGAAAGAAAGAATTGTTGAGTACCTAGAGGCCAGCGGGGCACAGGACCCAAGGCAGCATGGATTCACAGTGGGAAGGCCATGTTAGATGACTCTAATCAATTTCTTTGAATGGGTGACCAGAGAAGTAGACCAGGGAGGGGCTGTGGATATGGCCTACCTAGACTTTAGCAAGGCATTTGACACAGTCCCACACAAAAAGATTAATAAACAAGTTAACCAGCCTGGAAGTGGGTCATAGGGTGGTAGCCTAGGTAACAAACTGGCTGCACAACAGGACACAGAGGGTAATAATAAATGGAGTACACTCTGAAGAAAGGGGGGTTACTAGTGGGGTGCTGCAGGGTTCAGTACTGGGACCGGTCCTCTTGAATGTCTTTATAGGAGACATTGCAGAGGGGCTAGAAGGAAAACTATGCCTCTTTGCAGACAACACAAAAATCTGTAATAGGGTTGATGCACAAGGTGAAGTGGAAATGATAAGAAGGGACTTGGCAAGGCTGGAGGAATGATCAAAAGTAGGACAGCTTAGATTCAATGCAATGAAGTGCAAAGTAATGCACCTGGGAAACAAAAACACAGGTGAAGAGTGTCACAAACGCACTCCGCAGGTCAGGCCCTCTGCTCCCACAGTGCCAACTTCAGAGTGCAATAGTGTGAACAGGTAACAGACAGGGTAACCCTCCTGTCTGCTTTTGGGTCTGAATCACCTTTAGTCCCAAGTTCTGGGTGGATTCAGACTGTGAACCTTATGCTAGCGTACCCAAGGTACAGGCTCAGATATGTACCCTCTCCGGAGATTGCGGTACAAGAGAAATGGGCAGACTGGGAGGGCCAAGCAGTCCTTATCTGCCATCAAAGTATATGTTTCTATGTTTCTCCCAAATATACATCCCTGATCCACAATCTTGATATGTATATCTACAGTAGTCACACTCCCATAACCAGACAATATCTCCATTCACCTTGTCAGACATGGTTTGAGAATACATACACATAATCACCCTGGACTGGCACAGACAGACCCACAGCTTTAAACACATAGACCCAGCTGGGTCAAACTAACAAATATTTTAGAACTAACTCTCAGGGATTTTCAAATTAACTCAGACCACAGAACAGAAACACACATTTTGGAGAGTGGACCCACTACAGCCTCCATATAGATACTGACATATATTCTTAACAGAGGCAAATGTATTGTCAAATGGACAGACATGAAATCCCTTGGACTGAAACACATCACACATGTACTATCCAACAGGAACACACAGGTCACAGGACTGACATAGATGGTTCCCGTCACACACTCAGCAATGCACAGTCACTCTCAAACTAATTGACATGGACCTCCAAATATACAACGAGCCTTGAAAGAACACATATATGGGCACCGTGGACTGATACATGCATGACAGCAATAGTGACAAACATGGACCCAGTTGGACAGACATACATGGACCCACAGGTTGACAAGTACACATCCTCAGACACTTAAACTCTCATGTAGATACAGTTATGGGGCCCTATTCTTAAAGCTCCCAGGTGGGGCAAGGGGCTTTCATCCCAATGATTGGTGCAAAATATCCCTTTCGCCTAATGATGCCGTGGGAGTGATTTAGTGCAGCTTGCACCTACCGCATGCAGCCTGCACTTAACTAGGCTTGTGTCCCCCTTGCACCACACACTGGGCTGCAGCATGGTGCCAGGGTCTTGCAGCAGATGCAAGCTGCCAATACCCCAGCATTGGGATTCACAAATCTCCCCCGTGGTGAAATTTCTTTTTTTTTTCAGTTTAATAAGCTTTATTGAGAAAAAAAATATTAACAAAGCTTATCCAGTACAGAAAACATTACAATCAGAGGGTACAAGAACATCCAGAGAATATATACCCTATAGTACAGTACAATAAAATATGTTGTGTCAAAGTACATCACTATGATGTTGAATTTTCCCCTCAGCACCTGAACCACCCCTTGAGTAACCCCCCCATGGTGAAATTTCTAAGTACAGTTAGACCAGACAGGAGAGTTGACCCAGTTAGCAGCAATGTGCCACAGTCCCTTCTCCCCAATGTCCCCATGAAGTATGTAGTACTCATCATACCCTGGTGGTCTAGTGCACCCCCCTCTCCCCAATCCCCTATGTCCCCATGATGTATTACCCTATACAAATTTCCTGGTGATCTAGTGACCCCCTCTAACTCCTATCCCCCATTATACTACAGCAATTAATCATTGATGGTATAGTGGCCCCCCACCCTGCTCACCCCATCCCCAGAATGGGCCACTGATTGGCACAGCCCACCACTTACCACCACGGCCAGTCACCAACTGAGCTCTGATGGAGCACATACTGCACACAGTATGTGCTCCATCAGAGCTCAGACAGTGGCTGGCCGTAGTGTTGAGTTGTGGGCTGTGCCAGTCACCAGCCTGTTCTGGGGATGGGTGGAGTGGGGGGGATATTGCCTACCGGGATGGAGGGCCACAATTCCACCAATCATTAATTACTATGGCATAATGGGGTGTCTGGGCTTGGGGGGCCACTATATCACTGGGAATTTTGTATTGAGTACTACATCATAGGGACATTGGGGAGGGGGGTCCACTAGACCACCAGGGTCTGATGAGTACTACCTACTCCATGGGGACATCAGGAAGGGGGGGGGTCCACTAGTCCACCAGGGAGGGTGCTCTGGTACTATATATTCAGTAAATAAAGTGATATACTAACAGTGCCTCAGAGAGAACTACAGTGACAACTGAAAAGACAAATATCAACATCAGATTGTCATTCATTCAGAACCCCCATTCAAACACACATGGACAGCAAGACAAACCTGAATCATTGTAGAGGTACACATAATGCCTGGCTCAGGGAGACTTCCAGGAACCCAGTGACTGACACCTGCACAGTCAAACAGACAAACAAGGACTCTTGGAAGGACAGAAAGCCACAGATAAAAGTAAAAACATATGAGGAAAAGTTGTTTAGCAAAATCCAGCATGGTAGAACTAGGTGTACAACCTAAGGGGTAAATGGTCAGGAGGGATGTAAAGAAATGTTTGTTTCCACATGGATTAAAGGTTGTGGAACACATCACCAGAAGAAGTAATAAGTGCAGCCAAAGTTAAGAAAGTTTCACAAGCGGGCTCAATGAATGCCAAAACTGGAAAGGCACTTCTGATTATTGCTGTTAGACTAGCAGGAAGACAAACTTGAAGGGCTGCATAGCCTTACCTCATCTCACTTTTCCAATGTATCCATGAACAGATACAGAAAAAGCCTCACACAGACACACATTGACCCATAGAGTGACATACATAAACAATCAGGACAAACACTGACTGAAGCAGACAAATACAGAGCCTTGGACAGACACACATGGACCACTGTACTTATATACTAGAGGGACATGCATGGCACCTCTGATAAACAAATACGGGCCCTTACAGAGATACACATACAGAACCATAAACTAACACACAGAGCCCCAAACAGATACACATGCACCACTTATCAACACACAAGAAGGGCACACATTCCTCAGACAGGTAAATATGACTGACAACACTCCAAGGCCTCAGACAGATACACACAGAACTCTATATACTGACCCACAACAAAGACAAACACTCAGTCAAACAAATATGGGCTTCAGCTGTGTCAATCCTGGACACGTGGATATTCAGACACACATGGGCCCCTATAATGAAAAACATATATAGAAACTTATGTACACATAGACCCACATGGCACCAGACAATGATCATGAGCTAGGAAAACTACCCAAAAAGTAATAAAAAAAACAAACCGTACAGTATATTTGCAATTAAAAACTGGCTTCTGCTACATAATTTACTTTTTTTGCTGTGGCTTCTAACTGAGGCATCTAATAGAGGGTGGGTTTTATTTCATCAGACCAATTTGGCCAAAAATGCTTTCTGTCATCCTGGAAGTCATAGATGGAGCTAAGAAGTTTTCAGAAAAAAACAAATGATAAACAGAAATGTTATAGAAAACACAAATAGTAAGCACACATTAGGACCACAAGTAAAATGCAATCAGTAATTCATTATGGAACTGCTCTTTATTGCTATGCAGGAATCAAAAACACATTAAAGCACTGCAGCATTTCATTTCTACATTTTTGGCTCATGGTCCTAGCGTGAGCCACTATTTGCCTTCTCTAAGCTTTTTCTTAAAGTAGCAGCACAATCCTTTTCTGCGTGTGCATTCACATTAATGTTTGCACTTTCTGATAAGCCCTTCAGTCCTCCTGGCTGCTTTAATTTACAGTGCTTGCTGCCCCCACATCCTCACTTCAACTGTCACTGCCGCTACTGCTTAACCAGCCTCAAAGAACAAAAAATATCTAAACATCTTCATTACTTCTAGTTTAATGAGAGTTGAAAAGTGATAGTCCTGCAGGCCTGGTGGCATGATGGGCTGAAGCACTGGTAGCCTTACACCCTGCCCCACTGATGACCTGGGTTTGGGCTTGGAACAGAGTCACTCAGGGGCTGGCTGCATGAGAGAGTATTAAGCATCCTAAGATGGCACTCCTCCGTTGGGAAGGGGAGATTCTAAGCACTGTCACTTGCCTGCTACCTTGCAGAGGCTGGGTGGCAGCACAGACAGGGTCTGAAAACATGGGTGTATATATATGTATGTGTGTGTGTGTGTGTGTGTGTGTGTGTGTGTGTACTGTATGCTGATGTAGCACACATGTGCATCAACACCCAAATGTGTGCTCACATAACACGCAGGTGCCCAGGGGGAAAAATGGAGGATACAGCCCTGGCTCACTCTGCATCCCTGCAGGCGCATCGCAGTCCACCCTCCAAACATAGCTCTGTGTAAGTGGTGGCTAATCAGTAAGTCCACAAGAAAGGTCGGTGACAGGGCTTCAAGGATGCCACTGGAATCAGGGATGGTAGGCAGAGAAAGAAACTAAGAAGAAAATAAAAGCGATAGTCCCTCACACCCCATTTAATTCTAAAGAAGTACTGTAGTATGCCAGTGTCTGGAAATCACATCTCCCTCACTCCCGCTTTTATTCTTGTCATGGCTCCACCAGCTCCAAAGTACACCACCAAAGTAAAACAAGCATTTCTTCAATGCCAAATGTTTTCTTACTTGTATTTGCTGTGTAGGTGTTTGGCAGTGATAGTGTAGAGGTGATAATTAAAGGGACACTGTCAACCGTGTTCTACTGAAATCTGACATCCGTTTTTGTTTACCATATTCTGTCTGTCAGACAGGTGTAGTAAATGGATGTGGTGTTTGTTTTTAAGAACGAGGGCCATTTTATTGAAATTAAAGCAAAATATGCTCATGCGCCAAGGTAGGGTTATCGCACAAGACAGTACGGTGTCCGTTTGTTTACATTCCCAGATCTGCATTTTTTTCTCCTCATGCTAGTGGTACGCATGTTCTCGTATAACTGATAATGTGCATCTTTTTGTTCTGAATACTCATTCATGTGTACATTAGTGGTCACTGCAGCAGTGATATCAATAGTGTCAGTCATCAGCTGTGAAGTCAGGTATATGTTATCTATGTGCAAGGATAAGTAGCTATGCACTGACAGTAGTAAGTTATTTTATTTTTTTTTTAATTCTGTGACACTGTGGTTATGTATGGCATTTATAAACCTTATTTTGCTTTCCTTATTCTTGTGTGACACACATTGTCTTCATTTACTTTATGGTTTCTCATGTTTAGTGAAGGAAATATTATTATTGCCCTCATGAGATGAGTACTGTAGATGCAGACTATTGTGCGAAAATGTATTTCCAGGTAGATTTTTGTACAGCTATTTTTTTATACATGCCATGAGGTATAAATGTAAGCACAGCAATTACCTCAGAACAGAAACAAGTGACTGTAGCGGAGTTGCAAACTGTCTGATGCTATAGTCACACTCACTCAACAATTTTGTTCTGAAGTGAATGCTGACTTTGCAGATGGATAAATAATACTGTCTTAATTCATCTCAAGTTTATGTTGCAACGATCTGGCTCTCCTCATCTGTCATGTTGATTATACTCATTATGTTGCTATCCTCTTTGCGGTCTGGTATAGAAACTCTGTTTTTTCTGTTATTAGTAAACTGTTTTTTTCATACTGAATGCATGTTAGAAATACTTGCAAAAGAGGATTCTGTTCCAAAATGCATTTAGGCAACCTATCTAGTTGATTGTTTTTGTGCTTTCTGTTTCCTTTACAATTCAGTTGAATAAATCTAGATGATTATTTGTTTTTGTGCTTTCTGTTTCCTTTACAGTTCAGTTGAATTTATACTTCATCTTCACGCCTTTTTTATATTATTTCATAGCATTGTCTCTTTGAATGTGGTCCCATAAGTGATTGCATGATGGCAATACTTTAATAGTAGTTCGTCTGGACAGTGTGTGTGTGTGTGTGTGTGTGTGCGCGCGCGCGCGCATTGCAGTGTTGCATTCCATTGATCTGCAACTGGCACACATAGCAACCTTGGCTGTTGGTCCCTGCTGTTGGTAGTGTAAATATGGGACAATAGGTAGCTGCATTGACATTGCCTCAGTAGATAGACTAGGCAGAGTTTGTACTATTGGCCCCGTTCATCTGCAGATGGCACAGACAGCAACCTGGGCTGGTGGTCCCTGCTGTTAGCAGTGTGCACATGGGACAACAGGCAGCTGCAGGGACATTGCAGAGACCAGGGGGAAGGTGTACAGGCTGCAGCAGAGGGGACAAGAAGTTGTGATGCAGTGACTGTAACGATATCCACACAGCATTATGCAACATCCTGTGTTTTTGAGCAAGGTTTGCAGTGGGATCTGAATATGGCAAGATGTGTGGAAACTGGACAGAGTTGTGGTAATGCCTTGACTGGCTGTTGCAATGAATTGCATGTAACAACCATGTGGTAGCAGCAACCACTGCAGTGGACGGTAGGGGTTCTCACAAGATGCCTTGTGACATGGGCCAGTGGAGAGGCATTGTGATGTGTACAGAGCATGGTGTGTGAGTCACCTTCTTTGCGTTCTAGAATGATGGCAGCCACAGCACAACTTTGTGGGTCACATGCCCTATACACAGTGTTGTGCACACATCACCAGACCACATGCCACCACGGGGATGCCACCAGGACTGTGAAGCAGCTGTCTACTGTAGTGTGACTGGGAAACAGCATCTTCCCAGTGTACATTTCTAGGTAATGGGAGATGGGTGTAATACCTAGCACACATGGTATACATCTTTGGGGATACCATCCCAGCCAGGTGCCATCATCTGTCCTGAATGCAGTTGATAGTACTTACTGCAGTCCTTGTCCAGCCATACATTACCTGTCACATAGCCTTGCAGGTGTGGTAGAGTCACATCGTGGGTGGAACTACTCCTGGTGCCCCTCATTTTTCAGATTCCTCTCCATTCTGGGTATTACTATGCATGCCCCAGTCTCCAGGCAGTTGTGTGCTGGCACTGTACATCTGCCATGGTGTTCCACATGCACTGCGGGTGACCACTGCCCCTTCGTATCCGGTCACCCTATTGCCTCCTGTCTCAGTACCATCTCATGGGGTCAACTGGCCCTCTTTGTGTGTACTGCATGGTGTCATGTAGCCTCACTGTCCTGTTTACATGAATCTGCACCAGATACGCATATTCATAGGTCTGCTGAGGTCATTATGCTCAATACAATTAGTCCCTTCTTCACCTGATCCTGCATAAAGCTGTGTTAGTTTGCAACTGGAGTGGAAGTAGTGCACATGAATACAACAGTTGTCACATTTCATGTGGACTGGTATTCAAACTGCAACATGTGAGGAGAAATGTAAAAAAAAATAAACTATTAATACAGTGTCTGACTTCTGACAATGTGTATCAGATGATTCGGTGATGTGTCATATACATTTTTTTATTGTTTTTTTAATTTTTCCCCCCTTTTTTTGGTACCAACTCCATTTACATTTTGAAGACACTATTTTGACTTGCATCATGTTGATTTACCATGTCTACCTCCTCAACAACTTTGTGGTATGTATCTACTGTGTGGCTGTCAGATAAGGAGATCGAGAAGTCTTTCTACTGTTTTGTGACTATGAAAAATGTTACTCTTTTTTTTTTGCAGCTGTGTATAAGTGCCTCAAAGAACCTCATGATGCTGTCCCCATTTTATTTGCAATGATAGACATACATCTATTCTTTGTGAACATCCTCTTCTAATTTCATTGTCAAGTGCCATATCACGCTCGTACTTTATGCAGACACATCTTTTCATTTACTTAGAATTATATTCTTTCTACTATTTTTACTAATGGTATTTATAAAAAGTTGTTTTCACTTCAAAAATTATTGCCTAAATCATTGCATTTTTTTATGGAAGTACCACCTTTCAGATTTTTTTTTATTTTAAATCTACTTATTTCTTGGGCTATGGGAGGAGGATGTTTCCCCTCTTCGGCACCTGGATCTCAGATCCTGCTTACCCTCATCCCCTCACAGGCTGCCCAGACTCAGGGTTCTGCAGCTTGATCCCTGTGGTGGGGCTTCCTGGGTGGGGAGACCAGGATCCACCTGAGGCCACCTGCCATGGCTTACTCCTGTGACATCATTTGGTCAGATGTTCAGGAGCTTAGCAGAGTGGCCAGCATAAGGGGTTTATCCTTTGGTTTTCCCTGGAGGCATGGACATTTTTTATTTATTTATTTATTAAATTCTCAGATTACAAATACCTTTGAGCAGAAATTGCTCATTTACAAAGGTTCCACATCAAAGGATGAGGGTCGACATACATACAGAGGTAGTAAAAGAATGCACAATAAACAACCAAAACAACTAAAAGAAAAAATAAAGATACTC
Source organism: Neoceratodus forsteri (assembly GCA_016271365.2). Classification (NCBI taxonomy): domain Eukaryota; kingdom Metazoa; phylum Chordata; order Ceratodontiformes; family Ceratodontidae; genus Neoceratodus; species Neoceratodus forsteri. Next base: position 780,128,275 of record CM028131.1, read on the forward strand.
AGTTATAACATACTTTGAGAAAATATTCATAAAATGAGCAGCTTGAGTAGGCAGCTGGCTACGGTAACAATAAGAGATAGAGGGCACCATAGGCAGTTAGTATTGCAGGCGAGCGACCGGAGAGGAAGTTAGTAGGCTAATGGGCCACTGTCCAATGGTGGTGGAAATGTCTTGTACCAGTGGAGATCTGAAGCAGGAAAGGAGTCACAAGGAAGGCCCGATGCCAGAGGGAATGAGACTGGAAAGGGGGCTGTGAGACATGAGTGAGCTGGGAGGTGTTTAGAGATCTCTGTTCAGAGAAGCAGTCACATTGAGTGGTAGAGGTGAGGTAAAGTCTGAGATTCCTTTTGAAGGGTCCAAGTGTAGTAGAGGAAAGTGCTTCTTTATTGAGGAATTGATCCATTGAGCGCTCTATAGATAAAGGACCGCTGACCCATGGAGGTATGACATCTGGGAACCGGAAAGGTTAGAGATTGGGCACCACGTGTTTGTTGAGTGCCACTGTAGGTAGTAAGGAGTGAGCTAACACCAGGTGGCATGAGACCAAGGAGAATCTTTTTGGTAAGTAAGCAGGTCTGGTATTGTATTCTGCTGCGTAGGGGTAGCCAGCTGGCCTGTGCATAGAGGTCACAGGTGTGAGTTTGTCGGGCCACACCCGTCAGTAGTCTACAGGCTTTGTTGAGAGCAACTGAGATCCTGTGGAGGGCACTTGTTGAGGCAGAGCCGTAGATGGCAAGGCCGTAGTCAATGATAGAGGTGACAGAGCTGTAGATGACTAGTTTAAGGGCATCTGCAGGCATACAGTGCTTGTGTTTGTGCAGTAGTCCAATCTGTATATTGGTGGTCTTGGCAACAGTGTCAATATGCTGAGTGTAGGAGAGGGTACTATCCAGGGTAATACCAAGGTACTTGAACTCCTTGACATGTTCAAGTGGGTTCCCAGCGTGGTTCTTGATGGTGAGGGACAGAGAGTTGTGCCTGCTCTGTCGGTTACAGAAGGACATGTCTTTAGTCTTGCTGTGGTTCAGGACAAGTTTATGAGAATTGAAGCAGTCTTCGATGCGATTGAAGTCGAGCTGCAGCTGGGATTCAAGGACTGTAATGTCATGGTTGCTGGAAAACAGGACTGCATCATCTGCGTATAGTAATTTTTTTTTGTTGGCAGGCACTAGGGAGATTGTTGATGAAGAGGGAGAAGAGTAGAGGGCCCAGAATAGACCCCTGGGGGACTCCGGAGCGGACCGGTTTCTCATCTGAAGAGATCCCTGCAATCCTTACATGTTGGATCCGATTATCAAGGTAGTTGGTGAACCATGGAAGGGCATCACTGGAGATCCCAATGGAGGACAGTTGCTTGAGCAGTAGGGGGTGGTTAACTGTGTCGAATGCCTTGGTAAGGTCTATAAATACTGCTCCTCCACAATTCCTTTTGTCAAGCATGGCATAGATGAGGGTTGTAAATTCCAGTAGTGCAGTGGTGGTGCTGTGCCCTTTTCTGAAGCCATGCTGCTCTGGGCACTATGCATTGTACTTTTTCCAGGAATTCAACTAGCTGGTCTGACACTATTCACTCCAGCGCTTTGGATAATGGGGGGAGGAGTGAGATAGGTCTGTAATTGGTGTGCAGTGTCCTGTCTCCTCTTTCGTGAACCAGTGTGACAGTGGCTTTCTTCCAGAGAGAGGGGAAATGGCCATCTAAGCGAGAGATTAAAGATCTTTTTAAGTGGCTCTAAGATTTCATCGAGGACTTGTGCCAGCAGTTTCAGGTCAAGGGAGTCACCACTGTACCCTTGTTTGCCGATGGCCTTTTGAATGTATTTTCTAGCTACTTGTGTTGGGACCTCCTTAAAAAAAACTTTGGGGTTGTACATTCTAGTTGGGGGGTAACTTGGGAGGAGCTGGAGGGAAGGTCATCGAAAAAATTTGGTGGAAGGACACTGTCCAGGTTTGTAAATGCATTAAAAGTGCTGGTGATGATACCTAGGTCAAGTGTAGGAGTGCCATGAAGGTTGAACATAGTGGGTGGTGCTTTAGGATCCTTGCCTGTGAGTTCTTTCATGTTGTTCCAGAATTTGTTTCCCTGGCCCCAAGAGTTGGTCAGAGCCTCTTTGTAATAGCTGCATTTAGCATTCCGTATTCTTCGAGTGCAATCATTTCTGGCTGCTTTGTATAATTGTATGTTTACTTGCATCGGAGTTGCACAAGCACAATGCCAGAGGTGGTCTCTGTGCTTGAGCAGAGTTAAAAGGTCAGTAGTAACCCGGGGGTTGGTCTGTCCTTTGACCTTCATCTTTTTCACTGGTGCATAGATGTCACAGGCTTCGTTGAAACGTCTGATAAATAGGTCCAGTGACAGTGACATGTCACTGGCATGGTGGGAAAACCACAACCCTCCTCCTCCCCATCTGAAGGATGAGAGCTGTCCATGAGATGCTCATCCTACCTCCCTCCGGGCCAACTTTCTGATGCACCACTCTTGTTCACAGACACGGGTCATCAGTGATGTAGGAGGTAGTGCTACTGCTGCATTGGTGGACCGTTGACTTTAGTTATTTATTCTGCAGCAATTATTTTTTTTTATTGGACACCATATGTATATCATTTGTCATTCATTATTTATTTGTTCCTTTATTTTGTTTGGAAACTTATTCTGTGATTTGACATGCAGCTAATGTGATCAGAATGTAAATATGAACTAAGGTTTTTTTTTCTTTAATTGATTAGAAATAATGATGTGTGAAACTACCATATGCAGAAGATACAGTTAGGTAGTATCGTCAGTGCAAAAATGAAAGAGGCAAAGGCTTGAAAAGGATCAATCCAGAAACCATGTGATGACTGCAAGTGAACCCACTTGATGGATAGCTCTGAAAGAAAAACTATGTCTTGTCTCTCATGCAAATGTCACATAATTTCTACTTGACATGTAAGTGCAGCCTCCCTCCCCAGTGTGTAGGGGTATGGTGATATATTGTCCAAGGGAAGGGGGCAACCACACAGTAGAAAACTCACCACAAAAAAATGGCTGCATTTGCCTGGTCTGTAGCCTCAGAACTAAGTGGGGGGTCCTCCTGATGAGATTGTTGGCTGCTGAAATTGAATGGTGGTTAATTGGCAGGCAACAGTTCATAAATAAGTCCAATGTCCACACAAAATTAAAATAATAAAATCCATTTAATGCAGTGGGGCACTCATGTTTACTCCATGGAGTGGGGGGGTCATGGAGGTAACTAGCAATATATAGGCATGAATAGCACCCAGAGCATAGTGGTAACCATGACCAATATGATTTCCTACTAAATGTATCATTCCAGGAGCTGAATCAGGCTTCATAATGGCAGCAGTACAATCAGTGGGCCGAATAAGGCCATGGTGCACCACGAAAGCAGTTTCTGCCAAAGTCTCTACTCTCTCACTTCCCAATCATGTACTAGGCACTTTACGGTGGGGCCACACTTCACAGCCCTACCCTGCTCTACCTCACTGCTTAGCCTTTTTGAGAAAAGGGACGCATAGTTTTTTTTATCTCTCAGCTGCTGCTCACCCAATACATTAACCATCTCTGCACTTCTCTCGGCACCAATCTTATCTTCATGACAACTCTCAGAGGTTCAAGCTCTCTCTCAGTGGGCCACTGCTATTCATTCTAGCAGGTCACTGTGGCCACTTTCAGCAGGTCACTGCAGCTCTCTCTTTATGCTAATCCCAATCTGTGCTCTCACCGAGGAGTAAGTTTCAGCTCTTCATTATCACACAGGACCTTCTAAGACAGAAGCTGGGGCTCCCACCAGCAACAGCATTCCTGCCGCAAACTGGGGCTATCACCAACCACACTACTAAGATAGGCCGGGTGGGCCAGGGTGGGAAATCACCTCCACCCCTGCCACATTCATTTTTTCTCTCTTACTTCTTGTGCTCCCACCGAATTTCAGCATATTGCCACCAAAGCATCTCAATTTATAAAACCCATGCCCGACCTCCTGACCTGTAGGCAGTTGCCAAGGCTGATGGGGATTAACATAGAAACATAGACTTTGATGGCAGATAAGGACCGCATAGCCCACCTAGTCTGCCCATTTCCCTACCTAGAGTATAAGCTGCAGATCCTACTTAACCAACAGCCTATTTCTTCCTACCCCCCACAAAAATTGCCTTATGTCTGTCCCATGCATTCTTGAATTCTCCCACAGTTTTAGACCCCACAACCTCCTCAGGTTATCCATTTTATTTCTAGTAAGCTCCCAGAGGGGGCTTACACTTTCTTCCCAGACAAATGTTCACTGACTCCAGTGAGTGTTCTGACCAATTACTAGAGTGACACCCCAAGGCAGGTATGTACACTACCTCCACATGGACCCCACTCAGTACTGCTGACAACACCACTGAAACAGTGGATTCCCTATAATTAGAATAAACCCCATTTCCCATGGCCATTCACTCACGTCACTGTACACTACTCTACCTTGGTGACCTAACCCACCATGCCCATGTACAGTTTGCCTAAGCTAAAGTGGCAGCGTCGCAGCTTAACTACTTACTGAAACATTAGACGCTGCAAAGTTTTTGTGCTGCTGCCATGGTCTTCCATCCCAAGCCATCCCCAATAAAATCACCCACCATAACAACAAACGAGCAGTTAGAACAATAAAAAAGTGGAAGAAAAACAAAAGAATCCTGCCAAAATTGATGCTTTTTTTCCTCTCTTTAGTTACCAGCACCATGACGCCAAATCCAATTGTTTCAGTGTCTCTGAACCATAAGCTAGCAATGCTCAGACCCATATATAATCAGTTGTATGCTGAGGCATAACCACATACTGAGGCATAACTGTCCAAACATTTGAGTCTCTCTGTAGACAGTTTGCAAATATGTAACCCTGCAACAATAAAATAAGAAAGAGTTTGTCTCACCAGGTAGCTGGAGACAAGTGTCCTTTCATGGTTCACTTTGCAGTCCCAAATTGCAACACAGTATCAATGTTCACATGGGGCACCTTGACCTTCAGTCTTGTTAACAGTCCCATAGATCAAGTGGGCCTTTACTGTCTTGCATAGTATTAATGAGGATCTGGCTTGGTCACTTCTACCCTGAAGGTATCCACACTGATGATATAATATTTGGTTCTCTTCCCCACAGTGTATTAGACTAGCGCAAAAGGTTTGAACAGTGTAAGTCCATCATACGCATGTTTGGCACACATTGCTAGGGCATGACTCTGAGCTTTCTGGAGCTCCACGGTTGTACTGGTGGCACTCAAACAATGATTTTATACATCTTATCCAGCATTCCACATAAAACACAATTTTGATGGCTCTCCTCTATGATATCCCATAATCGTTTGGGGAGGTAAGGGTATACGTGATCAGGGTATTCTTGCTTTATCTTTCTCCGAACGATGCGTTCAGCCTGAGACCATTTTGGGATGCATTGAATACTAGTGTGAGGGGTCTGGCCATCAGGGAGCCATATGCCAATACCATAGGTATTCACCTTGGGGTCAGCGGCCTGAGACGATCAGTCTTCACTCACTGCTGATGGTAATGGGCAGACAACCTAGGCATGTCATCCTTGAACGATAGAACTGGGGCTTTATATGGCTTCAGGACGTCCCTCTCAATATCATCATCATCATCAAAAGTCACTCTGATGGTAACATCCTCAGTGGCAGCACTGCTGCCTTGCTCATCCTTGGAATCTCCAGTGTCTGAAGAGCCATCCTGCTCCACCATCTCCTGCACCTCCTCATCAGACTGCTCATTGCTTGCCACCACAGGGGTGCTCAGCTTCACTTTCAACTGTGCCAAACCTTTGGTACTTTCACCTGGTGAGGGCAGAAGCTTTTCCGACATGTGGACCCCATGGCCAAAGCCTCTCCCACGACCAATGAGCAGTACAGGTTCTGGCTCAGATGGCTAATATGGCAGGCTACTGGTTCGGTGAGGCAGGCTACTGGTTCACTTTTCACCAGGGCCTGGCTATGAGGCTCTGAGGTTATCTCTTCCCACACTTCCCTCCTGGTGGCCTCCGATCCAAAAGGCATAATGAATCCAGGCCATCCCTAATTTGGCATGGGGCAGGGGCACTCACAGCTCTGCTGGAGCATCGTGGGCAAACAGGCAGCTCCATGACATCAAAGCCCTTGCACTGGCAGACTACACATACATTGGCAATTGTTACTTTGTTTACTCAGTCTCAAAACCATTTTAACATAAAGGCAGGGACTGTTACTTTGGACAATGACACCCGGGGCCTGGACCATTTTCTCCCTCAACAGTTAACAACTTTCACATAGTGCTGCTTTTTGTCCCAGCTCTCACACACACAGTCTCCTCATGCTACCACCTCTAGCCTTCCACTCCAGCTCCCACTCCCCAGAAATCATTCCCAGGAACTAATCACATGGAGTCCCAATACAGGGTATTAGCCTACCCCTCCATGGCCCCACAGGTGTGCTCCCACAGCCAAACCAGCAGGTGCCAGCAGTCTCAAAGGTGCAAAATCTCACAAGTAAATGGCTTCTCTGGCTCCTTGCTTTCCCAAAGCAAACAGTCCAGGCCAACAGTGCCAGGTAATATTTACAGTGAGTTCAGATGTTGACAGCCACCCCAAAATGTGAATCCTGGATGAACCCCCACATTGCAACCCCCTTGCCAATGTCTCGGTGTATGGTGGCATATTTTTCAAGGTGAGGGAGTGACCACACAGCAGAAAACTCATCACAAGAAAATGGCTATGTTTTTCTGATTTGTTTCCACATAACTTCAGGGTGGGGCCCTGCTGATGCAGTTGCTGGCTGCTGAATGGAATGGTGGTTAATTGGCCAGCAACAGTTCCAAAATGAGTCTAATGTCTATACAGAATTTAAAAGAATAAAATCTAATGTGGTGGGGCCCTTGCAAAAACAGTTACTCCATGTAGTGGGGGGTCATGGGGGCAACAAGCAAAACACAGGTATAAATAGTGCCCATAGCATAGTGATAACCATGACTAATATGGTCTCCCACTAAATGTATCATTTCTAGAGCCGAATCAGGCTTCACAATGGCAGTGGCACAATTGGTGGTTTGAATAAGGCCATGCTAAACCCTGAAATTAGCTTCTGCCAAAATCTCTACTATCTCACTTCCCAATCATGTATGAGGAACTTTATCATGGGGACACACTTCACAGCTTTACCTCACTGCTTAGCCTTTTCAGAAAAGGGGACACTCAGCTGTTTTAACTCTCAGATGCAGCTTGCCCAGTATGCTATCCATCTCTACACTTCTCTCGGTACCAATCTCATCTGTACGGCAACTCTCGGAGGTTCAAGCTCACCCTCAATTGGTCACTGCTCTTTACCCTAGCAGGTCACGGTAGCCACTTTCAGCAGGTCACTGCAGGTACTTAAGTAGGTCACTGCAGGCACTTAAATAGGTCACTGCAGCTCTCTCTTTAAGCTGATCCCAATCACTGCTCTCACCGAGAGGAAAATTTCAGTGCCCCATTATCACACAGGACCTTGTAAGAGAGGAGCCAGGGCTCCTACCAGCAACTGCATTCCAACAGCAAACTGGGTTATCACTGACCATACTACTGAGCTAAGACTGGCAAGCCAGGGAAGACAATCGCCCCCACCCTGGCTGCACTCACTTTTTCCTCTCCCTTCTTGCACTACCACCAAATCTCCCTTTATTTCCACCAAAGCATCCTAATTTATAGCACCCTCACCTAACCCAACCTCCTGACCTGCAGGAAGTCTCCATGGGTGATGGGGGTTAACGGTTTAATTTCTAGTAAGCTCCCAGAGGGGGGTTTCATACAGTAAGTAAAGTTTCATAATGTGAAATTTGATAGGTAGAGTGTCATATCTATTGATTTATGACTGCATTACATCTACATTTACAGGTATGACTGCAATCAACATATACTCATGTCACCTGAATTTCATGAGAGTTCAAACACTGACTGCCTTCAGTCGCCAAACCTGCCCATTAACACTGTCTGATGCCAGGTAAATCATAATGTGTTCATTTTTCGGATACATCACAGTGGTGCTTGGGTGATCGCAGTTTTCTAAAGCAATATTTAATATTTCATTTGACAGCTGATTATTTGTAATGTAATTATTACTATGATAATTACATCTTTACTCTAGGCTAAGGCTATGTTTCCCCTTCAATTTAACAGTTCACTAGTGAGCAGGACAGTGCCAATAACATCGTTGTTTTCATCTGCGCCAGTACTTGCTAGAACTTCTGTTGAGGGCCATATTCTCATTAGTACAGATGAAAGTAAGAATTCCTTCTGCAGGTATTGCAATACCTTTAATTGTATTGTCCATGTAATTCAATTTAAGTACTGAAATAAAAATGTCTACTCAGTATACTGGATGTGCACGACGGGGTATTGACAGCGGAATGCAAAAGGTGTTGCTGTATGTATACAGTTCACTGGTTAGGTGCATTGTAGGTTACTGTGCCCAGTTCTGGATTTCTTACCAAAACTGAAGACAATGACATGCTTTATACTTTGCAACGTTGGATAAACAAACAGATTGGAATGTAAGCACGTCAACATTTACAATTGTGTTAGTGATATACTTGGTGGTAATAATACATTATTGTGCAAGGTGCCATAAACACAGCATGGAAAGAAATTACTCTGAGTGATATGAAGTGTTCACTCAAACTGTAACGATAAATACTGTAAGGTACAGTAACAGTAACATCTTGTTATTTCCATTGTGCAATTATAGAACTGGAAGTAACTGATTATACAATAGTATTATTTACTCTAAGTCAGTAAGTGTCACAGCAATTATGCCTCCATGATGGTGGAATTTTCTGAATTTGTGAAATACTGGTACTTTCATATATTTGATGTGGTTGTCCTCTTGCAGTGAGTCACATATGGCTGAAATAGAGTTCATTCACTCACCTGTTAATGAGTTGGCAAGCTACTTTGGATACATTGTGAGAGCCCTTTGCTGGCAACACAAGTAACAAAATCGACTTATCAAATAAAAAACATTGGTTCAAAAGTGTGGATGGGTGGGTCCAATATGTTCTGTGTGTGCATACTGTTACCTTTTTATTAAAAAAATAATCTCCTCTTAGACCATGACCTGTCATTTACTGTGTCCTCGTATCCTCCTGTCCTGTTACCCTCCATCAGTCAGCAAGTAACTTTTGTTAGCAGTGCATACCTTGCTTAACAGACTAAATAAGATAGCCAGGGGTTACTTTTGTGCGTGCGTGTGTGTGTGTGTGTGTGTGTGAGACTGTGACTGTGTGTGTGTGTTTTATTCTTTGAAGGCCCACTTGGCACAAGTGCCTGTTTTCAGGGGCGACCCAGGAGCACTGGGGTGGTTAAGTAGTGACAGAGTCACACAGTATGCAAATGGAGGCTGTGGGAAATGAAATCCAGGTCTGCTAAACCAAGCTTAGTCATAGCTTGTTACTCTAACTTCTAGGCTATACTGCAAGACTACACTGCTATTCTCACTGTTACATTGCCTCCGCCTATGACCCTGTATTCCACGTCTTGTCTCCTGTCATTTATTGCTAGGAACTTAGACCGCACGCAAGTTAAACTATGTGCCTGTTCAACTTTAGCACTGGCTCAAAATACCTTATACGACACATAATTTCTTGTGAATTTACTAACAGCTGGGCTTTGCTAGCTGCCATGCTATTAAACTGTTTTTTTTCTACAGAATTTGACCTGTTTTCCTTTATATTATACTTTAATATGAAGGTACAGGCCATGTTTTATGTTGAATGAATATTGGCTGTGAATCCAAATCCAGACAGAACCAAAACAAAAGGTGATTAGGCAAAGCCAAAACCGAAACCTCCCAGTTCTGCACACCTTTAGTAATCTCTACTTTGCATTAATTGTAAGGACACATTGTTACAATCCAGTTGTGGGGATGCTGATATAATGATTTGTATGATTGTACTGTAATCAGAATCAGTTATATATGTAAATAGTCTGTGTACATTGAATTCATCGATCCATGGGAAGTATGGATCTGTTGGTATGCAAACTGTGCGTCATGCTAGTCTGACTAACTTGGACAGCTTCACTCGTCATGGCTGAGAAGGAATACACCAAAACTTTCCATGTAGTAAATCAAGACCATGGAAACAATGTAATGATTTTGTAGTGCTGCTTAGCAACCACTCATCTTCCTTACAGGTGATTTTACATAGACAGCAACTGCCTAGGGCATGATATTTGGTACATAATAAGTGAATTGGTAAACTACAGAGTCCTGATAGTTTGTGAGGGTTCAGAGCCTTTAGTGTCATGGATACAAATGCACTGTGCTGGGAACCCTTTCAGGGCACATACATTCATACCTATAATAAGCACAATAAGATGCATTAACCACATGCAGGCAACATAGCGTCACTCTATTTATCTCAATGGGGTAAATTCAGGATAGATGTGATGCACTGCTACATCACATAAATGGTGGCTGCTGGATCCCTGGCACAGTATTCATGCATGGCCAGATGTGTTGATTGTGCTGGCATGTTAAGTGCAACACTGGCTGTGTTTAAATTTTTCTTTCATCTTTGTTGTGGTTTCAGGAACAGCACTTTGCCAAGTAATAAGCACTGGGTAAATGAGGATTACATTGTAGGTTATGATAGTGATGATGACAATGGCTGTCAGTCAAACTACTCCAACAGGGACTGCTATTGATGTTGTTCATGTGTTTGTTCCTCATGTTGTGATTTGCTTGGTAATGTAGTAAGCATTATGTTATTCATGCTTGCAGCATTGCTGACATTTTACACCTTCCAAATATCTCTGTTGCAGACAAGAAGAAAACTAACACATCAGTACAAATCCCAAGAAATTAGTGGATGAGAAAATATTTCTTGTATTCCAGAGTGCATTACGTGCCCTTGCAAGGAAAATCCCAATTATAAATTTGCTATAAATGAGGGTGTGAGGTTGACTTCACAATTCAGCATTCTGCATCACACATAATATTGTTATGGGTATGACAAATATTTTTCCTTTATTATTGTATGATGGTGCTGTGCTTTTTTTTATCTTGCTGACAATTATTTCCCTCTCTCCCACTTCGAGTGATGACATGTATTAGAGCTAGTGTTTATAGATATCAGTATGTCCTGTTTGATTGCCAGCTACATGTCCCTGTACCACTCCAGAGGACAGCTCCACAGAGGGTTGTGAGAGTGCACATGGCTTTTACACCCACCTCCCCCCACCGCAAATCACAGTGCAAGCCGTGGAAAGCGACTATACTGAGGGGACCTTCAGCTCACCAGCCTGCAAGCCTCACTGACAAACTGGAGCCTCCATCAATAGATACCTGTCTCCAATAAAAGGCACTCTACCCTATCAGTCCTCTGTTCTAGTGGTCCAGATCCCTAAGGACCACAGTGCAAAGCATGTCATATTGTGGGTGTCAACTGAAGAGAGCTGGACATTGGATGACCACACTGCCACTTTCCATTGCACCCTCTGTCTCAACTTCACATTTGTACAGGCCTATACCAGTGAGTACTCTAGCTTGAGACTCCATTATGCTACTTACTGCTGTTTTGACTGTCTCTGGATAAGAACTATTCACCTGCAGGAAAAAAATCAAGAGCCTGTATCATAGTGTTATTTCTCAATACATGCTTATTGGTAAATTGCTAAGTTTAGCACTTGCTTTACTCAGATCATACATCTAGCCCTAGTCTCTAACATGTCCTATAATTTCATTGCTCAAATTCTGCCCCCTATTGTGAGTGCTATTGCATTGTAACCTAACTGCTTCACTCATGTCACCTGTTCTACTCCACCACAATTTGTGACCATTACCCCTGATCTAATAATATACCTAGCCATAACATACTACCTAAATCTCAGACCATCTCAATTTATAGCTTTCCTGTTAGCTACCCTGCTCACAATCATAGCTACCAACTCCAGAGTTAATATCAGCATTGTCTTCATTTGTGCCCAAGTACTGGAAGTCACTCTCCAAAAATATTTACAGCAGCACCACCTCTATCTCTTTCAAATCAACATGGATGACCCACATAATCCAATCTACATCCTGTAACTTTTCAACTCCTTGATCACATGCGCATGTACATTGCATAATTTGACAGTCAGTAACAGTGTTCCTTAATTTCTGTTTGCTTACAGAAATGTAATTCTGGTCACGAGCAGTATCATTGGACATAACAAACTCTCATTAAAGAGTACAGTTATGCTGGTGACATTGAGTTGTCAGCTGGAATAGTTTTATTAGTAAATGATTTTGGAAACATCTCAGTGTAAGGGAGAAGAATCAATCTAATGATGATGAGTCCATCATTGTTCTTCAGGGTGCTAAGGCATTTTATAGTTCCAACTGTGGAGAATTTCTGGCTACAAATTAATGAGAAAGATCTTCAGGAATTAAGAGGAAAAGTTGTGATACTGAGTGGTAAGTGTTTTTTTTTTTTTTTTGCTCCTTTGGGTACGTTGGCAATAATACTACTACTCTTTAATTGATACTTTCATAATTGAATAAATGTTTATATAATTTTTTAAGAGACAGAAGAATAGACAGTCCAAGGCACTGTGCCCAAAACTGTACTTACAATTTTAAGGATAATGAGACCAAAAAAATATTGCCAATTTATGCAGTGGATAAGAAGGAAACATAGCCGAAATCACTGGTAATGGAGAAGGAAACATTTATGAGAGCATTGTCCCTGGATACCCACCCAGAAATAACTGAGGCCACTACCTTTTTACTTTGGATGCTCACTGGTAGTATTTATTTAAAGGCACAATATGTCTTTACGTCATTTACATCCCAATTCATTTTAAATGGTCAGTATTTAAACAGCGGACATAACAGTCCCATATCACTTCTAGGACATAACAGTCCTGTCTTCCCTCTCATGGTTCTTTGCCATGTTCTCTTCTTCTGTGGCCAACAGCCCTTCACTTTCTCCAGATCTGCCAGGATGTCCCTCAACAGGGCCCCCCATGGCACTGTCCCAAGGTCATTACCCCCTAGGTGGACAAAGATACAATCCAGTGCAGCTCATCGCACCTGAAGCTCTTCCAGCAGGGGTAGCAACTGCAACCACCTCATGCCTCATAGGCCCCTCCACCACAACTTGGTGTGCTCTGCTCCCAGGCAAAACTGCATCCCTATTCTTGTGATTGCCACAAACCTATCTTCCCAGTAGATGAATGAATGCCTCACGATCAACACCTGTCTCTTGGAGCCTGCTGTGGGAAGAGGAAAGATAGGGATACCAGTTAGTAGTTGTCAACATCGAACATACCTCTTGTAACAGTTTGATGTCCATCTGCCCACCCGCTTGACCTCTCCCTCCTTTACACCTGTACAAAGTTGGTATCCCAGCTGCATATGCTACCTGCTAGCATACAGACCACACCCTTATTACCATTTGTACTGCTCACTTACTTTCACAAGCCATACTCAGGATTTGTACAGCTTCCCTACTGTATAGAACTAGCAGCACTGCTCTTACCCCTGTTGCTAGCTTAGCTACGTCCTCACTGTTATACTGTTAACTTTATATATTGCCCATACCATGTCTGTAGTCTCTTTCTGTACTATTACTGTATTACTGTATTATGAATACCTGTTGTTCTGTATTGTACTTGACATGAAGCCTTTGAAAATGAGTCCTTGACTCAAAGGTTGTAACCTGATACTCTCAATAAATAAATAAATAAATAAATAAATAAATGATGGTAATATGAGTAGGAAATTAAGCTCTGATGAGGACAGATATATATCAGAAATGTCAGCTTTAAACCGTGGTTGACCCATGTAAGGTTAATGCCCAAGATGCCACACAAAATGGAAACTGAACTATTGGGAACAAAATAAGTGGCTAAGAGATAACCTTCTTCCTAAAATAAAAACCCCAAAGTATTCCTGGACAAGAGAGGGATATGGATGTAGGCAATTGAGCCAGAGGCAAAGAAATGAAAAAAAAAAATGGATCAACGGACTACAAATGCAACTGTGAGGACTTGGAGACAGTTACCATAAGGTTTTTCTAATGTTGTTTTCAGTGCCCCAGAGGCCATCACAATAAGTATGTATGCTGTTTACTTGTCATTCACATTTTTTTGGTCTAGTCTGAAAGTAAAAGTTTTCACACTAAAAAATTGAGTTTAGTGTGTCCTGATTTAAAAGAGTGCAGTTTCAAGTACGGTGCCACTACGGCAGCTCAGCAAACCCTCCCAGAAAGGGTATTAACCAACTATAAGTTCAAATCTGTAGGAAATAAAGATATACCATCAGAAGAAATCCTTTCCAGTATAGATTTGTTAATTAAATGTGTTATGGTATTCATAACCTTAGAAAAAGGGCTGAGACCCTGTGTCACTACTTGGTATTAATATTGGGTTTGGAGGTAGCACAGTCCATGAATTCTGAGATCTTTGGCTCAGCCATATCCAACCCACACTTTTCTGATTTGTTTTACCACAGTAGCCGATGCATGATTTGCTGTAATCCCAGTAGCAGATCCTACCTTTGACTGTATGTCTCCCTGCCACCTTCTTTTTCTTATTAGAGTTCAGTGGAGAGTAGAAGCATGATAAATCTTTGTTCTTGCTATTCCTAGTTCTAACCATCTTAAAAGAGAGGTGGGCCTAGTAATCACAATAATAATAATCATAATATATTGAAAAATATTATAATCTTAATCTTCTTAACCCCCTCACACCTATGCTCGACTTTTGTGGCTCACTTTGCATTGAGTTCTATGTAATTCAGGCATTCACAATAATAAAAACAAAACAATGACCTCTATAGAAGTCAAATTTGTCAAACAACAGTCCAAATGACACATTGGGGATGTCTTACTTAGGTAAAAGTCTGAATACAATTCTGGTGCTTCTACAACTTGAGTGATTAGCAACACAATATACCAGGGTTCCCCAAGGGGTCAATCTCAGAGGTTCTCTATGGTCATTCAAAATTCAATCAGCAAAACCAGGATACAAAGGTTAGTAGGAACCAGATGAAGATCATATAGTATAACTTGCTTTTTAAATATAAGTGATAGGGTGTGTACAGGTTCTGATGTGGGCTTCTCTCAACACATTACAATAATGAGAAAAAATGTTTGCTGATCAATTGTTTTAAAACACCAGAGACACAATAAACCCTAACTTGTTAAAAATAACTATAAAAGGCCGAGGAATGGGGTTCAACTAGCTCTCTAAACAAGAAATACAGAGAAAAAATAAACTCCATTAAATTCACTACAGCACCTATTCAAAATGGCCAAATAAATAAAATAAGTGACCAAGTGATATAATTGTATAAATTATTGTTAAAAAATTGTAAGCTGTGGTGATAAGTTTTGGCTTCACTTTATCATCTCTTTATTTACATACTTCTATAAGTTGTAATTAATTTGACCAATGTAAAGCTTGTCCCCAGCTGTATGGAATGTACTTCATCAAATCACAAATTATCTACTGCTCAGGAAGGCAATAACAAAACAAACTAGCGCACAATATATTTTAATTTTCCTGATACTGTGGTAATATAACAAGTAACCAAGTTACCAATACATTTAATTTTATAGCTCTTGGTGACTCATATTGTCAGTTCAGCTCTAAATTTTAGTTGGGATTTAAACTCCTTATCACTATCACCAGTGCAGCTCCATACAACAGCAATCCCCAACAAAATTGTCAGACTCTGAAGCCTGAGTGTTTCTGCTGTTTTTTTATAGTCTAAAATGCAATACCAATCAGCATTAATTGATTGATAGCAGTATGGGCACTAGAAAACAATGGATTAAATTGTGCTTATAAGTCAACCCCAGTTGGCAGGAAAAAGGAACAAGCAAGATACCTATCCAACACTAATAGCTTAATATGGTGCACTTGTTAGATGCAGCTAGATTGGTAGACAGATAAAATCAAACTTAATTTGGCCAAAATTAACTTGTGGTGCAGCAGTTAACTTGTGCCACCAAATTATAATATAGTCAAATCAATAATATTCAGTCATCATCAAAATGTGCCATTTCAGTTACCCAGCTGACTACTCCAGCTAGACAACATCCAAGTAATCCCCCAAAGGAGCAAAGCAAAACACATTAAGAAAGAAATAATAAAGCCAACTAGAAACCCAGAGAAGCCCCCCTCCCAAAAAAAAAACAAGTGATACAGACCCCGAGTTTAATTTCGGGTCAACAGAATAACAACCCCAAAGTGTTCTCTCTTATGTTACCCAACTGCAAGTTCAACTCTAGATATAGAAACTAAAAGAAAAAATAGTAAAAAAGTTTCTTCTACATAGAAGCAGTTGAAGAGAATTTTTGATTTAAAGGAAGCTCCTCAGTGGTCAAACACAAAAAGCTACAATCAGATGTTAGCCCCACTGTAATATTCTAGGGATCCATTCAGTTACAGCACAGATCATTGTGGCCATCTAATAGAATGTAAAAAGTCAGTACACTCTGACATCCAGTGTAAATTCAAATGAAAAAAACGAAAAAGGTTGTTGATAGATATCAAACTGGAAATAAAATAAAATATAGAATAAGAGTATGTGACAAACCAATACCTGCACTAGATCACCCTTTCTCTCATTTTCCTTCCTGAGAATCAATGTAGATCCCCACTTTGCATAGAGACCATTTAGAGCAATTTCCTTATTCCTATGATATTCCTAAAATAATTCTCAAGGCTATTGTTACCTTTATCTTCAATTACAGTTTTCTGCTTCTTTTTTCTCTCCTTCTCCTCCTCTCCATTCTTCTCTGCTCCATACCACAGCTCAGGGCTCCAATCTTCCTCGGAGAATACACCAGGAGTTTTGAGGCTTCCGAATACACATATCACCCCATCTTCCAACCTTTGTGACTAAAACAAGAGCTCCAAGTCTAGACAACACTAAACTAAAAACGAAAACTGGTTTCAAGTAATGGAATTAACCAATTTATCAGCATACCAGAGCCCATTAAAACAAAGCATATAGGTGCAGTGTGTCCACTCCTCCGACCTGCTGCTGTAGGCAGGTTTTGCTGTAAGGAAGTGAACAGTATGGATGAATCCATGGCTAGTCCAACCGGTGACACTAAGCAGTATATTGAGTACTGCAAGAATGGTTCAGAGTAGTAAGAAAAGTATGTTAAAAAATAGACAGGGCTACACAATTTGTATTCACTGCTTCTTCAGTAAAGTAATGTTCATGTCACATAAATATTGCACGGCATATGTGGATTGATCAGTGTCAGTTTTGAATGCTGCATTCCAGACAGGAAAAATAAAATGACTACATTTTGGAAATGTCATCAAAGCAGGATAATGTTGCCATGACAGTCTGAGGGTTTGCAAAGTACACCTGTAAAAGTTGAAATTTCTTCTGTGATTTATAGGATGGTGTGTTCTTAAAGCATGAATTGAACTGTGAGTTGTGTACAGCCTAGAGACCATTGAGTAAAACCAGTGTATCCAATGCCCACCAGTGCCTTACTGTGTAGTGAGTATCAAATTATACAAAGTTAGTGTGTAAATCAATTATTTCTTGGTAGGGCTTGAGGAGCTCATTGCTCTATCATGTAGTAAATATGCATGTTTGGGCAAACATAAATGCTATGGGAGATGGTATCTGCCACCAAGGTCCTCTTCAAAATAAGAGAGATGAAGAATTGTTTGTGAAAATCTCAAAGGCACATGAGAAGCTGAGAAAATTAATTTTGGACAACAGATTCACAGCCTCCACTAAATATTTCTTGAACTTTATGTATTCTTTCTTAGAAAAAAAAAATAAAAATAGCATCTCCATGAGCTGTAAGTACTATTGTAGGTGTGCTCCTACCACATGTTGTTTTCAAAAAAAAAAAAAAGTAATACCATATAATATAAAGAATGTTGTTTCACCTTTTTTTAACAGTGCATAACAACATATTGATATGCAAAAAATTACAGATATATACTATATGACTACTATTAGGTGTATATTTTGAACCATAGCAGAGCAGAAGACTTTATCCTGCAGTGGTGACGGACATATTGTAACACACAATAACTTTATGTCCTGCAGCACTTTGTGTATAAATACACCATGGAAGGTTGGATAATTCTATATACATTGAGATGTCTACTTGATTACAGCATGTAAAATGACAGTCATGGGATGTATGCATGAGGAATAAAGATTATCATTTCACCTTTTTTTTTAAAAAGGACTTGGATCCACCTCAGAATTGGAACAGTATCATCAGCCCATCCTGCTGTATTCATCTAAATGCTTCTCATACATATACCGAGTTTATAAAATGTAGGTGGGGGGATTTTCAAAGCCTTGCAATGGATGCAAGGTGCTTGCGTCAAACATCTGTGACCGCAACTTGCGCCAAAAGATGCAGCAGTCACGATTCAGAAATGCAGTCTGCATCTGAATCAGGAGCTGCTGCGTCCTTGTTGTGCTGTACCATCCTTGTGGCCATACTTAGGGTGCACCATGCTGCAAGGGGGCTTATGCAATGGCACGACTGCAACATCCACTTTTCTGGGATGCAAGAAACCCAGCCATGGCTGCAGCAAGGGACTGAAGATAGTCCATCAAAAACCTGATCTAAACCCCTTGCACCACTGCAGACACTGTGTGGACATGTGGGTATGGGGTCATAATGGGTATTTATAGGGCGGCATAGGACACGAGGTGGCAAAGTTACAGTTGGGGAAGGGGTGGGCAACTCTGTGGAATTCTCTACGTCATCGGTTAAGAGAATGCCTGACTGTAGAAATGTTTAAAACTGAGTTAAAAATGTATTTATTTGATTTAGCCTTCCTGAAATATGGATAAGTTGTTTGATTGTTCCTGTTTTAATCTTATTTATATCTGCTGTACAGAGCCTTGGCTTGGAAAGGCGCTATAAAAATAAAGTTGACTTGACTTGACACCGTGCCCTATGCCACCCCTGTACCCACTTGCTAGTCAAGTGTGTGCCCCCATCCCTGGCCATCCTGTCACCTCTTTGGTTGTGCTGAAGTGGGGCAGTCAGATCCCTGCAGCATTACCCGGAAGTGCACCACTTGCTTTGGTGTATACCTACAAGTGTGGCAATTACCAGATTTCTGATGCAGAAAGCCTGCTCTTTCTGAATATGGCACAGGGCCCTTGACGCAACTGGGATGTGGCGATGCTCCTAGATTGCTGCAACTTGTGGTGATCTAGCAAGTCTTTGAAAATCCAGTCCAATGTCTTCTGTCTGCAATAGACTACAACTCCCACTTAGGACACCAAGAATTATGAAACAAAAATGGAGATACCATGTAACTAATGTATAATCATTTTTTTTTTAAATAAACTGTTTCACTGCTTGTATTTGTTCCTCAAAAAGGAAAAAGATGAAGTAGTGAACTAACAACAATTCAGTCTTACAGGGACACTGTAAACCCTGTTTGCATCATATTATTTCTAGTTGAAAACCCACATTTTATGGTTTTCTACCTTCTCTAAAACCTCATTGAATTAGTCATTTATTTGACCTCATTCCTTTCTTTGTAGAAATGAAATTCATGGCAGTGGTGCAATTATACCCAGCCTTGTCTTGTTTCAAATGTTTGATCTAATCTTATTCTATACGTCCCGAACATTAGGAACACCCCCATGTAGTGCAATTACTCATGATGCAATATTCTGTATTCCTCCTACGGCATTATGAGTGCATATACTGCATAAGGGACATTCCATAGTCCAGGAAAGATGCAGTGGAAGTTTATCAAAGAATGTAAACAAACACTTTTGTTGTGAGGTAACACCAGTATAATATATGGGGAGCCCTTATTATTATCTGAAATCAAGCAGATTACAACCTTGCTATGCCATTGTTATGATATCACTCTTGTTAACCCTTCTTGAGTATGTCATATCAATGTTCTAAAAAAACGGAATGCTCACAACAAATGTTCTGCAAAGTAATTCAGTAAAGTAATTCGATCTGCAATTATACAATCTTGATAGACCATTCACTATAAAATATAATGTATGGTCTTTGGTTAACAACCACACTGAAAACATTTCTTGAGGTTGCCATGACATCTGAAAACTTCTCAAGCTGAGCTCTTGAAGTTTACAATGATGTCATGGCAACCTTTTGAAGTGTTTACAGTGTCATTATTAACCAAAGGCCATACATTTTCCTCCATATTGTTGGTCATCTGTTTTTATTTTGTAAAAAGGAAAAAGGAATCAGAATTAAACTGCTAGCTTCATTGACAGTCTATACAGAATGTGAGCAATCATGAAGTGTTTTTATGTTTGCTTGCTCACATGAGCAAGAAATATAATGTGGCAGCTTAGGAGAGAAGCAGGTTGTGGAGGTGCAGCACTGTGGCAGCCAAAAGAGGTATTGTATTTGGGGGCTTGGCACTGGTGGACCAATGAAGGCACAGTGTGCTGATGACACTGGCTTCCAAAAGTACCACCAAGTTTTAACGTTTTCACCGCAGCTATCAGGGGCCGCCTCATCATTGCAGCGTCAGCCATTCCGCTGCAATGAGAGAGCAACCCATCATTGCAGGGTGGAACGTTGCCTAGTGTAATATTGTTTGTGAATGTGGCAGCAAGCTACCACCATGTACACAAACAATGTTAGACAGCCCCCCAGTGCTGATGGGGTGCCCAGTCCCCCTCAGCATCATGTGCCACCCCAAAGCAGTTTTTGTTTGCCAACAGGGGGCCCAACCCCCATTGACTTCATTCCCCCCTTCCCAGTATAATTTGGCAACCGGGGAGCCCACTCCCCATTGGCATAATGTTCCCCCCCAAAACATTGGTTTTGTGCAAAGGGGTGCCCAATCCCCCTTGGCTCTTGCCCCCCATATGTGCTGACGGGGGTGCCCAATCCCCTGTAGGCTACAGCTCCCCCCAAAAAACACTCGGGTGGCACACTGTGAGTCCACCCCAGTGTGCCTAATGTCCCTAGTAACAAAAAAAGTCCTGCAATGTTTTTTCTTTTTCCTCTGTAAATCAGAAAATGGTCCCCTCTGAGTCCAGTGTCCCCACCCCCCAACCCATGCCCACCCTCTGTGGACACTGCCTCCCACACCCCCATGCCCCATACTTACCTCCGGAGCCCAGCACGATGATCTTCGGTGGTCCTGGAACACGTCTGCACTCTTCGAAGCTGACCACAAACTAAAGAAATGCAGGTAAGCAGTAAAATAGCATAAATTGTTTTTTTTTTCCCAACTTTGGTGCATATCTCAGGCATTTTTGGGAATTTTGGCACTACCCAAACACTACCTCAATGCCTGTCCATCTCTATAGGATGGAGGTGTGGTTGGCGTGAAGTTCAATACTTCACTGCCATTCCTATTCTACATCTGTCTAACTCTGGCATTTCCAATACTTTGACTGTGAATGACTGTATGAATGAATTCCAGTTCCTTACTAGGGATGACAAGCAGTGGTTGGTTCAAGCCACTTTCCTTTCATTAATAGATTACGTGGACCTTTTCTATAGCCATTGTACTGCCTCTGCCCTGGCTAAGTTGGACACCCTATACCACAGAGCAATCAGGTTCATAACGGGCCTTCCACTTTCCACACACCATTGCTCCTTGTATACTGCAATGGACTGGACTTCCCTTCATTATAGGAGAAATAGAAATGCTGCTCTATGGGTTTTCAGAGCAGTTACCAACAAGCTACCCCTACACTTCTCTGATTGTATTCTTCTGAGTGTGATAGGTGCCTATGCTCTAAGAAGCTATTCCCTAATTGCCTTGCAATTACCTAAGGTCAAATCTCATTTTGGCAGAGCTGCCATAAGTTTCTCATTGCCTTTCTTGTGGGACAATATGCAAAAAAACTTGAAGCTGAACTGTCCTGTTAGCCTGAATATTTTCAAGTCGCTCTACGACTGCTCCGTGAAGGAATCCTGCAAATGTTTCCCACATCTCTAGCTCACCTATTTCCCAGTTTCCCTCCTGCTCATCCTGCCTCCCATCCTGCCTCTGCCCCTGCCTCTCTCCCCCTACCAAAATACCGGCTTCTCTGCCTCTCTTTAGCCATGGCCAAGTTCCACTCCCTTCCCTGAAGTATGCCAGTTAACTATTCCAACCCCGTCATTTCTTCCTAAGCTGGTATCCCTCTTCTTGCCTTTCTCTCTCCTTTTAAGTGAACATTCTGGATGTACCCAGTTATGAGCATATCTGTTGTAAAGGCCCTCTCACTCAAATGTTGATGTACATATGTATATTTTTCTTCTTTGTATAATATTGCATTATGTTTTACCATGTTACTGTACTATAATTTTTGTATGACCAGATCCATCTTGCAAATGAGCCCTGCTCAATGGTGCCCGCCTGGATAAATTAAAGAATTTTAATTGATTGATTGAATGCTAATACCAGCAAGCAAACATTCAGCATTGACAAATGCTTATTTAATCTAGGGACAATTTGAAGCCTAAGTGGGTTGATAGTGTCTCTTTAATTTCAAAACACATTCATCTTTGTTCACAGTGATAGTGGTGGATGAGTTTTCTATTATGTGATATGGGAAGAAAGAAAACAATTGAATATATGTCATCTTCAATAGTTATCACAGGATGTATAACAAGAAATCAGGAATGTGGACTGCAATTACGTATTCCACTTATTATATGGGTTCCTCTGCACCCCCCCCCCCAAAAAAAAAGGATCATACAATGCTGTGCAGTTGCCTGTTTGTTTAAGGGAGGGAGGTCCAGGTCACCCTTGCAGGTCATGTTACAGATCTTGTCATATTGAATTCCCTTAAGAAAGTTCCTGTCATGAACATTGCAAAGATGCCCAGGTAAACTTGTGTATGCATAAATAGTAAATTTCCAGGGAAATTGATATACTGTACCAGTACAAACTGAATTGATCCCAGTTCTTGAATAAGGGAAAGTGATGTAAGTGTAAACTAACTGTTCTGATATGTTGAAAAATGACTCTGGAAACTAATGCCATGACTCTGGGTATGCACATCAGTTTCCACCACTGATGCGTATGCCCGGAATCATTGATCTGTTTACAGTCATTTTTTTGTCATATCATTCAGCTTGCTTTACACGTATATGTGTAGCTCAGGAGTCCAGGAGTTCAGATCTTTTCAATGTGTGCTTTCTTCTAAATTTTCTTAAACTTGAAGTTCAGTGACGGATCACCTTCAAAGTCAGTTTACTGACTTTTAAAGCCCTGCATGATCTAGGTCCTGAGTACCTGAAAGAACTCCTGATTCCTTACCACCCTGTGAGACCACTCTGCTCTGCTGACGAGGGGTTGCTAGAGATTCCAAGGGTGACTTTAAAATCTGCTGGGGCCCATGCATTTATGTTTATGGCCCCTTCCCTTTGGAATTCTCTACCCTGTCGGATTAGGGAGTGCACGACCGTGGGGAGTTTTAAACAAGATCTTAAATCTTTCCTTTGGGAAAAAGCTTATGGATGTACTATTTATTGAACTGTATTTATTATGTGGCTGAATCTGTTGGATTTTATTTTTTCTGTACTGCGCCTTGGTGCCTAAAAGGTACATAACAAATAAAGTTTTTATTATTATTATTATGTACTCGTGCATGCACAAGTTTATTGGTACATTTGTCCAATATTCATTACAAGTACAAGTATCTATATTGGAAGCAAGTCGAAAGGGTGACTGCACAGATTAAATTTCATGAACAATCAGGGGACTGGTATTACATTCTTGAACATTATAAAGGACACAGGCACCACAATACCAAAGAAATACTGTCACTGAAGGTATTTGAATATATGTATTCATTCTTCAGCTATTGTAGGATGTATAAAAAGAAATCGGGAAGGTGGACTGTGGTGACCAAGACAACTCCAAAGGATTATGGGTATTTCATGAAACTCATGAGGCAAATCTATGTCAGCAGAGTACAGACACATGGCATACTATGCCAACACAAACCAATGGCATCCAGTGATCCGAGGCACATTTCTCAGACAATAGCTCCTCTTCCTCCACTACCAATTAAGAGAAATTGTGGAACAGGCACGTGTCTAGATTTTCAGACATTGTGCAAAAGTAACTTCTTGCAGATGTTGAAAATCACTGCAGGGTATGCCAGTACATTTTGTGGATAAGAAGTTTTTTTTCCTATTGTCTGATATGCTTTTCACAGCAATTGTTTTCATAACTGCCACAAAGTGACATTACATTACTAAATGCAAATTATTTCTCATACGGTATATAGCAATCAGTGAACAATATATACTGGCCTGTATATTCAGACTGTGCCAGGCTGTGGCGCAAGCCTGGGTGTGCAGTGCAACTTGGCTGCACAGGGGCATTGATAGGGTGATATTCAATGGAGCTACGCCATGGCACAGCATCGTTGAATATTGCACCTTGGCCACCCGCAGTGCACATGGTGCAGTGGCACTGCACCAGCGCAAGTGGCCAGAGTGGATCAGGGGGATGCGCTAGCACAAGTCCCTTTGTTCTAGGTGCAACAACTGCGATATTCAAAAGTGCACATGCAAATTGGGCCATAATGTATGCAGGATGCAAATGGGGCCATTTGCATGTCATTATGGCCCCATTTGCATGCAGGTGAGCCGATCCCCGGCGACTTGCACTTGGTGCCCTGCCAGGCTGCAGCCATCGGGGGACTGATGCTCCCTGCACAAGTGGCAACACACCCCGACGCCTGATCATGGGCATATGTTGAAGTATTATAGACCCATCTCCATGGTGGTCCAGTGGACCGCTCACAGCCCAGTCGCGGGCATGAGTATGTTTAAAAATGTAAACTCACTCCCTGGTGGTCCAGTGGACCACTTGCAGCCTGATCGCAGGCATAAGTATGTTTCAAAATGTTAACCCTCTCCCTAGTGGTCCAGTGGACAGCTCACAGCCCGATCGCGGGCATTTAAAGTAATATAATAGTTATATCTCTTAGGGTCCAGTGGACCCTCACAGCTCGATCAGGGCATTTGAAGTAACAGTTCTATATGTTTGCGGTCCAGTGATACCGCAGCCCGATCACCGGCATTTGTTATACAATGAGCACATCCTGTCAGCCCCTGCGGTCCAGCGGCCTCTCTGCTCACTACCGAGACCTCACCTCACTTCCTTCGGTCACTGGGCAGGTGGCAGCTCACCTGCTTCAGTTGACCCGCGGACGATCACCACATGGTAGGGCTGTACGCCCATTGGTCCACAGCTTGAGCTAATGAGTGCAGCCCATACTATACACATAGTCCAGATATGTGAATGGATCCATTCACATATCTGGACTGTGTAGTATGGTGCAGCGCCCATTGGCTCACGCCAGGACCAATGGGCGACAGTCCTACCATATAGGTGTTAGTCGGTGGGTGGTGGGGGGCAAGTGGTGGGGAGCTGCCCACCGCTGACTGGGGGGAGCGGTGGGGGCCCAGTGGCTGGGAGGAGGGGTACTGCTGGACCACCAGGGTTTGATAGGGTGTCATTTGTATAACAAATGCCCACGATCTGGCTGTAAGTGGTCCACTGGACCACCAGGGATATAGGACTATTATTCTACTTCAAATGCCCGTGATTGGGCTACGAGTGGTCCACTGGACCACCAGGGAGAGGGTTAACATTTTGAAACATACTTATGCCCACGATCAGGCTGCAAGTGGTCCACTGGACCACCAGGGATATAGGACTATTATTATTCTACGTATGCCTACGATGGGGCATGGTGGGGAGCACCACCAGGAAGGTGCAGCCGGAGCTCGGGTGGCCACCCACAGGTGGCAGCTGCTGTGTTGCACCCTGCAATATGGTAGCTCACCTGTGGGTGGCCAGCTGTTGCTCCTTTTTTGTTTGGCTCACCTGTGTGCAGCGCAGGTAGGGGTTGCGCATGCATGGGCTCAGCACATCCCGGGCAGAATATCAGGATGTGCTGAGTATGCATAGGCATGCCCCCCCCACCTCTGCCGCATACATTACTGATGCTCTCCGGTGCATTGGGATTTGTGCAAGGCTCAACTTCTGTGAATATCGTGCTTGCGATTATTGTTATGCATATGCAACTGTGTTGCACCACACGCAAACCTTCTGAATATCCAGCCCACTGTGTACATCTACATCTACATCTATATATATTATATATATATATATATATATATATATATATATATATATATATATATATATATATATCATATATATGATATTTTTTCTTTAATGTTATGATAATATCCATCCTCTGATAACAAGAACAATATAGTGTTGTACACTCTGGACATATGGGCCCACATTTTCAAAGGAGATGCGCAGCCCAAAATGGAGATGCACTGCACATCTCAGAAAATTCACGAAACTGTGGTATTCAAAAGGGAGAGATGCATTACACATCTCCAGATGCACCATCATGCAGAAATAATGTATGCAGCCCAAATAAAGGGGGCATTCCCATGAATATGCAGTGCATCCCTATATTCAGTCAGAATGCGCAGCGCATCTTCTGTGCATCTCAGAAATGAGCTGCCCAAAGATAGGAATACAAAAACATGGCCTAAATCATCTAACCACTCACAAGCAGGCCACAGAGCTGCAGGCAGGTCATCCAGACACAGCTCTTGGAGGTGCATCAGAACATGCTCCAGGCACCCACACACAGCTGTAATGACAGAATGGACATACCCAGAGCCATAGGTGCAATGTCACCACTGGCATCATCCAGGCAGCAACACCCCACACCATCCCCTGGATGTAGACACCCAGCAGCCACATGCCAGTGCTGTTAGGTGCCCCCCCCAGGGCACTCCAGTGGAGCAGACAGCCACAATTCATAAAATGTAGCATGGGCCATGGCATGCATCCATGCAGCTTGCAGGGTGTCACTTGGCAGTGGCATGCACCCAGGGTGCTATCTGGGGCAACAGTGCCCAGGTAGCTGGGTGGGTGGCAGCCTTGCACAAGACCAGGGACTGATCTGTGGAACACACCCATGGTGGTACACAATAGGTACACACAAGTGAGACTGCCCAGTCAGATACCTGGTCACCCTCTGCACACTGCCATTCCCTGCAGTTATCACCATGTTCCTCTCATACTGGGAGAGTGGGGCACCGCAGGTGACTGTATGTTTCATATAGAGCTGGTGTATCACATGCATGTGGTGTACTGCTTAGACTGTGTTACCCTGTACCCTCCCCTGTTGCATGCCCAGGTTGACCCTGTGGTCACTGTCCAGGTGGGCCCCCTGTACCCCAGTCTGACCCTGTACATGGCTATGGCTAATAGCACTGTACCCAGGCCAATGCAGTCCACCCACCCACAAACAAACAGTCTGTAACATCTGCCTGATAGGCTGCAGTACCTCCTGTTCACCACTGTGGAGTGATTGGGTGGTCCTGCAAAGCTGAAACTGGTCATGCCTGGGGTATGCAAATAGCCTGAATACATTCCAGTAATGAGCTGTGGATGTGGGAGATGGGCTTGAAATGTGCAATGAGGTCATTTGTGTATCCTGGCTGAATATTGCAGCTTTGCACTACATGCAAATGGCTTTGCATTGTGCATTTCTCCATGCTTTGCATAGGGCTCAGATCACCAGCTGTGCCACATATTCCCCACTGCTGCGCGATCATGCATCTTTGGGATATTCAGCCAGACACGGGTGGGCACATCTCACAGTGCATCTTCCGAATATCTCATTATTTTGGGCTGGTGCATCTCAGATGCATGGCCCAGGCACTTGCCCAGGTTTGCAGGGGACTTTTGAATATGGGGGCCATGGTGTTTTGATCTTAGCGACTTATATTGCACATGCATTTTCAGAAGCCCTTCATCACTGCCTGGATGACTATATGTTTATAGACACACAGAAACATAGAAACTGTAGGCAGAGAAGGGCTGCTTGCCCAGTTCTGATGGCCAATTTTTTTTTATTGTGATAATTTATGCTGCAGACCCACTTGGTCAACTACAATGTCTCTTCCACTCCGTCTGCATCCCTATCATTATCTTGTGCCTGTCACAGGCATTTCTAAACCCACCATAGTCCTCGACTCAATTGTATCCACTGGAAGGATGTTCTATACATCCACCGCCCTTTCTGTAAAGAAGTACTCCACACAGCTTGCCTGAATTCCCCCAACATCTTCATGCAATGACCCCTTGTTACAGTTAACCTTTTTCTCTGAAAAAGTACCTCCCACTTGTACCTTACTAACCAACCTGAGGTATTAAAAGTTCTTGATTTTATCCCATCACTCTCTCCTCCCCTCCATGGTGTACATACTGAGCTTATTTAGGATCCCTGTGTAGGACTATTGTTACAGATCCTAATGCAACTTGGTAGCCTCTAGACTTACAGGTCATTGTCATGTTGCTGTATCAACTATGCATGTCCACATTGGTACCAACAATGGAAAAGATTCATTTAATACATGTTTCAAAATGATTCTAATAAATTACATTTATTGTGAATTCAACAAATTAATAATGAGTGTTATAAATTACTGAAAACATTCATATTCAGAGTTATAATGCATCTAACACTGTCTGTATAAAAATGTAATTTAAACTTCTTAAAGATCATGCAATATATTTGACTATATTATTTTATTACTAATATATTCTATTTTATGAAAAATATGATGGACACATGTTATATAAGCATATGCACTAACACAAATATGGCACATGGAAACAGAAGAGAGATACTGCTTGTCAAGAGTAATTTCTTTAAGAATTAGAAATTCACATGTCTAAGTAAAAGGAACTAACAAATATCAACAGCTGTAACCAAACCTGTATTCCTTTAACTCTTTGCAACAATTTCATAATTTTTAGTAAACCTAATGGAGATGGTATGAAGCCTGTGTGTTGGCTTAATGGATCTGGATATGTGTCTCTAATCTTCCATACCACACAGCTGGGTATAACTACAGTATTCTAATGCCTTGACTGAGTCTCTGAGATTGCCAAAGGACACCTTGACTGAGTCTCTGACATTGCCAAAGGACATAGTGTAAGTAAGCAGCATGTCTCCTGGCTCCATTTACATCTTCATTACTTTCCAGTGCAAACAATTTCTGCCTGTAGAGTATTGCAAGCTGTAGTAGTCCAGCATCTAGTATGTAGTATTCCATATCCTTTTCAAATTAGAAAAGAAAAAATAAGTTATGGGAAAAAGTCATAATGCTATATAACAACTTAGTATCAAATATACTGTATAACAGGAAATATTAGCGTTCAGTTTATTTTAGCTATAATAGCTATTCGGCTGATAGCGCTAATATAAGCTGAACGCTAATATTGCCTGTAAGTGAAAAGAATGCATGTGGCTGTGGTAGCTACTGTACAGGTTGTCTTTTTTAATATAGTAATTTGACAAAGTTATAGTAACAGTAAAACATCAGAGCAGTTGCTATAAAAAAAAATTAAGTGTGCAGTGCATAAGTTCCAGCAGTCTGTTTCTTGCATGTCCATCTGTAACCTGCAAAAAAAAAGGAAAATGTACAGTGCCTGTTTCTAAGTCTAGCAAGGCACATATGGTGGAAGTCACACTCACACCAACTGACTTGTATGCTATCATGCTGTTTGAATCATGTTCGGCATGGATAGATCGTAAACCTGCCAAAAATGAAAACAAATGGGGTTACAGACACAGACACAGACACACACATATATGAACACACACACTGTTGCGCACACACACAAAGATCTGGTACTTATAGTTATTCTAGTCAGGCTATCCGTGTGTGCGTCCAGTATGCCAGCTTTACAGTATGCATGAATAACATCCTCTTTACATTCACAGAGCTGTAGAAAGCTGATATGCAACCATTGTGAATGATGTTCTTTGAGACTCTTTATTGTTAGATCCATTTTAAGCTCTTCCCCATTCTCGAGCTACTTGGAGACAACATCAGCATACCAGGTGGTGAACTTATGCTTCACAAAGTCTTTTAAAATCTTGTTCACTGAGATGTCCAGAGGTTGTACGGCATCTATGAAGGACATGGGTAAAAAAATTGGTATTATATCCACACTCACCAGTTTTTTCTAGTACAGGGGAAGTCATGTGCCCATGGAAAAGGTCAAGAATGAAAAGTGATTTTTGTTCGGGGGCAGACCAAGCTCTTCATGAGTTACTGCACAGCATAGCATTAAAACATGCTCGATGTACTGTAGTCCAACATGACATTTTAATTAGCCCAGTTATTTTCAGAGTGGGTACATCCCATTCAGTTGGAAAGTTGAACTGGAGGTGATGGGTGGTGGTTTTGTCTTTATAAATCAGTTGTCAAGGGAGAAAATCTCCAGACAATGTGCATGTAAGGACCAAAGAAACATGGCGCTTGTCTCCTGGCCCCAGCACCACCACCTGTTAGGAGCCAAAATTGCCCATTGTCTACTCTGAAACAGGCACCATGTTTATGCCTGTTTCATCAAGATTCATTATAAACTGGGTTAGAATAAGCTCTTGTGCCATGGCCGTACTTCTGTGCTTTAAAAAAAAAAATCTTTCAGTTGGGGAAAGTCATTGGGCACCTTGTGGGCAGCTTTAGTTCCCTTTCTTTTGCTGTATCCCATCCGATACAGAATTGACCAACCCCATTTTGTAGTGAGGTTATTTTTTTTGACAAATTTACTATGCTTTATTGAATATTTCAGAAAAAAAAACAAGAACAGGAACAAAAACACATCAACAATAACAATATTAACAACAAGGAAAACAAACCAAATAAACAAGACTACTCCCCTTCCCCCCCAACAATATCAATAAACTATAGAATATAAATACATGAAGTACAGGGGTAACATACTAAAATGCACTTACAGTGTCCCAGGTTATAATGAAAGTGTACAAAGGAAGGTATTACAACAGGGAAAAATAGCAGAACCACACAAATGGAAAAAAGACACCCAACCCCAATCCCCCACCCCTGCCCTTCCCCACCCCCACCACAGAGGGATACCAACTTATCTTGGACTATGACCAATACTAGGTGTCCCACAGAACAAAGCAATATTTGGATACATGGACAAAAGCACCAGAGGGTGCTCTATCTACAAAGGGGCAAGTCCAAAAAAAAACACAGCCAGGGGAACGGAAAATCAAACAGAGAACCGAGACGTCTAAATTGTTAATAGGGTATATAAGGGTTCCCAGACCTTCCAATAGGAGGAAGTCTTATCTGATAGGTTGACAATGATCTATTCTGCTTGTAAGGCAAACAGCATTTCCCGAAGCCATTCAGTTAAGGAGGGAATACTTTGATCAAGCCAATGTCTCAATATGACCTTCTGGTCACATAGTGAAATGAGGGACATATGAAAGTGTTGCTTGCCAACCAGGTTATTTTCATACTCCCCCCAATAAACATATATCCAGGAGAAAGGCCTCCGACAACCCAAGTATGGGATCCAACCATAATTTAATAGTGACCCAAAAAGGGATAACTTTCTCACAAGACCAAAGAACATGGAATAAAGTAGTGGGTTCCTTATTACATGTACAGCATATATTAGATGGCAAGTTTTCCATTTTGTGTAGCTTATCCAGGGTGTAATACATATTATGCAAAACTTGAAATTGAAGGAGATGGTATAGATCCCATTTGATGTACCTATACAAATGCTCCAAATACATGGCCAATTATGAGGAAGGTTAGTGGGAGGTAAAACTTGATCCCAGTAATACAACATTTGGCATTCCATCCGGGCAATAAGTGGTGATAATAAAAAGAAATGACATGGGAGCTAGGGGCCAATGAAACCATACAAAGTACCTGAGACTGGTAATGATTTTCCCAGTGACCAGTACCAAAGTGAAATAAAAGCATATGGGACAGCTGAAAATATTTAAAACATAAAGAGGTAAGCAAATGATGCTTGATACGGGCTTCCAGGAAAGTCAGGAGTTTCCAATCAGATATCAAATCCATAACCCTATCCACTTCGGCAAAAGGCCAAAAAGAGGCAGTAAGAATGCATCCCCCAATCTGAAAACCGAGATTGCCAACTGTAGGCTGAGAGGTGTATTTGTATGGATGAAGCTTGAGAAAGGCACAAAACTGTAAATGGGCCCATATAGACGCTTCTATGGGGGAGCCATGCAATGGTTTGGGGAACTTTTAAGGTGAGATATAAAGGAGGTAATGGGTGTCTAGCACATGTAAAGAACAGAAAGTTTTAGCTCCAAAAAAGACTGTGTGTGTGTGTGTGTATATATATATATATATTTACACACACACACACACAAAAGTCCTCTTCCAGATAAGGTCAGAGCCTACGAAAGAACCTAGAACAATGGATAGATAAATAATAAAGGTAAAAGTTAGGTATCTGAAGGCCTCCCTGCTCTTTGGAATGCCTAAGTTTAAATAGACTCCAGCGAGGAGTCTTACTCTTCCACAAAAAAGAGGAAATTATTCTATCAAGCTGAAGAAAGCAAGACTTTGGCAGGACATAAGTGAACATTTGCAGTGGGTAAAGTAAACAGGGAAGGACATTCATTTTGTATAATACTTAGACAGCTCCAAAGAGAAATAGGTAGAAGAGGCCAGCGTTGCAAGTCCATACAAATACAAATAGCTACAGCATCAAGATTGTAGTGATTCATTTTGGAAGGTAATGTACTAATGTACATTCCCAAATATTTCAATTTATCATGGATCCAAACCAACCCCAGATGTTAGACCTCAGACCACAAAGTAACACCATTAAGTGGCATCACCTCTGTTTTAGTGAAATTCAACTTATAGTTTGAGAGAGAACCAAAATCTGATATAATATCCAGAGCAGCAGGTAAAGATGTGTCAGGGAAGGTGACATGAAGAAGAATATTGTCAGCATAAATGGAAAGCTTGTACTGAGAAGGCCCTATAGAAATACCTGGATCCTGAGAGGAACACTTATTATTCTTAATTAATGGCTCCAGAAAGAGGTTAAATGAAAAGGTGAAAGTGGAGAGCCCTGTCTGGTACCTTGATACAAACAGAAAGGGGTAGACAAAATGCCATCACAAAGAATGTGGGGTTAAGGATGAGAACAGAGAACCTGAACCCACTGAATGAAAGTTGCAAGGATATGAAACTTAGGCAATAGGTAAAACCAATAATCCCATGAGACCCTGTCAAAGGCCTTTTCTGTATCCAGAAAAACCAGCACCAAAGAGACACTGGACTCCCTGGATGCAGAAATGAGATTGGAAGAGTGTGTAAATGATCTGCCAAAAGCTGACCCGCCACAAAGTCAACTTGCTCCTGGCTGATAAGAGAATGCCAGACCTGGTTCAACTTATCAGCCAACACCTTCGCAAGAATTTTGTGATCAACATTAATGAGGGATATTGGCCAGTAGTTCGAAACCAGCAAAGGTCCATACTGGGCTTTGGTAGCACTACAATAGTGACTTCAGTGAGGGAAAAGTCAGAAAGACCTTCCTTAAAAATATAGTTGAAGGTATCAAGAAGTACAGGTGCTAACTGGTGTTTAAAGACTTTATAAAAACTGGAGGTATAGCCATCTGGGTCTGGAGCTTTATCTGGTGATAGAGAGTCAATAGCTGCCAAAATTCCAGATAAAGACAAGGGGACTTGTAAAATTTCTATCTGCTGAAGATCCAAATGGGGAAGGTCAATATTCTGTAAGAAGGTTTTAAATTTAGCCTCATTGAAGAAAAAGGAGGGTGGCTTGTACAAAGTATTATAATAGTCCTGGAATTGACCTACTATATCCTGTGGGAAGGTGAGAAGTTGACTTAAATCATTGTGAAGAGAAGAAACAATTCTGTCCACATTCTTTGACTGGAGGCGCAGGGCCAGGAGTTTCCCAGCCTTCACCCCTTTGATTGAAATATTTAACCTTGGAATGCAAGATCAGGTGTTCTGCTCTCTTCTCCAGCAGGGTATGATATTTTGAGCAACAAATTTCTAATTGTTCCCATTCAGACTGAGAAGAGGACGGGGAGAGCTGCCACTCCAGTGTCCTAATCTGCTCCAAAAGGGAAGACATTGCACATGTGGCCTGTTTTTTCTGGGCAGAGGCCAAACGAACAAGTTCACCATGAAGTGTGCATTTGAGCACCCCTCCAAAGGAAATCCAACTTAGGGTAAGAAGGCAAGTTAATTTCTAAAAAGGAACTAATAAAACTCTGATTGTGTTGAATCAGGTATTCAGATTTAAGCAATTGCCCATTAAGGCACCAAACTTTGCTCCGGACCGAAGAGGGGGAAAAACTCAGCTGAAGTAAAATAGGACGGTGATCAGATACCACTTTAGCCAAATAATGACATGATAAGACCCCCAGAAAGATGTTAAAGCCACAGCAAAAAGTAATCAATCCATGAGAAAGTGTTATGGGGAAGCGAGTGGAATGAATACTCCCTCAGGGCTGGATTCAACACACACCATGGATCTATGAGGCTAAGCAAATCCATAAGGTCACAGAGGGTCAATTGCCCTGGCAAAAATGCCAAACATTGGCATCCAGACTGGTCTAAACCATTGGACTGAACCATGTTCCACTCTTCCCCCAAGCAGCATGGGAAGGTAGGCCCATGATGCAAGATGTGCCATTAATAAAGTAAATAAAGAGGGGTTATCAACAGCTGGTCCACATATAACACTGAGAATGACCTTGAGATGGCCCAAAAGAACCCACAGGATAAGGAAACTGCCCTGGGAATCAGAGACTTCTTGAAGCAAATGGAAGAGCACCCTCCACATAATCAGAATTGACACCCCCAGTTTATGGGAATCAATTCCTGCCCCACCTATGATCGCCTAAATAGGAGAACCTGGGAGGATGGTAGGTGGATTTCCTGTAAAAAGACAACATCCACTTCAAGCTTGTTAGGATTGAGTAAAATTTTAACTCTTTTTGTAGGAGACTGAGAGCCCTTTATAGTCCGGGAACAAAACTTAAATATGCTGGCCATAATATTGATTATAGTAAAGGGGAAGCAACCCAGACCTAACTATTCCAGTGTACCCTTGTCCCTATAAAACTACAAAGAAACCCCCATGGTGATAAATCCTACCCCCCACCCAAGTCTTAAGGATAAACCAAAGCATATGTACCATGTAAAAACAATCCCTCCCCATCCTGTGAGGTCACTGAAAGAGTTGAAATAACCTGAGGTGGAGCTGCATGCTGCAGAGCTGAGGAGAGAGCTCTGAGAGCAGGATTTGTTGAATGCCTTATCTTTATTTAAAAAAGGTATGCCACTGTTTGCTTGAAAAAACAACAGATCTTACCAGATAATCTTGTGCTGTGCCCTGATCGGTGTGCCGCCTCAGGTGTTCTTTGTTCTTTTCACAGGAGGAAAGCCTGTGATGGAAGCTGGATTGAGAAAGAGCAAAGGGGTCCCTTCAGAAAGGCCCAAACCTGGGACACCCTCCAGGAAGAAAAACAGATGGCACATCTAGTTGAAGTAGCAACAGAAAGAGCAACAGAAGCAGCATATGAAGGAGCACAAGAGATTGGAGCTTGAGAGAAAAAAACAAGCATCTGTCACTGCCAAATGTTGTCGTGCTGGCATTGGCATTGGCAGTGCCGGAGGGAGACACATAATAGGAATGGCAGTGACATATTGAAGTGACGCCAACCCCACCCCCACCATGTAGAGAGTGACAGGGATTGGGGTGTGCCTTTAGGTCATCAGCTATAACGCTCATGCCATTGTACCTCACCCTACCCTGTAGACACTGACAAGTGCTGGGGTGTGCTTTGGGGTCTTTGGGCATTGTACGTATCCCATTCCATAAGGAAATATGCTGACGTAGGTGCAGTACAGGAGCATTGGCTGAAATTTGTAGCCGAACAGTGCAAGGCACACCACAATGTCTGTCAGTGGCTGTAGGGTGGGCGTGGGGGTGGAATGGCGTGAGCTTTACATCCGATGATCCCAAGTCACACCCTTGATGCCTGTGAGTCTGTACCGGGTGGGGTGCTACAGTTGGAAACTCTAACACCATAGGCGTGTGGTGGTAGTTTCTCTCCACATTTTTAACATGGACTGCTTGTCAGGCCACCTAATGGAAAGTGCCACAATCACTTTGTTAGCTGAAAGGTGGTTTTGCACAGCGGCTGTGCCATTTGGCGACAGAGGGACAAAAACATATTTTTGGGCAGGATGTGGAGAATGACAACTGTATTGTTCATGAGGAGGCGTAAAAAAACGGCAACATTGAAAATCTGTAGTGACAATATGAAATATTGGTGAAGCAATGAGCATGCATAGAAAGTGTGCAACACACGTCCGTAACCCAATTATTTTTGGGAGTTTGTTAGCCACGTTTGTAACATAGGCATTTTGGGACCTCCCCTTATGAACAGTGGTGCTGTAATTTTGTTATTCTGTCCCAAAAGTTGATTTCCCACAGCGACCACACCATTGTGCACCACAGGTGCGGAAGCAGATTTTGGGTAGGATGTGAAAAATGACAGCTGTACTGTTCATAAGGAGGTGTGAAAAAATGGCAGTGTTGAAAATCTGGCATGGAAATATTGCAAATTTGCAAAGTTACAAGGGTGCGTGGAAACTGAGCAACACACGCTTGCAACACAGTCATTTTATGGACTTTCAGCACCAAATTTTCAACATAGGCATTTTAGGACCTCTGCTCATGAACAGTGTCACCGTCATTTCCTCAAACTGTCCCGAAAAGTGATTTCATACAGCGATTGCGCTATTCTGTGCCGGTTGTGCAAAAACACATTTTGGCCAGGAGATGTAAATTGACAGCTGTACTATTCATCAGGAGGTGTGGGAAAATGCCAATTTTGAAAATCTGGAGTGAAAATATTACAAATTCACGAAGTTATGAGTGTGCATGGAAACAGCACAACACACACTCAAAAAACAGCATTTTTTTAATTTTTCCCACCAAATTTGCAACATAAGCTTTTTGAGAGCCCCCCTCATGAACAGTGACACTGTAGTTTCATTAATTGGTCCTGAAAACTGATTCCATGCAGTGACCGCAAAATCACCTTTCAGGGCTGATTAACGCCATGACAGTGCCAGAATTCATGAGGAGGGGTCCCAAAATCCCCATGTTGAAAATTTGGTGCCAAAATTCCAAAACATGCCTGAGATATGTATCAAAGTTGAAAAAAAAACTATTTATTCCATTGTACAGCTTACTGGCATTTCCTCAGTTCATGGTCAGCTTTGAAGAGTGCAGATGTGTTCCTGGTCTACCGAAGATCATCGCTCCGGACTCTGGAGGAAAGTATGGGGTGAGGGGAGTGTGGGGAGGCAGGGTGTGCAGTGGGTGGACATGGGTTGTGGGAGGGGGCAGGGAGACCACAAGAGATTGTTTTCTGTTTTACAGGTTAAAAAAAAAACATTGGGGGACTTTTTTTCTTGCAAGGTCTTTGGCATGCTGGGGTGTGCTCCCAGCATGCCACCTAAGTGTTTTTTGGGGGGGATGCTGTAGCCCATGGGTGACTGGGCACCCCTGTAGGCACACAATGAAAGTGGCGGGGCAAGAGCTGAGGGGGATTGGGCACCCCCTTCAGCATATAACAAATGGGGGGATGCATTATGTCGGAGGGGAGTGGGCTTCCCCATCGGCACATACATTGGGGCAGGACATGCCGACAGGGGGATTGGGCACCCCGGAAGTTGGCAGTATGGCAAGTAGTGTGCCGCCATGTTCATTTTTTTTTCACCACCAGGGAAAGCATGTCAGAGGTTCGCTGCATATGACGAGCTTAGCTCACATTGCAGTGGATGTTTCGTTTGTTCTCATCACCACATTAAGTATGCACAGTGTGGCACTGGCACGCAGGCTGATTGGGGAATGGGGGACGCACCTACTGATGCGTGCCCTGCATTCACCCAACAGTGACCACGCCTCCAAATCTGCACTACCACAAGATGTTTGCTGCACAAGTGCTCTAACATAAAAAGGAAGTTGTAGTGAAAGAGCTGGGGGAGAGAGCCACTAGTATCTGTATTCAGTACTTTGGGGTTCAATATTGGACTCGTGTTGGTATTGAACTTGCTTAAGGAGCGTGTTTTTGGAGACTCTCAAAGACTTTGACCCCTTAGCTTCCTGATTTTTTCCAGCTTGCCTTGCTCTATGCTCTTTATGGGAACTTGTTTGTTTGTGTGTTCGCTTTACTTTGCTGATACATTGATGCATTGACACACTGATATGTTAAGCGCCAAGTGCTGTGTAATTATTATTTCTCCCATATTTCTCCTGTATTGTATTGTTGCAATTGAAACTTTCATTATTTTTGGTAACCTTATAAAGCTTGTAAAATTATATATGATCTATCTTTTAATTTTACTTTTAAATCTTTATGCCCTGCACTTAACGGAATTTCTCCATTGGTGCTAGAGAACACCTGGGGTCTGTGCATAAAGCACATGCACCACATTGTAAAGATCAGAGCCACCATTTCTTTCTGATCATGGTGCTTAGGTGCAGTATGTACGACGAGTTGAGCTGTGCAGAGCAGAGCAGAATAGTGCAGCTTAGTGCAGCATTCATTGGATTTTCTAGTGTGTTCTAGCATGCTTTCATCCTGTGCTCCTTCCAATGATTCAGAGCATCTTGCATTGCCCTGGAAGCCATATGTTTGACTTAAAGATGTTGCTGTAAGTCTTTAATATGGTATTTATCTTAATACTTTTTGACATTACCACTCTGTTTATTACCGCTCAGTAGAGAGGTGTGCTGTGCTCTGTGTTTTGGCGTACAGTTTCAGAAAAAAATATATATATAATCTGCCCCATAGTGAGAGGTAACACACTTGATATTAGCTAATATTTGCTAATTACATTTGAGGCAAAGCTCCAGTGGTGATAGTAGGGTCATATGTATAATGCTGACAAAGTTGACCAAGTCAATTAAATCAGTTGTATTTTGCATCCTCTGTTATATTTTATATTTTTATATCCATATTTTACATTTTGTCCTATTCAGTTTGTTTTCTTTTAGAATCTCTTATGGTCAGCGTTACAGAGGTAGTATACAAAGATATTAGAACCTGCCATCTGACTGCTCTTCATTTTATGAATTTTGGCCTCATTTGAAAAGGTGGAAAAGCTGGAATATTGATCTGGCAGCGGAATCTAGGTTTTACTGGCTAACTATATTAGTCTTAATGACTTTTAAGGATGTTTATTGATGCCAAAATCAGAACTCTGAACTTGCTCACATTTTACCCTTGGAAAGCCTTCTCAGAATTACATGAATTTCAAGCCTACAAGTTTTATTTTATCTACAAAGAGTGTGGCTATCCTGTTTAGAATTCTTTGAAGGAACTCTCAAGTAGTCTCTGTGGTTTTATTACTGTGGTATTAACCCTGCTTTTATGTCTCCGATTAAACTTTACAAACTTCAAAAAAGTGTTCAAGTACCCAGTGACTTTACATCATATTTTTCTTTTTTTTCAAGTTTTTTTCTATCTGTGATGTGTGTTTCCTCTGAATGTGTTTAACAAGATATTGGTGACATCTATAATATTGTGGACTATAACTGCATTAACTGCATTAGTATACTGTCAAGAAGGGAGAGGATGTTAATCTTGAACTAGACTGACAAAATGTCTAATACAGTGCCAAAAAAATGAGAACCTACTGTATAGCCATAAGATTGTTAAAAAAATTGTAAAATCTGATGCAAAGGGACAGGAAGGTTCCACAAAAGGCAAGATAACATACTTTTTATGATCTAATCTTGATCAAATTGAGCTAAGAGGAAATAAAAAAAATCACAAAGCATTTTACCCTAAACTGACATCATCCCCTGTTAAATTGAGTAGTAAACATTTAACAAGTGTCCACTCTATACACCCATTAATGGAAGAAATAAGAAACTTAGAAGAAAAGGTTCAGGCACATCCGAGTAAGCTGCAGTCTAGTAATTTAATCGACATTACAGATCCTGAGCTACACATGTCTGATCTAGATATGCCTACGCAGCAGAATTTAAACTTGAAAAATAGGAATACTGATCAAGCTGAGGTCTTAGTGATAGATAAAAATAATGGTGTATGTATTGCACAAAGTGAAGATGATGCTGTAATCTGTCCTACCCCAAATGTGTCTAATGTAAATAATGTAGAATCCACTAATTATATGGTAACCAAGGGAAGGAAGTCAATACCAATTCAAGAAGCTGTTGGAAAAATTGACAAACAAGTTGCTTGTCCACAAATAAATAAACAAAATAATGTTAATGGATCGTATCTTGTCCAATTTGACTAATTTCTGACCCCTTATATGAATAATCATACCCTGGACCCACCCCCCCCCATCGAAGAGGGATGACAAAGTACTGCATTTATGGTCAGATGGATATCCTTGTAAAGAAGACAAGAAAATAACTACTAATATTGAAATAGTTTCCAGTGTTGATTGTGAAGCAAGTAATAATAACGATGCATTATTAAGTAAGCAATAATACCCAACAGGGTGGGTGGTATTGGTCTATTCTGGACCACCCAGGGGCATAATGAGGCCCGATGCCAGAGGCAGAGGGCCTTATAGCCCCTGGAAGGTCCGGTATTGCCCATACTGCCCACCCTGGAGGGTATTATTGCACTTAGAAAATGGGCATCTGCTTAATTTGTTTCTCAGTACTTAAAAAATAGGTACAAAATAAATGACAAAAAATGTTAAAAATACAAAAATAAAAGTTTTATGAAAAAGTAGTCCCTGCCTGCAAGTTTCCTTCCTTGCCTAGTACAGTTGCCAGTAGAGGGTGCTGGTATAGGATGCTCAGATGAAAAACTCACATGTATCTGACTGCAGCATTTGACAGTTGTATTTTTTTCTGTTCCTTGGTATTTACAATTCTGTTCACACCTGTATCCCCCTTTTAGTTATTGCTTGCAACAGGTCTGAGCGCGATTTTACACTGCCATCTCTTCCAGCTCTCCCGTTATGTCATGGTTAAGAACCACACGCACACACACACACACACACACACACGCACACTCGGCACATTCGTAGTCCTGGTGCTGAAGCTGGTAATCAGCATTTCTCGACGTCTTTTTTTTTCAAAGTGCGGTGAAAGAGGGGGGAACCCCCACTGTCTCAAGGTGTCGCTCCGATTCTAATTTGTCCAGCTCGGGTCCGAGAGAGTGACTTTGTCCTGTGCACAGTGTGTGGCATGTGGTACTGCAGCTGTGTTTGGCCAGGAAAACTTGAGAGGATCACGAAAAAAGGACTGTTTCAGGATAGGGCAGGGCGGCTGCCTGCAGAGTTACTGAGAAGGTGGAGAAAGTCAAAGCGCCATCGGCAAAGTGAGCAGAACTGTGGGCTTGGGGAGTGGGGTGAGACTGGGAAAATGATGGCATGAGGAAAAGAGTTTATTTTTATTTAAAAGAAAGCTTTGGCTTGCTGGTGCTGAAAATATGGGGGGGGGTGACAGTGAGCAGAAGAAATTACAGTCACGATCCTGCTATAGAAATTGTTGCTTTCATTAAAAAAAAAGTTTTTAAAACAGTTTTGGGACAACGAGAGTGAACGAGCAGTCCATAGGAGAGCACCGGTATTTTCTTTTGGTTCCATGCCACAGATGGACGTCCATCTGCAGTATGAAATTCTAAGGAAATACCGATGCTGTCAGCTTCGGTCGCAATGGACCACATTGCTTTCTCCCAGTGTTAATGTTGCTTGGCGACTTTTGGATTGGAAAGCTCTAATTACTGTTATACTGCCTCATGAAGCCAGGACATGACTGTTGTATTATGATTTAGGTCGGGGGGTGATTACGGCCTAACTGCAACTTTTGAGCCGATGACTTTGCGACTGGTGCAAGATGGTGGGTCGATTTAGCAAACGTTCAGTGTGCCCACTCATTAGATGAGTTATGGGGCACCCAAGGTTCGTACTTGTTTTTCTGCGGGCTCTATGGGAAAATAAATGAATCTCTCATTTGATGGTTTAACCAATGGGATTCATTTATTTTCTGATGCCATTTTCTAAATAAAATTGGGGAACTTGAAAAAGAGACTTGCTTGGGTAACACACAGCTTCTCAAGCTGGTTA
The DNA here is from genome assembly GCA_016271365.2 of Neoceratodus forsteri. Lineage (NCBI taxonomy): Eukaryota > Metazoa > Chordata > Ceratodontiformes > Ceratodontidae > Neoceratodus > Neoceratodus forsteri. The sequence goes on from CM028131.1 coordinate 780,170,252, forward strand.
TGCTCTTCTTCGCTTTTATTAAATTTTATGTAAAAAAATCTGAATTTGTTGAGGAAATTATGGAGAAAGATGTTCATTTATTTATTTTTATTTATTTATTTATTGTATAATCAGATTTACAACCTTTGAGCCAGAGGCTCGTTTACAAAGGTACCTCGCCACAGAGAGGACATACAGAGTTAACATACTTACAGAATACAATCATACAGAATAACATAGTTTTACATAAATTGCTTGAACACAATGAGTAATTAACAATCATTTCAGAATTGATTGGTTTAGTACCAGCAGGTACTGGCAGTGGAGAGGGAGGCCATGGGGAGTCGGGGGGGTGAGTGGGAGTTCAGCCCAGAGGGCTATGTCAATAATGTTTTGAGAGCAGCAGAGCATCTGTTTGTGACAGGTGCAGCAGCAGGTGTTGAACAATAGGTTCTGTAGGGCAGTTTTGAAGGGGGCAATTTTGGTGGTGTTGGAAATGGCTGTAGGGAGCGAGTTGAACCAGGATGAGGCCCTGTAGCTGAGCAACCTCTGTGCCGGGGTGGTCCTAGTTCTGGGTACTAGTAGGGTGACCTTGTCAGAATGTTAATGAGGGGGGAATCTGGTCATGTAACAATAGAAGAAATTGGTGTAAGGGGAAAGGGTAAAGGTGCCTTGGATAAAAATTGAGTACAGTTATCTTGCAGTAGAAATCCTGGGAAAAAATGTAAAAAGAGGGACAAGAAACAGGTAAAAGAAAAGAAATCAATCAAAGCTATAACAGAAGAAATAGATAATAATGAAATTAGGTAGATAGAATTATTGATTGATGAATTGAATTGAAGAAAGCTCCAAATAAATCAAGCTGAAGGTAAAAAAGCTAGAATAAATAGTTAAAAAAAGCAAAGCAAGGACAATCTAATTAACCAAAACAAGAAAGAAAAATAATGACTAAAGAAATGGACCATAAAAAAAGGGGTTGTGATTACAAAGGCAGAAAAGAATGTAAATAAACTTTCCAGTAAAGTGAGATTTGTCAAAACTCATAGGGTGGACAATCATCAGTGTGACAGGAAAGATTCTAACCACTTCTCAGAAGAAGCAGAGAAAGAAAAATGAATAGTATCTGGCAATTTGTTACCATTTACTTAAAATGTATCCCAAAATCAAAGAATGAAAATTCATATATAGCTAAAATAGCTGCATATAACCTTATTAAAGGTTTTCTAGGTAATAAAATAAGCTGGCAAGACATTAAATTTGCTTATAGATACCAAGCATGTTCATTTAAAGGCTGGTTTTGCCTGGTTATAAGAAACCCAGACTAGAGAAAGTTTATTTTAAGAGAAAAGGATAAGTTTATGGAAATAGGCATAACGTTAGATGCTACTGTTAGATTAACCCCAGGAAGCAATATTACCACTCAAGTGAAGGATCCTGTTAACATGCATAAGGGCAAGAAGTAGCAGGCTCCAGTTAAACAACCTCATATTACAGCATTTCTGAAGCCGATTTAGTCAGAACATGTGTTAGAAGGTGAAGAAACAGAGTCTGTATAGAAGAGGTAGGAAACAATTAGGACAAAGAATTAACGACAATGTGGTTTTGGAATCAGAAGACTCATCTGCCACTGATTCTGATTCTCTATTAGCAGAGGACGAGAGTGATGAGGATGTTAGTAGCAATTTGAGTTCTGTGTTCAGTCAAAATCTTGGAGGAAACTAACTGACTAAAGGGTTATAATAATCATTTATGTATGATAACTTGGAATATATCAGGCCTTGCAATATTCTAGGGTGAGTCATCTTAAGGTCCATAAGCTGTAGGACAGTGAACATGTCCCTGTGAACTGTGTTTTGACCTCTTGTCTCAAGCAGTCTATTAAAAATCAAAAACAAGAACTTGAGGTCAACCAAAATATGTGTATAAGGTTCGGGAAAAATAATTAATCTGGAACGAATACACAAAGGAAATAGTCGATGAGATTATTCAAAAGTATAGGTGTATGTAATTGATTAACAGTCCAAACTGTAATAATGAGGTTGATACTCAATTAAAAAAAATTGAAGTGTATATGAAATCAACAGAAGAGGCACTGGGCTCTAGGAAAAGAGTTATAGTAAAGGCTAAGATTGGCTTTGATAAACCATGGTATGACAAAGAATGAGCAAAACTAAGACAAGAAATAAAAGTCTTAGGCAAGTTAAGAACAAAGAGAACCTCCCCTATTGTATTGATTGCTTTTAAAAATCTTAAGAAGGAATATAGGAGTCTAATAGATGAAAAGAAAATGGACTATAAAAATACTTTATGAGGTTATTTACAAAAGGCCATTTGGCAAAAAGATTCCCAAGCCTTCTGGACCATAGTGACATATGAGTGAGACCATAAGAATATACAATTTAACATGCTAGGTATGATAACAGAAAATCAGTGTGTTTTACATTTTAACAAGATCTATGGTAATAACACAGAAGTAGAGACACTTAGACATAATAAAAGTAGAAATACAAACAATCTAAACCTGCTTGTCTTCCCACCAAGTGAGGTATAAGAAGCAATACATGCGCAAAAAAGGAACAAGGCAGCCGGGTTGGACAGTGTTGCGGCTGAAGTTTTTCAACACAATATTGACCACTGGGTTGTGGTCCTGACACTGATATTTTTGATTATAAGTCAGTATCAAGTTATTCCTAGCAATTAGAATAAAGGAGTTATTGTCACTCTCTTTAAGAAAGGTCAAAGACAAGATCCAAACAGTTACAGATCAAATATATTTTTGCCAGTTGTTCAAAACATTTATACAAGATTATTGTTATGCAGATTTACATCCTGGGTGGAGGAAAACAATTTGGTCTCCAAACATTATTGTGGCTTTAGGAAGCATTTTAGCACCACAGATCTTATTTTTACATTAAATTACTTGGTTAATATCTATGTCATGTGGAAAAAGAGCATACTATATATTTGCTTTGTAGATATAAGAGCAGCTTTTGATTCTGTAAAAAGGAATAAGCTGTGGGAGACTCTGGAAACCTTAAAAATTAATAAGCAATGACTGGAAATGTTAAAAATATTACATCATAGCACTACAGTGCAAATACATTACACTAGGGATGGAACTCTGTCAAAGGAAATAAAAACTGGGAAAGGTATAAATCAAAGGTGTTTGTTGAAACCTTTATTGTTTAATTTATTTATAGAGATCCTGATAAGGGACATTAGGAATGTAGATACATTCACCCCTGCAATTAATGCTGAAAAAATCCAACTTTTGTCATATGTGGATGATGCTGTTGTCACCTCTCAAACCCCGCTTTGCTTAAAAGGGGGAATTACAAGTATAATGAATTCTCTTGATAAGCTGAGTCTAAAAATGAATGTTGAGGAAACAAAAATCATGACCATTGGTTGTAAGAGTCCTCTCCAAAAGTATTGGGAAATAAATGGTATAAAAATTGGGGAGGTAAAGGAGTATAGATATCTTGGGGTTGTTTTTGACAGCAGCTTGTCCTGGAACTCCCATATCTCTGATATGAAAATTAAATCGTACAGCTCAATTAATGCAATTAGAGCATTTGCAAATAAGTTTGCAAACAACTCTTTTTCTGCCCTTAAAGTGACCTTTGAAGAGAAGACAGTTAGCCAAAACTTATATAGGAGTGAAGTTTGGGGTCTGTATGTGAATGAGACAAAACTAGAGACCATACAAAATTCCTTTATAAGAAATATATTTAACTTAACAAGGGATTTCCCAACGGCCTTCATGACGCTAGAAGCTGGTCTTAGACCTTTCTGCTGTGAGAATCAAAGTAAGGTCAATTAATTTTGGGAAAACATTTAATGATATGCCTAATGATAGGCTACCAAAATTATGTTGGTTAGATCATTTAGAAAGGTTACAATCGGAGGCAAATCCAGTAAACTGGTTTACAATACTAAACCTGATTGTTAAAAATGAGGGGAAGGAAGACATTTGGTCTAGTAGAGTCAGTACAAATGTGAACCAATTTATAAAAGGAATTACACAGAGAACACATGATGTTGAGATGCAAAATAATTTTGGAAAAATTAATAATGTGGATATAGAAGGTTTTTACTCCAGCATAAAGATCTACTAGGGTACAGAATATTATTTGTTACACTGTGAAAATAAGTGGCACAGAAATAATTTGTGTAGACTGAGGCTAGAAAGCTTGGGAATTGGTAACTTGCAGGGGAAAAAGACATGGGGGAAGGGAATAAATTTGTTTGTAACTGTAAATTTGTGAAATCTCCAGGTATAATACATAAGCTCTTGGGTTGTGACACTTTAGTGATGGAGAGAAAGAAATGGATTACACCACTCCTTCAAAAGCATCACCTGGGAAATAAAGAAAATTGTATGAAACCTCTTCTAAGCCTGGATAAAATAAATGTTATTTATGGGATGGCAAAATTTATAAATATTTACTATAGATAAGCAGTTGCTTTGTTAATGATTATGTATGCATTTAGCACTTTAACATCTTTTTGAATGGTATACTGTAAAAATTGATATTTTGTACCTAATGTGCTGATTTTAAAATTGTGAGATGTAACGACTGTGTGTGATTTTATACATCTGTTAATAAAATTTAACCATGAACCATCCCAACATCTGCCACCTCCCCAAACTGAACCCCAAATCCAAACCCAAAAAAGAACATTCCCCCTACAACCCCAATTAGATAAAACATAAAAAAGCCACTGAGAACAATTATACCCACAGACCCAGAAAATAAACCAATGAACATGAGGAAGAAAATAATAATGCAACAGAACCATATTTAACCCAGTTCTGAAGAAATAGGTCCCCTGTAGTCAGAAACACTCTGATAATAAAGTTAATAATGTTAAAGGAAAAGACCCAGGCATACCCCTTATCTCAGAATGGGATGAGAATTCCCCCCCCCATGGAGTTATAATTGAAACAAACGCCATGGACCCAAATATTCCAAAGTAACATATATGTTCCAATACTAACACAGTGGCAAAGCCCCAACCCTGAAATCGGCTCATGAGGCCCCCAAGGTCAGCAACACAATACCCACTCCCACTCCCACTCCTACCGACCCCCAAAAATTAACAACCCATTTAAATATAGAGAAAAAAAAGGAAAATAAACAGTATACAGGCAAGATTACACCAATCATAACTCTTAAAGAAACAAACTGTAAATCTACACTTGTCAACATGAGAAATGGAGCCCTCTAACAGTGTAAACCCCCATTTAATAAAACATAGTAAAAGACATCCCACTGGTGCTGCAAGTGCCCTATAATATCTAGGACCTTATTAATAATAATAAAAATAAAAAAAGTTAAATATTCCAGGATCAGATCACCCATGAGAAAGAAAAAAAAATATATGGCATTATTGAGATAACAAAATCAAATATACATAAGTCCCAGTTGGTTGATGGGATCTTGAAAAAAGAAAGGCTGAAAATCCTAGCATAGTCCAAATGTTTTCTTGAAGCTGTCCAGGATAGACAAGGTCAGCAAAACCTAGGAAGAACTCCCAGGGTAATAGAAAGGTGTTTGTTCTTAACTTGGTGAAGAACCAGGCAGATCATCAAGAGCATCCAGCTGCAATAAGATCATCTTGGAATGGAGGCACTGCATCAATATCCTCATTCAGTGAATAAACCAGCAAATAAAGAGCCAACATGAACAAGCTTAAAAAATGCAGACAACTCAGGAGGATTAAAAGCCAGGACAGAAAATAAGAGAGGGGAGTTCAGTGGCCCAATTTGGAACAATGTCGACATCCAGAGCTGCATATAAAAGGGGCAGTAATTAAATACAAAGACATCCCGCCAGATGCACAAATGGAAATAATGCCACAACAAAAGACTCAAGTAGTGTCCATAGAATAGAGACCAAACAAATCCAGTACCTTCTCACAATCCAGGCCACCAACAAACAGAGGAATCAATCCTAGTTGTGGATAGCACACCTCAAGGAACTGTATTCAATCTTAGTAGGGACACCATAGCCTCCAGACAAACCAAAATAGCAGTCACCCAGAGGGGAACAGATCAGGGAGGAGGTGCTGGAGTTCTTGAACAGCAAGGGCACTTTCCTCAAAAGAATGCTAGTGGTCAGAGGTGTATACTTGTAAAAGGGCCAGGTACAACATTCGAAACTAGATGCCCACTGGAATTAACTTGGATACCACAGGCTGGAAGGATGCTCATTTTTGCTGCACCGAGGCTGGTAGATCTTGGGAGATATGGATCTTATTTCCCTCCCAAGAAAGTGACTGTATCTCCTGAAATTTGTTGAGAACATGCTGCTTGTCTAGGTAGTTAAGGAGTTTTAAAAGAAAAGGACACGGTGGTGAGACAAGAGAGGGTCTAGGATGTAAAGCTTGATATGCTCACTCCACTATGTAGTTTGGATCATTTGGAGACCGCCCTAACAACTTTTCTAGAAGCTGCTGTGAAAATAGAATCAGAGTGATCCCTTCAGCATCCTCAGGAAGCCCAAGGAATATTAAATTATTTTGCCTACTCCTCCCCTCCAGATCCTCTAATTTTAATTCCATTCTTTGAAACTTCTGCTGGAGAAAAGAGAGCTCTGGATCCGTTCGGTCACACCACTTTCCCAATGAAATGGACTAGGCTTCCACATCGTCTACCCTCCGGAAATATCAGCAATATCTCATCTCATGGAGGTAAGCTGTGTAGTTATCAAACTCAAAGAGTCCTTTAGTGGTTGCATTTCCAGAAGAAAGCATTGTTCTGTGAGGAGGTTAGCCTCCGCCATGGTAGTGGCAGTAGATCTGTCTTTGAAACCATGGCCCTTGGTCTTCTTAGTGGCCTTGTCCGGCATCTGTGGGGGTGTATGACATGGTAATGCTTGCTTCATCTCCATGTCCATAATACATCAGAGTTCAGTTGATTCTTCTGCAGTACTATCAGCCATGATATTCCTGCTCACTGTGGAAATGACTGGAGCTCCACAAACTGTTATTTGGTAAAAGTAAGTAAATTAGGGCACAGCAGGTGGGAGCATTGTGAGAATGCTACTAACCTTTAGCTGAGCATCACATGACTCTTTGTGGTGAGGTTAATGTGGCCACCATTTTCGGAGAGCAGTTTGGGTGATTTTGCTTTTACTATGCCCAGGGCAACAGCATGGATGACATGGGCATTTGCAATGGCACCTTGGTCTCTCAAGCAGGTAACAACTTTTCAAAGCTGCTCCTCCAAGTCCTCCATAAGGAGTGATGGTCAACCATGCTGCTTTTGGGGCAAGGAGGGAAAGAGATTTGAGGGATCAGGCATAGTACGCAGTTGGTCTAGACAATTAGTTTTAAAACTGAGCACTGTGCTCTCATTTATTGCCTTCCCATGTTTCAAGATATACAAACACACTACAGCCGTTGCCCCATTTTCTACAGTATGTTTGCCAAATTCAAACTGGGTCTCTGGAGTGTAGAAGGCATATGTGAACTGGCGGCATTTTGGGGAGCTGGTGATGAGGTGCCACTGAGTTCTCAGATGACTGACTTCGCTAGAGTGGTCTCAATACCAAACTGCTCAGCTAGAGCATCGGGATTCATACACCATTTTCAAAAGGGTACTTTCTTTTAAGTTGATGTTTGTTAGCTATCCACTGAAGAACTGACATGGTGCAATGCTTTAGCTTTAGTGTACATCTGTATTTTGATTTTGATTTGGCAGTTACAGTCAGCTAAAGGCAATCAGTGACCTTTATAATGTATGTGCTAATAGGCTGAAGGGGATTTGATGGTCACCAGTGATTGCCTTAATTACAGTGCAGCTATGAGTTCAATTACAGGAATTAGTGGACAATTACCGGCCAATTACACACAGCTCAGTGACAGCTTGGAATACATGCTGCAACAAGTGCTGTAAGTGTACAGTACATATAGCTGACATGTGGATTCAAGCTGGCATGGAATAGTCCTGTACCCCGTTCCACACTGAATAAAGACAGAGCACAAATAAGCTACAATACAGTATGCTATGTATAATGAAAATTACTTATCAGTTAGGTCTGTATCATGCACAGCTTGTAACATGTAATGTACAATTACATCTGCATGACACTGAATTATGTAACTTGTTTGTATGATACAGTAGCTTCAACTGATCAGACATATGTGACAGAAGTCCAGAACTGAAATCAACTGATATTGTGATAGTCCATCAACAGGTGCTTAGACACAGACTTGGACAGTTTTGCATTTAATATTATTATTATTATTATTATTATAGCATATATGTGTTGTACAAGTATTATAGGGGTGAAGTCACACCCCTATAGTGAGGATTCAATGGTAATTTCTATGTTAAATTCAAAATTTTGCACTTTAATAACTTTGCAGCCAGTCAACCGATTGACATGAAATTTTGCATGCTCCATCCAGGACCAAAGATCTTTTGATGTAGTAGGTTTTTTTTCTGGTCTGATGTGTGACTGTAGATAAATGGAGTGTCAAAATATGTGAAAATTACCATTTTTGTGTAAATTCTTTGCCATACTATTGCACAAAAAGTATGCGGAATTGTGATCTAAAACTTTCAGGGTAAACCGGTCTTGGGTCACAAATGTGCCTTTTGAAGGTCGGGTGAAAAAATATTAATCCATTCCAGAGTTATTAAATTTCAAAGTTTAAAATTATTTCCTATGGGAAAATTTAGATGTGAAGCTCAAAATAGGATTCTTGATCAATATTGCAGATTGCTAGTTCACAAATGTAGAAACCTAGTTTGTGCTGCCACAGTTTTATTTTCAGTTAGCGAGGCAAACAAACTTTAAATTCTTTAAAAATTTTGACTTTTGGTAAACACAAACTGTTGTGTTTAGCTATTCGGGCCCAAGGAATCGCATTCTGGAATCAGTTTTTGAAAAAAAAGTGTCCAGAAATTTGTTTTTTTTAATCCAAAGAATTCCTTTTCTTCAAATTACAGAAATCTTTTACTACAAAATAAGATCCTTTTTCACAAATTGCAGAAAAGGATACTGTTTTACTGTGAAACAGGATACTTTTTTGTTATTTGTGAAAAAGGATTTTGTTAATATAGGTGTTTCTTTGTCACTACATAGCAAAGAAACATTTTGGAATTTTAGGTTGAAATTTTCAGGGTACAAAGGGCTTGCCTCACAAATGTGCCTTTTGCTGGTTTGGTGAAATTATATTACTTTGCTCTGGAATACTGTGGCTTTAAATTTTCATTAATTTCTCATAGGATTACATTTTAATGGGAGGTGGACACAGTTGTTTCTTTGTCACTGTACTGTGAACAAAATATTTGCAACTTTGTTCTGAAATGTTCAGGGTACAAAGGGCTTTCCCCATGGATGTGTATTTTGCTTGTTTTGTGAAAATATATTAATTTGGTATCCACTTGATATCACAGCTTGCACAATTTCCTGTGTTTCTATAGGATAACATGGCAATATTACTGTAGCTGTTTCATTGGGTCTGCACAACACAGGATGGGAGCACAGGGCCCAGAGGTCCCTGTGCTCCCACAGGCAAATGGGATTAGCACTACACTAGCTCAAAAACCCTATGCTCCCACATGCAAATATGGGTACCATCAAAAATGATGTATTGATGGCAACATGTGGTCCGACATGCAAATATGAAAACCATTATGGAATGATGAGACTGCAAGTCTGGATGGATGGCAGCACAGCTCCCATAGGGCCCTGCACTCCCATACACAAATATGCATAACATTATGGAGTGGTGGAAACATGGAAACAAGGATACAATTTTAACCTGTCAGAGGGCCTTGCACTCCCACAAGCAAATATGCCTACACTTATACTATCTCAAAAAGTATGGAAATTCTTTGCAAAATTTTTTGTTAATGCATCAGTTAGGGTTCCACCATCAAAAAGTTTGGAAATGTGATGTTAGGGATTCCAACCCTAACACCTCACCCCACACCCACCCTCCATGGACCAACAGGCATTGGGGTGTGCCGGGTTGTCAGCCTTAATGCTCACCCCATCCTCCAATATTGTACCCATCTCAGATTCCTTACACATGGAATGGGGTGAGTGTTAGGGCCGACAACCCAAGGCACACCTCTGACGACTGTTGGTCTGTGGCAGGTGTGGGTGGGGTAAGGTGTTAGAGTTGGAAACTCTAACATCACATTTCCAAACTTTTGATGGTGAAACCCTAACTGATGCATTAACAAAGTTTTTTTTTTTTATTTTTGCAAAGAATAGAATACATAAAAAAGAAAACAAAGCACAAATTATGATTGCAAGCATTGTCCAAATGCACAGCAAGAGTGCAGAATAAAAACAAAAGTGCAAAATCTCATATATGTCTAAAACTTTCCAAATATAAGAAGTTCAACAAGGAAGAGACAACACAAACAATATTTTTGGAATCTATGACACAACAACATTAAACTGAGAGATATAATATCAAACAGATGGTATAGTTAAGTATACTATACTGGACATTAAGGAGGCCTAAGTAACTCATACTGTGGTAGACTTCATATAATCATAGTGAGGCTGCCAAAATGTCTCAAACTCTAAGAGTTTATCCAATGCTAAGTGAGTGATATGATCAATTGAAGCAACTGAAGCAGTCTGAGAAATGCCAACCAAATGCTCAGCAATAGAAGGAACAGAAGGGGATCTTCAGTGGGTCAAAAAAAGATGTTTGGCCTGCATACACAGAAATGCCTGCCATCTATGTGCTGGACAAGGGAGATGTGGGACATAATCAGTGATGCCCAGGAGTAACAAAGGATCTGAAAGGTGTGTGTTATGGCCAAGTACATCTTCTGTGAGCCACTGGACTTACTGCCAAAAAGGTTGAATGAGATGGCAAAACCTAATATGTGAGCTAAGTTACCTCCAGGAGATGCACATCTAAAATAATTATCATTTGTAAGGAGATATAGTTGATAGAATACAGATAGGGTTGTGTACCAAAAATGAAGGATTTTATTCTGGATATGCATACTATGAACATCTTTAAAGGTAGTATGACTGAAAATCCAGCCACTGTATCCATGTTTGCTCTGAAATACTGTATTTATTTGAAATGCCCATTCCTGTTTGACTTTGAGGCTAGGGATTGGTTGGGGATATGATCCCTGATAGTTTCAAAGATCAATACCACCCTGCCTGACTGACAATTTGGGCAAGTGGAAAGGGGAATAGATTGATGAGAAGAGGTAAGAGGAGTTTGAAGCAGTGTATGAGTAGCGGTGCAAAGCTGTAAGTATTTCCAAAAGTCCAGTTTTGGCAGCACCCAGGCAGCCTGTTGATTTGAATATGAATCAAGTAGGTATGTATCTTATACCAGGAGATCTCCCGGCTGTTGTATCCCAAAAAAGTGATTTACCCGCAAGGGTAAGGGTTTGCATTTCCCCAGAGAGGAGCATACAGAAAGGATTTGGGGTTAATGACCAACCATTTATGAAGTCTCTTCCAATAGTAAACTGATGGGCCTATAATAGGATGATGTCTCAACTGTTAAGAGAGAGAAATATAAATAAAATTAGAAGCCACACCTCCAGGGAGAAAGGAGACCTCCATGTGCAGTCATTGTGGTGTTCAGGAGTGGCTTTCTCAAACCATCATAGGGTTTGTGTCACACAAAATGCCCATAAATAACCCATAAACCACAGGAGGCCTAAACCTTCTGCTGACCAATGTGCCCATAACTTAGTGAGGCTATAGAATGGCCAGACACCTTTCCACAGAAAGTCACCCAAAAGGTGATCTAGTTTAACCACTAAGGATTATGGGAGGGATAATAGTACATAGGAAATAAGGTATAAAAGTTTGGGTGTCACCATCATCTTAATAGCTGAAATTTTACCTGTCAGGGTAAGCTTAAGAGTTTTCCAGCAGTCAAAAGTGGTCTTCATTTTCTGAAGAAAAGGAAAAAGATTTGCTTCCAAATTTTGTTAATTACCGGTGAAAGTGTAACCCCGAGAGAGATAATACCAGAAGGTGCCTTCTGAAACCCAAGAATATAGCTATGTGAGATTGTCATAGGTTATTCAATGGTAAAACTTCATTTTTTGTGTGATTTACTGTAAGCCTTGATAGCTCAGTAAATGTATTTAAAAGAGTAAGGAGAGGGCAGGCAGAAGCAATGGCATCCTCCAAAAGGATTAGTAGGTCATCTGCATATGATAAGTAAGCAATAAGATACAACAGGGTATTGGTTGTTATGTGATAACAGCACATCTAGGTGTGTGGTGAGGCACATGGCCAAAGGCCAAGTGTCCTTCTGCACCTAGGTGTGCGGTTGTCACATAACAACCACCACCCTGGAGTGTCTTATTGCACTTATAAAATGGGCACTAACTATGGAAAAAAGGACACCAACAAGGTTTTTAATTTTAAAAACATTGTAACATTTATTTAAATACAGAATAGAGAATTAATTGAAACATTGAGAAAAAATAGTCCCTTGGTAAATTTTTTGAGTGGTTAAAAATAGCAACTGGCAACAACATTAGCAATCAACAGTCTACTTTTTGTAATTTATGAATTGCACTTTTCCATGGAATACTGGGTTCATGAGGTTAAATTATATTTATAGTTATATATAAATAGTTATATTGCGGATTTAAATTAACTCCCTGTTCAGCACTGTCACTGTTGCTTTAATTTCTGCTGCTTACCAGCATGCAATGCACGCAGAGCTTGCAAAATCAGCCCTGCTTTAACTTTTATGCCTCTAATCTGCATTTACCATGTCTGGATTAGTTATCACAGTGATTCGCTTTAGCAGCTATGTGACTGATGGAGTAATCATGAGGCAACTGTAGGAGGGACACGCTAGTGATGATTTACCAGTTTTTGTAGGGGGAGGGAGGTTAAGCGGTTGTGCAGTTAGTTGCGTGGTGTGCCGTGTTGCTGATCAAGTCCTTGACTTCGGATTGTACTACCAGCTGATGGATCTGTGGCTCTCATATGAGATCAGTACACAAAGGACAATGTGCTGCTCGGTTTATGTTTCTGTTGATTTGTTGTCTGAATAAATTCAGACTATGGAGTCCTCTGTTTTCTTTTTTTAATAATGCTGGCAGTTACGGCTGAAAGAAACTATTTTACCTGACAAAGATGTCGGGTTAACATTCCGTGTGAGAATGTTGAGGGGCATTAATATTTATGTGAGCTCAGTACTGATTACTTAAAGGGTTCCCAATCCAGTGGTTGTCTTCAGTTATACAAATGGATTCTGAGCCCTTTCGACCAATCACATTATGTGATATTTCCTATCCATTTTATAATGCAGTATATTGCACCCCACCTAAAGATATGCCTTTCATTTCAGAGGACTGCCAAAGAGTCACTGCTAGGGGTTCTATCCCAAGGATAAAAAGAAGGGGAGATAGTGGGCAACCCTGTGTGGTGCCTCTGGCTAATTGAAATGGGAATGAGAGGGTTGAATTTGTAAGGACACGTGCAAATGGGGAAGAGTAAAGAATCTTAATCCAGGAACAGAAGCATCCATCTAGTCTCAGATGGGATAAAACAAGATGTAAATATTCCCATTCTAGGGTATCAAGCACTTTTTCAAAATCAATAGCCATAGCCACTGCAGAAGATTTGGAGTTCTTGGCATTATATGTGAGATTATTCAGGGAGTAGAGATAGTTGGAGCCCTGACACCCTTTAAGAAATCCCACCTGGGACTGGTGAACTAAACAGAGTATAAAGGGTTAAAAAAATAAAAATGAAATGAAAATGAAGATGAAAGGTTAGTAATTAAGAATAAATGTTACCGTCTACTTTAAGCAACTAGATGGGTGGGTAACTGAAGGGAAGGGTGGGATTATTGCCCTTTTTTAGGCAGCATAGTAATAATTGCTTCTTACAAAGTATGGGGAAGAACCCCAGTTAATGTCACCTCCTCATAAACTTTGCAGAGAAGATGGCAGACAAGATCTGCCAAAGGTTTAAAAAATTCTGTGGGGAAGCCATCCCCTACAGGTTCCTTCCCCGTATTTAGGGACATAAGAGCCTGTTGCACTTCAGTAGGTGTGAAAGGATGTTTCAATATGTCAGCTTGTTCAGGAGAGAGGCACGTATGAGCAATGCCTCCGGGAACTGAGTAGTAGCTACTTGATCAGCATGGGGTTGGGAGAAATATAGCTTTTTATAATATGTGGCCATGATACAGTTAACAGTGGAAGCCTCTGTGCAAATGAGTCTAAATGATATCGCAAACCAGCAATGTGTCACTCTGTCTGTTGTGTACAGAGTCAATATGCCCAAAGCTTACCATTCCCCCTTCCCAATATTTGTGCTTTAGTTTTAAGATAGCTATTTCTGTTTTCTGAGATACAAGCATATTTATCTCCATATGGAGTTCCAAAATTTCACAGTGAACTGGTGAATGAGGATCAGGGCATGAGAAAGCCGTGTACTGGGTTTCCTTAATTTTAAGAGTTGTTTCCAACTTGTGTAGCTAGTGCTGTTCTGTTTTCAATGATAGGAGACATAGGTGATGATTTTACCACAAAGGGTGGTTTTCAAAGCTTTCCAGATGTTCATGGCAGAGGTATTAGCAGGGTCATTGCATGACAAGAAATTGGTAGTTGGTAGCTAATCCAAGGTAGGAAATCTGGGTCTTTGAGCAAAAAGTAGGTCCAGGTGCCAAGATGGGGAATGAGGAGGGGGATGTCCCCAGAGAAGATGAAGTTGCACAGGTGCATAGTCAGAAAAAGGTTGGGTCAAAATGGTAGAATTAACATCAACTTGCGTGACAGAAGGGGAGGTTAACCAGTAGTCTAATCTACTGTAGGACTGATGGGTCAATGAGTAGTAAGAGTACTCTATCCCTGGGATGGAAAAGTCTCCATGAATCAGAAAGACCAAGATCTTTCATTGGTAAGGAAAGGGCTGAAACACTTCTGTGATGGAGTTCAAGAAAGGAATTATTTCTATCCATGGTAGTGTCAATGGTGAGATTAAGAACTCCACCAATGTGCCAGTCCTGTGGTGCTGAGGGTTGAGGCACTGGACTGGGAATGAGCTTGGGTCATTGGCGGTCAGTAGGGGAAGGAGAGGATTGAGCATCTGGAGGACTCTTTTCCTCTGTTGGAGGTGGGTGGGTCAGGTCTCCCACTGTTTTACAATTCCCAGTGGAGGGAGATTGGGGGCATCTCTGCTTGTGGGAAGCCACACACATGGGGTAATGGAGGTGGTGGTGGATGTTCTGTGGGTGGGCTCGGGAGCGTGCCCAAATGCACTTGACATCATTGCATGTCCGCATCTCTGGGAACCAGAAAACAGGAAAAACCCTGGCACCTGGACGGTGAAGGTGGCCCAGTGGATGACCCTCATGCTCTCCACTGGGTCCGACCTGGCTGGTCTCTGACTCTCCTCCACTCCCTGGCAGCCCCCTCTAGATTGTAGACAGAGTACTGGAAGAGTTAAAAAGGAGGTCCCACCTTGGGGGGCTCATATCCAGGGTGAGAAGTAGTTAACAGAGTTTGGAGAGAGTTCCAACAGCAGAGCACCTGATCAGGAGGACCTCAGGCTGGGCGAGATATGGTTGGTCTGAGCATCCCACTGGAGAGAGGACTATGGGACCAGTGACAGGAGGATAAAGAAAGTTAACAAAAAGAAAAGATCTCTGCCAGTAATAGTAGGTGGGTTAGAAGGGTTGCTAGAAATTATTTGCTGAGCCATGTTATGAAAAAACTCAGGGGCATCATAATTAGGGGCATAGAGGTTAATTGATTGGAGTGGACCAGTTCGCAAGCAATTACCCACCTACCCTGGGGGTTACGATTAATGGAAAGAGGTTTCCATCCTAAATGCTTATAGATTAATTGTCATTGTCATCTCCAGTAATTTAGTCTCTTGTAGAAAGGCATTTTGGGCATTATGGCACTTCATATGCAACAATACCTGCTTATGCTTGCTAGGGGCATTGAGACCTCTGAAGTTCCAAGTGAATAATATTAAATTAGCCATTAGGAAAGAGTGAAAATGAACAAATAAAGGCTAATAGCGAAGCTACAGTATGTCAGAGGACTCAGTGCATTCATTCTTAGTTAGAAAAAGGGTAGCATGAGGGACATAGGATACTAGTAAACAAAATCATGAGACAAGTAAAGATAATATGCACAGACAGTAGTGTCTCCTGTGGCCAGATTTTCAAAGCCCTTCAGAGGATGCAAGGTGCTTTCACCAAACATGTCTGATGCAATTGGCACCTTGCATAAAAAGATGTGGCTTTCCCAATTCAGAAAAGAGGTCTGCCTCTGAACTGGGAGCCATTGTAACAAAAGGGCACTGTGGCACCCTTGCAACTTCATGTGAGGTGTGTTAAGTCACAAGGGTGCTTGCGCCACAGCTGGGCTGCACAATCCTCTTTTCCGCTATTCTGTAAGCCCCGCCATGAGTGCAGCAAGGGGCTCAAGACAAACCAGCAATGAGCTGATCTAAGCCCCTTGTGGCAGTGCCCCAGACTGTGGCAACTCAGGAGGGGGGATCTGACATTTGGGCCTAGGAGTGGAAGGGCCATGGGGTGCCATAGTGGAAGTTGGGGAGGCTGTGGGCATTCATGACAAGAAGTGGAACCTGGTGGAGGTGCCTATTATAGAGCAATAACGCCAATGATATGGTACCATGGGGGCAGGGACACACAATGCCATGGCCCGACATGGGCACAGCCCAGGCAGCAGCCCCATGGCTGATAACAGGACTGTGTCCATATCGGGTCATGGCACTGTGTGTCCTGCCCCACTCAATACCATGTCATTTAACGTGTGCTCTATAATAAACACCTCTACCGAATAACCACCACACTGATATGAATGCCCACAACCTCCCCAACTCTAACTATGACACCCTGTGCCACTTCTGCTACTGGACCCCTCCTGCCTAGTGTGTTTTCACACCCCCACCATCCTGGCTCCTCCTATGTTGCACGGGTGGGGGGCAGACCAGATCCGTGTGGCATGTCCTGCACATGCGCCAATTATTTTGGTGCATGCCTGTGGCTGTGGCAACTCTCAGGTTTGTGGCACAGGGAACAAGTTCTTCCTGAATATGTCACAGGGTCCCTGATGCAACTGGAGTGCACCACAACCCTAGATCACCACAAATTGCATCGATCTAGGGGGTCTTTGAAAATCCAGCCTCTAGTCTCCAGCTAGCAAGTCTCTCAGCACACAATAAATAGAATAAGAGAAACAACAACAATAACTACATTATTAACAATAAACAGACGATTTAAGGTGGGTAGAGGGAAACGGATGACTTATGGCAATGGTTTCAGGCCACCTCTCTGCACACTGGGGCATGATCAAGAAGTGGGAGGGTAAAAAGGACAGTACATGTCCTACATGCTGGGCCTTTGGAGATCTTAGGTCTCAGCTCCGGGCAGCATGGGCAGAGATTGCACGCCTCAAATTTCATATTGAAGAGGAAATACATTATAAGAACCACCCGCCATTTCCCCAGCATCCAACAGAAAAACCTCGACCGCAGAGGGTAGTTGGTCCAGGAGGTTGGCAGGTGGTTAGGAGGAGCAAATCAGGTGCCCCATCACTCTGCTCTCCAACACATTACCTCCAAAAACCATATAAACACTACAAACAGGTATCTGCCTCTATCTCTGAAATCAAATAAAGAGGCAGAAGACACTGCAGAGCAGGACACTGCGGCACAGGAGCTAGCACAACAATACTCACCCAAATCAGGAACCAAAACTAAACAACCACAAAGCAAATCCAAAAAACTTCTGATCATAGGAGACTCCATGATTCGGGGAGTTGATACCCATCTCCAGCCAGGGGTGATGGTCAGATGTCTCCCAGGTACATCAGCATGGAGAGACACGGCCGCGTGCTAAAATTGTTCACAAAGCAGGAGAAAACATTGATGTCCTAGTACACAAGGGACTATGATCTCGCCAGCCAGTCAGTTGTGGAGACCAAGGAACACCTGACTAAGCTGGGTGACAAACTATCATCTATTTCGTCCGGCATCTCTTCTCTGAGATCCTGCCAGTCTGGGAGAAGGGAGCAGATGGACGGAAGGTCAGAGAAGGGGAGATAGGGAAGCTAACACGTGGCTCAAGGACTGGTGCCAGGAAAAGGACACAGATTTGTAGGGAACTGGCAACAGTTCTGGGGAGCGAAAGTTCTTTAAATTTGATGGACTGCATCTGACTAAAGAGGAGTCAGTGCATTGGGGCAGAAGTTTGGCGTCTTTGCAGAATATTTAAACTAGCAAATGGGGAGAGGGGTGCAGCACCCCATACGTCGAATGGGAAGAACACCCCTCCCCCCTCAGCTAGTGGTCAAACAGGAATTCAGCGTGTTTGCCGTTCATTTGCATCACCAGGTAAGAAAAAAGGTTTGTCTCCCCATACGATGCACAGGGGTAATGCCAAACTTCACCCAACAACTAACACACCAAAATCTGGCCAATGGAAAATCATGTACACAAATGCTCACAGCCTGGGAAATAAGATCCCAGACCTGCAGGCAATAATGTCAGAGCTAAACTGGACATAGTAGCAATTAGTGAGACATGGTTTACCAGTAACCACACTTGGGAGACTTCAGTACCTGGCTATGTATTGTTCAGAAGAGACGAGGTGCAAAAGGGGGGAGGTGGGCCCTGTATGTTAATGAAAATATCAAAGCTACAGAAATTCAGAAAACACATAAGGAGCCAGAAGAACTGTGGGTCACCCTGGAAACAGGAAATGGGACAGCCATAAGAACTGGGGTTGTCTACAGGCCCCAGACCAGAGGAGGACATAGACACATTACTGTTAGAAGATATACAAAACATGACAGCTAAAGGGAGGTTCTGATAATGGAGACTTCAACATGCCAGATACAGATTGGTCAATACCAGCAGGAACATCTGCCAGAACTAGACTCATAGTGGATTCCTGCAGGGAGGGCCTCAAACAACTGGTACAGCAACCCACAAGAGACAGGGCTATCCTAGATCTAGTACTGACTAACAAAGAAGGATCACAGATCTCCAGGTAGAAGGTCACCTGGGAGCCAGTGACCATCACATGGTATGGTTCAATTTGGCTACTACATCTAAATCATCCCATTCCAAGGCAAAATATGGGACTTCAGAGGAGCTGACTTTGATAAGATGGCCAACAGAGTTAAGCTAGCCCTGGCAAAAAAACACAGGTGAGGAGGTACAGGCAAAGTGGGCAAGCATTAAGGATACAATACTTGAAGCAACATCCCATTGTGTTGACAGAAAAGGAAGTGCAAAAGAAGAAGAAACCACTTTGGTTCTCAAATACAGTAGCAGAAAGGTCAGAGCCAAAGGCTGGCCTTCAGGAAATATAAGGGAACACAGCGGAGATGAAGATGGGAGGCATACCAAACTGCCCTAAGGAAGCAGGTAAGGCAGTAAGGCAGGCAAAGTCCCAAACTGAGGAAACACTAGCACGAACAGTAAAGAAGGTGACAAGACTTTCTATAGATACATTAGTGAAAGGAGAAAGTCCAGAGGGGTATTGCTAAGCTTAATGGAGAAAAGGGGCATGTGAGGAGGAGGACCCTGTAAAGGCATCTATCCTAAATAGATACTTTTGCTCTGTATTTACTGAAGAGAGGTAGGGCAGGCCCACAGCTCAGCATCATGGACACAGGGGAGGGAGGTGAGCACTACTCCTTCACAAAAGAGGGTCCTACAAGAGCTTGCTAAGCTCAGGGTGGATAAGGCAATGGGACCTGATGGCATACATCCCAGGGTACTTAAGGAGCTAAAGGAGGAACTAGCAGAGCCATTAGCAGAATTGTTTAGTGAGTCTCTGAGCACAGGAGAGGTCCCAGAAGACTGGAGAAGGGCTCATGTGATCCCGCTCCACAAGAGTGGTAGCAGGGAGGAGGCAGGGAACACAGACCAGTCAGTCTTACCTCAGTAGTGGGCAAGATTATGGAGGCACTCCTTAAGGAAAGGATAGTGCAACACCTGGAATCCATAGGGCACAGGATCCAAGACAGCATGGGTTTACAAAGGAAGGTCCTGTCAAACTAATCTCATAGATTTCTTTGACTGGGTAACCAGAGTGGTGGACCAAGGGGAGCAGTTGATGTCGCCTACCTTGACTTCAGCAAAGCTTTTGACACTGTTCCATAGAAGATTGATAAATAAGCTAGGTAGGCTCAGGGTGGGTCAGAAGTTGGTCAACTGGGTGGCAAACTGGTTGACTGGCAGAAAACAGAGGTGGTGGTAAATGGTGCATACAGTCAGAAGAGATGCAAGTCACAAGTGGGGTACCTCAGGGATCAGTCCTGGGGCCAGTCCTATTCAACATCTTCATTAGTGACCTCGCAGATGGACTAGAGGGTAAGGCTTGTCTGTTTGCAGATGACACCAAGATCTGCAACAAGAGTAGATGATCCAGATGGGGTGGGCAGAATAAGAAGAGATCTGGATAAACTAGCAAAATGGTCAGAAGAGTGGCAACTGGGATTTAATGCAAGAAGTGCAAAATCATGCACATAGGGAAGAGAAACTCTGAAGCCACTTATAGGCTGGGAGGGGAGTTGCTAGCAGTCACAAAGGAAGAAAGAGACTTGGGCATCATCATCACTGATGACCTAAAATCATCCAAGCAGACCTCTAAAGCAGTAGGTAAGGCTAGGGGGTGTTAGGGTGTATTAGTAGGGTATCACAAGTCGTAAGAGGGAGGTAATAATCCCTCTGTACAAGACATTGGTTAGAGCCCCATCTGGAGTACTGCGTGCAGTATTGGAGGCCACACCTTCACAAGGGACATTAACCAAATTGAGGCAGTCCAGAAGGGCAACCAAAATGGTGCAGGGACTGCATCAGAAGACATATGAGGACAGATTAACGAGCTCAATATGTATACCCTTGAGCAAAGGAGGGAGAGGTGATATGATCAAGACATTTAAACACCTTAAGGGCATAAACAAGGTGAAAGAGTCTAACATGTTTAAATATAAGAAAATAGCAGGACAAGAGGACACAGCATGAGATTAGAGGGAGGCCGATTAAGGGGAATGTAGAAATTCTTTTTCACAGAAAGGGTGGTAGATGCATGGAATGGCTTACCACAAGAAGTGGTGGCTATGAATACAGTGCAGGGCTTCAAACAGGCATGGGATAGGCATAAGGGAGCAATACAAATGACTATGAATAGATAGGTCACTGACAGAGCAAAGGCCGATGGCACATTTATAAGGTAGAAAAAGAAATGGGCAGACTGGATGGGACTTGCGGTCCTTATCTGCCGTCAACTTCTATGTTTCTATGTTTCTACAAAATACAGATCAGAGTTAGTATACTGAGACAAATGCTTGGATTTCTGAAACAGGAAAAATAGTAAGAAAAGACGCATAAACCACCTTCCCCTCCTCAACCAGTGTATGAGAAAACAAGAAAGGCAATTCAGTTAGAGGCATGTCAGACATATGACCACAAAAGTGTATATAAAACTGGTAGAGGAAAAAATACATAAACTGTAATAATTCTTTACATTAAAAATTCAACTAACAACTATGAAAGAGGAGCCAATTAGTAAATCTGCATTCCCATAAAATAGTATAAACATAGGTATTACGTGAATAATTTCCCAAAAAGTCAGTAGAGTAAAATAAAAGTATTAAAAGAAAGTGTAATAGTTATCCCTATATAGGTCATTATTTGTATGCCACACAAAATGGTAAGACTAACTAACATATATTATCAAATTGCCCAGGCTGCTGACCAAGACTTAGCAGAAGAGATAAATATTACAGCAACATACAACAGCCTTCAAAATGGAAATTAGGCAGAACTATTAAATACAACAAGGCTCCTTAGCAACTGTAAAATAAAGTAAATAAAATAGTTATACACGAAAAATCTAAAAGGAGTGACCTCTGGCAGCTACAGTGACTCCACAGCTCCAAGCACACAAGAGAGCACTAGCAGTACATCACAGAATGGAGTACCACAGAAAAAACAGGCAAGAAATTTAATGTAATACAGCCTGTACATAGGTAGCCATGCAGACAAATAATCTAAGAAAAAGTTCTGTAGCAGAGCAACACATTTATGCATCCATCTAAATCAGATAATTTAGATATTAAGATTAGAGCAGCTCAAAAAGTCCAGGACAACTTCTAGCAACAAGTCAATCAGGTACACAAGGCACACAGATGGAGACAATGGGTAGTCACTATTGTAAATAAATGATAGCAATAAGAAAAGCAAGTTAGCAAAAAATATGTCCTCTGCAGAAACTGACAATCTCCTCCAGGTGACCTAAGCTGCACAAAGCAGAACTTTTAGAGTAAAGAAAATTAGCTGAGGCTCCTAGATTATTGAGGCTCAGAGGAAGGTGTATCAATTTATAGCAGAGCAAAGTTAGTCTCAGTGCAGAAATTCTCAGTCTCCCAGGTCACCCAGACTGTGCAAAACAGAACCTTTAGAGGTATGAGAATCAACTGAGTCTCCAAGATTGCTGTGGGACTCTGTCGGGTGATTGAGACCCCAGGGGGATGAATTAGCTACTACATACACCCAGGAGACATCTGATGAAGATTTATCAGCAGAGGACCTCAGAGTTTGAGGAGCAAGAGGGTGGAAACTCAAAGCCGTAGTGGGTCGATCTGTACTGGATACCGCAGCAGGGGTATAGCATTAGAGCATATTTGTTTCATGCCAGCAGGGCATTCATTGGGTCAGAGGAATGTTTTAGCTGCTTGACAGGACTGTGGCTTTGGCTTTGGCTACAGCTCCTGTTATGTAGTTTAGAATGGGTAGAGGACTCTCAGGATTTGGCTTTAAGTTGTGCCGAATGGCACCTGCAATTGCAAGAGGCTGTTGCCCAGGTGTCCTGGTCCCCTGAGCTTTTAGCAAGGCTGCAGGGTTGAGAGGGTGAAGCATCAGTGTCCATTGCTTCTGTTGAAATAGAAGAGGATTTAGTCTGGCTGCTTTTAAAGTTTTTAATGATTTGGGTCCAGTTTTTCTAAAGAAAGTCCATAAGTGCAACAGGCACGACAAAGTCCAGAAATGTGCCATTGTAGTTAACTCACTTAATAGCCAGATATCGAAGACTGAAGTGTAAGCCCATGTGGTGAATACTGCACCATGCATCTGTATAGGCTCTTCTTTTGGCAACAAATGTCCTTAGAGAAGTGTTGGTATATATGTATATAATAATCTTGCCACATAAGTGACCTAAGTTCTCTGACTCTCTGTAAGATAAGCTCAGTAGTGGAATAATTAAGAAAATGAGTCAAAATTGGTTCAGGTTTTTGCCCATGCTGTGGCTTAGGGGGTAGAGAGTGATGAGAACATTCAAGTTAGAAAAGAGTGATCACCAGAGAGTTGCAGGATTTGAGGCAATACCTGTTTTAGAAAGACAGTGGTATTAAGTTCAACACCTTCAGGAAAGCCAATAAATCACTGGTTATTTCTGAGGCTACGATTCTCTAAGTCATCAAGTTTAGCCTGCAACTCTTTTATAACATGGTCTTGCTGTCACACAGTGGCTTGTAAATCATGAAGGGCTGCCTCCTTGGTAATCATTTTACTTTCTGTGTTGGCAAGTTGGGAGTCAATTGCCTGTAAAGTTTGCATTGTCCATAAAGAAATGGCTTTTAAATCTCCCATGTCTTTTAGAAGCTGCTGGAACAGTTCTTCTATTCCCACAGATTCAGTATGCAGCTTCCCACCTGCTGCCATTGTGAATTCACCCCAGGAGCCCAGATGGAAAAGGTCCTGTCATATATCATTGCCTGACTGTAAAGAGGTCATGAAAAATATGTGCTCGCCACAGTGCACAAGTTTTATTTAGTTGAGAGCCATGCACAATTCACCATTTAGCAGCTGAAGAAAAGCTTAGAAGCAGATGGATTGAGGAGTGAGGGACACAGTGATCAGTTTAGGCATCCACCTTCAGTAGGGCCAAGTCATGCCCCCCCACCTCCGACTTGGGCAATTTTGATTCACTTGTGAATTGTGACTCTCGAGCGTCTGAGGGGCAGCCATCTTATTCTGATTACGATAGTCATTTGTCCTTGAAAAATGGTGTCACCCATTGATGGCTGGATTGCATATCAGCAGAGAGTTCTCTATTGACATGTAATCACAGTTGCAGTGAACTTACCAATACTGGAGTCAGACAGCAAAATTATGAGATAATATATAGAAGATTTCAGTATTCACAGTGTCTATTACTAGCCACTATAACAAATCTGAATACATTTTTAAAACTGCAGTTTTGCAATTCAATTAATGTATTTTCTAGCATTATCAAGTTGCTGTATAACTGTGATGACTAAATGTGTAAATATTCAATAAAATCATTTTTTGTATCTAACATTTATCGGTAAATAAGAAGCATAGAGATTAGGATTGTAACTACAACACAGTTTTCAGTTTCAGTGGGTGTTAACCGGCAGTATGAACACACGCACCAATCTGGTGTGTTACAGCACTGAATACTCAGATCTGGACTTCCATTTTGATTCTCATGACTTTAATAATATTGAACACCAGACCTAGAAGACTATATGTGATCTGAACCACTACATCTCTCATACACTCCACAGGCATACTGTGTACCAGCCTCTGTGTTGAAAAAAAAAATATCAAAACAGAAAGTAACAATTACATACATAAAAATTAATGATCAAAGCAAGAGTAGTTTTACTGCCAAGAGCTCCAGCATATGCAAGTGTTTTAAGGTTGTTGTGTTAGAGGGAAGGGAGGAGTGAACCCACGTCACAGAGGAGGAGGGGCAGCTTGTTATAAAAGAGCTTCACCGCTCACAGTGCGAGCCCCACTCAGCAGAAAGAAAAAAGAAACATGTTGGGGAGTATTACTTGTCTGGTGAGCATAAAGGACATTTAAAGCACTGGAAGTTATAAAATCCATCATATTTAAAAACTTGTGTAGTATTTAGTGCTTTAATTTGTAGAAACAACTTGTGAAGTTGATACATGTTGCATAAAAGGACTGGATAATATTGCTTTAAGAAAACGTATAAGTGTTTAGTGGCACTAATAATTGTTTTCGTTTTAAATTTACTTGCTGTACATTTTAAGGGAAATCTCATGGTGTTGTAGGTAGCTGTTTTAGGAAATCAGAATTTATCTTGTAAATCCTAAATACGAGAGTTTTATCAGGTTTCAGCTTGAATATATATCATACGTTATGGGTAAAAAATGTATTTTCTCTCTGGTGATAGTATGGTTCATGTTTTGTGCCCTTACATACACTAAGCATGAAAACATGACTGGGGCTAGTTTGGGAAAAACATCTACTAAATTACATGGGGCTACTTTAATTCTGTCTTTAGATTTTCTGGGGACAAAAATGAGACCAATTGCCCAGCTGCTAGTTCAAACACAATTTAAAATTGTTTGTAAACTGACTGTTTTAATAGGTAAATGGAAATTGGATTGTGAAGCAAATTATAAATGTTATTTTTGCCTTATGATGAAAAAACGTTTTACAAAACAGTATGGAATAGCTGAAAAACTGAGAATACTTATAATTTTAAGTTTATTGATGTCAGGTGACATCCATTTAAATCCAGGGCCATGTGATGAGAATATATATACAGCTAACATTTTAAAAAGTAATAAGCTTTCGTTTATTCAGCTAAATGCTAGGAATATTGTCCCAAAATTTGATATGATACAAGAGTGGATTCTGGAATATAAACCAAATGTCATAATAATAACTGAATCTTGGTGAAGCAAAAAAGTACAAGATGAAGGCATTCAGATATCTGGTTATCAAATATGGAGGCACAATCGTGGGAAAAGGGAAGGGGGAGTTTTGGTCTATGGTATTAAAGCATTAGAAATTAAACATCTGAACTGTGTCAGTACACCAGGCATGGAAAAAGTAGTTTTGGAGATAAAAATTCTGTACTGTAGATCATTATTGCTGATAGGTTGCTACCTTCCCCCAAAGGGTGATGATCAACAGTTTCTTGTCCTCCAAGATTTCTTGTCTCCATACAGGGAAAGCCATGAGCTCATGGTTGTGGGGGATATGAGCACTGACTGGGCTAGGGTACCACCTACCAGCAAATTAATGGATTTTAAGACAACATTGGGATTATCTCAATTAATTACTACAACTACAAGAGTGAATGCTAAAACTCCCAACTCTTCCACTGTTTTGGATCTGATGTTCACTTCTGATACTATTAAATATTCAGTAGCTGGGGTGTTACCAGACACCTTCAGTGACCATCAGATAACCTTCTGTGTTAGGAAAACAGACAAGCAACTGAGTGTTTCCCCAAGTTAAATTTTATTGTAGGTTTCAGAATCTGGACTATACATCCTTTATGGTTGATTTGGAATCTAGAAATTGAAATAGACTGACTCTGATTCCTGATATAGATAGTTCTTAGTCATATTTTTGCTGTGAATTTATGCCTGTATGTAACACTTTTGTACCTATTCAAAGCAGAAAAGTAAAAAAGAAAAATTCCTCTTGGTACACTGTGAAGTTAAGAACGTATCGTAAAAAAAGAGATGTAGCATGGAGGTTAGCAAAGAAAAGAAATGAGAGAGTGCTTTGGGAAAAATATCAAGCTGCACGTAATTTGTATATTACACAAATAAGGAAAGCGAAATCCAATTTTTATTTAACGGGTTTGGGAACTGAACAATCTAAAAAACCTAGGGACTTTTGGAATATGGTTAAAAAATTACAAGGAAATAAGATCTCAGTTACCTAATGTTTTTATGGTACATAATGATCCATTGAAACTCTCAGATAGGGCAGCTGCTATATTAAATAAGATGTTTATTGATATGGGGTCTTCTCAGATCAATACATGATTTTCTTCTGGCATAATACAGCAAGAAAAGGACCAAGAAAAGAGGGTAGAAAATGGACCATTGTTTTGTTTTCAAAATATTGCACCTGATCAAGTATTTAGGGAGTTACTGAAATGGAATATAAATAAGGCCAAAGGCCCAGATGGGATTCCATCCCTTTTGCTTAAAATTGCTGCTCCATTGGTAGCTCCAATATTGGCTGACTTCTTTAATTTTTCATTAAATACTGGTACCTACTCATTAGCCTGGAAACAGGCAGAAGTGATACCAGTGTTTAAGGGAGGTCAGAAAAATGATATGCGGAATTATAGATCAATATCATTGCTTTCGGTTACTTCCAAAGTGTTAAAAAAATTGTGGTTTCTCAATTAAATGGATACCTTGAAAGTAACAAAAAGTACAATAAATACCACTCGGGTTTTAGGGCACAACATAGTACTTCTACTGCACTCGTTAAGGTTGTGTCGGACATCCAGGTGGCAATGGATAAGGGCCTCCTGGTTGGGGCCATATTTATAGATTTGTCGAAGGCTTTCAACACTTTGGACCATCAGGTGTCAGCATGGCTCAGTTGGTAGCACATCTGCCTCTGGACCAGAAGGTTGTGGGTTCTCGCCCCACATCGGGATGGACTTGCCCCTAAAAATCGCTGGCATCTGAGTGCAGTATTGGGGGGTGCTGTACTGCTTGGGTGTGCTGTCCTTCGGATGAGACGTTAAACCAAGGTCCCTTCTGTCCATCCTGGTGTTGTCCTGGTGGGTGTCCAGGTGGAAGTAAAAGAACCCAGGGTACTCTTCATAAAAGAGCAGGGAACATTCCCGGTGTCCTGGCCAACATTCCCTTTCCCATAAACCAGTTCATGCAATTATCCAGGCTATGTGTGGGTGATGATGTGCAATATGGCCGCCACCACACATTCAGTCACTTCACTAACAGTCTAGCATTGCTTGTAAAGCATTTGGAATACTGTGTATGAAAAGCGCTATATAAATGCTAATTCTTCTTCTTCTTCTTGGTGTTGATTGAAAGCTTAAGATCTGTTGGCCTCAGACAGGGGACCCTGGATTGGTTTCATGGCTATCTGGATGGGAGACAACAGAGGGTTAAACTGGGCAATAACTTTGTATCCAGTTACTTAAATATTAATTCTGGTGTACCACAGGGGTCAGTGTTAGGACCCGTTTTATTTAATATATATACAAATGATGTCAGACACCTGATGAATGATGTCCGACACCATTTGTATGCTGATGATACAATATTATATCTTGAAGGAAAATCTGTGGGGTACATACAGGAAAAATTACAAAAACAATTTAATATATTGCAAACATATTTTTCGGAACATGGGTTGGTCTTAAATCCTTTAAAGTCACAGGTAATGTTCTTTTCAAATAGAAAAGTATCTTTGGATTTAGATATAAAATCATTGGATCAGTGTGGCCTGGCCCTTGTGGATTGTTACAAATATTTAGGAGTCTGGATGGATCCCCATTGTAATTGGGACTTCCATATTGACAATTTGATACCAAAATTGAGTAAGAAGTTGGGGGTATTGTACAAGCATAGAGATTGCCTTTCATTTGATGCCAGGTTAAAGATTGTAAATTTGATGATGATTCCTCTTATTGATTATGGTGATGTGTATAATGGGGCTGCTAGAGGCATCTTGGGAAGGCTTGATGTTATTTACAATAGATATGCATGCTTTGTCTTGGATGAACCCTGGAATACACATCATTGCACTCTTTATAAGGCATTAAATTAGATATCCTTGATGGAATGGCGAAATATGCATGTGCAGTGGTTGACTCATTGCTGCTATTTTTAAAAAGCACCAGGATATCTAATGGAGTTTTTGGAGGAGTGGAATGTTAAGGAGGGATTGTGATCTGCAGAGGAAATACATTTTCGGGTACCATTTATGAGAACAACGAGGGGCCAACATTGCTATGTATATGAGGGCCCAAAACTGTGGAATTCATTGCCAGGGCACTTGAGATCGTGTACTAAGCATCTTGGAATATATTAAGATCTTGGCTTGAAAGGGTTGCACTGTCTCCAAAAAGTTGTTGTACTTGAGAGATTTGCACATTTTGTAAATTTTTTTTTTGTTTATGTATGAACTCAGTTGTATGTATATATAGTATTTTTAAGAATAAAACTGATATTTTTGTACAGTAGGACCCCATTGTAAATTAGCTGCTGCTAAATTGGGTTATCCTGTTTCTGATATCAGAAATACACTTTTTACTACTACTACTACTACTACTACTACCATCACCTGGTTGAGTGAGTGTTTCCTGACTCTGCCCCTTAAGTTGACTGCATGCTTGCATCAAGACGAGCCTCAGTGGTTTTCCTGACCAGAGAGGTCCACATATGTGGATTTATCAGTCAGACAACATTCAGACACCATTGTGATGCATTGCTGATACATGACATCAATACTCGATCTTGTAACCAGGCGATGGTGAACCTATCCAACAGTTTCACTGCCAAGATCTCTGTCACATGCAAGTATGCAAGAATAGCAAGGCCAAGGTGCATATTCATACATCAACAAGTGCAAACCTTGTGTGTGTTATGGCCAGCTCACCACCATCTGGTTGAGTGAGTGCTTCCCGGTGATACCCCATAAATTGACTGCATGCTTGCATCAAGGCATGCCTTAGTGGCTTTCATGACTAGACAGGTCCACATATGTGGATTTGTTGGTCAGACAGCAGTCAGCCACAATTGTGATGCATTGCTGGTACATGATGTCAGTCCTTGGTCCTGCAACCAGGCTGTGGTGAACCAGTCCAACAGTTTTACTGCCTAGAGCTCTGTCACATGCAAGTATGCAAGAGTAGCATAGCATGGCCAAGGTGCATATTCATATATCAACAAGCATAAACATTGTGTGTGTTAGACTGGTTCACCATGATCTGGTTGAGTGAGTTCTTACCAATGCTATCCCTAAAACTGAACACATGCTTGCATCAAATGCCTCAGAGGCTTTCCTGACTAGACAGGTCCACATGTGTGGTTTTGTCGGTCAGACAGCATTCAGCCACTGTTGTTATACATGGATGGTACATGATGTCAGTACTCAATCCAACAATCAGGTGGGAGTGAACCAATCTAACAGTTTCACTGCAAAGGACTCCATCACATGCAAGTGTGCAAGAGTAGCATGGCCAAGGTTCATATTCATATATCAACAAACACAAACCTTGTGTATGTTATGGCTGGTTCACCACTATCTGGTTGAGTGAGTGCTTCCTGATGCTACTCCTTAAATTGACCACATGTTTATATCAAGGCATGCCTCAGTGGTTTTCCTGACTAGATGGGTCTGAATATGTGGATTTGTCGGTTGGACAATATTCAGCCATTGTTATGATGCTTTGATGGTATATGACATCAGTACTCAATCCATCAACCATGCAGTGGTGAACCTGTACAACAGTTTCACTGTCAAGAGCTCCGTCACAGGAAAGTGTACAAGAATAGTATGTGTGAGGTTTTCATTCATATATCAAACAAACACAAGATACATGTAATGCTAATGGATTACCACAACATGGTAGAGTGAGTACTTCCTGACGCCACCCTTCAAATATAACATAAAACTGCATGAATGAAAACACACATGCCATTCATGAACAGGCACCTACAAATTTGATGAGCTAATTAATCAAACAGTATTCAAAGGATTTAAACTGACCACAATGTATTATGAAGACTAATGGGGCAGGGAAACTCCCACTTCCAACCTCTTTCAAAATACTCCATTTCCCGATGGTACCCTCCCTCTCCCATTTCCCCACAGGTCATCCCTGTTGTGTAGTGACACTGCTTGCCTCTCATCTTCCCCACAACTCCTCACTTGTTTCAAATTTTACTGCACCCTCTCCCCTTCCACTTACTTTGTCCCTGGTGTCTAGTGACACACACCCATTTTCCCCTTTCTCACAAGTTCAGCATTTTGTGTCGACTGACAAGCCACTCCCTCTCCTCTTCTCTTCACCATAAGAAGGCCAGGCATCCAGGTGCAACTCTCCTCCCCCGAATACCACATTACAAAGAAACAAATATTAAGTATGGATTACAATGCCTAAGGAAATCAACTGAACATCAAGATACCTACTAGATTTAAGATAGGAGCGAGGAATGAATTAGAGATCAATAGCAATAAAAATAATATACCTGCAATGACTCAATTTGAGCAAGACTTCTATCTTCTGTTACATGATGTCACTCACCACATATGCTTTTTCTGCCATGGGAACGCCCTCGCTGCATATATGCTTTGGACCTTTAGGCTGAAGCCGCAGATGTATTGTCTGAAGTACAAATGAATTTCATTGCACCATGACATCAATGTTGCCTGCTTTGACTTCCCCTAATGCTTCCTTGCCGTCTCCTGCCACAATTATCATTAGTGATGGATACTGTACAGAAGAAGAAGAATCAGCGGATCCTTACAATGATGAAGTAATATAAAATGAATTTAGTAAAGGAACAAAAAAAGTGTAATATTCATGAATACAACAAGGGAACATAATAAACCAGACAGATAAACCTACAAAAACAAATGAAAATTGTATCACTATAAAAACCATATGAATTAATTATTGTGACAGATATCAAACTTCAGAATTTGCAAGCAATTACTTTAACTGAGGTGGAAAGCACATCACATACCATGTCTTGCATATTCAGTTAATTTCACTACAACATATTTTGTACCTTATGTATGACAGTGAAAAGGTATGAAGTATATCAGTTACTTATTAGGCAAGCTTCAAATAGAATATAATACAAAATATTCCTGACACCAAAATGTATAAAGTGTATACCTACTTCACTAAAGATAGAGGTTTGATGGTCATTGACACAACCAAATTGACAAAACATATCACACTTCTCAACTCAAATAGCATATTTGTGTCAAAAGACACAAACCTTGGTCACAATGCCTAGTTTGCACATTCTACCATGTGTGCGTTGACATTCCAAGTAATCATTGGAGGGCTGAATGAATGTTGCATGCACTGTAGATATGTACATATTCATAATCCACAGTAATAGACTGAGCTGTAACTACCACCTACATACAGCTAATGAACAGTAACAAGATTAAAGTGTAACAAATAAGGACAGTACTAAAATTAATAAAAAAAATACTATTACTGAAACCTCTTCATAGCAGAACACAGTTGAGACACATGCAGTCAGGATGTGCAATACAATATAGTATGTGGGCTTTTGTCAGGGAAACAGCATGTAAGCCTGTCACTTGATGGTAGGTGCACTGGGATGGTTCTGGGTGTCTGGGTTTACTTCCCATTAGGGCACTTTGTGTTTAAATCATTTTAGTTTCTGCATATAGAAACTAAACTAGTGAGTCTGAGGCTGATATTGCTTACTAAGCATTACCAGCAACTAACATGCAGCAATACTACAAATTGCTCCTGTCCCTGAACCGTCCATGCCCCACTATACCCTCCCTAATACCTGACCTTATCCTTGCTACAGAAGCTGGCATATAACCCCAGCCTTGTACTTATGTCCTTGGCCTATTTTGCTCTGTGTACTGTGTATAACTGTATAACTGTGATATATGTCCTGTGTTGTTTACCCTATGTACTGTGTATAACTATAACTGTGATATACATCCTTTGTTGTTTACAGCTGTTACTACTGTGCTAATTTACCTTGTCTGCTGCTTCTTGTCACAAAAATTGTTATCTGATACTATAATATCCTAAGCATTCAATGTGCGCTGCTTGTATATTCATGCAGTCGGGTATCCTTATGTTGCTTTTTATTTGCTTCTGTTAACTGTTCACTTGATAACCTGCATGTTATCATATCCATGTGCACCCCCGTCCCCCACCGGGAGATGAGCATCTCGTTGCTCAGTGTGCCTTTCCTGGTGAAACAATTGCAATAAATAAATAAACAAAATATGTGAAGAATAATAACATCCCTGCAGTCCTCCTAACTAGCAGTCTACTGCATACAGTAATCAACATATGAAGACACATCACACTTTGGAACATTATAACACATTTTCTATTCATTTGTTATTGTGGAGCAAATATTTTGCAGCTCACTTACACAAGAGATTGCAAATAGAGACCATCAGCACCCACCCAGAGTAAGGTGTTACATACTAGTCACAACATTTAGGATGACAGAAATGAAAAAGTAGGTATGGAGACAAGTGAAACATGTGCTGTAATGAATGCAAGCTCACAAACAAAATAAACATACAGCACATAACATTGGAATCATATATAACATTCCCAGACATGTAGGTTGATACAATCTGTTTATGGAATAGCTGAGGAGCAAGGGGAAGCAAACATATACAATGTTCCCAAAAACAAATAAATAAAAGCAATAAATAAAATCCACATGTAAACAAAAGTAGAACAGCATATTAGCGTCAATTTCCAGCCTGAGTAAACCATATTTTTTCAAGACAGCTAACTCATTCCCTGATCAACCCAAGTCCCTCCTCCACCCGAAAACTAACACAAATTCTGGTAATAATGGACAATAATGCCCCCAGTCCTGGACCTCATAACGGAGAAGTAACTAGCGGAAAAAAGAATAAGAAACCCACATTCTGAGACTGACAGCATCATAGATTGCATACAGCATGTCCATGCTTCAGTCAAGTTTCCGGGTTCCACCTTTAGCAACTTGTCAATACTGAATATGTAGCAAGTAGAAGGCATATGCAGCACGTTAAATAGGTATTTAAAAACAGCAATGACAACAAGGTATACAGTATCACTGTTGTCTGACAACAGGTTGCCAACATCGTGACCTCCCCTATGACATACAGCACAATATCAAGCTACGGAGGGAGTCATTGCCAGTATCTTGTCAGGATACCTGCTAACAGTTACGACTGCATTCTTTTCCTGACTGAGCCGACCAGAGAAGTAGCTTTGTAAACAAGCTGTGTACAGAAACAAAACCTTAAATAAAGTGTTATTATTTTGCCCCAAATATATTCACAGACATAATGTCACTGTTGTCAGTGCAGTATTTACTTGGAAATGCTGACAGATGATGAGCGCATATTATAAACAATTTAACAGGTTGACAGGGTCCCTTTAACAAATTAATAACATAAAAGGAAGGCACAGGCTATAGAAGGTAAACAAAGGTAACCTGCAGAACAAGCAGGGTTACACCAATGCCCGGAATTAGTAATATCTTTAACATCAGGGGACTAAGGCTTACTTGGATAACTAACTTCCTGAACAATATCAATGCACACTAGAGCGTGTTAAGCATCCTTATCTGCTGACAAATTCTGTGCTTCTCTGCTAACACATGATGTGAGGTAGGCCTCATACACAAACAAAGGAGCCATACACCCCCCCTCACCATCACACAAGCTATACCTCATCTGTTTGTAGCCTGGAGTAAAGCTTGTGGGGTCCTGGGTGGAGGAAAGGATGTGGATATTTTATCTGTATGCAATGTAAGACCATGTGTTTGGAGCCATGTGTGTAGGAGTGTGTGTGCGTGTGTGTGTGTGTGTGTGTGTGTGTGTATGTGTTTGTGTGCAACCTGTGCTTGTATGGTTTCTCAGCAACCCTCACACCATTTTAGTAGCCCTCCTGTGGACACGCTTCCACCATCAGTGTCCTTGCGGAGGTGTGGCCTCCAGAACTGGACACGGTACTTTAGGTGGGGTCTCACTAGTGAGTGATACAGTGACAACACCATCTCCCTTTTCCTGCTATAAATCAGCCTCCTTATGAACCCTAGCGTCCCACTAACCTTGCCTACTGCCTTGTCACACTGCCCCTCCACCTTGAGATAATCAGATATGATTACCCCCAGGTCCTTCTCCTGTTTGGTGACTGAATGATTGTAAGTGACTGTAAGTACCCCCTCATCTTATACACAACCCTCAGGTTTCCCCACCTCAGTGCATGACTTCACTTGTTGGCACTGAATACCTGCTGCCACACCCGAAACCACTCCTCTACTACAGTTTCTCCATATCCATTTGCATTCTCTCTCTGTATCCCTCCCTGGGTATTTTGCGTACTGCAGATGATTGTGTCATCTGTAATGAAATACACTATCCTCTCTAGTTCCTTAACAATGTAATTTATTAAGACATTGAAGAGGACAGATCCCAGTTCTGATCCCTGTAGTACTCCACTGATCACTCTCCCACCCCCGGTGCCTGCTGTTTACTACCACCCTCTTTCTCCTACCCATAAACCAGTTTGATGCCCAACTTACTACCTGTTCCTCTACCCTCAGACCATTGCAGTCCTTCCAAGGCTTCTTCATGTGGATGGGTCTCCCTCATTTCTAGGCAATCTCCCTGTTTCCCTCAAGTGTCATCAAAAACAGATTAATAGACTCTCCATCCAAAGATAACATGTTATTCTGCTGCTAGCCCAGCAAACTTCCTCATCACAGTCCTCAGGGGTTGGCAGATATGCCATGGCTAAAGTAACCAAATCAGCAACTGAAAATGTGGTTGCAAGTCATGCTGCCTAGTAGTATTAGCTGGAGGAGGGCAGAATATGTAGTATTATTTCAGCAGACACATTTAAACCTTTTTAAAATTAAAAATACAGAAGCCATGTGTCAACATACAGCATATTCTGGGAGATCCTGAATATTGATTTCATCACAAAAAAGAGCAGCAGCACTAACCCAAACTGCGGTTTGGATGAAGTGGTTGGGCAGGTGAATGAGGAGGAAACCCTCTGCCCATCTCAGGTTTTCAATCACAGAAAAATAAACTTCTATTCTGTTCCTTATTGCTTGCCATATGGGGGAGGTGTTCTGGAGCAGCACAGAAACAGAACATTATGTCAGTTTTTGATGGTATGTTATTCTACAGCTGAACATTGTACTTAATGTATTTTGCAGCATTTACTTTTCAACACTACAGACTGCAACTTTGGTCCTGAAATGACAGTTATCGAACACTTCCATCAGTCAGCGATTTACTACGTGAGTTTCATTGGGTTCAGACCAATGAGAACATGCTAAAGCCAGCTCCAGAGATGTACTCCTAGGAGTCCCTCAAGGATCAATTCTAGGGCCCCTGCTTTTCAGCCTCTTTGTAAATGACCTACCCACAGCCTGTGACACCAGACTTATTCTGTATGCAGACGATGCCATGCTGCTGAGCAGCAGCACCTCTCAGGCTGCCCTACAAACAGAACTACAGAACTCTTTCAATAAACTAGAGGACTGGTTCAGTAGGCAAAAGCTGCTACTGAATTACAAGAAAACCAAGGCCATGCTACAATCCAGCCCCTACAACAAACACAAGCATGCTCCTCTCATAATCACCCAAGGCGGGTGAGCTGATTGAGCAGGTGCACTTGTTCAAGTACCTTGGAGTCACCATTGATGACTATCTCACTTATACGCACCATGTAGACTCCCTTGTCAAAGTGGTAAACGCAAACATCGGGGTCCTCTATAGGCATAAGAAATCCCTCACCCCGGAAGCACTGCGAATCTCAGTCTCCAGCTCCATAATCTCCACGATAAACTATGGGCTGGTGGTCTAAGGAGCTGCTACTGATACAGCACTCAATAACGCATGCCACCTCACCCTGTGTGCAGATCACTACACTCATACTTGCACCCTGTATGTGCGTACAAACTGGCTTAACCTAAAAGACAGGATCAAATACCAAACTTGCCTCCCGGGAAAGAAGGCACTCCTCGGAAAAACCCCACCCTGTATAGGAAACCTGCTCGAGGCTTCTCTCTCAACACACATCACCAGATGGAAGAAGAATGGAGCACTGTCCATACCATTCCGCCGAACCTCACTAGGGAAGCGTGCTTTTTCCTATCGGGCCGCCCTCTGGATAAATGAACTCCAGATGAAATTACAAACAAACAACAGCCTGTCTCAATTCAAAGTAGGCCTCAAACAGCACCTAATGTCTAACTCAAAATGCACCTGCTTCTCAGGCCTCACTTGATAGACAGGCCTACCCCCAAGGTAACACCCAGCCGGGCTACCTAGAGAACCCTGCCTCCATTCCAGCCTAGCCAAGGGCTTAAGTAAGCTATCAGTCCTCTTTAAACACACTTGGTACTGGCCCTCCCCAACACACACACACACACACACACACACACACACACACACACACACACACACACCATAGACCAAAGCCCTCTGGAGCTGCTCCCCATCACAGCCCCCGCTTCACTATCCCCCACCTCTCACTCTCTGCTGTTGGTTTCAAACCCAATCCCCCTTGTTTCACTGTCACCCAGCCTCTCGCCATCTGGGATAGCATTAAACCCTATGCAGTTACTCTGCCATAGTCTATCAGCGGATTTGGAGGTTTCCAGGGGTGTGCTACCTAGGGCAATCGATTAGAAATAGTTTAGTATTCAATTACAACTGCTCAGTTTTTTCTCCTATTGGTCTAATTTTCATGTAATCACTCTTTAATGCCGAATGATCAGGCCTCTGTAACCACTGAATATGTGTATTGTCTTATTGTCCACCCTGATGTGGAACCTTTGTAAAAGAGCTCACGCTCAAAGGTCTTTTCAAAATACTAATTAAACAAATTAAACAAATTAAAGCACCCCTCCTGGCCCTGGCTGTAACACAGTAAATGGGGAACTAATGAATTGTTAAAGCAAGCATTGCTGCTGGCTCTTGTTACTTACAGTCAATGGAGTAATCAGCCTATAAAAAAGTGTACAAGCAAATATAGATGATGGGGGGCTGCCTAGGCCTCCAGAAAATTGTGGTGTTTGGTGCATTCTGTCATCTTTTGGCAGTCTTTTGTAACAGAATTTGCTACCCTGCTACCACTCTCTCAGCCCAGTAATTTGCACCCTATCCCCCTCCCAGAGTCCTTACAGTCCAAAACATGTTGCCCTCAAACACCCATAGCCTAGCCAGCCACTCCACAGCAAGACCCTCCATCAACCCCCTAGTTCATCAAATAAACCCTAGCCCCCTTCCCCTCTCTGGAATCCATGGCCTCCTCCTCAGCTCAGCAAGTTGCATCCTAGCATCCCTAAAGTTCCCAGCCCTCACCAGAAAGTTGTACCCTAACCCACCCCCCAAAAGGTCCCTTCCCACCCCAGCAAGTTGTACCCTGGCACCCCTCCCTAAAGTCCTCTGCTCACCCTAGCAATTTGTACCTTCACAGCCCTCTCAATTTAATTGTATGATGCTAAGCACTGAAGAGCCCCAGCCACTTACAATAGCACACATAAATACCTTACTCCACAGCATCCTGAACCTACCCTCTGCAACACAACATCACAAACACCTTGCCAACACAAGCAGTCAGTGTTCTTCAACTTCAACTGGGAGAGTGCCTGATGAATATACAGAATTTATAGACCAGGAAGCATTTGTCAATGATGAATGTTTGCTTGCTGGTATTAGCATTGGAAGTGCGTGAGTTAGACAAATGTAGAATATGAATGGCAGTGAAGTACTGAAGTGACACCAACCCCACCCCCACCCTGCAGAGATGGACAGGCATTGGTGTGTGCCTATGGGTCATCACCCATAAAGCTCATGCCATTTCACCTCGGCCTATCATGCAGACACCAACAAGTGTTGAGGTGTGCCTTGGGGTGTTCGGCTTTATAGTCACTCCATTCCATAAGGAAATATGCTGAAATGGGTGCAGTATAGGAGAATGGTGTGAACAATGGGGCTGAAGAGTCCAAGGTACACCTCGATGCCTGTTACTGGCTGCAGGGTGGGGATGGGGGTGGAATGGCATGAGCATTACAGCCAACAATCCAAAGGCATACCCCTGACACCTGTCAGTCTGTACAGGGTGGGACATTATGGTTAGAAACCCTAATGCCCTAGGTATTTGCACTACAAATTTTCAACATGGCCTTTTTCTGACCCCCACCTCATGAAAGCATTTGGGACCTCTTCTCATGAACAGTGGCACTGTGATTTTGTTAAAGGAAATTTTTGATATAAGGTATTGGGCTTCATAGCCCAATACCTTATATCGTCCTGAGCTGACTGGTGGCAACATTTTCATTTTAAAGTTATTACTTTGCTTTGGAAGGGATGGTAACTGGTGCCAAAGCCTCAGCCAGCCGATCCCTTCCAGCTTCCTGGTGCCGGTGCTCTGCCCAACTCTGCCCCCGTGCTCTCAGAAATTGTGACGTGTGGCCTGGGAGAGTGTGGGGGTGAGCCCCATACAAGTCTATGGGTGCTATTTTTAAAGCAGGTTCTTAGGCATTTTAAACAGTCTTAGGAGAAAGTGAAAGCATTATGCTGAAGGGGTTTGGGTTCCCCCATCAGCAAATGAACTACAGAGGGGGCATGCTGACAGGGGGGGATTGAGCACCACAGACATCGGCTTTCATGGGGACTGTGAGAGACAGATGGCGACAGCTGCCGCCATGTTAATTGAAATGTTACACCACACAAGGGACTGCCCTGCAATGAAGGGTAGCTCCCTCATTGCAGCGGCCAGATCGTTTCAAGTTAGTGGCATGCTTGCATAACTAGTGTCAGCAGGAGCATGCCATCACATTGGGTGCACAAGGCCAGGCCCACAAATGCAGTGGCAGGATTGCCCACCACAGTGCAGCACCTCCACAACCCACTTCTCTCCAAAGCTGCCACATAATGTTTCTTGTGCATGTGCGCAAGCAAACATAAAAAAACACACAGAACTGTGTCTCTTATCTCTAGTTCCTGCTGAACTACTGAGTGGTGGGAACAGCACTCCTGGGAGGAACAATCAAGTGGCTGTGAAAGTCAGGAAGAAAAAGATAACATTCCAGAAGTATAAGGAAACACAGAAGGAGCAGGACAGAGAGCTGTACCTGTTAAGGCAGAAAGAAGCAGGGAGGGAAGTCAGAATAGCAAAGGCCCAAACTGAGGAAAAGATAGCCAACTCAGTTAAGAAGGGGGATAAAATCTTTTATAGGTACATCAGCTAGCGTAGAAAGACAAAGGGAGGGATAGTGAGGCTGAATAGAATGAACGGAGGGTGGGCAGAGGGGGATAAGAAAAGGAATACTGAACCAATATTTCTGCTCAGTATTCACAAAAGAGGAGGGGGAAGTGCCTAATCCAATTAACAGAAGCACTCTTGATAGGGGGGTCGATCCCAGTCCTTTCACAGAAGAAAGGGTTCTGCAAGAACTCCTAAAACTGAAGGTGGACAAAGCAATGGGTCCTGATGGAATTCACCCCAGAATTCTAAAAAGAATTAAGGAAGGAACTAGTGAAACCACTGGCTACTCTTTTTAATAAATCATGGGAGGATGGTGTGGTACCCGAGGACTGGAGGAAGGCGGATGTGATTCCCCTTCACAAAAGTGGGACCAAGACAGAGGCAGGAAACTACAGACCTGTCAGTCTGACCTCTGTGGTAGGGAAAATGATGGAGTCACTTCTGAAGGAAAGAATAGTTGAGTATCTAGAGGTCAGTGGAGCACAGGATCCAAGGCAGCATGGGTTCACAGTGGGAAGGTCATGTCAGACGAATCTAATAGATTTCTTTGACTGGGTGACCAAAGTAGTAGACCAGGGAGGGGCTGTGGACATGGCCTACCTAGACTTTAGCAAGGCATTTGACACAGTCCCACACAAAAGATTATTAGTCAAATTAACCAGCCTGGGGTGGGTCCCAGGGTGGTAGCCTAAATAAAACATTTGCTGGACAACAGGACACAGAAGGTAATTGTAAATGAGTCCACTCTGAAAGAAAGGCGGTTACTAATTAGGGTGCCATGAGGTACAGTATTAGGTCAGTCCTTTTTTAATGTCTTCATCAGTGACATTGCAGAGGGACTGGAAGGAAAAGTATGCCTTTTGCAGATGACACAAAGATCTGCAACAGGGTTGATACACAAGGAGGCGGAAAGGATGAAAAGGGACTTGGCAAGGTTGGAGGAATGGTCAGACGTATGGCAGCTAGGATTCAATGCAAAAGTGCAAATAATGCACCTGGGAAACAAGAACCCAGGGAAGAATACACAATGGGTGGGGAGGTAGTAACAACAACAAAACAGGAAAGGGACCGGGGTAATCATATCAGATGACCTTAAGGTTGGCAAGCAATGTGAGAAGGCAGTAGGGAGGGCCAGGGGTATACTGGGATGTATAGGAGAGGCATCAGCAGCAGAAAACAGGAAGTTGTTATCCCTCTGTACAGACAGTTGGTGAGACCCCATCTGGAATACTGTGTCCAGTTCTGGAGACCCATCTCGTAAGGACATAGACAGGATAGAGGCAGTCCAGAGGAGGGCAACTAAAATGGTGCAGGGTCTGCAAGAGAAGCCTGATGAGGAGAGACTAAAGGAGCTTAATATGTATACCCTTGAGGAAAGAAGGAGAGGGGACATGATAGAAACTTTCAAGTACCTCAAGGAATCAACAAAGTCCAAGAGGGTAGCATCTTTCAGAAAAGAGACTTGCAAGAACAAGGGGACACAGTTTAAAGATAGAAGGAGGGCAGTTCAGGGCAATGTGAGGAAGTATTATTTCACAGAGAGGTAGTGGATTCATGGAACAGCCTTCCTGAGGAAGTTGTGAGGTCTAAAACTGTGGGAGAATTCAAGAATGCATGGGACAGACATAAGGCAATTCTTGTGGGGGGCAGGAAGATATAGGCTGCTGGTTAACTAGGATCTGTGGCCTATCCTGTAGGTAGGGAAATGGGCAGACTAGATGGGCCTAGCGGTCCTTATCTGCCATCAAAGTCTATGTTTCTATGTTTCTAAGTCAACAACAGACTGTGGTGCCAGCTGTAGCATAAGGAGTTGGATTCCATGAGAAGCGAACTTAGCTGTCTGAGCAAGAGAGAGAAAGAGAGAGAGAGAGAGAGAGAGATAGAAGGGTTATTGGAAGTAGCAAGTGCTGACAGCCAGTCTCAAAAGGGACAGGGTGAGAAGTTAAGTGAATGAGCACCGCTCATCATCTGGAGAAAACATGGAAATGGGAGGAGACTCAAGAGGGAAGGCAAGCTTAGAGTTGCAGGTCTACCTTTTGGAGTCAG
Organism: Neoceratodus forsteri; assembly: GCA_016271365.2. Lineage (NCBI taxonomy): Eukaryota > Metazoa > Chordata > Ceratodontiformes > Ceratodontidae > Neoceratodus > Neoceratodus forsteri. The sequence continues at coordinate 780,212,072 of CM028131.1, forward strand.
TGTGCCACAACCCACCCAGCCCAACTACTGTTACCCAACAACAATTCAAAAATAGAAAAGCATGCTTTTTTTTCCTGGTGGCAACCACTTAACTTAAGCAGCTGGCTGTCCCAAAAGCTACAGGAAGTTTCCATCCATCAAAAGTGATACTCAGTTTGCCAGTCATTGGTCTATCACTGTCAAGCCCAATGCAGCTTGACCTGCACTGGACACATCAGTGACACACTTTTGAAAGTGGCTAATTGTAACGAAATTTTTGCTATGCACGCATGCAAAAGCAAACATAGAAAGTAAAATGAATCAGTACTACTGAGATTCCCAATGCAGTATTCTCTGCAACAAGATTGTGTACAGTATAGTTGTAATGAAGCCTCAAAATGTACAGCAACGAGTCAGACAAGACAAAGTATTATTTCCCAAAAGGTAATTTTTGCTTGGGTGGGTTTGCTGGGAGGAAGAACAAGTGCCACTGAGCAGTGTTAACAACTTGCACTGCTGGTATTTGCTGTGGTGGGGGAAGGGAGGGAGAAAGAACAAGTGCCACTGACTGATGTAACAAACAGCATTGTTGGTATCTGCTATGGTGAGGAGATCAGGGATGGAAGTAGAACAAGTGTGTGACTTAACAATCGACTGCGTCATTGTTTACTATGGTAGTTGGCAGACAGGAAGAAAGAAGAGGTGCTCCTGAGTGACATAACAATTGACAGTGCTAGTATTTGCTATGGCTGTGGGTCAGGGAGAGAGGGAGGGAGAACAAGTGACACTGAGTGGCATAACAACCAGCAGTGCCAGTATTTGCTAGTGGGGGGTAGGGTGGGAGGGAGAACAAGTGCTGCTGAGTGGCATAACAACTGGCAGTGCAAGAAGGAGAACAAGTTCAGCCGAGTTCCTTAACAACTGACAGTGCCAGTATTTCCTATGGTGGGGGTTGGGGAGGGAAGAAGAACAAGTGCCACTGAGAGGAGTAACAACAGACAGTGCTGGTATTTGCCATGCACAAAAGAATTGCATCCACTCACCAGATCTGCGTTTGCTGCAGTGGTTCTTTCATTCAGTATGTACCTTCAAAAAACCAAAGGTCCACTTTTGATGCATCCTTAACCAAGGATTAGTTTATTGCTAAAAATAAGGTGCAGTATAGAAAATATGGCTTCACTAGTACTATTAACAGCCACAGAAGGTAGCAGCATTAGTGCAAGGATGGCTACAGCATACCGTTCAATTGCAGACACCCCAGTACTTCGTTCAGAGAGCTTCATCAAAGGGCATAGTCTGGCTGTGAACCACACAATTAAATATTGGAATAGGGCTAGGCATAGCTGAGTGAAGGGAATTTCATATATAATATTGAAACACTTAAAAAGTATTTAACAACAAAAGCATATTCCCAGAGTTCTGTGAGTATTGAAGGTGCCATCTAGTATGCTTAATAATTTCAGCAGGCCAACAGAGAGGAAAACTGCTGCAACCCAGTGTGCAGAGACATTCAACAAGAGTGATAATATTAGAAGATACTGACAAGTTGAAGCAACTCACAAAAAAAATCTCTAACAGAAAGAGGACTCAGAGAATTAGAGTCAGACATTGACTGTACGGAGCTGGAAAGAAAACTTGAAGCAAAGATCAATAAGTAAGAGAGAGAGACATAATCACTGATAAGAAAAATAAACCAAAAAGTGGTAAACAGGATTACATAAACAACTGTATTTTTAATTGGAAACAGACACAGCAATACAGAGGGTATTTGAGGTGGATGAAAAAAAATCACAGGAGAAACAACAAAGTGAGTCAGAAATAGATCATACCATCAAATGAGTGGGGAATCTGACACTTTAACAGAAAGTGGTAAATCACCACATTAACAAAACAATTCATCAAGAATGTGCCATTTTAGGGCTTCAATGAGTGTAACCCTGCAGGCCTCTTGCTATGAGAAAAGGACTCCTGCATTCCTTCCAACTGAACAACATGTTGGACTTGCACCACAGTTGTCTCAGCATCCATGGAGCACTCCACTTTCACTGCACTATTTTTTACTTAAAAAAAAAATTAGCTGCATCCTCATTGCAACATTGGGGGATTGGACAACCCCAGTGTCACTCTTATATTTCTGTGGGGGGTGGTGGGTGCTGAGAGAGAGGTTCGGGTGGGGTGAACTCTGTAATTTATGAAAAAAAAAAAAACAAACAGCGGTCATGGTGGAACACGGCACAATCTGCCCTATCCAAGATGGCCACTGCACTCTGATGTGCATGCGTGACTACTAGCACATGTGCAGTGGAGTGTGGTGGCCATCTTGGACACAGCAGAGTGTACCATGTTCTGCCATGACCACCATTTGCTTTTTTTTGTAAATTGCAGATATCACCCCACCTGAGACTTGCCCTATCCTCCAGTGTCACCATCCAGAATCCTCTTTTTTTTATTTATTAATATTCCCCCACCCAACCTTCCCTCTTAGCACCCCTCCAGAAACGTAAGGTGACACTTGGGGTGCCCAATCCCCCAGTGTCACCATCCAGTATCCTCAGGGTTTGTTTGTGTTTTTTTTTAAACCCTGTAAAAAGAAAACTGTCCATCAATGTATTTTTCCCTCCCCGCACCTAACCCTCCCACTCAGCAGTGATGACCACACACACACCCCTAAGCTCTTACTTACCCATCAGGGGTCCAATGCTGTAATCCTCTCTGGACCACAGACATGTGTTCACTCTTCAAAACAAGACCATGAACTGAAGAAACAGGTATGTGGTTCAATGTATTTCAATTGTGTTTTGAATTTAGTGGCATAAATTGGCCAGATTTTCATATTTTTGGCCCAAATTTTCAACATCCTTTTTTGTAACCACACCTCATGAACAATTGCACTGTCATTAGGCAAGTCTGTCCCAGTAGGTGATTTTTCAGTCCCTGCATGAAATTTTTGCAAACGCTTATGTTAATTTTTGTGAACGCAGGCTCATAACTCTGTAATTTTTCATATTTTTACCCCAGATTTACAACATAGCTATATCTGTACAGCACCTCATGAATGCCACAGCTGTCATTTTTTCAAATCCTGGCAAATTGTTTTTCCACATCCTGAAAAGTGATTTCACAGTCCCTGTGTGAAATCACTTTCCAGTCAAGAGTTGAACATTTTCTCTGCCCTTGTTCATAAGGTGGGGTCATAAAAAGGCTATGTTGATGTGATGTAAAATATTTAATGAACAACAGTGTTATAAGCCTATTTTACATTTTGCAAATGCAGGCTCATAACTTTAGTAATTTTCAATATTTTTACCCCAGATTCCTTGACTGCAGCCCTGTCAGCTCTGGCCAGAGTTTGCTTAGACAATGGAGAGGCAAAAGGAATCAGGAAGAAACAAAAAGCAATGGGAAGAGGAAAAGATGACCCAGAAGGGGCAAGAGGGGAGGATGAAATAATAATTTGAAGACAGACCAAGCAACAGAAAACAAACAAGAACTAATTAATCTTATGAAAAGAGATCTAACCACCAAATAAACAGCTGTATTATCAAATGAACTTTTGTACGAAGCCAGATGAATTTAAACTTCAATTAGATATTAACAAACATATAAGAAAATTAAACCTGAAGGATTAATTTCATTGCATACCACAACTAGATAGAGATCAGGAAAAGATTCAAATGACTGTGGACACTGAAACTGAAATGGGTACTTTTCACCCCAGATTGACCAGAACTGGTAAATATCACTCAGGTAATAACACAAAAGCAAAAGACTTTTGAGAGTCAAGTAAATTATGAACTGCAGCGGATGCACACAATTTGGATGCCTTGAAGCATTTATTATTAGAGAAACCCAGGATATTATGCTTAATAATAACTCTGTGTTAATTTTCATACAGACTGATGGTAATATTGAAAACACAAGAAAATAATTGTTTTTAAATCAAGACCTATGTTTTGTCCACCCACCATGAACAGCAAGATATCACTCTTTGGAAAAGCCATTAAAATAAAATAAAGTTATTTCCAGAAAATTTGAAAAACAAAAAAGTATTGCTAAATCTCTGCCTAGGGAAGTAAAAGCACTTAGAGAAATGGAAAAGTGGGAGGACACAGTTTTTAGTTTGCAGACAAGGGGGAAATGTCCCAATGACTAGGGAGTATTATAAGGACATGCATTACAAACTGTTGAATGTTAAAACAAATTATAGAAAGTTGGAATAGGATCCACCAAGCACTTTTCATAAAGGTTGCTATCATTGGAATGTGGTCTTGCAGAAAGACTTATTAATAATAAAGTTTTGGTGTTTTTGTACCCCCCCATAACCCCTACCCTATATCCCTGACCAAAGATTCACAAGGATCTCACTAGACCCTTAGTAAGACAGGACTAGCAAGCATTTACTTCAACTAAATACTGTATATAAATATTTTATTTATTGTATTTTGATGTGCTAGTAGGTCTTTCAGCAAAAAATAAATGCCTTTTATATGTTTGAACTATTGCGGTACAGCTGTATGATTTTATTCTTTTTAAAACATTAATTGGCTTCTCTTTTCTTCTTCCTATGTAAAATCTGCATGTGAAGAAAATGTCACCTGCTAAATTGAAACAAAAGATCATAAGTTATCAAAAATAACATACATTTATTAAATATATAATATTTGGTGGTTGAGAGTGTTATTTATGTAAAAAAATCTGAAAAAAGGTTCAGCATTTCCATATTGAAATGCAATGCCAGCCTTACTAGTCAAACATTTTTTACATCATAAGACAATAATTGCACTGGATTCTTTGTTTAATAGACTTTAGCAAAACACAAATAAAATTATGAAAAGATAATTAAAATAATAATAATAAAATCAAGCAAAATGATTACAGTGGCATCTAAAGGCCCCAACTCTTCATTATTTAAGATATACATCCTTACTAAGCACCTGTTCTTTAAATGACACTCTCTGCAGGTTCATTGACTTTTTCTAAAAACAAAAGTCAAGTCACATTTATATGACACAATGGGCACTTTAGCCAGACTGCAGGACCTCCCATGGGAACCAAACAACAGAACCTCTGGGTTACAACTGACATTGATGCACAGTATACATCAAGTCAGATGTGAGGACAGCCTTACAGCCTGTGCTTAGTACCTGTCAAACATTTTTTACATCATAAGACAATAATTGCACTGGATTCTTTGTTTAATAGACTTTAGCAAAACACAAATAAAATTATGAAAAGATAATTAAAATAATAATAATAAAATCAAGCAAAATGATTACAGTGGCATCTAAAGGCCCCAACTCTTCATTATTTAAGATATACATCCTTACTAAGCACCTGTTCTTTAAATGACACTCTCTGCAGGTTCACTGACTTTTTCTAAAAACAAAAGTCAAGTCACATTTATATGACACAATGGGCACTTTAGCCAGACTGCAGGACCTCCCATGGGAACCAAACAACAGAACCTCTGGGTTACAACTGACATTGATGCACAGTATACATCAAGTCAGATGTGAGGACAGCCTTACAACCTGTTCTTATTACCTGTCAAAGGAAGATGGCGATGAACCACCCCAGGAGAATTCATTCTTGCAGGATTAGATGTTGTACTACACCATAACTACATTGAATTTGAGGATATTTTTTTATATCCAATTGTGTGGCACTGCAGTGGGGGCAGCAGTAGCCCTCATGTATTCTAGTCTTTTCTTAGGGTACAGAGAGGAAATGTCAATATTTGACAGGTGTGCCAACCCCTATACAGACAATATTACCAGATGGCATCACTTCATTGACAATGCTGTCAGCATATGGAAAGGCACCAGGGAGGAGTTGAGCGGCTTCATGAATTGATTAAACAGCAGTGAATTCAACATAAGCATTTCTTACATTCCAAACAAGAACAAAGTAAACTTCCTAGATGTTGGACTTAACAAGGATGATGCTATTGAAGTGCAAAATTTGAACTACAGAAAACTGACTGCTACAAACAGCCTCCTTAGAGCTGATAGCTGTCATCAGAAAATACTCATATACTCCATATCCTACAGGCTATTCATCAGACTATGAAGGACCTTCTCAGATATACTTGGCAATGTGGAGAAAGCAAGCGAGCTCAGAGAAACATTCCTGTCTTGGGGTTATGATACAGTAGCTTCCCTTTGAACATGGCAGAGCAGATAGTCTTCAAGAAAGACATACAATATTTACCTGCACCTAAACAAAAATCAACAGATAAAGAACAACCAATCACATGTGCTACTACTTACACACATGTCTCAGAAAATAGGTAACATCATTAAGAACTGGGACATTCTTTTAGGTGACACTGAACTGGCTACTGTAATATGAGAGAAACCCAGAATTACATAAAAAAGGGGATGACTCATCAGAGATTATTAGTCCATAGCCAGCTGGGGGAGCAAAAGGAGAGAGCTCAAACCTGGCTGCCATTGAAGCCTAAGGGCCTCTTTCAGTGTGGCGACTGCAATGTTTGAAAATATACCACACAAGCTAGACATTTTAAACACTCCAGTGAAAACACTGAAGTGTAATTTGGGGAGTTTATCACCTGTGTGATACCCTTTGTTGTTTATGCCCCTTGGTGTACATGTGGGAAGATATATGTGGAATGAAGTGTTACAGTTAAAAACCAAAATGCAAGAACATGTCTGTTCAATGACACTGAAAAAAGAAACACCAAGGGGCCTTCACTTTCAAGAGTGACACAACTCTGATCCCAAAACACTCAGGTTTATGGGAATCGAGTGGGTACTGCCACCAAAAAGGGGTGGTGATCTTTTGGACACACTTCTTAGGAAAGAATGCAAGTGGATTAAGAACTTAAGTGAACCAAAAATAGGAGGACTCAGTCATTAACTGGTGTAGAAATAGTTTCTAAAATAGACAAAACTGTGTAAACTAAGTGTGACTATTAAGACATTAACATCTGTATTCTATTTTCTTTTTAACTATCAGACCTGAAATGTGCTACAACTTATTCTCTATCTGTTTCTATTGACTTGTACCAATACTGGGAAACAAATTTCCCAGGCTGTTTGGTTCCTCAATTTTTTTTTGCTAGAAACAAATATGTATTAGTATTACTCAAGATGATGTTTTGTTTGGGATTTTTTTTAGCACTGATCAATCACAAAAACCTTAAAAGAAATGAAATAATTTGAAATGTTAAGTATTTTTACCATTGCTGTATGTACAATGGGGTAGAATGATTGGGCTAGTTTCATTAAGAGCTTTTAATAGAAACATGGGCCCTGATTCTAGTACAGTTACGCCTGTCATAACAGCGCTTGCGCCAAGTAGAATGGCTCATGTAGCAACTTACACCAGCAGTTGCGACATGCGCGATTCTATAATGTGGCCTGCTACATGGCACAGGCCACTTGAGCAGAATAGCTGTTATGCCGGCAGTTGTGCCATAAACCCCCAATGACATGGTGCTAGGGGGTTTATGGCAGCAGTTGTGCCCCATTCCAGAAGGACAGCAACAAAGTCCCAAAGGTTGGGATTCTACAAGAACCCCCAGAGGAGAACCAGCAATGCAAGTTACACCAGCATTTAGCAGGTGTAACTTACGGACATCCCTCAGAGGTCCTGTAGACCCACCAGCTGCCCAGCAGTCAGTCCTCAGATGCCCTCCACCCCATGCCCAGCATATCCTAGTGGGTACTCCGCAGGGCTGCCCACACATCCAGCCCTCCTAAAGTGTACAAGAAGAGCCCAGCAGGGCTGCCCACACCCCCAGTCCCACAAAGTGTACAAGAAGAGCCCCACAGGGCTGCCCACACCCCCAGTCCCTCCGAAGTGTACATGCAGAGCCCCACAGGGCTACCCACACCTCCAGCGCCCCAAAGTGTACATGCAGAGCCCCATAGGGCTGCCCACACCCCCAGCCCCCTGAATCCCCCATTGCAAATTGCCCCACAGGGCAGCGCAGTCACACCCCCACCCGTGCCCCGACACCAAGTAGCCACCGCAAATGTAGCATATACCCAGCCCTGGTATTCTAGTGGTCCCCACCCACTGACCCAGCCATGCCAGTCCACCCAGCATCCCCAACCCGTCCCCAGCTGGCGACTGGCACAGACCACCTCTCACCTCCATGGCCAGCCGCCGACTGAGTTCAGTTGAAGAGCATACAGTAAAGACGCACTCAGAAATTAATTATGCCCTCTGTTCGGTGTACTTGGCTGCATGTCACAAGTCACAGGGCTTAGACGTGGTGTCAAAGTTATTAAGGTACAAAAATTAATACACTATATATATATATATATATATATATATATACATATCTGTAATAGATAACCCACACTAGGGTGTGTGGTCGCACTCTGATATAGACATGCCTTGGTGTGTGTTCAACCACCCAAGGAGGGTGTATACCAGAGCATGACCGACACACTACATTGGGTTATCTAACTTATGAAATGGCCACAAACTTTTTATTTGGGGGGGGGGAGACGAGACAAAAAGTAGTCCCAGTCCGGCAGAAATAAATGTTTAAATTTACACTAAGCTATCTGGTTGATCTTGCCATACATATGATAAGTTTGAAGTTAAAGGTGGTATTCATCTGGTTGAGTATGCCATGGTTTTTAAATAAAGGTGATTTAAAAAAAATTATCTTGTTGGTCCTGCCATTTTTAGACTGTGCTACACTCCAGTCACTTTCAGTTTTGTTGCTGTACTGTAACATGACCTAGTTGTTTAACTTGCTGTTAAAAACCTGGTAGCAGAGGTTTAAAAACAAAAAAATCCTGTCCTCTGTAATCTCACACTATATTCATATGTATTTAAATTTCCAATCAACTTAGTACATTTCCTCTGCACTCTTTCCACTCTCCCTATTTCGTTCTTTGTATATGGACTCCATAATTGGGACCCATAGTCCAAATATGGTCTAACATAAGACCTATATATTGGTACCATGCAACCCAATGATTTGTTCATAAAGGTATGTTTTGTATTTTTCACCATATTATTTGCTTTTTGTATGGCTATCGTCCTTTATCAAATTTCAATTCTCTGTCAACTATTATGCCACGGTCCTTTTTCTCCACTACTTTTTTAGTTCTTTTCCATCTAATATATATATATATATATATATATATATATACCCATTTTTTCCCTGTTCCCCTTTCCTAGATACATTACCCCTGATTTCTCTGGACTAAACTTCATTTTATTCTCTCTAGCCCAGATTTCTACTTTTTGTAAATCATTTTTTAACATTTTCTGCTGTTCTATTGTTCTTTCTGGTCCTCCCAGTTTGATATTATCCGCAAATTTTACCACTTGATTAGTAATCCCTTTATGTAAATCACTAATATACAAAGAAAACAATATAGGGTCCAACACAGATCCTTGTGGGACCCCACTCCTCACGTTAATTTACCCAGATAATTCCCCTAATATTCTTACATTTTGAGTTCTATCACTCAACCAATTCCTTATCCATAATACAAATTGACTATCCAGTCCCATTTTACTTAATTTCATAATCAGATTATCATAAGGCACCTTATCAGAGGCCTTTTGAAAGTCCAAGAATATTATATTCACTGGTGTATTAGTCAATTCCTCTTTAATCTTTTCATAAAAGCATAAATTGTTTGTACCATATGCTCTATTTCTTTAAATCCATGCTGTTTTTTTATCTGTATAACCCAATAAATTCACACTTTCCTCTATTTTTAATTTTAATATACTCTCAGCTACTTTCCTCAAGATTGCGGTCAGGCTCATTGGTCTATAATTTGACACTACTGATCTCTTTCCCTTTTTAAATAGGGGCACCACAATAGCCTGTCTCCAATCCTCTGGCACCTCACCAGTCCTAAATATCCACACCTGAATTTCTGATATTAATGGCAACACTTCTTTAATATACCTTGGATGTAACATATCTGGTCCTGCAGATTTATATATTTTTACCTTACTTATTATTCTTTCAACTTCTTCCTTTGTAGTAACTATGCCCAAATTTTGTTGGTTTGTAATCACCACCACATTTTTTACATCATTTCCTTCCTCATATACTGATCCAAAATACTCATTAAATGCATTAGCCATTTCACCAGAATCCTTGATTTCCTTACCAATTATATCTAACGGTCCTATACCCTGTTTGTCTTTCCTCTGTTGATTTACATATGCATAACAGCTTTTCCCATTGTCCTTTCTGTAAACCAAATTAACTTCCAATTTCCTTCTTTCAGTTTTTTATGATCTGTTTTATTGCCTTAACACATTTTCTATAATGTCTTACAGAATCTTGTTTCTAATATTTTCATTTTTCTAAATGCACTCTTTTTCTTTAGGCAAGCTTTTATTACCTTACTGGTACACCACAAGGGTTTTCTACCTTTTTTATAGTACAGCCTCTTATCTGGTACAAACTCTTTTTCCAGATTTAAAAACTTATTTTTCAGTTCTTCCCACATTTGTCCTACATTTTTTTCCTATACATTGTTTCCAATTCCATCTCTTTAAATGTTATTTACTTCTTTTAAAATCTGCTTTATTATAATTTTTTGCCACTGTTTTCCCTTTTATACATGAGATTTTATTTTTAATTTTAAAGGCCACTAAAGCATGATCACTATTTCCTAGAAGTTCTCTTATCTTTATTCCTTTAACAATATATGTTCTATTTGTTAACAATAGATCCAAGATGTTTCTTCCCCTAGTTGGTTTATATATTAACTGTTCCAACCCTATTGTTTCTACCAACTGAACAAACTTTCAACTGTTTACACTCTTACTACTACCATTCTCCCATGACATGGTTTGACTAAAGATATCATATTTATCTTCAGAGATATCTCAGTCTTTGGCCTTGAGTGAAGACAAATATGGTATCTTCAGTCAGGTCATGTCGTGTTCTGTTTATACATCATGGGTGGGATATTCAGAATGCGCTAGGCTGGAGTGCAAGCCTGGGCACAGTGCAACTGGGATGCACCAGGGCATGGACCGGGCAATATTTAACAGTGCTGCGCCATGGATCAGCACCGTTGAATATGGCACTGGGGCCACCCACACTGCACACAGTAATGTGGCACTGCATCAGTGCAAATGGCCAGTAAGGAGCAGGGGGATGCACCAGTGCAAGTGTGGGTGTGCTAGACGCATCAACCGTGATATTCAGCGGTGGACATGCAAATGAGGCCATTATGCATGCAAGGCATAAATGGGGCAATTTGCATGTCATTATGGCCCCATTTGCATGCAGGTGCACCGATCCCCGGTAACTTGCACCTGGCGCCCTGCCAGGCTGCAGCCATCAGGGACTGACACCCCCTGCCCCTCGGTGGGCAATGCACCCCAATGCCTGATCATGGGCATATAATAAATAAATCCCTGGTGGTCCAGTGGACCCTACCCCAGTGCATGATCATGGGCATAACATAGTGAAAACCCTGGTGGTCCAGTGGACCCAATCCCCTGCCTGATTGCGGGCAAATGAATAAGCATATTCCCTGGAGGTCCAGTGGACCTGATCTCCTGCCTGATCATGGACTGTAGTTAAAAACATATTCCCTGGTAGTCCAGTGGACCTGATCCACTGCCCGATTGCAGGAAACTGATGAATGGTTCATTCACATTTCGGGACTGTGTAGTACAGTACGGTCTACATGCCCATTGGCCCACACAGTGGACCAATAGGCATACAGCTGTACTGTACACTGTCAGTTGGCAGGTGGCCAGGCAGCTTGCAGGTGGGGAGATGCCACCCACCACTGACTGGGGGGAGTGGGGTGGCAGGTCTGAGTGGGCGGGCAGGGACGGCGTACCACTGGACCACCAGGGATTTAATGTCATCATTTGCCCATGATTGGGCAGTGGATTGGGTCCACTGGACCACCAGGAAATATGTTTTTCACTACAGCCCACGATCGAGTGATGGGGTAGGGTCCACTGGACCACCAGGGATAATGTATTAATATGCCCGCGATCGGGTGAGGGGGGGCACGATGCCTGGCCTGTGTCTGGGGAGGTCAGGTGGCAGCTGCCATGCTGTGCCCTGCAATATGGCAGCTCACCTGTGGGTGGCCAGGACTTGTTCCTGCTTTTCAGGGGCAGATATTTGCACCACACTGTGTGGCGCAAGGTGGGTTTGTGCCTGCATATGCACTGCACATCCAGGGCTGAATATCAGAATGTGCCGCTAATGCATGGGCACACACCCCTCACTTGCGCCATATACATTACTGGTGCACCTTGGTGCATTGGGATTTGCACAGCGCAATATCCCCCTTTGAATATCATGCTGGGGCCCACTCCCAGTGTCCACAAATGATTCTTTTGTTTCCTGAAAAGAAGAAAACTGTTCTGACATCTTTATTTTTTTGGCCTTGAAATAAAGAAAATGGTCTTTCATTGTCTCCACCATCTCCCTCCTCCACCCCCACCATCCCACTGAGCTCTCAACAACCCACAATCCCCCCTTGTCCTATACTTACCTTTGGAGGTCATGTGGTGTCATCTTCTGTGGACTGGGACAGGATCACTATGTTCTATCAAGTGGATATTTCCTGACTGAAAATGTGGTGCGAAGATAGGTATAGCTTATTATTGCACATACTACATTTCCAAAAGTGTTGTGTTTCTCCTGTGGCATAGAGGACAAGGCACAGGGATGGCCTACCAAGGATCCTGGTTTCAAGGCCAGCCTCTCAATATTTTTTCCATCTCCAATAAAGGGGGAGACTATCCTTGAACCCAGGACTCTTGGGTGTCCTGTCCCTGTACCTTGTCCTCTGTGCCAATGGAGAAACACAATTAATAAGGTGTTTTTTCTTTATTTATGAAATGTGTCATTGCTATGCATGTTTAGCTGCAAGTGCATGGTTTATATTCAAAAATGCGGTATATGCAAGAATAAGCATAGCCTATTTTTGCACATACCACACTTTCGAACTTTACCCATGCACTTGCAACTAAACATGTATAGGATTGACAGCCACAAGGTCCCCTGTTGTTCAGCAGTGTGGGACACTGGGGAGCCCGCTCCCAGTGTCATGAGTCTTGTACCAACCCCCTGCAGTGTAGGACACTGGGTGCCCATTCCCAGTGTCCCAAGAGATGCATCACCACCCCACCCAGCAGTGTTGAACACTGGATAGCCCACTACCAGTGTCCCAAGACATGCAGCAAACCCCTCCCAGCAGTGTGGGACACTAGAGAGCCCACCACCATTCCCCCGAGTCATGTCTTCCCCACCCCCAGCACTGTGGGATACTGGGGAGCCCACTCCCAGTCTCCCAATAAAGGTATACCTCCCTGCCCCCCAGTAGTGGTTCACAGTCAAGTCAAGTCAATCTTTATTTATATAGCACCTTTCAATATCAAGGTGCTTTACAGAGTATAAAACACAAATGTGCAAACATACGGCAATATAAATTATTTCAAAATCAGTCTGGGAAAGCCAGAGAAAATTAATACATTTTTAGCATAGACTTAAAACTACTGATGGTCAGGCATTTTCTTAATCAACAAGGTAGAGAATTCCACAGGGTTGGTGCTGCAAAAGAAAAAGTACTAGCTCCAGATGTTTTTAGACGAACACTGGGAATCTCTAGCAATCCCTCATCAGCAGATCGGAGAGGACGACTGGGGGTATAGGGAGTCAGGAGATCTTTCAGGTAGTCATGTCCCTGGTTGCGTAGTGCTTTAAAGGTAAGCAACCCTACCTTATAGGTAATCTGCCACTGAACCAGCAGCCAGTGCAGTCTGCGCAGCACAGGCATTATGTGACTGGACCGAGAAGTACAAGTCAACAGCCTGGCTGCAGCATTCTGCACCAGCTGCAAGTGGCAGATATCAACCCCAGACAGCCCTAGGTAGAGGGCATTACATACTAACATACTAAAATGCCAGCAGAATAGGCCTAACGGTCTTTCGTGTCTGCTCGTTTGGTCAGCCCCCACCCTGGGTGCTGACCTTGCTGTCCACCTCGCCTTCTCTGGCTTCTCCCTTCCCAGTTCCGGATATTCTTGCTGCATTGGATTTTGCTTCCTGAACCCTTCCCCTGTACCTGTCCCACCCCCTCTTGAACCCCTCCACTGTCTCTGCCTCCACCAGCCCCCTAGGTAGTGCATTCCATGGCTCCACCACCCTCTCAGTGAAGTAGCACCTCCTCCTTTCTCCCCTGAATCTTCCCCCCTCCAGCTTCCACCCATGCCCTCTAGTGGCCCCTTCCTCCTTCCTTCGAAGCACCCTGACTGTTCCTCCCCTATTTACCCTCTTCATGTACCTGAAGACCTCTATCATGTCCCCCCGGTCCCTTCTCTCTTCCAATTATATTTAGCTCTTCTGAGCCTCCTCATAGGACCTGTCCCCAAGCCCCAAATCATTTTGGTTGCCCTCCTCTGACCCTCTCCAGGAGGTTAATGTCCTCTTTAAGTGTGGCCTCCAAAACTGCAGCTGTACTCCAGGTGCGGCCTCACCAAGCAGTTATGCAGAGGGAGTATCACTTCCTCCTTCTGGAGGAGATCCCCAGTGATGCATCCCAGCATCCTGTTGGCCTTGTCTGCTACCCCTCACAAGTCTCAGAGTTGTTCATCTTGACATCCACCACCACCCCCAGGTCCCTCTCAGCCATTGAGACTTGTAGTATTTCCAGGGTGTACACTTGGCCTGGGTTTCTGGCCCCAGGTGAGTACCTTGCATTTACCTGCATTGAACCTCAGCTTCCACTTTCTAGACCATCTTTCCAGAGCCTCCAGGTCCCCCTGCAGGGCCACCCTCCCCTCCTCCCCATCCACCACTGCCCCCAGTTTCGAGTCATCTGCAAAGAGACTCATCTCACTCCTGATTCCTGTCCTTATGTCAGATACGTAGGCGTTGAACAGAAGGGGCCCAAGGACTGATCCCTGTGGGACCCCACTAATGACCCTCCTTGGGGATGAGACTATCCCACCAACTACCACCCTCTGGGTCCGGTCCTGGAGCCAATACCATCCATCTGATCATCTGGTTTCCTCACCCCCATTTCTCCTAGCTTATCCAACAGGCCCACATGAGGAAAAGAGTCAAATGCCTTGCTGAAGTCTAGAAAGAGGACATCCACTGTCTACCCAGGTCCAAGGCACTTGTCACCCAGTCATAGAACTCCACCAGGTTTGTCTGACACACTTTCTGGATGAATCCATGCTGTCTATCATCCAGGCACCCTGACTTATCCAGGTCCTCCCCTAGCCTCTCCTTGACAATGCCCTCCATCACCTTGCCCACCACCGATGTCAGGCTGACAGGCCTGTAGTTCCCTGCCAGCTCCCTTAATCCCCCCTTGTGGATAGGCACTACATGCGCCACCTTCCAGTCTTGGGGCACCCACCCTGTCCTCAGAGAGATGGTGAAAAGCTCTGCCAGGGGTTTCGCCAGGACATCTGCAAGTTCCTTCAGCATTGCAATAGTCAAGATGGTAATAATGAAGGCATGAACCAATGTTGGAAGATCGACCAGTGGAACCAGGTGTTTTACCTGGGAGATATTCCTCAGTTGGTAAAATGAGGATTTAACCACAGCTGATACCTGAGATTTCAGGGTCAAACCGTCGTCAAAAATAATGCCCAGGTTCCGCACCCAATCTGAGGTAGTGAGCTGGACACCATCAAGCCACAGGCTGGACATGTGTCCAGCCCCCAAACCCACCACTGGTTGACCTGGGTCCACAACCAACACCTCAGTCTTATCCGGATTCCGTCTCAGCCAACTGGAACCCATCCAGTCTTTGATCTCGGATATCAGTCCCTGCATGAAAATCACCTTTTGGGACTGACTAATGAAACAACAGTGCCAGTGTTCATGAGGTTGGGTCCCAAAAAGCCCATGTTGAAAATTTGGTGAAGAAATTCTTAAAAATGGTTGAGTTTTGAGCGGTCAGTGAAATGTTTCTAAACACGTACAGTGAAGCTCGTCAGGATGAAGTGCAGTGTCACAGGTTTTCTGCATGACAAAAGGGATGAACTCCCATTGAAATTGCATTGTTTGCTGCAGTAACTCTACTGCAGAATTCTGCAGAATTGGGCTTCATCCTGGTGGGCCTCACTGTATGTAACTTTGGTAATTTTCATATTTTGACTCCAAATTTTCAAACTAGCCATTTTTCACACCACCTCATGAACAGAACAGCAGTTATTTTTCACATCCTGCCTGAAACATGTTTTCACACCTGATGCACGGAATGGCATTCTGCCATGGATTTGAAAATTTTCACTTACGGGGTTCATGAGGTGGGGTCATAAAAAGAGTATGTTCAACATTTGGGGTCAACATATGAAAAAATGCCAAAGTTATGACTATTTGTTGCAATTTCTGTACATCCGCTTGCGACTTTGGAAATTTTAAATATTTTGATGTCAGATTTTCAACATAGCCTTCTTGTTAACCCACCTCATGTATGTCGCAGATGTAATTTTCAAATCCTGTCCAAAATGTGTTTTCACACCTGTGGCACGGAATGGTGCTGCAGTTGTGCAAAATTATGTTTTGTTGGGGATTTGAAAATTTTCTCTACCGGGTATATGTGCTGTGGTAATATGATGGCTATGTTGATAATTTGGTCATGCATCTATGAAGAAATTGGTGTGCAGGATCTAAAGAACCCTGTACTGCCACAGTAAAATAAGGAGAATCATGGCCCTGCACTCCCACTTTCACATAAGGACAGTTGCTCACCCCATTCCATGAGTAAGTAGGCTAAGATGGTGTGAACGTGTGGGATAATAACTGACACAACAAAGCAGGGATCAAATGCATAAAAAATGCACAAATCCGTTCATCAATTTATTTGTAGAAAAAATACACTTATGTACAGAAATGAAAAAAAAAGTCAAATAATAAGTCCTGCAAAAAGAAAATCAGACCTCTGCTTCCTTCAGCAGAGTCTGTGGCTTTGCATCAGCCCAGATAGTCCAACGAATACTTTTCTCAAGTAACCTGTGTGAAATACACACACACACACACACCAACTGTACATCTTACCCTACTCACTGTCAGCACTAAACTGACTTGACTGTCTCACATTCCCTTAGTGGTGAGCCCTTTTTATAGCTCCTTGTGATTACATCACATAATTGGGGAGTTTCCATAGGCTATGACATCACATAATTGAGGAGTTTCCATTTCATATGCAGCCCTCAATCACAACATCTCTGGAGCTGCTTCTGTACAGGGTGCACTTTATTCTAGGCACTATGGGGCTTACAGTTACACTTGCCCATAGTGTCTCACTAGCTGGCAGTCAAGTATTCAAGTGACTTTGATCTTGCTGCTAGCATGGCAGTGTGCTTTTTCTTTGGAGCATGCCTTTGCTCCAAAGCAATCATTCTTTTACTTGCTTTGAACAAGGAGTGTACATTCAGCCACTATATGCAGCTACACCAACATGGAGCATCCCACTCCAAAAAAAAGAATTGTTCGGTTGCACTCGGTGACCAGCGCTGTCCCTCACTCCGGAGCCACATAAGTCAAAGAAGCTGCACTCAGCAGCAGCTGTTCCAGAGCTCAGCACCCCAGAAGCAGGCACTACACTTTTTCTTAAACCAAGGAGCACCAGACATTAACAATAAAGCATGACTTGCGCTATTTCCTATCTGTGCAATCGGGAGCAGCATAACACTGTGTACATAAAGAGGGGGTAAAGAGAATAAGGAACAGCAAAGAGTTTTTGGAGATTGCCTGGTTGGCCACCCTGACAAGAATTTAAAGAAAAAGCAGGGAAAAAAATAAGAGAAAAGGAAAGAGTGAAAGGAAAAAGGGGGGGATTGCATATATTCATATTTATGACAGGGGTTTAAATACATAACAGAGGGCTCCCGGTTACACCCACCTCACCTAAAGGCAACAGTAATACTATTGTCAGACACCCACCCTGAACCCTAGGAGGGTTGGAGCTTCCACCCACCCACTCTCAGAAGTGATGCCTCAGGGACACTTATAAACTGAATCAGTATCTATAATAAGACATACCTAAACATATTTCTGATACTGATCTATTCCCTGAGACATAATATCAAGAGTTTAATACAAACCCCTATCTCGTATATTATATGCAAAACATGTCAACATCTTCAGAGAAAGAAAAACACATCATATCAACATATTTCCTCAAGTTTCGTCAGCATGGGCCCCAAATTGAGACACAAAATCAGCAATCTGGTGTTTTGTCCCTGTTCTGTGCTGAATGGTAAAACAGTAAGGCTGTAAAGCCAAATGCCACTGCATTAGCCGGCCATTCTTGACTTTCATCTGTTGGAGCCAGCACAGAGGGTTATAATCAGTGAGAACCTTAAACTTTACACCCCACAGTTAATATTTCAAGGCCTCTATCACCCATTTTAATACTAAGCATTCCTTCTCCACTGTTGAATATTTCCTCTCCCTCTCATGAAGTTTGCAGCTGATGTATATGACTGGATGCTCCTCACCTGTCTTTGTCTGAGAAAGGACTGCACCGATGCCAGTATCAGAGGCATCAGTGTGCACTTCAAATGGAAGAGAAAAATCATGATTGATCAAGACAGAGGATGAGCATAGAGTCGCTTTAATGTTCTGAAAGGCCTCATTACATTCTTTGGTCCATAGCTCCTTATTGGGACATTTGTTTTTGGTCAGATCTGTCAGTGGGGTTGCTATGGTGGCAAAATCAGGTATAAATCAGTGATAATAACTAGCCAGTCCCAAAAAGGAACATACGTGCTTTTTTGTCAGGGGAATGGGACTGTTAGCTATTGCCTCGATTTTGCTGATGTCTGGTTTGACTGTACCTTCCCCAATGATGAACCCTAAGTATTTGGTCTCAGTCCTTGCAATGGTGCATTTGATAAGATTTATGGTCAGTCCAGAGTATTGAATGGACTGAATGGCTGCACTAAGATGTACTACGTGTGCCTGCCAGTCAGGGCTGAAGATTACAACATTATCTAAGTAGGCGGAACTGTACTGTGTACGGGCACGCAATACTCAATCCATATAGCGTTGGAAGATTGCAGGGGCACCATGCAGTCCAAATGGCATGGTGGTAAACTGGTAAAGGCCTATCAGGGTGTTGAAGGCAGTCAATTCCTGTGCATGTAAAGAGAGAGGGATTTACCAGTAGCCTTTCATTAATCAAGGGTGCTTATGTATTTGACATTCCCTGTTTTATCTAGTAAGTCATCTACATGGGGCATGGGGCACCCATCAAAGGTGGAGACAGCGTTAATCTTCCTGAAATCCAAGCAAAGTCAGATACCCCCTCCTTTCTGGACACTTCTACCACTGGTGAGGACCAAGCACTTCTTGATGGTACTATAACCCCTAGGTGTTCCATTTTCCTCACCTTCTCTTCGACTTCTTGTCTAACTCTCTCAGGCAGCCGGTAGGGTTACTGGTGTATGGGTCTCATTTGTACTAACTTTATGGTGTGCACTACTGCTTTTGCTCTCTCTGGAGTGTTAGTAAATATCTTCCATAATATTCCAGTAGTTGTTCAATCTCCTGTCTCTGGGCTGCATCCAACCTGGGATTGATTTGAACCACCACCACTTCTGTGCCTTTATCCAATCTCTCATAAGCCACTTCAATCTCAGTGTTCTCTTGTTCAGGGTATATAAAATAACTGGGTACTGGGTCCTGCCTATCAAACCATTTCCTAAACAGATTGGCATGGTAAATTTTCTTTTGGGACCTTTTTCCTGGCATTTCAGTTTCAAAATTTACCTTCCCAATTTGCTTATTAACCACAAATGGACTTTTCCATTTCATTAATAACTTATTTTCAGTAGATGGCAATAATAACAGTACTTTATCCCCTGGATGGTACATTTTACTTCTCAATCCTTCATCATAACATTCCTTCTGTTCTGCCTGTCTATGGACAACATTCTGGTGTGCTAGAGTAACAAATTTCACCAATTTCTTCCTAAGATTGGTCATATAGTCTACAATATTTGTATGGCAGACATCCTTTCCTTCTTCCCAATGTTCCCAGACCACATCTAATGTACCTCTGGTGTTTCTTCTATATAGGAGGGTAAAGGGTGAGAACTCTGTAGTGGCTTAGGGCACTTCCCTGTATGCAAACAAGAGATAAGGTAGACATTTGTCTCAGTCTTGCCCCTCTTCTTGTACATATTTCTGAAGGATATGTTTCAGAGTTTTATTAAAATGCTCCACCAAACCATCAGTCTAGGGGTGGTAGGGAGATGTTTTCCCTGCAGTTACTCCTAACAATCTGTACAACTCCTTGAGGAGTACTGAGGTAAAGTTGGTACCTCTGCCTGTGAGAATTACCTGAGGGATACCCAATTGACTAAACATTTTAGCCAGTTCCTCGGCAATTTGAGGGGCTGCCACAGTCTGAAGGGGTATCGCCTCAAGATACCTGGTTGCATAATCACAAATCATAAAAATATACTGGTTACCTTTTGAACATTTTGTTAGGGGGCCTGCCACATCCATAGCTATTCTCTCAAATGGTGACATTACATCGGGTATTTGCAGTAGGGGCATCTTATCCCCTTTTCCACCTTGGACTACCAATTGGCATTCAGGACAGGTGTGACAGTACTCAGCCACTTTCACATGTATCCCAGGCCAGAAGAACTGATTAGTCAATCTGCCTAATTTCCTATCTCATCCATCATGGCCAGCCATAGGGATATCATGGGCTAGGTACATCAGTCTATTCCTATATTTCTGGGGTACCATCATCTGTCTTATACATTCCCCTGAAGCAAGGTTAGTACACATTCAATATAAAACATCATTTGTTATGACATCCTGTGGCTGTTCTTCTGCAACCACCTGGTCCACCTGTAAGAAAAAGGGATTCAAAGTCTAATCCAACTTTTGCTTCATTTTTATGGCTAGAGTAGGCAGAGCCTGCAGATGTATTGCTTTGAGAAAAGGACTACCTGCATAATTACCTTCCAAACAACATGGTAGATTATTAAAAATTGTGTCCTCCACTGAAGCCTCATTACTACACTGCATGTGTGTGTATGGGATTTAGACAACACTATTTTTCCTCTGGCTCATGTTCCCTCCCTGCAAGGCATCAAAGGAGGCAGAACTTTGTCTAGGGGCATGACCAGGACACCTAGATGAACAGGTTGGGGAAGGAGGGCAAGTAGGTGCCACCCACTAGGGGCAGGCAGGTGTTCCCAGAGCGGAGGGAACTTGCATCTAGAAATAGGGATGAGATACCTCACCATTTCTACCTTTCCTAGGTTGCAAGAACAGCCTCAGAGGAATACACACACACACAGCAGAACACAATGGCAAAATGATTAGATTTGTCTACAAGCACTGTCTTTTATGCAAGTTGGAGCATGGGGTGGGATTAAGGCTAGAGATCAGTTATGGTCCATGACATAACCACATGGTCAGAATATTAAATATTTTAAAATAAACATAAATACAAAAGTAACCATTTCAAGAAGAAAATGCAAACTGTGACACTTAACAGTTGTAGGGTAAGTTAGCACATCTGGACTTATTTGCTGCATATGCATCTCAATTGCTAAGGGGTTCCGACCATGTTAACCCTTCATCAAGCCAAGCTAGCTACAGTATGTCTAGCAATAACATGGAGGGAAAGATTATGCCACATTTTCAACAAGAAGTTAACATTTTAAAAAGACAATGTTATAGACTGAGAAGCAACTTGTGTAGGTGAATTCATCATGCTAGCCAAGATATGTTCTGGTTGTGTTCCATAAGGCTAACCAGTGGGAGAAGTGGGGGAAAGGGATAGAAATCTAAAATAGTACCATTTAACCCATTTGTGATTTAAAGTTGCATGACAGAAATGCAACTTCCAGAACTGGACACCATTTTCCAAATGAGGCCTCACCTGTGATCTACACAGTGGCATCACCACCTCATTCCTTCTGCTGGTAATACCTCTTCCTATGCACAGTAGCATTCCACTGTCTCTGCTCACAGTGTTGGTACATTGTTTAGCCACCTTTAGGTCATCTGGTATGATTACCCCAAAATCCCTTTCCATTTTGATGACCATCAGCCCCCCCCCATAATCATTCCCTGGGTTCCTGCAACCTTTCCTTATTTAAACCCAGTCACAACTCAGTCCCCTGTTTCTGTACATTGCCAGGAATGGCAACAAAATTAATATAACTACAAACAACATACTGCAAAAAATTCAGAATAAGAAAATCAGAGTGCAAAGTTTCCACTAAAATGTCAAAATTCAAGACACAAGCAATTGAATCAACAGATAGCCACACACACACACACACACACACACACACACACACACACACACACACACACACCACTTAGCATGTAGTATTCCTTTAACTGAGTTATCCCCAGTACTGCCTTTTTTTTTGCAAGCTTAAACCTGAGCTATAGTGATCGTTCTGTGCTACGTTTCAGTGCTTAATTTACAACCATTCTCAAACTGAGAAACTTGTGTCGTGAGTATCCCCTTCCCCACTCATACAGAGGCATCAATTCATTGTTCGATAACCATGCTGGCTGATCTTACTTGCTTAGGGCAACTTATTATCATTTGCAATAATTTACATTAAAAGGATCACTTTAAATAGTGACACACTTACACAAGCAGACTTTAACACAGCTGCGTAAAATACTAATATTTAGAAAACCTATTAATTATGCTGCACATACCCAAAGACTCAAAGTGTGTCTCCTTTGACTGCCATGATGTCTGTGGTTAACTTGAAACAAAAGACAATGTAACAAGACACTGGCCTCCACCAGAAGCTATTAAACAGTAGTGCAAACTACACTCTGGGAAGATTGCCTGGAACAAGATGCAATAAAAAAAACCTTAATTGCAAGTTCCAGGGGGTATAAAACTACCAGGATGTTAGAAAAATCCCCCTCCCCACTCATTCACAGGTGTCAATCAATGTATTTGTTAACCATGCTGGTTCATCTTCTTGCTTCCCTTATAGTAAAAATGTGAAACTGCATTTGTGTTATTTTAAATGACTGATAAGTGGCATGTCCAGGGGGATACAAGGAAATACTTCTTTAGAGGTAGGGTGGGGGACATGTGGAACAGCCTGCCAGCAGAGCTAATGGGTATCAAAATGGTTACAGATCTCAAACATGCATGGGATACACATAGGAGGACCTTGGTAATAGGGCTGGAGCTTGGGGGGTGGGGGGTAAGGCTAGAGATCAGTTATGGTCCATGACATAACTACATGGTCAGAATATTCAATATTTTAAAATAAACATAAATGCAAAAGTAACCATTTTAAGAAGAAAATGCAGACTGGCACTTAACAGTTGTAAGGTAAGTTAGTGCATCTGAACTTATTTGCTGCATATGCATCTCAATTGCTAAGGGGTCCTGACCATGTTCACCCTTCCTCAAGCAAAGCTAGCTACAGTATGTCTAGCAATAACATGGATGGAAACAGTATGCCATATTTTTAACAAGAAGTTAACATTTTAAAAAGACAGTGCTGTAGACTGAGAAGAAGCTTGTGTAGGTGAATTCATCATGCTAGCCAAGATATGTTCTGGTTGCGTTCCATAAGGCTAACCAGTGGGAGAAGTGGGGGAAAGGGATAGAAATCTAAAATAGAACCATTTAACCCATTTGTGATTTAAAGTTGCATGACGGAAATGTGGCTTCTAGAACTGGATGCCATATTCCAAATGAGGCCTCACCAGTGATCTACACAGTGGCATCACCACCTCCTTCCTTCTGATGATAATACCTTTGCTAATGCGCCACAGCATTCCACTCGCTCTCCTCACAGCTTTGGTACATTTTTTAGCCACCTTTAGGTCATCCAATATGATTACCCCAAAATCCCTTTCCATTTTGATGACCATCAGCTCCCCCCCCTGTAATCATTTCCTGGGTTCCTGAAACCCAGCTGCATGATTTTGCAAGTTTTTTCATCAAATCTCAGCTGCAACATTTTGGACCATTCCTCTAGTTTTCTTAGGTGCCTCCTCATTTGTTTCACTGTTCCAAAAGTGTCCATCCTGTTGCAGATCTTAGTGTCATTCACCAACACGCACACTTTCCCCTCCAGCCCCTTTGTAATTTCATTTGTGAAGACACAAAATAGGACTGTGCCCAGGATTGATTCCTGTGGCACCCTGCTGGTCACACTCCTTTCCTTTGACCGAACACCATTTACCATGACTTTCCATCTTCTATCATTCAACCAGTTTCTAACACAGTTTACCATCTTGTGACCCCACACCCAGGCTGCCTAACTTGTTTGCAAGTCATACATGGAATGGTATTGTAGGCCTTACTAAATGCAGTTCATGTTTAAGTTTAAGCCCATGAAACACCCTTATCAAGTTAATGGCATTTGCAGCTGTAGTTTTGTTTCTCCATGCCTCCTTATCAATTCCACACAACTTCATTAACTTCATTTTGCAGCCGTGGTGGATCTGACCAAAATTTGCTATATTAGTCCCAGCTAAATCAGACCCAGCAACAGGTATTCCTTTCTGATGGATATCCCTCCATTTTCTTTTTTAGGCCCTCATATACTTTCTTGATTTCCTTGTTTTCCCTGGTACCTCATATACCTCCTCATCAAATGGAAAAATGTTCTGTGACTGTTCTTGTCTAGCCTGGGCCTGAGTGGTTACTGCCACAAGCTCGTCACAGGTCATTTGATTTGTTATCAGCTGGTCAAAGTTAGGGAAATCCTGGCCAATAATAATGGGAACTGGCAGTCTAGGTACTAAATCAACAGAGAAGAGTTGTTTATCCTGCCCTACTGTCATTTCCACCACGGTGGTAGGGTACTGGTAGACATCCTCATGGATGCAGGTTACGTTTGCCTCCAGCCCTTTACTGCGGTAGTTCTTTAAAATGTCCACACTCACCAAGGTTTGTTTGCTTCCTGAGTCCAGTAATCCCACTATTTAGGAACATAGGAAAATATCAGGAACATTAGCCAAAGACCATAATCGTCCTGCACCATTTACAGCCTCAGAGCATATCGGTGATTACGTCTATGTTTATCTAGAGCAGTTTTAAACTCATTTATGGTTTCACTAGAAACTACATGGCTTGGAAAATTATTCCATTGGTTCACAACGTGTTGTGAGAACCAAGTCCCTCTCAGATTCTTATTATAATTCTCACCTTTTATTTGATACAAATGACCCCAATTTATAGTTAAACGTGATCTTAATGTTAATCCCAAACATTCTCACAAATCAGGAGATCTACATGCCCTATAAATCAGGCACATATACCCATGATATCTCTTGTATTGTAAGGAGTACAAACCAAGTTCCCTCAATCTTTTCTTGTAAGACAATCGTTCCAAGCCTGACAAACTCCTCGTCACCCGTCTCTGAACCGCCTCCAACATACATGCGTCCTTTCTGAACCTAGGGCTCCATACACTATCAGCATACTCCAGATGGGGTTTGACCAGGGACCTGAAAAGTGGCACTATAACCTCCCTATCTCTACTCCTTATGTTTTTCATAATTAGAGCCAAAATTCTATACACTTTTTTAGCTGTTTCATTTACTTGATAATTAGACTCCAAATCTTTATTTATCCATACTCCTAAATCCCTTTCCACTTCAGTTTCCATTAATTATACTCTATTTATAAAATACTTGTTTTTAGGATTTTCTTCCCTAAATGCATGACATTGCACTTATTGATGTTAAATTTCAATTTTCTCTCTACAGCTGTTATATATATTGAATCAATATTTTTCTGGAGTTTCTGAGCTTCTGGAATATTAGTGACTACTGCCCCAAGTTTAATGGCATTGTCAAATTTAACAATCCATGCATTACTGTCACTTTTAATGGAAGAAACCAGAACATTGAATAGAAGTGGACCCAGAACGGTGCCCTGGGGGACCTCGCTGGGCACTGTCATCTAATCCGACATATCTCCCTTTATACAGACACACTGTTTCCTATTAGTCAACCATAAGGAGATCCATCTAACAATATAGGAACTTACTCCCAGAGTCTCCAATTGATGCACTACTTCTAAATGGGACATGGAATTGAATGCCTTTTCAAAGTCAATGTATATAACATCCACTGATAGGTTGCAATCTATGGCTGTACTTACTATCCCAAAAAAAGATAGCAAGTTAGTCACACATGATCTCCCCTTAGTAAATCCATGTTGTATAATATCTACATGTCCCATTCGCTCAAATAGCCCTCAACATACTCCTTTATAATAGACTCCAGTATTTTGCTCAATATACTGGTTAAACGAATAGGATGATAATTAGAGCAATCAGTTTTTGATCCCTTTTTGTGAATAGGGATTACATTTGCCATCCTCCAGTCCTCAGGCACCTCTCCACAATCTATAGAGGACTGGTAAATAGCCTGGAGAGGATTACAAATAGAGGTAGCAAGCTCTTTAAGAAGTCTTGGGTGTAATTCGTCTGGTCCTGGGGAGGTATTAGTTATCAGATTAAGCAATTTTTCTTTCACAGTATCCACTGTTATTACTACAGGTATATCTGATGTTTTTATAGACATGGGGTCAGGTACCAGCCCTCTAGAGTATATACTATTGAAATATTTATTAAACTGTATTGCCATTTCCTCTTGATTTGTTACATTATTATTATTTACTAGCAGGGGACCCACATTGCTATTATTTTGTTTTAGGGAAGCTATATATCCAAAGAAAGCTTTCTGATTATCCAGTACCTTAGATACCAAATTACTTTCAAAGTTTCTTTTGGCCCTAGTTATTTCACTCTTTACTTCTCTTAATTTTTTTTTGTATTTTAATTGATACTCCCTGGTTCCCTCCTTCTTATACTTGTTATAAGCTCTATTTTTCTTTTTAAGTAATCCATGGATGGTATTATTAAACCAAGCAGGGATCCTCCCTTTAGCATTATATTTCTTTTTAATAGGGATTTGTGATTCAATTATATAATGAATAAATGATTTAAACTCATTCCACATTTGAGTAACTGTACACCCTTTAAAACGTCTTCCAGTCCCAATTTTCTAACAGTCTTATCCTAGTATAATCTACTTTATTGTAGTTTCTTATCACAGTAGACCCAGTATGAGGAACACCCCTAATTTCAATTTTAGCCTCAACCATATTGTAGTCACTCCCACTTAAAGGCTCGCTTACTCTACAATCCAGTATTTGCTCTTTCATATTGCTCATAACCAGGTCTAGGATATTTGCTCCCCTTGTTCCTTCCTGTATGTAATTTTCCAGTGCCAAGGAATCTAAAGCTTCCAAAAATGCTGCTTCACAAGAGGACAAGGTAAACCAAGTATTCCAATTTATACCATTAAAATTGAAGTCACCGAGCAATAATATATTTTTTGCCTCATTTAGCTCACTAATACTCTGGAATAATTCAAGGGTTTTTCCAGAAGTTAAAGATGGAGGTCTATAATATACACCCACTAAGATTTGCTGCCCCTTAGGGGGTATAATTTTCACCATAATTTGTTCAAATTCTAAATGCTTAGTGGTTTTCATTTCATAAGCCACTATATCGTTGCGAACATATAAAGCCACTCCTCCCCTTCTATTATCTCTATCACATCTAAACACTTGAAATCCATCAATATTTGTTCCCCAATCATCCTTTTGCCACCAAGTTTCAGTTACTGCACACAATTGAATTCCATCTTTCTTTAATATAATCTCTAGTTCCTCCGCTTTTCCTCAAACTCCGAGTATTTAATAGCAACATAGTCCAGTGATCAGATTCCCCGCTTAAGTTTTTCCTTTAGTCCACTGTACTATAAACTGGGTCACAACCAACCCCCCCATTCTTTAGTTTAAAATGTCTGCTATTTTATTCTTAAGTCTATCTGACATAACCTGAAGCCCATATTTATTCAAGTGTAGTCCGTCTTGTGAAAATGAATTAGGGACATTTATAAACCTTTGTCAATGACCTATCAATTGCAATTTCTCCTTTTGAGTCCATCTTTTTAACCATCCATTGAATCTTACTAACTCCATATGCTTTTGTCTATTAGCTCTTGGGACAGGAAGTACCTCAGAAATAATCAATGGGATATTTTTCTTTTGCAACTCTCTTCCTACTTCTTCAAAATCCCTTTGGATACCTGCAAGTTCCCTCTTCCCAATATCATTAGTTTCAATGTGTAATATAGCCGCAGGATTGACTGTATTTTCAAAAAATCCATTTAACCTTTGCTTTATATCTGCTATTCCTGCTCCTGGTAAGCAAGATAAAGTAACATGATCTTTCCTGTTGCTACAAATCATCCTGTCAGAAGATTTAAGTATAGAATCATTTATGATTACTACATCTCGTTGCTTATTTTCAGGGGTATATGACAGTCCAGATAATGCTTTATTCTCTGACCTAGTTTTTGTTAAATTTGCAGGTCTCATATTTTTCTTCTGGTTTATAACTACTCCTGATGACTTTCCTCTCCCAGTACTAAGTATACATGTTTACTGGCATAATTCTGGGGTATTTTTGTCAATTTCTCTAACATCTTCCTGAGCATGGCTGATTCCCTAATCATCTAGAGCATTGTATCTGTTTGTAAGCTCTAACTGGTACTCTCTATCACTTCTTCTTTTCCTGGGGCCTCTTTGTACAATTCTCCACTCATCTTCTTCCTGCATACTACTTTCATTAGTACTTGCTTTCCTTTTATCCTTTGGTCATTTATTTATTTGATGTTGAATTATTTTCCTCTCAGTATTTGTAATTACAGTTTTTGTTGTTTGCACAAACTTAGCTATTTCATTAATTCCTCACTGGACCGCTATCCTATCCTGTAATTCCTTAATTTTCTTTTCAAACGAGTTTAGTAACTTACACTTTTTGCAGAAGGAGTTCTCTATTTGGCCCATTTGGCCCAACATTTCACATACAGTACACTTCCACCATTCATTGCCCAAGGTATCTACTATGGCTGCGATACAAGTACTAATTCCTACCTGTCCATCATTGCCCACATCCCCATACCCTGATTCCCAAGCTGACACGCAGACACTACCAGAGCCTTATCCGTTTCACCTTTACCAGGCTCACTGATGCTCGCCATAACAACTGTTATATAGTGGGAGGACGGAAGCACCATGGAGTTCGTACATCCGGTCCCTCGCTACAGCTCAGCAACCAAATAATTAACCAGGAGCTTTGTCTGTCCTTAAAAGGACAGGCAACAGTCCCACACAATGAACAGGTTTAAAAATAAGCAGTGCCCAAGCTAGCAGAACAATTTTCAGTGCTTTTACAAGCAGAGTGTGGTGTTGCCTAGCAACCATATACACTACTCCGCCCGCAAGTAGCTAGAGCTTTCAAAGTTAACGTTTACCTCCCAGTAAAATCTGGTACACCAAGGGTATGCCCTGCCTCAGCAGAAGGATCTAGTGAGCCTGGAATTGCACCTAATTTATAGCGGGAGGTCGGAAGCACCATGGAGTTCGTACTTCCAGTCCCTCGCTACAGCTCAGCAACCAAATAATAAACCAGGGACTTTGTCTGCCCTTAAAAGGACAGGCAACAGTCCCACACAATGAATAGGTTTAAAAAATAAGCAGTGCCCAAGCCAGCAGAACAATTTTCAGCGCTTTTATGAGCGGAGTGTGGTGTTGCCTAGGAACCATACACACTACTCCGCCAGCAAGTATCTAGTGCTTTCAAAGTTAACGTTTACCTCCCAGTAAAAACTGGTACACCAAGGGTATGCCCTGCCTCAACAGAAGGATCTCTATTTTATCCTGTTCAATCCCCACTGTGGTAACATACCACCAATTAGCCATTGCCAAGTGGCAGCTTTGTTTCTTCTTTTACTGCAATTACAGACTATGTGTCCTTTTCCCAAAGAGCTATGACAAATAATGTCTGCAGAATAGGGCCTTCCCCTTCATTCTGCTCACCAGTTATTTCCCCCAACATTTAACTGTCTGGAATAAGTAGTTTCAAGAGGTATTGCCAGTGTAGTAGGTTGGGGTGAAGAATCTTGGTATCCTGATGGCCTAGCCACTAGGTAATCCTTCGCCAGAGTGATGGTCTTCTCTGCTGTGTCAGGTTTCTGCTCCTTTACCCATATCTGGATGACTTGGGGCAATACTTGGATTAATTGCTCTATAATTATCAATTCCCAAGATTTGGTTGAGGGTTTTTCAGACAGAAACATTTTAACCTGGCAAAAGTCTCTCAAGGGGTATCTTGTCCCATCATCTTTTGGGACCCAAATCATTGCCTATAGGTCTCGGTATTGATATCATACCAACAGAGGATTTCCTTTGTGACTCAATTGTAATCATTAGAGTCAGGGGCAGTAAGGTGACTATACACCAATTGGTCCCATCCAGATAAGTAAGGGACAAGTCTGATAACCCACTGGTATTGGGGCCAAACACATGTCTGGGCTATGTGCTTGAACACAGTTAAGTAGGCTTCTGTATCATCAGCCTCTGTCAATTTTGTTAACTTTATGTCATGGGGGTAGATTTTGGTTAGGTTTCCCAGGGGTCAGGGCATGGATAGCATGCAAGGCATCCCACTATCTCTCATCCTGTCTCTTCCTTTCTTCTTCTTCTAGTCTCCTGTCCTCATGTCGCTGTCATTGGTCCTTTGTTCGCTCATGCTCTATCTCCATCTGCTTTAGACTAAGCTAGTGCAGCAGGTCACTGGGGTCTTCCAGTGCACTCTCCTCCATCTGCTTCCCATCCTTTTCTTCCAGTGTGTCCTTGCCTGTAGCATCCTCCCACTCTTTCTTCGCAATCTTCGGCAGGGCACCAGGGTCCAATCTGGGCAGTGTCTTCAACTACGAGCTTTTCAGTCATTGCTCAAGTACACTGGACTTTCATTGACTTTGCACTTTTTACCCTACGCATGTGTCGGGTACTGGACTATACCCTCCTGGCAGCATCTCCCAGGCAGTGTAGATGAGCCATGTATCCTACTCCTAACACCAGTGTGAATGTGTGGGATAATAACTGGCACAACAAAGCAGGGATCAAGTGCATAAAAAATGCACAAATGCGTTCATCCATTTATTATCATTTTTTTTATATGTACTTTATGTTCCTTTGCCTCCGGCTGCCCCCTTCTGACTGACCCCTCCCCTAGCTCTGTTACCCCAGTATCACTGGGACTTACCTCTGTCTGGTCACCGGGTGTGGATCCTGCAGGAGGTCAGTCATCATCCTGCAGCTGGAGGAGTATTTCCTAATTTTCTCCCTTCCCCGTTGCTGGGGTGCACATGCAGGACATGCACACGTAGAGGTGTGTACACATCCACAGAAGTCCTGCAGCACCCACCATACATCTTGCCCCTCTGACCCACACTACCCTACGGCCTCCACCAGGTGGTAGTCATTCAGTGGGAGTGAAAATCCTCCCTCCACAGGAGAGGACAGCAGTCCTCCTGATGCTCAATCCTCCTCCTCTCCTGCTGACCCCTGACAGCCCATGCTCATTCCCTAATACGGGTCGCCGGCTTGGCTGAGGTGTGGCATCCAGCACCTCAACCCTCAGCGCCACCGGTCCGACTCATTAATTTATTTTTTTTAAAAATACACATATGTACAGAAATGAAAAAAAAATGTCAACTAATTAGTCCTGCACAAACAAATTCAGACCTCTGCTTCCTTCAGCAGAGTCTGTGGCTTTGCTTCAGCCCAGATAGTCCAATGAATACTTTTCTCAAGTAACCTGTGTGAAATACACACACACACATGCTCGCATGCATGCATGCACGCACGCACGCACGCACGCACGCACACACACACACAAACTGTAGGTCTTACCCTACTCATCATCAGCATTAGACTATCTCACATCCCCCTAGTGGTGAGCCCTTTATATAGCTCCATATGATTACATTACATAATTGGGGAGTTTCCATAGGCGATGACATTTTATAATTGGGGAATTTATATAGGCCATGACATTACATAATTGGGGAGTTTCCATATGCTGTGACATCACATAATTGGGGAATTTCCATAGTCCATAACATTGCTTAATTGGGGAGTTTCCATAGGCTGTGACATCACATAACTGGGGAGTTTCCATTTCATATGCAGCCCTCAATCACAACATCTCCGGGGCTGCTTCTGTACAGGGTACATGTTATTCTAGACACTATGGGGTTTACAGTTATCCTTGCCTGTAGTGTCTCACTAGCCGGCAGTCAAGTATTCAAGTGATTTTGATCTTGCCGCTAGCGCAGCAGTCAGCTTTTTCTTCGGAGCATTCCTCTGCTCCGAAGCAATCATTCTTTTTCTTACTCAGAACAAGGAGCATACATTCAGCCATTATATGCAGCTACACCAACACGGACCAACCCGCTCCAAAAAAAAAAAGAATTGCTCGGTTGCACTCAGTGACCAGTGCTGTCCCTTGCACCAGAACCTCAGAAGTTTAAGGAGCTGCACTCAACAGCAGTGGTTCCAGAGCTCGGTGGCCCAGAAAATGGGCGCTACACTTCTTCTTAAACCAAAGGGCACCAGATATTAACAATAAAGCGCAACTTGCACTATTTTCTAAATCTGCAATCAGGAGAGTAATGCTGTGTGCATAAAGAGAGGGCAAGGGGGGTCACGTGATGGCAGCTAGCTAGGCAGCAGCTGGATTCAAGAGCTCTCCCCTACAGCCGCCTTACCTGCCTTTTTGCAGCAGCATCTGGACATCAGACCTCAAAATTCCATTACAGAATAGCAGATAAAGTTATCTACAATCCCTGAAACTACGTTTGGTTGGGAAAAACAGCTTTATTACGCCGGGATGGAGGTGGATGGGAAGCAGGCCCAAGTCAGGCACACACCTCCTGCCTCTCCTGAGAAAGCTGCCAAAAAGCAACACAAAAAGCAATGCAATCAAGCCAATATAAAACTGGATCAAGTCGGAGATAAAACCCATCAAGCCATGCCCCTTACAGAAGACAGATTCCTTCAAGAGCTCACCCCGCTAAAAGATATTTTAAAAGAAATGTCTGGGGAGCTCAAGTCCTTGCGCTCTGATTTATCCTCCGTCTCTCTTAAAGTCTCGGATGTGGAGGCCCGAGTATTTTCAACAGAGCAATGGCAAACAAAGGCCAATAATGAAATCTCAGCGCTTAAGCAGCAAATCAAAAAATTACAGCTCAAATCGGAGGACCTGGAGGGACGTAATCTTAATAATTTTGGGCCTACCTGAATTAGAAGAAGGACCAGACATGCTTGTCTTTATGCAAAAGTTCCTATGCAAGACCGTTGGCCCTTCCCCGATCAGCCCTTCATATCACATAGAGAGGGCCCATCGATCGCTGAGACCAAGACCTCCAACCGGATTGCCCCCACGCCCAATTATTGTCAAGTTCCTGAGCTACATAGAAAGGCAGCACATTTACAGAAAGTCCGGGAGCTTAAAGATATTTTGTGGGGCACTGCCAGAATCAGAATAGCACAGGACCTGCCAAAGGAAAATCGAGAAAAAAGGGCTGCCTACCATCCAGTGGTTCAAAAGCTCATCGCTGCCTCCATACCCTTTAGAATGGTGTATCCGGCTATCTTGAAGGTCACTATTGGGGGCACAGCTATCACTCTCAATTCTCCTGAGATGGCTACCAGAGAACTAGCGACCAGGCTTCCAGACCTGTTTAAATCCTCGGGCTGATATGACTTTTAAAATCATGCTGGTGTTGAGGGGTTTTCCTCTCCTCACT
Organism: Neoceratodus forsteri; assembly: GCA_016271365.2. Taxonomy (NCBI): domain Eukaryota; kingdom Metazoa; phylum Chordata; order Ceratodontiformes; family Ceratodontidae; genus Neoceratodus; species Neoceratodus forsteri. Next base: position 780,245,714 of record CM028131.1, read on the forward strand.
AATATAATTAATCAACAAGATTTCTGTTCTCTGCCTGACTATCGTAGTTAGAGGTGGCAACTGATGGCCTACATTCCTAATTGGTCTCTCGTCTGGTTCTTACCTTCTGTTGTTTGACTCTGTTTATTTCCCTCATTTTCGTTTCTCCTCTCCTCTTTCCTAGGGTTCTGTTTTTTTTTCTTTTCCTGATTGGGTTGAGCTCCCCGCTCCTTTGCTCCCTCTGGAACTCGCTCTGGCGGAGTGGGGGTGGGGGGGTCTCCGTGTTGCTTGCGGCGAGGGAATCTCGATCTCTCTGCGGTCTGGGCCTTCCCACTGTGGAACTCCCTCTGTGGGTTACAGTTTCTAGGGGGAACTTCCTGGGGACCGGACAGGTTCGGTTCACCGAATAAGTATCCCCTGGAAACATTGGTTGTTGAGGGCATTTCCTGAACTCCTGCGATTGCTGCCCTTTCCCTTTGGTATTTCTGGTTCCCTTGGCAAGCGACTGGACAAGTGAATCGCTAACTATTTATGGAGGTACATTCTCAGGGGCCTGGGTGGTCACAGAGGGCTGAGAGATCGAGGTCTTATTTTTAGGTACCCTGCTTCTGGATTGAGTCAATGTTGTTCTGGAGCTCCAACGTTGTTTCTCTTATTATAGTAGACTCACTATACTGATTGGATCATGGGTGGACGAGTCTCAAGTGCGGATGCCAAGTGTAATTTAAGTATGCTGGGCCTAGATCTGTGCAGTAGGTTTCAGCCGAATATTAATATTTCTAGGGGCAATGAATATCACTCTAGGATCCATTTCTAACTTAGCCCTAGCACTGATTTTCTGAGATTCTCTCCAGCTGCTGAATGAAGATGGACTGGGTATCAAAGAAATACTGAGGGTTGAGGCCCACAGCAGGTTAATTCGGCCAGCTTTTGAACATCTCTGGTCTGACTTATTTGCCACTTTGGGATAGGGGTGCAGGGAGGGTGGCTTTGGGGGGGGCCTGAGTCTAGATATGACTGCTTGTTGGGTGTGGAATCACGAGCAGATAGATGGGGGGTCTGCTAACCTCTCCCTGGGTCTGGGTGTAATAGGAAGAACTATGCTTTGCTGGTTAGTACAGACTATTATTGAGCTTTCGGTGGTACATTTTGAATATCGGTCTCTATACACCATGCTGGGGACTCAGAGGTTCGCCTTGGGGACTGGGGGGTCACGGATCTTGGACTTTAATTTGATTTACCTTAAATATGTTACCGGGCCACCCATTGTACATAGTTTTCTTCAGGTTAGGGTGGGGCACTCACTCAACTGTTGGATATTTGGGGTAACTGCTTACAAAATGTTTGTTGGGTGGGTATGGGCTTGGGGGCAAGAGGGATGGTGGGTGGATTTTCTACGATTTGGTATGCTTCAATTTTCTGGAAAGGGGGCTTTCTGTGGGGGGGAGGGGGGTGGATAAGGGAAAATTTCTAATTGCCTTAACTAGAGTGCACTCTGTTTCCTTAGATAACACGTACTCTGTCTGGATATCTAATTGTTTTGATATTTTTAATGGATGGCTGGATCCACAGTTAAGATAGCATCTTGGAATGTCAGAGGTCTGAGGGACCAGTCTAAACACCTACAGGTCTTTAACTATTGCTCCCTACTTAATATCGATATTCTTTTCTACAGGAAACACACTTATGTCATGATGAAGTTAGACTGCTATCTCGGTCTAGGTTCTCCCCAATTTTACGTGCTGGGAACTCTAGTTTTAGTAAAGGGGTAGCGATTCTTTTTAAGAGATATGTGTCGTTTATTAAAGATCAAGTTCTCTCTGACCCAGAAGGGAGATTTGTATTAGTCAAAGGTATTCTAAATGGAGTAACCACCGTTCTTGGTTCAGTCTATGGACCTGTCGGAGGAAAATCTGAGTTTTTTATGGCATTATTGGATAAACTGGCTAGTTTCTTGCCTGCTCAATTTGTGTTGGGTGGGGACTGGAACGTGCCTTTTTCCCTGAAGCTAGATAAAGAGCCTCAAGACAGCCGTATGCCCACCTCGGCTCAGAAAGCCCTAGGTGAAATGGTCTCACTACTAGGTTTAGGAGACCCATGGCGTCAAGCTAACCCTTCCACTCGAGCATATACTTTCCAATCTCAATCACACAGTACCAAATCAAGATTAGACATGATTCTAGTCAGTCTTTCCCTCCTCTCAAAAATTCCTTCGTCTGGTATGGAACCAATCATCATATCAGATCACGCCATGGTGTGGATACAAATGTCCCTTGATTCTGACTATTCTCGTGACTCTATGTGGCGTCTAAACACTCAATTATTAAAGGACTCTCAATGCGTCTGGGAAATCAGCTCTAAGATATCTCTTTTTCTGGCTGACAATATGAACTCCACCCCTAAGGTCGATATGGTATGGGGAGCCTTAAAGTGCTATCTTAGAGGTGACTTTATTAAAATGGCCTCTCTTAGGCAGAAAACACGGTTAACTAGGTGGCTGGAGTTGGTTGGCAGGATAAGGAACTAGACAATCGGTACTCATCATCCTATTAGATCTCAGATTTCAAGGAACTTCTTCTGGCTAGAATGAATACTCTGAGCTTCTGAAAGACAAAACAGAGAATACTGCCTTAGAAACCAGGCTAAATATCTGGATTTTGGTGAGAAATCTGGTAAATTACTAGCTCTGTGTCTGCGTGCACTTGAGAGTTCGAGGATCATTCCTTCTTTGGTTTCTCTATCTGGTAACATCGTCTCTTCGCCCAGAGATATTGCCCAGGTTTTTAAGGAGTATTATTCGAATCTTTATAGTCGCTCCCCAACACTCCCCCCGACAGAAGATGTCAGAGAATATGTTAAAGAAAGTAGAGTCCAACGCATGTCGGAATCTCAGACTGCGAACCTGCTAACTCCTATCTCTGCTGAAGAAATTAAAAGTGTTATAGCTTCATTAGTTTCGGATAAGACACCTGGCCCAGATGGATTCCCAGCCAACTTCTATAAGTTTTGTTAAGGAACTCACTCCTATTCTTCTTGAATTATATAATTACTTCTTGATCTGACCCGACCTTGACCCTGCTCTATTCAGAGGCCACTATAGTTTTATTCTAAGATAGACAAAGATCCCTTGGACCCGACCAGTTACGCACGATTTCCCTCCAGAATTATGACATCAAAATTTTGGCTAAAATACTTGCTGAAAGGATTAAATCGATCTGGATGGGTCTTTTGAGTCCTGAGCAGGCCGGCTTCATCCCTGGAAGGTCAGCAGCTGATCATCTAAGGACTCTGTCCCATATCTCACAGTATGCCCAGACTATCTCCGACCCAGTCGTCCTGGTTTCTCTCGATGCTGAGAAAGCATTCGATCGGGTAGACTGGTCCTTCTTATGGATAGTACTGGAGGAAATGGGCTTGCCAACTCCCTTTCTGAATCTGATACAGACATTCTACAAATTTCCCTCAGCTAAAATTTATTGTAATGGGGTCTTGTCCCCCTCTTTCCACCTTTTCGCTGGTACCAGGCAGGGATGTCCCCTGTCCCCCTTGCTTTTCAATTTATATTTGGAGCCTTTGTTAATTAATCTCAAATCTTCTCCTCAGGTGAAGGGCATCCGGTTTCATGATAGGGAACTAATCTTGTCAGCATATGCAGACGATGTTTTGCTGCGCTTAGTAGATCCGGAAACGTCCCTACATGCTGCTCTGGCTATTATCAAGCAGTTCGGCTCTTTTTCTGGTTATAAATTAAATATCTCCAAATGTGAGATCTTCTCTTTAAATAACTCCACTTTCAAGCAGAATTTCCAAGCTTTTGGGATGAGGTGGACTCCTAGCTCAATCAAGTATCTGGGGATTCACTTCTCTACAGATATCGCTCTTCTTAAAAAACTAAACCTTACTAGGATTAAAGAGTCGATTAGCCAGGATTTGCAATGTTGGACAGTACTTCCTATCTCCTTATGGGGTAGGATTAATATTATTAAAATGAATGTCCTCCCCCGAATTTTCTATCCACTGAATCTTACTAATCTTTGGGTCCCCTTTCCTTTTTCAGCAGCTTCATAGCTTGATTTCTGCCTTTATATGGCGAGGAAAGTGCGTTATTCCTACAGTACATTATCACTTCCTAAAGAGAGAGGGGGTCTGAAACTTCCTAATTTTCTTTTATACTACTGGGTGGCCCATCTGTCCAAATTAGGTAAGTGGTTTTCCACAAATACTGAGTGTTTACCCAATCTGGCTTCAACTAGAAAAACATCTCTTTCTGAACTTAAACTGGATATATCGACTTCCTCTACCAAACTGAGAAGCACTTTCTCATTTAATCTCGGATGATGCAGCGGTAGTTTCCCTTAAAGTGTTGGCCCAATGTCTCAAATATTTCCGGTTCTAACCATACGGATTTAGGGCGTAATAATACTTAATCCCAATATTAAACTAGGAAACTCCTGGATAAGACTGAACTGGCTTCACAACTTAAAACCTTAGGGTCGAACATTTGTTAAACCATACCTCACTCCTTGATTCGGGAAATTTTAACTAGATTTGGTATATCAAGCAAAGATATTTTTAATTATTCAACTCCGACACCTGCTGAGCAGTAAGTTCAGTGGACCCTGACAAACAGTAGTACACACTAACACTTTGACCATTATTCGTTGGCCTCCCAACCACATTCAATATCACAGATTTATTCCTATCTCTTGACTTTCAATTTAAAGGAAGAGGTTGGGGCCCTCTGTTCTGGACACATCTCCTTCCGGAGACCGTTCCACGTTGGAATATTTTCTGGACCAACTACACAAATACCATACACAGGATAGATTTCGGCTAGTGCAGTATAATATTGTCTATAACCTTTATTATACTCCTGTCAAGCTTTTCAAAGCGTAACTAATTCCACCTCAGACTGTTTCAGGTGTTTGCGAGGTGAGGGCAACTTAGTTCATATTTTCTGGGAATGCTCTAAAGTTGCTCCTCTGTGGTCCCTGATTCAAGATAGTCTGGATTCTCTTCTGGGTCTGAGAGAATTTTTCTGCCCTGCAATCTGTGTTTTCAGAGATCTCTCTCAAGTTGATAGTGGGGAACGTAGATATTATATGGCCCTGATATCTATGGCAGTCAAAAATCTGGTTTTAAGACACTGGCGAGATCAATTGGTTCTAACATATGCGGATTGGTTAAAAGAGATGTCATATTTTCAATCTGAGAACCTGATTGCCAGTTATAAAAATCGCCCAGATTTATTTTGCAAAAGATGGGGTAAGCTTCATTCCTTTTGCCTACCCTAAAAGGTGACCTGGTGACCGGATCCCTTGACCCTCATGTTTTATGTTACATCATGCTTCCTTATATTACATCATGTGTTATCTATTAATCTTATGGTTCTATATGCTATGTGTCCTGTTAACTTCTCATTACATTTGACTTGCTGTCAGTCAGGATACGGGTAAATATGTGAGAGAGGACGTTATCCAGACTTTATTACTCTGCCAAATAAGATATATGGGGTGCACTCTGAGAATGGAGGATAAGGGTGGGGGTGGGAAAGGTCATTTTCTGCAACACTCTGGCTGGGGATCATATTATGTATTCCGATTTCTTTTACGTTTCTTGGTTCCCCAGTTATCTATGTATGCTCGTGGTTGGGGGGTTGGGGGGTTGGGGTACTGATTTATATATTGATGGTTTTGTTACGAATGTACCATGATTTTCTTTCTTTGAAACCAATAAACTTAAATTTCAAAAAAAAAAAAAAAATAAATAAAGAGAGGGCAAAAGAATAAGGGACAGCAAAGAGTGTTTGGAGATTTCCAGGTTGGCCACCCTGACCAGAATTTAAAGAAAAAGCAGAAAAATAAGAGGAAAGGAAAGAGTGAAAGGAAAAGGGGGATTGCACATATTCATATTTATGACAGGAGTTTAAACACATAATGGGGAGTTCTCTGTTACAGATGGGTACAGTATAGGGGGAATGGAGTGTGCATTAAGGTTCACAACTCCAAGGCACACCCCTCTCACCTGTTCATGCATGCAGGGTGGGGAGTGGGTTGTTATGGGTGGGAACCCTAAGATCACATTTCCCTTCATTTGATGGTTTAACTCTAATGGGGCATTAACAAAGATTTGTGCAGAGAATATCCTTACTTTTTGAGAAAATATAATCGTAGATAATCTAGTAATGGGGTGGTTCAGGCTGTCCAAAATTCATTATAATTAAATCTTTGGGTCATTCACAATCATCCAAAATCAACTAATAAACAATAAAGCTAAATGAACTCCACTACAATGGTACTTTTGTCTTCTTTATTTGTATATACACACACATCATTTAAGGGACAACAGTTTCATGGCATCACCACTTCCTCAGGCTCAACTGTGTTATTCTTTCTTTTTAGGACTGCAGTGGATGAAGCCATGCAGACCTCTTGTTTTAAGAAAAAAATACTTGCAAACCAACATAATGGGGTGTCAAAAAAAATCGTCTCTGCCATCGGAACACTCCGCTCTAGCAGTGCTCACATTATGTTTTTTTTTTTTTACTTTCTCTATTTTCTTCATTTTTGAAATACATAACCCCCTTCCCAACCCTCCCTCTCAGCACCCACCATCCCACTGTCCCCCTCAGAAATGTAACAGTGGCACTGGGGGATGCTCAATCCCCCATTGCAGGAATTCTCATCCTACCCTTCAGTACTGTGCATGCACAGTTCTTTATTTGTTTCATTTTCACCCTATCCACCCTCTCAGCACCCAGCAGCCCTCCCCCAGAGAAACATAATAGTAACACTGCAGGTACCCAATCTCTCAGTACCATGATCATCATCTCAGGCATCTTGTTTTTTCTCTTTACTTTAACCTGTAATAAGAAAACCATCCATCGATGTCATTTGTGTCATTTCAGATCCAGCACCCTACCCTTCCACTCAGCAACCACTGCCTCACCCCCCACCCATTCTGCTACTTTCCCATCAGGGGTCCAACCCCATAATCCTTTCTGGACCACAGAAATGTCTTCACTCTTCAAAACCGGACAATGAACTGAAGAAACAGGTATGCCATTTAATGTATTTCAATGAGGTTTTGAACTTAGAGCCATAACTTGTTTATTTGTGCTATTCACGGAAGTAAAGTCACATGTTGATACGTTTTTTTCTTTCCATTGCTGTTTCATCTGGTAAATCCTGGAAGATTATGATTGGGGCCTCTTTAATCTGTATTTATTCTTTATTTCTTTTTTATGAACAGCATTCATTAGGATGTCTATCTTTAGATTTGACTACGTTAGCAATGCTTGCTGTTGCAGGTTTTTTTTTCATCTATTTTCTGTTTTAATGCTCAGTGTGCTCTATCATATTCAGATGTGCTTGGGACTTTTACCCAAATAATTCTGAAATTATAAGCCATGATGATTATTTCCTGTAATGTCTTTGTCCCAAGCCTCAGAGATACCTTTAACACAAATATTTTTAGATCTTGCTCTGGATTCTACATCTGTCAATTGTAATAATATGTCCTTGGTGACTTTTTTCTAAAGAATTGGTTGTTCTTTAAGTGCTCGCAGTTTCTTTTTCCTGGCTCAAGATTAAATTTTCTAGTTGCTGCATTCATTGTGAGAACTTAGTAATTATCTTATTTACTTTTTTACATTTCATATTGTAGGCATTCCATTTCCTCTTTAATTTCTTTATTCAAGATTTTTGTGAACGTAACTTTTGCCCACCCTGGAGTTTTTTTTCATTTGATTCTTCTGAGCCTTCAAACTCCTCTTCTGAATCCGAGTATTCAAACTCATTCTTATTTTTTCCATTATCATTCTTTTGTTTAGTCTCCTCATTGCAGTTGATTTTTCACTATATATATATATATATATATATATATATCTCATTATGTGTTTTTGGTCTTGCCTTTCTCACCATGCACAGTATAAAACTCACCTGCCTGTGTGTTTTTAGGGAATAAATTGTTTGCTGTCACTCATTCTATGGGTTTAGACTCATTATTAACTGCTATTGTGTTCTGCTTTTCTTAAACCTCTTGCTTATTCTGTTGCAAAAGTGTTACATTTTTGTTAGATTTATTTTTGTTGCTCCTGTAACAACACAAGTTAGTTTTCTATTTTGTACTGAATGTGAATGTTTCCTCGATAGAATATCCCGTATGCTGTATCTCTGTTAGAATTGGGTTTCTAACTTTTTTTATTGTTTCCATCTCTAACATCTTGTGTAATTATATTACTGTTAGTTATGTTATTACTTTTTACTGATGCAGCTGAGTCCCTTCCAGATAGCTTATTTAATTCCTGAGGAATATTAAGCTTGTGGGATACTTTAAAGTTTTCTTCCCTCATTGCAATAACCTTCAAAGAAAAATAGTATCACTAGGTGAATTTACTTCTGTGAACAGTGCAAATAAACAAGGTATGGCTGTAAGTTCAAAGCCCCACTGAAATACATTGAACGGCATACTTGTTTCATCAGTTTGAGGTCCGGCGTTGAAGATTGAAGACTTGTTTATGTTTTACTCTTCAAAGCCAGACTGTGAACTAAAGAAACAGGTATGCCATTCAATGTATTTCAATGGGGTTTTGAACTTAGAGCCATAACTTGTTTATTTGTGCAGTTCATAGAAGTAAAGTCACCTGTTGATACTATTTTTTTTATCTAGTTTCTGTTTTAATGCTCAGTGTCCTCTATGAAGTCCAAATGTGCTGGGGACTTTTACCCAAATAATTCTGAAATCATAAGCCATAATGAATATTCCCCTGTAGCGTCTTTGTCCCAAACCACAGGGACACCTACAGTATAACACACATATTTTATATCATGCTCTGGATTCCATATCTGTCAGTTGTAATAGTATGTCCTTGGTGTCTTTTTCTAAAGAATTGGTTGTTCTTCCAGTGCTCACAGCTTCATCTTCCTGGCTCAAGATTTGATTTTCTAGTTGTTGCATTCCTTGTGAGAATTTAATAATTATCTTATAGAGCATAATGTATGGGCATCAGTTAACAACAGCGCTGTATTGACTTTGAGAGGTTATCATGGCAACTGCATAAACCTTGAGAGTGAAGCTCGAGAGGTTTACAGTTGCCCTGGTAACCTTGAGAAGTGAATTTGGCGAGGTTGTTAACTAATGCCCATACATTATCTTATATAGTATATGAGCTTAGTACAACTTTTTAGTACTAGCTTAGTACCAGGGATCCTAAACATGGATTCAATGACGTCCTAAACTTTATCAACTCTCATCCTTCCGAAGCTGAACTTATTCTACTAGGGGATTTCAACATAAACTGGTTAGCATCGAGTGCCAGTGCCTATAAAGACTCCATCTCAGCTGCTAACCTCACACAAATGGTAAACTCCCCTATTAGGATTAACTACAAGACTGGCACCAGTACCCTCTTGGATTGGGTCCTCACCACTCACCCCACAAGGATTTCTTGTATGACCATTCTCCCAGACTCACTCAGTGACCACTACCCAGTCATGTGTGCATGGTCTAACAAATTCCTTAAGCCCCCTCCCAAAATTATCGCTAGCAGAGTCCTTCTTCTTGGAAAACTTCCACATCTCAAACAACACCTGCTTCTACAAGACTGGCTACCAGTCTATGAAGCAACAGATGTTAACTTGGCTCTTGATCACTTCATCTCAATTTTCAACAAAGCCTGAGACCTTCTTGTCCTTGCTAAAAGGCACAAAACAAAATCTCTCTCTAACCCATGGGTCACTGCGGCTCTTCTCTTACAGCTGAAACTAAGGGATCACCTCTGGGCAGTTGCCAGGGCCACTGGCAAACAACTGGACATCCAAAATTACAAACAAGCACAAAATGCCTGCACAAAAGCCATACGGCTAATGAAATCCACCTATTACAAAGATGCTTTAACCAATACATGGGGAAATGGTCGTGCTTTCTGGGACAATATCAAGGATGTCACAGAGAAGCAGCCAAAAACCTCTCTGGCCATGTTAATGGTTGATGGATCCTCAACCCTTGACCCCAAGGTGATTGCAAACATCTTTAACACAGCTTTTTCAGACCTTAGTGCTGTCCTACCCCATGACTTTTTCGAAAACAGGGCCTACTCCCAAATACCTCAGCCCCTCAGTCTAACCATCCCTCTTCTACTTCAGGAAAGTAAGGCTGAATGAAGCTCGCTGCTATATTACTGCAGCTGTCTCTAAATCTAGATCTAGTAGCGACACCCTGGACCTTAAGCTTCTGTTGCTCACCCTCGATGAGGTAATTCATCCATTAACAAAAATCCTAAACCTCTCTCTCAGCTGTGGAAAATTCCCGGACCTATGGAAAACAGCCACCATGACACCTGTCCATAAAAGTGGGGACAAGACGAGTCACTCAATTTATCGCCTTATCTCCATACTGCCCCCACTCTCTAAGGCACTTGAGCGCATCGTGGCTGATCAACTTACCGACCACTTAGATAAATACAATATACCTTGTCCACAACAATACGGCTTCTGGAAAGGTCACAGCACCACCACAGCCCTTCTTGAGTTCACTGGAGCTTTGCACAAATCTCTTGACAACGGCCTTCTCACAGGGGCCATTTTCGTCAACCTCTCCAAGGCCTTCAATACAGTACACCATGGACTACTAATACACCAACTACTGAATGCGGGCTATCACCTGACTCTTCTCTCTGGTTTAAAAGCAACTTAGAAAACCAGCCACAGAGAGTAAAAATTGCGGACGCTCTTTCTAACACCCTGCCTGTTAGCTCGGGTGTCCCACAGGGATCCATACTGGGACCGCTCCTTTTTAGCCTTTTCTTAAACTCCTTCCCTTACCACTGCTCTGAGCAGATCATACTATATGCCGATGATGCTGTTGTATTCTCCACTCACAAAGATCCTGCAACTCTTCAACACAACCTTCAACTTGGTTTCAGTTCTGTAGAGTCATGGTTTCTTAATCATAAACTGGTCCTCAATGACAAGAAAACCAAATCTATGCTCTTCTGCAGCTCTCATAACCCACACAAGCTACACCACTTGGCTATCTCCACCACCCAGGGCAACACTCTAGATCAGGTGGTGTCCTTCAAATCTTAGGGATTCAACTTGCCTAATCTCTCCTATGGACTTCAAGTAGATAATGTAGCTAGAGCTGCTAATACACGGCTTGGTCTCCTCTACAAACACAGACCACACCTCACGCCAGAAGCTTTGAAGGTTTCAGTCCTGAGCTCTGTGATCTCTGTAATAGACTATGGTCTCATCATTTATGGCTCGGCCACAACCACAACCCTTAGACACCTCTCAACTGCCTTAAATAAAGCATGTCGGCTCATCACTGGTGCTCACCGTCTCACTCACACATGTGACCTGTACACTCAGACCGGCTGGCTCCAACTATCAAACCGCATAAAGTTTCTCACCTGCTCCATGGTCAAAAAAATCTACCTTGGCCTTGCACCTTCTGGGGTCTCAACTCTGTTACTACACAGAATTAACAAACGGTGCCTTAGGAGATCCATGCTACAGCTACTGAAAGTCCCCCACTGTCACACTTCACAGGGACAATGCTCTTTTGCTTATCGAGCACCACTCTGGTTCAATGGCCTCAACCCAACCATCTCCTCTGCCCCAACTATTGGTATGTTTAAAACTAGGCTCAGGACTATCTCACTACCAACAGCTCCTGTGACTGCCCAACCTAACCTTGTTTCTCCACTTCCCTTTCTGCTCTAGTTGTCCCCCCACTGGATTCTACCCTCACATCTTGGTATACCCAATGCTGCACTTTTCACCCTCTTGCCACCCTTCCTACATTCCTTCTCCCCCTACTCTCTTCCTCTCCCTATGACTCTGGCACTTTATCTGTTGTCTATTTTCTGACAAATGCCGCTGGCTGCCTTGTTACAATGCTACCCTTGAACTGTATTAATCTGTACTCTGTTTGCAATGTCCACATTGTTGTAATGCCTGTCTTGATGTTCCCCATAATTTGTATTTCTCTGATGTGGAACCTTTGTAAAAGAGCCATGGCTCAAATGTATTTGTAATCCTAGACTTGATAAATAAATAAATAAATAAAATAACAACGAGAATTCACTACTAAAGGCTGTCTACAATTAAAAAAAAAACTGCGGTCCAGCTTTGTCGTCCCCCCCAAGAATAAGTTACAATTTTCCCAGTCTCTCGATCTCAGAGACAACATTTTGTTTAAGAAATGCATATAAACATATCTGCTGTTTGGACATTAAACGTCCTTACTTTATGGGATGTTCTTCACTTTCGGAGTCATTTTTCACTATCGCAGCTGTTTCCCGAGCTGTGTTGCTTAACTTACGTGCCTGCACAAGCACGTTCCATGCTGTTGTACCATCAATGTGACGTACTAAGGATGGTACAACAGCAAGTTATGTCACATCGATGGTACAACAAGGTTGTCTTTCTATCGAATTCAGCATATAACAATGTTCCACCATATACTATATGTACTTCTTGCATTTCCTTTTGTAGGCATTCTGTTTCCTATTTAATTTCTTTATTCAAGATTTCTGTGAACATAACTTGTGCCCACCCTAAAGATTGTTCATTTGAGTCTTCAGAGTCTTCAAACTCTTCTTCTGACTCAGAGTATTCAGATTCATTCTCATTTTTCCATTGTCATTCTTTTGTTTAGTCTCCTCATTGCAGTTGATTTTTCACTATATAAATCTTCATTATGTGTTTTTAGTCTTGCCTCACTCACTATGTACATTAAAGTTCACCTGCCCATGTGTTTTTATTGACTAAATTGTTTGCTGTCACTTGTTCTATGGGTTCAGACTCATTATTAACTGTGTTGTGTACTGCTTTTCTTGAACCCCTTGCTTATTCTGTTGCAAAAGTGTCATAGTTTTTGAACTTTCACTTTGTTGCTCCCGTAACAATGCAGGTGTTAGTTTTCTATTTTGTAGTGATGCTGAATTTTCCCTTGATGGAATATCCTGCATGCTGTATCTCTGTTAGAATTGGGGTTCTCAGTTTTTTTTTATTGTTTTCTTCTCTAACAACTTGTGCAATTATATTGCTCTTAGTTAGGTTATTATTAGTTTTTACTAATGCTGCTGGGTCCATTCCAGTTAGCGTGTTTAATTACTGTGGAATATTACTGTAAGCTTGTGGGATACTTTAAAGTTTCCCTCCCTCACTGTAGTAAAGTTCAAGGGGTTTATTGTAATATTGTCAGTGTTGACAATTATTTTTTTGTGTTCATTTGTTTAAAAGTTATATTTGAAAAATAAGCCTCTACCTCCTGTATTGAGGTTCTTATAGACTCAGATGTTTTTGATTCCTGTTATCTGATCTACTCATGGAGGCTTTCCATGCTCTCTTTTGTTGGAATATGCAGTGTTATGGTAGCAGCTTTGGTGTGTCTGTTAATGTTCTATCTTTCATTCCAGGCATCTTTGTGGTGGTGCCATTGTCACCCTCTCTTTCTGAGTCCTCTTTTTCCTGGTTTGCTCTGCAGTCTAGACCATTAGTCTCACTTGGATGCTCCTCTGCTGACTGTCAAACAGGCTTTATCTCCAGGTCTGATATACCTGTGTCATCACTCCTTGCATTAGTGCTACCTCTCGGAATAACCACTGGCATAACTGGGCTCAACTAAGGGGGAGAAGCAACACCTGAAGCAGCAAAGGAAAATGGCAGTGGGATCGTCTTTCTGCAACCCTTTCTAATGACTCTGAAACAGAAATGTGTGATCTCTTCGCTATTTCTTCTTTTAGTTTCTGAAATAATTTGTAAGGCACAAATCTGTTTGAGGATCTTGTCCTTCAATTTCTTTCTTTTTCCAACATCTAGGCAGTCGATATTAAGAGACAGATAAACTTGTGAATGAGTAGAATGCTACTGATAGTATCCTGAATATTTTGGCATGCTTTTTAAAAGCATATAGCTTTACAAGATTTTGAAAAATGTGAACAATGCATCAAAGGCAATTAACGGAATATGTTGATTGATCTGTAGGCAGATTTTAACAGAGTCTGTTATTTTCCTTATTTTTTTCCTTATTTTTAGCAGCATATGTGTGAAAATAGATTGCATCTCTGGTAGAAATCATTAAACTGCTTTGTGGCAGGAAATGCAAGGGAGCAGCGTGTTCTTTAGGAAAGGACTTTATCATGACTTGAGCAGCAGCACCTCACTGTCCCATCACTCCTGAATCCACAATTTTGTGTTTCTCCACAGACAGGGCAGAACCCCCCATACTGTATATTCAGTTGATCCCCATCTGGAGACTGTCGAGAAAGAGTAGAGAATTCAGCACTGTGGTGGCTTTCGTCTTCAAGATGACTTGAGCTGCACACTGTGGTTCCAGCTACTGGTTAAGGACTGGATTGGGCATACAGCCTGTGATGAGTTAGGAATTACTGGCATCATGGCAGGTAGCAAGGCCCAGATTTAAATTTACTGCTCCTCAAGGCACCTAGGCAAGCAACTAAAGTTGCCAGTAAGAGACAGAACAAATGTAAACAATTTTGATAGTACCCATGCTGTCTACCAATTAACCACACATGAATTATTGGACAGGTGTCAAGGTGAAAAGCCAGCAACAAGGAGCTTTGGGGTATAAGTAGTAAAGTATGCATGCTACATACACAGACATTTTACCTATGATAATAAAATCAGAGCAGTCATTCTGAGGCTATAAAAGCCTGTGGATCCAGAGAAGCTGAGCAGTTCATACTTCATGCTGAACATGAACTTCAGCAGTTATCCAAAGTGGCTTTTTCCATCTCTGAAACATCACTTGGACCAAACTGTTTCTAGCCACCAATGGCCTGATGTTGATAGTCCATACCTTTGTCACATCATGGCTGGATTACTGCAATGTTCTTTACCTGTGGTTATTTGGGAGTCTCATGCACCACCTGCAGCTGATCCAGACTGCTGCAGCATGTTTGATCATTGGAATATATTGTACATATCATATCATATCACTCCAGTACAGCACAGTCTGCATGGCTGGCTATGCAGTGATGTGTACGCTTTAAGATATGCGTGTTGGCATGCAAGGCCCAAGGCTGGTGTACTGTCTGTCCTGCAGTCCAGGTTGAAGCTTTTAGGAGACAGGTTATTTCTTGTAGCTGGGCTGATATTATAGGATTCTTTACCTGCCCATGTTAGATCTGCCAGCATGGTTGGGTTCTTTACAAGGGCCCTGAAATGCCATCTCTTTAAACTAGTCTATTGCCTCATTTAATTTATCAATTCATTATTAAGTTATTATTTAACAAATCTTGAAATGAGTGGCTACCTGGACTGTGGTGCTCTTTTGAAAACTGCTTCCTGTTTATCTTGTAATTTGTTTATTTTTATTTGTTTTATGTTTTGTACTTTTTTATGTTGGCTTGCCGTGCTTGCGCGGCAGTCTACATATTGGGAGAGTGCAGCTTTGGGGGCGCGGCTGCTGTTGGGCGAATGCAGAGACGCATCGGTAGGTGTGTCCCTCATTCCCCAATAAGCCAGCATGCTAGCGTTAACACCAACATTATGTAAAGTGGACAAAACTTCTAAACAAAGTGCCACTGCAATCAGAGACAAGCTCATCATGCAACGTCACTTTGTTTAGAAGTTATGTTTACTTTACTACGTGCCATTCCCCCGCCCAGTACAGGGTGCCACGCTGGGAGCCCAACCCAGCATGGCAACTGATGCCATGGCCGACAGGGGTGCCCAATACCCCGTTGGCTCCACTGTCTTCCCCTCCCGAGTACAGGGTGCCAAGCTGGGAGCCCACCCCGGTGTGGCAACTGATGCCATGGCCGACGGGGGTGCCCAATCCCCCGTCGGCTCCACACCCCCCAGCCAGACTTCTGCCACACTGGGAGCCCATCCCAGCATGGCAAACATCCCGCTGCGTTCTTTTTTATTTAAACCTGCAAATTAAAATGGTCCCACGCGCTTCTCCCTGCTCCTCCCACAACCCATACCCACCCACTCGCACCCTGCCTCCCCACCCCCTCACCCCATACTTACCTCTGGAGTCCGGCACGATGATCTTCGGTGGACTGGGAACACATCTTCACTCTTCAAAGCCGACCGTGAACTGAGGAATGGCCGGTAAGCTGTATAATGGGCTAGATAGGGTTTTTTCAACTTTGTTGCATATCTCAGGCATTTTTTGGAATTTTTGCACCAAATTTTCAACATGGGGTTTTTGGGGCCCCTCCTCATGAATTCTGTCACTGTCATGGCATTTATCAGCCTTGAAGGTGATTTCGCAGTCACTGCGCGAAATCACCTTTCGGGGCCCATTAAGGAAATGACAGTGGTGGTGTTCATGAGATGCCCTCTAAAAAAGCCTAAGTTCCAAATTTGGTGGACAAAATCCAACAAATGCCTGTTTTATGAGCGTGCATTGCGCAGTTGCTACGCAGGATCATAACTTCGCGCATTCACAATATTTTACTGCCAGATTTTCAGCATTGTCATTTTTGTACACCTCCTTGTGAATAGTACAGCTGTCATTTTCCACATCCTGCCCAAAATGTGTTTCCGCACTTCCGGTGCACAATAGTGCAGTCGCTGTGGGAAATCAGTGTTTGGGCCAGATTATGAAAATGACAGTGACACACTTCATGAGCAGAGGACCTAAACTGCCTATGTTGAAAATTTGGTGATGATACTCCATAAAATAACTGTGTTACGAGCATGCGTTGGCAGATTGCATGCACGCTTGTACCGTCGTGTATTTGTGATATTTTCAGTCTGGATTTTCACCATTGCCATTTTTCCACACCTCTTAATGAACAGTACAGCCGTCATTTGACATGTCGTGCCCAAAATGTGTTTTCGGACTTCTGGCGCACAATAGTGCAGTCGCTGTGGGAAATCAGTGTTTGGGCCAGATTATGAAAATGACAGTGACACACTTCATGAGCAGAGGACCTAAACTGCCTATGTTGAAAATTTGGTGATGATACTCCATAAAATAACTGTGTTACGAGCATGCGTTGGCAGATTGCACGCACGCTCGTACCGTCTTGCATTTGTGATATTTTCAGTCTGGATTTTCACCATTGTCATTTTTCCACACCTCTTAATGAACAGTGCAGCCATCATTTGACATATCATGCCCAAAATGTGTTTTCGCACTTCCGGCGCAGAATAGCGTGGTCGCTGTGTGAAATCACTTCTTGGGACACTTTGAGGAAATAACAGTGACACTGTACATGAGCAGAGGTGCTAAAATGCCTATGTTGAAAATCTGGTGCCGAACGCCCATAAAATGGCAGTGTTGCAAGCGTGCATTGCATATTTCCCATACACCCTAGTAGCTTCGCAAATTTGGTATATTTACATGCCACATTTTCAACACTGACATTTTTTTACACCTCCTTATGAACTGTGCAGCTGTCATTTCTCACATCTTGTCCGACATGTTTTCCCGCACTGCACTACCAAACACCCAAAGGGACACCCTAATGCTTGTCACTCTCTGCAGGGTGGGGGTGGGTTGGCATCAGTTCAATACTTCACTGCCATTCCTATGATGCATCTGTCTAACTCCTGCACTACCAATGCCAATGCCAGCAAGCCAACATTCGGCATTGACAAATGCTTGTTTTCTTTGTGCTTACTCTGTGTGGCTCCCTGAGCCTCAGGGAAATGGTCCCATAGAAATAAAATTGCATTGCCTGAGAAAAACAGAAACATAAAATCTGATGGCAGGAATAAAAAAAAAACATCAGATATGCCCAGACACACCTGGATTGAGAGGAACAAGCCATGCCGTCAGCGTCACATGAGGAACTGGTAGGCTAAATGTGCTCATTCAGTCTACAGGGGAATGTGGCTCCACATGATAGCTGATAAAAATAAAGGTTAAATTGTTTGGAGCAGGGCAGGTTTGCCCAAGAGACCTCCACAAGTGAGGTATTTTTCAAGGCTGCAAAAGGCTCCCTCAAATGGGGTCGATGCTCGAAGAAAGTGTGTTCTAATTGGTGACCAACCACAAAAAGGGAGGAAACCATGTGGTAATGACTAACCTCAGCCACCAGCCTTTTTGTTGAGGCAGTCCACAAATGGGGTAAAGGAGGAGAAGAAAAGGTTCCCACAAAGAGGTGAAGAGCAAAACCTCTACTAGGGGTGAAGCCATCATTTGGCTTGTTATCTTAAACCCCTTGCCCTGTCCTATCATAACTAATTCTCTACTCCTTAGATCTTTGTAATCATTGCTGAAAAGTTGCTACTTGCAATATTCTGTACACTATCTCCCAAACCATGTGAATATGTTTCTCCCCTAAGGATCTGCCTACCGTATATTATTTTGTAATTTTCCCTGCTCATTATACCTGATAGTTCCTTGCAAGTATGTGGTTGTTTGTTTTCAATTAACCTCTCACCGAACTTTACATCATGATAATTCCTTGTGAATATGTGATCTATGTCTTGCACCTGACAATAAATTGCCTTATTGCACATTTTGTCATGAATCACACTGTTTTGTACATTGCTCTCATCACCTTGCTTGTATTTTTACTGTAAAACCTTGTTTTGTTTCTGTGTTTTATGTAATTCCACTCTGTAACCTCCCAGGTTGTGCCTGAAAATAGTCATTTCTATGGCTAGCCCACCTACCTAGTAAGCAAAAACTAAATAAAAATAGAAAAGTGGATCACTTGACCACATTTCAGTCCTGCAAGATCCTTGTGCTGTGTTGACCACTCTGAGACCACTCAAAAGAACAGCAGACAAATGGCAGCTGCTGCACACTAGAGAGACCAGCACTGTACATATAAGGCCTTCCAGGGTCTGAGTTGGTTGGTAATGTACAATATTTTTCCCCAGATACCTCAGCTGCAGCCCTATTGGCTCTGACCAGACTTTGTTCTTTTTGTAACGTCACTCCTTGTGACTTTTCTCTTTCTCTCCTTCCCTTTGTATATCTGTCTTTCTGTCTGTTGCTTTATATCTTTTTCAATCCATTCCTAAGTGTTTCCTGTGTTATATCCACAATACAGTTTACTTTCTGTGACACAGCATACCATTGCTATGTTCTGGAATGACCGAACATATGAGTGGTTTACTGTGTCGCAGAGAGTCAACTGTATTGTGGAATAACACAGGAAACACTTAGGAATGGATTGAAAAAGACATAATGTTACTGACAGACAGACTTACAAAGGAAAGGAGAGATAGAGAAAATTCACAAGGAGTGACGTTACAAAAGGAAAAAGAAAGAACAACACATCTGGGCCCGAGGAAGTGGCGACACCACACAACTGTTGCCCCTTAATGATGTGTGTATACAAATAAAGAAGATGTCAAAAGTTCCATTGGATTGGAGTTCATTCAGCTTCAAAGTATAATCGTTGGTTCATTTGCTTGTGGCGGTGCAGTAGGGTTTTCAGAACTAGTTCTAAAAATATTAGAACCCTTTCAGAATCCAGGGGTCAGAGTCCTAATTTAGAGCTAGAACACCCATGGATTCTAAGTGTTAAAGGTTCTAAATACTAAATAAAATGCTTTGTTTCTTCAGACTTTTAAAAAACAGGAGCTGCCAGCCTGGAAAACTAATTATTGGGACTTACATCCTAAAATGTTAGAGAGAGAGAGAGAGAGAGAGAGAGAGAATATGCAGCTTATATGCAGATGTGCAACACATATGGAATTGTAACAATAAGAATTTTGAAAGGCACGTATGTTTCTCTTATCTACATGTGCAGTGAAACAATATTATTGCTGTGCTTAGAGTGCAAGTCTTTCATTTATATTTTTTTCTCCTCTCAGTATCATTATCTGTTTTTTCTCTTCAATCCCATACATAAAAGAGTTCAAGTTCTAAAGAAGATTAGAACCCTAGAACTGTTTGCAAAGTTCTACATCAGAACCAGAACCCAGAACTTCAGTGGGTTCTGACAACACTGGAGTGCAGGACCCTCTGGGCCTTGTGTTCTCAACTGTCCGTAAGTTTTGAGACATTGTAATTGCATCCTTATTTCTCTGTTGGAGGGACCTGCACTCCCACCACTCCTTAATACTCTGTGTATTTGCACGTAGGAGCTAAGGGCCCTCTAGGCCCTGTGCTGCCATCTATGGATGAGGCTTGTGCTCCCCCCACTCCATAATGGTGCTCATATTTGCATGTGGGAGTGCATAGTGCCATCTATCCATAACTGTTGAGATATCATAATGGTATACCTATTCCATGTGGGAGCACAGGTCCATCTGAGCCCTGCACTCCCATCCATCCTTAATGGTATACATATTTGCATGTGAGAGAGCAGGGTCCTCCAGATCCTGTGATCCCATCCATACATAATTTTCTGGGATAGTGTAATGCTTCCCTTCTTTGTCTGTGGGAGTGCAGGCCATCTGAGCCCTGTGACCCCATTCCATAATGCGCAGAGTCAAAGAAACACCTTATATTCCAATTATATCCTGTACAAAACACAGGAAAATGTGAAACCTGTGTAACTTGACACCAAACTAACATATTTTTATGAAACCATCAAATGGCACATGAGCTGTAAATTTCACAAGAAAATTGCAAATTGTTTTCTTACAGCTTAGTGACAAAGAAATGGCTGTCTATGCCTCCCATTACAATGTTATCCTATGAAAAATGAAGCAAAATTTAAACCCTCAGAACTCCAGAGCAAAGTAATATACTGCCACCAAATCAGCAAAAGGTACATCTGTGGGGCACCCCCTTTGTATCCAGAAACTTTCAGCCCAAAATTGCAAACCATTTGTTTTGCTATGAAGTGACAAAGAAACAGACATGTAAAATTCTTATTTTTGCAAATTGTAAAAAATAATTATTTTCTGCAGTTCCTTTTTCATAACTTACAGAAAAAGAAAATCCTCTTTCGCAAATTGCAAAAAAAGGATCCTGCGTTGCAGATCATTTTTCACAATTTGCAGCAAAAGAAAACTATTTTTTGTAAATTGTGAAAAAGGATCCAGTTTTGCTGAACTTTTTTCTGTGGTTTCTGAAAAAGGATTTTCTGCATTTAAAAATAAAAACATTTCTAAGTAATGTATCAGAAAAGTAACCTCGGAATCAGATTTTATGGAGTCTGATTAGGTAAAGTCAACTGTTGTTGTCCACTAAGCCCTTACATTTTTTAAGTTATTTAATTTTGTTACCATCACTAACTGAACACAATATGGCAGAAGCACAACAAAGGATTCCGCATTTGTGGCAAGAGATCCTGCATTTGAGACAAAGAATTCTGCATTTCAAACTGCTCCCATAGGAAATAATGGGAACATTTAAAATTTAATAACATTTGAAAGGATTAATATTTTTTCACCAACTCTTCAAAGAGCACATCTATGACCCAAGACCTGTTTACTTTGAAATTTTCAGACCACAATTCCACACCATTTATGCACAGTGATGTGACAAAGAATTGACAAAGCATAGTAATTTGTAAATTTTTTACACTCCAGATCTCCGCACCCACATATCCAACCAGAATGAACCTTGTCACATTGAGAGATCCTTAGTTCCTCATGGGGCATACAAATGTTCCTGCAAATTGGTTGAACAGTTGCAAAGTTATTAAAGTCCAAAATGTTGAGTTGAACATAGAACTGGCCATTGAACCCTAATATACCTGTAAGGGCGCAACCATGCCCATATAATATTAAAAAAAATTGTACAAATAATTATGCATGCATGGTACTAGTGGGGGGGTCACTAAAAGAAATGATGGTTGCTGATCATGACACTGGGTGATTGGGCATCCCCTGTGTCACTGTTATGTTTCTGAGGGGCCGGTGGGTGCTGAGAGGGAGGGTCTGGTGGGAGGGAGGAAAAACTATATATAAAAAAAACACAAAAATCATGACAGTCTCATCCATTGCAGAACATGGCATAGTCCACCATGTCCAAGATGGCCACCAACCTGTATTTCACATGTGCAACTACTTGCACATGCACAGAAGAGTTCAGCTGCCATCTCAGACATGGCAGACTATACCGTGTTCTGCCATGACCACTGACTGAATTAAAATAGTGCAGTGCGACTGCTAATGTACAGTACAAAATGCTTCACGGATGCGGAGGAGACTTCAAGGCAACTCCACATTGTTGTTTGGTCAGAAAAGTTTCCCTTTTCAATTGCAGGAGGTCTACAGGGCTCCGCCCACTGCAGCTCTAAAAAGTAGCGGGCACCTGTAAACTGATAGGGAAGAGATTATTTAAATGCTCAAAAGAAGGAAGGCACTTGGATACTTGAGATATTCATTTGAACAGTGCTTCTCTTTACTGAAGTGCAAACATGCTCCATATATAAGTTTAAAACAGGCAGGTAATCCAAATATACACAAGGCAAACCGTATAGCTTCAATCCCTTCCTGGTTCCCCCTCCACTCAATGAGTGACATCATCATGTCACAAACATTAATAACCTGACACGTTTCATGCTTCTACACTTTCTCAAAGGACGATGAGCAATGAAAGCCCCCTCCATATATAGTCCATAATACATGAGGAAGTTACAAAATTAAGGTGCAAATAGTGAGTGCCACACATATAAATACTGCCACCCAAAAAATCACATATTAAATATGTACAAAAGATAAAAACTCATTGGAAAGGTTAGAAAATTAAAAGCAGCTGTGTTTCCAGGTGTGATTCCTCCCAGCTACATTTCAAGCTAATAATAAAGTACCATACCTAATTATCCCCAAACAGACTTGCTGTGACTGACATGTACACTGCTACCAAATGCAGCTTCCTGAATTGCTGGTTTGGTTAAGCCCTGTTTTTCCTAACACTGTTGCAACATGTTTGCATTGCTGTTTGCAACAGAACATATGAGCTAACCTGCACCTGAGCTAACTCCCTCCTACTTAATAAGCTGTGCCATGTACTGTAGCTCAGGACTGAAAGGGGAGTGAATATGAGACAGAGAGAGATAGAAAGAGAGATTGGAAATCTGACATAAGCTACCGTTTTTGGTTGAAATTCTATTGTTGAGATAAGCCTGTGTTATTTTATGTTGGTTAGGTTGTCAGAACCTTCCTGCACCATTTCTAGTCCTACAAATTGAGAATTAAAGAGACAATATCTCTCCATAAAAATAGCTTTGATTTTGAAGTTTTCTGTCTTTTTTTAATGTCATGTGTTATGTCCTGTCTAATTGTGAAATGTGGTGCTCTAGAAGCAAAAGTCCAAGGTTAATGGCCTGCTTAAGCTGTGTGACCCTGAGGTACAACATTACATTTTTCAACAGATAAAATTGGGGGGGGCCACAAAAAAAGTCATTAGAGACCAATCTTTTCTTCAGTTTTCAAATTTCTTTATTCTTTTTCCTTTGCCCTGACATTTTGTCTGCTATAAACAAGTGTTTTCAAAGGGCTTCACTCTGAAATCAGTTAATTTTATATTACTCACATTATTTTTATATAATAACTGGTGAACGCTTTTTCCCATAGGGAAAGCGGGTTATAATTTTCCGTTATAACCCACAGGTTATTATGGGTCTGAGCATGTGCAAAAAGTGGGGTTCCACTTCTCATGATACGGCACATTGTAGTTCGCCGCCAGTTGGAATTGGCGATAAGGTAATTGAAAATATAAATGAAATAACTAAAAAAAAAAGCTTTCCAAACTGCCAAAATTATAAGAGCTTTTACGACAACAATATTTTTTACACAAGCTTACATACTGCATGAAAGTCGATGAACTGCACGGTGCCATGGGGATATCTTTATTTTATATAAGTACTGAGGCGAAAAAGCGTTCCCCACCAAGTATATAAAATAAAAGCTAGGGAGGTCTGTAAAACTCCATGTTAGACACCCCTCGATGTGGATGCTCAGTAGAAACCCCTAGCTTTGCTCTCTCTGGGTTTATGTGGCATCTCCACACCTTGAGGTATGTCTAATATTCTCAGTATAACCACTTCCCCAGCCATTATTGCATATTTAATATTTGCATATTACTACATTAATTTATTTTTTATAAGTGAAAAAAGTCTTGTAATTACCAGAGAAATCATTCAACATTTGTTTAACTTATTTCTAATGAGGAAGTTCAGTTTCAGGTAATCAATCTGTAACAAATAATATAATATTCTTTTGATATTTATATTTATTGTTTGAATACTTCAAATATGTGTCACCGCCACCTTAGTACTTATATGTGAGTAATGTGTAACATCTGCTTATGCCTGATATACCCCATAGCTGAGCCTTTATGCCTACTACTCCCTTATGTATGGAGTTTGCAAATCCTGTCTCATAAGACAATCCAAAATTGCATCATTCCGTATATTGTTCCTATATCCATTACAAGTAACATTTCATTGTGCTCCACTGCATTGCATCAGTCTGTTGTTAAATTATGTTATCTTGCATGCCCTTATATGTGGCTCTAATGCTTCATGTTGCATTCTATCATTATAGAGGTTTTTTTTTTTAGCCCAGAGAATACCTGAAACTTTTTTCTACCTCCATCTGAAACCTTTACTTTGGTGCGGGTAGGTTTAGATAATCTATAATGATAAGTTTTTTCATTCATACATTCAACATGCCCGTTTACTATATTATCACAAACTGATGCTGCTTAAGTAATCTAATACTTGGTTTACATTAACTCCTTCTTATAAGACACATGAATAAGAAGGAATTAAGGTATATAGACCTCCAGCACAGGAAGAGGAGTTGGATAAGGCACTCTGGGGAGCAATCATCAGGATGGCAAGTAAGATGGTGGTGCTGCTAGTTGGCAACTTCAATCTGACAGATGTCGATCAAAGCCTTTCAACTGTAGCTTCAGCAAGGACCAGGGCCATCCTTGACTCCCTACTAGGGGCATTTCTCAAGGGTAGAGGTACAGCGGGAAAAAGGAAAGACATAATTACACTAAGGCAGCCAACCTTTGCATGAAGGAATTGAGTAAAAGTAGAAGGAAAAAGAGACTATTATAGTGCTCTAGGGAAGTGGCCAACGCGAAGAAGGAAACAATGGAGACATTCAGGAAGAAAGTGAAATGCAGAGGGATGAAGACATGGATGTATACCAGGTAAAACAGAGGGAAGCAGGAAAAGCAGAGAGGGGATCAAAGGTGTATGAAAAGGATAGGATAGCCAAAGAGTAGCTAAAGGGAATAAGACTTTGTTCAGGAACATGAGAAAAGGAAAGCAAGGGGGAGAGAGAGTGTGAGGAAAAGGAGTTTGGTAGGGGAAGACTGCACTGAAGAGCATCAAGAAAAAGTAGACATCCTATGCAGGTACTTCTTCTTAATTTTGTTATACCCACCCGACAGCGACAGTTCAACAGCGAGGTCCCCCACACTGATTGCAGCGCCATGCCACTGTAGGGACCCGCTGTAACCAGCCACTGATTGTCGGCAGTCCTACCCCCCAAATCAGCTCTGACTTAGAGTTAATAATCCTTAGTGGAGGGGTCCGGGGGGTACAGCCCCCCACATGGAGAATTCAGAGGGTGAAGCCCCCGAAGAAAACACTTCCTGTGCTTGGAAACCGGCAGCCAACTGCTAAATGCAGTTGACCTGCTGGTTTCACTGTCAGGATGTTCAACAAGAAATTTGTCGAACACCCATCGTGGATCCCCTAATTTTTACAGAGGAGTTGGATGGATCACAAAGAAGCAGCAGGAATGGGGGTTGGACACAAGCCCATTGTCAGAGGAACTTCCTGCTCTGAAAGTAGACAAGGCTACAGGAACAGACGGGACACACAGAATGGTACTAAAGGAACTCAGAAAGGTGCTAACTGCCCCATCAATGGCATTATTCAACAGCTCACTGGAATCAGACATGATTCAGAGGACTAGAGGAGAGCAGACATAGTACTGCTCCATTAAGGCAGCAGCAGGGAGAAGGAGAGCAGACATAGTAGTGTTCAATGAGGGCAGCAGCAGGGAGGAGTCTCGCAACTGTAGGCTGATCAGTCTCACATTAGTGGTGGGGAAATTAATGGAAACCCTGCTAACGAAAGATTGGTAGAGTATCTTGAATCCAGTGGATCAAGATCAATGGATTCTTGGTGGGGGGTGGATCCCACCAAAAGAACTTGATTTATTTCTTTAATTGGGTGACCAGAGAAATAGATCAGGAAGGTAGTGATGTTGCCTATCTCAACTTTAGAAAGGCATTAAACACTGTGTCACACAGGAGGCTGATAAAGAAACTGTGCAGCTTAGGGTGGGATCCAAACTGGTGAACTGGGTAAGGAACTGATCTGATGATAAGTCACAGAAGGCAGTGGTTCATTGCACTCACTCTAATGATGACAGAATGACCAGCCAGGTACTGTAGGTCTCAGTGCTGGGACTGGTCCTCTTCAATGTCTTTGCAAGTGACATTGCAGAAGAACCAGAAGAGAAGGTATGCCTTTTTGCAAATGACGCTAAAATCTACAATAGGGTGATCACTCACAAAGGGCTAGAGAGTCCTTGGGAAACCTGAGGCATGGCCAAGAGTATGGAAGTTGGTGTTAAATGCCAGAAAATGCAAGGCTGGCCCACTGGCACAGCAGAAATACTTCCGTCTGCAGTGCTGTTACTGAGATTCGGGATCAAACCTCTAACATTGATGGGTCACCCGGGGAGGAGGAGGCTGTACATCCCAGGTACTGCTCCCCTTCTCTGGGGAGGGAGGAAGGGAATTTGGTACTCTGCACTTACTGACCCTTAGCATTGGCAGGGGGGTGTTGCAGTTCGGGACCATACTGGGAGCCTTTCAGGGTGGGGACCAGCAAACCTCTGCACGTCAGTGTGGGAGCATGCCCGATCAGGCACCAAGGTCACTGCATGACTGGCCCAGCCTTGGACAGGTGGGGAGGTGGGATGCACAAGGGAAAAACACTTTGACACAAGCCCCATGATTCCTGGATCCTGGCATGTGCCATGATGTAGCCGATATGGGGGATGGATCACCCCCGGCAGCATCCGAGGGCCAAAAATATTATCACCAATGCCTGCAAAATGATGTCCCTTGGGCATGAAAATCCAGTAGCTGGGTATAGGATTGGGGAACTGTACTGACAGTCACCAAACAGGATATGGATCTTGGGGTTATCATATCTGATAACTTTAACAAGGCAGGGCAGTGTTAGAAAGCAGTGGGAAGGGCCAGTGGGATGCTGTTATGCACAGGGAGAGGTATCTACTGCAGGAGAAGGAAGGTGATGCTGTCACTGTATCGCCAGTTTGTGAGAACCCACCTGGAGTATTGTGTTCAGTTATGAAGGCCACACCTCAGAAAGGACATAGACAGGTTAGATGCAGTCTAGAGGAGGGTAACTTAAATGGTGCAGGGGTTACATCAAAAGCCCTATGAGGAGAGATAGAGGGATCTCAACATGTACACCCTGAAAGAAAGAAGATCGAGTGAGGACATAATAGAGACTGACAAGTACCTTATGAGGTGAACAGGACGTAGGAGGGGAGTCTCATTCAAATGAAAAAGAGTACCAGGAGTAGAGGGCATACAATGAAGCTAGACTGGGGGCAGGTAAAGAGGGATGCGAGGACATACTTCTTCACTAAAGAGTGGTGGACACCTGCAACAGACTGCCAGCTGAAATGGTTGAGGCAAAAACAGTAGGGGGGCTTCAAGCATGGGATAGACAATGGGGAATATTGAATAGACAAGCAGAAGGGAGGCTTGCTGGATACCATTTGGGGTCTGTGGAGACAGG
Organism: Neoceratodus forsteri; assembly: GCA_016271365.2. Lineage (NCBI taxonomy): Eukaryota > Metazoa > Chordata > Ceratodontiformes > Ceratodontidae > Neoceratodus > Neoceratodus forsteri. Next base: position 780,273,348 of record CM028131.1, read on the forward strand.
AAACAGGGACCATCTGGGCAGACTGGGTGGGCCAAGCAGTCCTTTTCTGCTGACCAATTCTTTTTCTGTGTTTCTATGTTAAAGGGCTGCTGGGAAAGACAGAGAGAGCAGGGGCAACCAATCATGCTTGCAGTTATGCTGAAACTGTCTTGAGGGTGCTTAGTGGCAGCAAAAATAGTGAAATGATCATGGACTGGGGCAAGCCTGAACATTGCATAGAAGGGATAATGACATTGTTTTGAAGAGCTACTGATGCCTCAAAGAAAACTTTGAAAAACAAAATATTTAGGTACAATTTAGCTTGAATTCTATATGTAGTTGATATATTTTTCCTCCCCATTACTCATTACTGATAAATTTGAATGGAAACATGCTCTATATCTCTTAGAGTTCATCTGCTTCTTAACTTACTCCCTACTCACAGTCATCTGTTGTGTCATCACAATCTGTTGCCATAGGAGTAATTGTGATGTAAAAAACTGAGTATTATGACCTTAGGTAGGGAGAAAGCAACAGGAATAGATGAACTCTTCAGGAGCAAAGATCCCATTTTCATGCAAATGGCCTCAGTAATAAATAATGAGGAGGAAGAATACAGAACTAATGTGAAATACAAGCAGAACTGTGTCCAAATATTAAGTGTTGTTAAAGCTGTCCTAATGGTGTCAGCTGCTCTTTAAATTATGATTTAATAATTGGTCTGAGAGAAGCACAGTGAGCCATATTTCACTTGCAGGTGCATAATGTCCCTGTGGAGGCGACATGTAAGCTACCAATAAATTGCACAACTATTACTCCACATTGTGAGTGTGTACACCCCTTAAACCATGTGTACAGTTAATGAACAAAAGCACCTAGGTTAAGTGATTTGCTCAGGGTCACACGGTTAGTAACTGGTTGTGGTATGACTAGAACCTGGTATATGTTCCCTACTTTTCAAGCCTGTGCTGTAGCCAGTAGACCATGCTGTTTTTTTGGTCTGTGGGTCTGTTTGTGTTTATTTGATCTAGTAGTTAAGAATGTAGAGCAATGAACCTTGAGACTGATGTTTGAAGTACTCTACAGTCATTCACTTGCTTTGTAACTAGTGGGAAAGTCAGAGAATTTTCAGATACACAAGCATGCCCAAGACTCGAAGGACCCACCCAGGCAAAAAAAAAAAAAAGAGCCCTGCCTCTCCACCAAGAATGCCATGGGTCACTGAACTCTCATACTACCCCCCTAGTATGCTGCTCAACACCTCAAATCAGCATGGCACAGTTTGCTCAACAGTCCCTTCCGAAATATGTTGCCAGTTGCTTTAAACATGCACCACGAGAAATGCTGCTGGATTCTCAACCCTCCAAACATGCTGTTGGCCTATCAAAACTCCCCCAGTCACTCAGCTGTGCATGACAGAGAGTAAATTCTATCACCCATAGGCTTAACTTCTATAGTGTTGTTCCTCTGTGACTGTGCAACAGTGCCTGTGCTGTTTTCTTAATCCTTTTCCTTTGTGTTAACATTTTGTTTTGCATGCACAGTTTGGTTCTACCACCTGCAGTGTCTTCTCATTTCCCTAAGCCTCTCTTTAATTGCTGGTGAAGTATTTCCTTGCACACATGTAGCATGCCCATGTGGAGGCCCATGTTTCCTGGCACATTATAGTATGGCACCTCTCTCCTTACTTATGGCATGCCGTCAATGGCAACACTTTCCCAGCACTACCTGCCTTAACTCCAGTGTATCATGTCTACTCCCAGTCCCATGTCACTGGCATGGCAGTGATGAAAGGAAGCCCAAGAAAGTTTAATTTTGTTCTCAATCAAGTTTTTTTTTTTCCCTGACCAGGTCACTTCATCCTCCTCCAGTCCTCTGGTGACCACTAATCCCTTCTGCCACTAGCCACACCACTTCTATCACCTCCCATAGTTCCTTCCCTCATGGCAGTAATCTTTGGGGGAGCAATATCCCTGGTGACTTACTCTGGATCCAGGGCAGTTGATGAGCTTCTAAGGAAGGGGTCCCATGCAGATGGACCCTGGCTGTTTCCGCTCTCCCCCTCCCCCATAGTACTGGCCTCTCATCACACTGTGGTGCCTGCCATAGCCACTGGGAGCCTCAACAGTCTATAGTATCCCCTGTGGCTAGAAGGAGATACTTTCAGAGCCCTACCACAAGGGTCATTAATACAGTAGAAATGTATTGCCGACTCACTTAACTGAGAATGTGCTGTCAACAGCAACACTTCTCAATCATTATTCACAAATCTGTCAGCATCCTAGGTTTATTTCCAAACTGGTGTCTCCAGCCTCAGAACACAGCAAGCCACCCACTGGGACATCAGGTGCCCCCTTATGAAAGGTTTATTTAACCTTTATCTCTCCTTCATAGTTCATACTACACAGACTTCAAACCTTACCTGTCAGATAAGTATGAATACATTTTATTGTGTGACTAACTGATGAGGTATAAGTAGGTAATACATAGGGATGTCTGCCACGAAACATATTGACTATGGGAGAGCTGCCTGACCTTATCATCTTACAGGGAAACTACCCTACCTGCCTTTGGACATATATTTATTTGGTTACTGAAAATTGGTAACCTGGAAAGGCACGATGAACAAAGGCTCATTTCTAGGCATGATCCTGGGGGAAAGGAATAGGGAGACAGAATATAAAAATCATACATGGAAGCAGAGTGCAAATTTGTAGATTACATAAAGTAGCAAGGTGCAGCAATAATCCAATAAGTAAGAATAAATTCATACTGTAAAACCTTGTACAGACTAGATTATAAAGCTAGGTATTGGTACAGTTGCATGAAGGTTACGTACAGGAGAAAACGTGGTCACATCACCTAAAACCAGGACAGGAGCAGGAAGGGAAGTAAGAGATCTGAGTTGGCATTTTAGGAAGAAATGAGAGGGGGAGAGGGGGGGAAGGTGCAGGGGAGATTGCCCCAGATGGTAGGAATATGAGAGGAGAAAGATTTCCCAGTAACCGAGTGGGAGTGTGGAATGGTGAATGTACAAGAGTTGTGAGAGTGAAGAGCATATGAAGCAGGTTGAATAGGAAAGAGAAGAGATAGAGGGCAGAGAATCATATCAATATTTAGACACAGGGACTAAGCAGTGATTTTTGGGCAGACTCAATGGCCTTGGGTCTTTTTCTGCTGTAAATTATTCTGTTTTTCTATCTTCTCAGTTCCTACTAAGTGACATAGAATGATGCTGCCTGCTGCTCTCAGAGCAGCACTTTGTTTGACTCACTCCTTGGGCTAGGATTCATCACTATCAAACAGGGGTTCTGTTACTAGGGTACAAAGAGTTTTGTGCAGCTGAGAACTGTTAGAGAACAGTGTGGACAGCATCGAAAAACTGGTGGGGCAAGTGCAGTGTCTAGAAGAACAAGATGGAAAGAGATGGAGAAAGAGGCCTGAATATTCAAAAAGCTTGTGCATGGCACAACAGGGATGCACCATGCGCAACCCACCAGTGCACCTCGGCATGGTATTCAAAGGGGCAAGTTGCGATGCACAACTTCCGATGCACCAGGGCACATTAGTAATGTATGCAGCACAAGTGCAGGGGGTGTGCTCATGCATATGCGGCACATCCCAATATTCAGCCCGGGATGTGCATTGCATATCCTGGCACATCTCCACCTTGTGCCGCTCAGGAGGGTGCAAAGATGTGCCTGGGAAAACCAGAAACAAATCCTGGCCACCCACAGGTGAGCTGCCATATTGTAGGGCATAACACAGCAGCCGCCATCCATGAGTGGCCACCCGCCTACCCAGAATACTGTCCGCAAGCGCCCTGCCCTGGGAGCATTGTGTCCCCCCGCCCAGTCACCCGATCATGGGCATAAGTATCATAAGGTTCCTTGGTGGTCCAGTGGAACCCCCCCAATCACCCGATCGCAGGCATATGAAGAAGTTCCCTGGTGGTTCAGTGGATACTCCCCGCCCCATCACCTGATCATGGGTATATGTATAAAGAAGATCCCTAGTGGTCCAGTGGAACCCTCCCAATCACCCGATTGTGGGTGAAAATCACAATAGAAGCCCTGGTGGTCCATTGGTACCCCCCTCCCCACCAGCCCACTGAGGTCCCCCACCACCCAGCACCCCCTGTCATCAGCAGGCAGCAGCACCCTGCCTGCATGCCACCTGTCTGCCTGCCAAATTACAGCGTACAGTACGGTCTGTACACCTATTGCGTGGACCAATGGGCATGCAGACCATACTGTACTACACAGGTCTGATATGTGAATGAATGCATCATTCGGTGGGTGGATGGGTGGCACGCAGGCAGGGTGTTGCTGCCTGCTGATGACAGGGGGTTGCAGGTTGGCGGGGGACCTCAGTTGGTGAGGTGTAGGGGGGTACCACTGGACTACCAGGGTTTCTATTGTGATTTCCTCCCACGATTGGGCGATGGGAGAGTTTCCACTGGACCCCCAGGGATCTTATTTGAACGTATGCCTGCGATTGGGCGATGGGGTGAGGAGGTATCCACTGGACCACCAGGGAACTTCTTCATATGCCCGCAATTGGGAGATGGGGGGTTCCACTGGACCACCAGAGAATTACTTACTACATATGCCCATGATTGGGCGATGGGGGTTTTTCCACTGGATCACAAGGGAGTCTGAATTTACTTATGCCCACGATTGAGCATACCGGAGCCATGGGACTGCAGGACGTCGGTCCCCAACAGCTGCCCACCCACCCAGAACACTGTTCACAAGCGCCCTGCCCTGGGAGTGTGGTCCCCCCCTACCCCATCGCCTGCCTGATCATGGGCATAAGTATCATAAGGTTCTGTTGTGGTCCAGTGAAACCCCCCCCCCAACAGTCAATCACGGGCATATGTAGTAAGTAATTTCCTGGTGGTCCAGTGGAACCCCCATCACCCATTCACAGACATATGAAGAGGTTCCCTGCTGGTCCATGGGATACCCCCCACCCCATCGCCCGATCACGGGCATAAAAATAAAGAAGATCCCTGTTGGTCCAGTGGAAACTCTCCCAATCATCCAATCGTGGGAGGAAATCACAATAGAAACCCTGATAATGCATTCTGAATTTACTTATGCCCATGATCGGGCATACCAGAATGGGGAACTACCATGGAACTGCAGGGTATTGATCCCTGATGGCTGCAGTCTGGCAGGGCACCAGACGCAAGTCACCGGGGATTGGTGCAGCACATGCAAATGGGGCTGCAATGACATGCAAATGGCCCCATTTGTGCCTTGCATACAAATGGTCCCATGGCCTCATTTGCATGCCCCATGCTGAATATTGTGGGTGATGCATCTAGTGCAAATGCACTTGCACTGGTGCATCCACCTGCTCCTGTTCCCTGTCTTGCGCTGCCATAGTGCCACTGTGCCATGTGCAGTGTGTGCGCCCTCAGTGCCATATTAAATGGTGCTGAGCCATGGCGCAGCAACGTTGAATATCACCTGGTCCATACCCCGGTGCAGCCCAGTTGTGCTGCTCCCAGGCTTGCACCCCTGCCTGACGCAGTCTGAATAGCCAGGCCAGAGAGTAAATGGTTCCAATCATGAAAGTAAAGAAGAATCACTCCCTCACTCCAATATCACCTTGCAAGCTGTCCCTGCATGAGGATCCCATCCCCTAAATAAATAAATCTATAGGAAATTCCAGGAGGGCTGCTCAATTGGAGACTACCTTTACACCCTCTGAGTCAGGCACTGGAGGACCTCTAAGTCAGTAGCTACAGTCACCTATAGTAACTGCCTACTGTTATAAAAGTCCCCCAGGAACACTATTAAAAACTAGACACATACTGTAACTAAAGTGTGGATATCCCATTTTGCAAAATTCTAAATAAATAGCTACTGTACATGCTTGAAACTGACTAGAGCTACTTATTCACTGTCTGTCTTCAAAACAAAGTTATTTACTCTCTCAATGCTTCCATTCCAGAATCTGTATAACTGGATACAAAGCATGACCCCTCTAAAAACAAAAGGTGCATCTCATTTTAACTTACAGGGTAAAAACCCTCTCATCTGGCAGGATGGTCGCCTGGATAGCAGCTGGATTTTACTACTTCAAGTAGAATATCAAGGTAAATGCACTTGGGCACCTTGAGGTATGTGTATTTCAGTGTAAGGGTAGGTTTGTGGATCCATGTTAAGGCTGGCCGAAATTTATCTTCTGCCAGTGAAATTCTGGCAAAATTCCAATTTTTGCTTCCATGAAAGTTCACAAAATTTCCACAAGAATTTTTTGAAATTTCACCAGAATTATTATTTTGAATTATTTCCATCTGATTTAAACAGGATTTGTCCACATTACACCAAATGTGACATGATTACTTTGCTAAGGTCCGCACAGAAGTTCACCTTGTTTCAGATCTCTATAGCTAAAGGTGATTGAGTTAAAAGCCTCCAAACTTTCAGAAATTTTTTACATTTCATTTCGCAATTATGTGAACTAGAAGTATTTGTCCAAACTGCACCAGTTTTGGTAAAATGAGATTATCCAAAGCCATACAGAAATATATCAGGTTTCAGATTGCTATCTTTATAAGTGACTGAATTATAAGCCTCCAAACGTTTGGACATTTTAAAATTGCATTTCAAACCTATGTAAACTGCAGAATTATAAGCCCCTATAACTTTAAAACCAGAGAACAGAATATCACAAATTGTGTTAGGTTCATTCACCCTAAATATTAGGCAATGAGGCTACCACCTTGGCTCAGAAACAGAGCATTGTGCTGCTATGCTGCCATGCTGATACCTAGGATCAGAAGCAAGCCTGAGAAGTCACGTTGGGAGGCAGGCCATGGCCAAGACAGCTTCCTCTCAGCAGTTCATTTCAGTTGAAAAGGGTTGGCAATTGGTTCCACCAGCACAATGCCCCCTGTGACTGATCCTGGGAGGTTGCTGCTGTCACAGCAGAAGCTGTGGCTGTGCCTGACTGACAGAGATACCACTCCTGCCAGGGGAGATAAGAGGGAAAAATGATGGAGAAAAATCTGGTAACCAGCTGAATCATGGCTGGCTTCAGTCTGGTCAGGGTATATCTCTGTGAACAAGATATATCCCTGAGAGATGAGCTACCGACTGGGAGAAAAACCAAGATGGAAAAAAAGAAGCTGTGTGTGTCAACTCTAATCTCTTGGTTAATATCTGGGCAAGTTATAAGCAGCCAAAGATTCCAAAATAACAACAGTAATTAAAGTTGAATTTCAGGAGCGTTTGTGAAATTGTGGAATGTTGTGACACTTTTAACAAAACCATGTTCATACATTTTACACAGTCATACACTTCTCTTGTCACTGTAGAGGAAGACCATCTCCCTCAAGGACACTGTTAAACTAATAAAGAGTCTCCCAAACCAGGGTAACCCTGGTTTTGACAGTCTCTTCCCTGTCCTGCTCAAGTTCATCTCCCATGCTATGTCTAAACCCCTCACTTTCATTTTTAATCTGGCCCTGTCCACCTCCTCCATGCCTGACCCCTGGATATCTGCTAAGGTAGTACCCATTTTCAAAGCCAGGGATCACCACTCTTCTGATAACTATAGACCTATTTCTATCCTCCCCCATCTAAGCAAACTACTTGAAAGAATTGTCCACCATCAACTGCTGGAACACATCAAGAAGCACAACCTCATGTGTAGCTAGCATCATGGTTTTTACATCATCACAGCACCATCTCTGCCCTGGCACTCTACTATGACCACGTCCTTACTAATACAGACCAGGGTGCACTACCAGCTCTGTCTTCATGGACCTGATAAAGGCCTTCGACATGGTCTACCACACCATCCTCCTCCTCTCCAAACTGCACCAGCTTGGTTACTCTACTGAGACCTTTAATTGGTTTATGAGTTACCTCTCAGGCCACACCCAAGCCGTGTGCATTGGTTCAGCCATTTCCCTTCCCTGCTAGTCTCTACTGGAATCCCCCAGGGCTCTATCCTGTGCCCCCATCTTTTTTCCATTTTTGTCCATTCTCTCTCCCCACAGACAGCCTCAACTGTAACTCACTCTTATATATGAATGATCTTGTCATCTTTCATAGCGATAAATACATCTCTTGCATTTCTACTGTCCTCACCCAGAACTATGGCTCTGCCCATAGTTGGTTCACATCTAATCTGCTCTTGGTTAATAAAAAAAAAAAAACAAGACCATGCTAGTTGGGTCTAAACCCTACATCATCAAAATTCATAAATTGTGCTCCCCCTCCAAATATTCTCACAGGATAGTTTGGTCCTAGAGAATGCTGCTACCTTCAAATACCTGGGGGTAACACTTGACCCAGCCTTCTCCTTCTCAGACCACATCAACCTTGTAGTTTGCAGGGTTAATCAAAAGTTAGGAGCTGCCTATCATTTACAGCACCTCCTAACCCCAGAGGCTCAACTACAGTAGCTATCATCCAAGGTAACTTGCTCCCTATCATTGATTACTATGTCCCATCTATTCACGTGTGACCTCCTCCCTCTGTGCCAGGCTCACATCAATCTACAACAGTGCTTGCCACTTTGCTCTCTTGGCTCCATTCTCTAACCATCACTGTGTCCTCTATATCTCGTTAGAGTGGCTTCCCTTATAAGGACGTTATGGCCTTGCCTTAGGTCACGTTGTGGACAGCACCATTAAGTGCAGGAATGTGTCATCTTTCTCATCCCTCCTCAAGATCATAACCCTACCCAGAAGCCTTTGGTCATCTGCTGTCCCTCCACTCAAGGTCCTGAGACTGTCAACCACATGGGAGAGAAAACCCTATCCATTGCAGCCCCCACTCTGTGGAACGGTATTCCTGCACCCCGCAGGTATCCAACACTCATCTCATCTTCAAATCTCACTTCAAAGCCTGACTTCTGGTGGAGACCATTGCTGATGCTTGCCAGGTTAATCCCCTTCCCCTCCCTTAACTTCTTGGACCTTCTCTCCCTTCCATCTCCAACTACCAGCCACGTTTTGTGGGATTAATTTTCATTTCCCTGTCATCTCATGCTTCTAATGCTTGTCTTACTCTTTCTCTATGTGAACCTGATAGGTATGTTGGTGGGGGTGGAGGGAGATTGTTCCTCATCATTATTTGTACTAAGACCTGTAACTGTATCATGGTATGTCAAAACTTAAATACGTAACTATGTTTACTTCTGTGTTTTGTTTAATTGTCCTAATGTTATTTTGACTGTATGTTGTCGATCAATGCCATCTCAATGGCCCAGGTCATGCCTGAAAATGGTCCCTCAGATCAGTGCACTTACCCGGTTATCAATAAACAAGTTAAGGCTGGGTAAAGTGGCAATAAGGTGGCATTCATAGGAGGCTCCATAGTAAAAGAATAGTGGTCCCAAGTGTCAGGCCACTATCTTGAGACATGACCCATGAAGAATAGGAATAGACATCATTGCCAGGGTCCTGTGTTTTCTGCAATTCTGCTGCTGCAGCAACTGGCACAGAAATAAGCCTCTGCAGCAAAAACAGCATTTTTTTGATATAGCAACAATGGCCGTCACCACTGAAACCCCCAACTAAATGGCTAAAATGATTGTGAACTAGCTTAAAATTGCATTAGTGTGAGTTGTTGTCAGCTCCATTATGCATCTATCCCCCTTGTGTTGCAGTAGTCAGTTGGACCACACATTTCCAATCCACTGGCACTCATATCTAAAGCTTATGACCATTATGGCCATCTACAAACACTGAGAGAACTTCAGGAAGTCTATTTCATGAGAATGAATGGTGGTTCTATTTTCTAATTGCAGAGCTGTTGAATAAAAAAAGTATTAGTAATAGTGTGGCTCAGGTTGTGCTTTTTTGGATCCTACCACTATCTGTCAGATAGTACTGGTATCCTACCTAGGATCCTACTAGAAGTCCTAGCAAAGACAGATATAGGATCCATTGTCAGACAGCAATGGATCCTAGTTAGGATCCAGGGGTCATAGGTCAGATAGCAATGGATCCCAGTAAGGATCCAGGGATCCTAGGTAAGATCCAGAGATCCTAGGTCAGGTAGTTAGGGTCTGGGATCAGATAATGATGGATCCTAGGTCAGATCCAGGGATCCTAAGTCAGATAGTTAGGATCTGAGCTGGATCTGTTGCTAGGATCAGTAGGATCCACAACATTTGTTGCTAGGATCTACAGAATCCACAAAATTTGTAGGATCCATGCACTGGTTCCTAGAGGGTAGGATCAATGGTCAGCTAGCACTACTATCCTACCATCCAACTATCTGGCCAAATGGGAGGTATCTGTTGGTATCCTAGTTTCTAAGATACTATCTGAGCAACACAAATTAGTAATTTATGTAGACAAAAAATGAGCGGCATTCTAGACCTTTGTGTAATGTAAAATAGCCCAGCTACTGTGTATCCTCACAGTAAATCCTTACAGAGTGGGAGAAAAGAAGTTACAGAAGCCATGTGGCTTTGACACAAACAACACCACCAGTGTTGAACTGTGTCAGCAGGAGGAGTAACTAGACCAACGTTACAGCCCAAATGATCACTACCAAGTTTCAAGCAAGTGGGTGGGAGGGAGCCATTGGAGTTGCACTGTTTTGCAATGAGGCAATACTTGTCTTCTAGAAACTGGTCAGGCAGGGGGAGGAATTCTCAGGACCAAAGCAGAGGTAAACCAACACTTGGCATGTGGGAGGGAGCCATGTGACAAAACAGACTACAGTAAAAAACAAGTACCCCTTCAATTCCCCCATGCCCTACATCCAGTCCAAATGATGATGCCAGAATTGCCTTGTATTGCCTTGTCTGTGCATCTGCCATACTGCCCAGACTGCCATTTCCTGAGCCTATTCTCTGAGTAATTAGATTTTATTTTGAGGTTCTTTTGAGTTGCCAGAGAATGTAAAGCTTATCATAGAATTGCCACAGAATCACTGAAGAATTGCTCATAGCCTGACAGCATCAAGCATAAGGTCCTGTCACAGAATGTAGGTCCAGTTTGCCACAGTAAACATGGGTCCCTGATCATTGTGCACTAGCCTGAATTCTTGTAATATGCCAGCTAACCAGTAACGGTCACTGACTTAATGACTTGTGGAAGCACATGCACATGCAGCATTGTTTCTGTACGATGCCACCTGCTGACTCTTTAACAACCATATACATAACAGTGTATATTTTTACTATTTGCAAGCAGTGGCACCAAGTGATGCCAAGCCTTAATCCTTACAATTAGTTATAACTTAGGCCATCATGAAAGAAGTATCTGGATATCTTTAGTCATGATCGAACCAACGCAGTCACAGCAGTGTTTGAGGGGCCATAATGCTAGTGCAGGTAAAGTGATTCAGTAGTGGTAAGTACTTTTGTGAAAGTTGAATTTCACAAGTGGAATTCTAGTGGCATTACCTATTAAGCATCCATGAATTTTTGGGGCAAATTTTGCAAATTAATCATTTCTAAAGTATCCACAATAAATTGTAACTGCTAAACCACATTTATCCAACTTAATTAGATTCAAGGACATTTTTACTTTGGTAGGCAAGCCAAATAAAATGTACCACACATTAGCACCCACATTTACACTGTTATCCATCATTGGGAAAAAACATAAGATAATTCAGTGAAACTACTGCACAAAAGGCAACTCCTGTGACAGAGGTTGAAGGTCATAGAAAATATGTCTTGGGTATGCTGCTTGTAGATATTTGGTCTCCAGGAAGAGGATGAGAGGGGAAAACTCCAAACAATTTATTGAAACATGGGCGATTAAAGAGCTTCATTTACCAGAGCAGGGTGGCAACACAAAACTGAAAAAGCTTATCAAATTATCCCCCCAAAGGTCAGCTCTAAAGAAATGATCTGGGGTGGGGGGACAGCACCAAGGTGCAATGTTTAAGGAGACAAAAGTTGTTAATTACCCCAATCTGTCCTACAGCACCCATCTGCATAGGAAACAGATTGACAATGTTCACAGGGACTCTTATGACAGCTAATCTGCTGGTGCTCAACAGCAACAACACTAACATTTTCTGTGACCTGAAGGAAGTGGCAAAATTTGCATTAAAGAAACAGTCAGAGCAGCCAAATCCTGCAGAAGAGGACATGGACTTGGCAATGGAGAATGGATCTTGCTCCAGTATGTAGTCTTCTATCTGCCTGGGAGTATTGTGGGTTTGGAGGTTATGGGGAAGGGGTTCCTTGGGGGTTGCTGAATTTGACTTTCACTGGACTGTGCCACACTTATAACATGGTGCCTTTACTACCACATGTTGGCTCTAGCCCTCCTGTGGCTCCCTCTCAAATTCTACGACTCGATACAAGTTGAATTACTATGTTTAAAAAGTTTAGCGGTGACATAGTTTGCATTGCTACCCAAGTTTGGACAATATCTATTTTCTTATAAGGGTGTTGTGATGAAAATTTACATGCACCTTGCTAACAGGTTTCTATACCCTGTTCCACTGTTGCACTGTTATTCTAATTTCTATAACAGCTGTATATAAAAATTATCTAGCTGTTTCATAACTTGTTTTCTGGTGAATGCTCCCATAAGGTACTATATTAAGTTTTACTCTATCATTTGTGCATCAGAGTCTTTGCCACAATTCTCTTACTCTGAGCTTTCTGAGCACCCTTTATTCTAAGGCTAGTCCTAACTTCTTTCCTCTTACTTCTGTTTCAGTGGCCTGAACTACTCACTCTGGTAGTGCCTCCAGTTTCTCCATGGTTCAGCACCCCTGATTGTACCCCCACCTTGCAGACAGCAGCATATATGTAGGTACATGTACTAACATTAGGGCAGAGACACTTATCGTATAAGCATAAGTTTCAGGATCTGTGTTCTACTCTATTTTTCTAATGCATATTATGCTTTGCAAATGTATCTTAGTTCTAGGAGATGTTTTCTATTATATTTTATTGTATAATCATAAGTTAGGCAACAGTGCCATCTTTAGTGCTTGTACACAACTATAACTGCAAGTGACCTTGGACACTCATAACAGACCCTATTGTTCAGCTATCTTTGCAAGCTAAGCAACTTCTTATGTTAGTTAGGATGGTTACTCATGCCACCTGTTACTGTCCAAATGCATATTTTTTTTGTATCTTCTTTCATAGTTACCATGACAATTATCGGGTATAAGACCTCTTGTAGCACGTAGCTTCTCTGAGACTAGAGACTGCACCTACGTAGGTAAGGAAAACTGTGAAAGCTTTCCCAGTGTGTATGCACAGTTGGTAGTAAGCCTATATTATCTTTTGCCTGTAATAAATTACATTTATTACACATGCACCACTTGTCTATTGTCTTTTACTTTGTGCCATTCCAACAAGAACCTGTGAAAGGTAATTTTATTACCCAGTTACATTTGGTGACCATGTGCAGGTTGAAACTTACAAAGTGAGGACTCAATTTAGGTCTAGCAGACAAGTGATGCTATGTATGCAAGTGTAATTAATTACAGGCAAAAGAATATCTACCAGCTGTGCATACACTGGAAACTGTTCTCTTACCACATAGGTGCAGTCTCTAGTCTCAGAGAAGCTATGCTAAGTCTTACTAATGTCATGGTAATATAAAGCACATACATAAAAAATATGCATTCAATTTATTTTGAATGTTGAGTAGTGTAGTGCCACCTTTGCCTACTTGGACCTACTCATGCTTACAGAGGTAGCGATTGTGGCGGACACATTTCGTGTTGGTCTCGGGCATGGCTGCCCCACACTGGACCCTTTTACGCTCCCTCTGCAAGTGACAGTGTACCGTCTTGGCCTCACCATTCACCCACCGGAGACCGGAAAGTGGTTGGTGATGGTGCCATGAATTTTCCCCAGTTCTCTGACTGCTTCTTTGTTTGTCTACCCCTTATTTGTTATGTCTGATCTGTGCACAGAACTGAGACTCAAGGTCTCAAACTACCTCACATCCCATGGCAGATGGACAGATTTCACGCTGGATGCAAAATCTGGAGACAAACCATTGCTGCTAATATCTGACCTATACTTAGCGTCCAAGCAAACAGCCAATAAATACAACCTTAAAGGTTTTTTTGTTGTGGCTCTACATACCACTGTTGAGAGTCTCACAGCAAGGTGTGCCTCCCTTGAATTGCAAAATGCATCTCTAAAAAAAGAGATGGGCTTCCAGGCATCAGAGTTACAGAAAAAGGAACAGAAACCAGCAGAGGAGAGATAGTCACTTTATAGTGCCAATAACAGACTGTTGCATTGTACTGCACAAGACTCAGAGCGAGAAATTTGTATGTTGAGAGATGACTGTGAAAGGTTAAAATGTGATAAGAAACGGTGTATTTAAATGATATTTTGAGCTATATGAATGAAAGTTTGAGAGAGGAAAATGTTGGGTTGAAAGAAGAGTATCAGAGAGCGAATCATTAGTTGGAGAAAGAGCTTAGGGAAAACATTGAATTGGGCACCACATACAGAGTGTTGCAGCATGAGATTGAGAGAGGTATTGAGCAGGGCACTGCGAGAGTTTACTACGAGAAGTGTAAAGAAAAGATGGCAAAGTTGCGCCATCAATGGAAGGTTCTTACTAGCCATGTTAAGGTCATGAATGGGTTTCAGTATACACCCATTGACATTGTGTCATCCAGTGATTACGACTCTGACTTTGATGATGAGGCATGTCACGTCACGCAATAGTCCAACCCCCGTATTGCTGTAACTCCCTCCAACCATCCCCAAGATGGCACCGACGTCGGCATGCACTCCGCGTTGCCACATCTGCACAAACATAGCAGAAGCCAAGTACAATGCCAAGATGGCAGCCCCAATGACACAGGCAGATGGTCTGCATTCCATGGTGTGCCCCTGCTTGCTCCCCTCACCAGGGAGGACTCAGTGGAGGCATGCAGCCTAATTCAAGAGGCTATTAGCAACATCACTGGACCAGAGGACCAATGGAGTGCCATCCAGGACCAAACTGACAGAATGTTTGCCAACACTGTCAGTCAGGATTATGCATACAAGGCAGTCACTGATGTGGCAGTGGAAGCTGCACCTCATGGTGCCATGGAACATATTGAGTTTAAAGTGATTCCTTATACTTCCAACCCCATACAAGTAGGTCACTCTGTCCAGCAAATTGCCCAAAGTATCAGACAGATGGGCCCAATTGACAATTTCAGTTGCCATTTGGAGAAGGTACACTCCTTCTGTGAGAAACTTTCTCTCCAACCTGAGTATCAGGTTCAAGTTTTGTGACAGATGATCAAACCAACCCTCTGGGCCAAACTCCCAGAGACAATCCACAACTGTGACACACTTGTCTACATTGACATTGCTATGGCCCTCATTGCTGCAAACTCCCTGGGTGTCATAGGAGCTTGCTTGGCCTACAAGGTTAAGTAGAATGTGAAAGAAAGCCCCACAGCCTACCACCAATGGTTCTGGCTCACCTACGAAACTGGTAAAAGTCTAGCAGGGAACTTGCAGACCGAGCCCAGATTGAGTATAAGGATTTGTACATCTGGAACATGACTCTGACCCTGCCAGAAAAGGTTGAACTAAGTGTCTACCCGAATACCGATTCTTTGGCCAACATCCTCACAAAAATGGAGCATGCCTATCAGGTTTACCTCTGCAACCTTGTTTCCGGTAAGACCAACAAGGCTGCCATGATTCAAACTCCAGCAGCACAGGTGGCTGCAGTACAGCCTACCTTCAACATGCCTACCCACTATATCATGTAAGGCAATAACCAGAAAAAAGGTGATCCTTCTGACGACAAGCAGTTGCACAAGGTGGGGGGGGGACCGGAACTATGAAAACAACAGAAACAGAGACAGAAGCAATTGTAAAAATCTAAATGCTCAGTTCAATAGCCAGAACTGCAGTGGCCCTAACTATCAAAGCCTAGAAGATGAGAATGAGACCCTTGGCAAACTGCTGGAGGAAGTCCGTGCTGAGAGCGGCTAAGCCTATGCGTACCATAGCAGCCCTCGCTGTTGCCACTGGACAGCCATGCTACCAGAGGAATCCTTTCCTGCCTTCAGCTACCAAACAAATGAATAGCCGAAGGAAGAATTATTTTGTGGCATCAGCTACTGGACAGGGCGATGCGACGACCAAGGAGAAAACATCTGTGCAGGCCACTGTCGCACCTGTGACATCACAAGTACATCTGTATTCTGTGCAAGACATACAGGAGGCCCAGATAGATCCTGGAGGCCTCAGATTTCAGGAACAGGATGATGACGATGATTCTGAAAATGCAGATTGAAAATTACAGGCCCCAGTCTGGATTGTGAGTAACTTGCTTGTTGACACAAACAGACGGCCTTGTGTAGAGGCCACAGTTGGAGGCCACCACATTATCATGCTCCTGGACACTGGAGCAGCCATGTCTGTCCTCCATGATGAGGACCCAGTCTCATCTGGCTGGACTACTGTCTGGAAGACCAGTGCCCAGGGTGTAGATGATACCCAGCTAAACACCTACTGATCTGTTCCTTTACCTGTGGTAGTAGGCTGTCTCAGGGCTAATTTTGTTTTTGACCTCATGGTATTACGTCATCACCCCAGCATATTGGGAATTGACTTCTTAGTACTGCACAGCTGTGTAGTGGACCTAGCCAATAGGCTTCTCCTTCAGATCAAAGGACAATGTCATGCTGTCATCATTCCAAACTCGCACATGGTGGCAGCCATCTCCCATAACAACAAGGAGTATGATGTCATGACTTTGTTTAAGAGTCATGACTTGTTTTCTGAGTTTGCACCCTAGCTACAGAAACACTTCGACATGTTTTCCACCAACAAACACAACTGTGGTAGGATGCACACTACCCTTGAAATCACAGGACCCAAGCCAGTGAGGCAGAAGCAGTATCCATTTCCTACTGAAGCCTTGCCCTCAATGAAGGAGACTATCCAGTCACTGCTTCAACAAGGAGTTATTAGGACCTGTGTCTCCACTGTCAATTCACCTGTTTGGACTTTGAAAAAGCCAAATGGAGCTTGAAGACTCACAACTGATTACAGGAAACTTAATCAAGTTACCCACAGTGCTAAAATGCCTTCAATCCTGGCCCATGGCCTACTCCACACAGGAAAGCCCCATGATTGTGCACTCCAACCTCTTGACTTACCTGAGCCGAGATCATTCTTACTGGCTACACCAGATGTTTTTGAGGATACCACGATGTATTATGTCTTTAAAGACGGCTCCGCCTCCTATGTAGGTGGAGAACAGGTAGTAGGATTTGGGGTGCTCATTTTAGACAAAGAAGGCAATTTCAGATGCGTTTATAGAAAATGCACTGTTATCTCCTCACACTATGCTGAACTGGCAGCTGTGGCCTGTGCTTTGGAGGTCATACCCCATGATGACAAGGATGTCATCATCTTTGCAGACTCCAACTGAGCTCACCCCTTACTGAGTTTTTACCATTTTGGGAGAAAAATAACTTTACATCCTCTGATGGCACACCTGTCAAATACAGGGATCTGAACAGCTAATATTCTTCAAGTGAAACTACCTCTGGCTGGAAGCTGCAATACTGAACATAGGATTTGCAAGAAAGCGAGTTGTGCTCACAACAGAGGGAGGTGAACTTTACAATTGTCTTTAGTTTGTAGCAGATATTCTGCAGGTGGAGGCTACTTCTAACTGAAAGGTGAAATAAGGAACTTAGAATTGTCAGGAAAAGACAGTCTTTCAAGCAACAGAGGGAGGTGAATCTAACTTTACGTTTGTTACAATTCTTAAGATTTTCAGTGCAGGAAGAGTTTAACGCACAGCTGACTTATTTTGGGGCTGACTGCTTTCAGAGCACAAACCACCAGGCTGTTTTGGGGCTGGGGAGGTTTACCTGTGTCTGACTTGGATGTCTGGATTTTTCTCTATTTGATTAGCAGGGTATTTTCTCTGTCAAATTGTTGTGTGGGGCATCTTGCTGACAGGAAGGCACTCATTGCAGCGGTGGGTCAGAGCTTTTAGCTGATTATTTTGTGAGGGCACAGTTTAGGCCCAACCCCTTCCCACCCCTCACCCCACCCACTCCTGGAAATAGTTCCTTTATACCTGGGGTTCTGACATAATTTCCTTAAGAGTGCAAAGTGCATATCAGTTTCATATTCTCTCTAGCACACTGCACTAACAATATAAGCATACACATTGTATAATATATATATTTCTATATAACAAACCAATCACACACACACACACACACACACACACACACACACACACAAGTAGATAAACATGTGGGAAGTAGTGCAATGTAATGGCTGTGGGACAGCAGTCTTCCGCGCGTCTTTCTGGAGGCTGAGATGCTGACCAATTTGCAGACAACTCTCTGCCCTGAGGGAGGAAGTTGCCCATCTTCAGACCACACTGGACAGTAGTAATGGAACCTTCCCCCAGGCCACACTGGATGGTAGGAAGGGAACCTCCCCCATCCAGGCAGCACCAGAGCCACCACCACTACCTCAGAGGTTGCAAAGAAAGCACAGCAGTTGGACCACAGTGGACTCAGGGAGGGTGAGGATGGTGGAACAGAGGCACATCCAGTCAGTTGTTCCACTGCACAATCCATACACCATTCTGGGGGAGCATAGCTCCCCTATGGATGCACCCACAGAGGAGACTAAGGAGGCTGAGGAAAACTGTCACAAGGGAGGCCAACAAGAAGGAGGCAGAGGACACCACAAGGAAAGGAAACAGCTCCTGGTGGGGGACTCAATTATTAGGGGGATAGAACTGGGGGAGCAGGAAAAACTGAAGTAAGGTGCCCGCCTGGTGCCAGGGCTTGGAGGAACAGGAAGCGCATCCTCAGGATCACGAAAACAGCTGCACGGGAGTCTTAGCTGGATGTCATTGTCCACCTAGGGACAAATGACTTGGCTCATCATGAGATTAGAACAGTGCAGAAGGACTTTGTATAATTGGGGAGGGGCCTAAGACAAGTAGCACACACAGTATCCTTCTCAGAGGTGCTGCCTGTCAATGGCATGAGTGAGGCGAGGGTACTTTGCACCATGCAGTTTAATGAATGGTTGAAAAAATGGTGTGGAGCACAGGGGTTTGGCTTCATTGGGGACTGGGGTTCCACCTGGAGGGACACCAGCCTATACTGGCAGAATGGTCTGCATCTGTCCAGGAAGGGAACAAGTCTTTTGAGCAATTGGTTTAAATGCTTCATTTGCAAGCTTTTAAACTAGTCAAGGGGGCAGGCACTGATAACCAGCAGGAAAATCCCAGCCTTTCCCTACAAAACAGGGTACTAAATGAGAAAAAGACTGAGGTATAAAGGTCAGTGGGGGATGCTGCAACAGAAGGTAAAGCCATCAAAAAATGGAGAGCAATGAGTACCAATGCCCGTAGTCTGAGTAACAAGCTTCCTGAATTAGTGGCCTTGATGGAGGAGGAACATCTGGATATCATGGCAGTCACAGAAACATGGCACACACAAAACCATGACTGGAGACGTAAACATACCAGGATACACTCATCTACAGGAGGGACAGGGAGGGTAAAGAGGAGGAGAAGGAGTAGCTCTTTACATAAGGGAAGGAATCAAAGCAACAGAACAAAAGGGAAAACAGGAGGAGAAGAAGCACTGTAGGTAAATTTAGAACCCGGCAATGGCACCACAATCTTCACAGGGTTATACATAGACCTTCTCAGGGAGGAAATGGACAAGGAAATGATAGAAAGTATACTTAGAATGGCAGAAAAAGGAGATATTGCTGATGGGTGATCTGAATATGCCAGATGTTAACTGGAGTGCAGTTGCAGCAGCCACTTGAAGGTGGAGTTATTCTAGATGCACTACAGGGGCATGCCTTAGACAACTAGTGTTGGAGCCCACTCAAGAGGGAGCAATCTTAGACCTGGTTCTCTCAAATGGAGATGAAGAGAGGATCACAGATGTAGAAGTGGGTAGCCATCTGGGAACTAGCGACCATCGAACAATATGGTTCACAATAAACACAGCAAGAGAGTCAAGCCATACAAAGGCAAAAGTACTGGACTTTAGGAGGAGGGACTTTGCCAAAATGGGTGAGTGCCTAAGGAATGCACTAGCAAATGGGCAGGAAGTATGGGTGGAAGAACAATGGGGAATAATAAAAACTGCCATCACAGAGGTAACAAGCCTTTGTGTGAAGCAAATAAACAAAATGAAATGATGTAAGAAACCACTATGGTTCTCAAAGGAAGTGGCAGTGAAGGTTCAAGAGAAAAATAAAGCATTCAGGAAGTACAAGGAATCACAGAAGGAGCAGGACAGAGAAGTGTATCAGTTAAAGCAAAAGGAAGCTGGGAAGGCAGTCAGAACAGCAAAGGCCCAAACCGAGGAAAAGATAGCTAACTCAGTTAAGAGGAGGGATAAAACCTTTTATAGGTATATCAGGGAGTGAAGGAAGACCAAGGGAGGGATAGTGGTGCTTAATAAAGGGGAGGGTGGGCAGAGGGTGACTGTGAAAAGGCAGAGATACTAAACAAATATTTTTGCTCAGTATTTACAAAGGAAGAGGGGGAGGTATCTAAAACAAACAGTAGAAACACTCTGGATACAGAAGTTGATACCAGCCCATTTACAGAAGAAAGGGTTCTGAAAGAACTCTTAAAACTGAAGGTGGACAAAGCAATGGGGCCTGATGGGATTCATCCCAGAATTCTAAAAGAACTAAGGGTAGAATTAGTGACACCACTGACTACCCTCTTTAACAAATCATGGGAGGATGGGGTGGTACCCAAGGACTGGAGGAGGACAGATGTGATTCCCCTTCACAAAAGTGGGAGCAAGGCAGAAGCAGGAAACTACAGACCTGTTACTTTAACCTCAGTGGTAGGGAAAATGATGGAATCACTTGTGAAGGAAAGAATTGTCCAGTATCTAGTGGCCAGAGGGGCACAGGACCCAAGGCAGCATGGATTCACAGCGGGAAGGTCATGACAGACAAATCTGATTGATTTCTTTGACTGGATGACCAAAGTAGTAGATCAGGGGGGCCTGTGGACATGGTCTACCTAGACTTTAGCAAGACATTGGACACAGTCCCACACAAAAGATTAATATACAAGTTAGCCAGCCTGGGAGTGGGTCCCAAGATGACAGCCTGGGTAAAGAATTGGCTGGAGAATAGGACACAGAGAGTAATAGTAAATGGAGTCCACTTGAAGAAAGGGGTTACTAGTGGGGTACTGCAGGGTTCAGTATTGGACCGTCCTCTTCAATGTCTTTATTAGTGACATTGCAGAGGGACTGGAAGAAAAATGTCTCTTTGCAGATGACACAAAGATCTGCAACAGAGTTGATGCATAAGGTGGGGTGGAAAGGATGAGAAGGACTCTGGCAAGGTTAGAGGAATGGTCAAATGTATGACAGCTTAGATTTAATGCTAAGAAGTGCAAGGTAATGCACTTGGGAAACAAAAACCCAGGGAAGAGTACACAATGGGAGTGAGATATTAACAACAACAAAATGGAAAGGGACCTGGGGTAGTCATATCAGATGACCTAAAGGTGGGCAAGCAATGTGAGAGGGCAGCAAGGAGGACTGGGGGATACTGGGATGCATAGGGAGGCATCACCAGTAGAAAACACGAAGTTATTATCCTCTGTACAGACAACTGGTCAGACCCCATCTGAGTACTGTATGCAGTTCTGAGACCCATCTCCGCAAAACATAGACAGGACGAAGCTGTACAGAGGAGGGCAACTAAAATGCTGCAGGGTCTGCAACTGAAGACATATGAAGAGAGACTTAGGAGCTTAATATGTATAGCCTCGAGGAAAGGAGGGAGAGGGGGACATGATAGAAACTTCAAGCACCTCAAGGAATCAACAAAGTCCAAGAGAGTAGCATCTTTCAAAAAAGGTGTGCAAGAACAAGGGGCACAATTTGAAGATAGAGGGTGGCTCAGAGTAATTTAAGGAGTATTTTTCACAGAGAGGGTTGTTGGATGCATGGAGCAGCCTTCTGGGAGGTTGTGGAATCAAAACAGTGGTGGAATTCAAGCATGCATGGGACAGTCATGTAAGGCAATTCTAAGGGGTGGGGTAGGAACAGGTGAGCTGCTGGTTAACTAGGATCTGCAGCTTATCCATTAGGTAGGGAAAAGGGAAGACTGGGTGGACCAAGCGGTCCTTATCTGCTGTCAAATTATGTGTTTCTATGTTTGCGTACGTACACACCCTGACACAGCAGTTTACTCAAAAACTGTACATCCAAAAGGTAAAGGATCACTGCAAATCTGACCCTTACCATGAATTCAATGATCGAGTGGACTCACTTGCCAAAGCAGGCACTCAAGATAGGAAGACATGGACAATGACTCACCCAATAGCTGTGTCAGATATTTTCTTAGCAGCTAACACTAGGCAGAAACCAGTACCAGAATCTCCACTGGACCTTTCTGCTGCACAGAAATCTGACCCAGAACTAAAAGATGTTTTTAAATTTCTGGACAAATGAATTGAACAACCACTATCTGCTGGTAGTCCATACAAGATACACTCTGACAACGTACACTTGTCTAGTGATCAGAAGCTCATCTGGTATTGAAAAGAGGATACAGGTGACAAACTGTGGATTGCACCACAATTTTTGTGAACTGAATTCATCTATATGGTTCATGACACCTCCACTGGTGGACACTAGGAGGGGCAGACAACACCCTCCAGAAACTCAAAACTGTTGTCTGGTGGCTTGGCATGGCCAAAGTTGTAGAGCACTATGTGGACAACTGCATAGTGTGTGCCCAGAACAACCCAATTTTGGTGAAAAGAAATGCCAGATTGTTGCCCCAATGGCAAACTGGACCATGGAATTTGATACAGATCAATTTAATTGGCCCTCTCACCAACTTCAGCAAGAACAACAAGTATGCACTTGTTGTCACTGATTTGTTCTCTGAGTGGGTAGAAGCATTTCCCACTAAGATTAACAGCAAAGACAACTGCCAAGATCCTGGTGGATCGATTATTCTCCAGGCGGGGCCTACCCTTAAAGGCGGATTCAGACCAAGGAACCAGTTTTACAGCAGAGCTGATGAAACAGACACTTCAACTACTTGGAGTAGATCAGAAATTCCATATCCCTTACCATCCTCATTACTCAGGCCAGGTAGAAAAAGCCAACAGAAGAATCAAACAGATGTTATGCAAATTCATCAGTGACAATCCCAAGGATTGGGATTCCCTCTTGCCATTGCTACTGATGGCAATCAGGGTCACACCTGCAGCCACTACTCAGTGCACACCTCATGAGGTTATGACTGGTAGAGCCATGAGATTACCTGAGCACCTGTTGATTGATCTCCACACCCCACTGCAGATAGAGTATCTGTAGATGCGTATGTTGAAAAACCTCATAATGACATTATGATGACACACCTGTTCGCTACCAATCAAATGGGTAAGGCTCAACAACAAGCGAAAGCTCATTTTGATAAACATGTCGAAGAAGTCAACTGGCAAGTTGGACACCAAGTTATGCTTCTCCAATACAGACAACCAACTCATTAATTTGCCAGCAAATTGGAAGTTCCATACCCTATTGTCAACAGACTCAGCCCTGATATCTATCAGGTCTGAGTTCAACAACAAAAGAAGGCCACCGACAAGTGGTTCCATGTTAATTAGCTCAAGTTGTACAAAAGTGACTAAACCTACTTTTCCTAACCCTCTTAGGGAGGAATAGTACCCCACACTTAACAGAACGTTTCTGTTTTCTTTCAGGTACACTGGCAAGATAGGTATCTTGCACCTCCTTATCCTGGTTGAACTACTACTACTGCTACTTCCCCTGACTGAATCCCAGAATAAACCCCTATCGACTTACAGACAATGTGTAGAACATTTGCTTAGCAAACTTGAACATTCACCCCCCATAGGAGTTCATATTAATGTGCCCAATAAAATGATTACTGTTAAGGAAGGCTCAGATGCCTATCTTGATGGTATGGTAGTAGCTCCAGACAAATCCACACTTTCCATTCAATGGAAAACTGATATTAATGACTACACACTCCATGTAGTTCACTTATCCAAAGGAACATTCCACGGATGGCCCAACACAGACATATCCAAGAATGACACTCTCTCTATTTGACAGGCTTCCTCCAGACATACTGGTCATTATAACCTTACTGCTCTCATTGATTCTGCTTGGTGTGACCGCCTCACCTCTGAGGAGTCATGTGCTTTCTGTCTTCACAACTATGTAGCTGCTGAAACTTCTTTCCTGTCTGTAGTCCCACCCACAGAAGAAGAAATGACTGACTGCCCTCCCCAGGAGGAAAGTTCTCCTAGTTATTTGACCACCACTTCCTTTCCCAGTGCCCTGATTACTAATGTACAATTTATACATGCCCCAGTTATTTTCAATCTTACACATTGGAATAAGACTAAGACTGGTCTCTGTCACATGACTAATACTTCTAAATTTTACAGTATGATGCTTACAGATATTGTAGCTGCGTGTGAAACATGCACTAATGATGCAATTAGTGGATCTCACACCACTGATCATGTAGGAGCCTTTAGACCCTCTGCTAATGCTAAAGCTAGACCACACACTAAGCTTGACACTGCAAATGTTACAGGTGCAGCAGACACCGTTTCTGGCCTTTTTGGCTCAGGCATGTCTATCTGGAATAGAGCAGATATAAGTGCTATTAAAGCACAAACTCTTACTTTTCAGCAAGTTGTTAAGAATGATATCCTACCCCCCCCCACTGTTACATGGTGTAGATGGTTTACGTAAGGAAGAACGTTTTATAGTCCACAACATGCAGGAAACTGCCAATGGGTTCAATGATACTAAAAATAAGATTAGTGAACTGATTTTTCAAAGTATCAAGGAGACAGACAAGCAATATATTGCCCGTAAACTTTTATGCTCTGCTTAAGGTTCTGATGTAATTGCCACTGTTAACAATCTCTTCAGGGACTTGGAAACAGAACACATTCCAGATTTTATCCATGATAGAAGAATGGGTATAAGGTATTGTCCTCATTGCAAATCCAGTGGTTGCATTACTATTTGTTTAGCAAATTCTATTAACCTTTCTATGTCCACAGCTAGAAACCTTGGATATGTCTCATGATATCCAAACCAAGAAGCTTGTTGCTTTACTAAGACTTATTCAATTCAAGATAGCATGTTTATCACTTTCACTGTGTCACTACCCTGCTTTGATCCTGAAACATCTATTTTTGACAAATTGGCTACCATCAGTTCCATTGGACACCTTGATGATGACAACTACCGAGAAAGAACTGATTTACCCTCAGTGCTTGTCTACCATGCTGTGCTCCAAGCTAGGGTGGCACCCCACTCAAACTGTTGTGCCAAAAAAGGATATTACTACTTGTGCTGCTGTGATGTCTTTGATATTGTGAAACCCATGTGTGGGTATTCACCATAACATTTAGACCGGTCGCTTACTTTGGGTGAAGAATTGCCGTACAATCTTACTGATGCTGATGAGGATGGCAATTCCAAATCTCCAAGAGCGGCATCTTCTGTTCCTGATGCCGAAACAGCTAAATTCTAAAGCTACCTGGAAGAGGTACATCACTTCACTTCACTGCTCACCAACCAGTCCTTCTCTTGTCCCATACGTCTACAGCGATGGAGGGTACTGACTGTAAGAGTGACTTACAATTCAGGAGGGCAGTATTGTGTAGTGACAAATCATAAAGCCTTTGTGCATATGGTCAAAAATCTCATGTTATATCAGCTCTTAACTTCTGTTGTACTCCACAGCAGAATACAGTAATTGGTCACATTGTGATCACTTCTGTTCCTCTCCCTGAACCAGATGTTATTGATACTGATCTGCAATATTTGCTTGCCTTGTCTCAGTATTTGCCCGTGTTTAATGTGTACATTGACCCTTTGACTCTTTCCTTGAAATCTCTTTTAGCTAGGAAGGATTCTAATTTAATCTATATTAGCAATAATATTTCTAAGACTGGTGATGCTCTTAATGATCTTATTCATGATGGTAAGTACTGCTCTATCCAATGCTTGGTTAGAATTGACTTTTTAAAGCTTTTGTTATTATTCAAGCATTTTTAATTGTTTTTCTGATACTAACCTTTTGCTGCCTGTGACATACTCTAAGACAACACCGAGAACAACTCAAATTCCTTCACAAGGCTCACTCCTTGGGCTTGTAGAAGACTTTTTAGCTCCATCCCACAACTTTGCTGGGATTGTTACCCCTTCTGAGGCAACAAGGGGAGAATGTTATCCATGGTCCAGCACCCCTGATTGTACCTCCACCTTGCAGACAGCAACATATATGTAGGTATGTGTACTAACAATATGGCAGAGACACTTATTGTATAAGCATAAGTGTCAGGACTGTGTTATACTGTATTTCTGTAATGCATATTATGCTTTACAAATGTATCGTAGTTCTAGGAAATGCTTTCTATAATATTTTATTGTATAATCATAAGTTAGGCAACAGTGCCATCTTTAGTGCTTGTGCACAACTGTAACTGCAAGTGACCTTGGACACTCATAACAGAACCTATTGTTCAGCTATCTTTGCAAGCTAAGCAACTTCTTATGTTAGTTAGGATGGTTACTCATGCCACCTGTTGCTGTCCAATTGTGTACTTTTTATGAATCTTCTTTAGTAGTTACCATGTCAATTATCAGGGTATAAGACCCCTTATAGTATGTAGCTTCTCTGAGACAAGAGACTGCACCTATATAGATAAGGAAAACTGTGGACCTATCCCAGTGTATATTCACTGTTGGTAGTAAGCCTGTATTATCTTTTGCCTGTAATAAATTACATTTATTACACATGCACCAGTTGTCTGTTGTCTCTTCCTTTGTGTCATTCCAACAAGAACATGAGAAAGGTAATTTTATTACCCAGTTACAGTACACACTGAACCAAAGTAATCATTCAGTAAATACATCTTTTTTTCATCTTCCTCCACCCAAGTACCTTCCTGCTTTTTTCTGATAATTGCCTCTTAAGTTCTCTTTTTCCCCAATGGATCTAAAGAAGGTTTTCTCTCCCGTGACCCTCTCTGCTACTCTTTCCTTTACTGTACATCTCCTTACCATTATTCTTGCCTCTTTCAGCTTTTTTTTAATAATCCTCCCCATTTGCCTTGCTCTGCTTCCCCTTGCATTTTTGGAATGATATCTATGCTATACTTAGTGCCTTTCCCACTATTCTGGAAAACTAGAATGGCCTTTTTGTCCTTCTTGACTTTTCTCATTTATAATGCTATCAACCCCATTGCAGTTTTCTTTAATACATTCCATTTGGTTTCTCTTCCTTCTACTTCCTGTACCTCTACCAGTCTATATTGCAGTATTTCTTCTTTCTTGCCAAAATTTGCCCTTCTGAATTCTAGGGCCATGGTTTTTGAACTGGAGTGATGTGTTCTTGTAGTTATTTTGAACCACACTATACTATGGTCACTGGACCCCAGTTGTTCCGTCACCTGTACTTCTCTATTTCAGACTTTGATAGAATACAATCAAGGGTGACCCCCTCTAGTTGGTTCCCTGCCCACTGTATAAGAAAGCAGTTTGGATCACATCCACCACCTGTCCACATCTGGCATATTTAGTTCACCCACCATCACCAACTCCCCTTTGACTGATGCCTTCCTGATCTCCCTATTAAATTACATGTCCCAATCCTCCTTCTGGTTTGGTGGTCTATACATCACTTGGACTGTAATCTTCTTACCCTCTTCCATTGTCAGTTGTAGCAAAACTGCTTCTGTTCCATGCCCAAACTCCAATATCAGTCACAACCATGGCCTCTATAATTTCCTTAATGTGCAGTGCCACCCCATCTCACCTTTTTGTCTGTTTATCCTTAGGGTGAGTAGCCTGGTATGGCAAGGTCCCAGTTTTGCTTTCCTGTTTCCCATCTTTCGGCTAAGTCTAAGTGGCCCAACTTGGACTCAATCACCACTGCCTAGAGCTCATTCATTTTTTTCTCAAGGCTCTGACATTGAAGCAGCCCATCCTACAGGACCCCCATTTCCTACCCTGTCCCCTTCCACTGACCAGACCTAACATACTCATCTTCTGTATTACTCAGTTTAATTGCTGCTACTGCCTGATAAGGCTCCCAGTATTTGATGTAATCCCCACTTACCATCCCTAGCCATGTCACCCTTTCTACTCTGATTGACCCCACTAGTTGGGGGAGTGCTACCGAGATCTCACTCGCTGTCACATGAGTTCTCCTCATGGATGACCTTATCCTTAATCCCCCAAATTGAAATACCATGAAATGTATGCCTCAAGCCTCTGTTCCAATTCCTTCATCTCCTCATTAATTGGATGAAGGCCTTCCAGTTTAAATAGTCCATTGTCTCATCACAAAGCACCCCAGACTCCAAGGAATCAAAAATCTCACTGTGGAATAGCACTCCAACCAGTGGATAAATTGGAAGATTTTTAGCTTTCTTGCTTCCCCTGCCTGTGTTCTGTGAGGGTCTCTGAGAAGGGCACAGTACCAGCCACCACATTAAGCCTGAAACCCAATGTTATGAGGCTAGCCTTCACCGATCTGAATGGCCTTACTGCCAGATCATTCATCCTCAGATGAACAATAACATATGGAATCCCTCCTACTAACCTAACCAACCCTTCAACACAGATAAGTACCTTATCTGCTGTCTCCCTTAGGAGAATGCACATCACCCACCCCTCCTGATCTGTGGCACAGACCACAGTCTTGTTACCACTGTTTATAGAATCCTCGATTAAAGGTGCCCTCCTTCTAACTCTCTTTTCCAGACTGCTGTGCCTCATAGCAGGCATTGCTGCCACTAAGGCTCTGGTTGCAACAGGATGCTTTCTCCTAGGAGGGGGAGATTCATGCAGATATTTTCTCACTGGGGTAAAATGAATACTTGTTTTGATTCCAGGGCCCCTTCTATCTCTAGTAGTTGAACCTGCCAGCCCCTCTTGTTGCCTACTGCAACCTCCAGGAGGTTGCTGAGGAAGAGGAGCAGCAGAGGTCACCCCCAGTCCCCACTGTAACCTGCTCTCCTGCTAGCAATTTATAGCCCATGTCAGTGCCAGCTTGGAGTGAAGTACTGCCAACCTCCTGCAGAGCAGGTTGCCTTAACATCTCCTCACTGTACCCTGGAGTAGTGTGGGCCTGCAGCTAAATAAATCCCTTCCCTAAGTCTCTGCCACTGCTTGCTGTATATGGCTGCTCTAGCTGGGTGGTTCACAAGTCCCAAAACTTGGAGGCCTTAAAGGGCCTCAAAGTGAGCCCACCAGACTTACTGGGAGGGTCACTTCATATTTGTGTGACCACAGACTCCTTGATATCCACCACCACCCCGATATAACACATTTCTAATCTCCCTTTGTAATGCTTGAGGTACTTTAAGTAGGGTTTTGCTTCCTGAGTTACTCCCAGACAAACCCTGAGTACAAACCACAACATTGCCCCATGTCAGATAGGGTTGTGCTATTGCTTTCCAAGTTACTAACCCATAATTCCTAAGTAGTCACATATATGTACATATAAAAAATAAATACCTCTTTCACTTGTATGGAATATTTGTATGATCCAGATGCTAAGAGCAAATCAAAGGCAGATGTTATTT
This sequence comes from Neoceratodus forsteri, assembly GCA_016271365.2. Lineage (NCBI taxonomy): Eukaryota > Metazoa > Chordata > Ceratodontiformes > Ceratodontidae > Neoceratodus > Neoceratodus forsteri. The sequence goes on from CM028131.1 coordinate 780,302,908, forward strand.
CTAAACTGACAGACATATTTTACCATTATAAAATCAGTGTGGGCTTCTACTTCAGATTTTCTCTCAGAACCAGACAATCTGCCAGGAAAGCTGTTACTTAGCAACAGCAAGATGCTTTTTTAACCTAATTAAAAAAAAAGCTAGAAATGAGCAGTCCAGAAGCCCATCACATTTTGAAACAATCACAGCATCTCATAATCAACATTCTACCACAGCAACAAACCAGCAAATCCTGGTAACAAGGACCATCCCACAAAAGACACACATGCACACTCTCAAAATGTATAAATTGGATGAAAATGACATTATATGTGACTCACCAAGGAACAAATGTGGTTACCATCTGGCCCCAAAACAACATCAAGCATACAAATCCCACACCTTCCTGTAAGCAACAATGTCCTCCCCCTCAATGCACCAACAGTACACAAACAAATAAAATAAAATAAATGGAAAATGTGAACTATGCAATTTTAACTTCCCACAGACACCTAAACTCTGCTGCTGCTGCCAGTATTCTGGAAACCCAAGATGAGGTGATTCCCACATAGGTCATGTCCCTACTCTGCTGCTGACACTCCAATTGCACTTGTATAAAATCCTATTTAGCAAGCTCCCCACTGACCACCATTAAGAAAGTAAAACCATAGGGTGGAGGGTGGGTTCCGCATAAGACAAATAGAAAAATCTATGTCATCACAGCTCATATTGGCATATTAAATTTAAAAGAGTAGGAATCCGACGTATGAAGTGACTACCTTGTCATTAGTTGTTAGGCTACTCATGGTTTGGCCAAATGATTACACCAAGAAGCTTCTATTAAAATAACAAAGAAAGACAGTGAGTAAGAAAATTGAATTATTTTAAATCATTTGCAGGTTCTTTTGAGCAGCATTTGGGAGGGGCATTAGATTCTGTTGTTTGATTCTGATGCTGGCCACATTCCAGGAGCACTCCTATACAATTTAAAAAATGAAATTTAAATAAATCTTATTGTACAATGGCAAGAAAGAATGCTTGTCCCAGATCGGTCAGACTGGGACTGGACCCAGGATGCTATCCCAGCATAGTCCCAGTACACAGACAACCGCATCAAATTAAAAAAAAAAAAATCACTCCATCTCATTGGGTTCCCCACTGCCCTCCTCACCAACAGAATGATCGGCTTCCTCTCCAGATAAAAACTGTTCAAGTCTTCTCCTTAGCTTGAGACTTTTACTTCGCTCCTAGTTTCTTTTTCTCCTCCCTCGAAAAAAAAAAAAGAAAAGCAACACTGCAATCCCTGTAATGGAAAACTGAATGGGAGTGAGCAAATGCATCTGTTTAAGTCAGCACACGACCACTTAAATAATGCTCACTCGTCATTCCAGTCATTTCCTTCTCCACTTCTGTTTTTTTAAAAACACAAAAAAAAACATTTCTGAAAACTGTTTCTCCCTGTACCCTCCCTACCTTTTGTAGACATCCCTCCTACAGTTCTTTACAGCAGGGACCCTGAGTGTCCGAAAGCACCAGTGACATGGCGGAAGTTCCTTGACAGTGCTGACACCCTAACAGTTGTAGAAGTTATCTTCCTTAAACATACGAAAAATAACAGCAAAACCACAAAACAGCTAAAATGGCAACCGAACCTGATTCCACAAAGATGGAGGATGGGGGGGGGGGGTTGGAGAAAAGCCATGACACAGCCACAGCATTACCGATGCACAGGCAGAACAGCTCTACCTACTGGACAAACACAGCAAGGAACTATTTTTTAAAACAATAAACTTCCACAATAAAAAAAATACCCCCAAATAAATTAAAAACAACATTTTTATTATTTTTTAACTCTAAACACAAATGAACCATTGTAAAATAGGAAAATTACAAACAAGGGTGAGAAAGAATAAGTGCCTCAACTGGCACAATCTCAACCCTGGCTAATGTATTAAAGAAATAATGCCCAACAGGGTGAGTGTTATGATAGGATAACATCCCTATTTGGGTGTTGGATGCCCAACCATCCGAGGCAGGATGTTATCCCAGAATAACACCCACCCTGTCAGGCATTATTCCTTTAATACATTATCCAGGGTTGAGATTGTATGCCAAAAATGATTAAATCATCAAGAGAGCTGTGACCATCTCCTATTTACAGTAGTCCCTTGATACAACAAACCTTGTTATAGTGAACATTCAGCTACAACAAATGGTCATTATAGCTCCCAGTTAGAGCCCATCTTTTGTCTAGCTGACAGTGTAAAAAGCTTGTGCAACTTGCCTGAATCAGCTGACCATCATCTGTCATCATGAAGCACTCCAGCTATGTGGTGGATACAGAGTTGGCTATCCTGTACAGCTATATTTGTACAGACAGTTGGTGAGACCCCATCTGGAGTACTGTGTCCAGTTCTGGAGACCCCATCTCCGCAAGGACATAGACAGGATAGAGGCAGTCCAGAGGAGGGCAACTAAAATGGTGCAGGGTCTGCAAGAGAAGCCATATGAGGAGAGACTAAAGGAGCTTAATATGTATACCCTTGAGGAAAGAAGGGAGGGGGACATGATAGAAACTTTTAAGTACCTCAGTAGAATCAACAAAGTCAAGAGGTAGCATCTTTCAGAAAAAGAGACATGCAAGAGCAAGGGGACACAATTTAAAGATAGAAGGAGGGCGGTTCAGGGGCAATGTGAGGAAGTATTATTTCACAGAGAGGGTAGTGGATGCATGGAACAGCCTTCCTAAGGAGATTGTGGGGTCTAAAACTGTGGGAGAATTCAAGAATGCACGGGACAGACATAAGATAATTCTTGTGGGGGGTAGGAAGAAATAGGCTGTTGGTTAATTAGGATCTGCGGCCTATCCTGTAGGTAGGGAAATGGGCAGACTAGATGGGCCAAGTGGTCCTTATCTGCCATCAAAGTCTATGTTTCTATGTTTCCTTGACAAGCTGAGGGGAGGAAAAAGCCTAGCAGAAATCAAAAGGGAGACAGGTTTCTTCAAGAGCACAATCAGCTCCTGGAAGAAACAAAAACGATCGCTGAGGTATTTTATGCTGGAATGCTCAGAGGGTGATGTTTTGAAGTGTAAAAAACATTATCGTGCTAATGAGGCTGAAATTGACAAAGGCACTCTGCTGTGGTGGTTTGAGCAACAGCGGGCCAGTGGTGTTCCAGTATCGGGTTCCACACTGCAGGAGAAGGTGGAACATTTCACCAAAAACATCCATGGTGAGAGCTACAAATATCATGCATCTACAGGGTGGTTGTGGCATTTCCAAGACATCATTGGAAAAGGAAGGTCTACTTTATGGGTGAGAAGTCAAGCTGCAATGATATTACAGCCGCAGAGTTTTTCCCAAAGTTAAGACAAGTGCCGCATAATGGCGGGTACCTGTCAGAACAAATTTATAATTGTAATGAGACAGGGTTGTTCTGAAGGTACTTCCCTGATGTGATTCTGGCTAGAAAGAGTGAGATTAATGTGAGATGGGAGGTTAAAATATGTAAAGTTCAGGTGACCCTCTTGTTTGCTTCTAATGCCATAGAGACTCACATCAAACCACTGTTTATTGGTAAATACCACCAGTCATAATGTTTTCATCACTGGAACATGACTTTCCTACCTGTAGAGTACACCAGCAGTCAGAACTTGTGGATGACACAGTGCATGCACACCTTTGACTACAGAAGGGCACAGGGTTATAATGTAGCAAGACATTATGCTGTAGCAATATACTGCACTGCCAGTGCAGTGCAATATATTGCAAATGACATAATTCTTGTTTTTCCGGGGGACTCTGCCACTCACACCTCCCATTATGAGGGTCTGTGCCCCCGAATCCCCCCACCTAGTATAACTAACTCCGGGGGGGAGGGTTAACACTTAATATTGCACAAAGTGCAAATGAAGAAAAAATTCCATGAGTCTTGGACTGGTAATTGAAACCTGGTCCCAAATGCACTGCTTGCCTCCCTTGTTGCCAGTGGCTCATCCCATCGAGCCACAGCAGCTGCTTGGCAGACCCTGTCCAAGCAGGATTGTTATCCTGCACTGGGAAGAGAGGGTGCACTACCACACATACTTCCTTTTATGGTTTTGCACCCTCTGACTCTTACCTACCATGCTGTTCCTACTGTACCTCGCGGTCAAGTTGTTCGCTCTAGAGCTTGTGGCTGCAGAGGCTCCCCCTTAAAGCACTCATACTCATGGATCAGTTTCTACCCCACCCACTTCCAAATCTGGGCTTTGTTCATGGGATGGAAAAATTCAGGCAATGTTCCCCTTCCTGAAGAACACAACCTCCCAGATTCAGCCAGTACATGGGACTTCAAAAACTATCAAATGAGGTTGTTGGGTGATTTGGTGGTGGCTGAGAGAGAAGCCACTGCAAGTGATTTTCTAAAGAAACTAAACTTCAGTTTTTTGCACATCTGACAGGAGAAGCATTGGCAAATGTATCTGAGAGCACGGTTGAAATCCATCCAGATACTCTCAGGGAGCCAGAGGTGGACAACATGAAAGAAGTTGTGGCAATGCCATCCATGCTGCAGTTAGTACATCCAGTCCAGTACCCAACAGCAGAGGTCATAATGGAGGAATGGCTCACCCTCAATGACACTGTGCATTTCTGTGAAGTAATGTCCAAAACAGAAATCATTGGCATTGCTCTGAACAAAGTGAACAACCTGGAACACTGAGCCATTGTATTCCAAAGAGGATTCAGGAGAGGAAGAGGACCCATTCCCAACAACAAATGGGGCAATACAAGGGCTAGAACTTTGGCTTTCCTGGCTGCATAGTCAAGAGGTGGATCCCATCAAGCTAATTCAGCTGAGACATCTGGTAACTTTTGGAAAGATATCATAGAAAAAGTAGCACAATTATTTTTTAAACTAAAGTAAATCAAGAAAATGAAGCTTTAACAGTGAACTCAAGCACAAAAGTCAAAGCACAAATATGATAGCCCTTCCATGACCCCTACCGCCTTAGAAAAACAAACCAGAAACTTTTGGTGTTCATAGAAACCATATGAACAGAAAACCACATCAAGCTCCCCACTAGCCACTTCTGAGCCGTTTATGAACCAGCACTCGGTTTAAAAAAATGAAGCCTGAAAGTAGTTTTCATATAAGACAAATAGAGAAACCTGTGGTATCTTAGCTCATATTGACATGTCAAAACTGAAATAGTAGGGACTTGACCTTTGAGGGGTCAGCTTATCACACGTGGTCAGGCTAATCAAAGCAGCATTAGTGGGGAGTGCACTAGATTTTGTTCATTCTGGTGTTGACTCCAAAAGAATTCCTATAAAATTTAAGAAAAATGCAAGAAGAAAGATAAATAATTATTTCTGAATTAGCCAGGACTGAGCTTGCTATGAACTTGATGATAAAAGGCTTCCCATAGAAACTGCGAGTTAGAGTCTGAATTAAATCTATAAAGATAAGAGCTTAATAAAGCATTGACTTTTTGCATTGCAGGTCTTATCAAGTAATAAAACATATTCTCTATCCATCCTGGATAATATTCAGGGATACTAAGAAAGAGCAATAACCTTGCCTTTTTGTAACAATTTCTAGTTCTTTAATCATTAGTAGGGACTGTTTTTCTTTCTTGGCCCTGTTTTGTAAAAGGTGCTCCTTAAATAGAAACAGTCAGTACAAAGGGCCCCACAATCAGGTATGGGGCTGGTTTCAATGAGAACTTTCTGTGCAAAATCATTTTGGTTTACTTGTTGTTTACTGTAGTACAGTAGATTGTACCAGACTAATTTTGATTCGGTCTAGGTTGATATTTAATGTTACCACATATCCCAGAGTCCCCTGCAGATAACATCAGAACAGTCTACAGCAACGGGAGATTCAATAGCCTGCAGTGCATTTTAGAGTTTAAATACGCTTGGATCTTTTGTTTGCTGGCCCCAATGTCCTGCCTGGTCTATGTGGAGTCACAGAGGACTGTACTTAGCCCTTGGAGAAATGTAAACCCAGAAAACATTTTACTGGAGATTATAAAACCTCTAAGATGCACCACAGGCTATTGAGTCTCCCACTGCTACCTGATGTTATTTTAATGTTGATTTCATATTTCCCTGTTATTTTCCTGCTGTAACCATCACAGACTTCCAGATCATACCTTAAAATAGCCACATGTTTTTTTTTTTTCCTAGTGCAACTACCTGGTAAACAAAAATGAAACATATAGGGCTCAATTTTTAAAAGAAAATCTATAACACAAGGTGCCTGCAACAAAGGTGTATGGTGCAAGTGGCACCTTGCATCAAAGTTTCTGACAATCCCGATTTTCAAATGATGGCTGCAGCAAAATCAGGACACTTGTGGCAAAGCTCCTTTGTGCAACCTTTGCGGCAACAGTGCCCATGGGCCAGGTTGCAAGGGAGCTTGCATCACAGTCGGACTGCATTATCCTTTTATTTAGGATTCTTGTAAGCCCCGCCATGGTTGCAACAGGGGGTCCAAGTTAGAACAACCAGGAAGTGGTCTAATGGCCCTGCATCACTGATTGTCAGGGCAGACAGTGAGCTACAGGATCAGGAAGGTGGGGAATGGGGGCTACTGGGGCACTCAGGGTGCCATAGGGCAAAAGGAGGCATGGCAGCAAGTATAGGGATTGGAGGAGGTACATGGTAGAGGTACCAAAAGGCATAGTGCTATGCCCTATGGTACCTCTGCCAGGTGTCTCCTCTGCATCCTATACCTCCTGCCATTCCCCCTCATGCCCTGTGGCACCCTCATAGCCCCCAACAACCCACCTTCCAGCTAGGGGTTCTCCCCCTCCCCACCTTTAGGGGTCCCATATACTTCAGCAGGGGGATGACATTTTCCTCTGTAAAACTCTGCAGAGGTGTCTAATATTTGGCTCAGCCTAGTGGTTGCAGCAACTCCCAGGTCTTCGGTAGAGGTGCTCCCAATTTTACAGAATCAGGCATATTGTCCCTGATGCACCTAGAGGTGCCACAGTTTTAGATCACCATAAATTGTGGCAATCTTAGGGCTCTTTGAAAATTGAGCCAATACAGTGCACCCTCTGTTATCTGCCAACTTTGCTGTACCAACTTTCTGGCAAATAATAAAGGGTGGTGGATAATACAGGTGTGTTATGCTGCACTGGCCAAGTATGGAAACATTAGCATAGGACTACATTTAGGTATTAACTGTTCAGTTTCTTTATTTGTGTACAGTTTGGTAACAAAAATACTTAACACCACAATATGACTATTAAAATCTAGTTTTCTTCATTCCTCATTTATCATCAGTCAGCTTTAAAGTAATAAGTTATTGACATCTAATTGGCATTATTTGTCATGATTCATTTAATTTAAGCATCCAAGTTCTCTTGTCTCATCAGACTGCTGTGGTGTCCAGGAAATGTATCTGGATGATTAGTAAGAGAGAGGGAGATGGAGAGACTATGAAGAGGCTGGGCTAAAGCCCACCAATTGCATGGCAGACACTATATACAGTACCTCATGACATTTTGTCACTGAAATGTTGGGCAATGATATTCAAAATGTAGGAAAATAAGGAACACTAGCCTTAATAATGTGGGGGCACATCAACACACATGGAGACACATACCCAGAAAACTAGCATCTAGTAACTTAACAGAATTTCATTACTAATCACAGCTTGGGCACTAGTAGCAAACTCCAACAATGGGGTGACAATAACTCACACTGAGTCTTTTGTGGGGTCCCACTTCCACTGCCAGGTACCATGTAATTACAGTTTTTAAAAGAGCTGTTAACCATACCTGGCCATTTGAAACAAAGAAAGAGATTGGGATGAGAACTAGAGCCTGCTAAAGGAGGGACATGTTTTACTTCACTGGCAGACACAGAAGAGCTGCACTAGTCAAAATGGACAAGCAGAGGTTAGCTGCAGTAGTCCAGGCCCCTGACAAGCAAAGCATTGTTAAAACTGACACATTCTTTTAATATGACATCTTCTTTTTCTTTACCCCTTGCAGCTTCAATAATCTCTTCTTCAGTAATGTTGCTGAAAACCTCAGCTTCATTCTTATAGGTAACATAGTCCTCAGCAGTGCACAATAAAATATTTCTTATTGAGACATTTACAATGAGCCGGCTTCATGACGCCAGGTGACAAGGGATCATCAGGCATGCTGGTGACCCAGGTTTGAGCCCAGGACGTCAGGAGTGGAGGCTGGCAGGGAGGGCTCAAGAGTGTCCTTTGGACACTCTCCTCCTGGGGGGAGGGTTCCAGAGGGCATCATCGTGGAACGGCTCATTGTAGCTGGATTTGGCCTTGTGCTTTGTGGCATGGGTGACCACGCGCCACCAGTGCAAGTTCTCAAGGATGTCGTAGTGTGCCTTCCAGGGGTGGGGCAACAGAAAAGGTGAAAATGGCCACCCATGCTGGCCGGATGACAGCAGACTGCATCCCCTGGCAGAGAAGCCAGAAAGCCCCCAAATCTACCTCTACACCGGCCAAGATGTGAGAAGGTGCTGATAACAGCACCTCAATCTCCCCTCTCAAATGCTCTACCACTGGAAGATGGGCCCCTGATGAAGGGATACTGTACATCAGGATAGTCAGCAGCAAAAGAGACAGACGGCAGATCAGGGGAGTGGCAGAAGGGTAAGACTTGGCAGCCAGAAGGAGAGGGCAGCCGAGTCGGAAGCAGGGGGCATAAATAGAGAATGCAAAAAAAAAAAAAAAAGACATTTACAACAACCAAAAAATCAGGATCATAATGCACTGCATCAGTACCAGTGACTTAGTGGAAAATAATTAATTTATTTTTATTTATTTATAAAATTTTGTTAACCGAGTAATCCCACTGGGCCACGGAGGTCCCTTTTTCATGTGCGACCCAGAATTAGTTACAGAAAACAGTGAAAATACATAAAAGTGAAACAGTGCAGGACATAGAGTACATTAATACAAAGACAGTATATAATTATACAGTTTTCTTTGAGGAAAGCAATTATTTACAGCAGAGTTATACAGTTCAACAGTGGCAGCTGACAGACTTAGGGCATTAGATGGTGGAGTTGGCTTCAGTTCAATACTTCACTGCCATTCCTATTATGCAGCTCTATAACTCCTACACTACCAATGCCAATGCCAGTTAGGAAACATTCGGCATTGACAAATCATTGTTCAGTATTGCTTCTGTACTGATATGGAATATGTTTTTTGCTTTCTTAATATGCTGGTATTCATATTACTTTCTTTGCTGTTTCCCTAGGACTGGTGATGATGGAACTTGTCAACAGCAGCTGATCCCCTATGAACAATTTTATGCAAAAAACATGAAGCTCACGGGAGCAGGAAACCAATCTCTTTCAGGAGGGCATCACTGTAAGAAATATAACAAAAAACAGCATTCTGACTGTCAACAACTCTTTAGTATATGTTAATATTGCACTGGAAAGACCCTTGCTACAGTATCCCATTTTTGAAGAGTAGTTTTAGGAATGGCTGCATAAGTTGCAATGCCATAGGTGACAGTAGGAAGCAGGATGCCATGGCAATGTCCATTCTAGCAGAAGGGGTTAGGGATTAGCTAGTTCTGTAGGCAATCCCTAGTTTGGCATTCACTGATTTATAGGTGGACTGAATATGGAGTTCAAAATCAAGGGACTGGTCCAGTAGAATGCCAAGACACTTAAAAGATTTAACAGTGCCTATAATAGAGCCATCAGCACAGGATACATTTAGTGGGTCTATGCAGAATCTAAGTTTGGAGGCAGAGCCAAAGAGTGTGGCTTGAGTTTTACCTACATTTAGAACGAGTTTGTATGCAGAGGGCCAAGCATGGATAGTTGAGAAGGGTTCTATGTCATAATAGCTATCTCTGAATGGCAACCGCTATTATGGTGAGTGTATATTGCTGAAAAGCAGATCGGCAATATACACTTACATACAAACTGAAACCTGGTAACCTGAAGTATTTTTGCAGGGGGGGCTTTCCCCCCGAACCCCCTGAATTAAGATTCCTAACTCCACAGGGGTTCATGTCAGGGAGGTGGCACAAATTCAGGCACAAAAAAATTTTAAATCTGGGAGCTGCTGCCTGTGGCAAAATTTAATCCCTCCTGTCCCCAGCACCTGCTGTGCCAGAGCCAGCCTCCCTCACCACCATACCACATGGCTGGCTCGGCAGCAGCAGGACAATTCCTGTACATAATCCTCTTCCCCATCCCTGCCTTTCCCCTCGCCATTCCCTTTTTCCTGTAACTTTTCCCTACCCTCGCGGTAGAACCAATTGCTACCATTGTGGGTAGCCCATTTCAACAGTGCCGAATATGGAGTCGCCATTTGATGGTCATCCATATTCTAGCACTATTATCACTGGATACTGATGAGGCATCGGAGCAGAGCTTAAAGTTAATGACAGGTAAGTGTGTGTAGCTAGTGTAGAAGGTAACATTGTCCACATAGAGGAGGGATGAGCATAAGGTGATGTCCTTGGTGATGTTATTAATAAAAATGGAAAACAGGAGGGGGCCCAGGATGAAGCCCTGGGGAAATCCAATATTAATGGCCACATGGTTAGAGAGGGAAGAACTGAATCTATGATCTTGCTTTCTATTTGATAAATAGCTGTTGAACCAGGCAACAACAGTTGGTGAGAAACCCATGGAATGATGGATAGAAAGGAGTGGGGGGGTGACAGGGTGACCCCTATCATAGTGGACATCCCTGGACAAATTGAAATCTCTTCCCCAAGCAATTTAAATGTTTTGTATATTGTCCAACATGCTTCGGTGGCTGGTTATAAATTAAATACTAAAGTACTTATAAAACTTTCTTTGCGTATTAATCTAAATCAAAACTAAGAGTACAGTTACAAAACAAAGAGGGTAGTTATAATAGAAGAATAACACATTTGTCTGTTTTTTGTAGATGTTAGTAGTCCCCTTCTAAGATATATTTTGCAGAAGACAGCATGAGGTAATTTGACCCTGCAGGAGAGTTTAGGAAAGCACAGAATGTTCTGACACTGGCTCTGATCTTTAACGGTGTTGTAAACAAATTATGTAATGTTCTCCAGGTGCCAAATAACTGTTCTCTGTGGTGCAATAGTGGCTCCTAGTGGCAAGTTTTATGTTATGTCTGCTGTTCATCAAAAGGCAGGAGAAATTATTCGACTTCTAGCAAGCTTATAAAAAGCCCTACCTCAGTGCTGAGATAGGAGAGATAGGAAGGTAAAAGACCTCCATGTAGTGTGTGCTTTCACACTGTTTGATTTATACTAGGCTGAAAAAAAGCCTTAGAAACTGTTAAAGCTAAGCAGTTATCTGACTTACCATTTTGCTTTCTGTATATTTTACTTGATGAAAATAACATGATAAATGCAACCTTGCATTTTTTATGCACCTGACTTGTGGTCTGCCTGAAATTGTGTATCCTAAACACATGCCCAGTGACAGGGGTGATCCACCAGATCAAAAGCCTTTGTCAAATCAATGAAGACCACTCCTGTCAGAAGGCCAGAATCCATGGCAGAGAGAGTATCATCAGTGTATTTGACCAGGGCAGTGGTGCTACTATGACACTTATGGAACCCATGTTGGTGATCAGAAAGGAGGTTGTTTTTAAGTAGAAAATCGATAGTTTGTGCCTCAACAAGTTTTTCCAGTGTTTTACTTAGTATGGAGAGGATAGTAATGGGCTATAGTAAGACATGTCTTTTGGATCACCTTTCTTAAAACAGGGGTGACTGTAGTAATTTTCCAAATATCAGGGACTTGGCTGTGGCACAGGGACAGAGTGAAAATTTTGGCCAGGAGGGAGGCTGTAAACAGAGCAGCAATTTTTAGGAGCCTAGATTCAAGACTGTCAGAGCCAGTACTGGTATTGTCAGAGACAGTATTTAGGAGTCTTAGTACCTCATGCCTAGTTATGGTTTTGAATTGGAAAGGTGGGGTCCAAGCCTCAGAGAAGGAAGGCTTGGACCTCTCAGAGGTGCTGCCTGTCAATGGCATGGGGGAGGCGAGGGTAATTAGCACATGCAGTTTAATGAATGGTTGAAAAAATGGTGTGGAGCACAGGGGTTTGGGGTCATTGGGGACTGGGGTTCCACCTGGAGGGACACCAGCCTATACTGGCAGGATGGTCTGCATCTGTCCAGGAAGGGAACAAGTCTTTTGAGCAATTGGTTTAAATGCTTCATTGGCAAGCTTTTAAACTAGTCAAAGGGGGAGGCACTGATAAGCAGCAGGAAAATCCCAGCTTCTCCCTACAAAACAGGTTACTAAATGACAAAAAAGACTGAGGAAGAAAGGTCAGTGGGGGATGCTGCAACAGAAGGTAAAGCCATCAAAAAATGGAGAGCAATGAGTACCAATGCCCGTAGTCTGGGTAACAAGCTTCCTGAATTAGTGGCTTGATGGAGGAGGAACATCTGGATATCATGGCAGTCACAGAAACATGGCACACAAAACCATGACTGGGACGTAAACATACCAGGATACACTATCTACAGGAGAGACAGGGAGGGTAAAGAGGAGGAGGAGTAGCTCTTTACATAAGGGAAGGAATAAAGCAACAGAACAAAGGGTAAACAGGGAGGAGAAGAAGCACTGTGGGTAAATTTGGAGACAGGCAATGGCACCACAGTCCGCACAGGGGTTGTATACAGACCCCCTTCTCAGGGGAGGAAATGGACAAGGAAATGGTAGAAAGCATACTTAGAATGGCAGAAAAAGGGGAGATATTGCTGATGGGTGATCTGAATATACCAAATGTTAACTGGAGTACAGTTGCAGCAGCCACTTCGAAGAGTGGAGTTATTCTAGATACCCTACAGGGGGCATGCCTTAGACAACTAGTATTGGAGCACACTCGAGAGGGAGCAATCTTAGACCTGATTCTCTCAAGTGGAGATGGAGAGAGGATCACAGATGTAGAAGTGTGTAGCCATCTGAGAACTAGCGACCATCGAACAGTATGGTTCACAATAAACACAGCAATAGAGTCAAGCCATACAAAGGCAAAAGTACTGGACTTTAGGAGGGTGACTTTGCCAAAATGGGTGAGTGCCTAAGGAATGCACTAGCAAATGGGCAGGAAGGAGGGGTGGAAGAACAATGGGAATAATAAAAACTGCCATCACAGAGGTAACGAGCCTTTGCATAAAGCAAATAAACAAAACAAAACGATGTAAGAAACCATTATGGTTCTCAAAGGAAGTGGCAGTGAAGGTTCAAGAGAAAAAGAAAGCATTCAGGAAGTAGAAGGAATTGCAGAAGGAGCAGGACAGAGAACTGTATCAGTTAAAGCAAAAGGAGTCTGGGAAGGCAGTCAGAACAGCAAAGGCCCAAACCGAGGAAAAGATAGGTAACTCAGTTAAGAAGGGGGATAAAACCTTTATAGGTACATCAGGAGCAAAAGGAAGACCAAGGGAGGATAGAGAGGCATAATAAAGGGAGGGAGGGTGGGCAGAGTGAGGCTGTGAAAAGGCAGAGATACTAAACAAATATTTTTGCTCAGTATTTACAAATGAAGACGGGGAGGTACATAAAACATACAGTAGAAACACTCTGGATACAGAAGTTGATACCAGCCCATTTACAGAAGAAAGGGTTCTGAAAGAACTCCTAAAACTGAAGGTGGACAAAGCAATGGGGCCTGATGAGAATCATCCCAGAATTCTAAAAGAACTAAGGGTAGAACTAGTGACACCACTGACTCCCCTTTTTAACAAATCATGGGAGGATGGGGTGGTACCCGAGGACTTGAGGAGGGCAGATGTGATTCCCCTTCACAAAAGTGGGAGCAAGGCAGAAGCAGGAAACTACAGACCTGTTAGTTTAACCTCAGTGATAGGGAAAATGATGGAATCACTTCTGAAGGAAAGAATTGTCAAGTATCTAGAGGCCAGAGGCGCAGGACCCTAGGCAGCATGGACTCAGGCGGAAGGTCATGCCAGGCGAATCTGATAGATTTCTTTGACTGGGTGACCAAAGTAGTAGATCAGGGAGGGCTGTGGACATGGCCTACCTAGACTTTAGCAAGGCATTTGACACAGTCCCACACAAGATTAATATACAAGTTAGCCAGCCTGGGAGTGGGTCCCAAGATGACAGCCTGGGTAAAGAATTGGCTGGAGAATAGGACACAGAGAGTAATAGTAAATGGAGTCCACTCTGAAGAAAGGGGGGTTACTAGTGGGGTACCGCAGGGTTCAGTATTAGGACCGGTCCTCTTCAGTGTCTTAATAGTGACATTGCAGAGGGACTGGAAAGAAAAGTATATCTCTTTGCAGATGACACAAAGATCTGCAACAGAGTTGATGCACAGGGTGGGGTGGAAAGGATGAGGAGGGACTTGGCAAGGTTAGAGGAATGGTCAAATGTATGGCAGCTTAGATTCAATGCTAAGAAGTAAAAGGTAATGCACCTGGGAAACAAAAACCCAGGGGAAGAGTACATAATAGGGTGAGATACTAACAACAACAAAATGGAATGGGACCTGGGGGTAGTCATATCAGATGACCTAAAGGTGGGCAAGTAATGTGAGAGGCAGCAAGGAGGGCTGGGGATACTGGGATGCATATGGAGAGGCATCACCGGTAGAAAACAGGAAGTTATTATCCCTCTGTACAGACAGCTGGTGAGACTCCATCTGGAGTACTGTGTGCAGTTCTAGAGACTCAATCTCCGCAAAGACATAGACAGGATGGAAGCTGTCCAGAAGGAGGGCAACTAAAATGCTGCAGGGTCTGCACTGGAAGACATATGAAGAGAGACGAAAGGAGCTTAATATGTATAGCCTCGAGGAAAGGAGGGAGAGGAGGGACATGATAGAAATGTTCAAGTACCTCAAGAGAATCAACAAAGTCCAAGAGGGTAGCATCTTTCAAAAAAACAGGTGTGCAAGAACAAGAGGTCACAATTTGAAGATAGAGGTGAGGCGGCTCAGAGGTAATGTAAGGAAGTATTTTTTCACAGAGAGGGTTGTGGATGCATGGAACGGTCTTCCGGAGGAGGTTGTGGAGTCAAAATCAGTGGTGGAATTCAAGCATGCATGGGACAGTCATAAGGCCATTCTAGGGGGGTGGGGGTAGGAAGAAGTAGGCTGCTGGTTAACTAGGATCTGCAGCTTATCCAGTAGGTAGGGAAATGGGCAGACTGGGTGGGCCAAGCGGTCCTTATCTGCTGTCAAATTCTATGTTTCTATGTTCTGTGGGGGCATCGGTTTGTAGGTAGAGTTGAGGGGAAGGAGGAGGTATAATTTGATAGGTCAGAAAATTGCAGGTTGAAGGGTTTAGCAATGGTCGAAAGATTATTACAGTGTACACCCTTTAGAACCATGTCATTAGTAGTGAAGGACTGGGTGGTACCAAGGAAGATTTTCACATGAGACTAGAATTTCCTTGGGTCCCCAGCAGCTTCAAGTAATAAACCTTTGCAGTAGGTACTTTTAGCAATTCTAATCTGCCTTTAACAAGTGTTGCACTGGGCTCTATAGTGATTGAAGTCAGCAGGAAGGCCTAAGGATTTGAAACATCTCCAGCTTTTATCTCTTGCTCAGAGTAAGGCAGCAAGGTCCCTGTGCAGCCATCTAGATGGTTTGCCCCTAACTCAATGCATGATAAGAGGGTTGTGTAAATCTTGAAGAGTCCCATATTCTTTAAGGAAGGTGCTAAGAGCAGCCAGAGCATCCTGTGCCAAATATTAGCTGAACCAGTCAATTTTGGAGACATCAAGAAGAAACTTACCCTGGTGGTGATACTCCTAAATGTGATGTAACACAGAGGGGGAGAAGAAGTGGATGAAGGACTCCAGGCACAAAATATTGGAGAGTGGTCAGTAATGGCATCAGTGAGAGTACCAGCAACAGATGTACGATCTATGCGTTTCGACAATATCCAGTTGATCAGGGTGCTGGAGTTTAACTGGAGAGTGAACCTAGTGGGCTCAGTTAAGAGTTAATGGAGATTATGGCTTTGCACCAGCAAGAGAAGAGAATTGTGAGTCTTTCCAATCCAGTTAAGATTTATATCCCCCAGAATGAGAACTTAATTTTGCCCTGTG
Source organism: Neoceratodus forsteri (assembly GCA_016271365.2). NCBI lineage: Eukaryota > Metazoa > Chordata > Ceratodontiformes > Ceratodontidae > Neoceratodus > Neoceratodus forsteri. Next base: position 780,318,924 of record CM028131.1, read on the forward strand.
AGCAGGGTAGTTTGATTTAGTAATTCTTCAAGTCCTGAGGAGCCACTTAGAGGAGGATTATAGGCACAGACAATATATAATTTGTTGCACCCAGGGTAAGGGTGGCATGAAGGGATTCACAGAGTGAGGACGCAGGAGTGGGTGTGGCAGAGAGATGAAGATGATTCTTGTACAGTAGGGCAACCCCTCACTCCCTTTTAGAGGACAGTCTGTCTCTGTACAACATGTTATAGTTTGCTATGGAACAGACTGAGTCTGGTATCAAGGGTTTAACCCAAGTCTCGGTCAAGCAAAGGACATCTGGCTTATAAAAAGCGACCCATGCCTCAAGGTCCACATGGTTATGTACAAGACTCCTAATATTATGAAGAGCAATACGTAGCCCTTTTACATTGTTTATGGATGTATCAGAGTGGAGTAATGAGTCCGAGGGCCAGGGTTAACTTCAACATCCCCAGATAATAGAAGAGCAAGGAGAATAAGATACCAGAGCTTATGATGAAAAAAATGAGAGAGTGAGAAGCAAATGAAAGGAAAGTTGTTTGACCAAAAAGTTTAACATAAGATAGATGTAACCCCTGGGGAGTAATAGTGGTGTAAGATCTCATCATTTGGGGGCAGTAGTAGAAGGTTAGAGAAATGAAAGTCAGTGAGACTGGGAGGCGAGGACAGCATAGGGTTGGGGCAGGGAGCAGATGAGAGCCAAGACAGAAGAAGGAGCAAACAGGCTGTAAGCAGTAGTTCAGAGAGGTTGGGGGGGGGGGCCATAAATGACTGATAGAAAAGAGGGGTTGGCAAAGGGAGAAAAGAGAAAAGATTTGCAAATCAAAAGGGAGGTTTCAGTACAGAAAGTTATAGTATAAAAGTAATGCAGAGGTGAGAGATTAAAAGATAATGAACAGTGATGACCACTAGGGAAGTGGTAGGAAATGGTTAGAAGGTTGGAAGTACAGTAAGAATAGGTAGGAGAAAAAAAAACAAACATCTAGAGCTGGATGAGGAGTATAACACTGTAAGTAATCCTGTGATTAGATAGACACATCAAATGGATAGAAGAGAGCAGGGAGACTTACTGTTAAATGTGCAGTTTCTCTTTAAGGAGTAGAAAGTCTACCGATAAGTCTATAGGCTGAGAGAGTGGGAGGAGAGGTCTCTCAGAGGTTGGAGACCATTTAAAGAGTGTCGGGGTGGGGAGGGGAGGAATTTACTTCCATAAATAGTACATTCAAAAAAAAATTAACAGTGGGCTTTCAAGTAAGGAAAGCAGTGGCTATGCAAGAGAAACTAATAGTAAAGGGAACATTGTTTAAGGAAAAGGTAATGTTTAACCCAGAGTAGCACACTAAGCTGAAGCTGGTTTCCAGATGTGACCTGGGAGCACAAGGAAGTCAAGTGACTTGCTTAAGATTACAGAGTATGCATCTAGTCAACTGTGGGATTCAAACCCAGTGTTCTAGATGTGCAACTCAGAGCCTTAACCCACTGCGCTATACTGCCTCTGTAGTAAAAAAACATCAAGTCATTTACATGAATAGTACTTCAAGTTCAAAAAAATTAACAGTGGGCTTTCAAGAGGGAAAGAGATGTTCAGGCAAGTGAACCAATAATAAAAAGATCAAGCAACATAAATGAACTGTACTGGCAATTCTAACTGAAAATTTGGGCTACAAGTAACATGAAATACAGTAAACTGAGCTGACAGGCTGTGTTTGAAAAAGCTTAAAATTACATTAAGTAAAGCAATATGAAATACAGTAAACTAAGCTGGCAGGCTACATCTGAGTAAAAGAAATTAGAACTTAGCCAGTAGGTTGCTGGCAGACTACATGAATAAATAAAAAAAAAGTGAATTTGCCAGTAAGTTTCTGAAGTAGCAGGCCAAGTTATTAGAACAATTAGAATTAGCTAGATTAAGTTACAAATTAGATCTGCAGCTCAATGATAAAGTTGCAGGCTGAGTTAAGAAAAGAATAGGCAGCCTGTTGTTGAAGCCATATGGCCAAGGAGCAAGGACTAATCACCGGAGAGCTGGAGTACAGCATGCCAAGATTGAAACTGAATTAGTGACAGCGAACATACCTTGGGTTGAGCTAGCAGGTGAGGAGGTGGGCAGCAGCAGCTTTCAGGAGTGCCACTCCATGGAGGAGAGTGCCAATCTGGGGCAGTGAGCACAGTCTTGCGATGGGGAGCTGGTGAGGAGGCACGCAGCAGCTTTCAGGTGTGCTGCTCTGCAGAGGAGAGTGCCTGGTCTGGGACAGTGAGCACAATTTTATAGATGAGCAAGCCAACTTTGTAGATGATCCTCCACCTGACAGGCAGCCAGTGCAGATCTTTCAGGACCGGGTTCATGTGACATGACTTAGACAGGCCCATCAGCAACCTGGTCACTGCATTCTGTACCATCTGCAGCCGGCGGAGTGTCCCTCCACAGACCCTGAAGTATAGGGTGGAGACGGTCCAGAGGAGTGTATCTAAAGTGGTGCAAGGTTTGCACTGGAAGCCCTATAAGGAAAGAGTGATGGATCTCATCATGCATACCTGAAAGAGAGTAAAGTATGAGGAAACATAACCAAGACCTAGAAGCACCTTTCAAGGGTGAATAGGGTGAAGGTGGGGAATCTTTGTCAGATGAAAATGAGCACCAGGATCAAGGTGTATGCATTAAAGCTGGAGAAGGTGACGTTAAAGAGAGATGGAGGAAATGTTTATTCACTGAAAAGGGGAGGTAGTCACTGGAACAGACTGCCAGAAGACATGGTGGAGGCTAGAACCATGGGGGGGGGGGCTTCAAGAATTACTGAAAAAGGGGCAAGGTGGTTGGAGGGTTTTGGGAGGCACAATGGGCAGGGAACACTTGGGTAGACTGGGTAGACTAAGTGGTCCTTTTCTGCTCATAAACAACATGCTCTATGCTTTTATTGTATTTGGTCATTTTCAAGTACATGGTAAATGGTAAAATCACATGAAAGTTGCCGTTTTCACATGGTAAAGTCATTTTTGCACAAAACTAAATCATGCGAAAATCATAATTTTTCACAAAAAAATACATAATTTCCAAGGATTTTGCAATTTTCACAAAGTGCAAGACAATTTCACCTAGCTATATTCTTAACTAATGGCTGTGAGTCACCCTTCAAAATATTAGGAGCATATTGTACCGTATGTAAGCAACAAGACTCAATGAAGTATTGAGTGCTGGGGGATACCCGCATGCCCAAGTTATAGTTAGGTGTGTTGCATATTTAAAATGTTCCCACAAATTACAGTGAATTTGACTGCTATGCAGTATGCATAGCCTTTGCAAGCTGCACACTGTACAATTCACCACACTCATGGCAAATTTCAATCTGCAGATTGACAAAAATTCACTCATATTTTAAAACAATTTAAGAACAAGTATTTTATTGAATTTTATGAAACTCTGTATTTATTACATTTATGTTTTGTTGCATCCTGTTTTATTTATTTGTATTTTATTGTCAAGGCTCCTTGGGTTTAAAAAGGTGCAGTAAAAATAAAGATTATTTATTGATTTATTTTACAAACTTTAGGAATTAAAACCTTTGAGTCAGAGATTCATTTACAAATGTTCTGCATCAGAGTACAGAAATAGACAGACAGAGTATACATAGTAACACAAGTGGAATTATGAGGTTACATACACACAATTACAGTTGCAGCTTGAATACAGGATTACAGGTCTGTACAGGCATGTCACAATATCCACAATATACAGTTTGCATAGTTTAAGCAAGATTCAGTAGTTATTTTAATAAGTTTAGCATTGGCTTATTTTAATATACTATGCATGGCTAGCTGGGATGGTAACTATTTTAACATACAGTGAAGTGGATAGCTAGCACAGTTAACGTGCGAGCAGCCAGAATAGGCATTGTCAGGAGGTTGCCATAGTGCCATAGTGGTAGCAAGCAAGGTAGAGCCTAACTAGATGGTACATTGGCAGCGCTGAGAGGCGAGTATATGTTCTTTGAGTGCTACTTTGAAAGGACCTAAGTTGGAGAAAGAGGATATATTAAAGGAGAGGTCATTATACTATGCTAGTGCCCTGTAAGAGAAGGACCTTTGGGATAGTGAGATCCTGACCGTTGGTATAGACCACACCTGTTAACTGGTGATGCAGGTGTTCACCGAGGTGTAGAAGGATTGAAGTGAGGCAGATACCCCAAAGGGGAGAGCCCTAGGTGAGTTTTTTTAGGATACATGTTTGATAATGTATTCTCACCTCCAGGGTTAGGAAGTTTGTCAGGGAATACACGGTGCAGGTATAGGTACACTTATCAGCCCCATATAGGAGCCTGCATGCTTTATTTTATGGCCAAATGGATTCTAATCAGTGCCATGTGATTGGCGGTTGAGTAGATGGTAAGTCCGTAGTTGACAAAAGAGAAAGGACTTAGGCGGTGATGGTCAGGTTAAAGGCTTCCGGGGGTAAGCAATTTTTGTGCCTATATGGTAGACCCATGCGCATGTTTATGGCTGAGGATGGGTTGTTACTGTGTGAGTGGAAAGAGTGGCAGGAGTCAAATGTTACGCCTAGGTATTTATAAGTGTGTACTTGCTCTAGAGGAAGGAGAGAGTGGGAGAGAATTGATAGCTGCATATTCTTGATCTTTTTCTGATGGTATGCAAAGAGCATGACCTTGGTCTTTTTCACATTAACTACGAGTCTTTGTTCTATAAACCAGTTGTCAATCTGGTTAAATGCATGTTGGAGGGATAGTTGAAGAGAACTTGGATCTTAGTGTGAGGCAAAGAGAACTGTGTCATCTGCATACAGCAGCAGGTTACCAGAGCAAGACTTGGGCAATGCATTCAGGTAGATGCTGAATAGCAGATGGCCAAGAATGGAGCCCTGAGGAACCCCTGAGTGGACTGGCAAGGTGGTGGACAGGCTGGTGTGCACTTTGATGAATTGCGACTGCGCTGAGAGGTAGCTGATGAACCATGCGATAGGTCCTTTGGACAGGCCTAAGTGTTGGAGTGGGCTTAGAAGTAACGGGTGGGAGACGGTGTCAAAGGTCTTTGACAGATCAATGTAGTTAGCTCTCGCAAGGTGTTTTTTATCCAGGGCAGAATGGATGTAATTGGAGAACTCAGTCAGGGCCATGGTAGTATTGTGCCAAATCTGAAGCCATGTTCCCTGCACAGTAGATTGTTAGTGAGAAGATATTCAGTGAGTTGGGTGGCTATAATCTTTTCAAGTGCTTTTGAGAGTGGGGGGAGGATGGAGATGGGCCGGTAATTATTGGGGAGTGTGTTGACATCACTCTTTAGTTTAGGGGTGATTGTGGCCATCTTCCAAGGTGATGGGAACTGCCCCAGATAAAGGGAGTGGTTTAAGAGGTCAGTCAGTGGGGACAGAACAGTATCAAGTACTAGCCCAAGAATTTTCATATCAAATGAGTCCTTACAGTAGCAGGAGCCACTGAGGGCAATGAAGAAAAAATGATCTGGCCTTGTTCATGGTAGCTACTTTAAAGTGGAAGAGGGAATACTGCAAGTTAGGGGGCTGGGTTACTGGAATGGGGTCGAGAAAGCTGATTGAGAGAACTGAACTGAGGTCAGAGAAAGGCGCATTAAGACAGTCGGCTATGGCCTGTGGGTCATTGGTGGGAACATTGTTTATGGTTAGAAGGGATGGGGGAGCCGGGAATTACTGTTAAGTTCCTTAATGTTATCCCAAAATAACTGCAAATTCCCCCAGGAGGAGGCTAGGGTTGCTTTGTAGTATTCCGATTTAGCCTGCTGTATTGCCCAGGTGCATTTGTTGTGGGCTGCTTTATAGGCCTGCCCATCTGTCTGCGATCCACAGGAAACTGCTTTCCTCCAGAGATCATCTCAGTGCTTGAGCTGATGGAGCAGTTCTGTAAATACCCAGGTGGCATTGCACTTCTTGGTCTGCACATTAGAGAAAGGGGCGTATATATCACAAGCTTTATTGAAGGAGCAGGTAAAGTAGTCAAGGGCTTCATCTATGGTAGGTGTCCGGGAGATCGGGGACCAGTCCCAGCAAGTTAGATACCTCCTAAGTTTGGCAAGGTCACCAGGTCAGAGATGATTCTGGGTTATTTTGTGTGGTTTGGGTTTCTGCTGAAACATGACCATGAGAAAAATGCGGGAGAGTGATCACTTAGGGAGTCTGGAAGGACCACAAGATTAGAGATTTTGCAGGGACTGTTGGTGAGTAGGATGTCGATCAGGGTGCTAGAGCCATTAGTGGAATTCACCCTGGTGGGTTGGTTGACCAGCTAGGTAAGGTCAAGAGCCATGAATGTGTCCTTGATCTGAGAGGTCATGCTGGAAAGCCAGTTTACATTCCGATCACCAACTATGACGTGCTCTGTTTTGAGTGGAAAGCTGGAGATGAAGTTAGTAATGGACTGTATTGCCTCAGCTTGGTTTCTTGGAGGGACATATGCTAAAGTCAAAGTTAGGGGGCCATGGAGGGATCCAGAGTATGTTTTAGTGCTAGGTCTTGGACATTATGGTCATTATGGTCGAGCAAAGGTGGCGGAAGTGCATGACATGTAATGGAGTCATGGATGTACACCGTTCACCCCCCACCATGCTTACCTACTTTATCGTTCTGTGGAGGATGAAGCCTGGGAAGGCTACCATAGAGTCGGGTATTTTTTTGGATAGCCAGGTTTCTGTGAGAACTAGAACATCTGGCTGATGCTGCAGCAACCAACAGTGAAGGCCTGCATTATTTTTGAGTAGGCTGCAGATATTCATTGCAGCCACTCTAAGCCCATGGCATGAGACACTTATGCTGGGCGAGACAGGGCCTGGGTTGGGATGAACATTCCCTGAGATGAGTAGGAGAAAGGCAATGACTCTGAGTAGGGTGAAGGATCACTGTCTGTGTGCCTGGGAGAACTGATGCCTGGTTATCGTGTTGGTAGTGCAAGGGATGGCCAGTGTGATGAGTGAAGGGATAGGATAGGAATGAGATCTGGCATGGTGGTAGATGTTGACAGGAGACAGTGGGGAGATGTATGGGGTGGGGGTGGATAGCCAGCATCAGTAGGGTTGGAGGCATCTGAGATTGGTTTGGGGGTGGGAGGTGCTTGGGAGGGGTCCTCAAGGGATGGGTGGGTGGGTGGGACCAAGAAGCAGGAAAGCAGGAAGAGTATGATCAGGAGGAGCCTAGGCCAACCGCAAGTGGGGAGGAGACAAAAGGGCAGCACTTATTATTATTTATATGTTAAATAGTCTTATGCACAGGAACAGTGCATTTTAGAGGGCTGTATTGCCAAATAAACCTATGACTTGACTGCTGTTATTCTGTCAGGTTACAGGATTTTTCTTTCACATTTTCTAAAATTAAACATTCAATTTCAAATGACAAGTGACAATATTCAGCTTTCTTTTTATGTTATGATGAACAAGTTTATGTTTGGACATATGGAAATATCTTTTAGAAATGAGATGTCAGGTTCATTGACTCCATCATAAATGCAGGTACTGTGTACTGTGTACAGAATACTTTAAATGCAGTATCTGTCCATGATATTCATAGTCATTACATTATTTAATATCATTTCCGTTATATTTAAGTATGTTAGATTGGTAGGGCCTAAGTAGGACATTGACACTGCATCAAGCATGTGTTCATCACATGTGTGATCAAAGCTGTGGAGAAGGGACATAGTTCTTTCATTAGTAACACAACATTATAATTAGATCACATCATGCCTTATAATTAGCACAGCCACAGTTGTGTTTTTGTGAAAACATGTTTAAACCACATGAAAAAATATATTGCAGACTCTTAAATAACTTGTATGCTAATAGCACATTTGAAAGAGATCAGATCTCTAGAAAATAACTCAGCTTGTGTCATCAAAACTCAGTTAAATAACATTCTGAACACATTTGAATTTTAAACCAGTGTGCTGTTTTCAGGTATATCTACTTGAATACCATGGCCCAGATATTCAAAAGAGTTGAGCCATGCGCAATAGGGTTGCACCTGCGCAAGTCCGAATTGACCATTCTGAGATATTCAGCAGGAGGCAGTTGTGCCCTCGAAAACATGCTGAGCAACAGTGCAATGATAATGAAGGCATGCAGAACTGAAAGGGGAGGAACCATGTATAAATGGTGCAGTGTGATATTCAAAGACTTGCGCAATGCGCAGCAGTGGAGCAAGGGGAAGTTGCACAAAAGCGGAAATGAGCCAAAATAAAAAGGAGCAAGTAAGAGGTGCAAGAACACTACAGGGAAGCCACGAGACAAAGGCAGAGGCACAGACAGGGCAAGTGGCAGAAACAGAGCAGGCCAGAGAAATGCCACAGCAAAGAACAGGCACAGGGAAGGTGTGGGGAGTCACACAACTCAGAGGCCAGCACAGACAGGTGTACCCGGTGCAGAAGAGGTAGCAGCCAGGAAAGCGGGGAGAATAAAGCAACAACTGCCGGGGGAGGAACGTAAGCCAGGGATAGGGCCAGTGCCACCTTCCACATGGAGGCTGTAATGAGGGGGGTGAGAAGGTGGGCGGCAGGGGGACGTGGCCATGGAAGGACCTGTCGGCAGTATGCCCCCAACAGGCAGTACCGAGCCCACACCAGCTTTGAGATGTACACAGATACTGAGATTGTGGGCCGGTACCACCTGAACAGGACAATACTGAGGCGGTTCTGTGAGCTGTGCAGTGATGTGATGCAAGCACCCACACGACGGAGTCATGCCCTGTCAGTGGAGACCAAGGTAATAGCCTGCATGTGCTTGCTTGCCATGGGTACCTTTTCAGAGACCAACTGGGGACACCACAGGCATAACCCAGTCGGCCACGTCACGCCACCTCACCCAATTCCTCAGCACACTGCTGCCACATGCTGAGAAGTACATCCATTTCCTCAGCACAGCAGCAGAGCACACAGCAAACATACAGCAGTTCCACAGGGTAGCACGTATGCCTGGTGTGCTAGGGGCAATAGACTGCACCCATATGGCCATACGCACACCACCTGGCCACGAGGGGGCTGCATACATGAACCACAAGAGCTATTCCAGTATCAACTGCCAGGTGGTGTGCGATGCCAGGGGGCACATAATCAATGTTTCTGTCATGCACCCTGGGATCACACAATTCATACATCTGGCACCAGTCGGCATTGTGCCACATATTTGAGAGTGGGGACATCCGCACAGGACACCTAGTGGGTGAGTATGCAAACCAAATGGACATATCGAGGGCCTGGGGGGACATGGCCAGAGGTGCCATGGGTAGTGGCCTATGGGGCTTGGGCCAGGCCAAAGCTGATTACTAAACTAACCTCCACCCTCTGCACACAGGTGACAGTGGATGCCCACTCCGTCCCGGACTGCTCACACCCTACCGGCGGCCGATGACCCAATCGCAGCAACACTACAGTGAGGCACATGGCACCACATGCAATGTCATTGAGCGGATGTTCGGGATGCTGAAGGCACGTTTCTGTTGCTTGGACACCTCTGGTGGTGCCCTACAGTATAGCCCCTCAAGGGCCTGTGGGATATTCCTGGCCTGTTGCATCCTGTACAACATGGCCAATGAATGTGGGATAGCCGTACAGGTCAAAGAGGGGGACAGCAATGGGGACGATGAAGACGCCGGTGATGATGGTGATGGGCAGCCCCCCCCTTGGCCGACGGGACCCCAGACTGATCTGGCTGGCACAGATGCCCCGGGACACCATCACAGAGGAGCACTTCAGCCAATCCAGGTAAGTCATGGGGCCATGTGCAACCAACAGTGGCCAAGGCACAACCCACAAACACGCATAGACACACACCAGGGGTGCATGCCATCAAGGGAAGTGGCAGGGCACAGAAGCACACACACAACCAGGGATGGGTGAGGATCAACACGCCATGTGGATGGACACACACACACACACACGCACACACCCAATGCACCAAATGTGCACAGAGGGCAGGAGGCACACTGACCCAGATCGCCAACTCTAGCAACACACATGTCCACAGGCCACCATGTCCACAGCCTGTCTATGTGCATGTGTCAGATGCTGGGCACAATTGCACTTTAGTGTACAGCGCAATGCAGGCATCATCATGCACACATAACTGCAGACAGCAGCTGGCAGGGTGTTCAGGTGGACTATGTGTCCATGTGCAGGGCCGGGTACCCACCCGTGCACTGCCCACCGAAACACACAATGCACACAGGGCAGCACCAGACAGTAGCCGTGCTGGGAGACAGGTCAGTCTAGCGACACAGTGCCACGGCCACCATGGATGTGTGGGCGGCCCCACTGAGACCCACCAGCACTGGCCTCATGGGGTGGCACCGATGGTACCCCAGGAGTTTCACTGTGTGACCACAACCATGCCCGTGCATGGGTCTGCAGCACACAGAACATGCCTGCACCAGGAGTGCTTGGGATGAGCACAGCTGAACCCGGCATCAACAGGGTGGGATTCGCATAATGCTGGGAACGGGAAGTGGAGAGTGCACTGCGTGGTGTGAGAGACGCATGGGCACCTGACTGTGTGCCCATTGTGGCCATGACAGCAATGAATGCCTGTGCATGCCTGTCAATGGCAGCGGTCACATCCTCCTACAAATGGTCCAACCATGCCAGGATCCATTCAGTGTCCCTGCTGTGACACTCCTCTGCCAGCTCCAGAGCCACACACAGTGCTTCCTTGGATGTCGCAAGCCACATCTGCTGCTGGACCGATGCTCGCAGTAGGCGAGTGTGCTCATTCAAGAGGTCATCATCCTCCTCGGCATCCTGTCCCTCAGGGTGTGCAAGGGCCTGAAGTTCAGCACCCCTTGAGGGTGGGTGCTGTGCACCAGGACCAGGTATGGGCATGTCCACAGGCAGTGCACAGACGCTGCCGCTGAACCCTGTGCCCCCAGGCCCGGTGGGTGACTGCTGCTACTGCCCCTCCGGCTGCCACACCCCAGAGCTCAGGGGTGCCGCTGCAGTGGCCGCAACAGTCCCACTGTCCTGAACAGACACCAGTGCTGCCCCACTGGTGCTGACAGGCACAGCCTGGGACTGTGCTGACACATTGGTCCCCACAGCGGCACCAGCCACAGCCAGGGGCACGAATTGCCCTGCTGTGTGTCCATCCTGTGGCACACACATGTCATAGCCAATGACGGTCGTGTCATCATCATTGGTGCCGGACTCTGCCCCAGCCACAGCCACAGCGTGCTGGAATCCATGGACGCCAGCATGCTGAGATACAGGCAGGGCTTCCTCCACACCTGTCTCAATGACAACAGTGTGGAAAGCCAGGTGGCCCCACTGTTGTACTGATCCACACATACCTGTGGAGGTGGATGATCCCAACTCAGACTCCATCCAACTGTCCGCAGTGGACAGGCCCACCACCGCTGACCCATGCAGATGCTCAGGATCTGTAAGGGAAAGCAAAGTCATGTTACTGCTTGTTACCGACCCGGTCCCCCCCGGCAGACCATGGCTTACCATGCAGAGATGGGCCACCACACATCTGGAAGCCACCACCCAGAACTCCCTCTATGGCACTGCAGTGCATGCTTGCAGCAAGCCTGTCCTCTGCTGGGATGAGCTGTACCACCTCCGACTGTCCCCCACCTGTTGCAGCATGTGCCACCCTGATGGCAGCCACCTTCTCCTTTACCCTCCTTCTGTCTGTACCCATCTTCTTCTTACACTCCTGCACGGAGTGCTGGTGGCTGACATGCAGGTTCATGGCACGTGCCACCTCCTCCCATACATCAGCACAGACCTGAGGGGTGCCTCGCTGTCCACTGAGCAGTGGCTCCTGATCCAGGTAGGCCTTGAAAAGGGTCTCAGTCTCGGCCTTTGTGAAGTTCGGCCTCCTCCTCCTCCCACCACTGTTGTCTTCTTCTCTCAAAATGTGCTTGGTCATTATTTAGCCTGTAAGGATGGCAGCTGTTACCTGTGACTGTGCAGTCCCATGCATGTCCCTGAATCCACAGTCCACACTCCCACACAGCATGCAACTCACCAATAAACTGCAGTAACGGACTATGGCCACTGCAGCACTTTGTTTACACCTTTATAGTGCAAGCCATGCAAATTAGGTGAGGAGCAACTTTAATTAGATGCAAATCGTGGTTCTGCACCATTGAATGGCTGATTGGATGATTAGCATATGACAGCTGAGTATCGCGCTGTTGCACTTTGCGCAATTGTGTGGGACGTGCTGAGCCAATGGTGCAGCTCTGTGGCATGCATAGTACACCTCACTGCGCATGCCCAGACTGCTGACACAGGCATCTGCCATGCTGATGACGTGCTGTGCATGGTAGGCAATGCAGGGCACGGCCACCATTGTGCCAGTGGGGCTATAGCGAAGGTCACTACATGGCGCTGTGATAATGGGCCTTGATAGGCACAATGGCACTACTGCCTGATAGTCCACTATGGCGCTGGCACACAGGCAGCCGATCGCGCTATATGCATTGTCATCCAATGGCACTGTGCGTGGCCTTGTGCCATGGACCCTTGATCCTGTGCCTGACCTTTGCCTCCTTGGTGTCATGCATCAGGCAAAGGTGCACCTCTATCGCGCTGTTCGGTAACAGTGCAATAGGGAATGGCAGCGCTGTACCGTGCAACATCTGCACGTGGGGTACCATGCTGCATAGTGCCATATTGCCTACTATAGCATTCACAATGGTGCAGAGAAGGGCTGCTCCATGGTCTGCTGTTGAGCTTGTGAACTTGGTGGCCACAGCGGAGCCACACCATGGGCTTCTTTTTGGGGGGACCCCCTGGATAGGGCTAGGTCCCAGGTGTGGCAGGAGGTAGCCACAGCCCTTGAAGTGGTGACCGGCAGGGGCAGGATGGCAGAGTAGAACAGGCACCATTGTGGTGACCTGCAAAGGAGGGAGACGGATTTATTGGCATGACTGAGGTCATGTGCTAGGAGGGGCATGGTACCACGACCAGGTAGGGGTTCCGTCAACACACTGTCATCGCCCATATGAGTCACATTGTTGTTTGTGTCCAACACATAGGGGAGGGATTGTTTGGGTTTGACCATGGCGGTGTTCACAGGGTGTGTGGTGGGTCGGTCTGGCTGTTTGGGGGGGCACACTCCTTGGGGTAGAGGTGCTTTGCTTCAGGAATGCACCAATGTTCTGCTCTCCTTTCTGTCCCCACAGGCCCAGAAGAGGTACGCCACTTGCGGGCAGCATGGAGGGCGGTGGAGGCCACAGCCAGGTGGGCCGAGGGTCCACAATGGCCACACAACAGTCCCGATGAGGGTGAGTGACAGACATCCTTGATTAATATTGCATGCTGTGTGACAGGGTGGGCAGCAGGGCATGGCCACCATTCATTGACATCACTGCATGCACGCCACTGGTTACGGTCATCACTCTCCAGTGGCAATGCATGTCTGGGTGTGCTTCACTGGTGGTGAATGTGTGCGCCAGGTGCATGGCTGTGGCACTGCCTTTGCACCACATAGCCATGTCACTGGACGGGCAGGGTCGTGCTGTGCATGACTTAGCTGGTGGTTGTGTGCAGCATTCCACATGGCTGTATGCGCCTGGGTGGGCATGTCCTGTGGACGTGATCACTGCGGCTGGTCACACATAATCACAGTGGTATGTCCTATGGCCGTATGCCATGCACAGTGGGCAGGCTGTATGGGGCTGTGCATTCACACGTGTTGACTGTGCTCCCTTGTCCTAGGTGCGAGACATCTGAGAGAGAGACATGAGACACACTGAGGGAGCTAATCGCCCTGGCCCAGGAGACAGTGGCCATCCTCCAGAGGATAGATGAGACGGGGGTATTGAGGAAGCGATGTGCGAGGTGGAGCCAGAGCCTGGACCAGCATGAGCAACAGTAGTCCCTTGTCCCTGACTTCCCATCCCCCCATGGAACAACCCTCCCACCCCTCCTATCCCATCCCAGTTGTCCACCCCTTCCCCCTGCCCACCCCACCTTTTTTGTGTCCCCTACCTCCTGTATATAGTTCTTGTTGATCTTGTAAATAGTTTATATATATATTTTATAATACATTTGACTTTTCTATGAATACTATGGTGATCTCTGATTTGCAGTGGGCTATAGGTGCTCAGCTGCTGTGGTGTGCATGGCATCAGGGGTGGTGCAGTCATGGGTATGTGTGTGTCTCCGTGTGGAGGTGTCTATGGTGTGGGGGTGGATATCAGTCAGTGTCTGTGTTGTGTGTGTTGTGCCCCGTGCACTGAATGACTGTGTGCAGAGGTCAATGGCGCATGCTCTTTGTCCATGGTGCACCCATCGGCCCGTCCATGGCTGTGCAGCCAACACCCATGCCTGTCTGTGACCTGCATGATCTGCTGGCATGTCAGTGGTGGCATTCCCTGCATGGCTGACACTGTACCCATCACTTTGCTTGGTTGCCCATGTCACTGGTGTGGTGCATGCCTGGCTCAGGTGGCACTGTGGGCAACATGGTCATTGTCCCATCTCCATGCTGTGGCTTGTGCATGTTACAGGGGATGTGCCCCACTGTCTGTGACTTGTGCTCTGGGTGACTCATGGTGGGGTATTGGTCCATGGTGCCAGCGCAGGGTGGTTGGTGCTCCAGTGCCATGGTGGACTGCAGGTTGTGTGTACACGGCTTACATGGGCCTGTGATGGGGGCTTGGTTGCCCCACCACTGCGTCCCTGTGTTGTTGTGCCCTTGGGTATGGGTGGGTGTCTGTCCAGACCCTGTGTGGCATCTGATGTGGTGCATGCTTCCATGCACCATTGTGGGTGTCTGTGCTGGCTGTTGTGGCCAGTGGTGGGCCAGGATGTGTTACTGGTATACTGTGTGGAGCACTGTACCACTGGGGGAGGTGTCACTTACACGACCATCCAATATGGGGTCACTTTTGTGCCAACACATGGTCAGTGTCTCAGCAGTACCTCGGGGGACTGTTCATGGTGGCACCTTGTCTGCCGTTGTTGCATTGCCATGTGCTGCAACCTGCTGATGGGTGCTCATGGTGGGGCTGGCTTGCATGGTTCTGTGGTGCACAGGGTTGCATTGCCACTGTGGGGGTGGTGGCATGCATGTGGATTCCTGTAGTGGTGGTCACCACTCATGGGGGATTGTCTGGGGATCACTGTGCAGGGTGCGCTGTGCACTGGGGGAGATGGTGTGGCACAGGGTGGTCCACCCTCCTTGTGTGCCAGTCACAGCTTCCTGGTAGGTGTGATGGGGCACCATGGCCAGGCTGTGGGTTGGTTGCTTGACTCCATGAACCAGTGGTTATTCCAGCCCTCCCCAGGTTGTGCAGTGCTTGGGGGGGTGATGTCTGTTCCGCTGTGTGTTCTTGTGCCCATCTGTGGCATGGGTGGTGGGCCCCTACCTCCCTGATTGTGCTGTTACATTACTGTGCAGCTGGGGGGCTCCCTGCTTGTACTATGGTGCCTCTGGACTGCTCAGCTGAACATCCCTTGTTGGTTGCACCATAGCGCATCATATCTGCTCAGCTTCCCCTCCCTAGTTGCGCTATGGCACAGCTTGTGCGATATTCAGACCTTGGTTATGGGCGCAATTTGGCCTGCTCCTTTTTTGAATATCACGTCTGTTGTGCATGGGCGCAATAGGCTTGCACTTGCTCCTGCAATTGTGCACTTTTTGGGCGCAGTTTGAATATCTGGGCCCATAACTTTATCGCTAACAGTTCATTTAAAACAGGCATTAAAGTCAAAATCTGCTGATAGTGACATCATAGTCTGTTGGTTGCCGATGACCATGATGTCTCATGAAAAACATTGTTACTTTAGCTACTGAATAAGCATCTTAAATCTCCTAATTACATGACAATGCCTTTCAAAATAATGGAATGACTTGAAATTCAACTCTTCTTTAGACTTTACTTCTCCCTGGCACTTTTATACAGGACCTCCTATGCCCTCTGCCAGTGCCACCTCCTGTATTTCCCACTTGGTTTAAACCCACTGAGGTGCTGCCTGCCTTCAGCTCCTGTGGTAGCTTCACTGTATGCTATCCAGTTGCCCATGGTTGATGTGAAGCCTGGGATCATATCAGTATTCAGGAGATTGAGCCAGGCAATGAATATAGGGGACCAGCAGGGAATCATCTGTCCAGCCATTCACCATTTTTTCACCACTGTTGCTTCTTCATGACACTGCTGTGTTATAATGCACTTACGTATGCACCCATGCATGTGCAGTTTATGCTGACATTGAAAAGTGCAGTTCCCCATCTGCACAGAAAACTCAGCTGGTGCCAGACAAATCTTTCAGCAAATAGACCAACACAGGGTCTTCATTCACTCAGGAAAACAGTACGCAAAAATTTGACGAAAACTCATGGTTTATTCAGAAATGTGATGAAGGTGCAAAGCACCCAGTTTCCTTATTCTGGCTTTGGCAGCATCCCATTCCTCAGTCATTTTGCCAGGTCTCAGTCATGCTGGTAGTAGTAGTAGTAATATTTGTTTATATTTGTCCCCCTATCCCACAGCCGTAGGGTGCCTTACAACAATAGAGATACAATTACAGTGGTGCAGATCTTGCAGAAAATCTGTACACTTAAATATAATAAACATCTATAAATATACATTCTAAGTTCAGAATTAATTGTACAGCAGCAGTTCAGATGGCTAAACTGAGAAAGCAAGCTTACTGAGTTTCATAACAGAAGTTATCCCCCTCCCCTTCCCCCAGGATGCATCTGGAAATGAGCTTCTAGCTCAGTATGCCTTTCCTGGTGAAAGTTTTAAATAAATAAAAATAACTAAAAAATAAAAAACTTGTCACTACAAATGCCTGGTCTCCAAACTGCTTTGAAATGGATCTGAAGATCATCAAGAGATCCACACTGGTTGAGTGGAGAAGGAAGCAAGTGACATACAGATACAGTAGCTCTTTGAGGTAGCCCAGGACCAGATCTTGTTGGGCTTTGGATGTTAAACCTATTCTCAAGTAAGCACACCACCTCCCTGGCAACTAGTGCAATGTTGGCTGTGAGATACCAGTGAGATACAGTATGCTCAGAGCTAGAAGTTCTATTAACTTGGCTGTGGTGTTCCGAACCAGTTGCAAGCAGCGTGTAAAGCCTCCAGATATAGTGAGGTAAGGAGCACTACAGTAGTCAAGTCTTAACATGACAAATGCATGTACCACGGTCTTTAGGTCCTCAGCATTTAGAAAGGGTTTGATCTGGGTGATGTTTCTAAAATGGAAAAATCCACCAAGAATCATCACTGATGCATGATGTTCTAGTATAAGCATCGAATCCATGATGATGCCCAGGTTATTTTCCCTATCCATGAAGCTGAAAGGGGAAGTATGAAGTTACAAGCCTGACACCTCACTTCCCAACCCTGCCAGTTTGCGAGAACCTGTCACCACCAGTAGCACTTTCATCTTGTCTGGATTCAGCCTTAACAAATTGGAGGCCATCCAGTCATTGATTTTAGCTGGTATCTGCCCAGTACATTGACAACATTTTTCTCCCCAGTGGTAAATGACAGATATAGCTAAGTATCATCAACATAGTAATGAAACATTATATTGTGACTGGAGTCCTACTGCTGGATCATATATGCCACAAATAACATGGGCAAAAAGGCTGACCATGCAGTGCTTCACAGTCTAGGGTAGTAGGGCTTGAGAAATATTTTCTATGCCACCTGCTGCATTCTGCTGTTTAGGAAGGATACACAGCACTTCAAGCAGTGCCCAAGTCCTCCCAGATCCCTTAGCTGAGTTCTTAAAATTCCATGGCCTACAGTAACAAATGCTGATGAGAGATTGGGAAGAGCAAGACTAGATCACTCCTCTCTATTGCTAGCCAGGAGTATGACAGTTTGCACCCTGATGAGTGCTGTCTCTGGTCTGTGATACCTCCTGAATCTTGACTGGAAAGGCTCATAAATGGAAATATTTTCAGATGAGCCTCCCACTGCATCATCAATGAATTCTCAATCAGCTGCTCTAAAAGGGGAGTCAGAGTTTCAAGAGAGGCCTGTAGATAGAAAAGATGTCAGAGTCCAAAGATGGCTTCTTGAGGATGGATTTCACCAAGCCTTCTTTAGTGGACTGTGAAAACCCCCACCTTCAAGAAGCACCTGACTACTGTATCTCCAGAATGACTGGACCCAGGGACTCCTTATGGTCAAACCACAGCAATGCAGGTCCCAGAACCAGCATACATAAAGAGGGATGAATTCCTAGATCAACTACATAACTTCTTCAGTAGACATAAGCTGAAACTCACACTAGACTAATGGAAGGCCCTCATTCAACAACAATTGGACCATGTTGAGCCATGACAGCTCATTTGGGAAGACCATAAAGCAAATGGAGGATACCCTACTAGGGAAGAACTAACAAAACTCCTCTCATCTTAATTGGCAGTCAGATACTGGGCCATGCAACCCAGCCACCTCAAAGGAAAAGGGCTGTCCTTTGGATGCTCAGTCCATCTTCCTCCTGCTGACTACCGATGACATGAGCTTACATCTCAACTCTGGTCACTGGTGTAGCAACAGTAGTGCCATTGTTGTGCTACCAGGCCAGCCAATTCACATTTTTTTAATATAGTGCAAATTAATTCAGATCGTACCGACTGTGATTTTTTTGCTGATCGTAAGAAACAGTTTGAGTAAGCCCCTTTCTTGACAGCATTTGAGGGGTGTTGGATTCTGATTTCAGTCAACTACTCTCTAAACAAAAACATCCACTTTATCTTCGTATTACCACTGCCAATACTATGTTTTAGGGATTGCATTTAGTTAGTTATTCACATCTTTTACCAGGAAGACACAACTATGATAAACACTTTTTTCATAATGGTGTCTGATGAGAAACATAACTCAACAAAGACCTATAGTAAGGCAAGTGATCTTGAAGAAAAAAAAGATCTACAGTATGATTGCTGGAAAGAGACAGGTTGCTTCTTGAGTAGGAAGGACTACAAGGTAACAGTGAGGGACCGCAAGATTAGAATTATGAAAGTGAACCAGTGGCTAGAAGCCAGGATAGTGGCAGAGCTTGCAACATGAAAAGCTTTCTTCCAGTTCATAAATGAAGGGGAAAGGTGAATCATGGAATAAGGCCCTTTAAATCAGAAGAAGCAGGTAGGAACCAGTGAGAGAGCCAGAGGCAATGTCCAAGATGCTAAATGAATACTTCCTTTTATTGTTCATCAAGGGTCCTCTGGTTGGGGGAAGGTGCTCATTGGGAGATTTTATGGCATCATATGTAGTCGTGATGCAGACAGCAGACATTACACCAACCCTGGTAGCTGACTACCTAGCAAACAGTAGGGCAGATAAGTTCTATGAGATGAATTGGATGCAGCCAGGATAACTGTGGCACTAAATGAAAAATTGTTAGGGCAAATGCAGTTATCTTTCAGGAGTCTGTCTGGACTGGTATGGTGCCAGAGGGCTGGAAAATGGCCAATATGTTCACTAGTGGTGTCTTATAAGAAACATGGCTCAAAGGCAACTGATCATGAACAAACAGTTTACTTCCAGTACGTAAATGAAAGGAAGAAGGTGAAGGGAGGGATCAGTCCTTTTAAAATAAAGGAAGGGGTAGAAATCTGTGAGAACCCAGAGATGATGTCTGAGATGCTAAATGCATTATTTCCATTAGTGTTCATCCAGGGTCTCCTGGTGTGGGTGAGTGCTCATTGGAAGATCCCCTGGCATCAGCAATAGCCATGATATACCCATCAGACATCACACCAGCCCAGGTATCTTAGGAACCAGGATGATTTGACCAGGTGAGTCCCATGGTGTGGAAGGGATACACCACAGAATTATTGTGGAGCTAAAAGAACTATTGGCAGAACATATTCAATAATCTCACAGGAGTGTGTTTGACATATGTGGTGCCAGAGGAATGCAAAGCAGCCAGTTAGATCTCCATATTCAAGAAGGAAACATAGTTGAAACCAGTAATCTACATACTGTGAACCTGGCATCCAGTGCGGAGCAAGGCCCTGGAAACAATTTTGCTGGGTTCACTGCTGTTCAACATTTCTATCAATGCTCCTGAAACTGAGACCTTCAGCAGGCTACTTAAGTTAATGGATGATACTAATCTGGCCAGGGTGGTGAACTCCCTTGAGGATGTGGACACACTTTAGGAAAACCTGAATAAGCTGGGTGATTATACAGACATCAGGAGCCTCAGAGTCAATGTTGTCAAATACACTGTGCTACACTCATGGAAGAAAAACATGGGTAAGATCTATACAATGTATGAGGCTCCTCTTGATGCAGAGGTTGCCAAGAAGGAGCAGCGGTTGGACCACAGTGGGCTCAGGTAGGGTGAGGGTGGTGGAACAGAGACACACCCCGTTCAAACATGCCACTCCACAATCCATACGCCATTCTGGTGGAGCACAGTTCCCCTATGGAGGCACACATGGTGGAGAATGAAGTTGCTGACAACCCTCACAAGGGAGGCCCACAGGAAGGTGGCACAGGATGCAGCAGGGAAAGGAAGCAGCTACTGGTGGGGGAGTCAGTTATTAGGGGGATAGAACTTGGGGGGCAATGGAAAATGAAGAAGTGTGTCTGCCTGGTGCCATGGCTTGGAGGGACAGGAAGCGGATTCTAATGATCATGACAGCAGCTGCACAACAGACAGTGCTGGATGTCATTGTCCACCTAGGGACAAATGACTGGGCCATGCATGGGATTAGAGCAGTGCAGAAGGATTTTGTGGAGTTAGGGAGGGGCAATAGACAACTAGATCATACAGTATCCTTCTCAGAGGTGTTGCCTGTCAATGGCATGGGTGAGGCAAGGGTACTCCACACCATGCAATTCAATGAAGGGTTGAAAAACTAGTGTAGAGCACAGGGTTTTGGCCTCACTGGGGACTGGGGTTCCACCTGGAGGGATATCCACCTTTACTGGCATGATGGTCTGCATCTATCCTGGAAAGGAATCAGTCTCCTCAGTGATCAGTTTAAATGCTTAATTGGCAAGCTTTCAAACTAGCCAAGGGGGGGAGGCACTGATAAGCAGCAGATAATGCCCAGTCTCCCCTTCCAAAACAGGGTACTAAATGAGGTAAAGACCAAGGTAGAAAGGTCAGTAGGGAGCAGAACTAGGGTAAATGGAGAAAGTAAAGTCAGTAATGGCAGGGATAGGGCTACAAGAGGAAAAACCATCAAAAAAATGGAGAGTAATGAGTACCAATGCCCATAGTCTGAGTAACAAACTTCCTGAACTAGTGGCCTTGATAGAGGAGGAACATCTGGATATCATGGCAGTCACAGAAACATGGTACACACAGAACAATGACTGGGATGTAAACATACCAGGGTACACTATCTACTGGAGGGACAGGGAGGGTAAAATAGGAGGTGGAGTAGCTCTCTACATAAGGGAAGGAATCAAAGCAATAGAATAAAAAGGTAAACAGGGAAGAGAGGAAGCACTGTGGGTCAACTTGGAGACAGGCAATGACACCACAATCCGCACAGGAGTTGTATACAGACCCCCATCTCGGGGAGGAAATGGACAAGAAAATGATTGAAGGTATCCTTAGAATGGCAGAAAAGGGGAAATATTGTTGATGGGGCATCTGAATATGCCAGATGTTAACTGTAGTGCATTTGCTGCAGCCACATCAAAGAGTGGGGTCATTCTAGATGCCCTGCAGGGGCCATTCCTTAGACAACTAGTATTGGAACCCACTCAGGAGGGAGCAATCTTAGATCTGGTACTCTCAAATGGAGATGAAGAGAGGATCACAGATGTAGAAGTGGGTAGCCATCTGGGAACTAGCAACCATTGAAAAATCAATCAATCAATCAATCAAACTTTATTTAACCAGGCGTAAGCACCATTGAGCAAGCTCATTCTCAAGGTGATCCTGGACATTAATACAGATCACAGGCAACAAAGGATTGACAAGGGAGAGACATAGTACAAATGGAGGAATATTCAGGCCTATACATATACCTATAAGAACATAGTTAACATAGGTATTACAGTTGTTGGGTCAAAAATAATAGGCCTATGTATACATGGCTAACATAGAAAGGCAGTTGTCAGGACAAAACTAGTAGACTCGATAGGTAGAGAGTTAAAACTTAGGTGGTCAACAAGATAAGGTGATTACATAGATACATAGATACATAGACAGTGTCGGCAGATAAGGGCCTATGGCCCACCCAGTCACCCAGTGATTGTTATCTTATATGAAGGGTTATGTAGGGAAAAAGAGGAGGATGTATATGAAGTGGGGAGATGGAAGGGAGGGAGACTAATAAGTGCTAGGTGCTCCCTGACAGGGATGAGAAATTGAATGGGTTGCAGTAATTTCAGCTACGTTGACGAAACTAGGGGCTATGGTTACAAGGTCACTTAAAGCAGCTACAGTTCTCCTTAAGATATTCAGCTATTAATGCTTTTAAAGTGAACGGACCTGGAAGAGATACAAGTTTAAGTGAGTTTTGCATAGCGTTCCATAAGGTCGGGAAGGAGAAGTGGATTGAAGCCACGCCATAGGTTGCTTTTACTCTGGGTATCTTGAAACAGAGTAGAGAGAAGCGACTCAACCAATAAGAACCCTTGGCATGTTCAAAGAAGCTTAAGATGTAAGCAGGGAGTTTGCCAGACAAGGCTCTGAAGAACCAAAGAAGGGCATTCCTTTTCCTCCTTGTTGAGAGAGAGGACCATCCCATCTCTTGGTACAGTATGCAATGGTGGGTTAGAGAGGGCAGGTTTAGGATGAACCTTACTGCCCAGTGGTAGAGCGTGTTGAGTTTGCTGAGCACAGTTGAGGGGCAATGGTTATAGAGAAAGTCTGCATAGTCCAGTAAAGGAAGGAAGGTATATTGCAAAAGACTCTTTCTAGCTTCTTTGGTAAGTAGGTGCTTAATGCGGTAGAACATGCCCAAACACTGCTTTTAGTCTTTTTGAGACCTCATTTAGGTGGCATGGGAAGTTAAGCTTGTTGTCCAGCCAGAACCCTAGATATTTGAAGGTAGCTACTATTTCAAGGGGCTTACCCATTAGTGTTAGCATCATGTGCTTGTGTGTTGGTCCTGGGGCTGCCTTAGGCAAGAGGATCATGTTTTGTTTTTTTTTTGCATTGAGGAGGAGCCTATATTTAATAAGGTTATGTTGGAGGGAGATGAAATCTTGTTGTAGGTCCTCAAGGGCTGAGTCCAAGGATGGGTTTGAGGTGTAGAGGACAGTATCATCTGCGAATAGGTGCACATTAGCTGTGTGCAGTTGAGCATCAAGGTTGTTGATATAAATTGCAAATAAAATAGGACCTAAGATGGAGCCTTGGGGGACATCTTGTGGGAGTGATTTTAATGGGGATAAATCACCTGAAGCTTTAGCTTGTTGTAACCTGTTGGTAAGATAGCAGGTGAACCATTTAATGTCAGTCTTATCAAGGCCGATAGTGCATATTGCACTAAGCACAATATTGTGGTCCACGGTATTGAACGCCTTACTAAGGTCAAGGAAAAGGGCACACATATATTTTTTGGAATCCAAGGTAATTTTCCAGTCAGTGGTTACTTTTGCCAGGGCAGATATTGTGCTATGTTTGGCTCTAAAGCCAGACTGTTCAGGAGTTAGCAGATTCTGTGACACCAGGTACTCTCTAATTTGAGTGCTGATGATTTTTTCCAGTAATTTTGATAGGGTAGCTAGTATGGAAATAGTTCTGTAATTGTTCAGGTCGCTCTGATCCCCAGATTTAAACAAGGGAATTTTATGTGCAGTTTTTCAAAGCATAGGTAGCTCACCCAGCTTCAGGGAGGAGTTGAATAAGTGGGTGTTGGGGGCTGTTAGGTAGCAATGGCCCAGTTTTAGAAAGTAGGGTTCAATATTGTCAGCCCTGGCACTCTTTTTAGTATCCAATGACAATAGGAGGTCTTCTACTTGTAAAAAACGTGGCAGTGTGGAAGCTGAAGGAGTGGGGATGAGATTGGTTGAGACTGAAGCTAGCATTAGAGACAGCAGAGGGCTCCCATGGCAGGCTGATTTTGTTGATAGGTGAGGCGTCAAAGGCCAACCCAACGGCTGCAAAGTTGTTCACGACATGTACAGTATACACAAAGTATGGTTCATGATAAACACAGCCATAGAGTCAAGCCATACAAAGGCAAAGGCTCTGGACTTTAGTAGGGCTGACTTTGCCAAAATGGGTGAGTGTCTAAGGAATGCACTAACAAATAGGCGGAAGGAGAGGTGGAAGAACAATGGGGAATAATCAAAACTGCGTCACAAAGGCAACAAGCCTTTGTGTGAAGCAAATACATAAAACAGAACGATTTAAAAAACCACTATGGTTCTCAAATGAGGTGGCAGGGAAAGTTAGGGAGAAAAAGATAGCATTCAGGAAGTACAAGGAATCACAAAAGGAGCAGGACAGAGAACTGTATCAGTTAAAGCAGAAGGAAGCAGGGAAGGCAGTCAGAACAGCAAAGGCCCAAACTGAGAAAAAGATAGCCAACTCAGTTAAGAAGGGGGATAAAACCTTTTATAGGTACATCAGGGAGTGAAGGAAGACCATGGGAGGGACAGTGAGGCTTAATAAAGTGGAGAGGGTGGGCAGAGGGTGATTGTGAAAAGGCAGAGATACTAAACAAATATCTTTGCTCAGTATTCTCAAGTGAAGAAGGGGAGGTACCTAAAACAAACAACAGAAATACTCTGGATTGGGGGTTTGATACCAGCTCATTCACAGAAGAAAGAGTTCTGAAAGAACTCGTAAAACTCAAGGTGGACAAAACAATGGGGACTGATGAGATTCATCCCAGAATTCTAAAAGAACTAAGGGTAGAACTAGTGACACCACTGACTACCCTCTTAAACAAATCATGGGTGGATGGGGTGGTACCTGAGGACTGCAGGATGGCAGATGTGATTCCACTTCACAAAAGTGGAAGCAGGGCAGAGGCAGGAAACTACAGACCTGTTAGTTTGACCTCAGTTATAGGGAAAATGATGGAATCACTTCTGAAGGAAAGAATTGTTGAGTACTAAAGGTCAGAGGGGTACAGGACCCAAGGCAGTATGGATACACAGCAGGAAGGTCATGCCAGACAAATCTAATAGATTTCTTTGGCTGGGTGACCAACATAGTAGATCAGGGAGGGGCTGTGGGCATGGCCTACCTAGACTTTAGCAAGGCATTTGACATAGTCCCACACAGAGAATTAATATACAAGTTAGCCAGCCTGGGAGTGGGTCCTAAGATGGCAGCCTGGGTAAAAAATTGGCAGGAGAACAGGACACAGAGGGTAATAGTAAATGAAATCCACTCGGAAGAAAAGGGGCTACTAGTGGAGTACCACCGGGTTCAGTTCTAGGACCGGGCCTATTCAATGTCTTTATAAGTGACACTGCAGAGGGACTGGAAGGAAAAGTACTTCTCTTTGCAGATGACACAAAGATCTGCAACAGGGTTGATACACAAGGTGAGGTGGACAGGATGAGAAGGAATTTGGCAAGGTTGGAGGAATGGCCAAATGTATGGCAGCTTAGATTCAATGCTAAGAAGTGCAAAGTAATGCACCTGGGAAACAAAAACCAAGGGCAAGAGTACACTATGGGGGGGGGGTGAGATACTAACAACAAAATGGAAAGGGACCTGGGGGTAGTCATATCAGATGACCTAAAGGTGGTCAAGCAATGTGAGAGGGCAGTAAGGAGGGCTGGGGGGATACTGGGATATATAGGAAGAGGCATCACCAGTAGAAAACAGGAAGTTGTTATCCCTTTGTACAGACAGTTGGTGAGACCCCATCTGGAGTACTGCATGCAGTTCTGGAGACACAATCTCCACAAGGACATAGACAGGATGGAGATAGTCCAGAGGAGGGCAACTAAAATGGTGCAGGGTATGCACCAGTAGACATATGAAGAGAGACTTAAGGAGCTTAACATGTATACCCTTGAGGAAAGGAGGGAAGGGGGGACATGACAGAAACTTTTCAAGTATCTCAAGGGAATCAACAATATCCAAGAGGGTAGCATCTTTCAGAAAAAGGTATGTGCAAGAACAAGGGGGCGCAATTTGAAGATAGAAGGGAAATGGCTCAGAGGTAATGTGAGGAAGTATTTTTTCATGGAGAGGGTTGTGGATGCGTGAAACGGCCTTCCCGTGGAGGTTGTGGAGTCAAAAACAATGGGAGAATTCAAGAATGCATGGGACAGACATAAGGCAATTCTAGGGGTTGGGGATAGGAGGAAGTAGGCTGTTGGTTAACTAGAATCTGCAGCTTATCCATTAGGTAGGGGAAATGGGCAGACTGGGTGGGCCAAGAGGTCCTTATCTGCTGTCAAATTCTCTGTTTCTATGTTAATAGATTTTATAACTTGCATTAAGTATATGGGTGGCATGGATTATGAAAATCATTCAGATAAAACCAAATTAGTCACACTGGAACCACAACCGATTACAGGGGATTTGTTATTTATGTATGATAGAATGAATTATATGGAACTAATAACTGCTTTAGATATTGATTTCAAACAGGATAAGAGAGAATTGAGGGGTCACCCTCTGCAGATATGTGGGAGCAGAGCAGGACTGAAAAAAGGAAGTATTATTTCATCAGAGGGCGATAGTAGTGTGGAATAGCCTCCCGCTAGACATTGTGTCTAGTAAGAATAAAATGGAGTTCTAAAGTAGGCTGGATGCCTATATGACCTCATAACCAAGTATTAAATACTACCACTGATATTGTACAGGGAGGCAGTTTATATGTGCTACTTTGCCTTTATTTGCTCCTTAATGTCTAGTATAAATGCTAGTATAAACATTTGTGGATTTTAGTGGTGGACTCAGTAAGCTGACAGCCTGAGGTCATAAATAGTCTTTCTCAGCAGAGAGCTGGGGCCCAATATTCAAAACTTTGCACAAGGGCAAAGTCCGCACCGCCCAACAGGTAGCACTAGCCCACAACCCAGTGCACGCAATATTCAAAGGATTAACCTACAGAAAAACACTCCTGAATATAGTGTGCAAATGGAGGTGTACAAAGCATAGCCCAGAGTGCAGTGCAAAGTCTGCCCAGCACAAAAGACAGCTCTGAATATATCAAGTGGGCAATGCAAACAGTCATTACATCATTGCATTTGTAGGTGCATTGCGTGATGTGCAAGTGCAAAACCATTTAGCACAGTGGACGAATTTGCTATATTCAGCCAGGTTATGCAAAGAAGCCTAAGTGGGCAGTCAGTGGGCAAAACAACACATTAGAATGTCATTATAGCTCGATATTCATACATTTATATGTTGAAATTGCCTGGGCTATTTAAAGAAGATCAGAGCCCCCCCCCACACACACACACAGCACACTGGAACTTAAACCAGGACACTGCAGGAGAAAAATGTCTTCAAAGGATACAACATTTACAGGTGCAGGTAGGTGCTCTGCATTCCACACATATAATAAAATCTGTTGATGGGGGGAGGAGGTACATCACGGTGCAGGAACATGGGTTGCCAGTAGTGCAGCAAAAAATAAATTGTAACAATGTGTGTTACGTAACCTAGGATGAGTCTGTCGAAGTATATCCCACCCAGCTGTCTGGTGTGTCTCAACAATGTGCATCATTGCCACACTGTCTATGCATGTAAACCCATGTGCCAGTGGCACGAAGTTCAGCTGACAGCACACACATTGTCAGATATAGAAAACAAGGTCCTTGTACATGTATGCTGTATGTGACCATGTTTGGTGGGGGAACAACACTAAAGGGACACTGTCAACCCCCCCTTAGGCCTCAAAGTGTCCCTAGTTTAAAAAACACATGTTATGATTGCCAACATTCTGTAAAGATTGCTGATGCAGCTGGCAGTTTGATTCTAACTCTTTCTTTAAAAAAGTGAAAAACATACGGCCCACCATACTGGTGTTACCCCACAAAAACAGGTTTATTTGCATTTCTTGATCAGCTCCAACTGCATATTTCCTGGACTTGAGAACACCCACAACACAGTCTAGCCACTCACGATGCAGTGGGAAGAAAAGAGCTGAAGGAATCATGAGTAACAGCACTGTTTGTGGGTGTTTCTAATGCTCAGGATGTATGCAGTAAGAACAGATCCAGGATTGTAAACAAGACAAGGTTATTTATAAACAAACATTAGCATTCATTTCAGTTCTACTAAACAAGGAGACAGACAAAACAAACAGCAACATCAATTCATTTTAGAGAAGGTAAGCAATCATAAAAAGTAGTTTTTTTAACTAGAAATAATATGACGAAAAACAGGTTGACAGCGTCCCTTTAATGCCACATTCACTTGCACAGCAAGCCAGCACTCATAGGCACCATGGTGTCAGGCATTGTCCTTGTGTTGCCTTTTTGTCCAGATTATATGTGTACAGCTGGACATCAGTTATGGCAGTGGAATGCAACTAAACATCAGCACCACAGGCCTGTATGACACACATGTGTTGCCCCCGCGTTTATGAGGGTAGCTTTTGTGCTCCTGGCACGTTGTTGCCTGTCCACTGCATGATTTTGGTTGGATTGTATGTGTCACGTACACACCAACATTCATGTGGTGCTGCATGTTGGCCATGCATGAAACAATGGTACCCTATGACAGGCTGGCAGTGGGCATTGTCTGACCCCATCAACACAGGTACATGGTACACAACAATGCTGTAATGGTTCAGATTTGGGAAGCACACTCACACCATCCTGCTCACACACCAGGTACTGACCACTATCTCATAACCTACTCTAACAGGTGCCTCTGGTTGAGGCAAGAGACTGTGGACACACATGTTTTCCTTTCTTCAGGCCCAGTATGCTCTGTGACATGGGCTTCTGTTGTGTTTACTTGGTGTCTATCACAGCAGTGTCTGCCACAGACAAGCTGAAGGTTATTTTTTCTGCACACATATACCCAGGCATTTGCCCAGGTACATAGGGTGTGTGTCACATGTGCCAAGGTGATTGCCACATGTGTGGGTGCATACTGCTATGCATGCCGTGTGTGTCACTGTGTGTGGGATTTTGTCATTCACAGTGGGTGGTGGTGTGCATGTGTGTGACATGTGTAGGATACACTCTTAGTGGGTAATGCTATGCATTCAAGAATTGACATCTACGGGTAGCTGTGTGGCCAATGTAGATGCCGTATGGTTTGCACTTTAGTCATTAGTTGCATGATGACCATGGGCGACAGAGACTGGGCCACTGCGTATGCATGTGACATCTTTGGGACTTGACTAATGTGTAATGAGTGACAAATGACAGTGCACTTCCAAATCTACAGTGCAGGATACATCATCTGGAGGGGAGGAAGTGGGTGGACTATCCACTGAGGTGCACCACCCAGAGATGATACCAGAGGAGAAGGAGGAGGAGGAGGAGGACCTGCTGGACTTGTTTGGGAAGAAATGGAGGACAGCAATGAGGACACAACTGTGCCAACACATCAATACCTAGAGACTATAGCTGCCCTGGGGGGGGGGGTTCTAACCAACCTTAAGACCCCCTGTCTAGCTAGTGGTGCCTTACAGTACAGATGCAGCTGCTGACAGCTTGACCCAGGGGACATCCACAGCTTCCACCACCACCACTAGTGTGGCCTCAACATCCTTCACCTCCCACACCATCAACCCTGCACAAAGGGTGGACATGGGCAGCCATCAGGATATCCTGCCATCCCTCATCTGCCCTATGTATGCCACCACATCTGCTGAGGCACTACCACCTTCTCCATCCACCCTGGACATTGTGCGTGCACTCCCTACTCAACACCCATGCCAAATGGCATGTACTGTCCTGCAGGACAGTGTACCCCAGAGGCAGGCTCCTTTCTGACTCTCAGCAGCTGCTGCAGTGTGCTGTAGCATTGCAGTCAGATGCACTTCATGAATAGTGGCAACCCCTTGGCATACCCTGACTCCAAGGAGTGGTAGGTCAGGGTCAGGCAACACACCAAGAACCCCATCATCCATGGGCACTCTCCAACCCCCTGGGCATGCCGCATGACCTGGACAATCCATCATACAGCCAGGGGTGTGCGGCTTGTACTCGCCAACAAGGTGTCCACTGGGTATTTGGCCACCTTCGAATGCTTGACATTGTCTCGAATAACTCCACATGAAGCAGTCAGGGGCACTGCCAGGGTACCATGCCAGAACATTTAAGGTCTGCCCCATTACATCAGACACCACCTGGCAAATGATGGAGTGGCATAACTTCCTATTGAGGTAGGCATCCACCATATCATCAGTGGGTGCCCGGATGGCACCATGGTGCATTCTGTGGCACTGAGCACTGTAGGAAGGTGCACATCCCAATAGACTGCTGCATGGTTTCTTTGCAGTCTGCGTCTCTACTGGGGAATACAGTAAACTCACCAGCATGTTGCTGTAGGGCATCTAGATATGGGGCCAGCAGGTGCAGGATGGCAGACTGACACACCTATGGTATCACCCAGCAGTGTCTGAAATAAACCAGTGGCTAAGAAGCACATCACAGCTGTCACCTTCTGCTTGACTGTCATGGTATTGCTACATTGGATACGACTGTGCAGCTGCTCACACGCAGGTGCTTGCACAGCTGCCATAGCATGGCCCTATTGAGATGGTACCAGCCCAGCAGATGGTCTTGAGTGATAGTCTCGAAGGTGACTCATGGTCGGTATCATCTGTGCACAGCATATCATCTCCATGACCTACGAAGTGGCCCAGGGTAGCCTTTTGCCCTCTCTTCCTCCTCCTCCATGGCCTGTTCCATTAGGAACAGCATGTGAGTGTTGAATACAGCCATTGCTGCTCTTGCTGCAGTGTCACTGCCCACCTCTAGGATTTGCCTGGAGTAAGTCTGTCTTTTAATAGGCGGTATTTGCGGTAGGCAAAGATGGTGCACAAACACACTTTGCGTGGTGCTAACACGCTGAATATAGCATAGCACCTGTATTCATGTCCACACCCTGGTCTTTGCCTGGAGCGTACATTATCTATTTGCCCAGAGCTATTTCATTTTGCCCACATTAATCAGGCTTTGATTAAAGCGCAAGCGCGCAAATGGCACACAATGTGTGCACAATCTGTTTGCTCTTTGGGCAGAATTTTCAATATTGGTCCCCTGATCTTACCCAGCCAGTTACAATTGCAGTCATGCAATAGAATCATTTCAAATTTCCCAAATTTTATTTCCTATTAACTCAGCTGTTCCCAAATATTTGAAGGGGGAGTGTAGATGTGCAGAGTCACTCTTAGTCTAAAAGCCCATACAAAACATTTCAAATGAGGTATTGCACTTATGTGTATTCGTCCATAGTCCAGAGATATCCTTATCTATCCTGTTCTTTCTTAAACCAAGGAAGCAGCCATTTCAGGGAACCGCAAAAGAGAAAGTCATGCCACTGTTCTTTTTTTTTTTCAACTTTCTTTTTGCACTTCTCTGGCCCTTTAGGACTCTCTCAAGTGTGATCTCTCAGGCCAGTCAATTCCCACTCCACCTGAGGTCTCCCCAGACCTAGTCTCTATCCCAGGATCTCTCATCATCCCAATACTGACCCCCCAACCCCCCTGACTCTGAGCCCCCTGAGGTGGGACCACCTACTACTCTGGTGCTCCATCTATAATCTAGTAGGTCAGCTAGAGTGAGGAGGAGATTCAGTGGCTGGCTGAAGTAGACCCGGCAATATGCATGGGGGCTGCTCACTAGATCCACCTTCGCCTTTCATGTGCCAGGGCCTTTTTCCTTGTTTCCATGCCCTGAGGTTGAAGGTGTGCAAGCTGTGTGCTCCTGCGTGACTCCTGTAAGCATCTGCCTCGTCCTGAACCCATCTCAAGTGGTCCTGGCTGCAGAGGCTTCCAGTCACCACTGGGTGCCGCCGCTATGCTGGGAGCCATGAAAAACTCTCCTCAGGAGAGGAGAGCTTGCCGGTGGCAGCTCAAGCCAGCTCCTCCCCCCCCCCCCAGCCAACCTCCAATGACCCGGGCTCGCTTCCAAACCTAGGTTGCTGGTGTAGCATGAGGTGTGGTCACCTGCGCCTCAACCCTCAGCACCACTGGGCAGCCAATGTCACAGTTCTTAATCGTAGCTTTCACAACTGTGATATCATTGTGTCATGGTTCCATGACATGGCAACTGCCTTGATTTAGTTTTATTCAGGGGACAGCTCTGGACTGCCACCCTCTGCAATGGCCCAATATCTCACCTGAAAGAAATGTTAATGGACTGTGAGACTATGGGTTGCTCTGTATACCTACCTCACCCTTTTTGATCCTGATTGTTGTGCCCAAGTCTCAGTCACTAAGGACTGGTGGTAAATACAGCAGAGCTAGCCTGGAAGCAATGCAGTACCTTGTACTATCAACTGTGGAGTGCTGCAGTATGCTGCAGGGACCAGTGCTATTCAGTGGCAATAATGCTTTTTATGATGCAGTATTTTGTGACATATCATTCACTGCAAGAAAATGCAGTGCATCCTGACTAGTTCTGCTGTACAGTAGTTGCAATTACCACTTACTGACAATCACATTATTGTGATCCCCAGACAATGTTTAATGTAGAGTCTAAGCCTTTCCTGCGCATTCACAAAGCATTTTGTGAATGTGAGGTGAAGGAGGCGAGGGTCACCATGCTAATGGCCTGCATGCCTGGCCATACACATAGCATGGTAACCATCACAATGTTGGTTGTAGAGTTTTGCAACACCCATGCCCTTAGAATGGCATAAAGGGCATGCTAAAGGGGAGTTTTTATTCTGGGACTGAATTCAGAGGAGCTAGATAGAAACACAAATTACCATGGAACCAAACCTAAAAGAGGACAGCACAGTAGAAGGGGACTGGGGGGATCCACTGCACACCAGGGAGTAAAGAGTACCAGAGGTGAGGATGGGGGAGTCACTATACCACCAAGAGATGACATGGGATGCCACATAAAACAGATGTTCTGCCCAAATACAGGCCTAGCAGGCATCACAGTGGAGGGAGACCTGGATATTGTGGCTGTTATCGAGTCATGGTGAACAGGAAACCACAAATGGAACATTGACATACCAGGTTATACTCAGTTCAGGAAAGACAGCGTGGGATGGAAGAGGTGGTGCTGAATTCAAGGGAGTGTATCAAGGTGATAGAGATACAGGGAATCCAGGAGGGAATGGAGGAGTTGGAGGTAACATGGGTCATTCTGGAGACAGGAACTGGAACCATTATTTATACCAGGGTGATCTACAGACCTCCATTGCAGGCCAAGAAACTGGATTGGGCACTGGTGGAAGCCATTAGCACAATGGAAGTAAAAGGAGAGGTGCTGCTGGTTGGGGACTTCAGTCTGCTGGATATAGATTTGAGCCTCCCATACAAAGCTTCAGCTAGAAGCAGGGACATCCTAGAATCCCTGCATGGAATGTTTTTTAGGGAGCAAGTGAGGAAGCCCATTTGTAATGGAGCAATACTAGATCTGGTGCTCAGTAACAGGGACAGTACTGAAGATGTCAAGGTGGGAAGCCACTTGGGGATCAGTGATAACCGTAATGTGTGGTTCAACATAAGGACGGCCGTAGAAGCAAAACCACACAAGGACTAGAATCCTGAACTTCAGAAGGGCAGATTTTTAAAAAATTGGTGAATGCCTCAGAAAAGACTTAGCAGGGAGTGGGGTGGCCTGGGTAGGGTGGAGGAACAGCAGGCTAAGTTGAGGTATAATGGAGGCAACAAACCTCTGCACAAATGGAGTAAGCACAAACAGGAGAAAAAAAGAGACTGCTATAGTTCTCAAAGGATGTGGCTGAAAAGTAAAGAATAAAAGGGTAGCATTTAGGAGTTATAAAGAGAAGGAGAAGGAAGAGGATAGGGAGGGTGTATCAGGAAAAGCAGAAGGAAGCAAAGAAAGTGGCGAGAAGCACAAAGATGCAAACTGAGAAAAGAATAACCCAAGGGGTAACTAGAGGGGAGAAAACTTTTTAGGTACATAAGAGAAAAGATGATGGAAGGGACTGTTAAGTTAAGAAGGATAGGGAGGACAGTGCAGAGGGGAATCAGGAAAAGACAGGTATCCTAAACAAATACATTTGTTCAGTCTTCAGAGAGGAAGGGGAAGAGGATAGGCCACATACAAGCAGTAGGAGCACTGGAGAGAGGGCGGTAAACCCCAGTCCATTTACAAAGGAGAGAGTCCAGAAGGGAATCACAAATCTGAAAGTGGATAAAGTTATGGAGCCAGTCAGAGTACACCCATGGGTACTGAGGGAGTTCAGGGAGGCACTGGATGGACCTTTGATAGCCCTATTCCACAACTCACTGGAAACTGGACTGGTTGCAAAGGACTGGAGGAGGGCAGATGTAGTCCCATGTTACAAAAACAGTAGCAGTGAGGAGGCCGGCAACTATAGGCTGGTCAGTCTGTCATCAGTGGTGGGGAAGTTAATGGTGTCACTACTAACGGAAAAGATTGTGGAGTATCTTGAATCAAGTGGGTTACAGGATCAGCAGCAGCAGCATGGATTTACAGGAGGGAGGTAATCTCAGACAAATCTGATAGATTTCTTTGACTGGGTGGCTAGAGAACTAGATCAGGGTGGGATGGTGGATGCGGCCTACTTTGATTTCAGTAAGGCATTCAACACAGTATAATGTAGGATACATGTATGGAAACTGACCAGCTTAGGGGTGGGTTCTAAGGTAGTAAAGTGGA
Organism: Neoceratodus forsteri; assembly: GCA_016271365.2. Lineage (NCBI taxonomy): Eukaryota > Metazoa > Chordata > Ceratodontiformes > Ceratodontidae > Neoceratodus > Neoceratodus forsteri. The sequence goes on from CM028131.1 coordinate 780,353,557, forward strand.
TACGAAATTGGTGAATGGATAGGATACAAAGGGTAGTGCTAAATGGAGTTCACTCCAGGGAAAGGAGGGTGACTAACGGGGTGCCTCAGGGCTCAATACTGAAACCTGTCTTCTTTAACATTCTTTATAAGTGACATTGCAGGTGAAAGGGAAGGAAAGATATCCCTCTTTGCAGATGACACTAAAATCTGCAACAGGTCATGGGTTTAGGAAGACAGTTTGCAACATGTACTCTGTGGTGCATAACTTTGTTTTAAGGGGGCAACAACAAGGGTCTGTACTGCTGCAATTTTTCCACATCCCAAAGCACATGACCAGCTGGTCCTTTCAGTGCTTTCATTCTTGGGAGTCAAAACAGAAGGGTCAGCCACTGAGACTGTCCCTTTGCATCTCAGGGACAATACAACATTAAAATGTTTGGGGGTGGCATAAGGTGTCTTGTAGAGAAATGGCAACTATATTTATTAATGCACAGAGGGGTAACTGTGACATAGTGTACAAAAATTGTGTTTATAGCATCAGATGGGGCAACAAACACAGATACATAGATGTTGTCGGCAGACGAGGGCCTTGTGGTCTGCCAAGTCTGCCCTATCCCTCTTTCTAATGCTTAAGGTACCCTGGATGCTACAAGTCCCCCCCACCACTTCTCCCTAGCTTGATAATTCCCATATGCCTATCCCATGCATTCTTGAATCCGTGAATCGTGGCTGCCCCTACCACTTTCTGGGGGAGACTGTCATCTTTCCACCACCCTTTCAGTGAAGTAGAAGTTCCTGAAGTTCCCTCTAAGTTTTCCCCCTTTAGTCTCATTCTGTGCTCTTTTGTTCTGCTATTTCTCTTCAAGTGAAAGATGCTCCCCTCTGGTACCCTGTTGATTCCCTTTAGATACTTGAAGGTCTCTGTCATGTTCTACCTCTCTCTCCTTTCCTCCAGGGAGTACATATTGAGAGCTTAGACTCTGTCCTCATTCGACTTATGCTGCATCCTGGACACCATTTTTGTCATCCTCCTCTGTACCATCTCCATCCTGTCTGTGTTTTTTTGGAGATGGGGCCTCCAGAACCGAACACAGTACTCCAGATGAGGCCTTCCTAGGGAGTACTACAATGGTACTGTCACTTCCCTACTTCTACTTGTTATTCCCCTCCCTATGCACCCTAGCATTCTGTTAGCCTTCCTGATTGCTTTGTCGCACTGTTTAGCCACTTTGAGGTTGTCTTCTTTGACTAAATCCCTTTCCTCTGTGGTGGCCTCCAGTGTTACCCCATCTAGTTCATACTTAACCCTAGGATTCCCTCTCCCTAGGTGCATAATCTTGCAATTTTTTGCATTGAAACCCAACTGGGGTTTGCATTGAAACCCAACAGGTGCTTAATCAAATAAATGTTATTATATTAATATTATTATAACTGCCATTCCTTGGACCAGTTTTCTAGCCTCTTCAGATCTCGCCTCATTGTTTCTATACCTTACTTTTATCTACCCTGTTACATAGCTTTGTATCATTCACAAACAGGCTAACCCTTCCTTCTAGACCCTCTGCAATATCGCTTATGAAGACATTGAAAAGCACTGGTCCCAGCACTGATCCCTGGGATATGCCACTTGTTACCCATCCCTCCTGTGAGCTAATCCCATTTACCACCACTCTTTGTGTTTTGTCTCTAAACAAGTTTCTAACCCATGTGACCACCTCTGTCCCCACCCCCAGATTTGCTAGCTTGTGACTTAGTCTCCTGTTAGGGACTGTGTCAAAGGCCTTCCTGAAGTCCAGATAGGCCACATCAACTGCTCTGCCCTCGTCTATTTCCATTGTCACCCACTCAAAGAAATCAATCAAATTGATCCGGCATAACATCCCTGCTGTGAATCCATGTTGCCTTGGGTCCAGCAGCCCCCTTGTATCTAGGTAGTCCACCAGCCTTTCCTTTGGCAGGGTTTACACCATTTTACCTACTATCAAGGTCAAGCTGACTGGGCAGTAGTTTCATGCCTCCCCCTTGCTACAACTTTTGAGCAGGGGTACCACTTGTGCCCTCCTCCACTCCTCCAGAACCACACCTGTTTCCAGTGATCCACTGAACAACTTAGCCAGAGGTTTAGACAGTTCCTCCCAGAGCTCCTTTAGGATCCTCGGGTGTATCCCATTGGGCCCCATAGTTTTATCCACCCAAAGCCATTCTAGTGCTCTTTTTTACTCTGTCATCTGAAAAAGGTCTAATGTCCACCCCTTCTCCCTGTTTGCTCTTCTCCACTAATTGGGGACCATCCTCATTGCCTTCTTCCATGAATACGGAGCAGAAGTATTTGTTGAGGATGGTCGCCTTGTCAATGTCTTTACTACACTGCCTTCCTCTTCTCTAAGTCTCACAGTCCCCCCATCTTCCTCCTCTGGCTAATTTACCTAAAAAATGCCTTGCCTTCTTCTTTCACTGATTTAGCTAGCTTTTCCTTGGTTTCAGCCTTTGCTGCCCTTACTGCCTTGTTTGCTTCCTTTCATTTTTCCAAGTATTCTTGCCTGTTCTCCTTGCTTTGTGTTGCACTGTACCTCAGAAATGCCATCTTTTTTCCTCTTACTAGCTCTGCTACTCCCCCTGAGAACCACAATGACTTCCTCTTTCTCTTGCAGCAGGGCCTGGCACAATGGTTTGCTACTAGGTGTAGGGCTTCCCTTATCTTATCCCAATGTTTCACACTCCCCTTGAGTCATTGTATCCCTGCATATCCTTTCTGAATTCATCCTTCATCTTACTGAAGTCTGTCCTCCTGAAATCCAGGATTCTAGTCCATGTGTGGCTAGCCTCCTGCGACATCCTTATGGTGAACCCCACAGCTTGATGGTCACTATTCCCTAGGCTCTTCCCCACTGTAACTTCCTTTATCCTGTCCCCATTGCTTAGGACAAAATCCAGAATGCATTCCACCTTATAGGCTTCCTCACTAGCTGTGTGAGACCTGCCCCTAGCAGGGATTGCAGAAATCCCTTACTCCTGGCTGAGGCTGCCACCTGGATGCTTCAGTCTACATCCGACAAGTTGAAGTCAACCATCAGCAGCAATTCACCCTTTGTTGCCATGTTCTCTGTAGTCTCTAGCAGTTCTCTGTCTAAATCCTCCACCTGCCCTGGGGACCTGTATATCACTCCCATTCTAAATACTGTTCCCCAGATCCATGACAGCTGGTCAACAAATTCGTTGTAGACTGACTGTGCAGCAATACCTTTATGTCGACCGGCTTTGCAGTTGGCATAAAGGCAGTCACTTCAGATTGTGTTTTCTTCTGGGGGACTTTGCCTGCCGAAAACCTCATGTGGGAGTCTCTTCCCCCCTGCACCCCATAACTATTAGTATCAACTGTGAGTCAGAGATGATTTGGGGAGAGGGTGCAAGACCCCCAGAAAGCAGTGCTGGGGTCCTGCGCTGACATAACAGTGACATCGAGCTTTTGTCACTGTAATGTCGGTTACGGTAAAATTGTCACTGTAGAAACAGCATATTCTGTTCCCTTGCCCACCTCCAGGTTTACCCACAGAACCTCTGCTTCCCCCCTTGTCTTAAGGGACTGTCGCTTTTATCCCTTCTCTGTCATACAATGCCACCCCCTCTTACCTTCCTTGTCTTGTCTGTGCAGCGTGTACCCTGAACTGGCTAGCTCCCAGGCATGGTTGCTATTGCTGCATGTCTCTGTGACTGCCATGATATCCAGGTCCTCGGAGGTCATTAATGCCACAAGTTCCATGGTGTACACATTTCTATTGTCTGGCTACATGCCTGCAATAGAGTAGACACTCCAGTGGGGGTGGGAAGAATGTATAGAGACCTGTGAAAACTGAACTACTGGTCAAGGGCATGGCAGCTGGGTTTGAATGCAAAAAAGTGCAAAATTATGCACTTAGCACACAGAACCCCAGATGCAGAGTACAAAATGTGAGAAGAGGTATTGACAGTCAGTAAACAGGAAAGGGACCAAGGGATAATCATACCTGATGACTTTAAGGTGGTGAGACAGTGTAAAAAGGTAGTAGATAGGGCCAGTGGGATGCTGGGGTGCATAAGGAGGGTTATCACAAGCAGAAAGAGGTAGCTGGTGCTACCTCTGTATAGATCACTGGTGAGACTCTACCTGGAGTACTGTGTCCAATTCTGGAGATCACGATCTTAGAAAAGACATAGACAGGGTTGAACCCTATCCTGAGGACAGCAACTAAAATGGTTCAGGGGCTGCATCAGAGGCCACAAGAGGAGAGACTAAAAGACCCTAATATATACACCCTGGAAGACAGAAGCAAGAGAGAAGACATGCTTAAGATCTATAAATACCTCACTGGGTTAAATAACGTACAGGAGGGGAGTATTTTCCAGATGAAAAAATGCACAATAACAAGGGGACGTGCAATGAAGCTGGAATGCGGAAAATTTAGGAGAGGTATGAGGAAGTACTTCTTCACTGAAAGAGTGGTGGATGCCTGGAACAGTCTTCCAGCAGAGATGGTAGGGGTGAAAATAGTGGTGGGCTTCAATCATGCATGGGATAGGCACAAGGGAATCATATTTGGGAAGCAAAGAGGCATGCAGAGATCAAGAAGTGTTTGTGGGGACAGGATAGAATTGGTAGAGAAAAAAATGGGCAGACTGAGTGGGCCAACTGAACCTTATTTGCTATTAAAGTCCATGTTTCTATGTTTTTAAAGGTATGGGGTAAATGGGTGGGGAATTCACTGCAGGTCCCTGGAGCTTTGAGAGTGTCCTAGTACCCTACTTCTGGTGGTATTCTATCTCAAACACTTGCAGGTGTTGCTTACAACTATGTCAGTGTGCACAGCACTGTTTGCAGCCACTAACATCTGGTAGCTTAATTTGCATTGTGATTTAGTTGTGTGGGGAGTCTTGTGAGTAGTCATAACATTCACTTGTTTATTCATTTGTAATGTTTGACCAGGAAAGACACACTAAGCTGTGCCAGCTCATTTCCAGGTGCATCCTTGGGAGTGGGTTACATGGAACAGTTTTTTTTTTTTTTTTTTTTACAGGGAACATATCAGCCAGGGCACCAAGGAAAATCTCCTACTCTTATGATTAGTTGTGTGGACTCTTTAACTTCCACCTGGACAACCATCAAAGACTGGCAGAATGGACCTCTGTTCAACACCTCATCTGAAGGACCCCTTACAGAAATAATTATATGAAATTTTTTCCTGCTTCACACATAAAACTACCCAAGTGAAATGCTTGCTGCAAGTATGATTTAAATGTAAAATTGGAACTGATTGCATGCATATGGCATGCATGCAAAAAGCAAGTGGGCACTGATAACTGCACACATAAATGTTAAGTGACTTGCTCAGGATCACACCATACACAAGTGGGGGTTGATGAGTTTCAAACACAGGTCTTCATGCCTCCAAGTGTCCAGACTTGTAGTTCACTGCCTTTAATCACTAAGCCATGCTGTCCACACACATATGACTTACTTGTACTTCAAAACATACTGTATCTGAATACATCTGAATGCATGCAGCATGCTTGTGGCCACTGTTATGCTTTTCATTTTTCTTCTCTCCCTCATGTCAGTTTCACAGTTGAACTGTAACACTCATTCCAATGGAAACACATGTGGTTTCTCCCACCCCCAATACACAAACTTTCCCACAAAACCACTTACTTACTTCTGTCTGGCCTGTACTCCTATTATTTTCTTTCTATAATTTTAAATGCTTCTATGCAAACAGACTTTAAGGTGCAAACACAAAAGTAGTAATAACACAATACACATCAACATGGCCACCCCCCCCCCGCACACACACTGTAATGGGAGCCACCATGCTGCTACAGACAACAGTAAAAAGTCTCTTACTTGATTACTAGGGAGCCAGAGCCAGGAATCTTTAAGAGATGATGTCCATGGGTCACAGTGCTGGGACATACCCCCTTGAAATGAATGGAGTTATTTTTTATTACTATTTTATATTTTATGATGTTGAGTTGGAGAATAATGAAGACCACTGTTCTACTAACAAGACCCTTGTTAGTCAAGTAGTGGCCATCATTAATCTCTAACTCTCAATCAATAATGTATAAAATAGTAATAGAAATACACCCCCATTTATTTCAATACAGTCTCCTTTGCCCTTTGTCATAATGTGTCTGTGTGTGGGGATGTGGCGGTCAGCATCACTGGGAGGGGTGGCATAAGCCTGACTATGGTGGGGCTCCAATAGTCTGTGCATACCATACCGCTCAACTGTCCATGAATGCAAGGGACGGCTCTAGAATGTCTGTAGCATCTCTAAAAGGTAAAACATATTTATTTTGACTGAGAAGTGATATGTAAATCAGGAAAAATTCAAATGTATCAGATTCATCTGTACATACCCCAGAGCAGTGCATCAGATTTCAGCTTAAACTCATGCAGTTACTGACCAATTTTTTTCCTGGCTGAAGTTCTGCCCCTCCCCTCCACCCAAAAAAAGGTTATCCCGATTTTTCTCCCTGACTCCATTCCATTCATTACCAATCCCCGATGGGTTATGATGCCACCCAAAGGTGAAGAAACATGAAAAACACACCAATATTTCAGTGCTTTCTCCATCCCCAATCCCCCTGCTAAAAAGTTATTTACTTTTACTTACCCGGCCATATGGCCAGAACCTGCAGTCTGGCACTGTGTGCCACCAGCCCAGTTTTCAGTCTGCTCCCCCTTTCTCCTTCTGCCAGAAGCTGGATGCTTGAACCAACCATCAGAGGTCCCCAGCATGGTCTGCAACCAAGTCACCTCACAAGCCAAACCCACCCAACCTGGGTTGCTTGCTTCTTGCTTGGTTACTGCTGTACCTAATGCTGCACTGCACTGATCAAGACCTATGAAGGTAACCTACACTGCTGTCACCACTGCTGCTACAGTTAGCCCAGCTTGCTGCCGTGGGGGTCCGTGCCATTTTTTTTGCAAGGTGAGCCTAGTAGAATAAGTAGGTAGCCTAGACTTGAGCTAGCTTTTAGCTCACCCTCTGCCTCTTCAGCCAATGGGGAGATGGAGATTCACTAAGAGTAGACCAATAAAGATATGCAGCCACAACACTGATATTGAGAGTTCAGTGCTCACTGACTCCTCCAAGCTGTAATATGCAGTCTGTCTACTCTGTGGCTGAAAAGACAGTGTCACACTTGCAAGACTCATGTGCTTTTTCTTGGCTGGAGCTCATCCACATCACACGTGATTGTGCCGCCACTAATAGGTGGAGAGAGGGGACAACAAAATACCAACACAGTCAAGCCCAGAGAGTACCTAGCAGCATGAGCACACACAGGCCAGATGGGCACTTATTGTGCAACAAATTAAATCCATATTTAATGCCATTATTGCCACACCATAAGAACAACCTATGCACAAATACAGGGGGGAGGGGAAAACTGACCCCCCTGTGCCTTACCTAAATGGCACCCCTGCTTAATGGTAGAAATTCATTCTCAGGTGCTGATGCAATGGTTTCCTTTGTGTTCTGAGGTACTGTATCTCCATGTTTCATGATGTGTCCTGATCTTCATGTGGGTTAGTGTCCCTCATTGTCCTTCATTTTGAGTGTCCATGTCCCTCATTTCAATGACAAAATGTGAGGTATGGTGCATGCTTCCAAAACCCTACTCAGCACAAAAAGTGTTAAACATGGCCATAGTGTATATTCTCAATACAGAATAACAAAGGGAAATTAAGTGAGATGAAACAGTCATGGAGAAACACATTTGATGCACTAAATATGCATAAGGGATTAGAATGATCCAAAACAAAAAGGGATAGGCTTCACGTCACAGAGGCCACTCTTTGTTCATTTGGAATGGGGAATTTGACTGGCTATATCCTAGGCATTTATTGCAGTAAGCAAACAATACTTTACAAATTAATGGTGATTTAATGACAAAAATCAAAAGCCATGCCGGCCCAGTGGCACTGAAGTTTGAGGTGCTGGATGTCACACTTCACTCCACGTTAGTGACCCTGGTTCAGGAATGGACTTGGGTCACCAGGTGTCAGCAGGGGCAGAGAGGGATTGAGTATCAGTGGACTGGTCTCTCTCTCTCTGAGGAAGGGGGCTTCCAGCTGTTGGTGCACTAGCAACCTCTGGCAGAGGTTGGGGGTGATGCACTGGCACTGCATGGTAGGGGTGAGCTTGGGACATGGCACCAGGAGGGAGCACATGCGGATGTGTGTGCACTCCCTTCATTGGCATCATTGCATGCCCCAGCTCACGTCAAACTGAAAAGAGAAAAAGCATGGCGCTCGCTCACAGTGGCTTGATGGCCATCTGGGGGAATGCCTGGCCTTGGGGACACCACAGCCCAATACTGGATCCTGTGTTGGTGGGGAGTGAGAGGTAATCCCTGTCATCCTCCTCTACAGGGGGAAAGCCAAGGGGGTAAATGGTGGTGGGAGCTTCACTGATGGCCAGGGCAGGACCAGACGGTGGCCAGAGATGGACGGATGCTGGGACGTGAAACATGCAGACTGATGGGCCACACAATGTAAAAAGTACAAAATAAAAAAAACAACTTGCAAAAGGATCAGAATTAATGAGTTTGCCTAATTTTATGGGAATTCAAATAAAAAAGCATTGTATTGACTTTAATTGCTATCAGTAGTATAATTAATAGAAACTGATGTGTTTTTTTAGATGAGATTTGCACCAGTGTAGCTGCTGCACACACATTGCAAATGTGCAGCATGTGAACCTGATGTGATGTTTAAATGATGTTAACACTTGCTAAACTGCTGCACTCATGTCAAGTGTGCAACATGTGAACCTGATGTAATTTTTAGAAGATATTCACACCAGCTTACTTGCTGTGCACATGTCAAGCTTGCAGCATGTGTACCTGATTTGCTTTTTAGACCTGGTTCACTTAAGATCATTTTGTGTATGTGGACCACATGCAAACATTGCACAATTAAGCATGTGGCATGCATTCTGCATGTACACAGCACACACCTATATTTTTGTAAGGGACAGCACCTCGACAGTGCAGCACCCCTAGTACTGCACTACAGTAGCAGTTATTGGGTATTAGCCCTTATTCCTGGTGCAGGACTAAAACACATGAACTTCCAGTCTTTCAGCCTGAGTGGAGAGTACATAACCTAAAAAGCCACTAACATTGATGACTTGTTCAAGGTCACTCAGTGAACAAATTCTGGTCAGAGCCAATACGGCTGCTCAGTGTGGGCAAGACCAAGTAAAAGAGTACTCGGAGCTCTCGCTGCAGTGTTACTGCACAGGAGTCAGCCATACCCAATATGGCAGCACAGACAGAACTGTGCAAGCACAGTTTGAGTCAGTGGCCATCATGGGTATGGCGGCCACCAATTCTGCAGTTGCAGAAGAAAAAGTAGTGCCCCACAAAGGGTATGTGTTATTCAGCTTACGAAAGGCCACATAAACAATGACTGGACATTTGCCAGAGCATTGTGGAAGCACACCAGACAGCAGTCCAGTCATGTGGTTCCACAGTGCTTTTTTACAGAATATGATATAATGTTTACAAAGCTCTGCCCATGCAGCCGTAAAAAAGGAAATACACTCGGACAAAGAGGCACGATATGAGGTTGGAAGGGGGAGACACAGAGGAAATGCAAGTAAGTACTTCTTCAAAATAAGGGTGGTAGATGGCTGGAAAAGACTACCAGTAGAGGTGGTAAGTGCAAATACTGTCAAATAATTTAAGCACACATGAGATAGGCTCAGGAGATTCCTAAAACAGGAATTTGGGGAAGAAAGATTTCAGATCAGGTAAGACCTGCAGGACAAAACTAAGAAGGAAACTTGTTCTTTAGGGCAGACTAGATGGACCAAGTGGTCTTTTTTCTGCTAACAGCTACTATGTAACTATTTAACTATGTAAGAGGAAAGAGTGAAAGAGAGTGGAGATAAAGTTATGGAGAATGAAGAAGAGGTGGAGGAGGTTAACCATGCCATGGTCTAGTTCTCCTTGGACTTTAGTAGGGTGGGAAACCACATAAAAATGGTGGTGGACTACAGGGAAGCAGTCTTTGAGGGGATGTCTGATGTCCTCATGAGACACTTGAAGGATATCAGACAGGGCATGGACATGGAGCACAGGTATGAGATAATAAAAAGGGGGTTCCCTGAATCCACTAAGGCCTGCTCGAAAGCCTGCCACAACAATGGTAGAGCTAGAAAGCCTAGCTGCTGGACCAGAGAGGTTCAGGAGGTAGTGAGGGAGAAAAGGTTGGCTTTTTGGAAGTATAAGCACTCACATGGGGACATGGACAGGGAGGAGTATCTCAGGGTGTCCAAAAGAGTGAGAAGGGTGGTGAAATTGACCAAGACTCAGAAGGAGCTGAGGTTGGCACAGGGGATCAGAAATAGGGAGAAAGGACTTTTCAGATATATCAGGGAAATAAGGAAGGCAAGGGGTCAGATACACAGGCTAAGGATAGGGAGTGGGTGGGCTGAGAAAGCCAATGGATAAGCAGAGGTACTCAATGAGTATGTCTCCTTAGTCTTCATGAGGGAAAGAGATGGACTAACACCACAGAGAGGGGAAAAGCTCTGCAATGTGGAAGGGGGGCACTCACTTATGGTGAGATCCCTGTGGATATGGCGAGGGAGGCTCTAAAATCTCTGAGTATGGATAAGGCATTGGGCCCAGATGGGATCCACCCTAGGGTGTTGAAGAAAATGGCAGATGTCCTAGCTGAGTCACTGGTGGCCTTTTCAAATTCTCCCTTCAGACAGGGTGGGTACCTGAGGACTGGCAGATGGTACACATCATGCCTATCCACAAAAGCAGTCCATGAGAGAAATTGAGTAACTGCAGGCTGGTCAGCCTGATGTTGGTGGTGGGTAAGCTAATGGAGACCATCCTGAAGAAGAGTCTGAGCATGTTCCTTGGGGCATGAGGCCATCTGGATTAGCACCAACATGGATTCATCCAAGGCTTCTTGTGTCAAACCAACCTTGTGGGTTCTACAATTGGGTGACAAGGGCACTGCACCAGGGAAGACCAGTGAATGTCAACTATCTGGACATCAGCAAGGCATTTGACTTGGCGCCACACTCAGGACTGTTAGGCAAACTGAGGGCTATGGGAGTGGGGGAAAAGATTGTGGGGTTGATAGAGAGAAGGTTAACTGAGAGGTTTCAGAGAGTGGTGGTTGGGGGTGAAGTCTCGTCTCCCAGAAGGGTCATCAGTGGGGTCCCCCAGAGGTCGGTATTGGGCCTGCTCCTGTTTAATTCTTTCATCTTGGATATTGGGGAAGGAATCAGGAGCAAAATGAAGTCTCTTCACAGATGACTTCAAGCCGGGTGCAGGAATGGACAGGGAGGAAGGGAGAAGGGCACTGCAGAGAGATCTGGAGACACTTGAGAGGAGGTCACACACTTGGCAACTGAGGTTTAATGCCAAGAAATGCAGTGTACTCCACCTAGGAGTAGGAACCCTAAATACGATCACTTTTTGAGAGGGGTGAAACTGATGGTCTCAGGGGTGTAAAAGATCTTGAGGTATTCATAGATGCCAAAATTAATAACTCAGAGCAATGCAGGAGGGCGGCAGCCAAAGCAAATAGGATGCTTAGGTGCATCGCCAGGGGATTACATTGAGGAGAAGTACGTCTTCCTCTATACAACTGCCTGGTCAGGCCACACCTGGAGTACTGCATGCAGTTTTGGCATCAGTATTTGAAGTGGGACATTGCCCTTCTGGAAAGGGTCTAGAGGAGGATGACCAAGATGATACAGGGTTTGGGGGACAGATGCTATGAGGAAAGACTCGTGCATTTGAACATGTATTAGCTGGAAGAAAGGAGGGACGGGGGGATATGACTCAGGTCTTTAAATGCCTGAAAGGGATGAACTGTGTCAACACAGACAGTCTATTCCAGCTAAAAGAGAATGGTCCACAAGGAGGCACTCCATGAGTAGAGATGCAGAGAATTTAAAATCTGCCAGCAAAGTGAACACAAAGTGGCCACTTCGTATTGGCACTTCGCTATGCGGAGTGCCCCATAGGAAAGGCTCACTTCGCCTTGTTATTATTACTTCGCATTGTCATTCTGCCTTAAACACGAAGTAAGGTGGAGTGACAACAATATTGGCAGCACCCCACCCACACAGTCACCAGAATGAATATACATCCCCAAACCGCTACTGTCTTGTGTTCAGAAAACTCCTCAGTGCTGATGGAGTGAGATGAGAGCGTATCAAGAAATGCAAAGTCTCCCAGAATTAATGGTGCACTTAGTCATGCACGCAGTGGTCACACACAGAGTCACCAGAATTAATGTGCATCCCCAAAATACTACTGTCTTGTGTCCAGAAAATTCACCAGTGTTGATGAAATGCTACTGTCTTGTGTCCAGAAAATTCCCCAGTGTTGATGAAGTGAAATGAGAGCATAACAAGAAATGCAGTCTCCCAGAACTAATGGTGCACTGCAAACGTACAGACAGATTCAGATTGCACTGCACACTCAAGGGATGCATACAGAAAGGCACAATAATACCTAACCAGTGCTCACAAATCACAAATCCAAATCTGGAAAGGAATACATTTTGCCAGTTGAGGGATTAGTGCACGGCAGTAACAATCCACTACCAGTAAAGATATCACAAAGCAGTATAAAAAATTCATGCAGGTGCAGTGGATAGCAGGTTCACACTGCTGCACTCACTATGTGGCACAATAAAAGGTGTCTGATTTAATGGCAGGCATCACACACACTCTCACACACACACTACAAGTAATGCATAGCAAACGGAAAACCTTTAGTAATATAACCAAATGTTTTAAACAGACAAATTATACACTGCTGCACCACAACAATCAGCAAGAAAATGTCACGAATTATTGAAAATGTTACTGTGTGTACATTAACACAGTTATACAAGAAAAATATAATCAAATCAGAAAGACTGCCTTTTTCTCCCAGATAATGTACCTACATCACAAATACACCCCTCCCCCAAAGCACACTTCACAGTACACAGATTGACTGTTCTAAATTAACATTCAAAATCCACACACAGCAATAAGCACTCAATGATATGAGCACAGAAGGGTTTTCTACAATCGATGTACTAAATTTTGAGCAAAACAAATGACTCAAAAAGGCATTTTAAACAGCTTTTAGAGGTTCTGAATCACAGAGCTCTGAGAGCAAACTGTCTCCAGCTACCACTACACACGCACACTATCCAGGCCAGAACTGAAGCTGTGCAGAACAATCTAGAGCCCATGTGACCTGCAATCCTATGAATCACTGCAGAATTTCATTTGGAGCTCAATTACAAGGCTAAGTGAGGTGAATTACATTGATTGCAATGTAATTCACCTTAAAATTGGTGGAGAAGTGGTTTGGGAAAGGCGGAATAATGCAAAGTCATTGGTTTCAGTGGACTTTGTGTTCCTCATTATGAAGCGAAGTAGTCCACTTCACATTGTGGAGTACTCTGTGAATTCTGCGTTACTCTGTGAATCACTTCACAGAGCGAATTGGGGCCACTTCGCCTACCACTACTTCCAATACTGTAACTCACATACTGTACAGGAAGGAATGTGAATGCCTATGGCTGTACTTTCCGGATGAGCTGTAGCACAAAACTCCCCGACTTAAAAAATGCTTATTAATGAGTACAATGGTAGGGTGGTGAAGCCTGGAGAGAACTACAAAACAAGCTTACAATACATACAAGTAACTAGCAAAAAAATTAATGTTGTGATTTGTGACGTGATTGTGAATCATGATTTGTGACTGCATTTGTGACCGTGATGATGAAGAACATGATTCATTGTCGACAGTGTGAGACAACCAATATGGAACTGTATTGGGAACTTGAATGCCTACGGCTGTACTTCCCCGATGAGCTTTAGCACAAAACTCCCCGACTTAAAAATACTCATTAATGAGTACAATGGTGGGGTGGTGAAGAACAGACTTACAATACATCCAAGTAACTAGTAAAAAAATTAATGTTGTGATTCGTGACATGATCGTGAATCATGATTTGGGACTACATTTGTGACCGTGATGATGAAGAACGTGATTTGTATCACGAGTGACTCGTGATGATGGTCTGACTTAAAAATACATACTAATGATACAATGTTCATGCAGAATTATGCACCACACCAGTCCAGTATTTTGAAGGCGAGCCAAAGAAACAACTGTGATTTAAGTTACAGATGGAGATTGGGCCCCAAAAAGATGCAAATTCACAGGCAGATTAAGATTGTGCTGCACACTGAAGAGATGCAGATGCAAAGGCACAACACCTAACCAGTGCTCACCATCAGAAATTCAAATCTGGAAAAGAATACCTTTGCCAGTTGGGGTGGGCCACGGAGGGGGGCAGTGTACTGCACTGCTGCAGTAACAGTCACAAGTACCAGTACCAAGAAAGATACCACAAGGAAGTACAAAAATCACACAGCTGCAGTGGATAGCAGGTTCACATTGCTGAAATTACTATGTGGCACAATAAAAGGTGTCTGATTTGATGACACGCATCACACACATACACACTAAGTAGTGTGTAGCAAATTGAAAACTTCAGTAATATAACCACGTATTTTAAACAAACCAAAATTATACACTGCTGCACCACAACAATCAGCAAATAAATGGCAAGAATTATTGAACATATTACTGTGTGTACATTAACACAGTTATACAAGAAAAATATCACCAAAACAGAAAGAACTGTCTATTTCTCCAAGTTAGCTACCTACACCACAGATACGCACCTCCCTCAAATCACACTTCCACTGTCTCTCAATACACAGACTGAATGTCATACACTAACATTCTAAATCCTTACACAAACAGTAAACGCTTGATGATTTGAGCACAGGAGGGTTCCTACAATCCATGAACTAAAGTTTCTGCAAAATAAATTACTTAAAAAGGCTTTTTTAATAACTTTTAGAAGGCTTGAATCACAGAGAGCTCTCAAAGCAGACTGTCTCCTACAGTTTCCTACACACACTACCCCAAACTGAGGCTGTACAGAACAATCTAAAGCACATGCGATCCGAAACCCCATGAATCACTGCAAAATTCACCTTTGGAGCTTAAACCACAAACACCTCTGTAACTACTGTTAATGTAAATACCTGACTATGTACTGCTGTATTGCTATGTAACCTCTCTTCTCATATGTAATACTTGTGATGTGGAACCTTTGTAAAGGAGTCCTTGACTCAAAGGTACTTCTGAATCTCCAATAAATAAATAAATAAAAACAAGGTGAGGTGAGGTGAAGTACATTGCTTTCAATGTACTTTGCCTTAAGAATTGGTGGAGTAGTGGTTTGGGAAAGTGAAGTGATGCAAAGTCATTGATTTCAATGGACTTTGCGTTACCCATTATAACGCAAAGTACTCCACTTTGCATTTCGGAGCACTCCGCAAATCCGCTTTCACTCTGCAATTCACTTTGTGGAGCAAATTGAGGCCACTTCGCCCATCTCTATCCATGAGATGGGTAGGAGGGAGGTTCGGGGGAAAGACTAGGAGACTTAATTTACTGAGAGGGTGGTGGCACCAGGGAATGCACTGCCAACAGAATTGGTGCCTGTTGATACAGTGGGGGGTTCAAGAGGGGTTGGGACAGATACAAGGGAAGACTACGAATGGGGAGTGATGGGTATGGGGGTGATACTGTGGTTGGGGAAATGGGGGGAGGGTAAGGGTGAGGAGGGAGGGCAGCTACGGTGTCTGAACATTGTGCTGCTAATTTGAGCAGACTCAATAGATCGGTTGACCTACTCTGCTGGCAACTAAGTATGTTAATGTGTTAAGGATGGCCAGGAAGGTTTACAACAGAGAGGAAAAGGGGGCAATCAATCAATCAATCAAAATCTTTATTTATCCAAGCTAACATCGTTGAGCAAAGCTCACTTACAAGATGGACCTGGTTAAGGCCGGTCAAAATAGAATTACATACAACAGTGGCGATATGTCATTAATTCAACAAATAAATACCAAACTCATTTACAGGATTGGCCTGGTTAATACCAGTACACAATAGATTTATGTGCAACAGTGATAGTACATCATATGACACAAATAATACAAGGTAGGCGCTCAATGCAGCGGCAGAAGAAAACAGAAGGGAACAGTGATGGTGGGGAGCTGGGAGGGTATGATGAGTATGGGAGAGCATAAGGGAGGGAGGTAGAGGACCTAAGCCAGAAAACAATGAAGGAGAGAGGTTGAGGGATAGGAAAGGAAAGGAAAGGAAAGGAAATCTATTTTCTTTTTTCCTAGATGTCACATGCCTCATTTACACCAGTTAGCAGATCCTAGTCATCCCAACTCCTTTCCATGGTCAGCTGGCTGTGTTTCAGAAATTTCTAGCAGTTCGGGCAGGTTCCCAAGGGAAGTACTGCAGCCTTCATAACTGATATTTCCTTAGCATCTTTTCTCTTTCTGTATATGTCCCTGCTTTTTTGTTTTCCATCTCCATGGTCTTAAAACTCACTTTTTATGTACCCCTCCCTCGCATCATCATCATAGATACTGCAACTATAAACATCGTTGGTGATAACAGTTAAAGGCACTTCTAAGGCTGATACTGGTTGAAATGGGCAACTACTTTGATGACAAGGGAGCACCTCCATAATGTGTGCAGTTGCCCCTGAAGAAACAATCTATGCAAGTACCGGTATCAGCAATGGAAGCAGAGACGATTCAAATTTTAACTTTGTTGGCAAAGCTGGAACAAAGTTGCAAAACTTTGACTTCACGAAGCTTAACAAAGTTCCTATTGGTGAAACTAACTCCAAACTTCTCTGTTTTCACAAAGTTTCACTTCTTAAGTGAAATTTGGTCCCTTTACAGAAAAAAGTGCCACTTCGATTGGAAAAAACTTTGAGAAGCTGATACTTCGAATTTTGCAAAATTCTAGCAAAGCAAAGTTTTCTCAGTGGTGCACATCTGTAATTGGGAGCCACAAAGTGACTACATGATGATGTCACTGGTAAGAGTATCAGTAATGGCAGTGAGGCACTGTAGTCCAGAAACAGAAACAAGCATTTGTCAATGCAGAACGCTCTCTTGCAGGTATTTGCAGTGGTGTGTGGCATTTATGCAGCCGCCCCTCCTTAGTTGTATCCATGTCCCTTCAGCACCCATGTCGCAACAGAGTACCTCTCTGCAACTCCTCTTGCACCTGAGTTACATTTCAGCCTCATACTCCTTAACTGTCTGCCTTAGGAACCATAACGCCCTGGTCATTCTCAAGGTTACTAGCCTGTGTGGAAACTGCGCAACACACGCTTGTAACACAGTCATTTTGTGGAATTTTCTGACAAAATTTTGAACATCAGCATTTTGGGACCTCCTGGCATGAACTGTGTCACTGTGATTTTCTTAATCTGTTGCAAACGTTGATTTCCCACAGCGACTGCGCCATTTTGCGTTGGATGTACAGAAACATATTTTGGTTAGTGTGTGAAAAATGGCAGCTGTATTGTTCATAAGGAGGTGTGAAAAAATGCCAATGTCGAAAATCTGGAATAAAAATATTACAAATTCTCGAAGTTAGGAGTCTGCATGGAAACTGTTCAATGCATGCTCGTAACACTGTCATGTTTTGGAGTTTTTTCATCAAATTTTCAACATAGACATTTTGTGACCTCTGGTCATGAAGAGTGTGACTGTGGTTTTCATCATCTGTCCTGAACATTGATTTCCCACATCGACTGCACCATTGTGTGCCAGATGTGTGAAAACATATTTTGGGCAGGATGTGAAAAATGACGGCTGTATTGTTTATAAGGAGGTGTGAAAAAATGGCAATGTTAAAATTCTGGAGTGAAAATATTACAAATTCTAGAAGTTACAAGTGTGCATGGAAACTGCACAATGCACTCTCGTAAAACAGTAATTTTCAGGGATTTTCCCACCAAATTTGCAACATAGGCTTCTTGGGAGCCCACCTCATGAACAGTGACACTGTTGTTTCAGTATTCGATTCTGAAAGGTGATTCCATGCAGTGACTGCAAAATCATCTTTCAGAACCAAATAACAGCATGACAGTGACTGAATTCATGAAGTGGGGTCCCAAGAACCCCATGTTGAAAATTTTGTGTCAAAAATTTGAATAAATGGCCGAGATATGCACCAAAGTTGGAAAAAAAAATTATACCATTTACAACTTACCATCATTTCTTCAGTTCATGGTCAGCTTTGAGGAGGGCAGACATGTTCCCAGTCCATGGCAGATCACTGTGCCAGGCTTCAGAGGTAAGTATGGGGTGAGGGGGGTGTGTGTGGGGAGGTGGGGTGTGCAGAGTGTCGGCATGGGTTGTGGGAGGGGCACCAGACTCAACGAGGGACCGTTTTCTGTTTTTACAGGTAAACAACAAAATAAAGAAACTGCGGAGTTTTAGGCACGCTGGGGTGGGTTCCCAGCGTGCCATCTGGGGTACTTGTTTGGTGGGTCTGGACCCGATGGGGACTTGGCAACCCCATCAACCATACAGTGTGCTTGGGCAGGGGCATGAGCCGAGGAGGATTGGGCACCCCCTCAGCACACAATGTGGGGGGAGGCTGTCCCAAATGCTGTAGCACTCTCCCCCAGTTTGCAGGCAGGGGGCGTATAGAATAGCATCCCCAGCTGCTCTTAAAATTATACAGTGCCTTATTGTAACAGCACCAAACCGCTTTTATAACATTTTATTTCTTTCCACCTTTGCTAATGTGCTTCTGGACCCCCCACTGTGTCTGGCAGTCCGGAGGTTGGGAGCACACAAAAAGGTCATGGAATGAGCTGCCACAGTGGTGTTCACATCCAGTGCTTGTACACAGGCCAGATCGCACACTCTAGCCGGTTTCAGCTTGCATGTGCACAGCTTGCTTCACTGCTTCAGTCCCACGCTTAGTATATAACCCATGGGGACCGGCAGAAGCATTCGGGGGGGGGGCGAGTAGGTCTGGTAAGTGTTACACTATCGCCAAATGGGAAAGGTTGCAGTATGCTCAAGATCATTCTTAATCTTAGTGATCTGCAACCCATTTATGTTCTTCAATTTTTTGGGGCTGACAAATCTATCTACTGCTACCAATGAGAGCAGGAGAAATGGTCTGAAGCTGGAGCCAATGATGATATGTAATAGCTCTGTTTTAGATTATTTCCTTATGATGTGACAATACTCTTCACTGTAACTTTATTCTTAGTACCTGTTATGGTATAGTTGCTCGAGTGTAGTCAGTAAGAACATGGGAGAAGGCTGCAGTGTGTGCAAGACTGCGAATCCGTTGGCAATGTTGAAAGTCTGAGTCTTTTCAATAACGAGCCCCAATTACTCTGTTTTATAAAGTAGTTTACTTAGAGGGCAGTAATGAGGGAGTGGGGAGGACAGCAGCAGAGGGAGAAAGCTTGAGGGATTTCAAGCAGAGGGAACGGGTGACATCAATATGCTAAATAAACACACATTACCACCACTGATTGCAGCGGTGGTTTTCTTTCAAGTGAAGACCACAGTAGCCAAACTGCTGTCATAGACAGCTCAGCATCTATTGATGAGGTAGGGTCATGCATGTTACACTGAGCACTGCATTGGATCAGAGGGTCACACACCTCCAAAATGTCGTACTGTGGCAAGACTTTCCTTGCACAAGCAAATGCAAAAAAATGACGAGGAAAAAGACCAAGGTCTGTCCAGTCTTCCCAATGATCTGTTCCCTACTGAACTATAGCCAGTTGGGGTAGTTACTTCATGTTCCAAAGTCCCCTTCCGCCTACCACCTCTCTAGCCATTCCCCTCACCTCCACTCTGTCCCCCTCCTTCAGGAACTACTAGCCCCCTGAATCTATACCAGTCTTCCTTGAAACATATTATAGACCCGGCCACCAGAACTTCTTCTGGAAATCTACTCCATTGTGCCAACAGCCATTTGAAAAAGAAGTACTTCCTGAAATCCCTTTTAAATCTCCCACTCCCTAGTGAACAGCCTCCATCTGTGATCTCTCATCACTTTCTGATTGTTAGGTCCCCACTGCCTACTTTGTTTATCTTCCTATCCTACAGGTTAGAGTACCAGAGCTCCCAGAGTTACAGGTATTCCTGTATTTTACAAAGAAATACAGTAAGTTGTCTACAGGGAAATTGCTTTCATAGACATGAATTGGTTATACAGGAAAATGGAGCCATTCGGTTTCCATAGAAACTACAGTAATTACAGGAAAATTGCCCATGTGTTATAAGAAAACTGCAAATTAAACTTGGAGCACTGCAGCACTGAGCTGTGAACCTCAACCTAGAGAACCCACAGACACGGGTTCAAATCCCACAACCATCACTTGTACACTGAGTGCCACTAAGAAAGTAATTTAACCTATCTACAAGATTGACACTCCTAGACAGTGAATGCACACTCCACAAACTTACAAAATAGTGATTTCCAGTCATGTTTTATCTAAGAACTGCAATAAAAAGTATAGAAATATTGGTCCAATAAACTTTCCTGCTACAGCACATACAACCATTCCTATTCCTGACTTCTACCTTTTTACAGGCTTAGCCTCCAACTTCACAGATCCTTCTTTTTTTTTTATCTCTGTTTATCCCCTGATGCTGCTGACACGGACCTCCTCAGCTGATTCCCATGCCTGATACTGACCCACCAACATTCTCCCTCGCCTGTGATCCTGGTCAGCCTGGTTTATCTGTAACTCACCTGCTTGGGTGCCCCCAATTTTGTGCCCTCCAAAGCAGGACTGTCTTCTGCTCCATGGTACTCCTATACAATTATTTAATGCCCAGCAGGTTGAGATGACTGGAGCAATAATGGGACACAGGATGGCAGGATCTGGTTGTGGGCGACGTGGTAGAGAGCATCATCATCTGCCCAGTCAGAGCTGTTTTCTCCTCTTTTTCCTAGTTTCCTGGAGGAGAGGACTTGCAATGATTTTCTGGTGATGTCAGACCTGCTTCCATGCCTGACGCACCAATTACTGCCTCCCCAACAATACCCTTGTGTCTGGTATTTTCAGGCTCACCGACTCCCAGCCTCCACTAAGGATCAGACTTTCACCGAGCACTGCAGCCCATCTATCCTGGAGGTGGAGCGCAGTCTCTGGAATGTTCGACATCCCACCCCACCCCCAGCAGATACTTCAATGGTCTGGGGCCGGGCTTGTTCTGGAACCCAGGTTGTCAGCATCGCATTCAACAGATCTACCACGTCTGCCAGTGGGCCAGCCTCATGGGTCCTTCTTTTTTTTTCTATCCTTCTTTTTGCTCCCCCATTACCACCTCACCTTACTTTGCACCAGGGAAGACATGGTATTTCTGTTTTTCCTCCCCCAGTTCCTGCGACTCCAGTTTGTGATTGCGCATGCAAGTGGAGGCACGCATGCACTCTGCAGCTCCCATGATGTCCCTTTCCTCCCTTCCATTCTAATGCTAGGTTCCTGAATGGCTGGGTGCTGCCACCTAGCCTCCACTGGAAGGCAGTCAAGAGCCAGGGGAAACCCCACATCCCTCCCTGAAGAGGAGAGTTGCCTCGCAACTGCTCACTCCCCCCCCCGCCAACCCCTGGTGGCCCGAGCTCACTCTCAAACTTGGGTCAATGGTGAGATGTGGCATCCAGCACCTCAACCCTCAGTACCACCAGGTCAGCCACCTCACAGGTCCTTCATAACTCCAAAATCTTCAAAGGCCATCAGTCAGGCTGGGTTCCTTGTTTGGGCAGTGTTGCTCAGACAGTATCTGATGGAACTGGATGCCATGGATACCAGTTTTCTCAGACACCAGATGGCATCAGATACTGTTGGCAGTTGACTGCTGGAGCCTATTAACTAGAATCCAGTCAGATACCAACTATCGGATATGATTATCTGAGGAAGCCATCTGATGTTGGATCCCACAATCTAACCTCCGGTCCTTCTAACTGACCTTGAAACCAAAATTCAGATGGAGTTGGATAGTTTATGTATTTATTTATTTATTTATGTGGGGGGGGGGGCAGACTCGATGGGCCACTGGTGTCCATTTCTGCCGACAGCATTCTATGATTTGAAAACTGGTAACCAGGAAAGGTACACTGAGCTAACGCTTGTTTCCAGGTGTGACCTGGGGAAAGGATTACAAAGGTAAACAATGTAACATTACAGTACTTTGCATGATACTGATAAAGTGAGGACAATTAGCAGCAAGAACACAGAACTGGTACCAATGTGGAACAGGAAAAAATGCAAATGTACAGACAGAAGTGCTAAATGAAAAATATAATGGATTCAAGCAATACACAATGAGTCAAAGCAGGTGCAGATGGGTGGGTTAAGGATTTTCAGCAGGAGTTTGCTGCAGGGGCTGATTATATATTTAGGTGAGGGGAACAAGAGAGACTGTGAGAGGAGAGATAGAAAGTTCACGAAAGAGAGTGACAAGTATGGGGGAGTGAGACTAAGCTTTAGCAGGCGTCTAACTTCAGGGAGAGAGCGGGAGTGCTAAAAGGAAAAGTAGAGAAGGTTCTGGGAGGGGAGATGGTGCGAGAAGGCAGCTTGCCCAGCACATGATTGATGATGGAAAATGGTGAAGGTACGGGAATCTCTGGAGTGCACTCCGCTGTGACCGAGTTATTCGTTTGTTTAGAGGAAGAGATGTTCGGCTTCAATTTTAGTTTTGTCCTCAGCAGACAGCTTGACAGTTGTTGGGAAATCATCAGAGAACACAGTGCGGGGCCTATTGCTAGTACCGAGGTTGCCTTTGTGTGTTTCCAGGATTGCTATGCCTTTAGGGATTCTGGTTTTCATGTGGCTTTTGCACTTGGGAGAATGTGAGACAGACTGTGAAAGTAGCGTATAAAGAGCGGGACTGGAATGGAGAAACAGAATGGGAAAGGACCGAGTGAGAGGGGGTTTGTCCATATGTGATGCACGAGTCGGACAGCTGGATTGTACTTGAGAGATGACTGGAGAGAGAGTGGGATGTGGTGTAGGCAAAGAGCGAGCGGCAGGTGAGGTGGCTGCTATCGGGGGAGGGGAGTGATTACAATAAGAGATGAGAGACAGAGAAAAATGGTTGTTCATGTTACAGTGACTATGAGGAGCAGTGTACAATGGAAAGTTTTTCTTAATGGAAAAACAAGCACTAGAAGCTATAGAAATGAAGTGAAGCCATGATATTGCACATGCGCATATGCATAAGCTCGTGCAGAATCACAGCTCAGTTTATTTAATTGATTTCTTTAACTTCTAGTGCTCATTTTTCATTAAAAAAGACATTCCACTGTTCAGAATTCCTTATTTTGTTTAAATGTGTCCTTAGCTGAATGGGGATAGTGTGTGCTTAGTGGTGTGGTTTCCTAGTGACTAAGTGGGGCGTTTCGGCTCTGATGCTGTGGGTGTCGGAGTGATTCATAGGGGGTTCCTGATGTGGCTGACTGGCCATTGGTGCTACTAGCAGGATTTACACATTGTAAGTCATGCGAAGTAGCCAATCAGATGCCAGCCTTTTGGTGCCCATTGTATAATTGTAGGTTCAGGAAGCACTCCTTTTGAGCGCAACAGTGATGTTCTGTTTGAATAAGTGATCATGCCTATCAAATTGCACTCTGCACATTGCTAACGTTTTGTGTCCAGCACTTTATGGCACAGTTTGCATGAACTTGAATAATTATTTGCATCATTGCCAGTAAGGTACTGTAAGCCTCTTTATATGCAAAACTGTTTGTGTTGCATTTGGTCAGTGCCACAGAATTTTTGGTACCTGACTCCTGCTCTAATTGCTTATTGTATTCTCTACTTGTGGGCACCAGACTGGTAGCTACCAGTGAAGTACAAGCCCCTCACCCTCCTTCCTTCCTTCCCTTGTAAATAAATGGTAAAATTAAAAAAGTAAAGCAAAAAGAAGCTCAGCACTCATGAGGCCCAACTTGCTGGCTTCCCACCCCATTGACAAGGTTTACTGATGGAATGCTGACCTGATGCCCCCGCAGCAGTGTGCAGGCCATGGGGACTTATGGTAAGTAGCAGAGATGGCAAGGTCAGGACTGGGATGTTGCCACTGGGGCTGATGGGGGGGAGGGCACTGCTAGTGACCAGTGGATAAAAAAAAAAGTTAAAATTAAAAGCACTCCCCTCTCCCTTAAAAATAAGTGGCACTGATATAGGACCTAGAAAGGGCCTCTTCAGAGCTACAGGGGACTAGCTCCATTTCAGCACTGTCTGCCTCACTCTGAGCTCCTCTTCTTTCTGCAGGATCCAGTTTTTAAGATGTGGCTCAGTTGGGTAGTTGGGTGTCAGGAATGGGAGCATAAAGTAATCACTTGTTTGTCAGTAGGCCTGCAAAGCATGGGTAGGATATTTGGCCAGACTGTCTTCATCTGTAGTCATTTGTCTATGTTTCTATGTACCCCACCCACACACACACAAATGCATGCACTGTACACAAAGAAGAGCAGCCTGCTTCCTGTTGCTGATTCACCCACCATCTAATGAACACAAAAACAATCACTTTAAAAAGCTTCACAGAGTTGGTAACCCCGGGATTTTGGCAGTAAATTTCCACAGCATCTGAAATAAATGTTCAAACAAAGCATTGGAAATTCCAAGGTTCAAACCCTGCTAGAGCCAAAAACGGACTGTGTGACCTTAGACAAGTCACTTTACCTCTCAGTGCACCATCCCATGCTGCAGAGATACGTAGAAGCAGGACCACACTGGATACAAGATGTTGCATCCCAGCTGGACTATCCTCACTAAATAAATAGTAAAATTTAAAAAATGAAGCAAGAAGAAACTCAGCCATCTTGGGCACTGACTCGCTGGCTACCTGACCATTGACAAGGCTTCCTGCTGGAATCCTAACCTGAGGGCTCCACAGAATACAATAACTGGATTTTTGTTTCAGGAGATTATTTGTAGAATAACTGCATAGTTTACGTTGTTCCAAATGTACTGCATTGCTCAAATACAAGATCCCTCATTCATCTATACACGTAATTTGCTGATTTGGTTCTATTGTATGATAAGCAGGTTTAAAACAAAGTGCCTATTAAAATGGAACAAATTATAACAGAATGGCCATTGTTTTTGCATCCTTGCTTTTGTTTTGTTGTTGTACTGTATTAAAATAATAATAATAATTAATAATAATAAATACATAAACTAAGAATCACTAATACCGCCAAGGGACATTTAAAATGCACACATAATTCAGTTGACTTTTCAATGTATCTGTAATTGTCACTTGTTTATTTATTATCTCTAAATGTTCCTACAACTAATTTTGGGAATCTCAATCCTCTGCCAATTTATGATTTATGTAGCATTTATCTCTCCTAGTCTCATGCCCTCCTGGCTGCACTTGGTCAAGACAATGCCCCCACAGACTACCTTTAACACCCACCTATTGCTATACAACTTCCCCTGACCATCCCTCTCCCCCCTACCTGATGACAAGGCTCCTAGGGGCTGCACTGTTCTTTGCCTTTATAACTGTGCTCATGTAACTCACCGCTCTAACCTGTAATCCACAATGTCTTTGTGTATATGTTTAAACAGGGTGGTGTTTTTATATGTTTTTCTATGATTACTACTTTGTACATTGTCTAGTCACTGATGTGGAACCTTTGTAAAAGAGCTTGGGCTCAAAGGTATCTTCTGAATCAATAAAATTGAAAAATTGAATTGAATTGAAATTGAAGAAAGAAACTTTTGCACAAAAATATTATCTTTTCCCCCGTGCTCTTCATTTTCCTCTACAACTTATTTACAAATGCAATGCCCAGTTTATAAAATACTAAATTGGTTATACTGTCACCAGCAGAGGATGAAGAAGTTAAGTGCCGACACCCTGTAGAGGCATCCAAAGACTGGAGCAGACCACTGAGTTTCCACATGAATAATGAAAAACAGGGAAAGACTTGCAGAAATTAGCTAATGTATTTGTGCTTTGTAGCTAAATATTTTGTTCTTTTTTTAGTTTTCCTTGTGGTTTCAAGGGAATATTTTATGGGTACCAGAGTTCACCAGGACACACAGTGAAAAACAACATAAAGGAATTAAACCAGATACCCCTACAAGAGATAATTGTAATATTATGAACATAAATTAAAATGTTTTTTATGCTTTTTTGCTACATTAAAACCCATACTTCATGTTTCAATAAACTATGGCTGTTTTATGCATCAGATGTTTCTCAGGTGTATAATAAATAGAATGGTAGACAGGAACCTTGAATGACAATGCAGTATTTCAGAAAGGAAAATGTGCCACCCAAGAGCATTCCATGCCAGTAATGGAAAATCAGAATTTTTTTTTTCCCAGATTTTGATGTCACAGTGATGGAACTATGGTATCTGGATGTCAAAGAGAGTATAGAACATTACTGGTGCACAACTGTCATTGCAGATTTTTCTCATCACTCTTACATTGTCTATATTCTCTTTTCCAAGGAGGTCTTATATGAGACCTCCTTGAAAATGAGCACTGCTAAATTGAGTGATTTCCCTTTCATAGTCCCTGCCCTCCCAACCAAACACACACACACATACTATGCATCTGGAAAGGAACTGTTGCAAGCTCATTATGGCTTTCTGGTAAATGTATAAAATGAATGATCAAATCCAGTGTCATTTACAAAATGTACATTGCATGGGACTGGAATCCCACAACAGCCCATTACATTTACTTGGTAATGTGTCTAATCACAAATGGTTTCTTATGGCTCTGTACTGACAGAGCTGTTGTCAGCAACAGCAGTGGCTCTCCTGCACCAGCACTCAGAATGTTTACCACAACCATTTAAATAAAACTGCACCAGTGGAAAAAAATAGTGTTACAACCTGGGTGATGTCATAAGAGTCCAGCAATCCAGCTAGAGTAGTGGCAGTTGTGCTGATTTTTTTCCTAGACTGTGAGACACTGCTGACACAATTAAAAAAGAACAGCAATGTAAAAAAATAAAAAAGCAAGCCATTTAAACTTGTATGCAAAACACATTTTTTGTTAATATCAATGACAGAAGAGATGTTTTGGAACTGTTTTGTAGTTACTTTTGACTCAACTCAATATTTATCAGTTGCTGGTACACAAGAAACAGTCTTTGAAATACAGAGGAAACAGCATCTAAGGTCTGACATGTCAGGAATAAAGTAGAGCAATATGTTCCAAGTGGGTCTATATGATAACAGTGGATGCCTAAATGTGATCACCGTTATCGCACAGAGTGCTGAAAACCTTTTTGGCACTCTGACAACCCCCAGCACAGAGGACAATGGCACAAGGAGATTTTTTCTGCTTTCTGTGGGGGGCTGTGCCCACACACACCCTCGTGGGGTCTTTTCCCCCATCCCCTACTTAAGTTCTCAGCTCTGGGGGTGCAGCGAGTGAAAGCAATAAAAAAATAAAGGTTTGGGCCAGGCGCAATAAAATGGCACCAGCGCCTGGACCTGAACCCAATACCTCACCCACCCAAACCACTAGCCAATCCCCGATGCCACGATGCAGTTCGGCCATCCACTGCAGTGCCACCCCCTACAGTCCCTCTGCCCCCCTCCCAGCTCACTCTCGCCATGCTTGCTCCCCCCCGTGTGCGCGTACACATAGCAACATCCTGTCACCCAGTTCACCCACCCCCTTATCCAGTCACCCCCTCCCTTCGCCATGAGGGATTGCGCCAGGAAGGAGTCACCATTACGGACAGTGCCCTTCCCCATGCACCCGCCTCATGTGTTACCATTCCAGATGGTTGTCATTGTTTTCTTTTATTTATTTATTTTTTTGTATTTGCCACCACCAAACCAGTGTTTTTTTATTGTAGCAAGTACACAAACAGCCGTTGAATGGCAATGGTATTACATGCAAAACATGTCTAAATAGTGTAACCCAAGTGAAAATGGGAAGGGGGGCAATTATCAGGCAATAGTACTGAGAATAACGTACAGGGTTTGCAGGGGTGTGGGGTGACCCTGCCTTTTGTACATAGCACACTACTTATTTTCAAATTATGAATATCAGTACAAAGAGTGGAGATGATGTTAAATATGTATACAACTTACTAGATGTGTCATGCATTTTTGCTGCAAGACCAGCTGCCTGTCATATGTTGTTTTCAATATGCCCCTTCCATGGTTACCACCCACCACTCACCTACACACATGTTATAGTTATTCTCAGTATTGTTTCCAAATATGTGTGCTTTTCCTCTTTTCACTTGAGTTAGATTACCGCTGCCATTCAAAGGCCATTCACATAGGGCTGTAACGTGACAGGTACAACAGGAAAAAGACTGTTGGGGGGAGAAAGGTAACAAACAAAAAAAAAGAAAAAGAAAAAAACAATGGGAACATATTGCTGTAATTATTTTATTCCTGACCTATCACCTGTCAGGTTGGATGCTGTTTCCTCTGTATTTCAAAAACTATTGCTTGAATACCAGCCAGTGATAAATAGCGAGCAGAGTCTTAAGTAAATACAAGACAGTTCAGAGTAGAGACAACTCTTCTGTCACTGATATTAACATAAAATAAGTTTTGCACACAAGTTTAAATGATTTTCTCTTTTTCTTTACCTTGCAGGGTTTTTTTTTGTATTGAAAGTGTGTCAGCAGTACCTCACAGATGGCTTATTATTATGGCACTATATTGAACTGTTCTCAGCAACAGCAGTGACTCTCTAGCACCAGCATGCAACACAACCATTTTAATAAAACTGTCTCTCTCTCTCTTTCTCGGTTGCTGCTCATTCTGTCTAGCTTGGGCTCTCCTCTCATGTGTGACTCTGTGTCATGCAGATGTGCAAACAATTGCCCCATCCCGGTACACCTTTTGCACATATCTCAGCAGGCCATCACACACAGACCTCTCAATCACACAGACAGACAAACTGGCACAGAAATGAAAATCTGTTTTGCATGCCATGCTCACAGTCACTGTCTCTGCATGTGTGTGCATGTGTGTCTCTCTTTCTCCAAAAGCAATAATGCCCCAAAATACAGCTGTCGATATACAGACAGAGACAGGGAGAGAACACATGCTGTGACTGCTGGCCACAGATGGAGTGACTAAGGCAAGAAGGAAACATTTTTTTTTTAATAAGACATGCCTAAACTACTGGGTTACTGCGGCCAGTAAACGAGGTGGGAACTACTGTCTACAGCTTCCGACCACACAGAGAGACCAGCTCCCCATCAATGGGCCCAAAGCAGATTGCTTTTCAAAAGCATGGACAGGTCATCACAGGCACCCCTTGGATGGGAAAGTGGGGGAGAGGAATTGATGCAATCCTGGAAGAACCATTCAGAAGGTAGTCTCATTTACTACCATCCCTCCTTCCTCACTTACACTTGCCAAACAAGCAGGAATTCATCTCTGCCTTTCCCTCACCGTCACTGTGAACCTTGAAGTAAGGCAACTTTTATGTTGCACGCTGTTGCTCAGCCAGGTGTACTACTGCTTTTGCATTGCTCTATGATGGGTCCCCAGTGTTAACAGTGAAAGTAACCTGGCACACATTTTATTGCCCTAAATTTTATGTACTTTGTGGACACCAAACCACCTCTGACACAGTGACACTCAGCGGGCACTGTGGCACTTGTTCTCACTGTCTCTCTCTCTCTCTCTCTCACTGTCTGTGACATGCTGAAGGACACAGCATGAGAGGTGAGACAAGGGACTGCACAGTGGGAAGGCTGAAAGATACCGGATAACATCGCTGGCTTCTATGAGTACACCGGGTCCTTTTGGCGTCACTGCATTTTCTTCACAGCTGCCAGTCTCTCACAGCACCACATTCCACTGCTCTCTCTCTCTCTCTCTCTTTCTCTCTCTTTACCTCTCACAAGTAACTGCTTTAAACCACAGAGAGAAAGGCAAGCAAGCATTGGAATGCACGGCCGAACAAAACGAAACACTTTGCGCCAGTGCAAAGCGCTTAATCTTAAAAATAATCAGGGATACGGACTCTGTCAGAAATCACCCACTGTATTTAACATATTCTTTTAACCCTTTTCATTGCTGCAGCAGTAAGTATGTCTCTTGAGAAATTTGTTGTGTGCATGAGACCCTGATACAGTGTTTACGTCACTGTGGTAATAGGAGCAGAAGAAACGCACCCCCTGCACTGGAAGATATGACTCTCTTTTCAAGTACATTTCACATGAGGATGCTGAAGTGGTCAGTGATGAGCTCAGGTAAGAAAAGCTCAATTAGCACTGCTTTTGAAACCAAAAGCAACAGTGCGCCCATGGGGGGGGGATTGCTGACTGTTTTTGAGTTGTGGAATGTAGACACACTATTTGAGTTGATGTAGCCCTTTCTAGAATGCCAAGGAAGGGACTTCCTAACTTTTGTGTTCATACATCATAACCTCCCGTTTAGCAATTTGTAAGCAATGACAGGGTTTAATGAGTTGAGAAATAGTGCACCCACAGCGGACTGTTTCTGACTGTTTTTGCAGTTTTGGAAGGATCATTCCCAAACTCCAAAACGGAAGCATTCCATGGCCTGAATCAGGTAGCTCATTTTTTTGAGCTACTGCAAAATGGCTGCAGGCTCCACCCACACAGCCATAAAAGTGGCTGTGACAGGATATGAATCTGGGATCTCTTGGTTAAAAGGCCGGGGATCAAAACACTATACCACATGGACATAAAATGCAGTTCCTTCATTGCTAATGAACCCAGTCATACATTGCCTCATTGTTTCCTTTGAGGACTGAATGTCCTTGGGGAGGGGGGCTAATTAAGGAGAGAAAAATAATGGCATTATTGCTTCAGTTATCAAAGGGTCAATAATTGTAATACAACATACAACATATTCAGAATGGTAATGACATAATATGTTCATAATATGTTACAGTATCTATGACTGAAGTGTGCAGGGTGATTATAACTGTAATCAGCATATTTAATAAACTCCATCTACATTTTTTTGTTGTAATTCAGCAACTTATGAATGTGGCAGGCCACTGAGCAAGATGGCAATCAGTCCTGCAGCAGCTACAGTTTAATGTCTTATCTTTCCTGCCATTATTGTTTGTTCTGGTCACACTGTGGCAGGGTTCATGAACTAGTTCACTGTATGATGCAATCTTTTATTTTTCAGTTAGTGTGCACATTTTCCAGGGTTGCCACTCTCATTCTTCAAACTATCCAACTGTGAAAATATATGTTCCCATAAACAACTTACAGGGCTTACAAAATGCATGATATGGTTTTGATGCTTGAAGCAACCTGAGCCAGTACCTAGAATATATGCCTTTGAACTTGATTATCATAGGCTTACTTGTTACTACATAGGGTATAGCAAAAGGGGATAACCAAATAAATGATGGGAAATCAAGAAACACCTTCTCAGTGGTGAGAGAGGGTTGAAGAAGGCCCTACCCCATTTGTTATGCAGAAAGAGTTTAAACACAATGGTCTGTTCTAGCCTCTCCTTTTCTGTCTCTTGTTTGTCCGGTTGCACAACTAAATTTTCTTGTGAGATCTAGGAACTGATCACTCTGATGGTTTCACAATTCTCCACCACTCACTATCTCTCTGCCTTCACTTGTTGTTCTGTCTTTTCTTCCCCCTTGCATATCTGCAGTTATAAAAATATATGTGAATCTCTGTGTAAAGCTGTATGTGATACTGGGATCCTTTGTTTAAAATGTATATAGTTATACTGTTGAAATGATTGCAAACAAATCCCTATTTGGAACTCAAGGGGTTAACCTGAGATGCTGGTATGCATACCTTACAGAGCTGTCAACAACAGGTCACTTCTGGGTCATTATGTTCCTTTTGCTGCACCCACAAGAACATTTGAAACTGACAAGAACATTCTGTGAGATGCTGAATCTCTTAATGAGCTCCCTGCAAAGACTTGTTATAAAAAGAGCAGCAATATTTTGTGAGAGAGAGAAAGAGAAAGAGACTGATATTTGAAACTGAGAAGAAACTCTCAGAAAGAGGACTGTTTCCTCTGTGTGGCCTTTGTAAATAGTTATACTGAACAATTTTTCTATTTTTTATTTTGCTGTTATTGAAAAAAACAAAACACTACTTGCGAATTTTATAACTGCTCCAAGTCAACCGATCCTTCCTGACCTGTGTCTCAACAACAGATGGTGTCAGCCTATGTGGTATTTATGCCATGCATACTCTAAGCCAGGAGTTTTGTGCTTGGGTATTAGACCTGGTACCAGGGAAGCATAGCAGAAAGGTATGGATTATGCAGCAGCAAGTCCAGGAGTGATTACCAGAAGAATGGTATCCAAACCAGCAGAGACAGAAGTCCAAGCTGTGACCATACAGCCAGCACCAGTGATGGAAAAAAAATACAGGCAGTGACAGAACCTGAAAGCCTGACTGCCTTTTTCAGATAGTGGTCTATACAACGATCAGAGATGGAGAAACAGAGAAGACAGGAGATGCAGCAGAAAGAAAAATAAATTCATCGTTTAGAGGCACAGAGTAAAGAAGAACTGCAACAACTCGAGAACAGAGAAAAGAAGAGATGCAGCGATGGATGGATACCTTGCAAGCTATCAAAGCTGGAGGTTCTGGCACAAGTCCAGCAGAGCAACAAAACACAAGCAGCTCAGCTTAAAAGACATTAAATTTACAAAGCTGTGTCCCTCGGATGTTACTGAAGCATACTTGATAACTTTTGAAAGGGCTGCCGCAGCTTGCCAGTGGCCATAGCAGCAATGGGCAATCAGACTTGTATCTTACCTGACAGGGAAAGCCCAACTTGCCTACAGCAATACAGACACTGCACAGTCAGAAAACTATGACCTAGTGAAAAATGAAATTCTAAAAAGTTATGACATCTCAGGAGAGACCTATAGGCAGGGACCCATGTGATCTGTGGCAGAATTTTCTGATTTCTTCAGCAGGGCTCCTAGGCTTCTGCAGCAGCATTTTCTGATTTCTGTGGCATGATTTATTTATTTCTGTGGCAGAATGCAGCCCTGCCATTGGCTAAAATATGAAGCAATGTCATTGATGACATCATCTACCAAGCTTAGAAGAGGGGCTTCAGGATAAATAAGATGGGTGCGGGAGCCTGGCACTACAGAAAAACTGTATATCTGAATGAAAATTCACCAAAAACAATGAATTCTTCGGCATGATGCAAATTCTGCAGAAAATTCCGCAACTGCAGAATCATTGAATTCTAGGGGCCCTACCTATAGGCAAAGATTCCAGTCTCTGAAATACAGCTCAGTTGACAATCCTCAAGAAGCCTTCACCTGAATCAGAGAACTCCTTATGAAATGGCTGCAACCAGAGGGCAAAACACTCCCACAGATCATTAAGACACTTGCAATGGAGCAATTCATCAACATCTTACTCACAAACGTACAGCTTTGTGTAAAAGAACACCAACCAGAAAGTGGGGGGAAAGGCTGTTTCTTTGGCTAAAGACTACCGAATGGCCAGACAGACACCACAGCAACGAATTAACAGCCAGTAAGTCACCTTTTTTTCCCATATAAACTCCAAGTCTGATAAGAACTCTGGTGAGGTTAACAAATCTGCACCCAAAGACTTTATTTGCTATAACTGTAATAAGTCACGTCATAACCAAACACTGGCTTGGCCCCATCTGGAGTACTGCATGCAGTACTGAAGGCCACACCTTTACAAGGACATTAACCAAATCGAGGCAGTCCAGAGAAGGGCACCCAAAATGGTGCCGGGACTGCATCAGAAAACATATGAGGACAGATAAACGGAGCTCAATATGTATACCCTAGAGCAAAGGAGGAAGAGAGGTGATATGATTGAAACATTCAAACACTTTAAGGGCATTAACAAGGTGAATGAGTCTAACATGTTTCAATACAAGAAAAATAGCAGGACAAGAGGACACAGCATGAGATTAGAGGGAGGATGATTAAGGGGTAATGTGAGGAAGTTCTTTTTCATAGAAAGGTTGGTGGATGCATGGAATGGCCTACCTCAGGAAGTGGTGGATAGGAACACAGTGCAGGGCTTCAAACAGGCATGGGATAGGCATAAGGGAGCAAAACAGATGAGTATGAATAAGTAGGCTATTGACAGAGCAAAGGCCGATGGCACATTTATAAGGTAGAAAAAGAAATGGGCAGACTGGATGGGCCTTGCTGTCCTTATCTGCCGTCAACTTCTATGTTTCTATGTTTCTATATTGCAAGAAATTTCCATAGTAAGAAGAGGGACACTTGATTAGATTTGTCCAGAGCAAATTGGAGCAAGTACTTAACAGATGTGAAGGTGGGAGATGACTGTGAAATGACTTACAGATTTGGGAAGCAGACAGACCATAGTGCATATTGAGGTGCTGGGAAAACAATGTCCAAAAGGACCAGGTACTAGTTCATCTGCATCCACGGGCACACTCAATACTATCCCACCACCCAAGTGACTCTGAATATTAAGGGTGTGTCACATCAAATGAAAGTGGGGGTAGTACCTAAGTTACCTGTACCTGTGATTACTGGAAATGGCTTTCCAGGATTTACTGAGTTAATCAAAGAAGGAGTAAATCCTATTGTTTCAGCAGCTGTGATGACAAGAGCTCAAGCAAAGAAAATCTTAGATGGTGGGGACTCATTTAATTTCTCTGATTTTGATTCAGACTTGTTTGAGCACATCTCCAAGGTCCAGAAATCCAGGAAAGAAAGACAATGCCTGAAGAAAGTAGCAACACAAGATTGATGGACATAAGGGGTTAACATATGAAAATGCTGAGACTAAACTGATAACCGATTGTGATTTTTTTCAGAACAAGCTAATGATGTTTCTATCCAGGGTTATTTTAAGCAGCTGGGGGTAAAACCAAAACAGGGTGAACCTATGTTTAAAAAATGTAATGGGCTACTGTACAAATTTTAGGCTAAACCTCAGACACAGGACCAGATAGAACAACCGATTATACCACAAAGGTATAGACCTGAGTTGTTACAGATAGTACATGATAGTCCTATGGCTCGTCATTCCGGGAGAGATTGCACCTTTGCCAGATTGCTGTACAGATTTTAGCAGCCTGCAATTCATGAAGATGTTGCTACCTATTGCAGTTCTTGTGCTGAGTGTCAGAAAGTAGCCCCACTGACTAAAAAAGACAAGGCACCCCGGTGCCCCTACCCTTGATAGATGTGCCTTTTGAGAGAATTGCAATGGACATGGTTGGCCCCTTAGACAAAAGTAAAAAGGGCAATTGATTCATTTTGGTAGTATGTGACTATACTACTTGATACCCAGAGGCGATTCCAATGCATATTATCACAGCCCCGAAGGTTGCAGCAGAACTTGCCAAAATGTTCAGCAGGGTGGGCATACCGAAAGAGATTATTACTGATCAGGGTAGTAATTTTGGTGCTGCATTACTGAAGGAGCTGTACCGACTACTAGGTATCACTGCCATAAGAACCTCCCCTTATCACCCTCAGACAGTTGGTCTTGTTGAGCATTTTAATCAAACCCTGAAACACATGTTAAAAATGTTTGTAAAAGGGGATGGGAAAGACTGGGACAATACTTACCTTACCTGCTTTTTGCTTACAGAGAAGTGCCACAGGCATCAACAGATTTTTCACTATTTGCAATGCTGTATGTTAGACAATGTAGAGGGCCACTAGATGTAATAAAAGAAATATGGGAAGATAACCGCCATCAGAAACAATCTATTACAACTTATATGTGTCGCCTGAAAAAAAAAGCTGGCAAAATATGTTGAAATCACCCATAGTAATCGGGAAGAGGCCCAAGACCAGCAGAAGGTGTATTATGACCATGGGATAAAAGAAAAAGTGTTTGAGCCAGGTGACAAGGTCTTGCTACTGTTACCAACTACAGAAAATAAACTCTTAATGAAGTGGCAAGGGCCTTATAAAGTGTTTAGACATACTGGCACAGTGAACTATGAGACTGACACCACTGATAGGAAAAATCCTACT
This sequence comes from Neoceratodus forsteri, assembly GCA_016271365.2. NCBI lineage: Eukaryota > Metazoa > Chordata > Ceratodontiformes > Ceratodontidae > Neoceratodus > Neoceratodus forsteri. The sequence goes on from CM028131.1 coordinate 780,389,455, forward strand.
AAGACATACCGTGCTAACCTCCTCAAGAAATGGGTTGAAAAAACACCAAAAGATGTTTTGCAGGTTTTACCAGACAAAGATAAAGAAGATACTGATGTAGCATATGACATACTGGAATAAACTGTAACTGCTGATGCTGTAAAGGTGAATGTTTCTTTAACCTCTGAACAAACTGCAGAAATTCGTAACTTGCTAAAGACATTTAACAGTACTTTTACTACAGCAAAAGGGGTTAAGCATGTAATAGTGACAAGAAATGCTCACCCTATTAGACAAAAGACATACAGATTATCAGAGCAGTTAAGGGCTAACATGGTTAAGGAAATACAAAAAATGAAAACATTGGGTATCATAGAAGATTCAAGATGTGCTTGGTCTTCACCAGTGGTGACTGTAAACAAAAAAGAAGGGTGTGTAAGAATCTGCCTTGATTTTAGGAAACTTAATCAAGAGTCAGAATTTGACAGTTATCCTATGCCCAGAATAGATGATTTGGTGGACAGACTGGGGAGTGCCAAGTATATCAGTACCCTCAATCTCACCAAGGGTTACGGGCAATTTCAAATCCACCTAGCTTAAGAATCCAGAGACAAAACTGAATTTGCCACTCCTATAGAATTCTATCAGTTCACCACCATGCCATTTGGTTTACATGGTGCACCAGCTACATTCCAATAGTAGATGGATTTAATTGTATCCCCTTACACTAGTTATTGTGCTGCATACCTGAATGATGTTGTGGTATACAGTCCAGACTGGAAAAGCCACCTGGAACACCTAAGAGCAGTTATCTAGTCAATCAAAAAGGTAGGTCTGACAATCAATCCTACCAAGTGTGCACTGGGCATGCAGGAAACCAGATATCTGGGCTATGTTTGGGGAAATGGAGACGTCAAGCCAGAGGTTTCAAAGATAGAAGCTGTAGCTAACAGCCCTGATCCTAAAACAAAGAAACATGTCAAGTCATTTTTAAGGCTGGCTGGTTATTACTGGAGATTTGTTCCCAGCTTTGCCAAGCTAGCAACTCCCCTCACTGAACTCACAAAGGAATGGTTTCTGAATAATGTGAACTGGACCCCAGAGTGTGATGAAGCTATTCGGGCCATTAAGGCTGCATTATGTTCAGCCCCTGTTTTAAGAAGTCCAGACTTTGAGAAACCATTTTTGTTATATACAGATGCATCAGAGGTAGGCCTAGGTGCAGTCTTGAGTCAGCAAATAGATGGGAAAGAACATTCTATTCTATACATAAGTAGTAAATTGCATGACAGAGAGAAAAAGGTTCTCCACCATTGAAAAGAAATGCCTTGGAGCAAAGTGGGCCATGGAGTCCCTTTAGTTTTATTTACCAGGAGCTGACTTTGCACTTGTAACAGATCACAATCCTCTCTGTTGGCTTAACCAAATGAAGGATAAAAATTGTAGAATCACACTGTGGTACCTGGCAATACAACCATTTAAATTTAAAGTGATGACAAATCTGGGAAACAGAATGTCAGTGCTGATTTTCTGTCAAGATATGGATCAGGAATTAAGAATTCCGAACATTGAAAAAACAAAAATGTGTGAGTTTACACTTCTCTATTTGCTAAGCTGCATATGCACTGAACTGTAAAGGATATAAGCTAATGTTAGACAGGAATTTAATAGTATGTTTTGGAAACCTGTTTTTGTAAAATGGGTTCCCTCTGAAAGAGAGGGTTATGTGACAGGGTTGAAGAAGCCCTGCCCATTTGTCATGCAGAAAGAGTTTAAATGCAAGGGTCTGTTCTATCCTCTCCTTTTCTGTCTCTTGTCTGTCTGGTTGCACAACTAAATTTTCTTGTGAGATCTAGGAACTGATCACTTTGACAGTTTCGCAATTCTCCGCCTCTCACTGTCTCTCTGCCTTCACTTGCTGTTCTGTCTTTTCTTCCCCCTTGCATATCTGCAGTTATAAAAAAATATATGTGAATCTTTGTGTAAAGCTGTATGTGATACTGTGATCCTTTGTTTAAAATGTATATAGTTATACTGTTGAAATGATTGTAAAAAAAAAAACTATTTGGAACTCACGAGGTTAAACTGAGATGCTGGTGTGGAAACTTTATAGAGCTGTCAACAAGAGGTCAGTTCTGGGTCATTGTGTTCCTTTTGCTGCACCTGCAAGAACATTTGAAACTGACAAGAACATGCTGTGATAAGCAGGCTCTCTTAAGGAGCTCCCGGCAAAGACTTGTTCTAAAAAGAGCAGCAATGTTTTGCAAGAGAGACAGGGAGAGACTGAGATTTGAAACTGAGAAGAAACTCTCAGAAGGAGGGCTGTTTTGTCTGTACTGCCTTTGTAAATAGTTAAACTGAACAAATTATTTTTTTATTTTGCTGTTATTAAGAAAAATAAAACTCTACTTGAGAATTTTACTACTGCTCCTGGTCATCCTATGCTTCCTGACCTTTGCCTCAATGACAAGGGGTAAGGGCATAACATCTTTTTCAGGACATAGAGGGAGTACATTTGGGAAGGTTGGGAGAGGTGCAGTGGAATGGCTGTGGAGTGGCGGTCTTAAGGGAGACTTTCTGGAGATGGAGGCTTTGCCCCATTGGTGTGCACCTCTCTGGGCTAAGAGGTGAGGTCTCTAGACTCCTGGCTGAGTTGTCTAGGATTTGGGAGACCTCTTCCCCCACTCAGTGGCCACCAAGTTTTCCACTGTTACCTCACAGGATGACAAGAAGGAAGGCCAGCTGGACTGTGTTGGGCTCTGGGAGGGTGGGTGTGGGTGTAAGGGGACACATTTCTCAGCTGGTAGCACTGAATAACTCTTGCCACTCAAGTGGGATGGGACTGCCAGGACAAGGCCCCCATGATACTGACAAGGGAGGATGTGGGGGTCCTTCAGAACATCTGCCCATAGGAGGGAGGCAGAGAACACCAGTGGTAGAGGAAGCAACATCTGATGGGAGCCTTAATCATTAGGGGGTTAGTTCTGGGAACACCACTGGAAGGAAAAGGGAGATGAGGTGCCTACCTGGTGCATTGGCACAGAGGAATAAGAAGCAGATCCTTTGGATTGCTAGGGTGGCAGGGCAGGAGAGGGAGCTGGATATCATTGTCCATCTAGGGACAAATGATCTGGCAGTGGATGCAGCAGGGGTGGTGCAGGACAGGTTATGGAAGCTGGGAAGGGGCCTGAAGCAAGCAGCACATATGGTGGCCTTCACTACAGTGCTACCTGGAAGAAGAGGGAACACCAGACCACAGTCTTCAACAACTGGTTAAAGGCATGGTGCAGCGAGGAGGGTTTGGCTACATCAGGGACTGGGATACTACCTGGAAGGATAAAGGCCTGTAAAAATTAGATGGCTTTCATCCATCCATTCATACATACATCCAGGAGAGGAAAAGCAGTCCTGGGTGGAAGGTTTGAATGCTAGTTTGGTGGGCATTTATGGTAGCCAAAGGATGAGGTAGAAGAAACAAGTGAGGCAGTGAATGCCACCTCCCTTGCAAAATAGAGCAGCAGTGAACTTAACCCCATGGGAAATAAATTCCCCAGCGTAGTGGGGAGTATGGGCAAGACAGAAAGGGATGGGAAGGTTGAGTCATAGATCAAAAACTGAGAAAAATATTATGGAGTATGGGCAAAGGGAGGATAAAAAGGGGAAAGGACAGTACTAGGGAAAAAAGAAGCATGAAGGAGGGACTCAGGAAGGGAGGGTAAAGTAGGGGCAGGGAGGGACAAATAGAGTGGAATCCATGTGTGCCAATACAACATGCCTAGGAAACAAAATTCCTGACCTTGATGCTACCTTTGTGGAGGTGGACCTGGATCTGGTGTCTATAACAGAATCATGGTGCAAAGACAACCACAGAGGGGAGATGGCCATACCAGGTTACAGCATGTTTTGAAATGATAGGGTAAGGAGGAAAAGGGTGGTTGTTTTATATGTAAAGAAAGGTATAAAGGCCACGGAAATACAAGGACACAGCAGGGAGAAGGAGGGGATGGAGGTTCTTTGGGTTGGCTTGAAGTTGGGGTCTGGTGACTTTAGAGATGTGGGGTTGATGTACAGGCCACCTACACAGGGACAGGAATTGGATACGGTTAGGGGGAGGACATAGGCAAAATGTCAAGCAAAGGGTAAGTAGTAATTATGGGGAATTAAATCTGCCAGAGATAAACTGGAACATCCTGGCTGAGTTACTGCTAGGAGAAGGGTTATCCTAGACTCCCTGAAAGAGGCTTTTCTGAGGCAGCTGATTACAGATCCCACTAGAGCCAGGGCACTGCTGGAGCTGGTACTTAAGAACAGGAACATCATTGCAGATGTCACAGTGGGTAGCCACTCAGTACAAGCAATCATTATACTGTGTGGATTAGATACTGATTGGACAAGAGATAAACCACACTGTGATAAGAGTCCTGGATTTCAGGACAGCAGATTTTAAAGAAATGGGTGACTGCGTTAGGAAATACCTTGCAGGGGGAGATAGCTGTGGCAGGGGTAAGGCCCAATGGAAAAGAATAAATAAGGGAATAACTAAGGTAATGACAAGCTGTTTAAAGATATTAAATAAGGGTAAGGGGAGAAAGCAGCCACTGTGGTTCTTAAAAGAGGTGGCCAAGGCTGTAAGGGGGAAATAAGCAGCTTTCAGGAAGTACAAGAAGACCCAAACAGAGGTGGATAGGGAGGTATATCTAGAGAAACACTGGGAAGTAGGAAGAAGGGTAAGGATGGCAAAGATTTATACTGACAACAGGATTGCTCAGGAGGTCAAGAATGGGGTTAAGATTTTTTTTCATGTATATGAGCAAAAAGAGAAAGGCAAGGGGTGGTATAGGGAGGATCAGGAGAGCAGGACAGGGGGACTGTACAGAGGAGTACCATGAAAAGATGAAATTTTAAATGAATACCTCTTCTTAGTCTTTACAGTGAAGGGGGGAACGGCCTGGCATGCATTACCAGGAACTGAAGGAGGAGTTCTGGACACAAGCAAGTCCATTTATGGAAGAGGGAGTCCATTATGGAAGAGATAATCCATGGAAGGGTTGAATTCCTAAAGGAAAACAAGGCAATGGGGTCAGATAGGATCCACCCAAAGGTACTAAAGGAGCTGAGCAACATGCCAGCCACCCCTTTGACAACACTATTTATCGACCTGTTGGAGATGAGGGTGGCACCAGAGGACTGAAGGAGGGCCTATGTGGTCCCTCTGCACAAGAGTGGTAGAAGGAAGGAAGCTAGCAGTTACAGACAATTCTGTCTCACATCAGTGTTGGGGAAATTATCGGAGTCCCTGCTAAAGGAAAGACTGATGGAGTACCTGGAAACAAATGGGCTAGAGGTCTACTAGCAGCGCAGCCTCACAGGGAGGAGGTCATGTCAAACAAATCTCATATATTTATTGACTGGGCAACCATGCAGGTGAATCAGAGGAGTGGATCTAGTCTACCTGGACTTCAGTAAGGGCTTTGACACTGTACCACACAGGAAGCTAATAAAGAAACTTAGCAGCCTGTGGGTGGGGGAGAAGACAGCTAATTGGGTATCTACCTGGTTGAAGGATTGGAGGCAGAGGGTGGTGGTAAATAGCAGTCACTCAGAGGACAAGGGAGTGACCAGTGGAGTACCACAGGGACCAGTACTGGGTCCTGTCCTCTTCAACATCTTTACAAGTGACATTTCTGATAGGTGGCACTATTCCAAGGGCTACTGCCTCTGTCTGTCTTTCTAACAAAAGGTTGAAGGGCCTGGGTACAAAACTGGCAAGTACTGGGGTGTCCCTACCCTCAGTAAACACAATAGATGGTGCCTTCACCCAGACTACAGTTTACGTGGGTCTCTATCTAGATTGGCATAGCCCTCTGGAAGCTATAATACCCCACAATCCCTCCTAGTGATCAATTACCTAGTCATTGACGATGACCATCAGCAGTATCCAATAGACAGTTTACAAAAAACATTAATAATATTCTCATAGTTGTCCCACTTACCAGCAGGGTCTCTGGTCCTGGTGTGTGCCCTGCAACCCCATGTAAAGACAGTTTGGCAATACAGCATACACTTTTAACACATCCAGTATAGCACCTATCACTTTAAACCAAGTAATAGTATGCTCACATGCTAGATTCAAAGTAACACAGCAAATCAGGTTTATTAAAGGGAAGTGAACAGGGAGGGGGAACAAATCTAGGCAAATGATCACTATGCTGGATTTTATCAAGTTATTTAACATACAATTAATTTAGTCCATTTATTAACAGTCTTGCAATTACTGGGTACCCAGAAATGTAATGCCAGCTGGCCAGATTTGTTGCCCGGGGTACAGCTGTTGTTGGGGCCCTTGATGAAAAGACACAATCAACATTAACAGTGCAAAGCAAGTAAAATTATTTGTATCCGTGGCCAGCTTGCCTAGTCTATTGAAACCCTTAAAATTAAACTGAAAGCAAGTAGATGGTACAAAAAGATGACTGAGATATTTGTTGCAGGGAGTTACCCTGAATTTACTCACTGTACTAGACGATTGTAGATGACCTGCAAAAATGAAGACCCGATGCTGAAATTTGCTGCACATAGGGAAGCTGGGCTGTCATGACTCAGCTCCACTTCATGGCCTTTCCCTTTAGGTGCGTGCAACCTGCTACGACTTACTGCACAGGGGCTGGATCCCAGAAGTTGCTCTTTCACTGGTAAAACTGTAGCTTGCACAAGAACAGATGACATGGGCAGGAATGGATATGGGCCCAAGTTCAACAGAGTGTCTCTTGCAAAGTCCAGTTTATCTGCTGGTGACCCCTCCAGTGAGTAGACAGCTCAGTCACTGGTAAAGGCAGGCTCCTCTCTGGCAGTCAGAAGTCCTTGGACAGTAGGTCTTGACCCACAATAAGCATTCAACGCATTTACTTCTGGACACAACCAACTCTCTGATTCCTCTTTTGGCTCCTGGCCAGTTTGCAATGTCAGCTGGTTTGCTAAGCAAACCTCTTAACCTGCAGAAAGGCAGTTCTTGGTGACTGATCCCCCTCCTTGGGACAGCAGGACACACACCAGAGGAAAACTAAGCTTGTCCCAGGCTGTATCCCCATAGAGCCTACAAGCTCCTTGCTCCACGTAGTTCAAGCTGGAGTCCCAACAGATCTCTCAGATTATCACAGATTCAAACAGTCCCTCTTAAATAGAAATGTTCAAAATTGGAAAATTTTGTTCCTCTAAATATTTTGCAAAATTTGCACATTTCACAAAATATTTTGTGAGTGTAAATTGCGTATGCAAAATTTCACCCACAAAATGCAACATTTCACCCATGAAAAGGAGAAATTTGGGCAGAATTTAGGTGAAATTTGGTGAAATTTCAAATTTTGCAGTGAAATTTCATGTCTCACAGTCGAAATTTCTCAGTTTCACACACAGCAAAAAATTTCACGTAATGGCAGAATTCCACTAAACGTTTTGCTTGGAAAAATTGCCGATTTCACCTCAATTTCATAGGCAAAATTTAATTCCGCAACATCTCTAATATTAAATAAAGGGCAAAGTCCAAGGAATCCTATTGGCTGTGTAAGCTGTCTCAAACAGTTCTAGTCTTTTCATTGGCTGGATTTTGGGCTCCCAAACTTTGTCCCTGATTATCTCCCCGAAGTCTTTAGTATTGCCTTATGAGTTCCTGGCTGAAATCGCAGTTCATGACTGGATAGCTGGGTTACAAAATGGTGGCTTCAGTTATAGATTCTGTACAGTTTATGCAGTCCCACAAGTTTAAAGTTGTGCTGCAGCCAGGATAAAAGTTATATATCTACAATTTTTCCCTTGACAGATATCCCCAACAATTCCCTTTTAAATGAGCTCACATATACTTATTATTACCCAATGTATCTGCTGTCGTTGCCACTGAAATACTGTTCCCCCAGGCGGCAGACAGTGCTTTATGAATATTAATGAGGGCCTAATGCATATTAATTAGCCTAATCTTAGCCCCATTGCTAAACTCCTATTTTTAGCCCCAAAATGGATTCAGAGCCACATTGTTCAGGTCACGGGCCCCCAATTGCTGGATGAGGGGTATTGGAACCCCTGCAGCACTCCAAGAATGTCCACAGACTGAGTGGTTGGCACATCAAATGGGCTACTTGCATATGCGTGATCGCCCACCCACTCGCGAACCAGTAGAGAGTGGCAGTGGATCATGGTTTAAACTTTAAGCCCAAACTGGGCTAAAATAACTAGCAGGGCTGGTTGGGGGACTTTGGTGAGCACCTGGAGGCACCACAAATACTTGGGATCCAATTTAGGGAGGAGCAGGACTCCAGACAGCAGTGAGAGATCAGAAGAGTGTGAGAACCTGGGGGCAATTAACATAAGCCCCCAAGGGGTGGTTACATCTCTCCCTTGCCTGAAATTCTTGGTGTCCATGCCAAGACCATAATAAACTAGTATCTATGATGACACTTTCATTATAAACACAATTTACAATGTTAAGTCTAACATATAGCATAGGTATTTACACAGTATAGCATGCTATGACTTAAAATGATACTCTTTTAAAATACTTTGCTTAGTTTAATTACTGGCAAACGTTTGACCTTTTGCTTTAGACACTATATATTAAACCTTGTTTTACCATAAACCAGACTTTTGCAGTGGACGCTTTTTACTTTAAAAGGGTGACCCCTAGAATATTGAATAGATCGCTTGATTAGTATCTTAGAGGAGGCAGTGAACACAAACTTGGAGAGGGAATTTGTTGTGACATATATCCCTTTGTGAACCACATTCATGGACAGATCCACAGGCTTTCCTGGTGAATCATATGTGAGTCGAACCACAGGTTTTACAGCTTTTCTGAATCATCTAGGCATACAGGGCATTAGCACTGGCCTTTTAACAATAGCATTTGGGTTTGCATGGAGAGGCTCCCATGAGGAAGGTCAGATGTCAGCATGCTCTGATGCCGAACTTTCCAAGATGGCTGGGTGGAAAGGATGCTGTACACCTTTGAGGGCGATGGTCGCAAGTCAAGCATTTTTGTTATTCAACCTTTAGCCTTGTACTTGGAAAATCAACTTTGTTTTAGAAATTTACTCATGTTGGTAAATGTGCTGCTTGTTGGGAAGGTTATTTGCCAGAAAAATTATCTCTCTGTTTAAAATGGCAACCACGACATGCAATGCAATGCAGTGAGTAACTTCAGTAAGTGTTACCTGGATTGGCGTGGTGGCTGCGCTCGGGATCTTACAAAAGTGGCAATAAAGCTTTAACCCAGCATGTCCAAATCAGTCTGACAACCGAAGAAAATTGTGGAATCCAGAGGGGAAAATAAATATAAAGGCTGTACTACCCACTTCAAAGCAAAGGACGACTTGCCAAGCTCACCAGATTTGCGATTCTTCTCTGAAGGGGTTCCAGCAGCTCTATCTCCAGTGGTAAGCCCTAAAAAGAGAAAACTGGGCAAGATAATATGCAGTCTTATGTTCCTAAGAACAAAACTGTACCAGATCACTATTTGGGTATTAATACAGTAACTCAGCAAATGGAGGTCCAAAAAAATAAAAATCAAAGGGGCGAGGAGCCAAAGAGGGATTTTCAGGTAATGGCTACTTTTCAGGAAAAAAATGCTAGTTGTTGATGCAGTACAATCTGTAGAAAAGCAGAATCTGATGGAGGAGCAGGGTCTGCATCAATCTGAGTATGAATTTGAGTGCCAGGTACTTACTGAAGGTGCAAAAGGCCCTAGTAAACATAATAAAGGTGAAATATGCCTAGATATGGGCGATAATCAATCTATGGGCCTACAGGAGAAAAACATTGATACTCCCCTGTTTAAGTCAGACGTATTGGAGGCAGTAAATTCTTTGAAAAAGGAGATGCTGCAGTAGAAGCCTTAAGAGATATAAAGGGTTCATTACATTTAGTTACAAAGGCTCTAACTGATATGAATGTTAAATTTCAAACTATTACCTCCAGAACAGACCACTTGGAGGAGAGAGTATCTAAGGCACAGTACTCTACCCGTTTGGTTCCCAAACAAATTCAGCAATTGGAAAAACAAATGCAGGCCTTTAAATCTAAGGTCACAGAACAAGAGGACAGTGCAAGAAGGGCAAATATTAAACTATGTAAACTCCCTGAAGGAGTAGAAGGTCAGATAATTCAGTTGCTTACTTTGAGAAAATTCTTATGATTGCTTTGGACAGAAAATATCCAGAGGATAAAGTAGTGCTAGATAATGCACATTGAGCTGGAGAGTGGGAAGGGGGGAACTTAAACTATCCAAGGACAGTCTTTGTATAAGCCCTAAAATATCAAGATAAGGAAACAATATTACAAAAGGACCGGATCTCCAAAAGCTTAAAATATGAGAACTTACAGTTTAATGCTTATCTGGATTCGTTCATGGAAACATCTGAAAAAATGGAGATAGTATAATCCTCTGAAGCAGCTTTTATACATAAAGAGGATCCACTTTTCCATACTTTATCCTGCCAAAATAAGATTTTCTATGAATGGCCAGCTAAATACATTTGATACATCAGAAGAAGCTATAAATGCCTACAACAGGCATATGAATCTACTTAACGAGGAATACCCCTTTCTATCATTTAGTATTTGTCCCTCCCCCTATATTTTTTTCCATGATATAACAATTGAATTTGGCTACAGAATAATAATGGGGGTGTTGAACAGCATGATATTTGTTTATTACTATATATAGTCATGGAATATAAATGCGAATGTGATTATAAGAAATTACAACAGAATAATGGGAAAAAGGAGATGGGGCAAAGGATTGAAAGAGTGTCAAAAGAAATGATAGGGGCTTATGGAAAGGCTGCAGCTGAGCACTAACTCAATAGGTTCTTTGGTGTCTTGAGATGATGGGTTTTTCATCTTGCAAAGTGGAGAGGGCTGAGGGTGGAAAGGGTAGGTTGGAGGTTTCCTCCATGGGGAGTTATAAGCATGGTAACTATTTGGAAAATAATGGGTCTAGGTTCAATTTTGTATATAGGATTTTGAAATATAACATTTTTCATGAATTATTAGATATTTTGGGTGTAAAAAGAGGGGGAATCCTGAAAATATTACAAATAAATGGTTGTATGTCAGATATGTTCAATATAGCCACCTGGAATGTAAAAGGTTTACAAGACAGAATGAAACAGTGAAAGTACTGAAACATATGGAAGATAAGAAAATTATTATGCTATTATTCCAAGAAACACACTTTATACAGGCTAATATGGCCTGGTTTGAAAACCGGTGGGAAAGGTCTATTCATCGGATCATACTACAAATTCTAGAGGGGTGCTCATAGCTATTAATAAAAAGGGGGCTACTCAAAATATCATCAGATCTATGGCAGACAAACAATGTCAATTTGTTATTCTGACAATGTATCTAAACAACTTAAAATTCACATTTGCTGTGATTTATGCACCAAATCAAAATTCTCCCATTTTTTTCAGATTTTTTCCTTACCTTGTTCACTTTTGATACACCTTATATAGTATGGGGGTGATTTCAATCTTGCATTACAACAATTGGATAAAGCATCAAGATTGGATAGATTGTGGGCTGCATCATGCATGGTTATAAAGAATTTTATGTTTGATTTGGGCCTGGTAGATCCATGGCAGGAAACCAGTAGAGAAAAAAGGGAATACTCTTTTTTTCTACCCAGTACATCATGTATATTCATGTATAGATTTTTTTATTGTTTCTAGGACATTACTCTCTTACATACAAACTATTCAATATTCAGCTATTGTCTTGTTGGATTTTTCACCAGTATTACTATGTGAAACACAGAGGAGAAAAATTATGAATCTGACTAGAGAATTCTTTCAATTTAACATGAATCAAAATACCTCAATTATTAATATTTGGGAAACTTAAGATATTCGCAAGTGGGCATATAATTAATATAACTGCACATTATAAAAAGAAATGCTTTACTTCTTTAAGTTAATTAGAAAAGGATATTAATAGACTAATGCAAATTCATAGCACTACTTTGGATTCAGATATATACAGATATATGTGTTTAATGCAAAAGAAGGATCAATTCAATCTTCTATCAATGAACTCGCAGAGTAAACAAATACACAATGCTTGATCAAATTATTATTTCAATATGGACAAACCATTAGAACTAATGTCCTGGCAAATGAAGCAAACACAAATCAAGAATACTGTAAATAATAATAAAGAAGAGACTGGGGAGATATTCGAAGCTTTGGGCAAAAAACGTTTGCTCGGGTTTAGCACAGGATTAGCGCAGGTCTGCTATATTCAAAAGGCTGAATAGTGCAGGCAAACAGCATCAACGCCAGGCAAACAATAATTACATGCAAGGGGCAAAGTGAACATGAATACAGGTGCAATGAGATATTCAGTGACTAGTGCCTCAATAAGGTGTTTAGCGTGACATAACGCGACCCATATCGTGGTACAATTTACTGCCCAGAAAAAGCTGGTCTTAACCCTGGGTAAACAGCTTTGCGCGGTGCTGTCTCAGCATTAACATGGCATGCGTGGTCCTAACATGTGAGTATGACACTTAGAAACTGCCAGACATGGAAAACACATGCTGCACATTGATGGCACCACAATGATGCCATCAGCTGCCACCAGTCTGAGCCAAGCACAAACAGTGAGGGGTGATCTGACCCACAGGGGACAGCATGGTAGTGTGACCATGTAGCACACACCTGCAGACCATATGTCTGTGGTGCGTAACAGATGCCAGCACACACATGCAGCACTGTAGGTATAGTGGCAGTGAGGGGAGGGTGTATGGGTGGCCAGACCTCACCACAGCCCAGATGTGGCCACAAGGCTGGGACATATCACTCAGTGCACATGGGCCAGTAGTGGGATTATGCCACCACCTGTGTGCCTGTAGGATCCTACATGCCTCCCCAGCCGCCTACCACACAACTGTACAGATGTCACAGCACACACCGCCAGCCATGTACATGACACTGTGTGCATCCCATGCCACAGGTGCAGCATCTGTGTGATAGTACTGTCCACTGTCAGTAATTACCTGCACATTGGGCCTGTCACTGTGTACAGTGCAGTCAGCATCACTGCCCTACACATCATAGGCAGTGCTGTGTCCCTCACACTACTGGCCCCCTTGCTACTGCAGTGTCTGCTGTGCACTGTAGCATGCCCTACAGTGTGACAGTTGCATGCAGCACCACCACCACCTGTGCCTATGCTGTCTTGGCCCCTGGGGTACAATATGCTATGCTATGCTGTACTGATTACATGTAGCCTGCAGCTATCATCGTGCACTGCCAGACTGACCTACAAGTGGAGCTGCAGTTGGACCTGGTCAGCCCCTGTACTTCCAGACTGACCTACAGGTGGCTCTGTGGGACCCTGCAGTAACTGCATGCAAATCAGGGCATAATGAGATACTAATCCTGTTGTTTGCCCAGAGACTACCTAAGTAGGCTCATTTGCATGGCACTTTTGAATATGGCACATTTTAACTCCGGGAAAATGTATTTGCACTGAGCTAACTGCTTAGCTCCGTGCTAATGCCACGCTAATGTGTTAGCGTAGCGCTAACGGTACAGGGAATATCATGCAGTTTTGATCACTATTCTTTCACATCTGCTGCTTCCTGCAGCTGTACTGAGTCCATGCATTTGCTGGCACACACATTGGTCATGTAGTTCATCTGTACCTGCCCTCATGTTGCTGTGCACTGTGTTGTTGTTGTGGGTTGCACTTCCTGGTTGCTTTATTCAGCGTTGTGTTATTCCAGGGCTACATTTGCCCTGCACTCCCAGCCCAGTTTGCATGGCCTCATTACAATGCTATATTAGGAAGCTGTTTGCCCTCGGCTATTCCTTTTTAACATAGCTTGCTTTGTGCTCCGGGCTATGTTTGCCTGCCAGGCAGTGCTAATTTAGCCCCGGGGCAAAGTTTTGAATATCTGGCCCTGGAAGTATTAAGTGCCACCCGAAAGAAATTGTTAAGTCTTTTGAGAATTTCTATAATAAACTTTATGCATCTGAATTTAATCAGGATATGGAGCAGGTATTACAGTATTCATGAACAATTAAACTACTGGTGATACCAGAACATATAAGAAGAATGTTAGATCTTCTTATTTCTAAGTTAGAAATTGAGGAAGCAATAAAAAATCTCTCTAATAATGAAGTTCCTGGACTGGATGAATTAGGTGCTGAATTTTATAAAACTCAGAAAAAAATTTTGTTAGACCCCCTGTGTCAGTTATTTCATTCATTTAGGGAAGTTAATCAAGTCCTTTAAAAAAGCAGTCATTCAAGTTGTCTTAAAACAAATACAAGGATCCGCTGAGCTGTGCATCCTACAGGCTCATCTTCCTGCTAAACATTGACTAAAATGTTTACAAAGATTATAACCAAATGCTTAGACAATGTATTACAATCTTTAATACATCAAGATCAAAATGGCTTTGTTAAAAATAGAACATTGTCAGAGACTATAAGACATACATTGAATATTATCAATTAAATGATCAACATGATGCAGTTCTGCTGGCTATTGATGCCGAAAAGGCATTTGATAGAATTAAATGGACATATATATTTGCAGTGGTACAGGAGATGGGCCTGGGTGCACAGCTCAGCGGATGGCTGAAATTAGTATATGACATACCCAGTGCAATAATTAAAATCAATAACATCTTCACACAAAAATTAGGTTAAATAGAGGAACTAGGCAGGGATGTCCATTATCTCCCTTAATTTTTGCACTTATTATAGAGCCTTTAGTGATACATATTAGAGAAAATAAGGAGAGATATGGTATTACAATTAATACCATGGAGGAAAAAATAGAATTATATGCTGATGATATTTTGCTTTATATAACTAAACTGGAAGTCTCAGTTCCCCACATAATTCAAGTTACAAATCTTTTCAGCCATTTTTCAGGGTATAAAATAAACTGGGCTAAACTATGCTATTAAAGTTGAAAAAAGAGTATTCATTACTTGAAATACCAGGTGGTCAGCTGAAAGGCTCAGAGGATACTATTAAATAGTTAGGGTGACAATAAGTTCTCAAATTAAGGATTTATATAAACTAAATTTTGACTGCTGGCCCAGTGGCACTGAGGGCTGAGGTGCTAGGTGCCACACCTTGTGCCATGCTGGTGACCTGTGTTCAGGAATGTACGTGGGCCACCAGGGGGTCAGCAGGGGCAGAGAAGAATGAAACATCCAGAGGACTGTTCTCCTTCTCTGGGAAGGGGGTGAGCACAGCACCGGCACCTGCGTGCCCCCTAGCATAGGCTGGGGAGCAAGATGTATGGGTGCATACATGGGGGGAGTTGGGTGCAGATGTCTTGAGAGGCCACCTTGGCTGATGTCACTGCATACATCCGGCTCCAGAGGGAGCTAAGCAGAAAAAATCCCTACCGCAGTGCCTACATGAAACCATCTTGCCATCCCTCATAGCTCTCAGGCTGACTCCCATTCCAGACCTATGTCTGTGACACCTTGGCCAGTGGCACAGCTCCACCCTGGAGGGGCATGCCAGGGGGCAGGGAGGACAGCTAATATGGGAATGGGGATGGTGGGGGCCATAACTGGGCTGAGAACTGGCACTGGAGCAGACAAAAAAAATAAAAATAAATAAACTAAATTTGCAAGAATTACTGATACAAATAGAGTTGGAATTAAAGAAATGGAACTCATTATATTTGACTCTAATATGAAAAATAAATCTGATTAAAATGCAGATTCTACCAAGAGTACTCTTTCTGTTTCAGGTGTTAGCGATCCCAATCCCGATGATTTTTTTTTCAAAACTTAAATCCATGATAATGAAATTCCTTTGGAAAAATAATAATGCAAGAATTTCCTGGAAAACTCTAACTCTCCCTGAGATAAAAGGAGGGCAAGCTTTTCCTGATTTTAATTTATATTATATAGCCACACAGGTGGCACAAGTGTGGTATTGGCTACCAAGAGATAAAATAATGCTTTCTTTTGTTAAAATAAAAAAAGAAGCACAGCCATACACTTCGCTTATGAATTTATTGTATTCAGGGATACCTTTTAAAAAATTAAAATCTATAACAACCGAAACAACATACCAATGCTGGGTTTCCTTCCAAAATAGGATGAATAATTTAAAATATATTTCTATATATACTCTGATTTATAAAAACTATAATTTCATTCCATCAGTAACATTGGAATCTTTAAAGTATGGAAGGAAGTAGGCATTTCACAGCTTGGGGATATGTGGCAAAATAATACATTACAAACTTATAGCCAAATTTCTAGAAAATTCAACTTGGCCTCAACTCAATCTTTGTACAATAATCAAATAAAATATTTTCTTAATAAGAATGAAAAATGCATAAGATTGAAAGAAACCCCAACTATAATAAAAAATGTTCTAGAAAATAAAACAGGAAAAAAAAATATTTCTTTTTATACACTATGCTGCAAGAAACCCTGGAACATAACATTGATAAAATCAGAAGAAAATGGGAGGTGGATTTAGGCATTAATATTTCATACACAATGTGGCTGATATTATTAAAACATATTTAGAAAATGTATCCTCAGTTAAATTACAACAGATACAAATGAACACAATGCACAAAATGTACTTTATTCTTAAAAAAATGAATGTAATTAATCCAAATATATCTGATAAATGTCCAAGGTGTGCCGACACAGCAGGCACTTTAATACATTTGATTGGATTGTGCCCCTATTTATCAAACTTCTGGTATAAAATTGAACATTTCTCTCAAATAGTTTTCGAGAAACAAATACATTTTTCTCCAATGGTGATGCTTTTAGCGATCCTCCCAGAAAAAGGGATATTGGAATTACAGCAACATAAACAACACTGTTTCTTATTGTGGCAAAGAAATGCATACTTTTAAAATGGAAGGACCCTGACCCACCGGTTTTCAATCAATGGATAAATTTAATGATAGGCATATCTAGATTAGAACAGTTATGGTATATAAGAAAGGGATGAAAGATCAGTTCCTAACACTGTGGAGTCAGTTCCAGGTGAAAATAAATAAATAATTACATACATACATACATACATACATAAATTTAAAATAGGAAAAGTTAGTAATCTGATTGGCATATGCAGGATCTCCCCCTCACCCTCTGATGATGATGATATGGTGAATTAAAGGATCCTACCTGAAGAATTTTTCTGATGAAAGGAAAAAAGGACATTGACACACTACTCTGATGAGAGGGGAATAAAAAAAGAAAAAAAAAAACTTAATGTCCACCAATAAGATAGTTTCTGAGAAAAGGGGTACCTCTGCACTCTTATAAGAATTAGGATGGGTTGCATCACTTGTATTTGGTATAGCACTTGAGTTTTCTGGTTCTTGAGACTCAGATTAATTTGAAAGAGGTATTTCAGCTAAGTTTGACTCATTCAACATACTGTCAGCATCTTCAGGTATAGCAATATTGTCAGATTCAATATCTGGTTCACAAAGCCCACTTATTACAGCATTACTTAACGGTTCACTGATAGGTTCACCAAATCAGAACTAGCAATCTTGATTTCAGACAGTTTCACAAGACACAAAGAGTAGGCTACTTCAGAGGTCACACTTTGCACTTCATTTTCTGGTGGTACTGGAGCAGTTGAAAGGGCAAGACTATCTGACATCACTGGGCTGTCGACACTGTCGCCCATATTACACAAAGGGTTGCCTTGGAATAGCTGTGCTAACTCAAAGGAGAGATAACACACACCTCCATATTCACTCTCACTAGACTTAGAATTAGTGTCATCATTCATAGCAGCATTGCTTATGGAAGGCTTGGTCTACTGAGTAGTCAGAGGCTGGCTTGACTGTTTCTTTAGGGATGCAGATCTGGTAAGAGACCCAGTTGGCGTGATGCGTGGCAGTACTGTATGAATGACAATTTTCCCTATTGGCAGGAAGTGATTCTAGTAGATTGTTCTTACAGCTCAGGGATTGCCTTCTGGACATTTTTTATAAACAGGGAGGTCATCCAATTTACTGATGACCATGTAGGGAGTGTGACTCCAATGATCTGCAATCTTATGTCTTCCTTTCAGTCCCAAACTTCTCATCAGAACTCAATCTCTAGGTTGTAGTTCTTGAGCCTTGACTCTTTTATCATGTCTTACTTTATTTGCTAGATTTTTCTTAGCAGCCATAGTATGGGCAAGTTGATATGCATGGTGAAGCTGTGCTTTGAGTTTGTGTACACATTGTAGATAGTTATCAGCTTGAACTCCGTCTGGTGACACTCCAAAGCAAATGTCCACTGGAAGGTGTGCTTCATGTCCAAACATTAACTGATTCAATGAGAAACCTGTCGTATCATTTTTGGTGCAATTATAGGCATGCACTAAGGTACTTATCAGCTGACTCCATCTTGAGTTGTCTTTTGGGTGAAGGATGCCCAGCATGTCCAGCAACGTTCTATTAAGTCTTTATGGTTATAGATCCCCTAGTGGGTGGTATGGAGTGGTTCTTGACTTTTTTACACCCCACAAAGATAGCATTTCTTTGATTAGTAAAGTTTCAAAGTCTCTTCCTTGGATGGAATGTATCCACTGCAGAGCACCATAATGTACGAAAAATTTTTCAACAAGAGCCTTGGCTACTGTTGCACCTTTTGATCTTTTGTTGGATAAGCCTGCACATATCTGGTGAAATGATCTTTTACTACAAGTACATTTCCAATGTTTTTGGAATCAGGATCCAAACTTAAAAAGTCAATGTACACAAGCTCCATCAGTGCAATAGTGGCGATGTTACCCAAAGGTGCTGCTCTTGGGGGTGGGCCTTCCTTTGAATACATCTGCTGCAAGTTTTGATATATTGATCAATGTCTGCACCTATCTTGGGCTAATAGAAATGGGCATGGGCTATGTCCAAAGTTCTCTCGCTACCCAAATGTCCCATCAGGTCATAGAGGACTTTTAAGACTACATTTTTAAACTTTGAAGGTACCAGTTGTTTTCTTACAACTTTTAACTGGCTATCTGTTAGTTCTCTGTATAATTGTTTTTCTTGGAGCTTAAGTCTGGGTCCCTCCTGAAACAGTAAGGCAGTTCTTTGATCACTCAATTGCAGCTTGGAGACATCTTCTCTTTTCTGTAATGCATTTAGAACTGGTCTAATCATAGGGTCATAATATTGTTCCTTTGGAATATCTGTTGGAGTGAGCTGTGGTAAGGCACTCAGGTCTAGTGCTGAAAAATTAGAGTAGGCTACAGGCAAACAGGTATCTGAAGGTCCCAGGCAGTCAGCTTGGCAATTCAAGGCTGGTTCAACAATAATTTCATCAACCAGCATCACAGTGACAGAAGTTATGTCAACCACAAGTTGAGATCAACATGAATCCTGATGGAGTCCAGGTTCATTTGTCTAATGGTGGGCTTTGTCCCATTAACCCCCATGCAGGGGACTCTGCCTCCAATACCCCCCTTCTAAATATAAGCAACTCTGAGTTGAAGTTGGTTCAGGAAGGGCATGCAGGACTGGGACACAGTGTGTCCCTGTCTCTGGTGCACCAATACAGTGACCTATTGATGAACTGTCGATTTTATCGACATCGACAGAGGTCACTGTATTGGTGTCACTCTCAGGGGGGGAATGCTACAATTCACAGCCTCAGCAGATGGATGTTCATCTCTGTCAAATTTATGGCACAGGGTCTTCACAGACTGTTCTGACATTTGCACCCACTCTGGATTTCAGGCAGGCATCCTGGAAAGAGCATCACCATCAATATGGTTTAGGCCTGGAGAGTACTCCACTGAATAATCATATGTTGAAAGAGCAGTGAGCCACCTGTATCAAGTTGCATCCAACTTGGCTGATGTTTGCAAACATGAGAGGGAACTTTTGTCAGTTTTGACCAAGATTTTGGCGCCATGCTAATACTCGTGAAACTGGTCGACTATGCCCAGTTCAAAGCGAGGAATTCTAATTTGTGAACTGGGTAGTTCTTCTCAGGTGGTGTTAAGCTTCTGCTTACAAATGCCACAGGGCACAGCCCCTCTTTATAGTCTTGATAAAGTACAGCTCCAAGGCCACTCAGGCTGGCATCTGTCTGAAGTACATATGACTTGGCTGGGTCAGCATATGCAAGTATTGGAGTATGCGTAAGTTGGTAGATAATTTCATGAAATGCTGCATCACAATCTGAAGTCCATCTTGACCCAAATGATTTATTAGGCTTAAAGTAGACCTTACCTCCTTCCTTTACAATGCCCCTTTTGAACTTTTTGTTGGAAGGAGGGTATTCTTGTGTCAGGTTTAGCAGTGGCCAAATTACATTTGTGTAGTCCTTTACAAAGTGGCATTATATCCACAGAAGCCTAGCAATCTCTGAAGCTCTTTGAGGTTATTGGGCCTTGGCAAGGTGGTTAAAGCTTTTACTTTGCTTGGATCCCTCTGGATGCCTTCAGAGGACATGATGTGGCCTACATACTTTATGGCTCTTTGGAAAATCTGGCACTTGTCAACAGATAGTTTTAACTCAAATTCTTCCAATCTGTTCAAAACTTTAAACAGCCAAGCCTCATGCTCCTCAAGTGTTTTGACAAACACAATGACATCATACAAGTAAACAAGGCTTCAAGGAGGTCCATGCCTCCTACTGCACACTCAGTCAGTCTTTGAAAGGTTGAAGGCACTCCAGATATGACACGCGGCATACACAAGAATTCATAGAAGACCAGGGGACAGATAAATGCAGTTTTCTCCATATCCTCTGGCACCATCAGAATTTGGTGTAATACTTGCTTCTGAGGTCTAAAACTGAAAACCACTGACTTCCATTGAGACAGTCAAGGGCATCATGTATTGATCTGGTATGGTTCTTCTATTAAGAGTCTGGTAATCAGCCCACATCCTCATCAAGCCATTCTTTTTCCCTGGCCACCACAACTGGGGATGTGTAAGGGCTGTGTGATTCCTGGATGATTCCTGCTGCTAACATTTCTTGAAGATGGCGTCTGACATCATCAATGTCGGCAAGTGTTAAACGGTGTGATCTTTCTCAGAATAGCCTCTCTTCGTGGAGCCTGATGTGGTGTTCAGCACCAGAGACACATCCAATATTCCATTCTTTCAATGAAAATACTCTGCTTCACTGGGCCAGCTTTTGACTGATTCTGTCCTTCCACTCACTGGGGATGGGAGACTCTCCGAAGTCGAACATATCCGGGGACACATCATCTTCCTCTCGGCGGCACTTGTTTGACAACACTGCAGTATCAGCACAGTATACTTTGGCCAGAGTACAACCCCCCATAATTTCTATGTCTCTGTTGGTTACATTGCAAAGCTGCATCACAACTCATTTCTCATAGGCATGAGCATGGACTGGCAGCACACTTGGTTTAACCAGGAGCCCATCAGGCAATCTCCCCTCTTCTGGGGCATCCAGCATGAGAATTGTATTTGTTACGTCTCTTTTGATACATACCTCTCTGCTGACACTACATTGTGCATTAAGTGGCAAGACAAGAGGTGATGGGTCCTTCTTTCAGTCATACCCCACTGGCTCATCCTCATCATTCTGTACATTTGCATCTTATAAGCTTTTTGTACCATTGAGTGAATGTGTAAAGCTCGTCTGATTTTCTGGGCTTGCTTCTCTTGACACATCTGTGCTAGGTGACCAAACATGCATGCATTAGTGCTGATCAACAAAAGGAATTGCATCATATAAGCCAGTTGGAGGGCAGACCAAGGACATTGTCTCTACAGGTTCCTCCATGCTGGCTACAGTGAATGGGAAAGAAAGCCATACTCTTTAAAAAACCAAGGAATGGGTAAGATTTATTACTCAAACCCTACACGTGCAATCCATCTTGGGGTTGTAGAGGGTGGTCTGACACATGCTGATCATACCAGTCTTTAAATATTATTGTGACCTGAGATCCTCTGTCCAACATGGCTCGGGCTGGAATACCATTCACATGTACGGTCTTCATGGAGGGACCTACTACTTCGGACCAGTCAGGAAAAGCACTATTTGGAGGAACAGGAATGAAGGACCTTGCCACATAAGACTTGTGTCTAGGTGCAGGAGGAGCATCATTAGAAGTATTTTACCTTGGGTGCTTTTCTGCAGGTAGCCTGTCTCTCACCCTGATTGGATCCTCCTGGGATCAGCAAGCTCTCTTTATATGCCGGTTCTTCCCACATTTGTAGCAAATTATACAATGGGAAAAAAAATAGCCACCTCTCATTGGCCAGCTGGCACTATCACCCTGTTGTAAAATCTAGCATCACCAACAGGAACAAGTGCCAGCTGTGCCAAGGCTCGAGCTCCAACCCATTTACAAAACACTCCGACCCCGTTTTCAAAGGCAAAAACCGCCATCGTACATCGCACTACTCACTAACGCAAAACCCGGCCGTTGACCGCTAAAAATGAATATCGAAACAACGTTCGAGTTAATCGACAATGACGAGCTGGAAGCCATCTTCAAATCATTAGAAGATGGCGATAAAACCGAAGTTGAAACCAAAAATCCAGTACCTGAAAAATCAACAGCACAGCCACCACGAAAGCTCGTTCCTCTGCCTCACATCCCCAGCCTGAACGTCACACACAACCCGCTCACAGCACTTCCAACTACCGCAGAGCACAATTCAAACTCGGCGCTTGCGTTCATAACTACTGTTCTGCTTCACTGTTAAAGTTAGGCACATAACGTTGTCTTCAAATAAAATGAAAACCTAAAAAAAATGTTAAAACACAAAAAATAAACACTTCTTTATGTTACAAGCAAACCCACTGTATGGACTATTTTTTGCATGGAAGGATATTCCACTATTTCCTTACTTTTACCCACAACAAATTATCACAATTAAATTACTATTCACATTTACCACACAACATTGTATAATTGCAATAAACCACTCCAGGGTGTTGAGTGATGCTGGTTTACCCATGCCTGATGAGGTTTAGTCACTCCGACCTGCGGCCGTCAGTGACCAAACCACGCCAGGCGTGGGTAAAATCAGCATCACCAACACCCTGTCGTGGTTTATTGCTTAAATACACCTTCTTTGGTCTGCTTTGGCTGTGACATTACATTAGAGGTTGATCTCCATTCCCAGCAAAGGGGCAGTGTAGCACTCATATTTGAAACTTGAACAGGACCAATAACAGCAAAGGGTTCTTGTTGGGTCTGCATGCTATGTCCCATCAATTATTTCACGATGTCAGACAATTCCTTTATCCTGTTCTCTAGACCGCCATCTGTAGTGGACACCCTGGAGTGCACTCCCATATCCATGATAGACAAGTTCTGATGGGTATCTGGCCCTTTAACCATATCCGCAGCATTTGTCGCACTGGAAGTTAGTTCTCTCAACTTTGTTAGTTGATCTTTTAATTGCATTGTGTCACTAACAGCCTCTTTTTCACAGGGCCTTTTAGGCACTGGAGCTACTCTAGCTGCACCTGCACAAGAGTCCCAGGCTTCCTCCTCATTTTTGGCCTCCCTGAGTTCCTTCTTTAGCCCATAATAAGCAGGGGAATCATCCATTCTATCCTGGAACTTTAGCTTGAGCATTAGCAAGCTAGAATATCTGGCAGATTTGAGTATATGATCTAGTCACACACGATTCAAGTTGTTAGCCAACACTCCACCTTTTCTGTGAGCTCTTTGTAAGTCCTTTTCCAAATGAGTAACATAAGCAGTCAGGCACTCACCTTTATACTGTTTGGGGGATTTGAATTTCCACATTAAATCTTCCCCTGACTGTACTACCAAAGATGCCTTCTAATGCAGATAAATACTCCTGGGCTGAAGAATCAGGGTTTGTGGATCTTAAAAGCCTAATTGCTTCCAGTGTAGGACCCATTAAACATTCCATGATCCTCTTCTGTTTTTCTGCTTCCACATACTGCCACTCTTGAACCAGGGTGGAAGCATAGTCCATCCAATTCTTTAATTCATCCTCCCCCTGGGGTGTGGGAATTGTATCAGAGAACACTCTTAGCCGGTGATAAAAGTCATGACAACTGGAGGGCACATAAACAGGAGTAGGCATGGGTGCCAACACTTGGGCATTCATAGGGGTTGATACAGATACGGGGGCAGGTATTGTGGCTGGAGCAGATGCAGGACCAGATGCTGACATAGAGGCAGCTGCAGATATAGGAGCAGGTGCCAGTGTAGGGGTACCTTGAGGGGTGTCAAATAACCTTTTCAAGTCCTCGAGGGTTTGGCCCCCTGCTTGTAACAGTTTGGTAAACTTGTTCCTAAGCCCTTCAGTTTTGGGGGTCACTTTAGATTCAGGCATCACACTGTACATATATATATATAACTCTCCCATTACCCTGGGCTCATTGGACACAATCTTACATGGCACTTCAGAGAGATCTATTGGAAGACTACACTGCATGACACTGCCATTAAACTTTGGGTAACCTGGTCTATTTGGCAGGCCTTTACCACGGCTTTACCAAGGCATTTAACTTTACTTAAAACTCCCTCAATTGTGACTTTGTTAGTACCCAGGAGAAAGTTCAGTATCAATTGGGCCTTTTGGGGGTCAACCTCCTCTGCCTCACAACAATCAAGCAGATGTTGCACAGACATATTAATAGCAGCAGTTTCATCTCTAAGGACAGTAGCTTGCTCCATTTTAATGCCACTAGCTTTGTAAAAAGAGAAGTTGCAATTTTATATTTTGGTCACTAGGGGATGCTAATCCCAACAGTGCCTCCAAGATGTAACCTCTTGGAGTGATACTCCAAGGGCTACTACCCCTGTGAGTCTTCCTAACAACAGGTTGAGAGGACTGGGAA
This sequence comes from Neoceratodus forsteri, assembly GCA_016271365.2. NCBI lineage: Eukaryota > Metazoa > Chordata > Ceratodontiformes > Ceratodontidae > Neoceratodus > Neoceratodus forsteri. Next base: position 780,414,254 of record CM028131.1, read on the forward strand.
CAAAACTGGCAAGTACCGGGGTGTCCCTACACTCAGTAAACAATAGTTTGGTGCCTCCACCCAGAGTATGGTTTGCATGGGTATCTATATAGACTGGTATAGCCCTCTGGAGAGCTATAATCTCCCACAGTCCCTCCTAGTGATCAATTACCTAGGCGTTGACAATGACCATCTGCAGTATTCAATAGGCAGTTTGCAAAAAACATTAGTAATATTTTCACAGTTGTCCCACTTACCAGCAGGGTCTCTGGTCTGGGTGTGTGCTCTGCAACCCCGTGTAAAGACAGTTTGGCAATACAGCATACACTTTCAATACATCCAGTATACAGCCTATCACTTTAAGCCAAGTAATAATATGCTCATAAGCTAGATTCAAAGTAACACAAGAAATCAGATGTCTTAAAGGGAAGTGAACAGGGAGGGGGAGCAAATCTAGGCAAATGATCACTATGCCCCACCTGGACTACTGTTCTCTGCTCTGGAGTCCGTACCTTAAAAGAGACATTGGTAGACTGGAGGAAGTCCAGAGGAAACTAACTAAGATGGTCACTAACATGAAGGACAAGAATTACGAGACTAAGTTACAGGAATTGAACATGTACCCACTGGAATTATGAAGAAAGAGAGGAGATCTCTTATTAATTTACAAAATACAAACTGATACTGAACTTCTGTTTCAACGAAACATGATTAACAACAATCGGGATTGCATCCTATGTAGCCATTCTCATCAACTTGCACTCACATTCCCAAGAACCAATAAACGAAGAGCTTATTACACCCAAAGAATTATTCCATTATGGAATTCTATCCCCAGCGCCCTATTCAACTGCAATACTCAAGCTACATTTAAACAGAATCTCGATTGTTACTCATTGTAGTATAAGGGATCCTATACCAGCTGTGCTGGAGACATACACATTTGGGCATTAGCCTTCTGTATGCCTACCTCTTCCTAGTATGAAATCCTAGTATGCTGGATTTTACCAAGTTATTTAACATACAATTAATTTAGTCCATTTATTAACAGTCTTGCAATTACTGGGTACTCAGAAATGTAATGACAGCTGGCCATATTCAGTGCCCAGGGATGCAGCTGTTGATGGAACCCTTGATGAAAAGAAGCAATCAACAATAACAGTGCAAAGCAAGTTAAATTATTTGTATCTGTGGCCAGCTTGCCTAGTCTATTGAAACCCAAATAATTAAACTTCAAAGCAAGTAGATGGTATCAAAAGACGATTGAGATATTTGTTGCAGGGAGCTACCCTGAATTTACTTACTGAATCAGACGATTGCAGATGACCTGGTGAAATAAAGACCTGATACTGGAATTTGCTGCACATAGGGGGAGTTGGGCTGTCATGGCTCCCCTCCACTTCATGGCCTTTCCCTTTAGCTGCCCACAACCTGTGATGACTTACTGCGCAGGGGCTGGATCCCCGAAGCTGGTCTGTCACTAGTAAAATTGTAGCTGGTACAAGAACAGATGGTGTGGGCCGGGATGGATATGGGCCCAAGTTCAACAGAGTGTCTCTGGCAAAGTCAAGTTAATCTTCTGGTGACGCCTCTAGTGGGTAGATAGTTAGGTCACTGGTAAAGGCAGGCTTCACTCTGGTAATCAGGAGTCTCTGGACTTTAGGCCTTGACCCATGATAAGCATTCAGAGCATTTACTTCTGGGAAACATCAAACTCTCTGATTCCTCTTTCAGCTCCTGGATGGTTTGCAGTGTCAGCCACTTTGATGAGCAAACCTTTTAAACTGCAGAAAGGCAGTTCTTTGTGATTGATCCCCCCCCCCCGGGACTGCAGGATATACACCAGAGGAAAACAAGGTCTCTCTCAGACCGGATCCCTGTAGCACCTACAAGCTCCTTGTTCCATGGTGGTTCAAGCTGGAGTCCCAACAGATCTCTCAGACTGTCTCAAAATTCAAACAGACCCTCTTAAATAAAGGGCAAAGTCCAAGGAATCCAATTGGCTGTTCAAGCTGTTTTAAACTGTTCTAGTCTTTTCATTGACTGGATTTTGGGTACCCAAATTTTGTCCCTGATTATCTCCCACAAGTCGTTAGTATTGTCTCATGAGTCCCTGGCTGAAATCTTAGTTTGTGATTGGCTAGCTGGGCTGCAAAATGATGGCTGCAGTTAAAGATTCTGTACAGTTTGTGTAGTCCCACAAATTTAAAGTTCTGGTGGCAGCCAGGATAAAAGTTATGTATCTACATTTTTTTTCTTGACAGATATCCCCAACAATTCCCTTTTAAATGATCCCACATGTACCTATTATTACTCAATATATCTGCTGTTGCAGCCACCAAAATACTGTCCCCCAGGTGGCAGGCAGCACATCATGAATATTAATGAGGGTATTTGGCATATTAATTAGACCTATCTTAGCCCCTTTGCTAAACTCTTATTTTTAGCCCCAAAACAGCATCAGAGCTGCATTATTCAGGACACCAGCCCCCAATTGCCTGAGGAGGAGCCCCAGAACTGCTTCAGCACTCCAAGAATGACCACAAACTAAGCAGATGGTACATCAAATGCATTACTTGCTCATGCGCAATTGCCCACCCGCTCGGGAGACAGCAGAGAGTGGTGTCAAATTACAGTTTAAACTTTAAGCCCAAACTGGGCTAAAATAACTGGCAGGGCTGCTTCGGGGGGCTTTGGGGAGCTCCAGGAGGCACCACAAATACTCAGGATGCAACGGAGGGAGTTGTGGGATGCCAGACAACAACAGGAGATCGTGAGGGCATGAGGACCAGGGGGCAATTAAGGTAAGCCCCCGAGGAGTCAGGTTACATTGAGGAACTGGAGGTGAAGGCGTGTGTCTCTGCAGATGACATAAAACTCTGCAACAGAGTGGAAATCCAGGAGGGGGTGGAAAGAATGCAAAGGGATCTGGGGAAACTAGAGGAGTTGTCTAGGGAATGCCAGCTGGGTTTCAATGCCAGAAACTGTAAACTACAAACTCCTGCACATGGGGCAGAGAAACATGATGGCTGTGTATTAGACGGGAGGAGGCACATACTATTACCAAGCAAGAGAGCAACATTGAGGTAGTCATAGCTGATGACCTCAAGGTGACTGGGTAATATGGGTGACTGGGTGGATAGCTTGACAGAAGACACCAGGAGAAAGGACTGCTGTGTGACTGAACTTCTCTACTAGGACTAAAGTAGAAGAACTTTTGTATTTGGACCTTTAATTTAGGGTAAAAAAACTAATATACAAAAAAAAAAAGTGTGTTTGGGTTAATTGAACTGAATGGGTAACTGAAAAGTCATCTAGGTGTAAATCTCAGGTGACTGAAAGGACTTAACTGCTGAGAGGTTTAAATTACTTGTAGAAAGATCTGGTAAGTAGGGGGAGTGGCTTAGCTAGAAGGAAGCTACATTTAAAGACTGCCTTAGAAAGATTCTGCTAATAGCTTGGCAGAAGACTCCAGGAGAAAGGACTGCTATGTGACTGAACTTCTCTACTGGGACTATATTGCCCTCCTTCCCTCACCTCCACCCCCTCCACCCAAAGCTAGTTCTATTTTTATAGGCACAAGATTTGACTGACAACAGGAACTTCCTGTTTAGGGGCAGGAAGTGAGTGATCATAGAACCACCAAGGACCCACCATCCTAGAAGGGCAAGAGTAGCTCTCCGGCCCCCTCTAGCAGCTGGAGTTCTGCCTCTGAACAAGTAAGTGGTCTACTGAGAAATATAGGATATTCTTGTCTCAGAACAGGATAATCAGGAGCTTAAAGGGCACACAGGCAGAAAGTAAGGAGAGAGAGAAAAAAACAGAGGAAAGAGTAAGGATTGCAAACAGTTAAGGGTCAGAAATAAGACATGATTGGAGTGGTGCAGTGCAGTGGCTGTGGGCAGCAGTCTTCTGGGAGATGTTCTGGAGGATGCGTGTTGTCCCATCTGCAGGCACCTCTCTGGGCTGAGGGAGGAGGTTGCTCATCTCCAGGCTGAGTTGGCCAGGATTTGTGGGACCTCCTCTTCCATCCAGGGACCACCAGTGCCACTGCCGTTGCCTCAGAGGTTGCCAAGAAAGAGGAGGTTGGACCACAGTGGGCTCAGGGAGGGTGAGGGTGGTGGAACAGAGGCACATCCCTCCAGTTGTACCTCTCCACAATTCCTATGCCATTCTGGCAAAGTGTGGTTCCTCTATGGAGGCACCTACAGTGTAGACCAAGGAGGATGCTGGGAACCTTCACAAAGGAGACCCACAGGAGGGTGGCAGGGGACCCTGCAGGGGAAGGAAACAACTCCTGGTAGGGGATTCCATTGTTAGGAAGGTAGAACTGGGCAAGGAAGGGGAGATGGAGGTAAGGTGCCTGCCTGGCACCATGGCTTGGAGGGACAGGGAGCGAATCCTCAGGATTGCTGGAGCAGCTGCACAGGGAAGGGAGCTGGATGTCATTGTCCACCTAGGGACAAATGACCTGGCTAAGAAAGGGATTAGAGAAGTGCAGGAAGAGTTTGTGGAATTGGGGAGGGGCCTTAGTCAAGTAGCACGCATGGTAACCTTCTCGGAGGTGCTACCCATCTATGGCTTAGGAGAGGCTAGGGTGTTCCGTACCATGGGATTCAATCAGTGGTTGAAAAACTGGTGTGGAGCTCAGGGATTTGGCTTCATTGGGGACTGGGGATCCACCTGGAGTGATGCAAGCCTATACTGGCATGATGGGCTGCATCTGTCCGGGAGGGGAACCAGGATCCTAGGTGATAGGTTTAAATGCTTCATTGGCAAGCTTTTAAACTAGCCAAGGGGGGAGGCACTGGAAAGGAGCAGGAAAATCCTAGCCCCCCCCAAACAATCACGGTAGTAAGTGTGGCAAACACCAACATGGAGGTGTCGATAGGGAGAAGGGCAGGGGTAAATGGAGAAAGTGACAAAGGCAAGAAGGACAGGGATGGGGCAAAAGGGGGTAAGGCCATCAGGAAATGGAGGGTAATGAGTACCAATGCCCATAGTCTGGGCAACAAGCTCCCTGAGCTGGTGGCCTTAATGGAAGAGGGATGCCTGGATATCGTAGCAGTCACAGAAACATGGTACACAGAGAACCATGACTGGGATGTTAACATACCAGGGTACATAACCTACAGGAGAGACAGGCAGGGGAGAAGAGGGGGAGGATTAGCTCTCTATGTAAAGGAAGGGATAATAGGCAACTGAACAAAAGAGTAAACAAGAAGGAGAGGAGGCAATGTGGGTCATCTTGGAGAATGGAAAGGGCACCACAATCTGCACAGGGGTTGTGTACAGACCCCCATGTCAGGGGGAAGGAATGGACAAGGATATGATGGAAGGCATTCTTAGAATGGCAGAGAAAGGGGAGATACTGTTGATGGGAGACCTGAATATGCCAGATGTTAACTGGAGCACATTTGCTGCAGCCACATCCAAGAGCAGGGCCATTCTTGACGCCCTACAGGTGGCAGGCATTAGATAGCTAGTTTTGGAACCCACTCATGAGGGAGCAATCTTACACCTCGTACTCTCAAACGGGGGCAGTGAGAGGATCTCAGATCTAGAAGTGGGTTGCCATCTGGGGACAAGTGACCATCAAACAGTGTGGTTCACGTTAAACTCAGCTACAGAGTCAGCCACACAAAAAGTGAGGGTACTGGACTTTAGGAGGCTGACTTTGGCAAGATGGGAGAGTGCCTCAGAAAAGCACTAGCAAACAGGCTAGAAGGAGGTGTGGAGCAACAATGGGAATTATCAAACTGCCATCACAGAGGCAACAAGCCTTTGTGTGAAGCAAATAAACAAATCAAAATGAAAGAAAAAGCCACTATGGTTCTCAAGAGAGGTGGCTGTGAAAGTCAGGAAGAAAAGATAGCATTCCGAAGTATAAGGAAACACAGAAGGAGTAGGACAGAGAGCTGTACCAGTTAAGGCAGAAGAAGAGGAGGGAAGTCAGAATAGCAAAGGCCCAAACTGAGGAAAAGATAGCCAACTCAGTTAAGAAGGGGGATAAAACCTTTTATAGGTACATCAGCGAGCGTAGAAAGACAAAGGGAGGGATAGTGAGGCTGAATAGAATGAACGGTGGGTGGGCAGAGGGGGACAGTGAAAAAGCAGGAATACTGAACGAATATTTATGCTCAGTATTCACAAAAGAGGAGGGGGAAGTGCCTAATCCAATTAACAGAAGCACTCTTGATAGGGGGGTCGATCCCTGTCCTTTCACAGAAGAAAGGGTTCTGCAAGAACTCCTAAAACTGAAGGTGGACAAAGCATGGGTCCTGATGGAATTCACCCCAGAATTCTAAAAGAATTAAGGAAGGAACTAGTGAAACCACTGGCTACTCTTTTTAATAAATCATGGGAGGATGGTGTGGTACCCGAGGACTGGAGGAAGGCGGATGTGATTCCCCTTCACAAAAGTGGGATCAAGACAGAGGCAGGAAACTACAGACCTGTCAGTCTGACCTCTGTGGTAGGGAAAGTGATGGAGTCACTTCTGAAGGAAAGAATAGTTGAGTACCTAGAGGTCAGTGGAGCACAGGATCCAAGGCAGCATGGATTCGCAGTGGAAGGTCATGTCAGACGAATCTAATAGATTTCTTGACTGGGTGACCAAAGTAGTAGACCAGGGAGGGGCTGTGGACATGGCCTACCTAGACTTTAGCAAGGCATTTGACACAGTCCCACACAAAAGATTATTAGTCAAATTAACCAGCCTGGGAGTGGGTCCCAGGGTGGTAGCCTGAATAAAACATTTGCTGGACAACAGGACACAGATGGTAATTGTAAATGGAGTCCACTCTGAAGAAAGGCGGTTACTAGTGGGGTACAGGGGTTCAGTATTGGGTCCAGTCCTTTTAATGTCTTCATCAGTGACATTGCAGAGGGACTGGAAGGAAAAGTATGCCTTTTGCAGAGGACACAAGATCTGCAACAGGGTTGATACACAAGGAGGCGTGGAAAAGGATGAAAAGGGACTTGGCAAGGTTGGAGGAATGGTCAGACATATGGCAGCTAGGATTCAATGCAAAAAGTGCAAAATAATGCACCTGGGAAACAAGAACCCAGCGGAAGAATACACAATGGGTGGGAGGTATTAACAACAACAAAACAGGAAAGGTACCTGGGGGTAATCATACATCAGATGACCTTAAGGTTAGGCAAGCAACGTGAGAAGGCAGTAGGGAGGGCCGGGGTATACTGGGATGTATAGGGAGAGGCATCAGCAGCAGAAAACAGGAAGTTGTTATCCCTCTGTACAGACAGTTGGTGAGACCCCATCTGGAATACTGTGTCCAGTTCTGGAGACCCCATCTTCGCAAGGACATAGACAGGATAGAGGCAGTCAGGAGGAGCAACTAAATGGTGCAGGGTCTGCAAGAGAAGCCGTATGAGGAGAAACTAAAGGAGCTTAATATGTATACCCTTGAGGAAAGAAGGGAGAGGGAGGACATGACAGAAACATTTAAGTAGCTCAAGGTAATCAACAAAGTCCAAGAGGGTAGCATCTTTCAGAAAAAGAGACTTGCAAGAACAAGGGGACACAATTTAAAGATAGAAGGAGGGCGGTTAAGGGGCAATGTGAGGAAGTATTATTTCACAGAGAGGGTAGTGGATTCATGGAACAGCCTTCCTGAGGAAGTTGTGGGGTCTAAAACTGGGAGAATTCAAGAATGCATGGGATTGAGACATAAAGGCAATTCTTGTGGGGGCAGGAAGATATTGGCTGTTGGTTAACTAGGATCTGCGGCCTATCCTGTAGGTAGGGATATGGGCAGACTAGATGGGCCTAGCGGTCCTTATCTGCCATCAAAGTCTATGTTTCTATGTAATGTGACAAGACAGTAGGCAAGGATAGCTGGATGCTGGCATTCATAGGGATGGGGATTTCTAGCATGAAAAGGGAGGTGGTGTTGCCTCTGTATCGCTCACTTGTTAGACTCTACCTGGAGTACTGTGTCCTGGAGGCAGCATCTCTACAAGGACAGCAACAGGGTGGACGTGGTCCAGAGTAAGACTACCAAAATGGAGTGGAGGTCACATGAAAAACCATATGAGGAGAGGCTGTAGGAGCTCAATGTGTACTCCCTGGAGGACAGGAGAGGGACATGATTGAGACCTGTAAGTACCTCACATGGGTGAACAAGGTGCAGGAGGGGAATCTCTTTCACAGAAAGAGGAGCACCAGAACATGGTGGCATGCTATGAAGCTTGGTGTGGGGGGGAGTTTAAGAGGAATGTGAGGTAATACTTCTTCACAGAAAGAGTGGTGGACACCTGAAACAGCCTGTCAGAAGAGGTCGTAGGGGCAAAGACAGTGAAGTGATTAAAACATATGCAAGTCCCCACCCCAACCCCCCATTTGAGGCTTCCTGTGGGTTACGGCCCTATCACTGTTCTGTGGTGTTCTTAAGTGGCTCTGGTGAGATTCAGATTCTGGAGCCCTGATGTGGGTCCTGTGGCTGTGGCTGTGGCTGCCGACATCCTGTATCATGGAACCATCCAGAAAAAGGGGTCCGAGGACCTAAAAGGTATTTATGCACCTCTGGGAACTTTGGGAGCACTCTGATTGGTACTGGGAGTAGCAGGAACTTTGATCTGAAAAAATTTAAATAAAGAAAATGGCCACAATGCACCATATGCACATGTGCGACCACTGATGTTAAAGGAGCCATGGCTGCATTGGGTATATTTGGCCACTGTCCACAATTAAATGCTATCCCTAGCTCCAGGGCAGGCAGCAGAGCCAGGGATGGGTGGATAACACTTCCAGGTATGAAGGAAAGCAGTTTTCTGCTCCTGTGAGGAGTAATAATGAAATATTTAAGGACTAAATGGTTTGGGGGAAAATATAAACAAATATGGTGGCCCCCACAGAACTTTGCAGTAATGAAGCTGCTGGGTAAAGTGTCAGAAGTCATCCAAAACGTCCAGGAGTGCCGCTGCCAATAATGAAAGGACACTGCTAAAACTATAAAAGGGACTGCAAGCCCACTGAAATGAGAGATTTCTTGGGATCCAGAGAGTGAACAGAGTGCAAGAAAGACTGCTGTGAGCAACCCAGCACAAGCCCAGCACCCAGTACCCAATGGCTGGTTCTGCCCCAGCTAAATACAAATAGGCAGAGTGCCTAAAGGGCATTTTTTTTTCTAATTGTCTAACCAGGTGGGACACACTAAGCTGAAAGCTTGTTTACAGGTGCAACCTGGGAGCACAGTGAAGTTAAGTGACTTGCTCAGGTCACACAGTATGCAAGTGGGGGCTAATGCAGAGTTAATGGTTGCCAGAAAACAGAGAAAGAGATTTTGGAGTTTTGCTGCAGAGAAAGAGAAGCCAGAGTCTTCAGCCAGAGAGAGCGCTTGAAGTGCAGTGTGAGAACAGAGATTGTACATATGTAACCACTAGGTGGCACTATCCCAGGGGCTACTACCCCTGCCTGCTTGGCTAGTTGCAGGTTAAGGGGCCTGGGTACTGAAACAGGTGCCTCCACCAGGAGAACAGGGTTGTTAGTAAATGAGCTAACCTGGGTACAGCACTCCGGGACACTGTAACCCCTCTCTTTCCCCTCTAGTGGTCTGAAAATACACAACCAGCACTTTCACAGCAGCCCCTATTCAGCATACACATCCCCATGCTGTTTGCACTTACCACCAGTACTGGTTCCACCAGTTTGACCTGGAGACCCCCTGTAAAACAAGGTTAGGCACAGCAGATAACAACAGTACAGTGCTTTTGGTACAAACTGGAACCACAGTCAGATTAAATGCAAAAAGAGTTACATCTGATTTATTTAGGGGACTTGAACAAGGAAGAGGCATAATCTGGTTGATTGGTTGAAGTACTGATTCAATCTGGCTATAAGGCATGCACTTTAGAGTCCCTCAACACAGTCACACACACTCTGGGTACCCAGTTGGTGAGGTAGGCTAGCCTGAAGCATTGCCCGGGGTAGGCCGGCATTGCAGCTGGTTGGGGCCCTATAATGGAAGAACAAGTCATGCACTATAACCCACAATTTATAATCCGGATCTAGGTGGCTCAGTTCATGATGATTATACAAAACAACTAAATTAGCTGGCTCACTTTGATTGAGCTGTTGTTGTGGGGAGCTACCTTGTTGTTTACTCACACTACCCAGCACAGGACACAGGATGGACAAAATGAAGACTTTCAGGATGACTTACTGGTTTACCAGGAAAAGCAGGGCCCACATGAAGCACCGAGGTGACATTCCTGTTCTAGATGTTGAGCAGGAGGCTGATCCCTGGGCAAGTCTATCATCGGTGGTGATCTCTATGGCGTGAGTAGCTGGCTGGACCAGTGTGGCAAGGCCCAGGCCGGGTGATACAGTTTAGATCTCAGTCTGGTTATTCTGAATGCAGCTTCCAGCAAGCATGACACAATCAAACAGTGGGGAACCAAACTGCGAGCCACTAACAGCGTACAGCACATTTATAGTAAAGCAATCACCATACCAGAATGCGGATAGCAGTCAGGCAGTAATATCAGTGTCTTTGAGCAAAACCAGGAATTCTGTGACAACTGGATGTCCTGACAGGCCGAGCGCGTACAGAGAATCTTCAGTCTTCTTCAGGTTTAAATCTGGTCACTCTTCAGCGGCTTTGCCACACTCAAATTCGGATGCAGTCTGACTACTAAGCCTTCCAAAGATTCCCTTCTTGAGGGTTGGCAGGCAGATAGGCCAAACTCAGCCTTTCCACCAATCTCATGCATGAACTTTGCAGAAGCAGCTGCTTGAATCACTCAAGCTATTCACTTCCTCATTTCCAACTCTAGACCAACTTCTGCTGCAGGCAGCACCAGGACTTCCTTAGATAATCCAAAAGGCTCAGTTGGCTGATCCATCGGTCTGTCACAGCTAGCGCTTCCCCTCCAGGTCCATTTAGGTGACAAAGTGTAAAAACTACAATTCCTACCAAAATTCACTCTCACAAGACCTCTGGGGACAGATACAATTGTGGGGTCCCCAAAGGTACTGATTGGTCCCAATAGGCATTGCAGAACCAAGATGGTGGTGCAATATAAAAATGTCCATACTGCAAAGGAAGGCAGGTTAGACAAACTGCAATATTATTATTACTAAAGCAGATAAACAGCAAACAGTCACAGATATTTGTAGGGCTCCCTCTGCGCAATTAGCGATGGCAGAATGGGATGATAACACTGTAGCCTGGGCAGAACTCGAGTCTGAAACTACTCGGCCCCTACCCAGATTAATTTTACACCACAAAATAGACAGCTCTTTAAGAGACAGGCACGGAGGCTAACAGGGCACTCACATGCAAACACTTTTAAATTGCTAGGACACAGAACACCAGCCTGGCAGTGGGCATTAAGGAAAGCCCAAGGAAGACTTTTGGGAACCCCCATTTATGGGGGGGTTACACATAGAAATATAGAAACATAGAAATTGTAGGCAGATAAGGACCGCCAGGCCTATCCAGTCTGCCTGAAAACCCTTCACTAGTTTGTGGCCTCTGACCCTGTCTGGTCATTGGCTTTTCACCCTCCTTCCCACTTCTAAGGACCTATACACTTATGCCTGTCCCATGCACACTTAAACCTTCCACTGTGCTCACCCTCACCACCTCCTGTGGCAGTCTATTCTATGTGTCCACCACCCTCTCTGTGAAGAAAAACTTCTTCACATTTCCCCTAGCCTGCCTTCTTCCAATTTCTTATCATGCCCCCTCATTTCTGTACATCTCTTATATTGGATGATGTCTCCCCCCCTACCTTGTTAATGCCCTTAACCCTATTAATGTCAAAGGAATAATGATAAATGTCAGGCATTTTCCTGTAATTGGGTCTATTAAGATTTGATCAATTATTCCATGTCTTTTTTTGAGCAAAACTTCAACAAACTATATGTTTTTGAATTCCTAACTTATAGTTCTTTTAATTTAGCCATATGTCGATAGTATGGAAACAATGTAATTGTCACATGATCAAATCCAAAATGGCTGCCATGATACCCTCTAATACTATTTGCTCACTGACCTGGACCATTAGGTAATACTCTGGAGTAACATCTAAATTTCAGTATATAGGTTTTGCAGCAAAATATGTGTTATATTCAAAAAATATGAAAGTATGACCATAAATTATGCCTTTTCATGGATTTTTTTGCTTTTTACCCAAAGATGTGTGTTGTGCCCAATTCAGACATGTGGTGAACCACATATATCACTATGTTCTGTTTGTCACTAAATCCATAAAGTGATGGTGAGAAATACTTGTCAGAGTAGTTGAGGAGTAAAACAAGCCATAGAATGGGCAAGTGACTTAATGTCCTGGATCACATGACTCAAAACAAGATGGCAGCCATGTTTTCGTCATTTACAGTAACAAAACACACCTTTTGCTCATTTACATGGATGAATACATGTGCAGTGTTGTGTAGGCATGATATTTAGCTGTTTCTTATAGACACAGGTGCCTGGATATAATTTCTGATCTGGAATGTTACACTGCTCCCCCAGTTTATGTCAAAAAGGGTACCATACCTCACTACCATGGCTGTGACCAATTCAGGCCTTGGGTATATCACCTATGGCACTATGTGCTATATGTCACTAAATCCATGAAATAATGACAGGAAATAGACAGAAATACTTGTCAGGGTTGTTAAAGTGTACGACAAGCCATAGAATGGACAAATGACATGATGCCTTGGATCACATGTGCCAAAACAAGATGGTGGTCACTTTATAGTCATTTACAGTAACAAAACATACCTTTTGCTTATTTACATGGATAAATACATGTGAAAAGTTGAATAGGTGTGATGTTTAGCTGTTTGTTATAGACATAGGTGCCTGGATATATTTTCTGATCTGGAACATTGCACTGCACCCCCATTTTATCTCAGATAGGGTACCATACATCACTACCAGAGCTGTGACCAATTCAGACCTTGGGTTTACCCCTCTGGCACTATGTGCTATATGTCACTAAATCCATGAAATAATGTCAGGAGATAGACAGCAATACATGTCAGGGTTCTCTAGGAGTAAAAGAAGTGATAGAATGGGCAAATGACTTGATGACTTGGGTCAAATGACCCAAAACAATATGGCAGCCACTGTCTAGTCATTTACAGTAACAGAACACACATTTTGCTTATTTCCTTGAATAAATACATGTGAAATGTTAAACAGCTGTGATGTCTATACTATTTTTTATAGATACAGTTGTTTGGATGTAACTTCTGATCTGGAAAGTTACACTGCACACCCACTTTATTTCAAATAGAGGCCATATCCCCCTACTAGAGCAGTGACCAATTCACACCTGGGGTGTACCACCTATGGCATTATATGCTATATGTCACTAATTAAAATAAGAAATGGTACAAAACAGACAGAAATACTTGTCAGGGTAGTTGAGGAGTAAAATAAGCCAAAGAATGGGCAAATGATTTGATGTCTTGGGTCATGTGCCCCAAAACAATTTGGCCACCACGTTTTAGTCATTTACAGTAACAAAACATACCTTTTGCTTATTTACATGGATATATACATGTGAACTGTTGAGCAGGTGTGATGTTTAACAGTTTGTTATAGACATAGGTGCCTGGATATATTTTCTTATCTGGAACATTACACTGCACCCCCAGTATATCTCAAATAGGGTACCATACCTCACTACCATGGCTGTGACCAATTCAGGCCTTGGGTGTACCACGTATGGCACTATGTGCTATATCTCACTAAATCCATGAAGAAATGGCAGTAAATAAGCAGAAATACTTGTCAGGGTTGTTAAAGTGTACGACAAGCCATATAATGGTCAAATGACATGATGCCTTAGGTCACATGATCCAAAACAAGATGGTGGCCATTTTGTAGTCATTTACAATAACAAAACACACCTTTTACATAGATACATAGATACATAGATACATAGACAGTGTCGGCAGATAAGGGCCTATGGCCCACCTAGTCTGCCCATTTGAGCTTGTAAGTTCAGTTTGTTTTCCTAGAAGTCTATTTCCCCTTACCCCTGACCTCTAGAATTCCTTTATGTCTATCCCATGCATTCTTAAATCCGTTGATTGTTTCAGCCCCACCACTTCCTCTGGCAGGGTGTTCCACTTGTCCACCACCCGTTCTGTGAAGAAATCTTTCTCATGTTTCCTCTGAATCGTCCTCCCTCCAACTTCATCCCATGCCTCTAGTCCTGAAACATCTTTTCGCTTGAAAATAGTGTTTTCCTGCACCCTGTTCCTCCCTGTAAGATACTTGTATGTCTCTATCATATCCCTCTCCCTCCTCTCCTCCAGGGAGTACATGTTCAGTTCCTTCAACCTGTCTTCATAGGATTTGTGATGCAACCCATGCACCATCTTTGTTGCCCTCCTCTGAACCTTCTCTACCCTGTCTATGTCCTTACGTAGGTATGGTCTCCAGAACTGTACACTGTACTCCAGGTGGGGCCTCACTAGTGTCTTGTATAGCGGAATTATGACCTCCCTTTTCCTGCTGGTGATGCCCCTGCCTATACATCCCAGCATCCTATTTGCTTTACCTGATGCCTTGTCACACTGTTTCCTACCTTGAGGTCATCAGAGATGACAACCCAAGATCCCTTTCCTGCTTGGTGCATGCTATATCCTCACCCCCAACTGATATATTGTGCCAGGGTTTTGTGCCCCATATGCATTATCTTGCACTTCTTTGCATTGAATTTCAACTGCCAAACCCTTGACCATTCTTCAAGTTTCTGCAGGTCCCTCTCATTCTGTCTACACCCTCTGGTGTGTCTACTCTGTTACAGAGCTTTGTGTCATCAGCGAACAGTGAAATTCTGCCTTCTATATCCTGTGCAATGTCACTGATGAAGATGTTGAATAGGACCGTCCCAGCACTGATCCCTGTGGTACCCCACTGGTCACTCTTCCCTCTGTGGAGTGACAGCCATTTACCACCACCCTCTGTGTCCTGCCACCCAGCCAGTTACCTACCCACCACACTACTGTCCTGCCCACACCCATATTCCCCAGTTTGTGTAATAGTCTTCTATGTGGCACAGTGTCAAAGGCCTTGCTGAAGTCCAGATAGGCCATGTCCACTGCCCTCCCTGATCCACCTCCTAGTCACCCAGTCAAAAATTCAATGAGGTTGGTCTGACATGACCTCCCCTGGTGAAACCATGCTGCCTTGGGTCCTGTAGTCCATTGACAACCAGATGTTCCACCAATCTCTCCTTCCAGTAGTGCTTCCATGATCTTTCCCACTACCGAGGTGAGGCTGACTGGTCTGTAGTTCCCTGCTTCCTCTTTGTTCCCACTTTTGTATAAGGGGACTACATCTGCTGTCCTCCAGTCTTTGGGTACCTCCCCTGTTTCCAGTGATTGGCTGAACAGGATAGCCAGAGGTTCAGCCACCACCTCTCTTAGTTCTTTAAGGACCCTGGGGTGCAGGGTGCTAATTTCCTTGGGTAAATACATGTGAAATGTTGAACAGTTGTGATGCCTATACTGTTTTTTAAAGATACAGGTGCATGGAAGTAATTTCTGATCTGTAACGTTACACTGCACACCCAGTTTATCTCAAATAGGAGACCATACCTCACTACCAGGGCTGTGACCAATAAAGGCCTGGGGTGTACCACCCATGGCACTATGTGCTATATGTCACTAAATCAATGAAGAGATGGCAGTAAATAGGCAGAAATTCTTGTCAGAGTAGCTGAGAAGCAAAACAAGCCATTGAACGAGCAAATGACTTGATGCCTTGGGTCACATGACCCAAAACAAGATGACAGCCACTGTCTAGTCATTTGCAGTAACAAAACACACCTTTTACTTATTTACTTGAATAAATACATGTAAAATCTTAAAAAGGTGTATTGTTTAGCTGTTTTTTTTTTATACATACATGTGCCTGAATGTAATTTTTGATGTTGAACATGACACCGCACCCCAGTTCATCTCAAATAAGGTACCATACTTCACTAATGTAGCTCTGACCAATTCAGGCCTGGGGTGTACCACCTATGGCACTATGTGATATAGTTCACTAAATCCATGATGTAATGGCAGAAAATAGACAGCAGTACTTGTCAGGGTAGTTGATGAGTAAAACACGCCATAGAATTGGCAAATAACTTTATGCCTCAGGTCACATGACCCAAAAACAAGATGACGGCCACTTTCTAGTCATTTACAGTAACAAAACACACCTTTTGCTCATTTACATGGATAAATACATGTGAAATGTTGAATAGGTGTGATGTTTAGCTGTGTTTTATACATAGAGGTGCCTGGATGTAATTTCTGATCTGGAACATTACACTGCACACCCAGTTATCTCAAGTGGAGTACCATACTTCACTAACACAGCTGTGACCAGTTCAGGCCTGGGGTATATCACCTATGGCACTATGTGCTATATGTCATTAAATGAGTGAGGAAATAGTAAGAAATATGCAGAAATACTTGTCAGAGTAGCTGAGGAGTAAAACAAGCCATAGAATGGGCAAATGACTTGATGTCTTGGGGTGCATGATCCAAAACAAGATGGCAACCATGGTTAATGAAGTGCTGGAACACTAGCCTGTGGGTGCAGACTTCTGGACCTGTGGCAGTAAACCCCCAGACCCCACTGGTACTCTATCACTGTACCTCTGGTGTTCTGATACTGGACATATGGACCTCCAGGCATCTGACACTGCATCTCCGAACCTCAGGCACTCAACCACTGAACCTCATGCACTCTGTCATGAGGTCTCAGGTGCTGTGTGACTGGACCTCAGGCACTCTGACAATGGACCTAAAAAGGTGACAAAAATTTGCAGAATCTGGATGTATCTGCACCCCAAGCTGCACAGATTGACCTTAGTAAATCAGAATGGATTCCCCACACAAATATTATGCCACAGTCCACAAAAATACAGGCTGCAGGACAGTCTCACACAAGTTTTTATGCAGCAGAAATCAGAAAATAATTTCAGGTACACTGGCAGTGTCAATTCAAGTGCTGTCCCTTTAAATCCTTCTATTACACAGTCTTCAGGAAAGATGCTTCACCCATTGCTTCACACAATTCAAGAATCTACTGGAAAATATGGGGGCACATGGGTTAGGAGGATCCCCCCTCCCCCAAAATGCTGCTTAGCAGGGAAGGGGGAACATATAGTATAAAGAAAATGTAAGTTCGACAATGGAATTGTAAAGTCACAGAAGTGTCAGCTAAACAAGCTAGCTCACCATGATCACTAGGGGAATCCAGTCTATTTACTCTGGCAACAACGATGTCTGTGATGGGGCAAGCTGCTGCGGTGAAAGGTCCTCTTCTGACCACACTAGACAGTCCACTCTTGACCCCAGGGTCAAGCTGTCTTCATTGCGGCAAGTTACTATGGCCAAAGCCATCTTCTGACCACTCTAGATGGACTACACTTGACCCCAGGGCCAAGGATGTCTGTCACCCCACTCCCAGGCCTGAGTAGTAGTCAACTGCCCACTCTCACCGGACCTGGTAAAACATTCACCAGGCCTCCCCCTCCTGACCCAGGTACAGCCATCACCAGCCCTCCCTTCCTAGCCTGAGTACAGCAGTCACCAGACTTCCCCTCCTGCTCAGTTACAAACATCATCTGTCCTTCTTTTCTAGGCCCAAGTACAGCAGTCTACTACCCTCGTTCCTTCCCCAGCCTGAATACAACAGTCACCAGCAACTCACCCACAGCCCAGGTACAACAGTCACCAGCCCTTCCTCTCTGGCCTGAGTACAGAAGTCACCTGCCTTCCGTCCTCGGACCAGGTACAACAGTCACTAGCCCTTCTTCTCTGTCTTTTTTTACAGCACTCACATACCCTCCCTCCATGGACAAGATACAACAAACCCAGCCAAACCTTCCCCAAACTAGGTATGACAGTAACCAGCCCTCCCTCCTCTGCCCAGGTTATGCAGTCACCAGCCCTTCCTTCCTGGTCACAGTACAGCAATCACCTGCCCTCCCTCACCGGACCAGGTACAACTGTCACATGGACACCCCTCCACAGCCTGAGTATACACGTCACCAACCCTCCCTTCTCATACAGATTGTAGCAGTCACCTGCCCCTTCCCCTACAGTATGGGTACACAGGTAAACAGCCCCCCAGTTACATGCCCTCCCTCTCTAGCCCAAGTACAGCAGCCACTAGCCCTTCCTTTCCTGCCAGGGTACAGCAGTCACTTCCCCTCCCATCCCAGGATTGGGTAAAAAGACACCAGTCCTCCCTCCCCGGCCGTGGTGCAACACTGACCAGTACTCCATTCCTGGACTGAGTACAGCAGTCAATAGTACAATCCCACATCAGGACAGGCAGTTTGCAAGAAATCAATAATTTATCACATGATGTCCTGAAAATACTAACTTACTGGATTACCTCTGTGGGAGGCTGATACTGGAGATCAACTAAGCAATTTCAAGGTAACAACTGAATGGTTTCAGACTTACCCAGAAATTGTCTTTGGTGATACTAGGATTTAACATGGATAAATCATGCAAGCCAGCCAATCAGCTTTTACTATTTTCTGTGCCACAGTAGTCACCTGCACTCCCTCCCCTGCCCAAGTACAGCAGTCACCATTCCTTCACAGCTACAGTACAGCAGTCACCAGCCTTCCCTCCATGATCCAGGCACAGCACTCACCTGCCCTCCCTTCCCAGCCCGAGTACAGTAGTCACCTGCCATCTATCCCTGGCCCAGGTACAACAGTCACCAGAACTCCCTCCCAAGACTGAGTACAGCAGTTACTATCCTCCCCTCCCTCCCCTGCCCGAGTACAGCAGTCACCTGCCCCCCCGGGACTGTGTATAATATTCAAAAGTCATCCCTCCCCTGCCCTGGTACAACAGTAATCAGCTCTCCCTCCCTGGCCCAGTTACACAGGTCACCAGCCCTCCATCCCTGGCCTAGGTACAGCAGTCACCTGCTCTTCATCTCCAGCAAAGGTAAAACAGTCATCAGCCCCCAGTCCTCGAACCTGGTACAAAAGTTATCATCCCTCTCTCCTTGGCCTGGGCACAGTAGTCACCAGCCCTTTCCTCCCTAGTCACAGTACAGCTATCACCTGCCCTCTCTCACTGGCCTGTGTACAACTGTCACCTGCCCAACCCCGGACTGGGTACAACAGCCACCTGTTCTCACTTACTCTACAAGTAGAGATGTGACCAAATTAAATTTTGTAGGCACAAACCCTGCGTAATTGCCAATTTCAGTGCATGAAAACTTTAGTGGAATGTGGCTATTCCTATGAAATATTTTACGGGTGTGAAGCTGTGAAATTCCACCCATGAATTTCAATAAAAATAGTGAAATTTTGCTTGGTAGCGGCAAATTTGATTATTTTGTGGTCGAAATTTTATGCTGTGGCCCAAGTATAGTAGTAACTTGCCCTCCCTCCATCCCTGGATCAGGTACAACAGTCACTAGCCCCCCTCCCACGCCCAGGTATAATCATCACCAACCTTCCCATCCTCACCTGAGTGCACTAGACACATGCCCTCTTTACCTAGCCTGGTTACAGTAATCACTAACCCTCCCTCCATGGCCCAGGTAGAGCACTCAGCTGCCCTCCCTTCCCAGTCTGAGTACAGTAGACTTCAGCCCTCCCTCCCTGGCTGGGCATGACTGTCACCAGGACTCCCCTTCTCGGACTGGGTATAACAGTTGCCAGCCACCCCTCTCCAGCCCTCCCTCCCTGGCATAGGTACACAGGTCACCAGTCCTCCTTCCATGGCCTAGGTACAGCAGTCACTTACCCTTCATCCCAGGCCAGTGTACAACAGTCACCAGACCTTCCTCACTGGCCAAGTGCAACAGTCACTTGCCCTCTCCTGACCAGGTATAACAGTCACCAGCACCCTACCCATCCCCAGACCAAGTACACATGTCACCAACCCTTCCTCCATGGCCTAGGTACAAAAGTCACCAGTCTCCCCCCTGCCAGGGTATAGCAGTCACCAGCTCTTCCTTCTTGGCCAGGTACAGCAGTCACTTGCCCTCCCTCCCCAGATTGGGTACAATAGTGACCAGTCCCTGTTCCCACCCCAGGTATAACAGTCACCAGTCCTTCCTTCTAGGCCTGGGCACAGCAGTCACCTGTGTTATGTGCAGTATATCTTTAAGAACTGTTAGATACAGCACAGCTTTGAGAAATGCACTTCTTGTGAATGCTTTTCCTGTGTTTGTTGAGATAAGTGTTCTCCCTGTGTCTGAGCTGAATAGCAGTAAACAGAGAAGGCCTAAATTTCTGTGGTGCATGTTTTTATTTCTACCAAGACCCTGATGTGTTTAAGGTACTTATTTTCGGCCACCAAATACAACAAACTGGTGACAAAGATGGTGAAAATATTCATAGCTCCAGCTTACATAATTGCACCATTTTGTGACTTTCTGCATTAGAGGCAAGTAAGCAATTTGGAACTGTGCAGTATTATGGAAACTTTAGCCAGCTTTGAGATTTTTACATAAACGGACTGGGATACATGGTCCACATGGTTTGATCAGTGGTTATTACTTAATCCTGCCATACAATCAGCAAATGAACAGCTAGAGGGTGAGCTTATTCAAGCTGCTTTTTGTACTTTCTTGGGGAGTGATACCTTCAGACTTTTATGCAGTCTGTGTGCACTGGACTGGCCAGAGGATTTGTCATATCAAGAGCTAAAGGCTAAATTGAATGCACAATACAGATTAAAAAAATTTCCAAGGGCTGAACGTTATTAATTTTACAGTTGCTATCAGAAATCAGGCCAGTCATTACAATCTTATTTGGCTGAAATCAAGCACTTAGCTCTCACATGTGAGTGGAGCAGGGAGTATCTTGAATCTAATTTAGCTGATACGTTTGTTATGGGGTTGAATAATGAACATCATATTCAGCAATTACTTTCTGTAAGTGTAAAGAATTTGGCTGATGAACTTTTACAGTTGGCACAAATGTATGAGGCTGCAGAAAATGTAGCTCATGCTAAGATGGACACTAAAAATGAGGTACTGTACAAGTAACTGCAGTAAACCCCAAACTGAAACAGCTCAAACTTAAATCTAAACCACTGTTTTCAAAAAAAAAAAATCAACCACTCCACCCAAACTGCATGGCCAATACAAATGTGCATCATGTGGGTCTTCTCAGCATAGCAGGGACCAGCTCAAATTCAGAGAAGCTCAGTGCCATGTATGTAAATGTCAGGGACATATTGCTAAGGTTTGAAGAAGCAGAAGAACTGCAGTGATCAGTTCAGAGAGCACAGACAGTGCAGTGGTTCCTATTGCACCACAAATGCAGACTGAAGATGTTCCTCCATTCTATGTGTTACTTCATTTGCCACAACTGAGGTGTCAGTTTTGTTTAATGGTAGATTCTGCTTCCCCAGTTACTTTTATTAACCATCAAACATGGTCTGATCTGGATAAGCCACCACTGTCTCCTTGTAATAAGTTGCTGCATACATTTGAAGGGCAACCAATTCAGCCACTGGGCTCGTTTACACCATTTTAGTACACAGGACTGATTCTCCTAGTACACCTTTAACTTTTCTGGTTTCAAAAAAAGGTGTCAACATTTTGGGAAGAGAGATGCTCAGAATCTTCTAAAAATTCATATTGATCTAGCAGATTTTGGACTACTTGCTGCTGTCCAGGTACCACAAAGCAGTAACCCACCCAAGCTTGGGGAGATTTTAGACATGTATCAAGAGCTGTGGAAAGGCATGGGATGTTGCACAACAGCTAAAGCCAAGCTAGTTACAAAGCCTAATGCTGTTTTATAACTGGCTTAGCCACTAAATGTGCTATCCTAAATGAACTATTACATAAGGGTACTCCGTGGAAGTGGACCAAGGGGCAGCAGTAAGACAATTCAAGTGATCAAGCTTTCTCTAATCGATGTGAATAATTTAACTCATTATGACCCTAACTTGCGTATCACATTGGCCTGTGATGCTAGTCCTGTGGGTATAGGAGCTGTCCTTTTCCATACAGAACCTGAAGGAGTGGAGAAGCCGGTAGCCCATGCTTCACGCAAACTCACTGCAGCTGAAAGGAATTATGCCCAGATTCAAAGAGAGGCATTAGCAATTGTGTTTGGAGTCTAGAAATTTCACCAATACTTGCTAGGTTGCAAGTTTCACCTGGAGACGGATCACAAGCCACTAGTGCCAATTTTCAGTCCAGAAAAAGGAATTCCAGAAACAGCTGCTAGCTGACTTCAGTGATGGGCATTCATTTTGTCTGCCTATAATTCTGAGGTTACAAACCAACCAACAGACCAGCAAGGATATGTGGATGCCACATCGAGGTTACCAATATCTAGTGAAATGGAGTTCGATGTGGGACTTAAAGAGGAGCCATTAATATGCCAGGTGGGGCCAGATAGTTTTCCAGTGCAATTCAGAGATATGGAGGACTCTACTGTTGTGTGTGCAATGGTGCTATGATAGGTCAGCTTCCAGTACTAGCCAAGGACATTGCAAAGGCGACTAGTCTAGATGCAGTTTTGAAATAAGTGTATCAGTATACGTTTGAGGGCTAGCCATAAGATACTACTTGTTTGACTGCACTACAACCCTACTATACAAAGAGACAGCAGTTGTCCATTGCTGAGGTGTGTTTTCAGTGGGGATTGTGTGTCATAGTACCCCAGTATTACCACTCAAGTGTGCTGACTCTCTTGCATGCGGGCCATACAAGCATTGCTAAAATGAAATCCCCTAGCCAGACTTCGCATATGGTGGCCTTCCATTGACATAGACATATACCAGGTTGTGCAAAGATGCAAAGGTTGTGCCGTATCAATGGGGAAATCCAGCAAGAACTCCAGTTCACCATTGGAAATGACCAGAAATACCCTGGCAGAGGTTGCATGTTGATTTAGCAGGACCTTATTCAAATTCCATGTGGTTACTCTTAATTGATGCTTATAGTAATTGGCCAGAAATTCATCAAATGTCATCGACAACTACTGAAAGTACCATCAAAGTGTTAAAATCTATCTTTGCTACCCACAGTTTTCCGCAAGTGATTGTCCCGGACAACGGACCACAGTTCATGTCTGTTGAATTCCAAGCATTTTGCCAGCAACATGGTATCCACCATATTTTCTCACCTCCCTACCATCCAAGTTCAAATGGTGAAGCGGAAAGCCTGGTTCAGACTTTTAAAAAGAGTATGGACAAAGTTAATCCTACTACACAGACGGCAATACAAATAGCCCTTTTGGACTTTGTTGCGATGTATCGAACAACGCCACACTGTGTCACAGGAATATCCCCTGCAGAATTGTTGTTTGGAAGTCAGATTTGAACTCAGTTTGACCTTCTTCACCCTCTAGGCTATAAGTCAGTAACTGAAATGCTTCCTAAGAGCAGATCCTTCAAACCCAATGATCTTGTGTGGGTCAGGATGTATGTAGGCCCGAAGAGATGGATAGACGGTGTGGTGGAAAAAAAAATCAGAAATGTCGTCTATACTGTTCGACTGATTAACCAGAGGAGAGTGAAAAAACATGTGGACCAATTACGTACTAGAATTGAGACAGAACAAAAAAGGGATACCCAGAGTCAGGGAAGTAATCCAACATTATTTCTTCCAGAACAAGAACAGGAAGAGATAATGAAACCACAGCAAATGATACAAGATGTGGCTGATGCTAATCAGATTCCAATGCAACAGCCTCCTGTCCTACTACGTCAGTCGGGATCTATAAGACGCCCACCGAAGAGGATGGACTTGTAGAACTACAGCCCAATGACATAGACTAGCTAAAAGGGACATTGCAGTAATAACTTTAATAGCTTCATACTATTTTCTGAATTATTGACTTACGCACTTTCTAGCTAAGTCAGGAGGGATTGTTATATGCAGTACAGTTTTAAGAACTGTTAGAGATGGTACAGCTTTAAGAAATGCACTTCATGTGAATGCTCTTCCTGTATGTGTTGAGATAAGTGTTCCCCTTGGGTCTTAGCTGAATAGAAGTAAACACAGAAGGCCTAAATTTCTGTGGTGCATATTTTTCTTTCTACCAAGATCCTGATGTGTTTACGGTACTTATTTTTGGTCACCAAATACAACAACCTGCCCTTCCTCCCCAGCCAAACTACAGCAGTGAACTGCCCTCCCTTCCTCCCCAGCCTGAGTACAGGAGTAACCAGCCCCCCCCCCAGCCCAAGTACAACAGTCACCAGTCCTTTTTTATGAACCAAGTACAGCAGTCACCGGTCCTCCATCTCTGACCAGGTTGAGCAGTCACCGGTCCTCCATCCCTGACCAGGTTGAACAGTCTCCTCCTATACCTCCCCGGCCCAGGTAAAGCAGTCACCAGCCTCCACCCAGCCCAGGTACAACCATCACCAACCGTTCCTCCCAGGCCCAGTTACAGCAGTCACCTGTTCCCCTTCTCCAACTCGAGTACAACGGTCACCAGCCCTCCCTCCCCCAGACCAAGTACAGCAGTCACCAGACCATCCTTCATGGCACATAGGAGGCAGTATAGCGCAGTGGTCTAAGGCTCTGAACTGCAAATCTGGTAACATCCAGCAGACCAGACCTGGGTTTGAATCCACAGCTTCCACTTGCATACTGTGTGACCCTGAGTAAGTCACTTAACCTCCTTGTGCTCCCAGGTCGCTCCTGCAAAAAAGCTTTCAGCTTAGTGTGCTATACCTGGTTAAACAACTAAATAAAAAAAAAACAAGTAGAGCAATCACCAGTTCTCCCTCTCTGGCCTGGGTACAGCACTCACCTGACTTCCCTCCCCGGCCACAGCAGTCACCTGCCCTCCTCCCCAGATCTGGTTCAACAGTCACCAGCCCCCCCCCCCCAGCCTGAGTACAACCATCATCAGCCTCTCCTTCCTTGCCCGGTACAACAGCCAACAGTACTCCCTTCCTGTTAATTTGTTGAATTTTTATGTCTGTGTGGGTGCCACATTTGTATAACCTGATTGGAGTATTTATCAGTGAAGGTAACAACTGTCTTATTGACCCTAGGAAGTGATTCGGTCCAGTGTAGGAAGGTGGGTAGATATTGCATCCAAGTGAGTACTACCGCACAAAATATCTGGCTCACTTATTTTCTCTGGCAGGAGCCACTTCACAGTTTCTTAGGCCCTGTTCTCACTACAGCATGTTTTGGTGATCCGTTTCTGAAAATGGATTACAGCTTAAAATGCTACAGCGCTTACACTGCTAGTCCACTTTCTTAATCAGTTTCAGTAAATGTAGACTTGAGTGTTCCCACTACTGAAAATTAATCAGTTTGTCCTTAGTCTGAATCAGCAGCACTTGCAGAGCTGCTTACCATGATGCATTGAGTGCTAGTGAGGTATCCCAGCATTCCTAGGTCTGTTGCCATGGATTTATGTAAACATAGTGACCGACTAGGAGATACTTTTCCTCTCGGTGCTTGCTGCTGGTTATTTGATGGCATCTAGGCGCAGAGTTTCTGATATGAGGAGAAGAAGGCTGTGTAGACAGCACAGGCAGTGTCTGCTGCATCAGATAATGGCCAAATTAAACAGATTACTTATTGTTCTGCAAAGTTCCCCAGGCAGTGGATGCATGTCATTAACATTTGACAGGGAAGTTTGGTGTAGGGAGAGCAGCACAGTGTGCTGGGATGAGATTGTGCTTTCCACTTGGGAGGAGGATGACTGGATTAGCAATTTTCGAATGTCCAGATCTTCATTTAATATGTTATGAACAGAGCTGTGGGACACCATTGCTAGGTGTGACACTCATTTAAGGCAGTGCATTAGTGTGGAGAAACGAGTGGCCATTACTCTATGGAAGCTGGCTACCAACATCGAATATGTACCCTTGGGCATCTGTTTGGGGTTGAATGGTCGACAGTATGTGCAGTACTTGTGGATGTTTGTGAGGCAATTGTCAATATGCTCATGACACGTACTATACATATAACAAATGTCAATGATGTGGTCCGTGGGTTTGAGCATCAATGGGAGTTCCCTTGTTGTGGTGGGGCAATTGACTGTACTCATTTTGCCATTATCTGTCCCCTAACAATGTTATAGACTAATTCAACAGGAAGAGTTACTATTCTGTCATAATGGTGGTGGACCATAAGTTCTGCTTTTTGGATGTCAATATTGGCTGGCCTGGAAGGGTCCATGATGCCTGTGTGTTGAAAACCAGCATGCTATACAGAAAGGGTCAGGATAGCACATTGTTTCCACCCAGCACAAGACAGATTGGAGGGGTGACTGTACCAACTGTTATAATAGGAGATCCTGCATATCCTCTACTTCTGTGGCTCATGAAGCCATTCCCTGATTATAATGACACACTCAAATATAATTTTAATTATAGACTTAGTCAAGCTTGCATGGTGGTGGAGTGTGCATTCGGAGGACTAAAGGGCAGCTGGCGATGTCTCATGAAGTGAATGGACTTCTCCCTGGATCACATTCCCACTGTTATTGTGGCTTGTTGTGTGATGCACAACCTTTGTAAGACCAAATCTGAACAATTCTTGCCTGAGTGGATGGATGACAGTGGTATGTTCCAGCAGCCAGAGGCATAGCAGGGTCGGCATGAGGACAGCAGCAGAGCAGAAACAATCCACCAATCACATGCTATTCATGATGCCCTTGCCACCTACCTGGAGGTTGTGGGAAGAGATGTTGGACACCACAATACATCATGAAGTGGCATAGGTAATTTTACTCCACACAGTGCTTAATATCAGTACTGCATTATGCAAAATTATTAGTATTGTTTTCACTGTGTGAGATACTACTCTAGGTTCAGAAGTGGCACACCAATCACACAATCGATGTACCCTTAAAAACTGTCATCAATACAGTGTGAATTGGAATGACTACTGTTATCCATAATTCTGCATTCTGTAAAGTGCCAATATAATTGAGACATCATGCTGTTTTGCAACACAAGGGTATAACGGAACTGCATTACTGTCACATTGCAATTTTATTCGAGTTTAATTGTTGAACTTTACAGTGGTAGATGCATTTGCATTGTACTTGATAAAATACAGAGACAATCATTACGTTAAAAAACATAACTTTATTTTCTTTTTCAGATGCCAAGAACAGAAGACACAGACAGCACAGTGATAACTGCAGATTTTAAAATAGTCAGACCTCTCTGCATTGCTGAACAAATTCTGAAAAACATTGCATGGCCTGCACTGAATTGGCTGAATAATCTGTGAACAGATTGTCTTACTAAAGACCTTAAAAGTTTGTGCAAATAAAAACTTAAGTATAACGTACTTTTCAGTACAGTACCTTGCCATAAGCATTTTCTTATGTACCTTAGTGAGTACTATTGCTTTGTCCTTAATGTTTTTGGACGTTCATATTTTGTTATAAAACCTGTTCATTTCAAAGATTAAAACTTGAGGAGCTGGAATTAGT
Organism: Neoceratodus forsteri; assembly: GCA_016271365.2. Classification (NCBI taxonomy): domain Eukaryota; kingdom Metazoa; phylum Chordata; order Ceratodontiformes; family Ceratodontidae; genus Neoceratodus; species Neoceratodus forsteri. The sequence continues at coordinate 780,441,653 of CM028131.1, forward strand.
CCACCAAACTTCACATCACAACTGTTTGATTAATGAAAACAAGTTAAAATGGTTTTAAAACATCGCAATAACCAACACTGTTATTTGAAGTGCATTACTAAGTAATTAATGTTTTAATACATTTTAAGAACTTGACAGGTTGTCTCCACTTAATAACAAAATGAGTAACAACTGCTCAGAACCAGACTGCAATGGTTGAGGGGAATGTTTCATGTATCACAGCTCAGTCCATGTGAACTCATCAGTGAACAACTCCTGAGTTAGGCCTTGGTCTCTTGTGATACTTGGGTAATTGGCACCCTGATTTGACCCCACATTTCCTTGAGTATTCAAACAGTTTACTGCATTGCTGTTGTCATGCACATTATACACTGGACTGTGCACAGTGGCTTGAGATACCACTGTTTGAGATGGTGGCAATTGGTTGTTAACTGGCTGTTGCTGCTGCCTGGGCCAGCATCAGCTTTTTGTGGGCCCAGGGCATGCACCTCTAGAAGGCTCCACCCCCTGCCCTTAGAGCCATCCATCTCTGTTAGCAAACAAAAACCCCACCACCGCCAGCTTGCCATCACCAACTCTCTCCCCGATTACACACACAATACAACAGCAGCAAAAGCAGATACAAGATAATGATTTTATTGCTACTACAGTCAGTGAAACGGGCCTGCAGCCTGAGCCTCCCCTCTCCCTCCCTCCCTCCCTCATTCTTCCCAGCTGTGGTGGGCTACTACCAGCTGTCCCTTCCTACCTGGTGGTGTGGTGAAGCATCATGTGGCACGGGTTACAAAGAAGGGAGATTTATCCACCGATCTGTTACTGTGTGCTGTCGACTCGTCATGGTGCGGTTGCAGTGCCGCCATTTCAGAGCTGCTCCAAGTCCAGGATCACACTCACAGATGGGCCCGATGCCCGATGCAGTCATGCGAAGTCGGCTCGGATGCTCACTGGCAACTGAAAATGATTGGTTGGGTCATTGCTCTAGTCCTGGGCCCTTGGCCCACGCCACGCTTTTTGTCTTTTCTCTCCTCTGCCACAACAACCACCACTCTCCACCGTCCTGGACTCCTGCACGCACCGGTGCTGCACCCAACTTTAACCTCCTGTCTGTCTCCCACATGCTACCCTGGCACCTCACTGGCCGCCAACTTTGCAACATCGGATGGAAGACTGACATCACGTCATTAAGTAAGAGCTGACTGGCCAGGTTGCTTAGAGGCCCACCCCTCCACACTTTCCTCCAGTGACTAGCATTCAACAGCCAGCCCATACCCGCCTGCCTCACAGAATGGTCTTGGATCAGACTGGGGGCAGAGCCCTGCCAGCACCATCAGCGTGGCGGCACCAGTCAACAAGCTGGGCTCGCATGGAGTCTCAGCAGTACAATGGCAAAGAAGTAGTTGTTGAAATGATTAACTTAACTTGACCCTATTTTTGAGCCCCTAGTGGGCAGCTCAGCTGGGCCCCCCTCTTGTGTCAGGACTCTGGGTGTTTGCCCAGGTGGCTTGGGTACTGATGCTGGGCCTGGCTGCTGCTGTGGATTGCGGAATATCTGCAGCAGGTTATTAGAGAAAGCTGCTGGTTGTTCTGCCTCTAAGCGGCGCATACATTTCTCTATTTCAAGCTCTGTCTTTGCTCTCTCTGCCTCAGCATCCATCATTTGTTTATGTTGTTCAGCGAGGAGCTTCCTCGTGAGTTCAAAGAGAGATTCCATAATGTCATGCAGCCAGCCTACTTTGTTTTCCTTTCTTAGGTTTTGTAGCGGATCACAGGACATTGGTCTTTTGGCAAAACATGTGCTTGGGGTACTGGTGGATGGTGTGTCACTGTCCACTGATGAGCTGTCAATGAGGGAGTTGACAGTAACAGCACTCTTTGAGGTGTCTGCTGGTGCATCCACAGTGTTATCGACTTCTGGCTCTGGAACACAGAGTACAAAAAATTAGGGTGCGCATACCATAGCTTCAAGTACCTGAAAATGATAAATAATGTTGCCAAATGTACATCTATCAACCATCTGAAAAAAGGGACAAGGGAAACTACTAAGCTGTGTCATGTGTCACTAATCACTTCTCTGGAGAAGGTGGTGCACAATACTGCACTGTCAGAAGAGGTGATATTGTTTAACTCACTGAGCTGGCAAGGCAGGATAGGCAGAGACAGTATGCAAAAAACTGTGATCCTCACAATGAAAGCAGAGTACTGCAAACTTGCCCTTTCTGCTGTGTTTCCGTTTGTGGTCATAGGTGCAATGCAGTTAGGCACACAATGCACATACTTTTTACTTGCAGTGTCTGTTATGAGTGGGACGAGCATATAGAAAGGTGTAGGCATGTTTTGGCAAAAAAAAATAAATACCTGAGATAGGCAGATCAAATTCCGGCATGTCTTCCTCTGCATCCCCATCAACAACTGGAGGCACTGGTTGTTCTGCAGTTTCCAGGACTACAGTGGGCTCTGTTGCTGGTTGTGTGCCCAGGATCCTGTCCAAAGCATCATAATAGGAACAAACAACCCTACGAGAGCCTGGCTTTTTATTTTGATCTTTAGCTTTATGGTACTTCCCCTTCTGCTGCTTAATCTTTTCCCTACATTGCTTTGCAGTCCGCTCAATGCCCAGACTAGCAAGGTAGTCAGACACCTTTTGATACACCTTTGTAGTTTTATGCATTGAATTCAGTTCGTTCTGCACATTTTCTGTAGCCCAAAAATCAATAAGTTCTTTTATGCCTTCATCTGTCCACGTGGCAGCATGATCTGACATTGTAGTAATAGCTTCTATAGGCAGACTACAAATTAATCTACTCTGCACGAACTACAGTTTGACAGCTCGAGATTTGGCTCTTCCCTCGTGAATTTAGTGCATGCACAATGAGATCATAGCACACAGGGAGTCATGGGATAGGCACTTGGACTTCTGGGACTGTGGGAGGACAAACAAGCATGGATGGATGCGAGCCTGCCTGTTCACACTGTGAGTAACTCAGTTCACTTTAAAAATGGATTCCTGGAAGTGTGATCAAGCCCAGGTCTCATCAGGGCTTGAGCATGTTTCCAAAATTCCGATTTACAAGCGTGCTTAGTGTGAGTGTGATCCATGCTAGCACACATTTGAAATGGCTCAAGCACCTGAAACCATTTCAAATGCCCTATTAAAACCCCCGTTTGTACTACAGCACGGTTGGGCAAAACATTTTTAAAAGTGGATTAACACTTACCGTGCTCTAGCGTTCATACTGCAACCCCTTTCCTGTGATCCACATTAGGCAATGCATTTTACAGGGTTCACACTGCAGCAGAGATCCATGCCAACTATAAACCAAATTCAGCAGCATGGAAAAGCTGCTTACCATGATGCTTTGCACGCTTGCTTGAAGTGTATTAAAAGGAAACGAGCTGGCGCGTTCGCACTCTAGGTAAATCGCTTTACTTTGAAAACAGATTTCTGGAAGCGTGCTTAAGCCCAGGTCTCATCAGGGTTTGAGCACGCTTCCAAAATTCTGATCTAAAAGCGGGTTATGTGCGAACGCAATCCGGGCCAGCATGCTTTTGAAACGGTTCAAGCGCTGAGAACCGTTTCAAATGCCCTAGTGCGAACGGGGCCAAAAACAGGGCCTTATTTGCTCTGGGCTAACCCCCTACTGCAGAGAAAGAAAGAAACCTACACCCTCATCCAGGTGGTCCCTATACAGTCACTAGGTTGTGATAGAACCCAGACACGGTGATGTGGGGGTCACACAAATTTATGGAGATGTTAAGTCGTGCTGTTTGGCAGACAGTTGGAATCTTAAGAAATATTTGTTTATGCCAGTTTTATTTTTCATGTTTCATTTGCATGCATAATAAAACTTGGATCGCATAACTGTGCATAAAAATACTGTGCCACTCATGATTATTCACTACTCAGGAGTTAGTTGTATATACATCTTTTGATAAATTGAAATCAGTAAGTCTGCTAGCTTTAACCGAGAACACAAAAGTATAACTCTGATTTAAAAAGTTCCTAGCAGAAATTTGTACAGCTCAACAGTACATATGAAGAGTGACACCTCAGATCATTCAGATTATGAGATAGAGGTTAAAATAAGTTTACACTGGCAGGTAGAAGCATATGCCAGCCAGCCTCATATTGGATACAATGTTTGGCATAAAATTCTTAGCCTGGAATTTTGGAGAGTAGGGTTACCATAGCAATTAAAGTGGAGGTTACAAAACGTATGCAAAAAGGAATACTGAGCCCTCACAAACAGCATGTCTAAGTTCACGCTTCTTTGTAAAACACAAATCTTTTTCTGGCCTGAAAAGACACACTAGGCTGAGGTTTGTTTTCCAATAGTTTGTTAGTAACTAAATGTGAGTGGCCAAAAGCTCACATTTGTTGAAATGCTACTCATACAATAAATGCTATCGCACTCATATACCAATAATTTTTTATTGTATAGTTGCTCCTGCTCTCTTGGTGGCCCTCTTCTGGATGGTCCCTCCCCAGCTTAGTCACCTATCATCTCTGGAATTAACTTCTAGATACCACCAGGATTGGAGGGACTAGAAAAGTTTCCCAAAGCAGGATCAAGCCTGGCCTTCTCAGATAGTGGTGCCAAGCCTGTGAAGGGCCATGCATCGTCCTACCTTGCAAGTTGTTTTCCTTACAGTTTTCTCTCCTGGTGCATTTGCTGGTGTCACATTATTGTGTCGGTTCTCAGCTGGGAGACAGGTATACTGCAAATGATGCATCCCTCCACACAGAAACATAGAATTTGTTGGCAGAAACAGAATGCTTAATCTGCCTTTCTTTTCCATGCTTTTCAGTCTCCTCATTACCTACCTACCTGGTCTCAGCCCCCCAACATGCACACTTTGATACCAGTTGTCCTTTATACCTATCCCATGCCTGCTTTTAGCCAACCATTATTTTTATTCTGATCACAGCTGCTGGAAGATTGTTCCATACATCCATCACCCTCCCAGTGAATAAAATGCTTCCTCATATCCCTCCTAAACATTCCCCTCCAGTGTCGTTACATGCCATGAAGTACCTGTACTTCTTCTTTTCTTAAAAATGCTCCTTTTATGCACCTTATACACCCCAGCTCCATGAGGTATTTAAAGGTCTTTGTAATAACACCCCCTCCTCTCTTCCAGGGAGTATATGCACACAATTCTTTAAAATTGGGGCCCCAGAGGCAAACTGCCAGCTTTTCCACACTGAAGATACTCTCCCTCTGTACCTTGTCTATACCTGTATGGTATTTGAATCTTTCAATCATATTCCGATCTTTCCCTCCTTCCTTTTAAGAAGTACATATTTGACTACCTAAGGCTTTCTTCATAGGGCTTCTGGTACAGGCCCTTCACCATTTTGGTTGCCCTCCTCTGTACCACTTCACCCTGTCAATGTCCTTTTGGAGTTGGGATCTCCAGAACTGTACACAGAACTCAAGGTGGGGTCTCACCACCAGTGATCTAAATATGGGTATTGTCACCTCCCTCTTTCCACTGGTCTTACCCATACTTTATGCATCCAAGCATTATGCTAGACTTTCCCACTGCCTTGTCACAGTGTTTAGCTATCTTTAGGTCATCAGTAATGATTATCAGCAGGTTCTTTTCTTAATTTGTGACTGCTACCACTTTGCCTCCTGATTTGGTACCTTGCATCGGGTTTCTGAGCCCCAAGTGCATGATTTTGCACTTTATTGCTTTGAAACCCAGCTGCCAAGCTCGTGACCATTCTTTCAGCTTTTTTACATGTCCCATCGTTCTTTCCACCCCCACAATGTGTCAACCCTGTTGTACATTTTTGTGTTATCTGCAGACAGGCATTCCTTCCCTTCTAGTCCTTCTACAATGTAGGTAATTAGGGCACTGAAGAGGACTGAGCCTAGTACTGACCCTTCTGGCACCCCACTGGTCACTTTACTTTCTCCAAAGTGGACGCTATTTACTATCACCCTCTGACTCCTATTGCCTAGCAAGATCCCTACCAATCCTATTACTTTAAGGCCTACTGCTAGGATTCTTGGCTTGCTCACCAGCCTTCAGTGTGAAATGGCATTGAGGGTCTTTCTGAAATACAGGTGGGCCACATCAAGTGCTCCTCCTTATCCACTTACTTGGTTACTTAATCAAAGAACTTGGGTCATGTTTTTCTGGCAAGACACCCCCCCCCCCCAGTGAAACCTTATTTCCTTGGATCATAGCTTTGTTAAGCCCCTGTGTCAGCTTTCTTGATGGGTCCACATATTGGGTTTGGTGGCAGCAGCACCACTCCTAGCACCTATCATGGGCAAAGGTAGCAGTATCACATTCCCCCCTCAGGTGTGATGGCAGCACCACTGCAGCATCCACCTCAATGATGTATTAGCAGCAGCACTGCAATCCACACATATTGGGTTTGAAGGCAGCAGTACCACCCCCCCACCTCTCAGGGGTGGAGGTAGCAGCTTCACAGCCTCCCCCCGTGTGTGATGGCAGCAGCACTACAGCACCTTCCCCTCTGATGTATTGGTACATGCATTGCAATCCCTAGCTCCTCTCATGGGTGAAGGTAGCATCATCACAGCTCCCCTCCCACCCTCATCAGGCGTGATGGCAGCAGCACTGCAGTATCTTCCCTCTGGTGTATTGGCAGCAGCACTGCAATCCCCACACATTGGGTTTGATGGCAGCAACACCACTTCCCCCACCTCTCAGGATAAAGGTAGCAGCTTTACTGCTCCCCCGATGTGATGGCAGCAGCACTATAGCACCTTCCCCTCTGGTGTATTGGCACATGCATCGCAATCTCCAGCACCTCTCATGGATGAAGGTAGCATCATCAGAGCCCCCTCCCTTATCGGGTCTGATGGCAGCAGCACTGTATCACCTTCCCCTCTAGTGTATTGGCAGCAGCACTACAATCCCCACATACTGGGTTTGATGGCAGCAGCACCACTCCCAGCACTTACCATGGGTGAATGTAGCAGCATCACATCCCCCACAGGTGTGAAGGCAGCAGCACTACAGCACCTTACCCTCCGATGTATTGACAGTGGTACTTCCATCCCCATTTATTGGGTAATATTTGAGCAGCACCACTTCCAACACATCTCAGGGGTGAATCATACCCCATGCATGCTGTCACAACACCTGACCCCATACAGCATGCATGCTATCACACCACTGAATATCATACCATCATGCACTCTGACACACAAACTAACACTGTACTCCCATGCTCTCTGTCACACCACTTGACAATACATGCTACCACACCACCCAACACCATACTATCATGCACTCTGGCACACAAACCAAAATCATACCCCCATTCACTATGACATTCACAGTGACACTACACAGTAATGCACGTTGGTGCACCTAATGACCCCAAACCCCATGCATGCTGGTACGCCACCCAACAACGTACTCCCATGCACTCTGCTACACCTCACAGCCCCACAGCTCATGCAGTGTGACCAAGCATTCACCACTATACCACCATGCATGCTGTCACACAAACCAGCATCATACTGCCATGCAAGCTGACACACCTCACTACCCCATTCCACTATGCACCGTGTCACAACACCTGACACCATACCCTATGACTGCTGGCACATTACCCACCACTATACCACATTCACACTGTCACACCAGCTGACACCATACACCCATGCACTCTGACACACAGAAAAACACCATACTGCATGCACAATGTTGCACCAACCAACACCATAAACACACATCCTCTGACACATATCAAGACCCCATAATCACATGCAATCTGACACACACCTGACACCATAAACCACGCATGCCATCAGAGCAATAAGCATCATTCCGTCATGCATGCTAATACTCCTCATGACCCCATACCCCTATGCACGCTGGCATACCAACTAACAGAATACTGCATGCACACTATCGCACAACTCAACATAATACCCCTATGCACTCTAACACATAATCTGACACCATACCTCTATGCACTCTGTCACACCACTCTACACCATCCACGCTGTCACACCAACTGACACTATACCACCATGAACACTATGACACAAACCAACATTATTCCTCCATGCATGCTGATATACCTCACAACCCCATACCTATACCCATATGCATGCTGCCGCACCATTCAACGCCATATCCCATGCATGCTGTCACAACATCCCACACCATACTGCCGTGCATTTTGACACATCTCACAACCCCACACCACTATGCAATCTGACACAGCGCCTGACATCACACTCCATGCACATTGCCACACAAACCAACATGATACTAACCAAGCATGCTGACACACATAAAGACCCACTACCCCCATGCACTTTGTCACATCAACCGACACCATACTCATGCATTCTGACAATGCATGCTGTCACGCCACCCAAGTTCATACCAACATGCACTCTTACACACAAACCAGCATAATACCTTCAAACAATGTGACATACACTGCAACACCATACCACTGTGCACACTGAGAGACAACACAAACCTACAGCCCCATGTACACTGTCAGTCCAGTTGACATTATGCACCATACATGCTGTAACACCACATAACACCATACCACTGTGCAGTCTGATACACTAGCCAACATCATACCTCAGTACACTATGACATACACAACATTACCAAACTCCCAAGCACATTGACACATCTCACAACCCCATAGCCCCATGTATGCTGTTACTCTACCTAAAACCATACTCCACGTATGCTGCCACACAGCCCTGCACTATACCTCTATGTATGCTGACACACACAGTGACACTATACCACATGCACACTGTCAAGCCACGTGCTCTCTGATAGAGATGCGGTGACATTTTATTTCACTGGTGAAATTATGGCACACTCGCCAATTTCGCCTAGCGAAACATTTTGCGAAATTCTGGCCTTTTGGCAAAATTTCGCTGGTAAAATTTCGCCTGCACATCTGAGGCAAGATTAGGTGAAACTGGGCATTTCACTCTGCTGGCGGTCACATGGTTGAGTCTAAACAGGCATTAAGTGAGTGGCTCATTTCCTGTACTATGTATCTTGAGGAAGCAGGCAGCATTTATACTTCCTGTGACTGCAGAGTGCACTTTTACACCTAAATTGCTGAATGTGTGCTATTGTTTTCTAACTTTTTCTTGTTTGTCTTTGTCATAGTTCATATTTTAGTACCTGATGATTGTGTTTGTGTTTGTGTGTGTGTGATTGTGTATGTGTGATCCCCCCCCCCCCGGCTGTCATCTCTATCTCTGTGTAACCCCCCTGCAAATGGGGTTTCCCAAAAGACTTCCAGGAGCTTGCTTGAATGCTCCAAGCCTGAATGGTGTTTGGCATTTAAGCCATTTATCAGTGAGTGTTTTTAGAGCCTCTGGTACTGACTCTTTAAGAGCTGTCTGCTTGCAGACATAATTAGTTTGTATGGGGGACTGTGTGCTCTGAGTACCACTGAGCTGCTGCCAATTCACTTCATTTTTGCAGTCACTAGGAGTGCAAGGAACCTATCTGAAAGATGTAACTGTTTGCCAGAAATTATTTAGAGTAATAATGAAGTTACAGTTTGTCTAACCTGCTTTCTTTGCAGTCAGAACTGTGTCTGCTAGTTCCCCATTCTAGTTTTGAACTGCTGAACTGGACCAATCAGTGTGGGGTAAGCTAGCTCAAAATGGTGCCTTGGACGAATCAGAACTTGGACTCATAATCTGAGCCAGCCACAAGAGGATTGTATGGGCAGTGACTCTGGGAGATGTAGTTTAGACTTCAGTGCCTTTTGGACCAACAGCAGCAGTCTATTGTGAGTGACAGCCAATCCAGTCAAGAACTGGGAGGAACTCAAAGGAAGTGCCCGGTTTTGTCAGTTGGAGTTTCAGTTGAGCTTTGGCAGTGAAGAAGGAAGGAGCCTGTGCTTTTTCAGTGTGCAGTTTTAGTCAAAAAACGTGTGAAAGGCCCAGAGTTCCGGTCTGCAGCTTGTGTAACAGCTTGTTAGGACTGAATCCGTCCTGTGAAAAGAATCAAAGGATCTCTGAAGAGTAGAAACCAGGCTCACCCTGTAGAAGACTGGAGGAATTGCTGAAAATTGCACTCGGTCTGTCAGGAACTGAATCTGCTGTGTGTTCTCCGGGTATTGTGCAGTAATTGCGATCGGATACAGATGCAGCCTGCCTGGTATAGTGCTTTCTTTTATATGGATGTGAAGAGGTTTGTGTACCTCAAGTGAGCCCTGCTGACATTGAAGGACCCTATCTTATTTGGAGGTCGTGAGTACTAATTAGGTCGCTCCCTGTTGAATTGCCACATTAAATCCAAATGGAATTACTGTACTGCTGACTGTTTAATTCTCCTTTCTCTGTGTGAAAGGGCCCTACCAGCTGCCACGGTTTGGACTAGCCACTAGGGCTTGGGTACCCAGGGACAGTAACTGATAGGGATAGGCCTGTGCACAGAGCCATAGGTAGATGAGTAGAGTGATAAGCTAATTAACCTGATTTCCCTGTCCTTGTTATATCCCCTAAATAAATCAGAGCTGCTTGTTTCAGCAAAGTTATACTGCCTGAGGTATTTGTCTATGTTAAAGTACTGTACTGTGATTGTTGCACTGTATCTCATTTCACAGGAGGTCCCAGTGCGGAACCAGATCTGGGGTAAGTGTATACTGTGAGGTAATTCTGATATATTTGTGGGCCACTAGTGGGAAGAAAGGGGTTGCAGTGTCCCAGAGGGCTGTGACCAAGTTAGTTTAACTATTGCAAACCCTGACCTCTGGGTGGAGGCACCCGCCATTGGATCCAGGCCCTCAACCTGTTAGTGGCAAATCAGGCAGGGGTAGTAGCCCCTGGGATAGCGCCATCTAGGGGTTACATCTTGGAGGCTCACCGCTGGGATTGTGTGTCCTCTAGTGGCCATATTTACGAACCACTGTTAAGAAAAATGGGTACCCGACAGAAGTGGCTGTGCACCGGCTGGTGGAGTGGTGTACTGGGGGAGATCGACCCCCAAATGCTATGCTTATCCTGGACATCCCCTGGGTATCACTACGGACACTGTGCAGGAGTACTTTCCAAGGTGGAAGGTTTACAAACCCTGTGGTGGTGGGTCGGCATGCTAATCTGCTCACCCACACTTTCCTGGCCCTAGTAGAGTTTAAGGATCCCATAGATAGCTCCAAAGTGCCACAGACCATTACCCCAGAGGAGCCCTCACTGCTTGGAGAGTGATAACTAAGGACAGTAAAGACCTGGGGAATCAGCCCCACCACTATCTGAAACTTTTGAGGAGAAATTTGCTGAATGGTTGCTGAGAGGGAAAACTGTGGAGGACTTGAAGAAACTATTCTTGCCACCTGGGTGTTCCTCCCCAACACCCTCTCCTGCTCCAGTGCCCGTAATGGTGGCTGAACCAATGCAGACTCCTATTTCTGCACCTGCCATTAGTCACGACTCTTACCAAGGTTGAGGATCTTCTCTGGCACCTCCCACCCCCAAGGGAGGATGACTGGGAGACCTGGATAGACTATGTTGCCCCCAAGTGCTAGAATGGCAATGCCGGAGGCGAAAGTGAAAGAGGAGTAGTGAGCCTCCGAGGTCCTGCCTGGCTACCATCTGTGCAACAGACCCGGTAACCTGAAGCGACTGCACAGGCTCATCTTGAGGCCTTGGAGAATGTGTATGGGAGCCCAGATTCTGATGAGGACCTATGGTGGAGAGTAAGAAATGCACAACAGTACCAAGGGGAGTTGTTGTCTGTGTATGTCTCTCGACTGGAAAAATTGTTGCAAGAATGCCTCAGAAAGGGTAGTTTGCCAGCGATTGAACTGGACCGAACCAGACTGGACAGAATCCTTAAGTCTGCCCCCTTCTCAGAACTGCTGTTGCTTCAGTTACGCCTGGCAAATCGACTGGAATCCCACCTCCTATGATGAGTTAATGAGAGAAATTCGAGGAGTTGAAAAGGCGACCTCGGAGGTACCTGCACCAACAGCTGTGGCTACGACCCAGTGACTGAGGGTGACCCATCAAGTGAAGTTCAGGGGCAGAGGTTGACAGTCAATGAGTGCTCTGACAAGGAAAAGATATGCCACAATGGGGCGAACTGTTGAGAGAGATCCGGGAATTCAAAAACAGTCCCTTTATGAAGGCCACACCTGCAAGTACAGGCCCTGACCTATATCCGACTGCATCTGCTATGGGGTGGGGTACCCACCCATGTATCTCCTGCTGATAACAGCTCCAAACTCAATTCCTTGACCATGGAAGTGGAGAAACTGACGAGATGTCTCCAAATGCTTATCACGCCCTGAGACAGAGATGGCACCCAGGTTTCCAGTTAGTAATACCCCCGCCTGGCTCCCAGTGTGGCGCCTCGGCCAGCTCAAACTCCAGAAAGTATGTTGTGCTATAATTGTGGGAAAGATGGGCAAGAAAAGGGAATGCCAGTCCCCAAAAGACACTGACAAAGTTGCATATAGCTACAAGGAGAGCTTCGAGAAGAAATCAGTGGATAAGAGGTGCACGATATGATCCCAGTGAGGGCACCAAAATGCTAATTCACGTCCTTTGTGGCAAGGTCAGTTGCCCAGGCCCCCATTACCGCCTCTCCAGACTGGTCCAGAATAGTGGGTCCCTCCATGGAGACCACTGTAAAGGTGAATGGAGTGTCTACAAGAGCTGTATTAGACAGTGGCTCCCAGTGACAATTATGTTCCAGGATTGGTATCAGAAGCATTTGTCAGACGTACCCCACAACCATTAGAAGGACTGCATGTATGGGGTTAAGTGAGGAAGCCTACCCCTATTCCAGGTATATCCGAATTTGGCTCTTTCCCCACCTCCGTGGCTGGAGTGGCTAACAAGTAGAGACCCTAGCCTTAGTGTGTCCCCCACTGGACTGTATGATGGTGTCCCTTTGTTGATTGGAACAAATGCTCATATGTTCGGAAGGCTGGCACAGTTGTGTTATGAAAACAGGGTCAAAGACTAGTAGAGCTTTAAGAGTTCGGCTTTAATTAAGAAGGCCTATGAGGCACAGAGAGATGCTGAAAAAACAGAACCAGAGGAACCGGTCGGAATTGTATGGAAGAAGGATCCTGAGTCTCTGATCCTGGCGCCAAATGCCCAGTGTACCTTACAGGGAGAGGTCCGTATCAGAAAGGATGTTAAGAATAAAATATTAATGTTGGATGCACCAGGCGATGGAAAATTGCCAGAGGGACTGCTGGTCAAGCCTAGTATTTTGCCCTCTAGAGCCCATGCTTATGCCAGAAGGGTAATGGTCCAAGTTCATAATGTGTCTGAAAGAGACATTCGAGTAAACAGAGGTTGCATCCTGGCTAACGGCATTGTGCAGACACTGCAGTGCTATCCAGCAGCAAGAGTTCAAGGAAGAATGACAGAGTAACGCCTGACTTGTTTGATTTGGCACTCCCGCTGCCAGCTGAATGGAAAGTGAGGATCAGTGAGAAGCTTGCCCAGAGAGACCAGGTGTTTCTTTAAAGGAATGGGATGTAGATGTGTGCAAGGAGCTGAGCACAATATCCGCTGCATGACGAAGACCATTTCGTGAGAGGTCTCGACGCCTGGCACCTGCTGACATAGATGATGTGAGACGGCATCTGCAAGAGATGTTGGCTGCTGGTGTAATACAAGAATCCAGAAGCCCTTATGCTTCCCCATTGTGGTAGTGAGGAAAAAGAATGGAACAGTAAGGATGTGTGGATTATCGCACCTTAAACCGCGGACTATCCTGATCAGTACACAATGCCCCGCATTCAGGATGCTTTGGACTGCCTAAGCGGAGCAAGTGGTTCTCTGTGCTGGATCTCCGCAGTGGGTACTACCAGATCCCGATGGCCCCAGAGGACCGTGAGAAGATGGCCTTTATCTGTCCGCTTGGCTTCTATGAATTCATGGAGGATGCCTCAAGGGTTTCAGGTGCCCCAGCCACTTTTCAACGATTGATGGAGCGTGCAGTGGGGACATGAACTTACTAGAGTGCCTGGTATACCTAGATGATGTTATTGTGTTTGGCAGCTCACTGGAGGAACATGAGAGCAGATTATTTAAGGTATTGGACCGACTGGAGGACTTTGGCCTTAAACTGTCCATTGATAAGTGTCAATTCTTTCAAACATCAGTAAAGTATGTGGGACACATAGTATCCACAGGGAATAGAGACCGACCCAAGTAAAGTTGAGGCCTTGACCACCTGGCCACAGCCCAAAAATCTAAAAGAACTGCAAAGATTCCTGGGATTCTGTGGTTATTATCGGCGCTTCATCAAGGACTATTCAAGAGTGATCCGCCCTTTACTTAACCTTACTCAAGGGTATCCCCCAACCCACAAAAAATACCAAAAGTCAGCGTCCCTCAAGACTGAAAGAGTGTATTTTCATCCGAGTGAAGTATTTGGGGCCCGCTGGACTCCTGATTGTGAGACTGCTTTTCATGAGATCATATATCAACTTACCCATGCTCCAGTGCTGGCCTATGCCAATCCAAGAAAACCTTACGTCCTGCACACTGATGCTAGCTTGCAAGGGCTGGGGGCTGTGTTGTACCAAGAGCACGAGAATGGCCTGAGACCAGTGGCCTTTGCCAGTAGAAGCCTGACCCCATCCGAAAAGAACTATCCTGTACATAAGTTAGAGTTCCTAGCTTTGAAGTGGGCTATTGTTGACCAATTCCATGAGTACTTGTATGGGGCTAAAATACTAGTAAAACTGACAATAATCCTTTGACCTATGTGCAGACCTCAGCTAAGTTGGATGCCACTGGCCATAGGTGGCTTTCTGCATTATCTACATATGACTATGCTCTCGAATACCGAGCGGTCTGAACCACATAGATGCTGATGCTCTCTCCGGAGGCCTGTTCCCCAGAATGATTGGGTCCGATTGGCAGAACCTGACATTCGGGCACTCTGCCGGAAGTTTCACAGGGAGGAACAATGTCCACGGATGCAGTGGACTGCATGGTGGATTGCTTGGGAGCCTCTGAGAATTGCATACCTGCTGCTTATTGCCACTTTTCTGCAATAGACATTGGTGCACTGCCTCAGCTGGACAATGACAGTATTCGCAGGCTCAATCCCGATCCCATGATCAAAGCAGCTTTAGAAGCCCTCATGCAGGAAAAGATGTGTCCAAATTACACTCCACTGATTTGAGAACTGCACTGTTATACAAAGAAGGTCCTAAGTTGAAACTGATCAATAAACTGTTATGCAGAGAAACAGTAGACAGAGGGGACAAGTAGACAAACAACAACTAGTGCTGCCCACTGCCTTCGAGACTCAGTACTGAGGTCCTTGCACAACCACATGGGGCACCTTGGTATAGACAGAACACTTGACTTGGTGAGATCCAGATTCTATTGGCCTCAGATGGGGCTGATGTGGAGCAACACATTCGAACTTGTAGTCGCTGCTTACAGAGGAAGCTTTGCCCAGAGGGCTGCCCCTTGTTAACATCACCACCAGTGCACCCATGGAGCTGGTCTGTATTGATTTTCTGAGTTTGGAGTCAGATCAAGAAATATCAGTAATGTGTTGGTGGTCACTGACCATTTCACGAGATATGCCCAAGCTTTCCCCACCAAAGACCAGAAAGCATCCACTGTGGCCAAAGTACTTGTAGAAAACTTTTTTGTTCACTATGGGGCTCCACAAAGAATCCATTCTGATCAAGGGAGAGACTTTGAGAGTCGTCTGATCAAAGAGATGCTTTCTCTGTGGGGAGTGCGAAAGTCCAGAACCACTCCTTACCACCCCAGGGGACCCACAGCCTGAACGTTTCAACCGCACTTTGCTAGATATGCTAGGCACCCTGCACCCAAAGGACAAGCCTAGATGGAGCCAACAAATTAGCACCCTGGTACATGCTTATAACTGCACCAAAGTGATGCCACTGGATTCTCCCTACCGCCTGATGTTTGGAAGAGAAGCTCGACTACCAGTAGATGTGTGTTTGGGGTCTCTCCTGATGGGGTTCAAGCTGACAACTATTTACAGTATGTGCAAAGTTAAAGGCCCAGCTAACTCATGCATACCAACTGGCTCAAACCATGGCTGCCAAAAGAAATCTGGCCAACAAAGAAAGGTATGATAAAAGGTGAAAGCACAGGAACTCCAGGAGGGAGATCGGTATTGCTAAGAAATCTGGGACTGCATGGCAAGCACAAGATTGCTGACAGATGGCACCATCTCCTCACATTGTAGTGGGCAAACTAGATGATCTGCCAGTGTACAAAGTAAGGCCTGAGAATAATTCAAAAGATGTAAAACAATGCATAGAAATCATTTACTGCCCATTGGACAAATCTTAATTGAGTCTGAGCCCTAGAAGATGCCCCTCTGGACCAGTGACTAGAGCTGCTGCTAAGAAAAGATCAAGAAAGTCTGCACCTACAGAAGCAAAGTTAAAGTGTTCCTCCACAAGTCCCAGTTGAGCATGACTGTCAGTCCATATCGGAAGAAAGTGAGAGTGACTTTGAATACTATCCTTCTTACTAACTGAGTCAATTGTTTGGGCAATCCCTAGTCAATACTGGAGATGAAGCTGGGCCTTCTGGACTGTCTAAGCCCCAGCTTCATCCCTGGAGCCAATGCTCCCAGAAAGTGAAGTGCAAAGCATCAGATCAGATGAAATGGAATCATTGTGCATGGTTGAACTGTTTGAGCTTTCAGGGAGGAAATGATAGATTGGGGCAGACTGGTGATACACCCGAACAAGAAGAGTATTTTGAGTGCCCTGACAGTCCACTGCCAGTGTCCAAAGCTCTCCATGCGAGCCAAATGTTGTGGACTCAGAAACTGTAACTCCTGGAGCTGAAAGTGCCCCAAGTTCTAGCCTTCTACCCCATGGAGACTCCCTGACAAGTGAGAACAATGCTGAAAATGAGGCTCAGAGTGCAGAGACTATAACAGTTCCCCTAGAAAGACTGGTCGAGCTGTAAAGCCTGTGGTGCACCTCAGTTATGATTCACTTGGGAGGCCTGTGGACTTGCCTCTCAATGTTGTCCATAAAGGAGTGTATGTGTCCCCGAGCTCATTGCCCAAACTGAGCATCAGTGCTAACCTCAAGTTACTTGTGTTGCCCTCTAAGTATGGTGCCCTGCCCCATCCAGCCCCAAGGTAACTGATAGGAAGGGCCCCTCTTCAGGTTTCATGTACAAGAGGTAATAACTTGAGTTATGGTACAATGTGTATGTAATACTGTGTAAAGAGTGATGTACTGCAATGTTTCAGAAATGTGTTCTTGGTAAAATGATATATTGACTGATGATTACATGTGCGAGCCTAATGCAAATGTATATGGTTGCAGTTGAAACTTATGGGTACTTGCTTGACGCGGACGCCAAGCTTCCCAGGCCAGGAAGGGTGTAACCCCTGCAAATGGGGGTTCTCAAAGACTTCCAGGAGCTTGCTTGAATGCTCCAAGCCTGAATGGTGTTTGGCATTTAAGCCATTTATCAGTGAGTGTTTTAGAGCCTCTGGTACTGTCTCTTTAAGAGCTGTCTGCTTGCAGACATAATTAGTTTGTATGGGGACTGTGTGCTTCTCTGAGTACCACTCGAGCTGCTGCCAATTCACTTCATTTTGCAGTCACTAGAGTACAAAGGGAACCTATCTGAAAGATGTAACTGTTTGCCAGAAATTATTTAGAGTAATAATGAAATTACAGTTTGTCTAACCTGCTTTCTTTGCAGTCAGAACTGTGTCTGCTAGTTCCCATTCTAGTTTTGAACTGCTGAACTGGACCAATCAGTGTGGGGTAAGCTAGCTCTAAAATGGTGCCTTGGACGAATCAGAACTTGGACTTATAATCTGAGCCAGCCACAAGAGGATTGTATGGGCAGTGACTCTGGGAGATGTAGTTTAGACTTCAGTGCCTTTTTGGACCAACAGCAGCAGTCTATTGTGAGTGACAGCCAATCCAGTCAATAACTGGGAGGAACTCAAAGGAAGTGCCCGGTTTTGTCGGTTGGAGTTTCAGTTGAGCTTTGGCAGTGAAGAAGGAAGGAGCCCTGTGCTTTTTCAGTGTGCAGTTTTAGTCAAAAACGTGTTAAGGCCCAGAGTTCGGTCTGCAGCTTGTGTAACAGCTTGTTAGGACTGAATCCGTCCTGTGAAAAGAATCAAAGGATCTCTGAAGAGTAGAAACCAGGCTCACCCTGTAGAAGACTGGAGGAATTGCTGAAAATTGCACTCGGTCTGTCAGGAACTGAATCTGCTGTGTGTTCTCCGGGTATTGTGCAGTAATTGCGATCGGGATACAGATGCAGCCTGCCTGGTATAGTGCTTTCTTTTATATGGATGTGTGAAGAGGTTTGTGTACCTCAAGTGAGCCCTGCTGACATTGAAGGACCCTATCTTATTTGGAGGTCGTAGTACTAATTGGGTCGCCCTGTTGAATTGCCACATTAAATCCAAATGGAATTACTGTACTGCTGACTGTTTAATTCTCCTTTCTCTGTGTGAAAGGGCCCCTACCAGCTGCCACGGTTTGGACTAGCCACTAGGGCTTGGGTACCCAGGGACAGTAACTGATAGGGATAGGCTCTGCACAGAGCCATAGGTAGATGAGTAGAGTGATAAGCTAATTAACCTGATTTCCCCTGTCCTTGTTATATCCCCTAAATAAATCAGAGCTGCTTGTTTCAGCAAAGTTATACTGGAGGTATTTGTCTATGTTAAAGTACTGTACTGTGATTGTTGCACTGTATCTCATTTCACAGGAGGTCCCAGTGCCGGAACCAGATCTGGGGGTAAGTGTATACTGTGAAGGTAATTCTGATATATTGTGTGGGCCACTAGTGGGAAGAAAGGGGGGTTGCATTGTCCCAGAGGGCTGTGACCAAGTTAGTTTAACTATTGCAAACCCTGACCTCTGGGTGGAGGCACCCGCCATTGGATCCAGGCCCCTCAACCTGTTAGTGGCAAATCAGGCAGGGGTAGTAGCCCCTGGGATAGTGCCATCTAGGGGTTACATCTGTTTCTTTTTTTGTTTGTTTATTTATTTGAATTGGTTGTGTTTGTAGATTGTGGACAATAATGGAGAAGGGTGAAGACAGTGGGGCACCTGTTCGCACATTTCAGTTAAACCATCACAAATGAAATGCCACAGTAAGAGTCTTTTTGTTCCTGCAACGGCACCCAGCAGCAAACTGTGGCCCCTCACCAGCAGCAGTTGGAGACAGTGCCCCCTCTCCAGCACCAGGAGGATACTGTTCCTCCACCCAGGCAGCAGGAGACCGTGCCCCCTCCCAAGCAGCCAGAGGAGTCAGTGCCTGAGGCATTGTCTGCAGCACCCCCCATGGCTCCATCATCCCTGAAGTTCTCCTGTTTGGGATTTTTTTTCTACTTAATATTGGTTGTGACCCAGTGGTCACCTGCAGTCAATGCAGGCAGGATGTGCATCGAGGAAAGTGTGGATCCCACTTTGGAACAACCAGCCAGCATAGCCACATGGTCCACCACCACCTGCCACAATGGTACCTTAAATTGCGGGAGGTGGCGGCATCATCAAGTGCAGCTGTGGGAAGCAGTGTAAGTGTAAGCACTGAAGGGGGTGAGCAGGAGGGAGGCATGGCTGGACCAGTTATACTTCCTCACTGTGCTCACTGTACCAGAAAACAGCAGCAGTCAGTAACATCAAGACCCCTCCAGGGACCTCCTTGTCCAAAACCAGCAGCACAGGCAGCCCCACCTTGCCAGCAGTACCAGTGACACATGCGGACTTATCCGCTGTCCTGTCTGCAGTACAGCATGTCCAACAAGAATTAAATGATTTCAGACAGGAATTTAGTGATGCCCGGGGGGAGATTTCTAAACTACAGCGTGATGTCAACAAAATCATGTTCATCCTGTCAGAACTCCATGGTGGCCCCACTGGCACTTAATATGGCATCACAAATTAATTTGTCTTTTTTGTTTTCATTTTTCTATCTTCCATTTTGTTGTTTGTATGTCCCCCACCATAAAAAATTAAAAACCGAAAAAAAGCTATTCTGTCCTCTTTAATCTACATCCATTCCTTAAGTCATCTTGTTTCTGTATTTTGTATGTACAAAAATGTTATTGACCATTGATGCTGTTGTTTGTTACTGTCTTATGTTCCCTATAGAATTCAGTCCCTTTCCTTGTTCTCTATCTATTACTTGTCCCTGCTCATTGTTGTATTACCCTTGTCCTCCTGATCCTGCCTGTCATTTGTTATACTTATTCTGTACCATGTCGGTGTACCCATCCCCTAATAAACACCTTATTCCCTTAGTATTTGTGGTGTGCGTTACTGCTTAGAGCTGGTTTCACCTGCAAAGATTCCTTTTAACAACATAATGATGTGTAGTGCAGTTGCATCCCCTATATATTGAGTTTGCAAATGAAATGCCGGCTCCTGCCGAAGGCTGTTGGCCATCTGGGCCTTGTGCACAGACTAGTGTGTTAATTTTTGGAATACAAACACCTTGTGTAAGTGGCTTCAACTCAAAGTTATATGTGAAAGTGAAACTAGGTGAAAATGGCTGAAATTTCGCTTTACACAAAAGCAAGATCAGAGGCAAAATTACATTTCACCTTGGCGAAAAATTTCACGTAATGCGGGAATTAAATTACACAAACTATTTCATTAGGTGAAATTTTCCAATTTTGCACATCTCTACTCTCTGATGCACTTCACAATCCCACACTTCCATGCAGTTTGACACAGTACACAACACCATAGCCAACGCATGCTGCCACACCAACCAACATCATACCACCATGGACGCTGACAAGCCTCACAACTGCAAACCTCCATGCGCTGCCACACAACCTGGCACCATACCGAAATGCAGACTGAGAAATGTCATGAACCCATACCCCCATGCAGCCTCACACCACTCGACACCTTATATGCTATCACACCACCTATCAACATACCACAATGAACTCTGACACATAGAAACATAGAATTTGACGGCGGATAAGGACCAGAAGGCCCATCCAGTCTGCTCATTTCTTTCTCTACCTTATGAATGTGCCATCAGCCTTTGCTCTGTCAGTCATCTGTATTGCTCCCTTATGCCTATCCTATGCCTATCTGAAGCCCTGCACTGTATTCATATCCACCACTTCCTGAGGTAGGTCATTCCATGCATCCATCACTCTTTCTGTGAAAAAGAACTTCCTCACATTACCCCTTAATCGGCCTCCCTCTAATCTCATGCTGTGTCCTCTTCTCCTGCTATTTTTCTTTTACTGAAACATGTTAGACACACAGACATTACACACCCTTGTATTGTGACACACACAACAACACCTCATACACCCATACTCTTTGTCACACCACTCTATACCAACATGCATGCAGACATATCTCATGACCCCATACTCCCATGCACTTTGTCACACCACTCCACACCATACACACTGTCACATCACCAGACACAATACCACCATGACATAATGTAGTATCCAACAGATTCATATTTTATTGTGTGCCACATTTCTAGAAATGTTCTTGGCATGACATTCCTGTCACATTCTTGTTTACACCATAACCAATGTTTTTATATTTCTTCAAAATTTTTGTATGATTTTACTGCACATGTTTACACTCCTACTGCTGTCACTTTGTTATTACTGTTTCACTCCCTGTTGTACCCCTTGAAGGCTTCTGTGACCCACCCACAAGGATGCACCTGTAACCAGACCTGACTCACTGTACCTATCATAGACTCATAGAAGCATAGAAGCTTGATGGCAGAAAAGGACCCTTCTGACCCGTCAAGTCTTCCCATCTCTCCCCTTTCACATACCCCCTCTCTGCCTGCCTCTGCCCTTCACCTCAATACTCAGCCCCATATGCTTGTCCCAACCCCTGTTAAATTCCACCACTGTTTTAGCTCCCACCGCTCCATCTGGCAGTCTGTCCCAGGGCACCACCACCCTCTCTGTGAAGAAGCGCCCCCTCACATTGCCTCTATCTACTTCCTTGCAGCCTAAGACTGTGCCCTCTAGTTCTGGCTCCCTCCTTCCTCTTTAGCAGACGCCCTTCTCCTATTTTATTTAGCCACTTTACATATCTAAAGGTATTAATCATGTCATCCCTTTCCCTCCTTGTTTCCAGCATGTACAGATTCAGATCCTTCTATCTCTGCTCGTACGGCCTCCCCTGCATACCTTGCACCATTTTTGTTGCCCTTCTCTGAACCCTCTCCAATGCATCTACATTCTTGTGGAGGTGTGGTCTCCGGAACTGATCCCTGTACTCTAGTTACGACCTCACCATATCTTTGTAGAGGTGTATTATTACCTCCCTTCTTCTGCTAGTAATGTCCCCGCCTATGCATGCCAGCATTCCATTGGCACTTTGCACCTCCCTGCTACATTGGAACCCTACCTTAATGTTTCAGGGGACTATGATCCCCAGTTCCCTTTCCTGTTCTGATTTTTTTGATGTCCTCCCCACCCAATGTGTACCCTGCATGCATGTTTTTACTCCCCAGGTACATCACAGTGCATTTCTTGGCATTAAATTTCAGCTGCCACTTCCCACTCCTCGAGCATCAAAAGGCCCTTCCTTATGTCCTCCACCCCTCCTGGGTGTCCACCCAATTGCAGATGTCTGTATTACTGACAAATAGGCACACTCTCCCTCTTAAACCTTCTACAATATAACTGATGTAGATGTTGAAGAGGAGCAGACCCAAAACTCACCCCTGTGGCACCCCACGCCTTGCCCTTGGCATCTCAGAGTTCACCCCATTTAGTATCACTCTCTGAGTTCTCCTTGCTAGCCATGCCTCTTCCCAGCTTGCTGTTTTCCCTCTCAACCCTATACCTTCCATCTTGCTCACCAACCTCCTGTGGGGGACAGTGTTGAAGGCCTTGCTAAAGTCCAGATAGGCCACGTCCACCGCCCCCCAGGTCAAATACCTGAGTCACCCAATCAAAGAACTCAGTTAAGCTGGTCTTGCATGATACCACTCCCAGTCACATGGATTCACCCGTCTTCCTAACTAGTGTTACCACAGCAGCTCAGTCTCCCCTTCCTCCTCCTGCTCTTTGGTTACACTAATGATTTCCCAAAAGTATAAGGCAGCCTCCTCCCCCTTCTTGCCCTCCCTGTCCCTTCTGAACAGTCTGTATCTTGGAATGGTTGTTTCCCAGGTGTAATGTTCTGTTCACCAAGTCTCATTGATTGCAACTAGATCTAGTCCCTCATCCCTCATGATAGCCTCCAGGTTCACACTCCTACAGTATTTCCAAAACTGCTGACATTTGCTGCTAATCCCTTCCTCCAGCCTCCCCCATTGTTCACCTTTCACCCGTCTTCCTCTTGCCCAACAATGTAGTGCTATCCTGGGGGGGGGGCTTGTAGCACCCCAAACGTTCTTCCTTGTGGAGCATATTTCCCCTATCCAACCTAGTTTAATTGTAGGTATCTGCTATCAATTCTTCTAGTTTGCTTTTTAGTACAGCCACCCCCTCCATATTCAGGTGCAGTCTGTCTGGTGCAAACAAGCTCTTGTCCCCCCCTCGTAGTGCCCCAGTCCCCTACTAACCCTTACCGCATTTGCTCACATCATCCCACCTGCCAATCATTGAACTCCCTTATCCTCATCTGCATATCAGTGCTTGCCCTTGGTATTGGTAGCACCTCTGAAAAAGTCACTAATTTGAACCCCAGACTGCTATAGTGTCTAGCAAGAGCTCTGAATCTTGCCTGTACCTCCATTGGGCAACTTCCCGCCAGGTCATTCATTCCCAGGTGGAACAGCAGGTAAACTTTCTCATCCTTCTTCTTCCCCCTTGAGGGTATATAGTGAATGACCAGTGCAGAGTGATGTTTGCTGCAGGCAACATTTTTCTATATATTATGAAGTGCGTACAAATAATGCTGAATTGTGATTGCCCGAGATCTGCTCTCAACTGGGCCGTTATCACAGCACAATGTCCCACCTGAAAGTATTAGATTTTGAAAATACATAAAATTTATTAAGAAATTACCAATTTTTTAATCTCAGTAAGGCATTCTAGGGGGTGTGTTATGGTTTGCTAACGGCCCTTCTCAGGTAGAAACCGTCAGCTATGCCTCATGCTTCAGCTCACCTGATGTGGGCCATTATCCCACCATAACACACACACTGTCATGCCTTACTGCTTAATATACAATGGCTTTGTAAATACTTGCTTATGATTGGCTGGTTAGCACAATTTACCCATTGTAAATCCTGGCATTACTACTGGGTAAAAGTGCCAGCTAGCCACATCTCCAAAATTCGTCCTAGCCCCCAAAATTTATGTCAAAACCGCCATATTGAATCCCCAGTAAACAGACGTGCCTGACAACTGAAACAGCACAACACACTTAATCAGAGGACTATATGCCCCCAAAATACCCACAAAACTTACAATTAGCTACAATAAATTCCCAAAACAGTCCACAAAAGTAAAAAAGAAATTGCCCTGAATCAGACAGTAGACGTTACTCTGTATCGAAGCTTTCTTCAAGATTTGACCCCAGAAGAAAATGCTCTGCACTGGCAGTCCATTACTGGTCTGAACAGACAAATCTACACTGCTAACCACTGCCAGGCTCTCTCATTCTCTCCCAGTGTTCATTTTTATGCAGCTATGGGACTGAAGGAAGAAAAAGAAAGACACATCACAAAAAAATAGCACTTTGCTTATAAGACTGCATCACAATGAGCACATGGCAGCCATAGCAATACCTTAGCAATCCAGCACTATTTTATGTGGCGCAGTAACAAACACAATAAAAATGCATTTAACTACCCCCAAAACCCTGTTTCTGTTTGTTTTCTACCTCCTAAAAAAACTGAACCATTGTATAATCTCAATAAATCATGACAGGGTGTGGGTGATGCAAGGATTTACCAACACCAGGCATAGTTTGGTCACTCGGCTAGAGGCCTCGTGATCGAACCATGCCAGGTGTGGGTAAACCCAGCATCACCCACACCCCGTCTTGGTTTATTGCTTAAATGATCTCCTCCACAGGTGTTGCATTAAGGAAGATGCTGAAGCATCTTGCATTCTTTCTTCCTTTTGTGTGTTGATTTTCCGGCATCATTGCAACTTGGGTGCGTTGGTACTCTTGCACTTTGCTGCATGTTGGATGCACCACTTTATTGTATCCTTTATCCTGCATGCTGCATTCTGCACTGCTGACAACCGATGACATAGATTGAAATCAAGTTTCCATTTTTATAAACAGCTGTATAATTTTAGAAATTCATGCATTTGTGTCACACACAACAGCGTTTACTGTAGTTTAACCATTGTCTGCAGAACTTGAAACATTTAATTTGATCATAGTAGTTTGGATTTATACATAGAAACATAGAAACATAGAATTTGACGGCAGATAAGGACCACTTGGCCCACCTAGTCTGTCCATTTTCCTACCCAACAGATAAGCTGCAGATCCTAGTTAACCAACAGCTTACTTCCTCCTACCCCCGCCACTAGGACTGCCTTATGTCTGTCCCATGCATTCTTGAATTCCCCCACTGTTCTTGACTCCACAACCTCCTCAGGGAGGCTGTTCCATGCATCCACAACCCTCTCTGTGAAAAAATACTTCCTCACATTACCTCTGAGCCTTCCCCCCTCTATCTTCAAATTGTGCCCCCTTGTTCTTATAGAAACACAGATATCTTATATTTGTGAGATCACCTTAGTATGGTACGCTTATTTTAAAACTAGAAACCTTGTGTGGAACTTTTAAATATTAACATTTATTTCTGAGTTTAGGACACTGTTGACCCCACTTATTGTTAGATAACTGTCCATTTCTCCCAGCATGCCTGCTACCCTGCAGTTCTTTACATTGTTAACTGCCCTCCCATTTTCATTTCCATGCCTGTTATATATGTTTATATGTAAAGTTACTGTGTCTCTTACGGTTATAACAGTGTATTCTCATCCAGTCTTCTGGGGCAGTGACAGCGTTACCACTTTGGGGCCTCAACGATCCAAGTTTGGGAATGAGCTTGAGTCACTGGAGGGTTGGCATGAAATACATTCTACATTTTTCTTTTGCAGGTGTCAGTGTGGCAACTGTGGTATAATGGAGACATCATTGGAGTGCATTTGCTGTCATGCGGTTGCAGCTGTAATGGCCAAATGTAATGAAGAAGCTGTGTCATGCATCACCGAACTAGACTGCTTCAAAGAGAACTGTCTGAGCCGCAGTGTGATTCTTGTTTCCTATTATGAATACAAATTCATGGAGGGACCCCTCGATGATGCCATTCCTCTGAATGAGTAAGTATTTCCTGTGGGCCAGGACATTTTCAGAACTTCGAAATATTTAAGCAATCAACCACAACAGGGAGTGATTGTTGCTGGGTTTACCCACACCTGGCATGGTTCAGTCATGAGGCCTCTGGCCGAGTGACCAAACTATGCCTGGCATTGGTAAACCCCTGCATCACCCACACCCTGTCGTGGTTTACTGCGATTATACAATGGTCCCATTTCTTGAGGAGGTAGAAAAAAAAAGGTTTTGGGGGGCAGTTAAGTGCATTTGTATTGTACTTGTTACTGCGCCACAAAAAATAGGGCTGGGTTGCTAAATTGTTGCTATGGCTGCATTGTGCTCATCATAATGCAGTCTTATAAGCAAAGTGTTATTTTATTTTCTTTAGTTAATTTATTTATTCTCCTCGTCCCTGGCTGCAGTACCTCCTATCTGATTCCCCAGCCCCGTCCCCTGCTCACAGCTCACCCTCCAGCTGCCCTATGGCTTACCCCCTGTGGTGGGACAGCAGGGATCCCTCAACCCACCTCACACAAGGATCTGGTGCTGGAGGGGTGTTGCTGCCAATCGCGGGGGTGGCACCTGTGGGGATTGACTGCCATTAAGCTATGCCAGGACCTCTTTTTCTTCTACTTTTCTTCCCCTAGTCGAGAACATGCAATGACACTACAAGAAGCTAACGCACACTCTCCCGCATGTATTCCTCTGAGCATCTGCCTCAACTTTCCCCTACTGTAGCATCATGGCACCAGTTCCCAGCCTCCGCTATTGGCCAGTCATGCAGCGAGTGCTGGTGTCCCCCTTCCCCAGCAAAGGAGAGCGGTTCTATGAACGCTCTCCCCTTCTCTTCCCCTGCCAGCCCCCAGCAGCCCGAGTTTGCTCCTGAACATGGGTCACCAGTGTGGACAAGGTAAGGCATCCAGTGCCTCAGCTCTCAGCACCACCGGGCTGGCTAAGTGCTACTGTTTTGTGATGTGTCTTTCTTTTTTTTCCCTTCAGCCCCATAGCTGCACAAAAATAAACACAGGGAGAGAATGAGAGAGCCTTGCAGCAGTTAGCAGAGTAGATTTGTCTGTTCAGAGCAGTAACGGGCTGCTGGGGAAGATCATTTTTTTCTGGGGTCAATTCTTGATGACAGCTTCAATACAGAGTAATGTCTACTGTCTGATTCGGGAGCAATTTCTTTTTTACTTTTGTGGACTGTTTCGGGAATTTATTGTGGCTCATTGTAAGTTTTGTGGGTATTTTGGGGGCATACACTACTCTGATTGTGTGTGTTGTGCTTTTCAGTTGTCAGGAATATTCATTTACCAGGGATTCAATATGATGGTTTTGCCATCAATTTCAGGGGCTCAGACAGATTTTGGAGCTGTGGTGGTAATGCCAGGATTTACGGGTAAATCGTGCCAGCCAGCCAATCAGAAGTAAGTAATTACAAAGCCATTGTATAATTACTAATATGTGATTTCACATTATAGTATATTCTATACTCAAGGGCTCCATGATAGATGGTGGGAATCTGGCTTGTTCAGCTGCCCCACCTCATACTACTTGGGTTGTGTTTTATGCAATGCCAGGTCAATGAGGAACAAGACTGCTATAATGGCATACTTGATATCCTCAGTTGACCTGTCTTGCATCACAGAGATCTGGTTTGCTGAAAATGTTGCCCCCATTTTGGAGGCAGCAGTACAAGCTGCGTACTCCATGATACGCAACCTGAGTGATGATCACATGGGCGGTGGGATGGCCATTTGTTTTAAATCTATTGTGAACCTCATGGTGCCACTGGTAGGTCAGACATGATCTTTTGAGTGTGTCTCCGCTCTAGGGGGTATAGTGCTGGGCTTCAGGGTCCTTTTGCTCTATGGTACCCCTAGTGGAGCTGTTGAATTTTTATGGGACATTGAAGAGCTCTTTGCCGGCCTGGTGTTGGAGTCTCCCAGGTTGCTGATCCTGGGGGACTTCAATGCATGGGTTGATGACAGGCCCTTGAGTTCTGGAAATGATCTCCTTCAAAGCATAGGGGCCCTGGTCCTACTACAGAACGTAACAACATCAATGCACTGTTGTGGTCACACTCTGGATTTTGTCTTTTCTTTAGGATTTGATATAAATTACCTCAGAGTAGATTCATTGTTTTTGTCAGATCATAGCTCCATGAGGTTCATGTTAAGAGGTCCTCCCTAATTGGCCCTGTCCCGGTGGGGATGGTCCGGTACTACCTGTTAAGAGTACTTTCCTGTAGGGGACTGGCAGCAGTGCTGGATCTATCAAGTGTTGGTGCAGCTTATGCAGTTGGGGTGGAGAAAGTGGTGGCAGACTATAATGGGACTGTCACTGAGGCCTACGACTCCATCACAGCCATTCATGTCCTCCCCTTGTTTACTCGCCGGAGACCTCCTTGGATTGATGAGGATCTCCGTGGCAGAGTTTAAAGAGGTGCTGGAGGAGATCTGAACTACAGGAGGACATATTGGACCTGAAGTTGCATTATGTTTACTATCAGGGGTCAATCACCTAAAGAAGGCTAATTATTTGTCTATGGAGATTGCTGCACTGAGGAACAGGCTGGCTCAGCTGTTCTGCATGGTAGACGGGCTGTTAGATCCTGCCTGTCTCTGTGTAGGGGGAATGGGTTGTAGAACTAGGTGCGAGGAGTTGGCTGTGTAGTTCATCAATAAAGTGTCCTCTATCAGAGATGAAGTGTCCTTGAGTGCCTCTCAAAAAAGGATGCAGAGCCCAGCCCAAGTTTTGCTGAAACACTTCTGTCTGGGATGAGTTTTTGCTGGTTGGGGTGGATGAGGTGATTAAGATACTCTCAAAGCTGCGGCAAACACAATGTGATCTAGACCCTGGTCTGACCCAACTCCGGATCTGATGTCTGGACCTAATTGGACCTGTGGTTGCCGAGGTCATCTGGAGTTCATTGAGGAGCATGGTTTTCCCATGGGCCTTGAAAATGCCTTGGCTAGACCTCTATTGAAGAAACCCTATTTGGATCTAGACTGCCTTAGCAACTACAGACTGGTCTTGAACCTTCCATTTTTATGGAAGGCTATTGAGAAGGTAGTGACCATTCAGCTTGAGAGGCATCTTGCCTCTTCCTTCACCTATGAGCTTTTCTGCTGTGGGTTCCGTGCATGGCATAGTATGGAGACTGCCCTGGTGAGGGTGCTTAAGGATCTCCTGATGGTGAGGGACAAGAGAGACCATGCCATCTTTGTTCTTCTGGAACTCTCCATGGGATTTGACACCATGGACCACAAATCGCTGCTGGAATGCCTGCAGTTCTGGTGTGGCTTGTCCAGTAATAACATCAACTGCTTCATGTCATACCTGACAGATAGACTGCAAAGGGTAATGATGCATTAGCCTCATGTAAACTGAAGCCTCTGTGCTGTGTGGTTCTGCAGGGGATTGGTCTTGTTGCCCTTGTTGTTCACAGTGTACATGCAGCCATTGAGGGACATTATCAGTTGTAACGGGCTGGGTTTTCACTGTTATGCAGATGATGCCCAGCTGTACTTGTCCTGTGCACCTGATAGCCAAAGTGTCAGATGATATCCAGGAGTCGTCCTCAATATTTAACACCTGACTTGAGCAGAGCAAGTTGTGGTTGACTCAAACATGTTTCTCCTTGCCCTGACTAGAAAGGTGAATGATTTGGGCATGATCCTGGATGATGACCTGACACTTGATATGCAGGTGTCGGCTGTGGTCAACAGTGGATTTTGCCATATGCAGAATATCTCCTGAATCCAAACCCTGATCCTGGCTGAGGACCTGACCATGCTGGTGCATGCTTTCCTCACTTCCAGGCTGAACTATTGCAATGCCCTGTACCTAGGGTAATAGCGAGGCATTTCCTTTTTATGTGAAGGATGTTCTCTCGGTTGAATCCTTTAAAAAAGGGTTAAAAACCTATTTCTTCTAGTAGGTTTTTATTGCATGATGAGAGCACTGCACCACAACCTCTGCCCTGAGACTCAATAACACTATCCTAACATATATGGACATTGCACCAATAACATCACCATTTTTTGTCGACTTTGCCAATGCCTTCACCATGGTCTGTCATATGAACATATGAAGAAGCCAACAGAATAAGACCATTTGGTCTCTCAAGTCTGCTCACGTTGCAGTGTTTGCAGCTTGAGCTACTGTCCCTGCCCCATCTCCCCACTCCTCCCATTCTCCCTACCCATGACCCTTACCCACCACCATTACATGTACCAGCCTCTCTTAAAGCTGCCCACTGTCTTCAATGAGATTATCTCTTCTGGTATCACATTCCAAGTGTCCACCACCCTCTCTGTGAATAAGTGCTTCCTGACCTCCCTCCTAAACCTTCCATCCTCCAGCTTAAGACTGTGCCACCTCATGTTATGGTTGCCTTTCAGCTTAAAGAGACTCCCCTTATCAATATAATTTGTCCCTTTCAAGTACTTGAAAGTCACAATCATGTCCCCTCTGTCTCTCCTGTCTTCCAGAGAGTACATGTTCATTGCCCTCAACCTCTCCTCATATGCCTTACCCTGCTGACCGGCTATCATTTTTTGTAGCCCACCTGTGGAACTTCTCCTTGCTTCTCCAAAACCTGTTCTCAGCTGGCCTGTCCAACTCTACCACATAGTGGTTCAGAGCCATCCACACAGATAGAACACAATTGGTCCCGATCAATGAAACTCTTCCTCTCCACCCCTGCTCCAAATCCACAATGTTGTGTCACAAGGCTCTGTTTTAGGCAAACTGTTATTCTATGTATTCCTAAATGACATCCCCACAGTATGGTCATCATGTCCATTCATATGTATGTGGATGATACAGTCCTGCACACCTCTGCCCACAGCTCCTCTGATGTTTAATCTGCAGTACTACAGTCGGACATCTGTTTCTGTCCCACATTACTCTTCACCAATTGCCCTATCACTGTTCCTGAGTTACTAGAACATTTAGCATATTTGAGTTCAGATTCCCTTTTCCATCATACTTTTTTGTGCATCAGGCCTGATGGCACTAATGGGCTGAGGTGCTGGACTCCTTGCCTTGCACCACGCCGGCGACTCTTGATCGGGAATGAGCATCTAACACCAGAAGTCCACAGGGGAGTAGAAGGATCGAGCATCCCATTGAGTGATCTTCTGCTTGGAGGGGGTGATGATAGCCATTGGCAATCACTTGCCCCCTAGAGGAGGTTGGGTGGTAGCACGTCGCTGCTGGAAGATGTGGGCGAAGGATGCAGCAGACATCTGGAGGAGTGCACGCGGGAGCGTGAGCACTGCTGCCTCTGGTGTCCCTGCACGTGGCATCCTCTGAGGAGAAGAAGAAAATGTGAAAAACAGGAGTCCTCTGTGGATGACTGTTAGCACCACTGCAATGGGCCTGGAAGGTGCCTCCCCAAATACTGGATCCAGTCTGGTGGGCCAAGAGATCTCACCACCCCTGTCATGAAGGGTAAGTTGTGGAGGTTTAGGGGAGGATGTGTAATACCCAGTGATTGTGTGAGGGGGACGGAACAAGTATGGCAGAGGAAAACGGTAAAAAAATACTAAAAATAAAATACTGTTTGTACATGTTTACAGCACCTCCCTCATCTTACTGAAGTGTTCCCTTTTTAAGTGAGTAACCCTTGTCATGAAATTTGTTTTCAGTTATTTCAGGTTCAGTTACAATATTTTTTTGCTTGTGTCTTTCAGATTATTTTGGTTTGTGGCCTGTAGAAAATTTGTGTGGTGGATTTGGTGCCATCTCAGAAGACACAGTCATCGAGTCCTGCCTTCCTGTGTTGTGACTGCGATTATGTGTGCTTTTCCATCTGAAGAATATACTGGGTTTAAAGAACCGCATCATGCAATGCAGGACTAACTATAAACTGTTGCATATCAAAACATGGACATAATATTTCAGTATTTTAAGTCAGTGTGTCTGGTTCTACTGTTGGCATCATGGTGTTGTCTCCAGGTCATTGCAGCCAACAGTTCTGAAATGTATTTTGACATGTTTTTGGTCAAGTTGCTGAACTATCAATAATGCTTTTTCTGTGTTTATACACCATTTGCTATGAATTTTATTAATTTTGTTTATCAGGAACTGTGAGTGCATGCTCACAGGTTCTTATTTTTGCTGTCATGATGTAACAACAGTTACAATGCACTTTTATGTGTTTTTAATGAAATACAGTGTTATTAGTTAAATCACACTTTACCAAACATATGTATTCAGCGGTGACATGCAAATAAGTATCAGAGCATTCACCATTCTACACATAACTTTCAAAGTTGCTGAAGTAGTCTTGTACGGATTGGATCTATACCCCCACATAGCAGCACTGCTGCTAAAATCACTGCAGTTTTACGATATACCATACTGTTTTGAATGTGACAGTACAACAATAATGTGGCTTTATAAATAATAATGTACACAATAGGTTATTGTTTCAGAATGGTAGCCAGTCTCCAACATTAACCATGCAGGTTGTGTATACAGAGGGTTCTGTGCAGGGGTGGACTGGCTGGGTCACAGGCCAGGGTGCTACCCAAGGAGGACAGGCCACCTTCACCTGAACTGTCAGACGCCTTCCTACATGAAACATAATTATCGAAGTGCAGTATGCAGCCAGACAGCACTTTATTTGGGCAGAGCTACAGCAGAGACACTAAGAGGGAAAGTAATGCACATTTTTTATGGCTTTTATGACTGGGAGAGGTGGAGAGGTAGCAGAGATAGCATACAAACCAACAAGTCACTGTAAAATGGATTGCATTTCTTTCCGATCCATTGTGAAGATTGATTCATCTGAGCAGCCGGATTACATCGCTACATGCAATGCAGACTATTTAATACACTGCTTCCCTCTATGCCTGTACTGTACAACCCTCTCCTGAAGCTGCCCACTGCCTTCAATGAGACATCTTACTTCCAGCAGTGGCACTCCAAGTTACCACCACCCTCGCCTTGAAATTGAAGAAGTGCTTACT
Source organism: Neoceratodus forsteri (assembly GCA_016271365.2). Lineage (NCBI taxonomy): Eukaryota > Metazoa > Chordata > Ceratodontiformes > Ceratodontidae > Neoceratodus > Neoceratodus forsteri. Next base: position 780,474,881 of record CM028131.1, read on the forward strand.
GGCCTCCCTCTTAAAACCAACCTTCCCCCCAACCCGGCTGTGACCCTTCTTGTTATAATTGCCACTCAGCTTAAAGAGATCATCCTTATCAGGACTAGAAATTAATTTTAAAAAACAGTGTTCGACATGAAATACCATTACCAAAGATTAGGTATTCTGTCTTGAAAACTGGTATACAAACCCAATTTTTGGTATACCATGCCGTCACTGTTGTAAGAAGCATGTGGTTTTAAGTCTGTTTGCAGTATTGCTGAATAAAAAAATTGAGAAGTATAGGCTTTGAGTGTCTGTCTGGGAAGAGTGGGAGAAAAAAAATCACACGTGCAATAATCACTACACACAACACTGTTACCTTGCCCTGGTAGTGTTGTGCATGAGTTTGTGCCAGAACATCGCACATGCCTGTGTTCCACTTCTCCCAACAATCCCAGTCCCCAAATCAGAAACCCTTAGAGGCTTCTCAGCCTCATAAATGATATTTTGTTTCCAGCATTTAATAACATCAACTCCAATGTCTTTGGCTATAAGGTAAAGGAGTCTGGAGCAGCGCTGCATCATTTGACCAATTAGGTGTGGCTCCACACTCTGCAGTGTGGAGTTTCACCATGGAGTCAGATCAATCAGGTCCCATCTCCTGTACCTTATAGCCGAAGACGTCGGAGTTGCTGTTATTAAATGTTGGCAACAAAATATATAGTTTTTGAGGCTGAAAAGCCTCTCAAAATTTACACACACCTGAGGGGTTAGATGCTACACAGCATCTAACCCCAAGAGTGTGTGTAAACTTCTCACTACTTACCCCAGGGGGCAAGATTAGCACCAGTCAATGAGCCAAATGCTGGTGGATCCTTTAACTAGCCCTGCAGGTTTGTTCTGGACAAGGTTATATTTCAGTAAGGGAAGGGAACATTGTTTAACTGGAGTAGCACAGTAAGTCAGAACTTGTTTTCAGATGCAACTTGGGAGCACAAGGAAGTTAAGTGACTTGCTCAGGATCACACATTATGCATGTAGGTGGCTGTGGGATTCAAACCCAGGTCTCCAGATCTGCAGCTCAGAGCCTTAATCCACTGTGCTATGCTGCCCCCAATAATTTATTTATTTATTTATTTTTGAAAGTCGGATTTACAACCTTTGAGTCAGGGACTCATTTATGAAGGCACCTCATCGCAGGGCGGGTAGACATGGTTACAGTGTGAGATACAACAGTGGTAACATACAGGTGCAATACAGATAACAAACGAACACAATATAACAGTGGCTTATGGAATAATGTTACATGCAGTAAATAGCAATCGTATAAAGTATAACAATAGTAGAAGCCACAACCATGGTCATACCGGGGAAATATCTATGTGGAAGGGTGGGGGAAAACAGGGGTGAGGAAAAGAAAAAAATTGGGGGAAACAGTCCAACATACATTGTCAAGGCTATGGGCCAGAAATGGGGAGGGACCCCAACATTAGGCTGATTGAGAGCAACTACAGCTTCAGGCGCCAAAGAGGTGGTTATGAAGAGTGACTTGAAAGGAACCAATTTTGATAGACTTAGTGACACTGAACCGGTGTAAAAGTCTGTGGGGCTAGTGGATTTTCCCAGTCAGAAGCCCTGCTGGCTAGTGGCTACAAAACTTAATTTTGACCCCTGACACCTCGACTCATACTTCATTTTATATATAAACATATCTCTAAGTGCTTTCTATGCTTGCTGATGTAATGTTTTGCATGATTAGTTAAATACCGCAAGTTAAAGGCGTGACCTTGGTGTGGTAAAAAAATCACATTCATGTTACACATCTCTTCTCATTTTAACCAAAGTTGCAAAATGTAATAAAAACTAACCGGCAACAGGAGAATATAAATGTGTGCTTTATGAGCAGGATAAAATGCAGAACTCAGAAGACCTGTGCTTTTACATTGTTACTCCCATTGCCACAGAGCTTCTTGGACAGTGGGCCTGAAAACATAGGACTGCAACTAAGATAAGCATACATGATTCCTAACTGCATAGGCACTCAACCCCATTTCTATGTCTGCATATCAAGAGTTGTGCTGTTATATTGCTAATGGAAGCGGAATATAGGGAATGGCATGACTGGATGCAGAATGCATCACATATTTGCTTGAAGCACATAATTAGTATCCATGGGCACTTCCTCCCTCTGTCTCTCTCTCTCTCTAGATATATATATCCCCCCCACCCACTACAGACCCACCCGATCCTTCTTCTCAGTACTGTTTTAATGTCAACCTCCACACCCTTTTGCCATTTCTTTTCTTACCTCTATACTTCCTGTGTCTTTTTGTCTAGCTCCACCCTCCATCCTGATCACCAAAAGTGGCCCTTCTCCTCCCATCACTATTTTCTGACCAACATGTCCAGTGATCACCTGTTGGACCCAGCTGCTAAAGGATATGTGCTGGTGCTCAAAAGAGAAGAGAGAACAACATAACTGATTTCTTGGCACTGGTTCACACACATAAAAAGGTCTTGCTGCCTGACCCAGTCATATGCACCTAATGTCACGCCTGAATATTGGATCCTAATGTAGGAATCAGTCAATACTGTGAACCATTGTAAAGGAAAGCCCGTCGAGTGGATACTCCTTTACAATGGTGTCGCATTTAGAATGCATATGTAATGAACCTGATTTGCAGTTTACAGTACAATTACATATGTGTTAAAGAAATTGTACACTCATGTGACATCTAAAATAAAATGAAACAGTGGTCATAAACATAGACCCTGCTTGGGGGAAGGGGTGCAGAGACTCAGACTGTGGACATTATCTGTACCAAGCTCATTACTCCTACTTTTCAGCTATACTGCCAGCCCTGATTTAATATACTGTACAGTTGGGTCCCAGGTACAAAACAAGCATTAAAATTAATCAATCAATTCTGTATCTTACCAGGCAGAACACTATTGAGGTAAATGAGTATACCTCAGTGGTATTCTGTCTGGTAAAATAAAGAATTGATTGATTGATTCTAATGCTTGTTTTGTCCTTGGGACCCAACTGTGCAGTATACAGTATTAAATCAAGGCTGGCAGTATAGATGAGAAGTTGGAGTAATGAGCTATGAGTGAGCTTGGTTCATACAGAAAACCTGGGTTTGATTCCCACAACCTCCACTTGCATACTGTGTGACTAACATGTTGACTTATGCTCCTGTACCAAAACCTCTGTGCCAGTTGATCATCCTTCAGATAATGTCCGAGTCCCAGCACCCCCCCCCAACACCACCAAAGCAGGGTCTGTATTTATGAGCACTGATGCATTTTATTTTGTATTTTGATACGATGTGAGCATTTTTGTTTCTATAAGGCGTGAGTTGGGATGGGGGAAAGCTAAAGCAAAACTGCTATATCCTTTAGCAAAAATATAGTTTATTTACCTAGGGTAGCCCAGCTGACATGCAGCACCTTGATTCCTGCCCATTTATGTAGATGGGTGGGCTGACATGCTGGATTCTGGAAAATTTCAATGACTTGCTCGTGCGAGCATACACAGAGTATAATTACGTTTAAACCAAGTCCCAACATTGGTGCTGTAACATAAAGCTGCCCATACACACTGCCTTTGCAAAGTCCTTGATCTATTCACCTGACACTTGCATAATACACACCCACAGAACTGAAGAATTAATAGTAGATTCCATGGGCAGCCTACCAATAAATTGTGATGATCTAGGAAATAAAACTCAGCAAACTACGATGCGCAAATGAAGAAAAAGACAAAGAAGTCTGAATAATAAACACCAGTGTTTTTTTTTACTTATTGCCACAAAAAAGCAGTTTCCAGCTAATTTCCTAGTGCCTCAACTCCTCTACGAGTCTTCAAACTTCTTTGCCTTGCTCTTCATTTGCGTATGTATTTTGCTGAGTTTTTTTTACTTATGTGGAGGTTAGCCATCACTATAGGGAGCAACATCGGCCGTATTTGCAGGTGCTTGGTAATAGTGTTTGTAGATGATCGAGGAAACCCTGTTTGCTTGGTCCCACAGCTCGCACGGCATCCCCCAACTGACGACCAGTTCCCAGCCCCATCAGCTCTTGAGTCCTCCCTATCAGCAGTGATCTTTCCTCCTGCCCCCAGGCCTCAATGTATAGACTGCTTGTCTCCGAGTTGGTCTGCTGGACTGATTCCCACCAAGCCACCATCCTCACCTCGATCATGGCGGTCGAACACCAGGAGGAAAATACAGTAGAGGGTGAGGTCTGGGCCATAATAAATGCTACATTACAGTTAATTTACATTCATTCTCATGGAGTCCAGTAGGACTGGGCCACAACCCGTGCTGGTGGCATTATTTTTTTCCCCATTTCATATGATTACTCCCTCCAGGCCGGACCGTTCCATAGCACCCCAACTAGTACCATTTTACTCCTGGCCAACCTATGTGGTCCCGTCATATCACCACCATGACCAGACAATCATCATCAGAACTGGAAAAGCCTTTAAGGCAAGATCATCAGAGGAATAAAATAAATACACATTTCAAAATAAATTCATTTACTTTACCTACATCAGGACAGGCATGCACAGACTCAGCACACTCCAGTTCTCCTTGATGAATGATGGTCTTGTTTTAATTATGCCAGCAGCTCAGCGTACCCTCAGATGCACTCACCTGACCCGCCTTCCTGCACACTTGATGAAAAATGATTTAATATTTGCTGACGTCCATGGATGGTTGACTGGTGCAGCCCACGACCCTGCCAATAATAAAACTAGCGCCAAGTAACTATCACAGAAGGAAACCGTGGCCAACACACATTCTCTGACTCCAGGTGCAGACTGCGGTGTAGTGATAGTGAGCACAAACACTCGACCCGGACCTCCTCTCTCCATCTCAGCTTGAAAAATGGCTCTAGGCGCCAATCGAAATAGCACTTTCTCCTTCTCCCCTCTTCGCAGCCAAAGCAGAGCACATCCGGATCCAGGCATGATGGGACAGTGAGCAGCGTACTAAGCTAGCAACCCCCACGTCCGCAGCTGATGTCATTGGCTGCATTGTGGCTGGGGCTGGGAATAGAAGCAAGTGAATAGTTAATCAGCTCAGCACTGCATTGGTGGGCACAAGGCCTTTGATCTATTTTTGGACTTCCATTCTGGCGTTGACATCTGTGACAGCCCCCCCAAGAAAAAAATGAACTTGAGTTTGGCAATCATGGCAATGGCAACTGGTGTTAAGCATAGAAAAAAAAAAGCAAAGCAGCACACACAGGCCATATGCTGAAAGGCCAGGGATAGGCCAGGATGCAAACAACATCCCAAGCACCCCTGCCAGACCGCCCCTGGTTCTGTGGGGGTTGTTACATGTTGATCATGCTCTCCTGGCATATTACAGCAATACTGCAGGTGTCTCTGGTAAAACCATAGAATAACCAACCATTGATCAGCATTTGCAGTCTTTCAACATTGGTCAATGATCAGCCTATGTTACTGTATTATTTATGGTAGTTCAGCATCATGTGATCACATGCTTATGCAATAACATGGTATTTTCCTTCACTAATCACTGTAGTTGTTTCTTAAAAGCGAATTACCAATATCAGCCCTTGCACCTGATATATAGTTGCTTTACCATCACAGCATGCAGGTATGTTACAATGATAGGAAATAATGCAACAGAAATAAAAATGGTAATGCTTGTAAAATTCTACAAACCATGTCCCAAGGACTTTACAGTTCTAAGTGCTGCCCACACACCACTACCACACTCACTAACACGATGGCGAGGTGCTACTGAGACTGTGGGGGCATGCTCCATTATAGTCAATTGCTCTCTGGTTTCTGAACAGTTTTTAATATTATAATGGCCAGCTGGTAATGAAACGTGGACACTCGTCGACTAACAAGCCTGCCGCACATTGACTATAATGGAGCATGCCACCGCGCTCTCCCTAGCATCTCATCATAGCATTATTGAGCACTGTGGTGGGGCATTGGCAGCACTTACAATTCACATTTTGTTGAATTTTATGAGCATTACCTTTTTCTCTGTTGGATTATTTTCTTGCATTGTAACATACCTGCATGCTATGGAGGTAAGGCACCTATATACTCCCCCCCAGCTTACACCCTTGTCCTCTGGTTGCCCCCTCTTTCTTTTGGAACACCCAATATAAGCCACCTTATTTATCCCCTTTGTGTACCTGATGAGCTCTATCGTGTCCCCCCTGTCCCTCCTCTCCTCCAGAGAGTACATGTTGAGCTTCTCAAGCCTCTCCCTGAAAAAGGTTCTTTCCCCCATGCCCAGATCATCTTGGTTGTCCTCCTCTGAATCCTCTGCAGGAGTGCAATGTCCCTTGTTAAGTATGACCTCTAGAAGTGCACACAGTACTCAAGGTGTGTCCTAACCAGGCAGTTCCCTGGCATGTTTAGGTCCCCCAACACCACTACCCTGCCCCTGCCCAATCTATAGTGGGCCACAATATTAGTCACCAGATTGTCTTCCAGATCCTCCAGTAGCACGGGGGGGGGGTCTGTATATTACCTGTATTTTTACCCTCTTGCCCCCCATGTCTGCAAGGTGATATAGGTGCAAGGGGCTAAAATATTTATATTGATGGATGTCTTTAAACAATGTTCATGAAAATAAATGGGCACTGAGTTTCATCATTGAGGATGTTATTGAAATTTTAATTGGCATCAAATATGTTATTGAACAGCTGACATTATTTCAATGATCACAAGTAACAAAACAAATGTATTATAAGTAAAGTGACAGACTTTGTCATGCTTGAATTTTCCAATTATTTAACTTGGTGAAACACACTAAGCTGAAAGCTTGTTTACAGATGCAACCTGGAGCACAGGGAAGTTAAGTGACTTGCTCAAGGTCACACAGTATGCAAGTGGGGGCTGTGGGATTCAAACCCAGGTCTCAAGATTTGCAGCTCAGAGCCTTAAACCACTGCGCCACACTGAATTTTGTTGCATTTATTAATAAACAATTTAACGCTGAATACAGTGAAATGATGTGTCTTATCTATGAATTCACATTTTTCATTCTTTAGTATGCTAGACAACATGTACCGCAAAGTGTGATAATCATGCATATATGTTGATTCACACAATTATAAAGAATTGTAACTATGCTACCAGGTATAGAGTCCGGTAAATGCACTACAAGTGTTAGACTTACACTGCATGAAAAGTCAGGATTTGGGTTTATGTAAAAAAAAAGTTATTCAGGTAAGTCTAGAATCGACAATTCTATTGGTTTGGATGATCCTCAGGCACGGGTGCCTGGGGACCTCATGGCATAAGTAGCACTAGCGCTACAGAGGTTATTTAAGTTGTCTTTACAGACAGTGACGTTTCCAGCTGACTTGAGCAAGTGACATATGCTGGCATGTAGGGACAGTGTAGGACTGTGGGCTGGTATCTATAGTAACAAGGTATGTGAAGACCTTGCTAATTGGCAGACAACACAGCATGGTGATACATTGCTGCACTCAAGGGAGAAACATATTAACATAGACTTTGATGGCAAATAAGGACCGCTTGGCACACTTAGTCTGCCCATTTCCTACGTATTGGATAAGCTGCAGATTCTAGTTAACCAGCAGCCTACTTCCTCCTACCCTTCACTATAATTGCCTCATGTCTGTCCCCTGCATTCTTGAATTTCCCCACTGTTTTTGACCCCATGACTTGCTCAGGAAGGTGGTTCCATGTGACCATTTTTTTTCCCCTAATAGTTATTGCTGTTTGCTGCCATGTGCAAGATATAAATCTGTGAAAGGGAGAGAGACTGTTAGAACAATTAAAAGCACCAGAGGGTGGAAATATTCCTAAAGAGTGAGTATAGTGACACAAGTAGTTGAACAGTGCAGTGACTGCTGAGCAGCGGAGTTCAGAAGTACTTTCAAGAAACTGCAGTGATGCCCCATTTGTAGGCACCTCTCTACGCTGAGGAAGGAGGTTGCCAGTCTTCGAGCACAGTTGACAAAAGTACTGCGGACATTTGTCCATGCACAGTGACCACCATGCCACCAGCCATTGCCACATAGGGTACTTAGTAAGAAGCCTGTATAGAATATGGTGTTGTCATGACAGTTAGGAGTCTCCCAGGAAGTACAGCTCAGAGGAAGGTGGTGCTGATACATAGCCATTACTGCATAGCACCCAATATGAGCTGAAGGTGGGGGGCTGGATAAGTGTGTGAAGAGGTCTAATAATAGTACCAGTGGAGTCAGAGCAGCGTACACCTCCGGGGAATTGTGGCCAGCACAGGGCTTCATGGATCTTGAAAAGGACTTATCCTTAGTAGAATTTAGGAGGCAGTAGAGTGCAGTGGTTTAAGGCTCTGAGCTGCAAACATGGAGACCTGGGTTTGAATCCCACAGTCATCACTTGCATACTGTGTGACACTGAGCAAGTCACTTAACTTCTTTGTGCTCCAATTTCACATCTGTAAACAAGTTTTCAGCTTAGTGTGTATATCCAGGAAAAAATAAAAGGATTTTTTTAGGATACATAAGGGAGAGAAGGAAGTGCAAAGACCAGATACTGAGAATCAGTAAGGCAGTGTAGTGCTCAGAAAATGGGGTGTATCAAGCAGAAGCGCTAAATATGTAATTCTGTTCTGTATTCATGGGGCAGTAAGGAGGACAGGTACCTCAGTGGGTGTGCAGGTTGGTCACTAGTGGTGGAGATGTGGTAACTGATGGGGTGATCTGATCACTGAGGGTAGGGTACTGAATGCATTAAAGGCTCTGAGGGTGGATAATGCTCCAGGACTGGATGGTATAAATCCACAGTCATTGAAATAAATGTCAGAGATCCTGGCTGACACACATGTGAAGTAATCAATACCTCCGTATACATTGGGTTATTCCCACATGACTGGAAGATGAATTTCATAATACACTATTGTTATGACAGTTCATGTCACACAATGTAATGCCTGAAAGGATTATATTGATACATTGGAAAACATAAGCAAACACGAATAAGTAACACATCTGTCAAACACCCTGGTTGTGGATGTTGTACCATTACCTCACGTGTGCAAGTTCATGGAATGCATCATTTTTTATGACACTTGTCCAGATGGCAAGTGCACTGACAATTGCAGCATGGCCTGTAACCTATTCTCAAAGTACGGTATTGCCAGTGATACATAGTCCAAACTATGTGGTTCATAATCATGTAATGTACAGTGGCATCATTAGAAATAGTAATCCCTCGAATGTTATTGCTACACATAGTTTTATGTAGATGCTTTCAAAGACAATTTAAAAATAACTGTGTGCCACAAATGAGATATTATGTCCAGTCACATGGCCAGTTTTGCTGGTACGGTGATGTTCTATGAGTTCCTGCTTGCTGGGGTGATTATACTTCAACCATACAGGTGGTGGTACAGAAACTTCCTGGTACAATGCCCTTGCCAGACGGTATGACGGGTGTTCTTTTCGGAGTCTCATAACTTCACCCCATATCTCCAGTACATATTCTGGTAAATGAGAGAAATACAATCAGGCACATATGTTACTTATGACAATAGTTACTATTGACCATGACACTAAGTAATCACTTTAAAGCTTATTAACTGATTACCACATACAATTACTTTTTTCATAGTTCAACATCATGTGCACTACCTGTGGAGCGTTGTGTAGGGCATGTGCTTATAATTTATGAGCTGTTTTCAAAGTCAATGTACCTTAAAAACTGCATTTTTTTAAATATTTTTGGACTGAGTATGAGTGTCAGCCATTAATATCAGCACTAACACAGTGCGACACGGCTGTCTAGACGTCAAGTACTTTTCTTTCTGTACCCCATATTTTAATTTGGCACAGTGTGCCAATATTAAATGCAATGTCGAAGCTTGCAGCACTAATCTCTCTCTACCTTTCATTCCTTGGTGCCGAGTGCTGCTTAGCACCCTCCCACCCTCCAGTTTAGCATTGGGAAAGGACAACGAGAGAGTAAGGAATGAGTGGGGAAAATGGCAACTTACACACATTGTACTCATGTCAGCTACATTCCCTGCTACACTGACAGTGCACAACTCAGTTTCCTGGGATACAGTTACCCATCAACCCCACAAATACCCTACTTTTCCCTGCACAATCTGTGCCTTTCCCCCCACACAACGTTTACCATAAGTAGCTGCATTTTTATTGTTTTTACAATGGCTTCTTCTCCTTTCTTCATCTTAGGAAAAGTAATGCGGTATGGTGGTGTACCATCTATGGTTACTGCCTGCTTTCTTGTAATGTTCTTATTGAAGTGTAACACAGCGAGAATTTGCCTGTTACAGAAAATGGAAAGCAGTGTTGGGGAAAATCAATTTCCAAGCCCCCATTTGTGAAAAGTAGGTGCACATTGGAGCACAGTTAGCATTGTTGCAAGGTGAAACAGTTTGGCATATTATAAGGATGTGACAGAAGAAAATCTGGTATCATGGACAATCCATTACTCAACAGCCACACTCATTAATAACTGTTAGCATTAATCAAGGTCATTTGAGTCATGTTACTATACAACTTCTTGTCTAACATAGTAGCAAACCATCAGATTAGGCCCTATGGTCTTTCGAGTCTGCTCAGGGATCAGTGCATACCCAGGGCACTGTTATAACACCCCCTTCCTACCTACAAGGTCTCCCACCCCCAACACTCAGTGGGGCTATGGTTGTGGCAGCCACCAATTCCATGGGCAGCACATTCCAGGGCTCCACCACCTTCTCAATGAAGTAGTGTCTCCTTGTCCCCCCCTTATTTCCACCCCATTCAGCCTCATTGAGGGTCTTCTAGTGGCCCCTACCTCCCTCAGATGAAGCACCCCCTCAAAGCTTACCCTATTCATTCCCTTGAGATATTTGAAGACCTTGATCATACTCCCTCTGCCAGAGAGAAAGCAAGCAGTCTACAGATGCTCAAGCCTTCTCTCCCTGGCTGTCCCTCCAGCTTTTCAAGTCCATTCTCGAACCTTGGTCACTGGAGATGCAAGTGGAAATCCAAATGCTGCACTGATGACAAGGCAGTTTTAACTAATTTTCATCCCCTGTGCCAGTTTCAGCTCTGCCCCTGCCTTGGCCAACATCACCACCATGGTGAACATCATGGCTATCTTATCATACTTCCCCTTGGATGTACCCCCGAAAAACATTAGTATCGGTTATAAGCATACCCTTTCTCTCTCACCCTAAGCCCCTAAGGATCCACTCCATCCCCCCCCAAAGTTCACATCTCTAAAATCAACTAGTGACAATGTTGTGTATTATACCCTGTCCCCTAGGACAGAGGAGAACCAGACCAAGTTGTTATCACTTCCCACTAGTGGATCTCCAACAACTACGTCCCTGATGAACTCACCGTCTGTCAGGACCACATTCAGGACACGCCACTCACTCATCTGTTCAGTCAGCAGCTGGACAAGAAATGCATCTTGGAAGACATCCAGCAGGTGCTGCTCACTACATGATGAGCATGACAGTCTCCCAGTCTGCTCCTGGCATATTCAGATCTTCAAGCACCAAAGCTTTGTCCTCTCCCGTCCCGCAGTGATCCCTAAGGTTTGCCAACAGGGCCTTCCACCTGTTGCTCCCCCTGCCCGAATGGTGTATAAACTACCACCATCTTCATCCGCTGACCCCCTGGAGCATGCATGATGACCTATAAAGCATCCACCTGATGTCATGCTTCCTCAACCTTGTTTATCACTATGATAAGATTACTTCAATTATTTATCGGCATTTGGAATCCTTATGTTACGGAGCTGCACAAATTCGTGCTGCCATGCCACACACAAATCTACATAGATGCTGTTAGTATTGCACTCACCACATTGCTTATACTCCTCAATGACTTCCAAAACTCTATAATAAAATGCAGGTGCTGGACATAACTACAACCACGTGCCTTGATGCATATTTGTCAATGTCTCTTTTTCCACACTGAACAACAATTGTCAGACATGTGTTAAGGCATGTCTTGCTGTTGGTGTCATGCACCAGAATTGTAAAATAATGCATGATGTCCGTGCCAAATGTGAGAGGATGGAACTATGCACAACGTTACCAATAACAGTGATGGTTGGAGGATAGCAGTCCTATTGGTGTAACATGACAAGTTGTACACAGCAAACAACGTACAGTACATGAGTAATACCTTGCATGCATAGCCGAGTAGAAAAAGTAGAAAAAGTTTGGCGCAAAGTGCCACACAACACTGTGATTCACTTCAAGAGCATAGGTTTGGGAGGCTGGTAAAACATGACATTTATCACGGATTAAGTACAGACTGCTGACAATGTTTCTGACAACCTTAAGTGCCACACTGCCTACAAAGAAAGATCTGTGTGTTACAAAAATTTGCAAGTAAGCATTGTATTGGTTGTTTGGACTCTAGGGGAAGTATCACTATTATGCCTGGTCGCAACCAAGCTTTATCACTGTCTGTGATGGGTGGATATAAGCATTCCTTAAAAATTTCACTATGATTTGAGTGAACATTCGAGATATGATTGGAGACACTCAACCAATGCTCAGTGGTTGCATCGGTATTATCGTTATTGAGTGGTGCCACCCAAAACATGTGGTTTGTAACGTACTTAATCCATGGTCTTATTTATTTATTTATTTAAACATCAGTTTAACAACCTTTGAGCCAGGGGTTCATTTACAAAGGTACCTCGTCACATAGAGGACAACAGACAGTAGCACAAGAGACAACAGATAATACAGGTTCAAGATAGTTATCATTCAAGGTTACAGTAGGTTCCAATACTTATGAAAAATGATTAAATAGGCTAAAAATTAGGGTTGGGAGGGTGAGAGTAAGAAAGGATGGCGGGTAAGAGGGGAGTAGGACTGGGAAGCAGAAGAAGGGGGAAAGGCCAGGGATGAAGGGTGGGTAAGGGAGGAGGTGAGTAGGAAGGGGGGAGTGCAGCTCGGTGAGCATTGTCAGAGGGAATTTTTTGTTTTTTATATTTAGCGGCAGTGGCATCTGCGTGAGATGAGCAGGTGGGTTCTGAGGCTGAGCTTAAAGCATGCTAACGAGGGAGAGTCAGAGATACTGGCAGGGAGGAAGTTATACCAGGTAGAAGCTCTGTAAGGGAACGCCCTTTGGCCTTGCGAGGTCCTAGCTCTTGGTATGACCAGTGTTGTTTTGGATGAGCTGCGGGTGTTCACAGTCAGCGTAGCTCGGTGGATTGAGTCAGATAGGCCAGAGGGAGCTAGGCCGTGTAGTGCTTTAAAGGTGAGCTGGCAGGTTTGATACATGAGCCGCTCATTCAGGCTGAGTAGGGTGGCCAAGGAGTACAGCAGAAACGTGTGTGTAAGTCTGGGTGCACTGGTTATAAGTCTGCAGGCTTTGTTAAGTGTAAGGTGAACCTTGCTCAGAGGCGTCTGATCTGCAGCCCCATAGACCGGAAGGCCGTAGTCGATGAGAGATATGACAGAAGAGGTGACAGCCAGGCAGAGGGCATCTGAGGGGAGGCATTTTTTGTGCTGGTAGAGAATGCCCAGCCGCGAGTTGGTGGTGGAGTTCAAGGTGGAGATATGGCCATGGAAGGAGAGGGCAGGGTCAAAGATTATTCCAAGATATTTATAGGACTGCACACATTTGATGGGGATATTGAGGGTGGAGTGGACAGTGAGGGGAAAATTGCTGTACTTATTTTGGGGGTGGGAGAAGAGCATTGTTTTTGTTTTCCTTTAGGTTGATTATGAGTCGGTGCTCAGTGAACCAGGTTTCAGCAGAATCGTAGGCTAGTTGGAGAGAACTCTGGAGCAAAGTAGGGTTACTATCAGAGGCAATGAGTACTGCATCGTCAGCGTAGAGTAGGATCTTACCCACACATTTGCTGGGTAGCGAGTTGAGGAAGAGGAAAAAGAGTAGGGGTCCAAGAATAGAGCCCTGGGGGACTCCAGAGTGGATAGGACAGGTGCTGGAGAGAGTTCCACTAACTTTCACACATTGAGAGCGGGCTGAGAGATAGCTAGCACACCAGGAGACTGGTCCAGTGGCAAAGCCTATGTGGTCGAGGGTGGTTAACAGGAGTGGATGCAATACGGTATCAAAAGCTTTAGACAGGTCAATGAATACCGCACCAGCCAGGGCACCAGAGTCCAAAGAGGTGTGGAGGAAGTTGTATTGGTTGTATTGGTACTATGACCGGCTCTGAACCCATGTTGCTCAGGGCAGAGAACATTGTACTTAGAGAGGTACTTATGATGCCACAGTCCTTCTTCTTTGCAGCTTCCTCCAATTTCTTACCCACTCCTACACAGGAATCATAAACACACTCCATTAAGAGTGAAAACATCTCAGCAGTAGTTCATAAGCATGTCTTTGAAATAATAAAATATGTACTGTTGAGACTGACATGCCAACAGGCATGCAAGCTGTATGTTAACAATTCAATACTCTGCTATTCTTGCACTCAGTGAAATAAATGCTGATACATGCTGCCAAGCTTGATTTTTGACAACATCAATCAGTATTGTGTCCTCTCGGTGTAATATTAACCATGAACGGTGTGTTTACCCATACAGCATCCTAAAAATGGTTAGGGACACACAAAATCCTGACAAAAACATATATTAGGCCTTTTGTAAAATATCTGTTACTATGCTTATCAAATAAATCAAAATATATAGATATATATATATATATATATATATATATATATATATATATATAGTATTTATTTATAAAATGGGTAGGAAAAATTATGTCTGCTGATTTGTTGGATTCCATCACATGACCAAGCCTATATCGAGCGCACTGCACACCTGCACTTTTACCCCAAAAAACAATTTTGTCATTTCTAGACAGATAACCCACTCTACGGTGTGGTTGCATCTGATATATGCAACCAAGTGGTTGATGCACTGCCTGCAGCCCTCGCATGAACGCACACCAAGGCTTGTATATATCAGAGCGTGACCACATACCTAAGAGTGGGTTATCTGTTACATATATATATATATATATATATATATATACACACACACACACATATACAGCATCAAAGTAGTTTGCCACCACCCCACCCCCACGGTCTTTCTGCCTACATTAGGGTGACCAGTCCACATTGTGGCCTGTGTCACAAACCCACCAAGGTGACACAGTAGGAGCACACCCTAGTGTGCACAGCTTTGTTTTCTTTAATTCATTTTCCCATCACCAGGAGGACCACTACCACTGTCAGATGCCAAACACATCACCGCCAAGTACCTACTACTATTGACAAAATTGTGTTGCCAAATCTGCATGTCGGCATCACGTATCTGATACTCCAACTGCAGTTGCGCACTTGTAGCAAAACATAAGTGTGCAGAAATGTTTTTTTTCAGTGAAAATAAATCCAATCATCCAGAGACTGTTTTTTCTTTTTTTTATAACGGCATTCCTTTTCACTCCTACGGAGTTGGGGGTGAGTTATCAGACTGATGACACAATCACCCCCGGACCTGGTCTGGCCAGCAACATTCTGTCATCCACACAGGCCAGCAAACAGAGTCCTTCCCGGGGGGCATGGATACTGATACCCGGGGGGCGCACCTCTCCTGTCCAGGGGTGCAGGGCAAGACCATCAGCCGCCATGATTGCCCTGCAATTTTACGCCATGTTTTGCACCACTGGAGCTGGTCGTTCAATAGCATCTACACACTACTGTGCCATCACCAGCCATGCTCCAGCCTTCAACTGCTCATGCTACCTGCAGTGCCCCTGACTTCCGCCAGTTGCCGCTGCAGAGCGATGCAATACCTTTACCCACCCCAGAGAAAGGAGAGGCATCACAGGGTGCATGATCCTCCCTCTCCTCTGCTGATCACAGATGGCCTTGGTCTGCTCAAGAACCCGGGTCACTGGTGTGGCATGAGGTGTGCCGTCCAGCTCCTCAACCCTCAGTACTACAGGGCCAGCTCTGTCCACAGCCTGTTTTTTTTAACTGTAAAAAAGAAAACTGTCCCTTGTCATCTCCACAATCACCACTCCACCATCACCTTTCTCCCACTGAGTTCCCTCCCTACCTCCCGCCACCCCACCCCTTTTCCCCTTGCTTACCTCTGTCTTCTTCTGCATAGCGATGCTTGGTTTGAAGTGTTTCTGGGACAGACACAAGGGAACCTACAGGTTGGAAGCAATGGGAAGCCATGATGAAAAACATGATCAGGTCAGGTCAGAGGCCACAAACACTTGTGGACTAGCCACCACCACATAGTGTGGGTTGCCATACGGAGAGATACTCAATCAAGTCACAGAAAGGCAAAGGTATAAAACTGATTCTTTGGACTAGGTGACAAAGGAAGTAAATTGGTGAGTGCTGGATGTTGACTACCTCAATTTTAGCAAAGCCTTCAACACTGTTGCACATACAAGTCTGATTAACAAGATGAGTAGTCTGGCAGTGATGTGCAAGATGATAAACTGTGTCGAACACCAAGTCACACCAGAATTACAGTGTGTGCCTGCATGGTGTCAGTGGTGGTGGAATGGCATGATGGTAATGGCCGATAACCCCAAGGCACCACTACTGTCACTCTCTGCAGGGTGTGGGTGGAGTTTGGTTTGGGCACTATTGTTGAAAACCTGAAGACTCATTCCCCTTCCTTTATGTCTGCACCTCTCATCCTAAGTGATGAATTACAGAACTTTTTTTTAAATATATACATATACCTATATATACATGCCTTGTCAGATCAGAGAGTGTGAGACTGTGGAGAGCTTTAAAGCAGGTCTAAAAGCTTATCTGTTTAAGCAAGCATACATTATCTCTCTCTCTCTCTCTATATATATATATATATATATATATATATATATATATATATATATATATGCAATAGGTGTGGATGAATAAACAGTTAAATAAATGTGTTTATTCTCACTGGTGTTAAATAAATCTGAAAATCAACATTTATTTAACACCCCAGTGTCAATCAAACATGTTTATTTAACACCCTGCCATCAATCATCCCCCCATGCCGGCACTACAGCTTGACACCCCCCCATACACTATGCCAAACATGACGTACACATGAAATAGGCAGTTATACTTAACTTTCGACATGTGCCAGATATCAAATTAGTGTTTTATGGTTGGCTCTGACTCGCACATGTGTGCGCGGACTTGGACATGCCTGTCCATGACCAGCTGGGATATGTTGCATCCACGATCTTGCAGGAACTTCAGACCCTGTGTCAGACCTTCTAACTCCATTGCGGATGAACTCTTCACCTCTGAGATCTATTCAAAATATAGAAAATAAGACAAAATCAGTATTTCAGCTTTTCTTCATTTGACAACAGCAAACACTGGTGTTTGCTGCTATTATGCACCAAGGACACATACTCAGATCACAGACAATGAACATGGTCAAGTACCTAACTTGACCACCTCATTATCCATAATGGCAAAAGAAAACCTACATGAATCAGGCTGATGTTGATGACTGTCTTTGTCTGAAGATCCATTAAAGAGTAGAGACCATATTTGGTTGAATGGCCAGGCGAATCATAACTTGCATCTCTGCCAAGAATCAATGGCCAATCACCTATCTCCTGAAGAATGGCTTCTTGATGGCAGTGCCCTACATTCTGAATGACTGGAACAATTTAACTGCACTGAATTTTATGGTGTGTTACCAATGATAGTGCAGGCATGTGCATTTGAGTGACCATCCGCAAAGCTTTACTTGAAGGTATTCCAGAGCAGAAGACAGTGTCACAGTAAAGAAGGTTACCAACGGGCATTGTGTCATGCATCTGCTGGCTTGACCATCTTTTTAAATGATCACGAGTGCACGTTGACAGTACCTCAATCATTGTTCCAACAACTTGATTTATGATTGTGGTGGCAGTTGATTTGCAAAAGTTACAGGTCTGGAAATGTAATGCGAGGCAGCTCTCGGCAACCATGAAATATTTCTCATCTTCATATATTGCATCAATGCGCATATGCACTTGTTTTTCTGAGTCTGGATGGCCTTTTTTTGTCTTTTGCTTATGATGCTTTGCCGGATCGTAATCATAATCCACTCCAATACAGCTGGCATCAGCCGATGACTCAATTTCACTATCTGATTCAGATTCAATGTTGTCGACATTTATTTTCTGGCACCCATCAAGTGCATCTAAATCTTCAACGTTGCACTGTATGGCAACAGACACAATGCAGTGCTTTGGTTCTGATCCAGCAGCTGGCAAAGATGTCTGAATATGTAGTGTCCTCTGCTGTTGTTTGAAATTAGCTTGTGTCTTTACACTTCTAACAGATGAGCAACTGTTAGGAATTTGCAAAAATGGAGAAGAATCAGACATGGAGGTCGACATACCAGGAACATGCAAAACCAGGCTACTTTCTTGACACTCAATGGAGCAGTCAGATACAGGGTATGAACTGTTTGAGTTATCATAAATCAGTTCCATTGTTCCACACTGGCAATCACCGGTAACATCACACATAATATCCTCAGTGCGCATAAGCAGTACATCCATGGAAGTGGCAATCTTGTCATTGGGTGCATCCATCATACTTTCCTCAGAGTCGATTGCAACGTTAGGTGGAGCTAAAATAGATGTGCTGGAAGTAGACGGGGAGCAGTCTTCTTGTGAAGTCAGCATTGGAATGCGTGAGAGAACAGATTCATAGAACAGTAAAGACAAGAAAAGAAACATGAATGCCATGGTAGTAATGTAATAAAGTTAATTTTTTTTAACAATTCACAATTACAAGCATGGGGATTCACAGACTTTCTTTTTCATTTCATAGGAGTGTAATAACTAAGATCGTGCTTTGCACAAAACCAGAAACAACAACCAGTGCATTCCTTACTAAATAGTCAGTACTGAAAGGTGAAATGACAAATTGCCACTTGTCAAAAAGTGTCACTTGACCATTCATTAATGTAACGGTACACTTACAGTTGGCATAATGATTATATACTCCTTTGGATTTGATCCACATTAACAGGTGGCATTACTGGTAGCTATCTTTACAGGCTGCTAACCTGGGTTCCACCTTTCCATGTGGTGACACCCTGTATCCCCCTTTCTAAGTGACAATTCCCTGTATTCACATTAACATGGCAATACCACTATCAGCACTGCTGGAATACAACCACTGCCTCCACCTTTCCTTGTGGGACCACCCTATATATACTGTACTTTTCCATGCGACAACCCCCTGTACCCACATTACCATGTCAATACTGGCATCAACACTGCCAGGCTACAACCACTGGCTCCACCTTTCCTCGTGTGGACACCCTAAATACATTTTTCCAGGTGACAACACCCTGGTCCCACATTGGCAGGCAGCAAAACCAATATAAACCATGCCAGGCTGCTACACCAGGATACACTTTTCCATGTAGGGACACCCTCTATCCCTAATGTTCCAGGTGAAAAACAGCATTAGCCACATTGACAACTGGTAGTAATGGCAGTCACCATGCCAGGCTGCAATAAATGTATCCACCTTTCCATATGGGGCAGCCTTGTATCCACCTTTCCATGTGAGAACCCCCAACATCAACATTACCATGGCAATACCACTATCAACACTGCCAGGCTACAACCACTGCATACACCTTTCCTTGTGGGGACACCCTATATCCATATATCCAGATGAGAACACCCTGCATGAACATCAACAGGCAGCAGTACCAGTAGCCACCTTTACAGTCTGCTAAACTGGAATCCACCTTTCTATGTGGGGACACCCTGTAGCCTCCCTTTCCAGGGCACTATCACCCTGTATCCACATTTCAAGCCGGCAGTAATGGTAGTCAGCTTACAATGCTGAAACACATGTATCCACATTTCCATGTGGGAACCAACTGTCTCCACCTTTCCAGGTGATACCCACCTGTATAAACATTAACATGGCAATACCGGTATCAACAATGCCAGGCTACAACCACTGGATTAACCTTTCCATGTGGGGGCCCCTGTATCCCACCCTTTCCAGGTGACAACCACCATCATATACGTTTCAAGCTTACAGTAACGATAGTCACCTGGCCAGGCTGCAGCCCACGTATCCACATTTCCATGCATGCACCACCTTTATCCACCTTCCCAGGCATAGACCCACTGTCTACACCTGGCAGGATGGCAAACCTGCAGCCACCTTTCCAGGCCACAACCTCTGTATCCACATTTGCAGACCTGGATCACTTGCATCAAACTTGCTAGGTGAGAACCCCCTGTATCCACTCTAACAGGAGGTGGTACCAGTAGCCAAGTTGCTATGGCTGCAACCCCGGGATCCATCTTTCCATGTGGAGGCCAACCTGTATCCACCATTGTGTTTAAAACCCCTCTTCATCCATATTACCATGGCTATTCCACTTTCTACAACCACTGTATCAACCTTTCCTTGTGTGGACACCCTATATCCATCTATTCAGAGGACAACCCCCTGAATCCACATTGACAGGTGTCAGAAACTATATACACCATAAAAGGGTGCTACACCTGGTTCCACCTTTCCATGTCCGGAACCCCAATATTCCACCTTTACAGGTGATAACCACCTGTATCCATATTTTCAGCCATCAGTAATGGTAACCACTGTCCCAGATTGCAACCCATGCATCAACATTTCCATGCTGAAACCACCTGTATCCACCATTCAGGGTGGCAATAACAGTAAACATACAGCCAGGTGGCAATGCCTGGATCCACATTTCCATGCTGAGACTCCCTGTATCCAGATTACCAGGTAATAACCAGATGTATACACACTGCCAGCCAGTAATACACATATCCATATTGCCAGGCTCCAACACTGGGATCCACCTTTCAAGGTATGTACTCACTGTATCACCCTTTCCAGGTGACAATCACCTGTATCAACACTGCCAGCAAGCCATATCTGTATAAATCATGCCAGGTTGCAACCCCAGTATCTATATTTCCATGCAGAGAAAAACCTGGATCCACCTTTACAGATTGAGAAACAATGTCTACATCTTGCCGGACGTCAAACAGTGCATACACCTTGACAGGACGTAAACTCTGTATACAGATTTGAAGACCTGGAACACCTGTATCAACATTTCCTGGTGACAACACCCTGTATCCACATTGCTAGGCTGTGACACTCCTATGTCCACCATGCCAGGCATGGACACCCCTGGATCTACCTTTCAATGCATGATCAACCTATATCAACATTTGCATGTGGCAAACCACTGACAACACTTTGTAATACATCAAACCCTTCATCCACCTTTCCATGCTGTAAACACTGTGTCTGTATTTTCTGGCATGGCTTTCCCCCGTATCAACCTTTACAGGTGACTGGGACACTTGGGCAGCTGGTTCTGATTACTCTATGATTTTTGTAAAATAAAAAAAAATGTAGTGTGATTGTCTGTCATGAGAAATCCTGTGCTCCTGGTATAACCCCCCCCCCCCGAGTATCACTTCAAAGGACAGAATATGTTAAACAGCAGATCTCTGTAATGTGATTAACTTCCAAAGACTCACATTTTATGGTCTTGTTGTTGAGCTGTGCTTCTTTGAAGGCTAGGAATGAAAATATCCATTTTATGATGTCTTCAGATAAAAGAACAGTTAATTTCACCTGGTGTTACAAAGCATTTTACACCTCAATGAGATCTGGCAAAGTTAGTCATAGAAAGTCCTTTGATGTCTTTGAAAAGCAGGAAAACACATTAGATCAAAGAGGAGCAGGAAACCACTCCAGATCAAAGAGTCATATTGGAAATGAGTTTTTGCTTATGTCATCTTATTTAAAATACCTCCTGAGTGATAAGACATCCTGGTTGTATAATTTTTAATAAACAGAGTAGAAGCTGGGTGACATCATGGAAGAGGCAGGTTCAAAGACCATTTTTAATTATGCTGTGGCTGACCTTTAGAGTCATTCTTGTTTGGACTCTCTGAAGCAACAACATCTACTTCAAGCACTATTAGAAGATATACATTAGATAGACTAGTCTAATTATCTGGTGGTAGGATTTGTTTGCACTTTTTAAATCGTGTTCTTTTAAGTGATTGTATGTGTTGTGATATATTGTTCTGTATTTACATTTTACATTTTTATCTATTTTAAAGTAAACCTCTATTTTAAAAAGACTGCTTGGTGTGCCTTCAAGATTCTTTCTTTGACAAGTGAAGCATATATGGTTAAAGTTGACGCTGTGCATAGCTTAATGGTAATACCAAACTGGGAAAAGGTAAGAGTTTATCTGAGGTCTGTCAAAGAGTTTTTTAAGGATTCATTTTGTACACCTGGTTAGGTGCCCGTAGGTGAAAGATATCTGGCATCCCCCCAAAGAGCAGAATTATCTGAGTCTGTACATTGGGAAAGCTAGCAAGAGGTTCACAGTTTGAATCCCTCCAGAACTTGAGACCAAAGGTGATTCAAACCCACAAAACAGAGAGGAGGGTTACCCTGTTCTGTTCCTGTTCATGATACTTCACTCGGACGTTGGCACTGTAGAAGCAGAGGGCCTGACCTGCTGAACGGGGTTGTGACAAAATGGTTGGCAGAACTGAGGATAATTGTGGTATTATAAGCTTTTATTGTTCAGAGTGTCAGTTTAATGCTGTACAGTTCACTTGCCAAGAAAGGGCAGTTATTTATTTTTTAAAAGGAAACAGAACTATATCACTTGGCTTACAGTCAAGTTCCTACCTGTTTTATTTTTTTTTTCTGAAGCGCAAGTTAGAGTAGCCGTAGTTAGGGAAGAAAATGGCTTCCAACTACAGCAGGCACACTGTAGACTACTTAAAGCAGTTGTGCAGGGACAGAGGAGTCCTGTACAAGGTGAAAGCCACCAAGCAGAACCTTGTGGATGCCCTGATAGTAGCAGATACCCAGCGCATTGAGCCACAGGCAGTGACTGTAAGGGACCTAACCTTGAGTGTGGAAGGGCTAGTGGCCAGTGCAGTGTCCAGATCCAATGAGGAGGGCAGCAGGGCCAGTGCCAGCAAAGGTCCACAGCAGCAGGGGAAGGACACCAGTATTCTGGAGCCAGAAGTACTCAGGCTGCAGATTGAGTTGCGCAGAATGGAACTGGAGTTCCAGAGGGAAGCAAATTGAGAACAACGAGAAGCAGAGCGAGAATGCCAAGAAGTGGAGTGAGAAAAGTGAGCTGCAGAGGAGAAGAGGGAGCAAGAACACCGAGAGGTGGACCATGAACAGTGAGAGGCGGACCGAGAGGAGCGAGAGTGCCAGAGGCAACATGAACTGAAGAAGTTATGACTCCAACCACCAGCACCAGAGCAGGTAAGTGGCTTGGGTTTAACTGGGACTACAGGACTGGGTTACAAATTGAATTCCAAATTGATTGCCAGATTTAAAGAGGGGGAGGATATGGATGCCTTTTTAAATTCTTTTGAAAAAGTTTGTATTCAGGCAAAATTTCCTAGGGAGTCCTGGAGCTTCCAGCTATCCCTGCTACTTACCAGGAAAGCTCGGGATGCATTGGGTCAAATGGACAATAAGGACAGTAATGATTACACCAAACTTAAAGTTGCACTGCTAAAAAAATTTGAATTAACTGCTGAATCATACAGAGCTAAATTCTGTAAGCTCAGGAGAAGCCCTGACATGAGCTATGAGGAGCTAGCCACGACACAATGTCAGTTTTTAAAATGTTGGTGGGAAGGAATTGAAGCAAACTCTATAGATAAATTTGAAAATGTGATTTTTGTTAGAACAGTTTTTCTGGGCATGCCCAGCCAAGCTAAAAACCTGGCTGGAGGGCCGAGATCTCAAAACAGTGCAAGAGGCTGCTGAACTCTTGGACAGCTATGCCAAGAGCAGACCTGCTCTGAGAGCGAATGGGATGGACGTGGCAGCACAGAAAGGGAAAAGCGCTCCTTCAGGGCAGCTAAAACCCCTCACTGCCTCCACCAAAACCAGTTAGCCCCAGGTTTCAGAGAAAAGATTTATCTGAGAAAAAGAAATGAATGTTGGTTGTGTGAAGAAACTGGGCATAACGCCAGACAGTGTCCTAAATGGCAAGCAGTATGCAAGATGGTGCTAGGAAGGAAGTGAGTTGTTTGTGTGTCCCTGGAAGCATGCCTGTGAACATGAGGTAACACATGCACCCAGTCATGGTGAGTGGTGTACAGACGCAAGGGTTAAGGGACACTGGGGCATCCCTGACATTGGTAAAAGGGGCTCTAGTAGAGCCTAGTCAGGTTATACCCAATAAATATGTCACTGTACAGGACTTTACTGGTGACGAGAAAACATTGCCTCTAGCCTGGGGTGAAACAGTAGGAACTATGCAACAGGTGGCTGTAGCCAAAAACCTTAGCAGTGGATGTGATCCTGGGCAACAATCTCAAACAGGTGATGGTGTGTGCAATTACCTGTAGCCAAGCAGCAAGGGAAAAATGGTAGTACCATGAACCCTACAGAAGCCATTTTGGAAATCGCTGAGAGACTGATTCCCCAGCCTGTGTCTCCAGATGGGGAGACTAATGAAAAGGGGGTAGAAATTTCCCCAGTAGCAGTTAACCACACAGCTATGAAGGGTTACTCCAAAGAGGGAGGGGTCACCCATTGTCAGATGGTTGGGATAGACAGTGATCACCTTGTCACCTTGGAGACTGGAAAGGGCACCACAATCAGCACAGGGGTTGTGTACAGACCCCCATGTCAGGGGGAAGGAATGGACAAGGATATGATGGAAGGCATTCTTAGAATGGCAGAGAAAGGGGAGATACTGTTGATGGGAGACCTGAATATGCCAGATGTTAACTGGAGCACATTTGCTGCAGCCACATCCAAGAGCAGGAACATTCTTGACGCCCTACAGGTGGCAGGCATTAGACAGCTAGTTTCAGAACCCACTGTGAGGGAGCAATCTTAGACCTCATACCTCAAACGGGGCAGTGAGAGGATCTCAGATCTAGAAGTGGGTTGCCATCTGGGGACAAGTGACCATCAAACAGTGGTTCACGTTAACTCAGCTAGAGTCAAGCCACACAAAAGTGAGGGTACTGGACTTTAGGAGGGCTGACTTTGGCAAGATGGGAGAGTGCCTCAGAAAAGCACTAGCAAACAGGCTAGAAGGAGGTGTGGAGCAACAATGAGGAATTATCAAACTGTCATCACAGAGGCAACAAGCCTTGTGTGAAGCAAAAAACAAATCAAAATGAAAGAAAAGCCACTATGGTTCTCAAGAGAGGTGGCTGTGAAAGTCAGGAAGAAAAAGATAGCATTCCAGAAGTATAAGGGAAACACAGAAGGAGCAGGACAGAAAGCTGTACCAGTTAAGGCAGAAAGAAGCAGGAGGAAGTCAGAATAGCAAAGGCCCAAACTGAGGAAAAGATAGCCAACTCAGTTAAGAAGGGGGATAAACCTTTATAGGTACATCAGGAGCGAGAAAGACAAAGGGAGGAAGTGAGGCTGAATAGAATGAACGTGGTGGGCAGAGGGAGACAGTGAAAAGCAGGAATACTGAATGAATATTTCTGCTCAGTATTCACAAAAGAGGAGGGGAAGTGCCTAATCCAATTAACAGAAGCACCTTGATGGGGGGTTGATCCCAGTCCTTTCACAGAAGAAAGGGTTCTGCAAGAACTCCTAAAACTGAAGGTGGACAAAGCAATGGGTCCTGATGGAATTCACCCCAGAATTCTAAAAGAATTAAGGAAGGAACTAGTGAAACCACTTTCTACTCTTTTAATAAATCATGGGAGGATGGTTGGGTACCCGAGGACTGGAGGAAGGTGGATGTGATTCCCTTCACAAAAGTGGGACCAAGACAGAGGCAGGAAACTACAGACCTGTCAGTCTGACCTCTGTGGTAGGGAAAGTGATGGAGTCACTTGAAGGAAAGAATAGTTAAGTACCTAGAGGTCAGTGGAGCTCAGGATCCAAGGCAGCATGGGTTCACAGTGGAAGGTCATGTGAGACGAATCCTAATAGATTTCTTTGACTGGGTGACCAAAGTAGTAGACAGGGAGGGAGGGCTGTGGACATGGCCTACCTAGACTTTAGCAAGGCATTTGACACAGTCCCACACAAAGATTATTAGTCAAATCAGCAGCCTGGGAGTGGGTCCCAGGGTGGTAGCCTGGCAAAACATTGGCTGGACAACAGGACACAGAAGGTAATTGTAAATGGAATCCACTCTGAAGAAAGAGCGGTTACTAGTGGGGTAGCGCAGGGTTCAGTATTGGGTCCAGTCCTTTTTAATGTCTTCATCAATGGCATTGCAGACGGACTGGAAGGAAAAGTATGCCTTTTTGCAGATGACACAAAGATCTGCAACAGGGTTGATACACAAGGAGGCATGGAAAGGATGAAAAGGGACTTGGCAAGGTTGGAGGAATGGTCAGACTATGGCAGCTAGGATTCAATGCAAAAAGTGCAAAATAATGCACCGGGAAACAAGAACCCTGGGGAAGAATACACAATGGGTGGGAGGTAGTAACAACAAAAAACAGGAAAGGGACCTGGGGTAATCATATCAGATGACCTTAAGGTTAGCAAGCAATGTGAGAAGGCAGTAGGAGGGCTGGGGTATACTGGGATGTATAGGGAGAGGCATCAGCAGCAGAAAACAGGAAGTTGTTATCCCTCTACAGACAGTTGGTGAGACTCCATCTGGAATACTGTGTCCAGTTCTGAGACCCCATCTCCTCAAGGACAAGACAGGATAGAGGTAGTCCAGAGGAGGGCAACAAAAATGGTGCAGGGTCTGCAAGAGAAGCTGTAGGAGGAGAGACTAAAGGAGCTTTATATGTATACCCTTGAGGAAAGAAGGAGGGGGGGACATGATAGAAACTTTCAAGTACCTCAA
Source organism: Neoceratodus forsteri (assembly GCA_016271365.2). Lineage (NCBI taxonomy): Eukaryota > Metazoa > Chordata > Ceratodontiformes > Ceratodontidae > Neoceratodus > Neoceratodus forsteri. Next base: position 780,501,658 of record CM028131.1, read on the forward strand.
GGGAATCAACAAAGCCTCAAGAGGGTAGCATCTTTCAGAAAAGAGACTTGCAAGAACAAGGGGACACAATTTAAAGATAGAAGGAGGCAGTTCAGGGCAATGTGAGGAAGTATTATTTCATAGAGAGGGTAGTGATGCATGGAACAGCCTTCCTGAGGAAGTTGTGGGGTCTAAAACTGTGGGAGAATTCAAGAATGCATGGGACAGACATAAGGCAATTCTTGTGGGGGGCAGGAAGATATAGGTTGTTGGTTAACTAGGATCTGCGGCCTATCCTGTAGTTAGGGAAATGGGCAGACTAGATGGGCCTAGCAGTCCTTATCTGCCGTCAAAGTCTATGTTTCTATGTTTCTATGATCCTGAATGCCCTGACACTAGTGCTAGGGACCCTAGTTTAGTGACTGAAGGGAACCTGTCCCATGCCTTGGGAATGTGTGAGGAGTTTGCAGCTGCTCAGAGAATTGACCCTAGTCTTAAGAAGCTGAGGGCTGGAGCAGACTCTGACGGAACACAAGGAGGTGACGGTAAACATAAGGTTTATTGGGAAAATGGACTGCCGTATACTCAGGCTGTGCAGACAGAGGGAGGGGTGCTAGGGAAGCAGCTTGTCATTCCTCAGGGGTATCGTGAGCAGTTGCTCAAGATTGCACATGATATTCCCTTGTCTGGTCATCTGGGAATCGCACACACTACTCAGCGGTTGGCCCAGAATTTCGTCTGGTCCAACTTCACCCAGCAGGTGAAGGAGTATTGTAGGTCTTGTCACCAGTGCCAAGAAATAGGAAAGGCAGGCAAGAAAACAAAAGCCACCCTGATTCCCTTGCCCAATGTGGAGGAGCCATTCCAAAGGGTGGGAATGGATATTGTGGAGCCTTTATATACTGCCAGCTAACATGGAAGAGATTTATCCTGACTGTGGTGGATTATGCCACCCAGTACCCAGAGGCAGTCGCCCTATCCTCACTGAGGACAGACAAAGTGGCAGATGCCTTACTTGGGATCTTCTCCCATGTTGGGTTTCTGCAGGAGGTTATCACCAATCAAGGGGGGTTCCTTCATGTCAGACCTGATATGTTTATGGGAGAAGTGTGGGGTGGTGCAGAGATGCAAGACACTGTATCACCCACAAGCCAATGGGCTTGTGGAAAGATTTAATGGCACCCTGAAGTCAATGTTCTGGGTGTTTGCTGAGCAACATGGGAGGGACTGGGAGAAATACCTTCCCTGCCTGTTGTTTGCATACAGGGAAGTGCCCCAAGAGTCGACAGGATTTTCCCCTTTCGAATTCTTATATAGACGCTGGGTACGTGGGCCCCTAGACTTCATCCTGGAGGACTGGGAAGGCAAGCACGCCACCCAGGGAACTCCCATAGTGGATTACATCATTAGGTTTAGGGAAAGGCTGAAGGAGCTTATGGGGACAGCCCAGAGCAACCTGGCAGCTGCCCAACAGAAACAAAAAGTGTGGTACGACCGCAGATCCAAAGCTCGCTTGTGCATGGTGGGTCAGGAAGTCATGGTGCTTATTCCGGTCTGGAAAGACAAGCTGCAGGCTGAGTGGGCAGGACAGTACAAAGTAGTTAGGAAGGTAAATGACGTGAACTATATTATAGAGTTACCTGACCATAGACAGACAGAAAGGATGTACCATGTCAACATGATGAAGCCATATACAAATAGAGCTGACATGGTGTTCGCAGTGTGTAGTCATGGGGAGGGGACAGATGAAGGAGACCCCCTTCTGGACTTGCTGGAAGAGAGTAAGCAGAAGTCCTCTGTGGAGGCAGTTAAATTGTCTCCCCATCTGGCCCTGGACAAGATCCAGGAAGTAAGGGAGGTTTTAGCAGACTTTGCCCCATTGTTTAATGCCAAGCCTCAACTAACCCCCTTAGCGACACACGATGTGGAGACAGGGACACAGATGCCCATACGGTGGACAGCATATCGGGTGTCAGAGGCTGTCCAAAAGGACATTAGGAGGGAAGTGGAGAAGATGTTGGATTTAGGAGTAATCCAGAGATCCCACAGCTCCTGGGCCTCACCCATAGTCCTTGTGCCCAAGTCAGATGGCTCCACTCGTTTCTGTGTGGACTATTGTGAACTGAATGCAGTCACAAAGTCAGATGCCCACCTGATGCCCCAGATGGATGAACTTCTGGACAAGTTGGGAGGGGAGACCTACCTTATGACCACTGACCTGACCAAGGGGTATTGGCAGGTAGAGTTAACAGACAGAGCAAGGGAGAGGTCGGCATTCATCACTTCAATAGGCTTATTTGAATTTAAAGTGATGTCTTTTGGAATGAAGAATGCCCCCGCCACTTTCCAAAGGTTGGTGAACCAGGTGTTAAATGGTACTGAGGAGTACGCCATGGCGTACCTGGATAACACTGCCATCTTTAGTGCCAGCTGGGAGGAACACCTGTCCCACCTTAGGGAAGTGCTGGGCATGATACAGAGGGCAGGGCTCACTGTCAAAGCTGAGAAGTGCCAGGTGGCCTTTTGTAGAAGTGGCATACCTCTGGCATCCTCGGGGACAGCTCCATCCTAACCAAATAAAAATAGAGGTGATCAAGGTGTAGCCCAGACCAGAAACACAGAAGTAGGTCAGGAGTTTTCTCAGGACAACAGGGTACTATAGAAAATTTGTACCCAATTACAGTGCTCTGGCTGCTCCCCTATCTGACCTGGTAAAGAAAAGGATGCCAAAGAAAATTACCTGGGATCCAGCCTGTGAGAAAGCCTTTACCAGACTGAAGGAGGCACTGTGCAGTGCTCCTGTTTTGACAAGTTATGACTACAGCAGGCCCTTTATAGTTCAGACTGATGCCTCAGACATGGGTATTGGGGCAGTACTGAGTCAGACATCCGACCAAGGGAAAGATCACCCGGTAGTGTACCTGAGTAAAAAGTTACTTCCCAGAGAGCAGGCATACTCTACTGTGGAAAAGGAGTGTCTTGCCATAGTGTGGGCCCTAAAGAAGTTGGATCCATACTTGTATGGGCAGCATTTTGTGGTTCAAACTAACCACAACCCCCTGGTTTGGCTGACGCAAATTGGAAAAACCAATGGTAGATTGTTTAGATGGAGTCTTGCTTTGCAAGGGTATGACATGTCAATCTTACATAGGGCTGGAGTGAAAAATCAGAACTCAGATGGCTTGTCTCATGTCTATGAGGAGTGAACTGATTTGGGAAGCTCCCAAATTCAGCCTAGGTGTGGAGGATTGTGACACCTGGACAGCTGGTTCTGATTATCCTATGATTTTTGTAAAATAAAAAAATGTAGTGTGACTGTCTGTCATGAGAAATCCTGAGCTTCTGGGATGACCCCTCCCCTCCAGGTATCACTTCAAAGGACAGGATATAGAAACATAGAATTTGACAGCAGGTAAGGACCGCTTGGCCCTCCCAGTCTGCCCATTTCTCTACCTATTGGATAAGCTGCAGATCCTAGTTAACCAACAGCTTACTTCCTCCTACCCCCCCTCACAAGAATTGCTTTATGTCTGTCCCATGCATTCTTGAATTCCCCCACTGTTTTGGGCTCTACAACTTCCTCAGGAAGGCTGTTCCATGTATCCACAACCCTCTCTGTGAAGAAATACTTCCTCATATTACCTCTGAGCCATCCTCCCTCTATCTTCAAATTGTGCCCCCTTGTTTTGCACACCTCTTTTTCTGAAATATGCTACCCTCTTTTACTTTGTTGACTCCCTTGAAGTATTTGAAAGTTTCTATCATGTCCCCCCCCTTTCCTCGAGGGTATACATCTTTAGTTCCTTTAGTCTTTCTTTATATGTCTACTGATGCAGACCCTGCATCATTTTGGTTGCCCTCCTCTGGACGGCCTCCACCCTGTCTATGTCTTTGAGGAGATGGGGTCTCCAGAACTGTACACAGTACTCCAGATGTGGTCTTACCAACTGCCTGTATAGAGGGCCAACAACTTCCTGTTTTCTACTGGTGATGCCTCTCCCTATGTATCCCAGTGTCCCCTCAGCCCTCCCTACTTCCTTCTCACATTACTGGCCCACCTTTAGGTCATCTGATATGACTACCTCCAGGTCCCTTTCTATTTTTGTTGTTGTCAGTATCTCGCCCCCCATTGTGTACTCTTCCCCTGGGTTTTTGTTTCCCCGGTGCATTACTTTGCACTTCTTTGCATTGACTCTAAGCTGCCATACATTTGACCATTCCTTCAACCTTGCCAAGTCCCTTTTCATCCTTTCCACCCCACCTTGTGTATCAACCCTGTTGCAGAGCTTTGTGTCATCTGCAAAGAGACATACTTTTCCTTCCAGTCCTTCTGGAATGTCACTTATAAAGACATTAAAAAGGACCATCCCCTGTCCTGAACCCTGCGGTACCCCACTAGGAACCCTCCTTTCTTCACTGTGGACTCCATTTACTATTACCCACTGTGTCCTGTTTTCCAATCAGTGTTTTACCCAGGCTACCACCCTGGGACCCACTCCCAGGCTGGCTAATTTGTTTATCAATATTTTGTGTGGGACTGTGTCAAATGCCTTGCTAAAGTCTAAGTAGGCCATGTCCACAGCCCCTCCCAAGTCTACTGCTTTGGTCACCCAGTCAAAGAAATCAATTATATTTGTCTGACATGACCTTCCCACTGTGAATCCATGCTGCCTTGGGTCCTGTGCCCCACTGGCCTCTAGGTACTCAACAATTCTTTCCTTCAGAAGTGATTCCATCATTTTCCCTACCACTGAGGTCAAACTGACAGGTCTGTAGTTTCCTGCCTCTGTCTTGCTCCCTTTTTTGTGACGGGGAATCACATCCACCCTCCTCCAGTCCTCAGGTACCACACCATCCTCCCATGATTTATTAAAAAAGGCAGTCAGTTGTGCTACTAGTTTTTCCCTCAGTTCTTTTAGAATTCTGGGGTGAATCCCATCAGGCCCCATTGCTTTATCAACCTTCAGTTTTAAGAGTTCGTTCAGAACCCTTTCTTCTGTGAAAGGACTAATATCAACCCCCTATCCAGAGTGCTTATATTGACCAGATTAGGTATTTCCCCCTGCTTTTCCATTGTGAATACTGAGCAGAAGTATTTGTTCATTATCCCTGCTTTTTCATTGTCGCTCTCTGACCAACAACCTTCCTCTTTGTTCAGCCTCAGTATCCCTTCCTTAGTCTTTCTTTGCTCCCTAATGTACCTATAACATGTTTTATCCCCCTTTTCAACTGAGTTGGCTATCTTTTCCTCAGTTTGGGCCTTTGTTATTCTGACTGCCTTCCCCATTTTCTTCTGCTTTAACTGGTACAGTTCTCTGTCCTGCTCCTTCTGTGTTTCCTTATACTTCCTGAATGCTATCTTTTTCTCCCTTACCTTCCCCACCATTTCTTTTGAGAACAATAGTGTTTTTTTCTTTCATTTTGATTTGTTGATTTGCTTCACACAAAGGCTTGTTGCTTCTGTGATGTCGGTTTTGATGTTTCCCATTGTTGCTCCACCCCACCTTCTTGCCTGTTTGCTAGTGCTTTTCTGAAGCACTCTCCCATTTTGACAAAATCTGCCCTCCTGAAGTCCAGTACCTTCACTTTTGTGTGGCTTGACTCTACAGCTAAGTTTGTCATGAACCATACTGTTTGGTGGTCACTTGTTCCCAGATATGTTAAACTGCAGATCTGTGTAATGTGATTAACTTCCAAAGACTCACATTTTATGGTCTTGTTGTTGAGCTGTGCTTCGTTGAAGGCCAGGAACCAAAATATCCATTTTATGACATCTTCAGAAGAAAGAACAGTTAATTTCACCTGGTGTTACAAAGCATATTACACCTCAGTGAGATCTGGCAGAGTTTGTCATAGAAAATCCTTTGATGTCTTTGAAAAGCAGGAAAACACACTAGATCAAAGAGGAGCAAGAAACCACTCCAGATCAAAGAGTCATATTGGAAATGAGTTTTTGCTTATGTCATCTTATTTAAAATACCTCCTGAGTGATAAGATATCCTGGTTGTATAATTTTTAATAAACAGAGGAGGAGCTGGGTGACATCATGGAGGAGGCAGGTTGAAGGACAGTTTTTAATTATGCTGTGGCTGATCTTTAAAGACATTCTTGTTTGGACTCTCTGAAGCAACAACATCTACTTCAAGCACTGTTAGAAGATATACATTAGACAGACAAGTCTAATTGTCTTGTGGTAGGAATTTGTTTTCACTTTTTTAAATCTTGTTCTTTTAAGTGATTGTATGTGTTGTGATGTATTGTTCTGTATTTTCATTTTACATTTTTATATTTTTTAAAGTAAACCTCTGTTTTAAATAGACTGCTTGATGTGCCTTTGAAATTCTTTCTTTGACAAGTGAAGCATATATGGTTAAAGTTGACACTGTGCATAGCTAAATGGTAAGACCAAACTGGGAAAAGATAAGAGTTTATCTGAGGTCTTTCATAGACTTTTTAAGGGTTCATTTTGTACACCTGGTTAGGTGTCCCTAGGTGAAAGATATCTGGCAACCCCCACGAAGAGTAGAATTATCTGAGCCTGTACATTGGGTATGCTAGCAAGAGGTTCACAGTTTGAATCCTCCACAACTTAAGACCAAAGGTGATTTGAACTCACAAAACAGAGAGGAGGGTTACCCTGTTCTGTTCCCATTCTCAGTACTGTGCTCGGATGTTGGCACTATGGGAGCACAGGGTCTGACCTGCTGATTGGGGTTTTGACAGTGACAACCCTGTGTATCGACCTTGGCAGGCGACAATCCCTGTCTACACCTTTCCAGGTGGAGACACACTGTCTGCACACTGGCAAGTGGAAAGTCATGCATCCACCTCTCCTTCTTTCAACCCCTGTATCCATGTTCCTTGCCTGGACAAACTCTAACAACCCTGACAACTGGTAATCCCTGTATCCACCTTTCCCAAACATTAGAAGACAGTAGCATACACATACAAGCTTACAAGCACAAAGACACACACACACACTCAAACACTGCTGCAAACAACTGTATGCACATTTCCATTACAGGAAACCCATGTATTCATCTTGCCAGGTGGCAATCAATGTATACTCTATTCCAGGTGGATATCACCTGTATTCACCTTGCCAGGTGACAGCACCTATACCTGACTTGCCAAACTGTAATCCCTGGATTCATATTTCCAGGATGAAAACACTTGTATCAACATTGCCCGACATAAATGCCTGTATGCACCTCTCACACACACACTTTCTCACACTTTCACACACACACACACACGCACGCACGCACACACACACACACACACACACACACACACACGTGACTGTGGGAAAACCTTCCCATGATCACACCTGCTACCACTATGGCAAACTCATTGACATATGGTACAAAGTGCAGTAACATGACACAAAAGTAAAAATTGAGAAGATTCACCTCCAATCGTTAATGCTTTTCAAACACAGAACGTTTCTTGGGCAAAAAAGTGATCACTGGCTCGGATGATGCTGGAAAAATAGTGAGCACTGCATCAGGACGTAACTTCAGTTTTGCTCCAGTTCATCCAAGTGCCTCGAGCTTCTGTGGGTCACGTTCATACGCTGAGCGCTCCAAGTGAACAAAGCAGGCACAGCTATACATCAAAGGTTTGAAATCTTTACGTTTACAAAAATGTACCTATGCCTTACACTGCAACTTGACATGTGAAAACTTGAAAAAAAAAAAACAGCCACGACTGCTTTTGTTTTTGCACCTAAATAGTACACAATATGGCATGACTGATAAGGTAATTACAGATGGCAAAAAAAAATTGATGGACACCTAAAGTAATGTCACAGAACAATACCTAAACCCCTTTAACAAAACTGAAGCCAACAGGCTAGAACAGCTATCTGAGCTAAAATGGCTGTTTTGCTTGGTCATTAACTTGTTTTGTCTTGATTTTTCCTCCAGAATTATGTGATACAATAAACATTCCTTTACCACCATCCAATGAAATCACTGAACACACTCAATACACAGTACACAAGAAGACATGACACTTGATGGCTTGCAAAACAAGGTTTTATTGCAAAACAAAAAGAAAACGAGGACACCTTGCCACACAGACTTTATTATAACAGCTTTATTTCCGTCCCTGTAACACATATCTATGCGAATAAATTACTTTTCCTCCATGATGCCAACCTGAGATGCTGTGCAACATGTCATGGTTGACCTGGGGGGGGGGGCTCACGTAAAGAATAATATATTTCAACTGAAAATATAGAATACAGATCTAAAGAAATGGGAGTGGTAAAATGCAGGTGTACAGAACACTGACTCTAGATGCCAAAGGCAATTGTACACTGATGGTCAGTGAAGGAGTAACACGCATCAGCGAGAAAATAAGTAGAAAATCCACACATTCACTTACACATATTTAAGTATAAAATTTTGTACCCTAAACAGTAATAAATAGGTTTGGCACTTGATCATGAAGACATAGTTTGCAAAAAAAAGCAAAAATAGGTATGGTAGTCATGGTGATTTGTCGCTGTGCAAGGGGGGGCACCATGTAAATTCATTACAAACAAAGAACTGTGCACTTCATTTAACATGCATGAAGACATTGACAGATGTTGACCTTGTATTGGCAGCTATTCTCCAAGGCGCACACTGTGTGGAAAGAGGGCGCAAGCTGGGAACCACACAACACACAGGGTGCAACACAGTACATGGTATGCACAAACACTGCACAGGACGGCACAGTGGAGGTGCGGAAGAACCACTGCACACCCAGCACTATGCAAAGGCAGAGGGGTGTGGCCATGTGGCGTGGAACATGTCGGCTGCCCACACACGTGCACAAATGCTGATATGATAGGAAACAGCATTCAAAGGGGAATGCAGCCAGATGCCCCGATGTGGGAGACATAACCAGGCGTGCGAGTAGGCAACTGCAGGGAAGTGCACAGCAGCCAGCACGGTAGGCCCCACCCCACAGCCCCAAATGCAGCAGGACACACAAGGCACACAATACACAGGTACACAGAAGAGGCAGAGACACGGGTGCATGGAACAGGTATGTTTATTGCCACAAACCAACACCATGAACAGAACACAGAGACAGTCACCCACCAGAGCACCACCACACAGGGCACCCCTCCCCACAGATGAACATGACCAGGCCCCCCCAGTAGGACTTGAGCAACACAAGGAGGACCCCACAAACATGCAGGTGGCAATGGCTATGAAGTCCCTCCAACACACAGGCAGCATCCCCCCCAGGCAAAGAGTAGCACCATATCCTGAAGAGTCAGCAGTGGTAGACTGCCAGCAATGGCCCTGACCAGCCATGTAGATGGTGTGGCCTAAACAAGACTGGCTCTAGCTGGCCCCATCCTCCTCCTCCTCCGACGAGTCCTTGGATGACCTCTCAGGCATAGTGGCAGTGTAGTCCCGTACCTCCAGGAGCATCCTCCACAACGGGCCATGGTACCACTCTATGGAGAAAGCACAGTGAAATGGACACATCAGCCCCATGCATGCTGCCAGACTCAGCCCCACCCAGACACCTGCAATGGCGAACACCTTACCTTAGACATCTCCACAGCAGGCCAGTACCAGCCACAGTCATCCTTGTAATAGATGTCCCTGCTGCCAACCCTCAGGGAGATGAAGTCCGCAGTTGTTAGGGTCACTCCAGCCACCTCGCCATGACTGTCCCATGCTGCCATCCCCAAGGTCACGCAGCTCCACAGCAAAGTGCTCCGGCCGCCCAGTAGCAGTCTGCAATGGAGAACAGGACAGTGTCAAAGGCAGCGGTAACACACAGGTGGCCATACCATGGACTGGGCACACAGAGGTCACTCACCTCCATGAGCTCAGTGACATCCCAGATCACACCTCCCTCAAGGCACTCCTGGTAGCACAGTGAGGAGACACACCACAGTTTCTGTGGGTAGGCCACAGACCTGCCCACATGCACACCAAGCCCACCCACACCTGCTGCTGCCACCATGGCCATGAATGTACAAGCACTAGTGGCCATGCCCAAGTGCATGCCCCACCCACAGAGTATGGCGTGCATGTGTACTGCACCACTGCCAGTGGTGGGCAGGTGTCGGGGGTATGAGAGGCGGAGCACAGACACGATGAGGCATCCAGGGCTTACCACCTACTGGGTACAGCTGTACACACCCATGGCCACCATGATGTGCCCAGGTTGCTGCTCAATGTAGCACTACTGGATGCTGCTAACACACAGGGATGGGACAAATGAGCATGGAATAGGCCCAGGTCATACCGCCCCTGGCTCAGGGCCGTGGTGCAGCAGTGTATGGACAGATTTCAGGTTGACCATGGTACAGTGGCATACCTGTGTGACATCATTGGGCTGACTGTGTGGCCATGGAAGCATCGCTCACATGCCTTGCCCATGTAGACCAAGGTCCTTTGTGCCCTGTCCTACTATGCCACCAGTTCATTCCAGTGGGTGTGTGGGGACGTGATCGGAGTCAACCAGTCATCAGTGTCTAGGGCTGTACACCAGCCCACCGGTAGTGGATGACCACATATGGTTCCCTGCATCACCACTGGAATAGCGTGCTGCCAAGGAAGCCTTCTTCTCCCAGCATGGCATGCCCAACATGCTTGGCATTGTGGATAGCACACACGTGCCGGTGATGACACCAGCCATGAACAAGGTGTCATATCAGAATAGGAAGGGCTTCCACAGCCTCAACTGCCAGGTGGTGTGTGATGCCCTGTGCTGCATCATGGACATGTGTGCATGGTATTCCAGCTCATGCCATGACACCTATGTGCTCAACAACTCTGGCATCAGTGCATGGCTTACGGCAGGGGATGGTGGTTCCAGATGGCTGCTGGGTGAGTGCCCTGGGTGGGACGGCAGTGCCGTGCATGTGTGCAGATTGTGTGTGTGTGCATGCATGGCCATGTGCTGAGGACAGCATGGTGGTGTGTGTCCCCAGGGCTGTACCAGCTGTAATCATGCCTCTGAATCCCCCCACAGGTGACAGCGGATACCCCCTGCGGCATTACCTGATGACACCATATCTCGCGCCACAGGACAGGGCAGAGGTGGCCTACAATGAGGTGCATTGACAGACATATGGTTGCATGGAGAACACCATTGGCATTCTGAAGATGATGTTCTGGTGCCTGGACCACATGGGGGCACAATGATGGATAAACCTGGCTTCGATTGCAGAATGTTCACCGTGTGTGTGATGCTGCATAACATCTGCGTCTGCCATGGCTTGCTTGCCTTCCCCCATGCAACACGCGGCCCCAGGACATGCCACCATCACTGGATGGGGCCCGGGACATGCCAACCGGCCATGCAGTCAGCCACACTGTGCCACATGGTACCTCCGGTTAAGCGTCCCATGGGCCATGGGCGCAGTGATGATCCTGTGTTCTGAGTGCTCCTGGCCATGTCCATGGCTATGGCCCATGTTGTCCTGCATAGCCACAGCAGTGGCACAGCGTATTGACTGTGCAGTGTGGTGGGAGTACTCCAGGATGTGGAATGTCCACCACCATATCCCCCTCGGTGTGTGCACCGTGAGTGCTGCCTGCATGCCAGCACCCTCTGCCCCTCCTCTGATGGTATGGTATGCCCTGGCCACCCTCACCGGCCCCAGGGTGCACCCGGCCCATGAGTCTGTGGTCCACAGCATGACACAGTGGCATCGGGTGCTGCCCCCCAACTGGCCACACTCCCCCTGAACAGGGTACCCAGTGTCTGTCATGTCATCCAGAGACACCCCACCTGTGTGGGGCTCAGCTGTCTGGACAGGGCACCACTGGTGCCATTAGGGTTAGGATCCTGCAGGCTCACTGGGAGCAACCTGCCAAGAGGAACAGCTGGAGCAGCACTCCAATGATGTGCTGGTGGACTGTGCAGCAGTGGGCCAGTGGGCCCCGTGCATGGTGGTGCTGTGTATTCCAGTGCATCCTGTCCCATGTTTCCGCATGTCTGTGTGGCCCTCATGGTATGGGTGTGCACAGGGGCATGAGTGCATGTACAGGGTGCCTCACACTCCCTGGCCTCTACCATTTCCAGCATGCCCACGATGTGAGTCATGTCCTGTGCCATACCCTTCACCATATGGGTGAGTGTGTAGATGGCCTCTGTCTGTTCCATCTGCACTGTTAGCCTGTCCTCCTCCAACAGTCGCAGCTCTGTGTAGTGCATGGTCAGTACCCCTGCACCCGTGGGATGCATGACATGCTGTTGTGTGACCCGGCCCTGTCTGCCACCCTGTCCTGTGGTGGCATGCCTTATCCCATGGGCACCACTTGCTGGTGGTTCTGTGGATGGGCATGGTGTCAGCGAGGGTGACTCAGTGCATTGGTGTGTCACAGGGATGGTTGGGGCCACAGGGTGCATGTTGTGTCCCGCACTCTCTGGGGATGTTTCCCCCATGCCACAGGTCTGTTACATTGGTGTGCTGTCCTCCACCTAGGCATCTGGGGTTGGCGGTGGGTTGGCCATCATAGCAGCCTCATCTGGAATGTCCAGGTTGGTATCCACCCCTGTCACTGGCTCCACCTCCTCTGGTGCATCCTAGCACAGGTACCCTGTTGGGGGGGACAGAGGTGACAGTGTCAGTCTGGTGTGCCCAGCTTGCATACCTGCCAGTGGGCATGCATTGGCATATGTACCCTCCATCACTGGCGTTCTCCCTGCAAAACCTGTGCTGGTGTTGGATGCTGGACTGGTCCTGTGTGGGTGACATGTGGCACTGTCAGTGGGCTGCACTGTCCGATGTGAACCCCCCTCGGTGTCTCTATCATGCCTACCTGCCATATGTTACATCCATATGGCAGGCCTTGCCAGGTGACCTCAATGACGGTATGTACCACAGTCCTTTCCAGGGGTGACAGTCTTGTTCTGGGTGATGGTGGTCCACCCCTGTTCCCTTGTGTGCCCTGTGTGCTTCTGCCAGCTTCCGTTTCTTGGTGGACCCGGGGTCCCTTCATTTATTTTAAATGGCAGAGAGGGTCCAGGCCTCAGGTACGGCGGCATTGACGGCCACCTGGATTTCCAGCCAGAGTCGCTGCTTGGTCTCAGTGGGTGCCGTCAGTGACTGGTCATTGTACAGCATGTCTTAGTTGGCCTGGATGTCTGTTACCAGTTCTGTCACCTGGACGGTGGTGAAATTGCTGGACCTCACCTTTTTCCCAGTGGTGCTTGTGCCCCTGCCACTTGGTCTGGGCCAGTCTTCGGCTGTGGGTCTCCCTCCCTCCACCCCAGGATTCCAGCGTTGTTCATTGCCATTGTGCTCTCACTTCTGTATTCAAGCATGCATGCTGCCTCTGTGCATGCCCTTATTTTGTGGGGTTGCGGAGCGTGTCCCTGGGTCATGTGGACCTCTGCCCCACCCCTGCATGTTGCTCCATGTCTTCTTGCGCGCTGTCCCTGATGCTGACCCGGAGCTCGTCGTTATTGGTGAATGCTCAGTACCATCCGCACCTTGTGTGCCATGCCCATATGCACTGCTTTTGAGCGGTGCGGGTCCACCTTGGAGAATAGCCACCATTTAGGGCAAATTACATGCCATACAGTGGTCATTTCAAGGGACACCACATACAAACAGGAGGAAACATGTGCCGCTATACACTTGAAGGGTAGTAGCTCTCACTACACTGATGTAATCATGTATGATGTACGGCCACGTGCATGAGTAGTCTTGGAGAAGCAGCTTAGAAAACGCATAAATATCTTTAAAATATTGCTTAATATTTTACTTAAAAAATAAACAGTGAATTTAAACAAAAATTCGCAGACAGTGCTTTCAGTGGATCCTCCATCAAGACACTGCATCGGCATACACGTCCCCGATGCGGATCATGTCCTGTGCCATACCATCCACCACATGGGTGAGCGTGCAGATGGCCTCTGTCTGTTCCCTCTGTACCATTAGCCTGTCCTCCTCCAGCCGCTATAGCTCTGTGTAGTGCATGGCCAGCACCCCTATTTACTTGTCCTTTAAGCTACAGAGGTAAAATTTTAACAGCAGACAGGGGAAGGGGTATAGTTACTAATAAACCATTACTTGTTTATCAAGACTAATGGGACTTAAAATAATCAGTTAAAAAGTAAACAGTGTACACTTGGACCATTCTGAGTGGACCAAGCAGTTTAGAAACATACTTTGGGCTGCTTAAAGTGGGCCATGCCGCTGGGAGGGTTAAGGTACTTGAATGTTTCTATCATGTCCCCCTGATCCCTCCTCCCCTGCAGCAAGTTCATATTAAGGTCCTTTAGTCTCTCCTCTGTGCTAACTCTCCACTCTACCAGCAACTGCAGCCAGATTGAAAGAGCTCTGTGCTTGTGTGTGACAGTGTAAAATCTATGTACCTAAACTCCTTTCTGCAGCAGCCGTGCTAGCAAGAGCCCGATAATCAGGGCTACCATCAGCTGTGCTTGGTGTTACATTCTGTAAATTACATCAGTGCAGGAGGAGGGGCAGAAGAATATGCGTTTCAGGATATATTGCGCGAAAAGAGGGTGCGAAGCGCCACTGAAGAGAAGCGGAGTACACTGGTAATATTTTTAAAGCAGTTTAACCTAGAAATGTCATAAAATGTGGGTAACAGATTTAAAATAATTGCTTGAAACTCTAGTTCATGGTTTGACGATAGAAGGGGTTTAGAGTATTGAATGAGGGGTTTAGAATATCAAATTTTACTCTGAAAATACTGTTGAACTTTTGCACTGTGTTACCCTCGAGAGTGGCTTATTTCCGGGCCTCTTATAATCATTAAACATTTTTTTAAAAAGATTACATATAAAGTAGTAAATGGTAATCTTAAACAAGAGGTCTAAACAACTTAAAAAGTTTTTAGATTAGGGTTAGACTTTGGTAACATTAATCTATGTTAGGTATTGTTACCAAGACATAAAATTTTAAAGTTGTGATTGGTTTTTACTTTAATAACAGGCATTCATAGTTTATTAACATTGTATTTGGACACAGCTGCAAAAGGGAAAAGATGTTGTCTACTAAGATGATGGGGTTGATGGTGGTGTTGGTCTGTGTTGTCCAGTTATTTTCTATCATGAGAACTGACATTTTGATGAAAAGATCAAGTGCTCATGTAAATTGTTTAAATAATTTTAAGTCACAAATACCTAAGCTGACTTCACAACGAAACCCTTTCAACCTCAACAGAAAAGAACTTTGTGTTAAGGAAATGGTAATTCAAGTGGGGTACAACTGTTCAAGTGACCGTACCTTGTTATTATCTTTGGCTCTTTGTGGAGACATTGAATTGAACCCAGGTCCAGTAATTAAAGTGGTTTTAGACAACGCGTGAAGTATGATAAATAAAATGGACTACTTTAGATCCTGGGTAGAACATGAAGAGCAGGATATAATAATGTTAACAGAAACCTGGCTAAAAAAGGGAATTGAAAATAAAGAAGTAGAACTAAGGGATTTCTACCACTTCAGGAAGGATCGGGGAACTCGGGGGGGGGGGGAGTCTTGGTGTATATAAATTATTCAATTGGAAATTCCAAAATGTTGTTCTGTGGGTCAATTGAGGGCATTGACTGTCTCTTAATAGAGATGCAAGAATTAAAATTGGTTATTGGAATAATTTATTCTCCACCTAAAATAAACCCTATCCATTTTGACAAATTTACACATGTTTTATTGGAACACCTGGGTCAATTACAAGTACTATTGGCTGGTGATTTTAACGCAGCTTGGGGTTGTCCCAGGGGACAAAGGCTGGAAAGATAAATGAGCTGCTTAAACCTGATACAAAGTATAGATACACCTACGAGGAAAGGTTCCCTATTAAGTAAAGGAAATATATTGGACCTGATGTTTGTTTCACCTGAACTGTCAATTTTGGAGAAACGTGTATGTGCCCCTAGTTTAGGAGACCACAATATAGTCAAGTGTGTGTTCTCTACGACTAAAAATATTACTCCTATAAAATTAGCACCACAAATATTTAAAAGATGCTACTCAAGATTTGATAGTTTATTAATTAGAAAGTATCTTCAAGGATTACCTTGGCATAGAATTTTTTTAATCCCAGATTTAAATTTGGCTGTATTAGAATTTACCACAATGTTTATTAACGCTTGTGATAAATTTGCACCGTATAAAAAAGTAAATCAAAGAATAAAACATTTACCATGGCTAACTGTAAAAATAAAAAAAAATGATTAGGACTAGAAATCAATATTGGAAAAAAAGCAAACAAAACATTAAATCAAAAGCTCATTATTATAAACAGCAGATAAAAGAATCAATAAATCCAGGTGTTTATTGGTCCATTATAAACAATCTTGTGAATCCAAGTAGTAAACAAGGTGAAATAAAGTTGAGTCAGAATGGAAAAGTGTTTGAAACAAATAAAGCTGCAGAAATCTTGAATGATTGTTTTATAAAATTACCCAATCTGAAATTAGATTCAATTAATATTTTGAACAAAGTAAAGGGTATGAGTCCCCAAAATGAGAAAGAACCCAAATTCAGGTTTAAGAGAGTGACAAATGAAGAAGTTCTAAAAAATATAAATAGATTGAAAGTAAATAAAGTGAGTGGTCCAGACAGAACAGATAAAAAACTATTAAAAGAGGCAGCTATAGAACTGTTACCTTTATTAAGGGATATTTTTAATTGAAGTTTAAGGGAGGGACAGTTTCCTTCTAGCTGGAAACTAGCTAAAGTGATACCAATAGACAAGGAAGGGGATCCAGAAGACGTTACAAACTATCAACCGATAGCCCTACTGTCTACAATATCCAAGATATTTGAGAAAATTGTCCATGATCAGCTAATGGACTATTTGGAAAAACATAATAAATTGACACAATAACTGTATGGATTTAGACAGGGTAGGTCCACAGCTATTGCACTCACGGACTTCCTGGATCTTATAGCAACTCCTCTCGGAGATGCAAAGTCCATGGGTGCAGTGTACGTGGACCTATCTAAAGCTTTTGATTTAGTAAATCATAGCATTTTGATAAATTCATTAAAGAAAATAGGAGTGAAGGAAGAAACCTGTGATTGGTTTATATCATATCTTGATAAAAGATCACAATTTGTAGTCCTAAATGGATACTGTACCAGTCAAGTATAGACTATGTAACAAGAGGGGTCCCCCAGGGATCTATCCTGGGTCCCCTCTTGTTCATAGTCTATTTAAATGACTTACCAAAAAATACTGGATATTCAAAAATTCGGCTTTACTCAGATGATACAGTTTTGGTAGCAGAGGGAAAAACTATAAGTGAAGTTGAAATTAATTTACAGAGAGATTTTAATCCTATGCAAGGTCATTTTTCATCCTTGGGCCTATTGGTTAATAGTAAAAAGACACAGGTCATGTCATTTGCAATGGACTTAAAGGGAATTTCAAAACTGAAAATAAAGACACAGGAGGGAAAGTTTTTAGAACAAATTGAAACATACAAATACTTAGGGATATATATAAATCAATGTCTTACTTTTCAACATCACATAACAAATTTAATAAAGAAAACACATACTGAGATAGGAGCTATGAGATGAATATCAAATTGTCTGACAAGAGAAACAAGATTGATTATGATTAACCAATTAATAACGCCAGTAATTGACTATGGTAGTCATGTTTACAGACACACAGCTAGGAACAATTTAAATAATTTGGATATACTCCACAATAAGCTTGCAAGATTTGTGCTAAGGTGTGATTTTGACACACATCACTGTACCATGTACATGGAACTAGGATGGATTTTGTTAGATTTAAGGGCCAGGGGAACCTGGCTAAATCAGGTTCGAAACATACTAAAAAAATCAATCATTAGAGAGTTTAAAAAATAGATTACAAAAACCAAAACATGGTCTGAACTTAAGAAAAACTGGTGCTAGAGAGTTAATAATACCAAAGTTAAAAAATTGATTTAGTGAAATGACCCTTCAATATCACGTAGCTAAAAGCTGGAATTGTCTCCCCCCCCCCCGCCTTACGAGAATTAACAATTTCTAATTATGTCTTCAAAACTGGCCTGAATCATGAACTTAGCTATCGTTGTTGTTGTAATAGGTGAAAATGGTGAAAAAGTAAAAATGTTAGTATGCCTGTTATTGATGTGTTTGTAAAATTGTGATGAACTGTTTTTTGTATTCCTTCTGTAATTTTGTATTGTTGTTAATGTGTAGTTGTAACAACTTTTGTATAAATTAAACAGGTAAGCCTTGTAAACAGGGCTTTTTGGAACCCTAATGGCTATATCATTGTATAAATAAAATGTTACCATACCATATGTTTTCTGGTGCAAACCCTGTACCATCTTAGTCGCCGTTTTCTGGACCACCTCCAACCCTTTGATGTCCTTACGAAGGTGTGGCCTTCAAAACTGC